>CM075654.1:24757500-26130000 GCA_037953625.1 Crotalaria pallida
ACCCTTAAAAAAAAAATAATCATTTGGGATCTTAACTAATTAATTTTCCAGAATAAAAATTTAAATTTCCAGAATTAAAATTAAATTTTCAGAATTATCTTTTCCATAAAAACATGTAATTCATTCCATAGACATACTAAAACAATTATCAAATCAATTAGAAAAATTCAATTAACTTAATTTCTTTTCTCCTAAAATTCGACCAGCACTTAGAAAATTAGGAAAAGCATTTTTAATTTTTAAAACATTTATATAATATCATTACATCACTTTATATACTAAAAATAAGAGTTTTAATCATTAACAAAATATAAAATAGATCTCTTTAAGGAAGAACTCATATTTTCCAGCAAATAATATTTTCAAACACATCAATCACATACTCATACAATCATTTAACAATACATGCTCTTATAAGTTATAACAACTACCATTTGGTTCTATTTCTTTTAAACAATAAACTATAGATTAATTACACATCCAATAACAAACAACCTTCAAAAATTATTCTAAAAAGGACCATAGGCCTCATGGCCTACTTATATTTTTATATTTCCAAAAAATTTCATTTTTGTTTATTATCCTAATTCATTGTTCTTATTTAACTTAAATCCAAATAGAAAGGAAATAGCATACAATCAAACAATAACAATTAAATAAAATTTCCATAAAATACAATTTCATACACTTTAAGAACACCAAAAATTTCCAGAATTATTTTGTTCTTCAAAAATTATTTTTAGTTCCTTTAAATCATTTTCATTTCATTTTACTTTAAGGAACAATATTCATTTACTTCCATTCTTTTTTTTAGGGACTTAACTATAACTCAAATACACATGAAATAACAACAATCACTATACAATATACATATATATACACACGGTCCAGAAAAGAAAATACAAATAAACATCCATCTAAATTATTTCCATTCTCTTTTATTTTATTAAACAACAATTCATATATCAAAAATACACAAATCAATTCTTTTTTTTAAACATATGCCACGACCACATATATATGCATATACCAGAAAATTATATATTTTTTTTCATTGCTATTTACTTATTTATTATTATTCCTTAAAACAAAGAAACAAAACAATTAAAAGACAAAGAATAAAAACTTATTTAATTATACAAATTTCATACAAAATTTTCTATAATTCATATGATCTAAGAAATAAAATAAGAACAGAAATTAAATTAATCAAACTCATCAAAAACTTTTAGCCATCTTAAGAATTAAAGAAAAGGGGAGATAAATCCCTTTAAACACCCTTTTTGTGTCCATTTTCTCATCCTTAATTCATATGACTCAAGAACAATATCACATGTTCAATAATAACTTTAAAATAAAAGGAAAATTTATAACTTAGATATAGAAGAATTTAGAAGTTTTACTCAAGAATAAAAACAAAACAACTTAAAAAGAGATTAAATAAATAAGTGATTTTGGGTTACCTCTACTCCTTAAGCTTAAAGAAAACTTCAAGTGACAAAGCAATTCCTCCTTCCTTCCTCTAGCCACTTCGTCCCTCTCTCTCTCTCTCTCTCTCTCTCTCTCTCTATTTTCTCTTAGGATTTTATTTTTTTTTCTCTTGTAAAACTATCAAGGATTGTGTGTGAAAAATGTGAGAACTAGTGTCATCTATTTATAGGTGTTGAAGATGCATTTCCCCTCAATTTTTGAGAGGCAAATTCGTCCCCCCCGTCTCACTATGACTCAGCAAAATTAATTCATGTACATTGGAACACACTCTTGCATTAATTGGGATTTTGTTGATTCCTAAACCTTCTTAATTCATGGTTTATGCTCACAATTTTCAGAATAATTCTCTTCTCATTATACCCTTATTTTTTGACGGCATATACATATGAATTAGAAGAGAAAATTTTCCATTGGTTCCTTTTGGAGGTGCCTTCACTATATACCAATCATATTAAACTATTATTTTAAATAAATCAGAAAATAATTAGGAAAATACTTAGATATGGATTTTACAGTCAAACATCACCAAGATAAATATTTAAATATACCAATAAAAATATTTTATAGTCCATTAAATTATTTTATGCCCCAAAATAATTTTTCTTAATTAAAATTACCAAAATTCGATTTTCTACCTACTGTACAGTAAATTTTTGTAAATGCCAAAATCAAAATTCCATTTTCACATATTCAGATACGTCATTTAAATACGATCATTTTCATATAAAGTTTATAATTTTCGGACTTACGGTTTGAAAGTTATGAATTTTTGAAGTCCTAAGATCATTTCCTTCAAAATGCACTTCATAAGCTTTCAAATGATTTAAAATAAGAAAAATATGAAAATACACTTTATTTGAATGATAGTACAATATACAACTTCAGAAATGTATTTTCATTTTCAAAATAAAATATACTTTAGTCAAAAGGTTATTTAATGCATTAAAACCATACATTTATACTTAAAACTCAAAAAAATTCGTTTGGTATTGTAGCAGTGATAAAATTTCGAAAACTCTAAACTAAAAATTAAAGCTTTACATTTTCATAATCTAGATTTCGATACGATCGTTTTGACATATCATTTGTAATTTTTCGCCATACGGTTGGAAAGATATGAATTTTCGAAGTTTAAAACACTATAACTTGAAAATTCTTAATTTTACCAAAACAATAATAAAAATCACTCTAATATATTTTTCTGAAGCTAAAAATATATTTATGAAATATTTCTATCCCAAAATATTTTTCTCATAAAAAATTACAATTAATTCCATATATATATATAATAACGCCACATATCTACAAAATATACCTATATTTTAATTAAAACCAACTTTTGAATAATCCAACCTTATTAAATTGTCCTTAAAATAAATATGGTCAATTAAAATAAAAATCAAGAATAAATATTATGATTGGTTAAAATTGCGGGTCTCACAGTAGTCAATTATCATTTAATGCAAAGTTTTACAATTAAAATCAATAATCATAAAATTTATTCATGTCAACTTCACTATCATATTACCCAATTCCTCTTGCACTTCTTTGTAATCACTATCCAAGTTTCAATTGTCAAATAATTCATTTTCATATCATGGGGGTTCTCTTTTCCTAGTCTTTACGTTCAACATCATACATAATTAATTAGTTAGAATTTTATATTCAATAACCTAGGGTTTTATAATCTAATTTTCTCCCCTGACACATAACCCTAACAAATCATTATATACTAACTAGAACCTACTCCCTAGAACAAGGCAAACCCACCCCCTTACCTCAAACACCTGGAGATAAGGTGATTTTGTTTGCTTCAAGCTTGAAAGTCTTGCCACCAATTGAGTTAGAATCCAAAGGAAGAGGGAGGAACCTAATACAAGGGGTATAACAAAACAAATTGTTAAGCTTTAACCATAAGCTTGGAGAAATTCATGAACCAAACTAGAGTTCCCTAGGTGGAAGATTGAAAACTCCAAGGGAGCAAGAGAGAGAGAGAGAAACGAACCAAAAGAGAGAGAAAGAGGAAGACACAAACAAAATCACTTACTTGGAGTTGAGAAGGAAGGAGATTTGTTGATGGAATGAAGAAATCCCACTTGCTTTTGGTGGATTTGATGATAGAGAATGGAACCCTAGGGGAGAGAGGAAGAGAGAAACGAAATTGGCAAGAGAAGAACGTGTGTTTTGCTTTTATTTTTTTTCCTCAGCAGCCCAATTTAATCAATTAAGATCTTACATAATCGATTAAGACTTTTCTCCCAATCTGACGTTAAGCTGCATAGTTTTGCAGTATCCAGACTTTGAAAGGCCATAACTTCTTCGTTACCCGTTGGATCTTCCTCAAATTTTAAAGCAAGCTTCCCTACATACTAATCTTCACATCCAACGGTGGAATTTGTGTTTAGAGTTGTAAATCTTTTATTTTAAATTTCTTAATATCGTATGTTATTAATCCTAAAACAAGCCTTCAATCCACTATTTTTAACTCAATATCATTATTTCCTTCACTCTAAGATTGACTCATCATCAATTATACTAGGAATTAAGTTTGGGATGTTACAATAATCGATTACATGAGTTGCATCATACATTAAACAGAAGTGAAGTAATCGATTACATGCATGTGATAATCGATTACTGGTTTTTAAAATGAACTTCAAAGTTTCTATTTTTAAAGGGATAATCGATTACCTCCCTCAAGTAATCGATTACCTCAAGTTTTATTGAAAAACGTGTCAGAATCATTTTGATTTATTTCCATATTTGTTTTTACTTAATTGATTCTGATTTATTTTCAAAATTCGAATTTGATTTTATTTTTGAAAATATTCCTTATCTGTTTTAAGAATCAAATCTTTGATTTATTTTCTAAATCTTTTTTATTTTGGTTTTTATTTTAAAACTTATTTCAAAATCTTATTTTATTTTATTTTGATTTCAAATTGATTTTAATTTGTTGGTTTAAATCTTTTTGATTTGATTCTGATTCTATTTTCAAATTCAAAATTCAAAATTCAAATCTTTGGTTTTAATTCTTAAATCTTTTATTTTATTTTTTGATTTGATTTTGATTTCAAAAGTAACTTTATTTATTTGTTTTTCCAAATCATTTCTCACGTCCACAACTTCTGAGAATCACGCTTCTTCTTCTTCTTCTTCTCTGGTTTTTCACTTTCATACATTTTTGAAGAAAATCATAAACCTTGTATTGGCGTGATAACTCTTTCTGTTGACTTCATTGCCATAGAGCTTTATTGTTGTATCTGTGTTATCTAGAACACATATTTGTTAGAGTGGTCTTATATTGTTGTATCAGCACTATTAAGAGTGCACTATAGGTCTTGTACCAAATCACTCATACCATAACCAGTGTTGTAAAAGGGTGTGTAACCCTTAGTGACTAGGGAGTGAATCTCCTAGTGCGGACGTGCAGCGTTCGTGGTTGTAGGGTGAGGAACCCTTGTGTATTGGGTAGTGCTAGACGAACGGTGGGTCACCAAGTAGTTAGGCTATCTGGAAATCTAGGAAAGGTTTTCCTAGTTGTGTATCGAGGTCCCTAGCGAAAGGAGGTTCCTAGTAGCTTGCGGGGCGCTCTGGTTGTACTTGGGGACGCGTGGCGTCTTGGTTTAGTGAAAAGCTCAAGCGGGTCGCTTGGGGACTGGATGTAGGTCGGGTTTGCCGAACCAGGATAAAATCTCTGGTGCAATCTCTTCTATCCCTTATCTCTTTTATTTATTGTTGCGCATATTTTTATTGTGTTAATTATCTCCTTCACAACGTAAATATAATATATATTAATTTAATTATTTTAAATTAATCAACGCGCGTTAGACCTTTCGTTGTTATAGTGTTTCTTATCTTCGCGCGTAATATTAATCGTTGTTATTATCATTTGCTTCCGCTTGTGCATAATAGTTTTCATCGTTTTAAGAGTTTTCCGCTGCAAAGTTTATCTATTTTATTAAAAACGATTTGAAACCAATGTTTTCATAAACACCCAATTCACCCCCCCTCTTGGGTGACGGCTGCCAATCCTATCAATAATTCTAACAATTGGTATCAGAGCTTCGTGCTCTGGTAAAGGCCTAACAGCCTGAGCTAAAGATCCGTTGTAGATTGGCAGCGTTGGGATATTTTATTTGTTTTTAATATGGAGGGATTTTCATTCGATGATGCACCATTTTTTGATGGAAATAATTTTCACTATTGGAGTGCGATAATGAAAATATTTTTACAATCTATCAGCATTCGTCTATGGAATGTCGTTTTACATTGTTTTGATGAAAAATGTTTTTCCTTGAATTTTCAAGCTATGCAAGTTTTTAAAAATGCTTTGAACCATGATGCATTTGCTATTATTGAAAATTGTGAAAATTCTAAGGATATTTGGGACACTTTACATCTACACTATGCTACTAATGATCTTGTTGAAAGTGTAAGTGTCCACAGGAATAAGGAGAAAGATGAAAGTGATGTTGAGCATGGAATGACAAACTCTCTGGAAAAAGATTCTGATGATGAAAGTGAAAGCGTGGGGAATAACTCAACAAGCGACTGTGATAACTTAAAGATGATATTTGAAACCTTTATGGGCTCACTGGAGGAATCAAGTGACTCGGATGCGGAATCAATGACAGATGAAATTAAAACATCCGACTACTTGGATCATGAGGACCATGAGGTAATTTCAATTAGTCCTTGTTCTAAATCTCTACAATTTGCATATAATGATTTGAATGATGATTTGATATATTTAGAAAATAGAAACTTGGACTCTTTACAAAAATTATCTCAAGTTGAAAATAAAATTGATATTTTGAAAAATGGAGATATTTTCGATAAAGAGATATTTTTAGAAAATAGCTCCTCAACTATTTTTGAAAATTGCATTAATATTGAAAAAACAAGTTGAGGATGCACTTTTTGAATGTATTAACATTGAGAAATCTATTTGTTCAAATTCCTTGTTTGAAAGTGAAAATAAAAATTTTGTTGATATTCAAAAATCAAGCAAAGTATTCAAAAATAACATTTCACAATGTGAGTACAAAAATTCCAAGTTTCGTGAAAATAATTTTGAAAAAGTCAAATCATCATCCAAACCCATTATTTGCAATTATTGTGGTTGTTTAGGACATATTTCTCATTTGTGCTTTTATCGTAAAAATTTATATATTAGAAATAATATGCAATGGGTTCCAAAGGCCTCTAAGGAATCTATGACTAACCCCCAAGGACCCAAGATGAAATGGGTACCAAAAGGTTCTCCTTGTGTTATAAATGTGCAGGAAATTAAATCAAAGGGTGAACCAATTGGACAACATAAGGGGAAGTCAAAGAGTCATTGGCGCACGAACAAGCAATATGGACAAAGGAAGAAGATGCTCCCAACCAAAGCTTCTCGCGTGCAAAAAGGTGAAATCATAAGGTTGAGGACCTCAAGGAAGAAGCAATGGCATAAACCAAGTGGAGGAGAAAAAGGGAAAATAACAAAGATGGTACCTAAGAGGACAAGAACTAAATGGGTCGATCAAAGGAGAAAGATGCCTACCAACACCAAAGCTTCACATGAGAAAAATGGAAGATCCGATATGTTCAAAAATCAAAAGGTGAAGCAATGGGTAAAGGCAAGAACTTCATTGGTCAACAAACCTAAGGTATCAATCTCTTATTCCTCTTATATCAATGATTATACAAAGGTATACTTGGACTATTCTAATTTTTATTCATACTAAGGTGGATCATGGGTGCTAAATTTTTTTAAAAAAATATTTTTAATTATCATGATCACTCCTTGGTTGAATTAAATCATGTGTGCTTTACACCTTTTGAAAATTCTTTTTAGCACATGATTATTTTTGGTATAGTCCTAGATACCTGTTACATATAGTGTGTTACATCATGTGAGGTTAAAATTTTTGTTGTTATCTCCTATCACATGATTACGCTTTATATGTAATGATATTGCATTGATATATGAGGACATGCTTGTATTTGTAAGGACATGTTTGGTACGACATGGACTTATAACATAAGCATGGTGATATTTCCTTTTATGATTAGTGCATATATTTAAAATTGTTCATTCATATTTTACCTTCATAATATCCTTGATATTAGTGAAGAGATGCAACTAATCCTTAAGGATCCAAGACTTTGGATACCAAAAGTATTATCTTAAGTAGTATTGCAGGTGATATTTCAAGCACAAGAGGATTCATGCACTATGAGATTAATCGAAAGAATACCAAAGAGGGTCATGAACTTAATCAAGAGAAATGCGACATGATGGACACAAGTGAAGTTCTCTTCAATCTATGCAATAAGGACAAGAAACCTAAAGGAAGAACTTCACAAGTGCACACACAAATATTATAACTTGAGAAAGCGCACAAACGATAAGTATCACCATTCTTTTTTTTAACTATTTTATGTTACTTATCTTTGTGATACATATGTTTATGCTAAAATGTTTTAAAATGATTTATTCCTTCTTCGACATTTTTTTTAAAAATCTTTTTGAAGGAAAAATTATTTTTCAGCATGTTTGATATATTCATGTGTTACTAATTCTTAAGGATCCAAATTTATAGGATACCAAGAAAATGCACCTAATTAGCCTTGCAGGTGTTACTACAAGTCTCAATGTTGCAATGTTCTCTGAAAAATCTATGATTCGATGGACTCAAATGAAAAGAGAACTTGACGATATTCAAGCCTTGAAAGTGATACTGCAATATTAATACGATCTCTTGGAATGGAAGAAGTGCAACACATTGAATAAGAGGAGAATTCCTTCATTTGCAGAATGTTGAATATCCGAATGGGAGGAACTCCAAAGCTTACTATCTCTATTAATTGGGAAAATATCATCTCGATAAGTATCACTACTCCTAAAACTTTTCATTCTTGTGATACATCTTGTTTATGTGATATATGCCTTAGATGACAAAGTTTGCTGAATTGAATTGCATTATTAAATATTTTTTTTGTCATGGCATATAGGCTCATAAAGTTTTGATGATGCTTTATATAGTGAGCATACACATGTTTTTTATTGATGCATTTGATCTCCCTTTATAATATGCTTGGTTGAATCATTCTTTTAGAAAGGGGGAGAAATTTTTTTTCAAATTTGCATGAAAACATGTTTGCTACTTCACTCTTTCTTGACATCATGCATCTTTTTAACTATGTATTGGGACAAAAATTTTTGTGTTTCCCATAACTCCTTATGCTGATGTCAAATAGGGGGAGTAAAGTATGTAACAAATCTCGTTGTTATTATTAATGCTTCTACCCAGTGTTTCAGGGGGAGTTTAGCATTTGGTTTATTTGATCAAAAGGGGAGAGATATTTTACAAAAGTCATGGGCTTAATGAAGACAAAAGGGGAAGAGAACCAAATGTCGTCGACAAAACAAAAGGGATCATGTGATAACTCCCATGGAAAGAAAAGTGAGAAGTCAAGCTTACTCATGGGGAGAAGAATTTTGAGCTTCATAGCATATCTGAAGAATTACAAAAGGGGGATAAGAAAAGTTCAAGCATAACAACAAGAGAAGAACTCTTAACCCACTTTTTGCTGTTGACAAAAGGGGGAGAAGAATTCCTGAATGATGCAAGAATGCGAAGCGTGTATCTGTTGTATCTATAGCATCTATACAGGGGGAGATTATCCTTTTTGTATCCTTGTTGTATTCTTTGTGTTCTAGGGATAAGGATGTGTTTATTATATATACATTTGCTTGTATAACACTTGTGATGCAGATCATTCAGAATACAGGTTTTTTCATCATCAAAAAGGGGGAGTGTTGGAAGTCAAGCTTTCCCAAGGACTTCAAGTGCAAATATTTTATATGGTTTTGATGATAACAAACTCAAGATTCTCAAGTTCATATCAAGTGCAATCACAAGATCTTCATCATTCAAGTCCAAGATTCAAGTTGAAGACTCAAGCAAATGAAGTTGAAGATTCAAGCAAATGAAGATTTTAGCCTTTCCCTTATGACATCATGTAAGGTAATGAAGTCAAGGTTTATATTATGTTAAAAGGCCAATATAAGTTTTTCTAAATATATTTTTCATATAAAAGGAGAATAAAAAGAAGTTTTGTGAAAATCAGTTTTTATATCTTAGTTTTGGTGAAAATATCTGATGTTGCGAAACTCTGAATATTTTTATGTATACAAGAAGGAGTAATCGATTACTTGGCTGAGTTAATCGATTAACCTTGTTGCATCATAGAAAAATCAGAGAGCTTGTAATCGATTAAGTGATCTTTGCTAATCAATTACTTTCTTATGAGAGTAATCGATTACCTGGCTCAAGTAATCGATTATAATTGTTGCATCATATATTTTTCTGAGACAAAGTAATCGATTATTGCTTTGAGATAATCGATTACATGATGTTGCATTCATAAATATCAGAGGCTCAGTAATCGATTATTAGAATAGTGGTAATCGATTATATGAGTTGCATCATACATTAAACAGAAGTGAAGTAATCGATTACATGCATGTGATAATCGATTACTGGTTTTTAAAATGAACTTCAAAGTTTCTATTTTTAAAGGGATAATCGATTACCTCCCTCAAGTAATCAATTATCTCAAGTTTTATTGAAAAACGTGTCAGAATCATTTTGATTAATTTCCATATTTGTTTTTACTTAATTGATTCTGATTTATTTTCAAAATTCGAATTTGATTTATTTTTGAAAATATTCCTTATTTGTTTTAAGAATCAAATCTTTGATTTATTTTCTAAATCTTTTTTATTTTGGTTTTTATTTTAAAACTTATTTCAAAATCTTATTTTATTTTATTTTGATTTCAAATTGATTTTAATTTGTTGGTTTAAATCTTTTTGATTTGATTCTGATTCTATTTTCAAATCCAAAATTCAAATTTTAAATCTTTGGTTTTAATTCTTAAATCTTTTATTTTATTTTTTGATTTGATTTTGATTTCAAAAGTAACTTTATTTATTTGTTTTTCCAAATCATTTCTCACATCCACAACTTCTGAGAATCACGCTTCTTCTTCTTCTTCTTCTCTGGTTTTTCACGTTCATACATTTTTGAAGAAAATCATAAACCTTGTATTGTAACACCCCAAAATTTTAATCCCCGATTAATGAAATGTTAATTATAAAAATTAATTATAATTAATGATTTCTATTTTAATCCTTGATTAAAATCTGTGTTATGTAGTTAGGAAATGTGTGTGTGAATTTATTTAATATAATTATGCATGAAATAGATATTTTGCATATTAGTCCCTGGGTTGGGACCTAGAAGTAAATATAGGAAAGATTTTGGAGGGAAAGTAAATAAAATAATTATTTTTCAAAAACTGGGCAAATTACTCGAGTATTTTCTTGAATACTCGAGTATTCTGGTCAGAGTTGCTCAACGTTAGTGCGTTTTGATGAGTCACCACCGAGTTATCGCCGCCTTGACACGAAAACACCCTCCACAACACATCCTACAACTCGTGTCGAGCTGCATGGACATTCAATCAGCCTATTTAAGCTGTGGTTGACGGATCAAGCAACCCATTTTGCCAAAATTGTGTAGTTTGCAAGTGTTAGGGTTCCTAAATTGGCTCAATCGATTCTCCCTCTGTGTTCTGATTCAAACCACAAATCATACACCAATACAAAGCTCACATTACGAGCTTTGTATAGATACCAAATTCGTGAGTTGAGAGTGAGTGTGGTGGAAGAATTGGAGCTCGAAAGTTGAAGCTTGTTGCTGTCAACCAGTTCCGGGAGCTCACTTTGATTCTGATTTTTGGTAAGCTCATGAATCCTTTGAGTCTCAATTCGATTTCTATAGTTAGTAGGCGTTGCATAGAGTTTAGAAGTTCTAATTTCCCCAATTTCTATCTCTGTTTCATGTGTCAACCAATTCAATTTTGGACTTTCACTCAAAACTATCTTGCATGTGGTGCTCAAAGCTGTTTTTGGTGTTGGAGAGCTTTCTCTTGGGAATTTTCTGTTAGTGCACGTCTGAGAGGTAAGGGGAAGTTGTTTTATGCACTAGATAGAGTTTAAATTCCATGATTTTCATTAGAGAGCCACCAAGAGGCTCTAAGGGCTTAGATTGAATAGGAACTTTGGTTTGGAGACCAACCCTTGCTCTATAGTTGTTTGGAGCAAGTTTCACATAATGCATGCAAGCTGTAATGAGCATTATTTCACAAGTTTGTTGAGTATTTTGCAAATTGAGATGTTAAGTTGTGAAATTGTATGTTTTATGCATAATCTTGTGATTCTCTGTCAAATCTGTAATTTGATATGTGCTAAGTGTTGTAACATGTTTAATATATGATATATGAACTCTGTTGATCATTGGATTGGACTAAAAATGGTTAGAATTGAAAATGGTATGTTAAAACCAAGTTTCCAGTCTGTTCTGTGAGAAAAGACTCGAGTACTTGGCTTGATACTCGAGTAAAATTTTGACAAAACAGTGTACTTGGTGTTAGAACACTCGAGTATCGGGCCCAGGACTCGAATAATAACTGATTCATGGGGATCTCTTAAGGTAAACCACTCGAGTAATGCAGGGGTCACTCGAGTGTTCTGGAATTGATGAAGAACACTCGAGTACTCATGAACTACTCGAGTATTTTGATGAATCTGAAACCCAAATCCCCAGAAAGACATGAACACTTGAGTATCCTGAAGAACACTCGAGTAATCTGGAAATAGTTGAAGAACACTCGAGTATTCTGAAGAACACTCGAGTAGTTTACCCAGAATCTGAAAAACACCATTTTTAATTCTTACTCATTTGGTAAATGGTTAAATAACAATAATCCAAGGGATTTGGACTTAAAAGAAATTGATTAATATAAGTATACCGTTTGGATGACAGGACGTCGCTCGGGTGGCACGTTATATATTAACTAATTTCCTTTAAGCTTAAAAATAATGCATTCATTCTGGAGTTTGGATGATAGATCGTTTATCATGTTTTGGTAACATGAGGAGGGCCTCTGGGAGTGCCAAATTGACGGCTCGCTTGATGACACGTTATGGTTGACGACGTGGTCGGCATAGTGAGATGCTGATATGGTTAGACCGTTTGGATGACGGGACGTTGCTCGGGTGGCACGTATTCCAAGCTTGTCGTGTACATTCTTGGTGAATGTACGAATGTTGTACACCTAGGAGTACAACGCACTGGTGAGTGCTGGACGGAGTAAAGGATGGATGTCAGAGAGTGTCTTAGAATGATGGAGATAGGCTTGAGAGCTAGGATCATACATCATGCCACTCATCTAAAACAATATTTATAAATGGAACCAGTATGAGCATCCTACTTGCATTCATTAATTGTAAAATGCTAAATGTGTTTGTTGTTGATTTTTGCATAACTTTACATTTATATTGCTCGCATATTTATGCTCTATTGATTATGTGTATAGAATTGCTTACCCCTATGCCCTTGTAGGTGATGTCGCGTTACGTCGCTTGCATCGAGATCCGGCCATTTCCTAGTGGCATATGGATCTACGAGGACCATCGTGCGGTGTTCGAGGGGGAGGTAGAGGTCACCTTCTACCACCCGAACCCGCTGATTCGATTTCGTCCTCGTAGGTTTAGGATTTCCATCATATACACTATGCACGTACCACCTTTGTACACGTATCATGGACCACCTCCCACACGACCAGCTCGCTCCTATCACAGTTTTTCGTTTTCGACCTACCCGCTCACACCCTTTTTCTTCTAGAGTCGTTCGTGAGGAGACTCCCCCTTCTGATCCGAGGAGCCCAGTTAGGGTCTCACCATCTCCTGACCCTGTACCCAGTGGTAGGGTACACTCTCCATCGGATGAGATCGAGGAGGATCCCGTGGAGGACGAGAGCGGAGGCAAGCCTGTCGTTCATTCTACCGGGAGTCAGTGGAGGGATGATGATCCCTAGGCATGTGTATATGGTATATGATGAGGATCAGGGGATCCGATGTGGGGATGCTGTGGAGGAGACACTGCTGCTGCTGATGTTGATGATGATGTTTTCTTTTGCTACCTGGAGATCGCTACTACTATCACTACTACTACTGCTGCTGCCAGATCTATGAGACCACCTCTAGAGTCTATATTTTTGAGATGTATATATTGTAGATATACTTTTGAGAACTCTAGGGTTATGGTTTTCTGTTTACATTGATCTTTTGATGGACTTGTATTATGGATCTTGGAGTTATGACTACTGGGACTATGTATTCCATGACTTATATATATGTATATATATATATATATCACTTATGTTCGTATTACAACTGTGCATAGTCCTACCTTTTCCGCTCACTCTGATAAGGATTAATTAACGGATTCAGTTATGTTATTTAAGTAGTATCAGTTCCACGAAAGAAAAGAATAGATATGCATCGCTTAATTTAACTATGTTAATACGTTTTTCAAAAGTACCGATGCTGTCTGGATTATGAAAAGGTTTTCTATCTTTGCAAATGTCGAATCCAATACAAAGTTTAGAACGACCTAAAGTATACTCTCCAAGAATTCCATGTTTTGGTTTGTGCACCCGCCTAAGAAAAGAAAATTTTATTTCTATATTTTCAATGAGTACTTACAAGTCCATATATTATTCAAACTGAGATAGTTATTATATTAACTATTTGGATATATAAAAAGGGTGTCACATGTATTGGCCTGATAACTCTTTCTGTTGACTTCATTGCCATAGAGCTTTATTGTTGTATCTGTGTTATCTAGAACACATATTTGTTAGAGTGGCCTTATATTGTTGTATCAGCACTATTAAGAGTGCACTATAGGTCTTGTACCAAATCACTCATACCATAACCAGTGTTGTAAAGGGTTGTGTAACCCTTAGTGACTAGGGAGTGAATCTCCTAGTGCGGACGTGTGACGTTCGTGGTTGTAGGGTGAGGAACCCTTGTGTATTGGGTAGTGCTAGACGAACGGTGGGTCACCTAGTAGTTAGGCTATCTGGAAATCTAGGAAAGGTTTTCCTAGTTGTGTATCGAGGTCCCTGGCGAAAGGAGGTTCCTAGTAGCTTGCGGGGCGCTCTGGATGTACTTGGGGACGCGTGGCGTCTTGGTTTAGTGAAAAGCTCAAGCGGGTCGCTTGGGGACTGGATGTAGGCCGGGTTTGCTGAACCAGGATAAAATCCCCGGTGCAATTTCTTCTATCCTTTATCTCTTTTATTTATTGTTGCGCATATTTTTATTGTGTTAATTATCTCCTTCGCAACGTAAATATATTATATATTAATTTAATTATTTTAAATTAATCAACGCGCGTTAGACCTTTCGTTGTTATAGTGTTTCTTATCTTCGCGCGTAATATTAATCGTTGTTATTATCATTTGCTTCCGCTTGTGCATAATAGCTTTCATCGTTTTAAGAGTTTTCCGCTGCAAAGTTTATCTATTTTATTAAAAACGATTTGAAACCAATGTTTTCATAAACACCCAATTCATCCCCCTCTTGGGTGACGGCTGCCAATCCTATCAATAATTCTAACAATTCGTACCAGAGCTTCGTGCTCTGGTAAAGGCCCAACAGCCTGAGCTAAAGATCCGTTGTAGATTGGCAGCGTTGGGATATTTTTTTTGTTTTTAATATGGAGAGATTTTCATTCGATGATGCACCATTTTTTGATGGAAATAATTTTCACTATTGGAGTGCGAGAATGAAAATATTTTTACAATCTATCAGCATTCGTCTATGTAATGTCGTTTTACATGGTTTTGATGAAAAATGTTTTTCCTTGAATTTTCAAGCTATGCAAGTTTTTAAAAATGCTTTGAACCATGATGCATTTGCTATTATTGAAAATTGTGAAAATTCTAAGGATATTTGGGACACTTTACATCTACACTATGCTACTAATGATCTTGTTGAAAGTGTAAGTGTCCACAGGAATAAGGAGAAAGATTAAAGTGATGTTGAGCATGGAATGACAAACTCCCTGGAAAAAGATTCTGATGATGAAAGTGAAAGCGTGGGGAGTAACTCAACAAGCGACTGTGATAACTTAAAGAGGATATTTGAAACCTTTATGGACTCACTGGAGCAATCAAGTGACTCGAATGCGGAATCAATGGCAGATGAAATTAAAACATCCGACTACTTGGATCATGAGGACCATGAGGTAATTTTAATTAGTCCTTGTTCTAAATCTCTACAATTTGCATATAATGATTTGAATGATGATTTGATATATTTAGAAAATAGAAACTTGGACTCTTTACAAAAATTATCTCAAGTTGAAAATAAAATTGATATTTTGAAAAATGGAGATATATTTGATAAAGAGATATTTTTAGAAAATAGCTCCTCAACTATTTTTGAAAATTGAATTAATATTGAAAAACAAGTTGAGGATGCACTTTTTGAATGTATTAACATTGAGAAATCTATTTGTTCAAATTCCTTGCTTGAAAGTGAAAATAAAAATTCTGTTGATATTCAAAAATCAAGCAAAGTATTCAAAAATAACATTTCACAATGTGAGTATCAAAATTCCAAGTTTCGTGAAAATAATTTTGAAAAAGTCAAATCATCATCCAAACCCATTATTTGCAATTATTGTGGTTGTTTAGGACATATTTCTCATTTGTGCTTTTATTGTAAAAATTTATATATGAGAAATAATATGCAATGGGTTCCAAAGGCCTCTAAGGAATCTATGACTAACCCCCAAGGACCCAAGATGAAATGGGTACCAAAAGGTTCTCCTTGTGTTATAAATGTGCAGGAAATTAAATCAAAGGGTGAACCAATTGGACAACATAAGGGGAAGTCAAAGAGTCATTGGCGCACGGACAAGCAATATGGACAAAGGAAGAAGATGCTCCCAACCAAAGCTTCTCACGTGCAAAAAGGTGAAATCATAAGGTTGAGGACCTCAAGGAAGAAGAAATGGCATAAACCAAGTGGAGGAGAAAAAGGGAAAATAACAAAGATGGTACCTAAGAGGACAAGAACTAAATGGCGAAAGGAGGTTCCTAGTAGCTTGCGGGGCGCTCTGGTTGTACTTGGGGATGCGTGGCGTCTTGGTTTAGTGAAAAGCTCAAGCGGGTCGCTTGGGGACTAGATGTAGGCCGGGTTTGCCGAACCAGGATAAAATCTCCGGTGCAATCTCTTCTATCCCTTATCTCTTTTATTTATTGTTGCGCATATTTTTATTGTGTTAATTATCTCCTTCGCAACGTAAATATAATATATATTAATTTAATCATTTTAAATTAATCAACGCGCGTTAGACCTTTCGTTGTTATAGTGTTTCTTATCTTCGCGCGTAATATTAATCGTTGTTATTATCATTTGCTTCCGCTTGTGCATAATAGTTTTCATCGTTTTAAGAGTTTTCCGATGCAAAGTTTATCTATTTTATTAAAAACGATTTGAAACCAATGTTTTCATAAACACCCAAGTCACCCCCCCTCTTGTGTGACGGCTTCCAATCCTATCAATAATTCTAACAGATACCCACACTCTGGTCGTTCTACTTTGAAGTGGTGTGTGTGTTTGTGTGAGATGAGATAGATCATACCTGCTTGTCTTACCAGGTATTATATAGGCATACCCGCTTAAATGGTGTTGATTGCTGCCTTCATGAGGTAGGTGAGGTTCCCTCTAAACGATCTAAACATAATGACAGGTATTAAGTCGAGTAGAATCCTATGCTTATGAGGATAACGGAATTCCTTTGATTCCCTAACACGTGTGGCTGACTTGATGGATTCCTACCGGTATAACGGTATGAAGAATGTCGTTAGATATCCACAACCTCATACCGGTATCCGGTATCAGCTCCATTGGGCCTCTAAGGCCTCATACCGGTATGCCGGTATCAGCTATTGGGCCTCTAAGGCCTCATACCGGTATTTGGCATACCGGCGATGTACAGTTTGTAACACCCCAAAATTTTAATCCCTGGTTAATGAAATGTTAATTATAAAATTTATTATAATTAATTATTTCTATTTTAATCTTTGATTAAAATCTTTGTTTATATTAATAGTGGATGTGTGAATATATTTGGTAAGTGTATTTATGCATAAAATAAATATTTTGCACATTAGTCCCTGATTTGGGACCTAGAAGTAATTATAGCAAAGGTTTTGGAGGGAAAGTAAATAAAATAAATATTTTTCAAAAACTGGCCAAAATACTCGAGTATTATCGTGAGTACTCGAGTATTCTGGTCAGAGTTGGACGAGTTAGTGCGTTTTGGTGAGTCACCACCAGCGATTCTCACCGTGTGACACGAATACACCACCCTCAACACATCAATAGCTTCGTGTCGCCGTGCATGACCCTCCAAACCCAGTATTTAAGCTTGAAACCGATTAAGAATCAACCATTTTGTCAATTTGTTGAAGACTTATATGTTCTAGGGTTCCTGAGTTTGAGCAATCGATTCTCCCTCTGTGTTTAGAGTTAGGCCACAAACTATACACCAATACAAAGCTCACATCACGAGCTTTGTATAGAGATAAAAATTGTGAGCTAAGAGTGTGTGTGGTGGAAGAATTGGAGCTTGGAAGTTGGAGCTTGTTGTTGTCAAGTTGGTTCTGGAGCTTACTTTGATCACTGATTGTGGTTAGCTCATGCATCTTCTGAGTCTCAAATTAATTTCTATAGTTAGAATAGGTTGCAGAGAGTTTAGAAATGCTAATTTCCCCAATTGTTATCTCTATTTTCTATGTCAACCAATTCGGTTTTGGTGCTCTGCTCAAACTGTCTTTCATGTTGGTGCTTGAAGTCATTTTTGGTGTTGGAGGAGTTTTTCTTGCGAATTTTTTGTTGATTCACGACTGTGAGGTAAGGGGAAAGCTTTCTATTCACTAGATAGAGTTTAAATTGCATGAATTTGATTAGAGAGCCACCAAGAGGCTCTAAGGGCTTAGATTGAATAGGGAAATTGGTTTGGGGACCAACTTGTGCTCTAAAATTGTTTTGAGCAAGTCCCATATGATGCATGCAAACTGTTTTGAACTTAAATTCATAAGTTTATTGAGTATATTGTAATTTAGTATGTTGAGTTGTGAATTTTCATGTTTTATGCATAATCTTGTGATTCTCTGTCAAATAAGTAATTTGATGTGTTCTAAGTGTTTGAACATGTTCAATATATGGTATATGAACTCTGTTGATCATTGGATTGGATTAGAAATGGTTAGAGTTGAAAATGGTATGTAAAAACCAAGTTTTCAGTCTGTTCTGTCTGATAATACTCGAGTAGATGGCTCAATACTCGAGTATTTCGTGATGCACCAGTGTGTCTTTTAGCACCACGACTCGAGTATCAGGCTTAGGATTCGAGTAATAACAGATGCAGCAAAAGTGTAGTCTGATGATCCACTCGAGTAATGCATGAACTACTCGAGTATCTGGGTTGATGAACGACTCGAGTATTTCATGAACTACTTGAGTATTTTTAGAAAAACCTGAAACTTGACTTTCTGAAAAAGTAAGAACGACTCGAGTAAGATTATGAACTACTCGAGTAAAACTGGAAACTGAAGAACTACTCGAGTATTATAAAGGATACTCGAGTATTTTAGCTAGAAACTTAAAAATGCCATTTTTAATTATGAATCATTCTGTTAACACTTAAATGATAATAATCCAAGAGATCTAAGACTTAAAAGAAATTGATTGATGAAGGTATGAAACTATTGAATTAATAATGTGAGATATTATTAATTGAGATATATCAATCAATTCTTTTAAGTTAAGAAATTGCATTCATTCTGGAGTTCAGATGTTAGATCGTTATTCATGTTTTGTAACATGAGGAGGGCCTCTGGGAGTGCCAACTGACGGCTTGCTTGATGACACGTTATGGTTGACGACGTGAACAGCGAAGTGAGATGCTGATGATATGGTTATTCCGTTGAGACGACGGGACGTTGCTCGAGGAGCACGTTATGTACCATTTCCAAGCTTGTCGTGTACATTCTTGGTGAATGTACGAATGTTGTACACCTAGGAGTACAACACACTGTTGAGTGCTGGATGAAGTAAAGGATGGACGTCAGAGAGTGACATAGATTGATGGAGATAGGATTGAGAGCTAGACTCATACATCATGCCACTCATTTAACCTAAAGTTGATAAATGAAATAAGTATGAGCATCTTACTTGCATTAAATACTTACTAAGTGCTAAATGTGGTTGTTGATTATTGCTGCATGTTTACATATTCATATTGCACATTTATTTATGCTTTATTTATTATGTGTATAGAATTGCTTATCCCTATGCCCTTGTAGGTGATGTCACGTTACATCGCTTGCATCGAGATCCGGCCACTTCCTAGTAGCATATGGATCTACGAGGATCACCGAGCGGTGTTCGAGGGTGAGGTAGAGGTTACCTTCTATCACCCCAACCCGCTGATCCAGTTCTGTCCTCGTAGATTTCGGATCCCCATCATATAAACTATGCACATACCACCCTTTTACACTTACCATGGACCACCTCCCACACGACCTGCTCGCTCATATCACAGTTTTCGCTTTCGACCTACCCGCTCACACCCTTTTTCTTATAGAGTCGTCCACGAGGAGACTCCCCCATCTGATCCGAGGAGCCCAATTAGGGTCTCGCCATCACCTGACCCTGTACCCAGTGGTAGGGTACCCAGTCCTTCGGATGAGATAGAGGAGGACCCTGTGGAGGACGAGAGCGGAGGCGAACCTGTCATGCACTCTACCGGGAGTCAGTGGAGGGACGATGATCCCTAGGTATGTGCATATGGTAGATGATGAGGATCGGAGGATCCGGTGTGATGGATGCTGTGGAGGAGATGATGCTGCTGCTGTGATGTTGGATGATGACCACTACTACTACTTCTTGGAGACTTCTACTACTACTACTACTACTGCTGCTGCTTATGTTCTATGATCAGCTTCAGAGTCTTTATTTTTGACATGTGGATATTGTATATAGTTTTGAGAACTCTGGAGTGATGATCTACTTTATGGACTTGTACCGGAGTTTGGAGACTATCACATGGACTATGTATTTCATGACTTACTTATATATATATATATATATTATGTTTATATTACAACTGTGCATAGTCCTACTATTTCCGCTTACTCTGATAAAGATTATTTAAAGAGTTCGGCTACGTTATTTGAAAATGGTATCAGTTCCGCAAAACGAACGAATGGATGGTATCGCTTAATTTTTATTATGTAAATACGATTTCAAAGTACCGATGCTATATGGTTTGTGAAAAGATTTTCTTGTCTTAGAGAATGCCGAATTCGGTATAATTTTAAAATAATATAAATTACATTCTCCAAGAATTCCATGTTTTGGTTTGTGCACCCGCCTCTAAAGAAAATAAAAAGAAAAATTTTATTTCCTACATTTTCTAAATACTAACAAGTCCATAATTATTCGAGTAATAGTACATCTATTGTATTAATTACTTGTATTATAAAGAGGGTGACTGTTCACTCTCTAGCAAGTATACTAGATCGCAAAGTAATATAGTCTAGGAAGACCAGATATCGTTCCACTCGGGGATTGCAAATTGTTCAATTAATTTCCACCAAAGAGTAGTCAAAAGCAAAATCTATTGGTTTCTACTAATTAATTAATATTTAATTGGAATAAAATAAAAACAAAACAGAAAATAAATTAAAGTGTTGAGCGATTTGAGAAAGATGTTAGGAACATGATTTCATTGTATGGCGTTGTTTATTTATCATGAATCTCTGTTTTTCCCTAAATCATGAACAAATTCATAAATTGGTAACTATTAGATCCCTCTTGTATAATTACCGTTTCTTATTCAATTAGATAATCCTTAATTCCTTAAGAGATTAAACCATTG
Source organism: Crotalaria pallida (assembly GCA_037953625.1). Lineage (NCBI taxonomy): Eukaryota > Viridiplantae > Streptophyta > Magnoliopsida > Fabales > Fabaceae > Crotalaria > Crotalaria pallida. The sequence continues at coordinate 24,778,857 of CM075654.1, forward strand.
AATAATCTTAATTAAGAAAAGGGAATTAATCATGTTATATAATTACCCAATTGTATCCCTACTTGTCGAATAACTATATTGTTTGAAGGCATGGCCTATTCTAATTCCTAATCTCTCAATTAAAGAATTAGAGATCCAAAACAAGACATAAATTGGCCAGATTTATGAATTGGAAATAAAACGCAATCAAACACATGATTTAGAAACGGAAAAACATCAATTCATGAAATCAATAAACTAATCCATACAAATTCACCAATTCCTAAAAAAGGGTTTTAGTTACACATTATGAAATTAAGAACAAGAGAAATAGAAGAATACATGATTACCATGGAAAAGCCTTGGATCTTCCAATCCTTGATCTTCTCCTCTTCTAAAACTCTCTAAAATTATGTAATCTCCCTCTCTCTCTCTCTCTCTCTCTAATCTCTACTAATGGCTGCCTAACCTAATTCTAAAATGTATATTTAAAAGATAAAACTAATCCTAATTGAATTGGAGCAAAACTGATCCGAAAGTGGCCCAATTAGGCTTTCTCGTATCTGACAGCAACTTCGGCCCTGATTTTGACCCCAAAGATGGACGAATTTGAGCAAGGCTATTTCTGGCAAAGTTGTAGATCTTTTCCTTAGCTTTAAAAAGATACAAATATAGCCTTATTTGGATAAGAGTAGCTCAAGTTATAGTCAAAATACCGAACAGCATCACTTTCACGCGGTTTGCGCGCCTGGGCGCCTTGGGCTGCGCGCCCAGGCGTGCTAGGTCTGTTCTGGGTGCATTTTTCCACTACATGCACGCCTGGGCGTGGAGGGCTCCACACCTGGGCGTGCTGGACTCATTCCGGCTCCGTTTTGCTTTCTTTCTTGCACCATTTTCAAGGTCTTTTCATCCCCTTTCATGCTCCATATTTATTTTCTTCATTTAAGCTCCGAAAGTACTTGAAACATACCCAAAACGGCTCAAATGTTCAAAGGATTCTAAATTACCTATCTTTCTAAAAACTATACAAAAAGTCCTAAATTTACAAGAGAAACAAGCCAAATCCATAGTAAAAGGGAGTCAAATTAAGCTCTAAAACATCATATGTTAGACCCAAATCAGTGGCATACCGGTTTCGTATATATGGTCCATAACAGTAGCCCCCCAAGTCATGGTTCATAAATGTGAGCCATGAGTTCCAAGTGACTTCTTTAAGTCTTCCACTCCTCATTCTTATCAAAAACTTCCTTTTCCAAAGCTGGTCATACCTGTATCCTGACCTCGTGACTCTGGATTTACTTTCCCCAAATGCATGTCCAAAATTTGAATTTTATACCTTTCCAAGACTTCACAGCTCCCAAGGACCCAGTCTTCAAGACAGAGATTCCCATCCATAGGTCCATCCTTAATCTGACCTAAATCAGTCCTCCTCATGGCCATCTTCTTGTCTTGTCCCTTTTCCCCCGGAAGCCACTTGCTCCTAGAGATTCATTGGAATCCGAGCTCCTACCTTTACTGTACCCAAGCCAACCACGAGTTTGGACTCCCAGGTTTGGTTTCTGAAGAGATGCAATAACTGATCTTCAGTTTCTTTGGGAAGATGAGAAGGGGTGACTCTTTACTACAACCATCATGACTCTTCACTGCAACCATCATGACTTATCACTTCCCAACTGACATGACTTTTGACTATCAACCAGTATGACCTTTGGGATAACATTTATTTATTTCAAACTCCTCTCCTCATGCTTCCTCTGAAAACCGAATTCCTCTTATAAATAAATAAAGAGAGCCTTTCAGTGAAAAATCCACTTAAACATCTTTCTGCACTACTAAGCAAACTTACTCCCTTCTTTTTTGTATTCTTCCTTCTTCCAGTATCTTCATCTCATTCAAGTATATATCCTCTTACCCTTTGCCTTTTCCTTTTATCATGAACTCATTTCCTTCCAACAAACTCTCATGCTCTTCTTCTTTCAATTCGTCAAAGCCCTTTTCTACTGACCTTGGGGATTCTACTAGCCAACCCAGTGGCCTTCAAAACTCTTCTTTTTACGAACATGAAAAGGAAGCTTTAGACGAACTAGTGAAGAAATGGATCATCAGGGACATGTTTAGTGAAGTCACCAGCATTCCTCCTAAATTTTCTTTCCACACTTCCTCTCAGGAATCCATCATGGGGAAAAAGAGGTCTGAAACAAACCCTGAGGATTTCATCCTTCCCTCTGATATTACTGGATATGAGAGTGTAGATCTTGATGCCTTAGGCAGACCCTCCATATTTGTAGATGTCAAAATACTACAGGAATACCATAACAAAGCTGACCTTGTAGCACCGGGACTTACTCCAAACTTTTATGCCTTAGAAGCTCCCTCTTCTCAAAACCGAATTTTCTCTGTAGGAAGCCCTCTTGAGAATTTCTTCTTCATGTATGTGGTTCTCTTTGAAACTTGTGGAGTTCGTATCCCCTTTACCGACTTCGAATGTAGGGTTCTCAGGCATTTGGAACTTGCTCCATCACAACTCCATCCTAACGGCTGGTGTTATTTGAGGGCATTTCAACTTTTTTGCCATCATTTCAATCTGGCTTGTACACTCCCAGTATTTTTCACCTTCTTCAGACCCTTTGCCTCAAGTAAAGTCAAGGGGAAATGGTCCTGGGTTACACTGAAGTCTCGTCTTAACTAGAAAGTTTTTGAAACCTATTCGGAGACATGGAAAGGATTCAAGAATGAATACTTCAAGATAATAGTGGCCCCGCATTCATGGCCTTTCTTATTCGACCATGGGGGAAATCCATGCTTCCCACTCTTTTGGTCTGACAAAAATTCAATGATTCCAGCCCATTCTTTCCTTACCCCTAATAACGTCCTTACTGACACTGAGTGGTCGACCATAGCATTTTTATTTGCTTGGTATGAACGTTTTGGATACATTAATACCGGGGCGATTGTGGATGTTGAACCGGATTCCCTGCGTCCGGTATTCGGTAGGATACCTGATGCATATCATTTACTTGCTTTCGTTGCCTTTGGAATTATTAATGCTTTTGTACTGTTTTCATGTAGAAAAAATGGCCAGCCCTCAAGACCTTGCAGCTCTTGCTGCCGCTCTCGGGAACACTCCAAGGAAGCCTCCCAAACGAAGCAAGACAAGTGCTAACCGTCCCCCTCCTGTTGTCGTAGTCCTTGATAGTCCTAAAGCTGCTTCCAGGAAGAGGAAAAATCAAGAACCTCTTCAATTCGGCTCTCCAACAGGGTCTCATTTTGATGCTGGACAGGGATCTTCAAGCTTCACTTCCTCTGTGTGGGAGGAAAACATGAGTGAAAACTTTGGCCGCATGCTGCTGACTGATACTGACTCTCACGTCAGGAATTTGTAAACTTGATGAAGTCCTTGAAGAAACACCAACTTCGTGTTGCCTCAACACTCCAATTCTTAGAGGACAATGCTGAAAAGGTATTGTTCGTTGGACAAGAAGCTGTGGACTTGGCTGCTCACGTCAAGAGAGAGGCTGAGATGGCTGAAGGACTTGCCTCCCAAGCATCCGAACTGAGGAAGACCAAGTAAGCTCTTTCCCAGGTTGAAGAAGATTTTGCGAAGCGAATGGATGACAAACTGAAAGAAGTGAATGATGCCAATGATGCTGCTTTAAACACTCTGAGAGATGCCCTTAATGAGGCTGAGAAACAAAGGGATATGTACAAGGAAAAGTGGATTGAGTCTGTCCAGTCCTCCTTTATGAATGCGGTAGAGCAGGCCAATTTCCTTAACAGCAATTTTTCTGCCAAGGGCATGCTCTTTTTGCACAAAGTGGAAGAGGGGGCGCTTTATAGCTACCTTTCGGATGGAACCAGGATGCCTGTCAATCTAGATGATGAGAACTGTCCCAACCCTTTAGCCATCGAGGACGATGATTGATGAAGGTCTAATATATGATGTTTTAAGGCTTAATTTCACTTCCTTTTGCTTGGGTTTTAGCTTGTTTCTCTTGCAAATATAGGTATTTTGTATTAGTTTTAGGAATTTTTAGTTTATTAGAATCCTTTGAACGTTTTGATCCGTTTTGGGTATGTTTCAGGTATTTCGGAGCTTTAATTGGAGAAAATATTATTGGAGCTGAAAAGAGCATAAGAAGACCTTGAAAATGGCACAAGAACGGAGAGAAACGAAGTCGAAAGTTACTCAGCACGCCCAGGCGCGGGATCTGCGCGCCCAGGCGCGCTTGCAACGGTGATTTATGGGCATCAGATACAGCGTGCCCAAGCGCGCTGGTTTGCACGCCCAGGCGCGCGATGTGCGTGAAAGCCCATTTGGGCCAATTTCTGATCAGTTTTGAAGGATTTTGATAAGATTAGGATTTTATCTACTTATTTATGTTTTTATGATTACTTTAGGAACATATTAGAGAGTCATAATCAGAAATTATTGAGGGTGATTGCATTCTCTGGAGAGCATTCGGAGGAGGAATCCATTGAAGGCTGAAGATTCGAAGCAAGGATTAGTGGTAATTTAGGAATGAATTACTTTTATTCTTGTTTGTTCTTATTCTCTATGATGTGTAACTAAACCCTCTTGTGTTAAGAACATGTGGATTTGATTATGTAGTTTATTTATATGGATTAATGTTTTTCAGTTTTTAAATCAAGTGTTTAATTGTGTTTTTATTGTTATGCATGAACTTGATTAATTCATGTTATGGATTTTTAGATCTGAATTGGAAAATTAGGATTTAAAATAGGTCATGCAATTAAACAATATAAGGATTCAACTTGTAGGAATACTTTTGGATTTTTATATAACTATTGATAATTCGCTGTTCTTAATCATGGTTATTCAATAGATTAAATTTCTAAGGAATTAGGATTTAACAAATTGAATAATAAACAGTAATTTCATTAGAGGAATCTAGGAATTACTAATTTTCTGAATTAGTTCTTGATTTAAATGGAAAACATTGATTCATGATAAATAAATGAAATAATTAATGAAACTAGTTCCTAACCACCCTTCACCCATTGATTGGTAATATTTATTTAATTTTCAGCAGCAAAACATCCTCTTAATTAATTTATTTAAATCTGAAATTTAATAGATTTTGCTTTTAATTACTCTTAGGTAGAAATAGATTAAATAATTCTTGGTCCCTGTGGGAATGATATCTGGTCTTAACCGACTATATTACTATCTGATCTAGTATACTTGCTAGAGAGTGATCAAGTTTTTGGCGCCGTTGCCGGGGACTAGAATTTATTTAATTTATTTTTGGTACTTTGTAGTAATTTTAAGTAGAATTTATTTTTTTTGTTTTTATTTTTTTGTTTTTATTTTTTCCTTTTCTTATTTTTTTTTTCTTAACGGGTGCTGCTTAACCCTCTTTTATGCTTCTACGTTCTTCAGGAAACCGTGAGGAGTTGCATTTTGACCCTGACGTGGAGTTGAGTGCAAAGAGGAGGAAAAAGCAAGCAAAGAAGGAAAGGAAGGAGCAAGAAAGGAAGATGGCTGAACGAGCTTCACAAGGCAAGACACCCCCTCCTAGGAAGACACTAGCTGACTATGCCGTTGTGGACCTGGATGTTTGCATGTCCAGCATTGTCCGGCCAGAGATTACTCTAGCATCATTCGAGATTGATCCCCAGTAGATCCATCTCATCAAGCAGGATCAATTCTCGGGCGCACCAAATCAAGACCCAACGGAGCATGTAGCCAACTTCATGAAGATGCTCGACTTCTTCAAGATCGAGGGTGCGTCAGAGGAGGCAATAAGGATGAGAATGTTTCCTCTCTCTTTGAGGGAACATGCTTATCAGTGGATGAAGAATCAGCCGCCCGGAAGCCTTTCCAACTGGGATGTGCTTGTCAAAAAATTCATAGACAAGTTCTTTCCAGCGGGGAAGCAAGCCAAACTGCGCCAAGACGTCAATTCCTTCATGCAAGAGGAAAGTGAACACATGCATGAGGCCTGGGATCGGTACAATCAGTTGCTGAAGAGTTGCCCCACACATGCAATTCCAGACTGGATGCAAATCCGGTTATTCTACTTTGGGCTGAGAATGTCACACAAAATTATGATAGATGCAGCAGCTGGTGGTTCCCTCCTCAAGAAGACTGTTGAAGAGGCAAAGGAGATAATTGAGACAATGGCCTACAACAGCAGTCAAGCAGTTTCTGACAAGGTGATTCTGAAGAACAATGATCTGGGCTCAAGTCAAGTCCAGACATTCATTCAGCAAAACAAAGAGCTTCGGCAACAAATTTCTGAGTTGGTGAAGAAGATGGCTCAGACACAAGTGACTGCAGTTAACAATCTGGTGTGTGATTTCTGTGGAGGAAATCACTAAAATGGAGATTGCTCACCAGATGTGGGGAAGGCACCGGCTACCATTGAGGAGCAAGCAAAGTTCGTGGGCGGTGGTGGCCAAAGAAACAACATGTATTCCAACACCTACACCCCAACATACAGAAATCATCCGAACTTCTCATGGAACAGCCCAGCTCTCAACCCACCAATGAAGACTCAGCAGCCTCAGAAACCAACTTGGGAAGCAGCAATGGAGAAGTTAGCAACCAACATGACCACATTCATGGAGGAGACAAGGGCTAACTTTGCCAATCAAGCGGCGAGTATTCAGAACCTGGAGGTGCAAATGGGCCAACTTGCAAAGCAGCTATTGTAACATCCTGAAAATTAATATTAAATATAATACCCTTAGATATATATACATATAGTATATAAATATTTATTTAAGGGTAGGATTAAGCCGTAGAAGTCGTATAAGGGTAGTGAGGTAGTAAGAAGCATAGGCCGACCTAGCATGTAACCGTAGGACCTCGGACCGATCCCGGCCGAGCCAAATAGGGCTAGATGTGACATCCCCTATTTTCCTAACAACAATAAATAAGTTTTCATTAAAGGAAAATTTTGAGATATTGTTTTACAAATGGTTTTCGATGAGTATTTTATTCGATTACGTAATCAATTTTCGATTTTATGGAATTTTGGTAAACAAAGGTTTTATGGAGTTCAAGCAAATGATTTTGCTGAAGTTTGGAGTAATTGTATTATTTTTTATTTTATTTGAAAAACGAATTTCTTTGTGCATTTTTATGGATTTAACCTAATTGATTTAAGAATCGATTTAAAAGAGTTTTGATTTCAAGATGGATTTTTACACTTTGAAGTTTAATTTCCTTGTGTTATGATTTTATGTGTTGGATTTTCTAAGGTCTTCAATGAATTGTATTGCTTGAGGTTTTAATTAAGATTTTGTTTTCTCAAACTGATTCATATGGTTTTATGGTTTTAAGATGGAAAATTATTTCCTCTAAGTTTCAAAGAAATCAAAGTCCAATCGTCTTGATCTAGAGTTATCCCTAGAAACCCTAATTGGTATCCCAATCGTGGATTAAAACCCTAATCGAGTTCTTAATTCTTGATTAAGAACTTAATCACTCTCTTAAGACCTAAATCCTCTAGGTGGGTGAGCTAACCTAGAATTAGTTTTCCTTAAACCTATGATTAAGTTTTGATTAGTGCCTTAATCCTTGATTAAGCCTTAATCACTGAGGATTAGTGGACTAAACCTAGATTAATTATCCTAATCCTACCCTAATCACGATTAAACCCTAATTAGTGCCTTAAACCTAATTAAGCTAACCTAGTCTACCCTAATGCCCTATGGCCGAATGTCCAAATGCATGGCTTGGACACCAAGCTCATTTACTTGGTTACCAAGTGGCATGCTACAAAGTCAAACCCATGACATCACCTTCATGACCTAAGCATGACCTAAAGGGTGGAAAAAGTGAAGAAATAGGAAGGAGAGAGGAAGGAGGCCGTGAGGGACTTGGGAGCAAAACTTGGTCTCCAAGTTTTGTGACTTAGTCCCCAAGTATTTGCAAACAAGCCACCCATGCAAGCCCTTGATGGCAAATAAGAGAAAGTGAGAAAGATAAAAGAAAGCCTAAAACCGTGTGAGAGAGTGAGTTCATTTCCATTCTTTCATTCCTTCATCCTTTCTTCTTTCTCTCAACAACATAAACAACAACACACACACACACCAACAAAACCGTGGGAGAGGGAGTGATCAACACACACCTCTTTAGTTTCCATTCTTTCATTTCCTTCACTTCTCATTCCAAACCAAACACACACATGATGTTGAACACAATCAAGTTCAACACATAGAAAGATAGAGAGAGTGGCCGAATAGAGAGAAGGAGAACAAACTCTATACATTTCACATTCTAAGCAAGATCAAGTCAAGTTAGTGAAGAAGAGAAAGAAAAACCATGAACCTAAGGAGGAGAGTGAGTGAGCCGTGAGGAGAGGAAGGAAAACCAAAGAGAAAACCAAAGATTTGGACTTGATTCTTTAAAGTTTTTGATTAAGTAAGAATTTTGCTTCATGATCTTAAAAGTTTTAAACCTTTTTTCTTTGACTCTTTTTCGTTTTCATGCTTTCTTTCTAAACTTTGATTTTACTTGAAAAAGTGTGATGCATGTTTGTTTTTATGTTAGATCTAAAGATTTCACTAACATGCATGTTGATCTTTGAACTTGATCTTGAAGTTTTGCTAAGGAAGTATCTTCTCTCATGATCCTTAGATTTCTTCTTGATCTCTTAAAAGTATTTTTGAAAAAGAGTTTGATTTGAAGTTTTCATGAATGACTTTCCAAAGATCTAGTGTTTTTAACTTCATGCATGTCAAGATCTATGCTTGAACTATGATTTGTTGATGTTAGAGTGTTAATGTGAAGATCTTTGTGGATGATTGAATTTTCTTGATGATTTTCTTTAAAGATGGTCACGGTTTGGTGTTGTTATGCATGGAAGCTTGACTTTCTTTTGATTGATCCCTTGCATGTCATAATCTTAAGATTTGATGATGATATGATTGAAAGTTTGATTTTCTTTTGTTTGATCTCTTGCATGTCATGATCTTGAAATTTAGTGATGATTTGAATGAATGGGAATTTATGTGATGTTGTGACCTTGATGTGCTAGCCACGGTTTTACATGCTTGACTAGGAAGATTAAGATTTTCTTAAGTTTGATTGATGAATATGTGATTTCCATGAACTTTGTGTTGATCTTAAGTGTTTGATGTGAAATAAAAATTGCTTAGAGACCTATGTGTGCTCACGGTTTCATGAGTGAAAATATGCTAGGATTATGTTTGTACTTGCTTAATACATTATGTGAAATTGTTGTTGGATTTGAAGTTGTTTTTAGAAGCCTTGAATCTTTGAAAATGCTTTTGAGAAAACCTAGTTAAGGTCACGGTTTGGACCTTAGCTTTTGAGTTAAATTTTCTTGAATAAATATGTGTTGACTTCATGAAACTATGTGTGTATGAGTGTATTATTGATTTTCATAAAAATAAATGAATGAACAAACTTGTTGAATAAAATGATGTTGTGCTGAAATGGTGATGTGTGTGTTTCTAACTTTGATAAATGATATTTATGTGTGTTCAATGATTCTGAAACTTTGTCACTGACTTAAGTATGTTAAAATGAACTTCTCTGAATTTTTATATGATTTTTAGAGTTGGTTTGTTAATTGAAATGGAGTCGTTTTGGTGGAAACGATTTCGGAAAAATAAGTTTTCAAGGAAAAACCTAAACCGAGTTTTCTGACCTAAACTACTCTAAATTGCTTGAAAATTTTATGGTAGCTCCTTAAACATGTCGTGTGACTCTCTGTAAAATTTGAGATTATTTGGAGTTGGTTTGATATTTTTACCAATTGAAAAACAGTGAACCGTTTGGTTCAGATTTTCCAGACTTAGTGACGAATTTAATTGAAAAAGTATGACTTGCACAACTCCAAATAATCTGAAATTTTTTATGGGATGATCTTGATTGTTTAAGGAAGCTTTATACCAATTTTCATGCAATTCGGAGTTGAAACACTATTTTTAATCATGGCATTTTGGCCTTGGGTCAGCAACAGTTGTATCTTGCTTTTTGTGAAAAATCTGATTTGAAACCTAACTTAAGATTATTCAAATGACTTGGAAAATTTATATGATGAACTTTAGCATATGTATGTATGTTCTGGAAATTTTGAGAACTAAACAAATTGATTTGGTATAGTTTTAGATTTTATCTTTTGTGCTTTCCCGTAATTGAACAAAAGCTTCATTTAAATGTTTTCAACGAATATGAATTTTATACTTTATTTTGTGACATGGATGGACTTGTATGATTATCATAATGTCTTGAACTAATTGAATAGGTGGTTTCTTGATGATATGTTTAGACTATGCATGGATGGGTTGCAAAGTAATTGTTTACGGTGTTTCGGTCTAGGCTATTAGTTTGAAATTATGATTTGAAAATGTGCTATGTGCTAAATGGTTTGTCTTATTTGAAGCATCATGCTGATTTTGAGTGTTTGGACTTGAGAAAGTATTGATCAAAGTGTTTATTGAATTGTTTTCGAGATGCTTAATTTGTTTATGGATTTAAATTGGTTTGGGGACAATGGAAAATGAATTTAAGACTTGGAATATGATGCTGTCCAGAGTTTTTATAAGTTGTATTTCTTATTCAAAAATGCTTTCAAAGTGATTTGAAAATGAGTTTTGATGAGTATTTAATATAAGATAAAGTTGGTTTGAAAAATGCGATTTTATGGTGTTTCCGGATTTTCTAAAAGAGTGGCTTATGGACTTGCATCTTTGCTGTCCAGATTTATTTAAATTGTTTTTCAATCTTGAAGATGTGTTTTGTTGGTTTTAAGTTTGAGTTTTAAATGGTATGTGATTTAAGAAAAGTTGGATTTCAAAAGTGGCGTTATTTGATGTTTTCGGGATCGAGCGAGCTGCTGTCCAAGACGGACCAGCAACCGATCCATTTATTTAAAATGATTTTATTGATTTCTTATGATGATTTCAAAGTATTTAACGTACAATGAAAATTGGATTTTTGATTTGAGAAGATCTTGATGTTTTACGATTTTCCGAAAGAAGTGAAATGAGTTTTCGAAAACACGTTTTGATTTCCGAGTATGGCGATCATTTAGATAGACTAGTAACGTTAGTGTCTCCTATCTAGTATAAGGTGCGTATAAGTCAGGAAGCTGGAGCAACTGACAGTTGGAGGACCCGCAACGATTTCGGACGAGGTATTTGCTGGAGTTGAGGTGAGAGAGAAGCTTCCCTAAGACACCGTGGTATTTAGGTGATCTATTAGGACACTCCGTACTCTCTCAAAGTCGGAGTAAAGGTCTATCGTAGCTAGTAGTATACCCGATAAATTGTGTGATTGTTTGTATCGTGGTATACGAAGACTCAGACCTATACCATCACGTGGTATTGATTGATTAATATATTTGTTTATGTTGAAGTGCATTGTTGCTTATATTATCATTGCACGTGCATAATGCATCATCCCGCGAAAATGGATAAGACATAGAAAGACATAGAAAACAATAAGAAATTCCCCAACGATTAGAGCGAGTCTCTAAGGGATGAACACGCGGCAGAACCGGATGATGCTGATGCGCCAAGCACGTGGATCGAGTTGATGACATGATGACGACGATGATGTCTTTGGACCGGACGCAAAGAGTGCCGAATCCTACAAAGAGAGAGTTTCCATATGGTCGTAGCCATATGTTGAGATGATTTTCGCATGGTCGTAGCCATGTGTTGAGATAATTTCCAAGTGGTCGTAGCCACATGATGAGATAGTCTCCATATGGTCGTAGCCATATGTTGAGAGTGGTCTGAGATAGGTCGGAGCCTATCTACCAAAGATTGATGGATATCCCGCATATGGTCGGAGCCATATGCTGATGTGATTCTGAGTGGGTCGTAGCCCGTCAGAATGATGATTGATATTCCGCATATAGTCGTAACTATATGTCGATGATGATTTTGGATGGGTCGTAGCCCGTCGGAGAGATTGTGGATATCCTGCATACTGGTCGGAGCCGTATGCCGAGAATGATTCAGGATGGGTCGGAGCCCTGGCTGAATGCATTCACTTTGCCATCCAGTAAAAGCCGGTGTGGTTAGAGATCCTGTACTCCTGATTGCTTCCGAATTAGGTGGATGGATTCCGAGGAGATGTAGACCCGAGACCTAAAACTATAAAGCCTGAATTCCGATATTATGGACTCGAGATATGTGAACAGAGAGACTTCGACTTTGCGAGATAACTGAATAAGAGATTCCCTTAAGAGAGAGATAAAGGTTTAGATAATGCGACGATTGCATTGCATTCTCATGCATCTTGCATAATTATCCACTGTATTGTTGTGCTGCGAATGTGTATTGTTGTATGCTTGTATTGTCTTAATATTTTACCTATCATAAACCAACACCGTCGACGATGCGTCGTTCGGAATGCTTACTCTCTCTGTCTTTCCCATCCCTGTGGACTTCGGTGACGATGTCCACAGGTGACAGAGTAAGTAGATTACCTTGGTAGTCGGCACTCTAAGCATTGGCCTACGAAGACAAGACCATGACGGAGTCTCGAAGACAAAGAGGTCAAGCTCGGCTCGAGGACTCGATGGATGATGATTCGATCCTTATGAGGAGCATTGCGTTGGATGGAGGTCTACTGTCATAGTATTTATGTCCAAGTATTGTACTCCCTTACCAGGTACTTAGACATCATTAGCTGTATCCACATGTGCACCCGAAAGATTTTTTACAAAGCTGGATATTCAATGTTAAGTTTTCTGGTTAAACATAAAAGATATGGGCTTTTAAATGTGATTGTGAAAACGAGTTTCAAAGTGCGATGTTTCGTAACATCTCGGTTTGGGACTTGAAGTATAACATCAGATATGAGACTCAATTTTCTGTTGTAAATCATTTTGATAAAAGATTTTGGAACTTGGAGGTTCTCATGTCCATGTTATGTGATAAAAAAAAAATTGGCCCAAATTTTCACTACTTTAATTGAAGAAATTATATTTTTCAAGTTGACAAATCGGGGTGTTACACTAGACGCGGAACCTGTGTCAAGCTCGGGATAGCCGACCTCGGCGCACCTCACATTATTATCCGAGAAGGAAGTTCGGACTACTACAGTTCCTCTATACCGAGCCAACATATCCTAGCTCCTCCGTGACAGCTTATGTTGAGCTGTTGGCCCATTGGGTTTCGCACCATCCGTACTATGTACTATCACCCACTTTATGTCACTATCATTCACTTTATGTCCTTTTCAAGTCACTATTCATGGCTTCCTCTAGAAGCCAATGAATCCTATCCACATATTCTAGCTTCCCATAGAAGCCTCCGATAAGAGCCACACAAATATTTCCCCTAAATGAATAAAAGAGAATCAACATACACAACACAACACTTCTCACTTTTACTCTCTTTCTCCCTACGTCTCTCTCTCTCTCTTTGAAATTCCAGCAACCAAGCACCAACATACTTTATTTCTCCCTCTCTTCCACCAACCGGAGAACCCTCCTTCTTGCCTTCTTCTTCCGTCCCGGACATCCCTGGACCGTCGTGGCTTACGTGTGCAGCTTGGAGGAATTCGTGGCAGCTTGGAGGAAAGGATTCAAGGGGTGCTAAGCTCACAAGGTCAAGCATCAAGGAAACCATTCTCAAACTCTCAACTCTTATCTCACGGTTTGAGGTAAGGAGTGAGTGTTACCTCTACTTGAGTTTGGGTTTCTAGGGTGTTCATAAGGGGTACTAAGAGTGGGTGTTACATTAGGGAATGAATATAGGCTAATGTTAGAAAGAATATGGTAAAAAAGGGTAAAAGGGAACCAATGAATGAACTAGAAACATGCATTCTAGGTGAAGAGGGAATATTATTTTCAGTTATATGCTGTATTTTACATGATGATTTGGTTAAATGCTTTATTCATATTGTTGCTGTGGTATATGTGTTTATGAGCTTTGATATTCATGATTGGTATCTGTGGCCGAGCTGAGAGTGGGTGAGAACGGGAAGTAAGGAAATGGTAACCAGGGAGAAACGAAGAGATAGATTAATAAGTTAGACGATGAGAAAGGTTAGTGGAAAGGATAAGAGAAGTTGAGCCGAGAGAGGCCGAGCTAAAAAGATGATTAAAAAGATAAGAGAAGTTAAAGAGATGTTGAGCCGAGAGAGGCCGAGCTAAAAAGATGATTAAAAAGGACTAAGAGGAATTAAAGAGAAATGGCTGTGTGATCGGGTCATAGCAGACGCGTACCGGGTGCGTGCATTGATCGCGTCAGACGCATACTGGGTATGTGCAGCTGTAAGACGGGTACTAGGTACTCGCAGTTATGATTCACACAGGGTTCCGAGCACGGAATCGGTGGGATGTGTTCCTGGTCATAGCAGACGCGTACTCGGTGCGTGCATTGATCGCGTAAGTCGCCGAGATGCACCGCTGTAAGACGAGTACTGGGTGCTCACAGTTATGGACACTCCTTACTCCATAGAATGATCGGCGGTAGTGCTCCTGGTCATAGAAGACGCGTACTTGGTACGTGCATTGATCGCGTCAGACGCATACTGGGTATGTGCAACTGTAAGACAGGTACTGGTACTCGCAGTTATGGACACTCCGATATCCAACCTTAAATGGTGTAAGACATGCACTGGGTGTATGCATCCGAGAAGAGTAAAAGATTGTAAGCTATGTAAAAGTGGAATAATAAGTAATGAATCCGAGATAGAGATGGTTTACCGAGGTAAGAGAATAGTGGCCGAGAAGCTGAGTGTAAGAGTTAAGAAAAGGGTATAAGGGAAATTAGTAGGTTGTGCCGAGGTATAATTAATAGGGAATTGATAAACTGGGTAATGATGTGAGCCGAGCTAATTGATATTGTATGATGTGAATCGAGCTAAATGATGATATATGCATGTGACATGTGGTTTGATTACTTGTTATTATATGCTAACTGAGTGCTTGTGTTTGGCTTGGTAGTTCGGTATGGCATGTTAGAAACTGCTTATTTAAGTTTTGTGTAATGCTCACCACCTTACCATTTTTTTTTCAGGTACTGAGCCCGAGCAGATGCAGTCCCCGGCCGAGTAGGTTCACTCTCCCTCACAGGGAGAGTAAGTCATTTAGAGTCTGACAGTAGGTTGGGTCCCGGCCAGTTGGGCCGAGCTAAAACACTACTTTTGTACCTTGATTTGCCGAACTGAATGTATTTAAATTTATGATTTTTGTTGTTGATGTATTAAAGTCTTCCGCTTTATAACTCTGATGTGTTTCTGGTATTAATGGAACGGACTATTATTTTGGCAATTTATCTTAATCGTTTTCTTAAAAGAAATTTTAAATCCTAATTTAGGGGTATTTAATGGTAATTATCATATAGGGTGTTACAGCTATCAGAGAGATCACTAGGGACATTTCCTAGTGACACTGTCACCAATCCAAAGGAGAGTCTTATGGTAGTGACTCTTAGGAATGACAAGTCGTATGAGGAGCCACTTCCTAAGAGTAATGCAACTGCATCGGAAAAGAAGAAACAAGAGGAACAAAAGAAACAAGAAGTGGAGAAAGAGCAAGGCAAGAGAGGAGCATCGAAAACGCAGGGTCCACCTGCGGATCACAACCGGGAATCAGCCAAGCCTGCTCCACTACCTTTGAGGGTGTCTTATCCTCAAAGGTTGAAGAAAGAAGAGAACCGGAGGCAATTCTCCAAGTTTCTGGACATGATCAAAAGGATTAACATAAACATCCCATTCGCGGAGGCTCTTGAACAAATGCCTTTGTATGCAAAGTTTATGAAAGACTTGCTAACAAGAAAGAAGGGAATGCTCTCGGAAGAGACGTTTCCAATTGCGGAGAAATGCAGCAACATTATCAAGTGCAACCTGCCACCGAAAATGAAGGATCATGGAAGCTTCAACCTTCCAGTCAGCATTGGCAAGGAGTACTCTAGTAAGGCCCCCTGTGACTTAGGTGCTAGTGTGAATATAATGCCTTTATCTGTTTGTAATGCACTAGACTTAGGTGAAATCAAACCTACCCCTGCAATTTTACAATTAGCTGATAAGTCCATCCTCCGTCCTTGTGGAGTGGTGGAAGACATTTTGGTGAAGGTTAATGATTTCATACTGCCCATGGACTTCATTGTCCTTGATATTGATGAGGATGAAAACATTCCTCTGATTATTGGAAGGCCATTCTTGGCACAGCTGGGGCAGTGATAGATGTTCCTAGGGGAGAGGTTATTCTCTGTGTCAATGGTGAGCAAAGTGTCATAAATATTTTTGAAAAACCACCATGTACGGCGAGGTGCTTCACCCCACTAAATCTAGTTCAGCACTCAAGTGCTGAGAATTCCCTTAATGATCAGATGCAGTTCCCTTAGCCTCCGAAAGGAGGTGACCCGTCAGGCTCGTGACGTTAAACAAACACTAGTTGGGAGGTAACCCAATGTTTAAGTAGTATTCACTTAGTTTAGTAGATTTTAGGAAATTAGCGTAGGTTATTTTTTTTTAGTTTATGCATTTTTATTTTTATTTAAAAACAAAAAAGCATCAGGTACAGACCTGGCGCGCCTGGGCGCGCACTGGGCGAATTTGCCCAGAAAATGGGGATTGTTATTTTTTTGATATATATTTTGTGTCTTTTTCCCATTAGCCAGTCCCTGTACCTGTGCAACAAAAATATGTAATTGCTTTCTAGGATTTTTTTTTTAGTTTTACTGCTTGGTTATTTATTTGGATTATTTATTATTTGCATCAAGCTATATATTTTGTAACAAATATAAGTTAATATTTTCCCCATTAGAGGTGCTATTTTGGGCACTTGTTTTTCATGATTCATATTAAGTTTGGGGGAATGTTTTCTCATTTTTGTTAGTGCTAATGATTTTTCAGATACAAGTAATAAGTGTTCCAAATTTATTCCATGTAATTTTTTATTTTGTAGTTAGGTATGTTTAGTTTAGTTTGCTTGAGGACAAGCCAACCTCTAAGTTTGGGGGAGTGGACAAAATAAAAAAAATTCAGATCTGAATTATTTCCCCATTTTTTGTGTTGGTTTGTGTCTTAGGTAGATGTTTTGTAATTATTCTAGACTTAGGATTATTTTTCTGATGATAGGTGTATATACTTAGTTTAGGATTAGACTCATTGATTCATGTTATTTATTTGTTGAGCTGTAAAGATTTTTGAAATTTGGTTATTTTGACAAAGTTTTTCAGAACTTGAGATTAGTGAACTGACTTTAGCTTAGTGAGATTTTGAGCCTATTTGATGGGGTATGATTTATTGAATTATTTTGATTTGAGACCCCTATTTCTTTCATGAGTATGTTCACTTTAGTTTTGTGTTCTAGAACTTGACCGGTGACCATTTTGAAATTGATAATTGATCACATGCATTAAGATGATTAAGGCATTTAAGATGGTGTTTCTGTAGCCTTCAGAGATTTTTGTTGGATTATTTTTCCCTAAGTTGCCCATTTTGAGCCTTATGATATAATATGATTTTTCTTTGGTACCTTGCATTGATTGTATATTTTTTGTGAAGTACCTTAGGAATTTTGAATGAGCAATTGAGAGAGGGACATTTCAAAAGTATAAAATTGTGAAAGTGTGATAGAGTTACTCTTCTTCCAAAAGAAAATAAAAAGAGAAAAAAAAATTGAGAAAAAGTGAAAATTGATGAATGAGAAGAGAAAAGAGTTTTGTTTGGAAGAAGTAGTAGAGTAAAATTGAAAACGAAGAAGTTTGAAATAGTTGTAATTTGAGTGTGAGTTCTCATATTATTCATTGCTCATTCATAATTTTTAGAGGGAAATTTGTTTTACGTTTTAGCCCTTAGTTTCATCTTTCTTTCTTTTATCCCACCTTGACACTTTTAGCCATGGCCACGTTACAACCAAAATAAAGACCTTTTGAATTGTGCATGTTTTTAATAATTTCAATGGAGATTTGGGTCTATGGTCAAGCTTATGGTAACATTTAACTATTGTATGAACTTGAGTGAATTGTTATAACCCTTGATACACATGAGCGATATACACTGAGAGGTTGAGAGTGTTCACTAGTTCTGATTTCTTATTTATTTTGTTTCTTTAACCAAGTTTTGATATGTGAATAGCTTCTATAAATATGTGGCTGTGTTGATGAGTCGAAGTCTTAGATTAAGTATTGTACATTTTGATTTAGAAGGTAGTCTTGTGTTTATGAATTTTTATTTTACTTTTGCCTGGGACATGCAAAATGCTAAGTTTGGGGGTGTGATGAAGGTCTAATATATGATGTTTTAAGGCTTAATTTCACTTCCTTTTGCTTGGGTTTTAGCTTGTTTCTCTTGTAAATATAGGTATTTTGTATTAGTTTTAGGAATTTTTAGTTTATTAGAATCCTTTGAACGTTTTGATCCGTTTTGGGTATGTTTCAGGTATTTCGGAGCTTTAATTGGAGAAAATATTATTGGAGCTGAAAAGAGCATAAGAAGACCTTGAAAATGGCACAAGAACGGAGAGAAACGGAGCCGAAAGTCACTCAGCACGCCCAGGCGCGGGATCTGCGCGCCCAGGCGCGCTTGCAGCGGTGATTTATGGGCATCAGATACAGCGCGCTCAGGCGTGCTGGTCTGCACGCCCAGGCGCGCGAAGTGCTTGAAAGCCCAATTGGGCCAATTTCTGATCAGTTTTGAAGGATTTTGATAAGATTAGGATTTTATCTACTTATTTATGTTTTTATGATTAGTTTAGGAACAGATTAGAGAGTCATGATCAGAAATTATTGAGGGAGATTGCATTCTCTGGAGAGCATTCGGAGGAGGAATCCATTGAAGGCTGAAGATTCAAAGCAAGGATTAGTGGTAATTTAGGAATGAATTACTTCTATTCTTATTTGTTCTTCTTCTCTATGATGTGTAACTAAACCCTCTTGTGTTAGGAATATGTGGATTTGATTATGTAGTTTATTTATATGGATTAATGTTTTTCAGTTTTTAAATCAAGTGTTTAATTGTGTTTTTATTGTTATGCATGAACTTGATCAATTCATGTTATGGATTTTTAGATCTGAATTGGAAAATTAGGATTTAAAATAGGCCATGCAATTAAACAATATAAGGATTCAACTTGTAGGAATACTTTTGGATTTTTATATAACTATTGATAATTCACTGTTCTTAATCATGGTTATTCAATAGATTAAATTTCTAAGGAATTAGGATTTACTAATTTCTAAGTAATTTCATTAGAGGAATCTAGGAATTACTAATTTTCTGAATTAGTTCTTGATTTAAATGGAAAACATTGATTCATGATAAATAAATGAAATAATTAATGAAACTAGATCCTAACCACCCTTCACCCATTGATTAGTAATATTTATTTAATTTTCAGCAGCAAAACATCCTCTTAATTAATTTATTTAAATCTGAAATTTAATAGATTGTGCTTTTAATTACTCTTAGATAGAAATAGATTAAATAATTCTTGGGCCCTGTGGGAACGATATCTGGTCTTAACCGAC
Organism: Crotalaria pallida; assembly: GCA_037953625.1. NCBI lineage: Eukaryota > Viridiplantae > Streptophyta > Magnoliopsida > Fabales > Fabaceae > Crotalaria > Crotalaria pallida. The sequence continues at coordinate 24,798,273 of CM075654.1, forward strand.
TATAGAGAGTGATCAATGATGAAACTGAGGATGACGAGGGACATGAGGATGATGGTGCTGCTGTTTAATCTTTTATTTTAATTTTGTTTATTTCAAGTCTTTCTATTTTCAGTCTTGTATCGTTGGCTTTTCCCTAGTTTGCACTTTGTATTTTGGCTTTTCGTAGTTGTAATTTGTATTCTGAATTTTCTAATTAATGAATCCAACCTAGTGTCTTTTATTTCTTCCTTTGCGTATCCATTTTGTTGCTGATCCATGGAAGTCCTATTCTAGCCAGCGAATGGTTTTCCATTTAACTTATTAGTTTTTTAAACTAACAGGGATCATAGTAAGTACATGGGCGGTGTTCATTTTAACACACGAACATCTCCTTGCCCATTTCACTTCTTATCTGATGGCTAGTCAGATAAGCGATGCATCTAACATTAGATACTAGGATTTTCATTTGAATTTTACCAGTCTTCATGGTACTGCTGCCTGTATTCGTGATGTCGGCATGAGATGCTTCTTTGTTTTTTTTTTTTTTGAGAAAACAAACTCTATTATTTAGAATAGGATTCCTGATACCGGATACTGGATACCGGATTCCCCAATACCAGATACTTTTTTTTAAAGTAAAATTCCTGATACCGGATTCCTAATTCGTGGAGTCTTTGAATGGAGGAAATCAGTTTGAACAGACCAACTCAAAGGGGTATCGCACTCAATCCTGTAACTTATGGAATCTTCATAGTTCACTTTAATAAAACAGAAAATCAAGTGCGGAACATTATAGTCATAACTTAACAAAATAGAGGTCTACACATGACTCTCTTCTAAAACAAACTAGAAACATGACATTGGTCTATACGACCTTCTTGGAAAACAAATAATTCAAAGAAAATAGGAAATAACATTCAACTATAATAGATACGAAGCTTAGCTGCATTCCACAGATTCTTGATGCCTCTGCCAGTGAGTGTTTCCAAAAAATAAGCTCCCTTTCCGGTTTTGGATTGGACCCGATACGACCCTTCCCAATTGGCCGCCAACTTCCCATGCGTTGGCTCATTACCGTGTACATCATCCCTTCTTAAAACCAGGTCACCTTCATTGAAGGCCCTAGAAATCACCCTTAAATTATACTGTTTTGCTGACTGCTGTTGGATTGTGGCCATGCGAACAGTCGCCATCTCCCTGGATTCTTGCAGGAAGTCCAAATTTTCTCTTATGAGTTGTACATTAGCCTCTGGATCAAAATACCTTGACCTCATATTAGTAGATCCTACTTCTAGTGGAATCATGGCTTCACTCCCATATGTAAGCTTAAATGAAGTCTCTCCAGTAGTTGAATGTGGAGTGGTTCTGTAGGACCAGAGAACAGCATCTATGCAATCGATCCATTTACCCTTGTTGTCTTCCAGCTTTCTTTTCAAACCTCTCAGGATACACCTGTTTGCTGCCTCGGCTTGCCCATTAGTTTGCGGGTGTTCCACAGAAGACAGACGCTGCTTTATCCCTAATTTCTGGAGGAAGTCTTTGAAAGCTCTGCTGGTAAATTGGGTGCCATTTTCAGTGATCAATACAGCGGGAACTCCGAACCGTGATATTACTTGATTACTAAAGAACTTCAGAATCTGTGTAGAAGTAGTAACAACAACTGCTTTAGCTTCGATCCACTTCGTAAAATAATCAACCGCCACCACTAGATGGGTGACTTGTCCAACCGCCTGCGGAAACGGTCCTAACAGGTCCATCCCCCACTAAAAGAAAGGCCATGGAGCAGATATAGAATGGAGTTCCTCTGGTGGCGCCAAGTGAACATCAGCATGTCTCTGGCAACGATCACACTTTTTCACATGATTCATGGAATCCAACTGAATACTGGGCCAGTAGAATCCAGCTCTCAATATCTTCCTTGCAAGACTTCTTCCTCCCAAATGGTGACTACATCTCCCTTCATGCACTTCTTTCAAAGCCAATTTAGCTTCCCGCTCAGTTAGACATCGGAGTAGGGGTGATGAGAACCCTTTTCGATAGAGTAACCCATCCTGTATGACAAAGTGAGGAGCCATTTTTCTTCTCCTGGAAGGATTCCGTGAAGCAGAAATGTCAGAATAGGAGAAGCCCATGAATCTTCATCCTCTACTGCCAATGTTGCACTGGGGTGAGAGATGGCTTGTTGAATCACAGACCTATGGTTTCCTGGTTTCTTGGTGCTAGCTAATTTGTATAAAACATCAGCTCTTGAATTTTGTTCTCTAGGAATGTGTTGAAAATCCACTTTGTCAAACATCTCTGCCAACTGCTTGCATTTAGAAAGATATTTCTGAAGCAATAGCTCCTTAGCTTGGAAGTCACCTCTGATTTGGGAAATTACTAACTGCGAATCACTATAAAATAGGATTGAGTGTGCTCCCAGGTCTTTGGCCATTGTCATACCAGTGAGACAGGCTTCGTACTCAGCCTGATTGTTAGAAATTGGGAAATCAAACCTTAAGGAATATTCAATGGAAACCCCCTGAGCATTTTCCAATATTATGCCTGCTCCTCCACCTGTTTGATTGGATAAACCATCAACGAATAGAGTCCAGACCTCAGAATCCATCTTCGGTGCCAATTCTACAATGAAGTCTACCAAAATCTGAGACTTGATAGCTGTCCTTGACTCATAGTCAATCCCATACTCGGACAATTCCACCGACCAAGCGATCATACGACCTGCTAAATCGGGTTTTTGTAATACCTGTCGAATGGGCTGATATGTTCTGACTACGATTGGATGGCACTGGAAATATTGCGTCAAACGTCTCGCCATGACCACAAGCGCAAATGCCATTTTTTAAATTTTCTGATACCTTTTTTCTGCTTCTTGCAACACTTTGCTGACAAAATATACCGGCCTCTATCCCTCCTCCAAATCCCTAACCAAGGCTGCACTCACTGCTTCATCATTAACGGACAAATACAAATACAGAGTCTCACCCGGTTCAGGCTTGCTCAAGATCGGAGGATTGGAGAGGTAACACTTGAATTCTTGAAAGGCTGCTTCGCATTCATCCGTCCACCTGAACTCCTGGTCCTTTTTAAGAAATTGGAATAGTGGAAGGGATTTGTAAGCAAATTTTGATAAAAACCTTGTCAACGCCGCTATACGACCGGTCAGCTGCTGAACTTCCTTCACAGAATTTGGGCTCCTCATCTGCGTGATTGCATCACACTTTTCAGGGTTAGCCTCTATTCCTCTGCTAGTCAGCATAAAACCTAGGAACTTTCCTGCTGTGACACCAAAGGCACACTTCAGTGGATTTAAACGCATATTATGCTGACGTACCTTACTGAGGACAGCCTCTAAATCCTGCTTGTGGTTCTTTTGCTCTGTTGACTTGACGATCATATCATCGACATAAACCTCCAAAGTTGGATCAATCAGCTCCCCAAAGATCTTATCCATCATACTTTGATATGTTGCACCTGCATTTTTCAAACCAAACGGCATTAATGTGTAATAGTATGCTGCTCTATCAATCATAAATGCGGTTTTTTCTTGATCATCACTGAACATGGGAATTTGACTGTAACCGGAATAAGTGTCCATGAAAGAAAGTAGCTGGTAACTTGCCGAATTATCAACCAGCTTGTCTATGTTGGAAAGAGGGTAGGTGTCTTTGGGACACGCCTTGTTCAAATCCGTATAGTCCACGCACATACGCCATTTACCATTAGATTTTTTGACCAGAACTACATTAGAGAGCCACGTAGTGTAAGGAACTTCCCTGACGAAACCAGCTTGTAAGAGTTCCTCCACATTCGCAGCGATCACCTTCTGTCGTTCATCACCCATCTTCCTTCTCCTTTGTGATACCGGCTTAAACTTTGGATCAACTGATAGACGATGACAAATAAACTCTGGATCTATTCCTGGCATATCAGCTGCTATCCAAGAGAATAAATCCTTATTCTCCTTTAACAATGCAACCAGCCTGATCCTTTCTTCACTTGATAAGTCCTTTCCTATTTGAAACGATTTGGCATGGATAAGGCCAAGGCAGTAGCAACACCAATAAGCACATCATACTATCTGGACAACGATGAAGGAGGTAAATCTGTAGAAATCACTAAATATCGAGGTATAATCGGATCCCTTCTCTATTTAACGGCAAGGAGGCCGGATATTATGTTTAGTGTATGTTCATGTGCACATTTTCAAGCGAATCCAAAAGAAACGCACATGGTTGCTGTCAAACGTATAATGAAATATCTTTCTGGAACAACTGACATGGGTTTATGGTACCCCAACGGTTCTTCGTGTAACCTTGTTGGGTATTCCGATTCTGACTTTGCTGGGTGCAAGGTAGGTAGGAAAAGCACTAGCGACACTTGTCACCTCCTAGGTAATTCTTTAGTATCATGGGCTAGCAAGAAACAATCGAGTGTAGCCCTATCCACAGCTGAGGCTGAATCTGTTGCTGCGGGTAGCTGTTGTGCACAGATCTTATGGTTGAAACAACAACTCCTAGACTTCGGTGTAAGTCTAGATCACATTCCCATAAAATGTGATAACACAAGTGCAATTAGTATTACCAAAAACCCTGTGCAACATTCTCGCACTAAGCATATTGAGATTCGTCACCATTTTATACGTGATCATATTCAAAAGGGTGATTGTATTATTGAGTATGTTGATACTTCGCGGCAGTTGGCTGATATCTTTACGAAACCGCTTCCAAAAGAAAATTTCTTTTTCATTCGTAGAGAAACTGGTTTAACTTCTGCCTCTCACCTATTTTGAGTATGTGATTATTTTATCTCTCTTGTTATTATTGATGCGTTTCCTCAGTATTTCAGGGGGAGATAGCATATTCTTTTTTATGATTACAAAAGGGGGAGAGAATATTCTGATATTCTGAAGATGCTATGAATTCGAATTGATATACTTATTTATGCACCAACACAGGGGGAGATGCTACAAGATGTTATGAATTGTTATATCATTATTATTATTGTTCTAGGGAAGGTTAATTTTTCATATATATATTTTTTTTGCTTGTATAACACTTGTGATGCAGAAAGTAAAGAGCATATCAGAATAGTTGTTTGTCATCATCAAAAAGGGGGAGTGTTGGAAGTCAAGGTAGTGTTGGAAGACATGCTTCAAACTCTCTTATGGACATCAAGTAAATATCAAGCTGATGTTTTGATGATAAGAAACCAACCCAAGTTCAAGCTCACAAGTTTCCTTCATGATCAAGAATGAAGATTCAAGCAAGACATAGTTTAGAAGCCTTTTCCCTTAGAACATTTGTAAGGAGTAATCGATTAACTGCTTAAGATAATCGATTAACTTTGTTGCATCATATAAAAATCAGAGAGCTTGTAATCGATTAAGCGAACTTTGTTAATCCATTACTTTCTTATGAGAGTAATCAATTACCTGGCTCAAGTAATCGATTATAATTGTTCCATCATATGTTTTTCAGAGGCTTAGTAATCGATTACATGCTGTGTAGTAATCGATTAGATGATGTTGCATCATATGCATAACAGAGGCTCAGTAATCGATTAATTGATTAGTGTTAATCGATTAAATGAGTTGCATCATATATTGAATAGGGGTGATGTAATCGATTAATCATTGTTGGTCTAATCGATTACTTGTTTTTCAAATGAATTTAAGAATTTCTATTTTTGAAGGAATAATCGATTACCTTCAGAAAGTAATCGATTACTTCAAGTTTTATTGAAAAACGTGTCAGAATCATTTTGATTATTTCCTGATTTATTTTTATATATAAGATTCTGATTTATTTTACAAAATTCGAAAATGATTTTAAATTTGAATTATTTCCTTTTTCGTTTTAAGAATCAAATCTTTATTTTATTTCGTAAATCGTTTTGATTTTAAAAACTTATTTCAAAATCTCATTTTATTCTAAATTGATTTTGATTTGTTGAATTAAATCTTTTTGATTCTAAATGTTTTTCTATTTAAAAAAAAAAGGTTCACTCCAACATTAAAAATGATAATTCTTTTTCTTCTCTGACATCTTTTCTGAAATTCACGTTCTCTCTTCTTCTCTAAACTTCTGGTTTTCACGTTCATAACATTTGAAGAGCAAAACCTTATTGGTTTATTAATCTCTTAGAGAAAAACACTTCATTATCATAAGAGCATATTGTTGTATCCGTGTTTTTGAGAACACACATTGCTATTGTAATCACTATCATATTCGTTGTATTTGAAACCTTAGTGATTAGGGAGAGAATCCCTTAGTGGATGTGTGATACGTTGTAGGGCGAGGAACCCTGCTGTGTGATATTGAGGCCCCTAGCGAACGGTGGTTCCTAGTAGTGTGCGAGGTGCTCTTGGGTGTAATAGGGTGCGGCTCTATTGCTGATTATATAACTCTCAAGCGGGTCGCTTGGGGACTGGACTAGGCCTTTCGACGGGAAGGCTGAACCAGTATAAAATTTCCTGGTGCAAGCTTTTCTATCCCTATCTCTTTATTTTCCGCATATTTCAATTATTTACGTTTCCGCGCTACTCAATTTATTTCTATCTATCGTTTTCGCGATCCGTCTCAAACGTCTAATCTCTCCATCGCAAAACAATTTTTTATGTTTTAAAGGATTTCACAATACATAAATAAAACTCGATTCACCCCCCCCCCCCCCCCTCTTGAGATTTTGAGGTCAAAACCAACAATTGGTATCAGAGCTAGTCTCTTGTGTTAAGACTTAATCGTCTCAAGAGTATGGCTTCAAACTCTCTGTTTGGTGGTGAAGGGAGTTCTATTAACCGTCCTTCCAAGTTTGATGGGGTAGGGTACGCGTATTGGAAAGCCCGTATGAAATTTTTTATTCAAGGAGTTGGATTAAAAGTTTGGGATGCCGTCGTAAATGGTCCTTATGTTCCTACCTATGTAGTTAATGGTAACACCGTCGAAAAGCCTATGGCTGAGTGGACGGAGGAGGAGGAACGTAGAATCCAGTACGACCTGAAAGCGAAAAATATTATAACATCTGCTTTGAGCTATGATGAGTTTTTCAGGATATCGACATGCGAGACAGCACAACAAATGTGGGATACGGTAGAAGTCACGCATGAAGGTACAACTAAAGTGAAAAGGTCGAGAATCAATACTCTGACCAGTGAATACGAATTATTTAGAATGAAAGATGGAGAATCAATTCAAGAGATCCAAAAATGCTTCACGATGATTGTCAATCAGCTAACAACATTGGGGAAGAAATTCACCAATGAGGATCTCATCAACAAAGTTCTAAGGTGTTTGGGAAGAGAATGGCAACCCAAAGTGACGGCGATTGCTAAATCAAGAAACCTTTCAACTATGACACTGGCAACTCTCTTCGGGAAGTTACAAGAGCATGAAAGTGAACTAAAAAGATTGGCTCAACACGAAGAGGAGAACAAGAAGGTCAAAAGTTTGGCATTCAAGGCTGAAGCACCAGCAACAGAAAGTGACTCGGACAAAGAACTGATAAATGATGAACACATGGGTCTGTTGGTCAAAAAGTTCGGGAAATTTTTGAGGAAGAAAAGAAACTTAAATAGAAGGGACAACAACAAAAGTGGAGGGTCATCCATTACATGTCATGAGTGTGGCAAGCCTGGTCACATCAGAGCAGACTGCTACCAGCTGAAAAGGAAAGAAAATTCAGAAAAAAGCACCTCAAATTCAAAGAAAGGGAAGCTAGCATATTTGGCATGGCTAGACAACGAGGGAAGTTCGGATGAGGATTTAGATGAACAAGAAGAGACAGCCAACATATGCTTGATGGCACACGGAGATGAGGTTACTCCGGAAGAAAGAAAATCGTGGTCGTACTTGGACAGCGGATGCTCAAAACATATGACGGGAGACAAATCTAAATTCTCGCATCTCGTTCCAAAGTACCAAGGACATGTGACTTTTGGAGATAACAATCAAGGAAAGATTCTCGGAGTCGATAAAATTGGTACACCTCCTAACCCTTGCATAGAGAATGTTTTACATGTTGAGGGCCTAAAACTCAATTTGCTAAGTATTAGTCAGTTGTGTGATAAGGGCAATAGGGTTATTTTTTATTCTGATAGATGTATTATCGAGGGTAAAGTTGATAATCTTATTAAGCTAATTGCTCGCAGGATAAACAATGTATATGTTATTGATTTTAACTCAATACCCTCAAATGATGCGAAATGTTTATTAAGTAAAGAGGATGAATCGTGGCTATGGCATCGTAGAATAGGTCACATCCACATGGATCATTTAAATAAAATTTCTTCTAAAAACTTAATAGTTGGTTTGCCAAAGCAAAATTTTTCTATTTCTGAAAAATGTGATCCTTGTTCAAAATTGAAACTCGCAAGGGCATCTTTTCCTTCTAAAAATCTTGTTTCAACTCAAAAGCCCTTGGAACTTTTACATATGGATCTTTTTGGACCTTGTCTAACGAAAAGCTTTGGTGGCAACTATTATTGTTTAGTTATTGTGGATGACTATTCTAGGTACACATGGACGCTTTTTATTGCTCATAAAAATAATGCATTTCATGAATTTAAAAAGCTAGCTAAGATTGTTCAAAACCAATTGCATTTGAGCATTGCATCCATTAAGACTGATCATGGTGGAGAATTTGAAAATCATCTTTTTGAAAATTTTTGCGAAAAACATGGAATTAAGCATTATTTTTTAGCTCCAAGAACTCTGGAGCAAAACGGGGTTGTGGAGACGAAAAATCGTTCATTAAAAGAGCTTTCAAGAACAATGCTTAATGACATGAATTTGCCTGCATATTTTTGGGTTGATGCAGTGAGTACAGCTTGCTATGTTATGAACCGTGTTTTAATACGGCCTATTTTAAAGAAAACCCCCTATGAGCTGTACAAGGGGAGAAAACCAAATATTTCCCATTTTCGTGTCTTTGGATGTAAATGTTTTGTGCATAATAATGGTAGAGACAATCTAGGAAGTTTTGAGGCTAGAGCTGATGAGGGCATATTCCTTGGATATTCTGTTTCGAGCAAAGCATATAGGATTTACAATAAATCACGTAATACTATTGAAGAATCTATTCATGTATCATTTGATGAATCCGATCCCAGAAAGTTGGGAAAGGTATCTGTTAATGACATCTCAGGTATCCTTGGAGATCTATACATTGATGAGGATGAGGAGCCAAATGCTAAAGGAAAGGAACATTCCGAATGCAATGAAAAATTGAATGAATCAGTTGAGGATAAGAACCAACAACAATCCATGGAGCTTAACGCTGATTTTCCTAAGGAATGGAGAACATCGAGGCACCATCCCATTGACCAAATCATAGGTGATATCACAAAAGGTGTAAGTACTCGTAATTCTATTAGCAATCTGTGTAACTATTTTGCTTTTGTTTCTCAAGTGGAGCCAAAGAATATCTCTGAGGCTACACTTGATGAACATTGGCTTTTGGCAATGCAAGAGGAATTAAACCAGTTCGAAAGAAATCAGGTTTGGGAACTTTTTCCTAGGCCTGAGTCTCATCCGATTATTGGAACTAAGTGGATTTATAAAAACAAACTCGATGAGGCTGGCTTAATTGTTCGAAACAAAGCTAGGTTAGGTACACAAGGTTACAACCAGGAAGAGGGGATAGATTATGAGGAAACATTTGCCCCTGTTGCTAGGTATGAAGCCATTAGACTGCTTTTAGCTTTTGCATGCATTTTAGATTTTAAATTATATTAGATGGATGTAAAGAGTGCCTTTCTGAATGGTTTTATTAATGAAGAAGTATATGTGTGTCAACCTCCCGGCTTTGAAAATTATGAACACTTGGATTATGTTTATAAATTGAAAAAGGCTTTGTACGGACTCAAACAAGCTCCTAGAGCATGGTATGACCGTCTTAGCAAATTTTTACTTGAAAATAATTTTGAAAGAGGGAAGGTTGATAACACTCTTTTTATCAAAAAGAAAGGAAATGACATTCTTCTAGTTCAGGTTTATGTAGATGATATTATTTTCGGTGCTACTAATGAAACCCTTTGCAAGGATTTTTCAAGTATGATGCAGGAAGAGTTCGAGATGTCTATGATGGGTGAGCTGAACTTTTTCCTAGGATTGCAAATAAAACAAGCACAGGATGGGATTTTCATTAGCCAAACAAAATACTGCAAGGAACTATTGAAACGATTTGGCATGGATAAGGCCAATGCAGTAGCAACACCAATAAGCACATCTTGCTATCTGGACAACGATGAAGGAGGTAAATCCGTAGAAATCACTAAATATCGAGGTATAATCGGATCCCTTCTCTATTTAACGGCAAGGAGGCCGGATATTATGTTTAGTGTATGTTCATGTGCACATTTTCAAGCGAATCCAAAAGAAACGCACATGGTTGCTGTCAAACGTATAATGAAATATCTTTCTGGAACAACTGACATGGGTTTATGGTACCCCAACGGTTCTTCGTGTAACCTTGTTGGGTATTCCGATTCTGACTTTGCTGGGTGCAAGGTAGGTAGGAAAAGCACTAGCGACACTTGTCACCTCCTAGGTAATTCTTTAGTATCATGGGCTAGCAAGAAACAATCGAGTGTAGCCCTATCCACAGCTGAGGCTGAATCTGTTGCTGCGGGTAGCTGTTGTGCACAGATCTTATGGTTGAAACAACAACTCCTAGACTTCGGTGTAAGTCTAGATCACATTCCCATAAAATGTGATAACACAAGTGCAATTAGTATTACCAAAAACCCTGTGCAACATTCTCGCACTAAGCATATTGAGATTCGTCACCATTTTATACGTGATCATATTCAAAAGGGTGATTGTATTATTGAGTATGTTGATACTTCGCGGCAGTTGGCTGATATCTTTACGAAACCGCTTCCAAAAGAAAATTTCTTTTTCATTCGTAGAGAAATTGGTTTAACTTCTGTCTCTCACCTATTTTGAGTATGTGATTATTTTATCTCTCTTGCTATTGATGCTTTTCCTCGGTGTTTTAGGGGGAGATAGCACATTCTTTTTGATGATTACAAAAGGGGGAGAGAATATTCTGATATTCTGAAGATGCTATGAATTCGAATTGATATACATGTTTATGCACCAACACAGGGGGAGATGCTACAAGATGCTATGAATTGTTATATCATTATTATTATTGTTCTAGGGAAGGTTAATTTTTCATATATATATTTTTTTTGCTTGTATAACACTTGTGATGCAGATAGTAAAGAGCATATCAGAATAGTTGTTTGTCATCATCAAAAAGGGGGAGTGTTGGAAGTCAAGCTAGTGTTGGAAGACATGTTTCAAACTCTCTTATGGACTTCAAGTAAATATCAAGCTGATGTTTTGATGATAACAAACCAACTCAAGTTCAAGCTCACAAGTTTCCTTCATGATCAAGAATGAAGATTCAAGCAAGACATAGTTTAGAAGCCTTTTCCCTTAGAACATTTGTAAGGCAATGAAGTTTCTATTCTTTACGAGTTTAAAAGGCCAATAAGTTTTTCATTTAAAAAGGGAGAAGAAAATGTGTTTTCATGAAAAGTTGTTTTCTATCTTAGTCTTTGTGAAAATACTTGATGTTACAAAACTATGTATATTTTTACTATGCAAGAAGGAGTAATCGATTAACTGCTTAAGATAATCGATTAACTTTGTTGCATCGTAGAAAAATCAGAGAGCTTGTAATCGATTAAGCGAACTTTGTTAATCCATTACTTTCTTATGAGAGTAATCGATTACCTGGCTCAAGTAATCGATTATAATTGTTGCATCATATGTTTTTCAGAGGCTTAGTAATCGATTACATGTTGTGTAGTAATCGATTACATGATGTTGCATCATATGCATAACAGAGGCTCAGTAATCGATTAATTGATTAGTGTTAATCGATTAAATGAGTTGCATCATATATTGAACAGGGGTGATGTAATCGATTAATCATTGTTGGTCTAATCGATTACTTGTTTTTCAAATGAATTTAAGAATTTCTATTTTTTAAGGAATAATCGATTACCTTCAGAAAGTAATCGATTACTTCAAGTTTTATTGAAAAACGTGTTAGAATCATTTTGATTATTTCCTGATTTGTTTTTATATATAAGATTCTGATTTATTTTACAAAATTCGAAAATGATTTTAAATTTGAATTATTTCCTTTTTCGTTTTAAGAATCAAATCTTTATTTTATTTCGTAAATCGTTTTGATTTAGTTTTGATTTTAAAAATTATTTCAAAATCTCATTTTATTCTAAATTGATTTTTATTTGTTGAATTAAATCTTTTTGATTCTAAATGTTTTTCTATTTAAAAAAAAAGGTTCACTCCAACATTAAAAATGATAATTCTTTTTCTTCTCTGACATCTTTTCTGAAATTCACGTTCTCTCTTCTTCTCTAAACTTCTGGTTTTCACATTCATAACATTTGAAGAACAAAACCTTATTGGCTGATTAATCTCTTAGAGAAAAACACTTCATTATCATAAGAGCATATTGTTGTATCCGTGTTTTTAAAAACACACATTGCTATTGTAATCACTATCATATTCGTTGTATTTGAAACCTTAGTGGTTAGGGAGAGAATCCCTTAGTGGACGTGTGATACGTCGTAGGGCGAGGAACCCTACTGTGTGATATTGAGGCCCCTAGCGAACGGTGGTTCCTAGTAGTGTGCGGGGTGCTCTTGGGTGTAATAGGGTGCGGCTCTATTGCTGATTATAGAACTCTCAAGCGGGTCGCTTGGGGACTGGACTAGGCCTTTCGACGGGAAGGTTGAACCAGTATAAAATTTCCTGGTGCAAGCTTTTCTATCCCTATCTCTTTATTTTCCGCATATTTCAATTATTTACGTTTCCGCGCTACTCAATTTATTTCTATCTATCGTTTTTGCGATCCGTCTCAAACGTCTAATCTCTCCATCGCAAAACAATTTTTTATTTTTTAAAGGATTTCACAATACATAAATAAAACTCTATTCACCCCCCCCCCCCTCTCGAGATTTTGAGTCCAAAAACCAACAAATATGACGATTTGATTGCTTGAAATATGCATGAACATATGTGGTTATTATATGTGTTGTTGATTTGTTTTGGATTGTGAATGGTTAAAGTGAAGTGTATCAAAAGTTGGTATATCAAAACCTCATTTCAATGTGCAAAATTCTGTAGGGTAATAGATTACCAGGTTGAATTTGGTACTAAAATTTGAATTTCATGTGGTAATCGATTACTACCCTCTGGTAATCGATTACCAAGACCCCTGAAGTGCAAAATGCCAATTTTTATTACACCTAGCCTTAACCAAACCGCTTTATTGAAATTGAGAAGTATATTTTGAATAAATGAACGTTTTTATATGGTGAATGATTATGAACATGAATTGATGATCATGAAAAGAATTAATTATGAAAAGTGAAACGATAAAGTGTTTGCATTCGCACATGGAGTTACGGATGGTGAGATAGGATATCGGGAAAGACACGACAATTCTAAGAATTGGAAAGAGAATTCTTAGAACCGGAATGGGAATGCGCAGAGGTTAGGTTCGACGGTGATTCATCTGTAACCATTGGGGATTATTATAGGTAAAACAGTCCTATGATGGGGGGTTCTGCAGACTTTTTCCGGGATAGTTTTGCTTAACTATAATATATCCTATCGGCCTCTAGGTACATATCATGACTGCGGAGGACGGTCCTTTGGCAATGATCGGACCCTAAGAGAGAAGTGTACGCATAGATGAGTTACGTGATCTGTCGTGGATGAAAGACATTTACTCCTAGTTGCTTTCCTTTTATTAGAGAATTGAATTCAAACAAAAGGTTGTAAAAATATTGAGATTGGATCCAAATAAGGAGATTGATATTAGAATACATGCATCATGCCACTAAATTATAAGAAAATTGGATTGTCAATAGGGGTGTGCACTTATGTATGCATTATTCCTTGTTTACTTGATTCATTGTGATTGTTATTTCTAGTTCTGATGGATTATTATTTGATTATGTGCTTTGGCTATGACTTACTCCCTGCCCTTTTGTTTGCTAGGTAATGGCGCAGAACCCGATCTGTATAGAGATGAGGTTCCTCCCGGAGGGGGAATGGCATAGGAGGGGTACTAACCTGATTCTAGAGGGGATGATGGAGATCACAATCCGTCGTCTAAACCCTTTCCCTCATATGCGTTCCCTTAGGACTTGTGTTCCCGTAGTCCTTATCATTCGCCTTTTCCCTTACTAGGATGGATGTTATATGACTACATAGTAGGGGAGTCCTGTGCTTATATACTTCCCGATATTTTGGAGTTCTAACCGTATGCTCTGGGTCCTCATATTTTTTGTTGTAATATAATGTGAAATATCAAGTGACCTGGGTATAAACTAATGACAATGCTGCTGCTACTGATATGATGTTGTACTTAAAACTTTTGATAACAATGTATGTAAATTAGTTTCTAACACTATGTGTTCGATGTCGTGATATGATGAGCAGAATTAGTAATGACTTAAATTTATTTTCATAAAAACTAAAAATTAATTCGTATTTTCAATAAAAGAATTAGTAAGGGAAATAAATTTGGGTCAGTACACTGGTGGTTTCTGTCTCCTGTAAGACTTGCTTAATTTTCATCTAAAAAAAAAGACTTGCTTGATTTTCTTTTAATTTTTAAATTAAAAATGATGCAAAGCTTTGATTTTTTTTTAAGTGCTTTATGTTCTTGACTCTATTTTTTAAGTGTTTTATCATCCTTTTGTGACATGTTGATTTTTCTTGAAGTAGACGAGTTGCATATTTGAGTTGCATATTCTAATGTTTCATGCTTAACATACTTCATGAGGTTTTTGCAGGTTTATTTATAAACTCCTAAAAGCGAAAAATTGGCAAAGGCACTTCGCAATAAGCTCACATTGATAGTAGGCAATCTATAGTTTTGTTTTTCTTTAAATTAGATGTGAAAAGTAAGATAAATTGTTTTAAAATAATTTATGAGATGGTCATTAAAATTGGGTTCTTAATTCGGACTTAAAGATGTGGCATTACAAAACATGAGTATTTGTGTTCCTTTGCTAATTAAAAGTAATTTAAATGACGCGTTTTGTTTGACAAGAAGTTCCTTACACTATCTATTGGAAAAATGAATTTTCAAAGTATGCAACTTCACATTTTCATAATGCTTTTTTCCTCAGTGGCACAGAGGTATGGCCATCTACCATGTACCATCTTTCCTGTCATGCCTTTCATATATCATGTTCCCGTTTGTGCTTTTTTTTTTTTCCAAGATAGTGATGGGAAATTAAGGGGGTGCTAAAACTCCATGAATATATGATAATAAATAATATATTTACACAAATTTGTAAATGAGTCTTTGTAGTCTAGTGGCACTAGAACCTTGCCTTATTGTCTTGAAGGTCCACAGTTCGAAACTCATCTGGAAATGATTATCTATTATTTTTGCCATGTAAGACTTGCATCTAACCACCAAAGTTTAGAACCACTGAGCCAAATGTCCGAATCACATTGATCACATTGCTATTGCTATTAATATATAAAATCTGAGGGCCACCTGCTCCTATTATCCTCCGTCCCCGGGCCACCTGCTCCTATTATCCTCCGTCCCCTGGTGATGGGTTAAATGAATGTCACAACCCTTCTCTCTAATTTAACTTAAGTTGCTACCAATAAAGAATTGTAGATCGTTAAATTAGGCCAAATTGATAATTATGCATCGCCTGGACTCTTTATTTATTGGCTTTGTATGTTGGGGTGACTGTAGGTAGTAGGAGCGCTTAATAAATAGGAGCGCATAATAAATTTGGTGTGTATCAGGTATGAGAAGCAATATATGGAGGAGGTTCGGCTCAGAGCAGAAGAAGAGCAGAAGAATGTAGATAGCACGGCAGAGCAAACAGCTGTTACTAGAGCAACTGGAAAGGCCGAAGCAACAAGGAAGAATGTGAAGGATAAATCTTCCAATTCATCCTTTGCTGAGCAAGACTTGGATACATTTCTCCTTGGAGATCTTGAAGACAAAGATGATGCTCCAAGTATATTACTCGAATTTTGCCAATATTTCATTACTTAAACAAACAGTCTGACAAGTCATTTTGAATTTCGCATCTCAAATCATTAACTGAAATTTCAGTCACTAATCTTAATTTGCCTTTCATAACTTATATTTTCCCACAGGTGTGTTTGTTGTGTACCCGGAGCCATGGCATGCTGATATATTTTGAGTTCCTAGATTTAAGAAAAAATCATGGAAAACTACTCTCATGTTTGAGTTACAAATATGTTTTGCCTTTGAAATTCCTTAGTGATGCATTTGTTCTTTAATCCTCAATGCTATATTTGTTGATGGTTTAAGTCTTTTTGAAAGCCTAAGATTTCTCAATGTATTTGACTTTATTTGTATTTTGCCCTTATTCTATTTTCCTATGTTCTTTTTTTTTTTTTTTGAGATTGTTGGTTCAAATAAATGATGGGCATCAAGATGTCATTGAAGTTATGTGTTTCAGCTTGGTTTGGTCCAAATTAGATAATTAATTTGTTATTGGAAAGAGATTATTATGTTATTGTTTGTTTTCAAGCAACAAAATCACTCTCCTAATGGTTATATGTTATATACATGTCCTTCGAGCTGCGGTGAATGCTCTATAAGATCATTTTGTTTTCTCTATTTCGTGATTTTTTAGATTTGAGCATACATATCTGCTATGGTCATTTCAGAATAGGTACAAAGCATGAGAAGATTTGATTTGAGTTATCTTATTCCTGTATGTTCTTTGGAAACACAGTGAGTCAAGAGTGTACCTGTCCTACATATAGCTTCTTATTTGATTTGATAATCAAATAGACACTTGAAGAACCTACAGTAGATGGAGGTGGCTGTTCCCTTGCACTGATTAGGACACACTTTATCTCGGTAAGATCCGGTATAATCCTTTTTCTTTGGAACTCCATTACCTTCTCTTGGCATATTTCAGTGATAGCACTCTCAACCTCTTCGTGTAAAACTTTCACTTGATTAGCTAAAGTTATCCTATCATGAGAAGCTCCTCCTGTCATAAACTTTATTGATTGAAGATGTGTTCCATTAGAATTATTAACATTCATTTCATAAGAATATTGTTTCTGCTTTGGGAAAATTTCTCCAGGGAGCAATTCATTTCCCAGCCTCTTGCATATTGTTTATCTCTAAATTTTTACTTTTTGCTGCATTTGCTTTTGAAGAGGCTCATGTTTAATTATGCCGAATATTCATGTCTAAACTTGCTAAATAAAGTGCAAGAAATGGAAGCCTGAGGTACATTTTATCTTTCAATTTTTGCTTAGCTTCTTCAAAGCTTTTTATATCTTTCTGTTTTTTATATCTTCAAAGCCTGAGGTACATTTGTGCTACAGTATGATATTGCTACTGCTACTAATCTTTACTACAAAGTGTAACAGCTCCTACCTGTTGCTAGTGATTTTCGCTATTGTTGTACTATTCATCTGCTGTTGGTCTTTTTTTATGTTTAGCCCTTTTATGTTAAGTCAATTGTTATCTACTGTCAGTTTCTACCCAGTAGCAAGAAGAGAAAGAGAGGCAATTGTTGTTACATAATAAGTCAAATAGATTGTTGTAATTGTTACGTGATTTGTTGGAGGTTGAAGAGGGTTGTGTAAAAGAAATAATTGAATTTCATGAACCTTAGTTTTTATCATTTGTCCTTTAATAGACTTGATTATCTATGGTGTAAGAATTGCTATGAAGGAAGTCATAGTTGATTTCATTCTACCTTCGGTGATCTCCCACTTTTCTTATTAGTATATCAATGAATTCCTTCAAAGCTCAAACAATTTTTCTTTCTCTATTGCTTTTTAATATTTTTTTATTGCTTTTTAATATTAACTCAAAACATAGGAGAAAAATTAACTCATTTTGATTATTTGCTTTATTGGACCAACAACTTTTGTAACCACAACATTAATAGATCTATATTTATTGAAAATCCAATTTATTGACTCTTTCGTAAATAATAATATTAATTGACTCATTTCTAAACAATTTTTTAACAATGTTTACATTATTATATTTTATTTAGACTTATATATTATCCATACTTAAATTCCTCATAACTATTCAATAATAAATTAAAATTAATATTAATTGTAACTTTTTGAATTGTTTTATCAATACATTTTTTTTAAAGTTTTTTTTTCAATACATTACAACTAATATTAATTGCAACTTTATGAAATCGGTTTCGTATTTCTCTCATGCATCGCACGGGGTTAGGATTAAACTATAATTTTAAAATAAACACAATTATCAGGCATTGGTGATTAAACTATTTTTACCAAAATTAAAATCTTTAATACGTGAGTTTATCGTAGGCTACTGTCTTCAGCCCATGCGATGCATACTAGTTATATGAAGATTTGAAATCTGCTACAAATTCAAGACATTATTATAAATCATATGAAGCAAGGAAACAACTACAAGGATAAACCAAAATTTTTAGCATTGGGACTGAACTGAACCAGATAATATCTCAAATAATGATTGTACCAATCTAGTGCATACATGGAAGGTAATATACTTCACATGCATTTCAATTGAAGAGACATCAAAACTATAGCCATGGCAGCATCCATTTGCCTCATTTCAACTGATCATGCGTGCAAATCTAGAAATATAAACATCTCGCCATAGACATGTTTACATCAGTATAACAACTCTTGGGCTCATTTGCTGGATTTTTTAGCAGGTACTGTCTCATGAATACATTACTCGACTTGTTTGATAATTCTTCTTCTCCGTAATGGCTGTGTTGTAATACTCCCTGGGGCACTGTGAGCTTTCCTCCTCTCATCCTTTCTTCTCCTAGCATTTGCCATAACGCGTAACAAAGCAGAAGCTTTGAATATCGGTTTTGGCAAGTGTCTATGCCTGTTAAGAAAAATCCAGAAAAGAAATATGCACAAAAGTTATTTTGCTAATACATGATTGTTTGCCAGTGACGGCTCGCAAGAAAATTGCCTGATCAAAATCATACCTTGCAATACGATTAACTTCAGGGAGATGCTTGTAGCGTTTTTTAATGGCCTCATGATACTCGTGTGTCTTCCGTTCTCTTGGGAGAATCTGTAGCACCATCAAAACATAAGCATCGGGGAATGAAGGGGTCTTTGGATGAAAATAAGTTGTGGAAACGATGGGAAAATAAATTGAAAACAAACAAACCTCATAACTATAATAATTTAACTTTTCTAATCCAAGATTCTCCATAATTAATATAAGACCAATATTAAAAAGAAAATAGAGGAAAAACCAACAAAGAAAACCTACTATGCTAAATAAAAGTAATCTGATCCTCATTTCAATTCGTAATGACCTTGTCATTTTGGGATCAAGATGTGGGACCAGGAATGTGGGCCATGTTCAGAAAATGTGGGTCACCCCATACTTTAAAATGACAATGAACTATTACAAGCTGCTGCTCCCTTCGTTTCACAATTTCTGCCGATTAAGGATTTTGTTCATACTTCATAGACTAAGAAAGCTAGTAAATACTCTCAAATTTAGAGTAAAATAATGTGCCGCTGAACTATTTCCTTTAAATAATGCCCTCTTGGTTTTCTGAAGTAACAGATAAAATGAAACAATAATTTACTCACTAAAATGGTTATTTTGAAACAAAAAGATCAAATAGAGAAAAATCCAGATCACAATACAAATTTAAAAGGGAAAAAATAGAGATATTATCAGGATTCATCTACCAATATTAAATATTGTCAATATAAGCCATAGATATGGCATCGAGCATCATGATTTGACCCAAATCTCAGCTATGCAAGAGATAAAGAAGAAAACTTACTACTCCAAGTTGCTCTGATGCTTTAGCTTTCCAAAGCCTGAGGTTAGTGTCATCACTTCCTGAAATCACATAACTTCCATCACCACTGAACTTGACACAAAATACCCTGCATAAAAAAGAAAAAGATCACCCTAACATAAGGCATACAGAAATCTTCCAATATACAACTCCACACAAATGAAAAATAAATCGAGATTCAAATTAAAGGTTTAGAATGTTTGAAAGGCCGCATAAGTAATCAAAAAAATCAAAATGGTCTATGCAAAAGGAACAAACTAAGTCAACCTTTGCATTCTCTTGGTATGATATATCTCCTTACTGTGACCACCATTAAATTGGAAAAGTCTCACCTACAACAGAGAAATTGATAATGGATAAAACTCTAATTCAGTAAGAAGTAAGATCATATGAACAAAGATTATAACAAAATCCAAGGGAACTAACCGTTCTGTCATAAGATCCAGTGACAAATTCCCGACCAGTTGGTGAGTAGTCAATATCCATTCTGTAAAATGTAATATAAAAAATATTGATGATCAATTCTACAATTATAGCATCAAAAGGTAATCATTTAAAGAACATTCATCTCACACTGCAGAAACATGATCTTTGTGAACACATTTGGCTTCACTTAAATTCCGATAATCGTAACTATAGCAGTTACAATCTTCATTGGCCTGCATGATAATGAATTTGACTATAAGAATACAACTATCACTCCAATCATTGCTTCCAAGGGAAGAAACTTTAAAATCACATCGTAACAAAATCTCAGAATTTAGCCAACACCAAAAACTTAAACATAACAGCTTCATAAACACTGGTTTTCATCAGATAAACTTACAGCTGTGAAATTTATTGGTTCCATCGGGTTCCAAGATATAGAATTGGTTTTTGTCTGCCACAAGAATGTGAAAGTCAGTACAGTATGAATACATAAAACAATGGAGAGAAGAAAAATTCTTGACAATAGTAATAAAGTAGTTGAGAAATGTACCAATGATATAACACTGTGCAATTAAATGTCAAGAGAAGAATAAGGAGCTCAACTAATGGTAAAATTGCCCATTAAAATGATTTTAAAATAAATTGAACATTGAGATTTAAACTAACTATATGAAATAATTACCATCATTATCATTTTCCCCACGGGAGTAACCATACGTAAATCATACAGTGCTATGCTCCGGTCACTACAATAACGAAAATGGTTAAACAAATAGACAGCTAACCCACATACTCACAAAAACAGAGAGGCAACAACTCAGGTACATGAGGGACAGAGAAGTAAAATGATTTTTCCAGGTAAGCAGATTATTAAAGTAAACATGATTTGATATCTCAGTGAATACCAAAAGGAACATAAACAAGTTCCCCTATTATAGATTCCCCGATTCCCATTCTATAAATGAGACGACTAGCATTTTTCTCCAGATTTAATCAAATACCAAAGAACCACTAGATGAAGGCCAATATATACCACAGAACAAGAAACACAATAGAACAAAAAATTAAAACTACAATTTGAATCAAGCTGACACTGACTAAATTAACAACATTCATATCTTGGAAATAGAACATTCAGATATAGTACTACAAAAACAAGCAGAATATGAACTCATAAAATAGGGAATAACAAAAAATTTAAATTAAGAAAAAAAAATCAATGGATCAGCAAACGATAAACAATGCAACAATAAAACAATAAAGATCAGAATAGTCGTGGAGTGAAGAAAAATAAATCTAACTTTCTATCATTGATATCAGTAAAAACCTAGTGGTAGATATACAAGTATCCCCAAATACCTAGCTGATGTTGCCATGAGATTTGGGTCTCCAGGACTAAATTTAACAGAAATTACTGTATCCGTTCCCCATTGAAAACTATGTATTGGCTGGGACCTGAACAAGGGAGAAACAGCAACAAGTAAAATAAGTAAGCAAATCATGTACCAATAATAAGTAAACCAATAAAAAATTGAGACCAAAACCTGTTGTGGTTCCAGACATCTACTTGAGCACCGGCTGTGGCAAAATGCTCACCATCCCACTGGTGATCACAAGCCCTAAAAATTAAAGGAAGACAGCATTAAGTAAGAATAAAAATAAATATTAATATAACAAGTTTCAACATCTTGGATAACTCATAACAAAACTTACCAAAATGCATTCTTCCAAACATAAACACTTTCTGCCTGCAAAATAAATTGTTTATAAATTTGTTAAAGGAAGAATGCCCACTGAAAAGGGGAGAAAATAATCTGAAGCATAATATTCTACCTCGACAGATTTCTTGGATGAGTCACCGGAATCCATAAAAGTAGCAACAGGAACATTCCAAAGTCTGACACTGAACACAAAATTCCAGTTTTTTACATAAGAATTAGTCATTTTAGGCTAAAAGGTAAAGACACAACAGCTTGATATAATGGGAAAAGAATGTAAAGGTTGATTCTTACGTGCAATCAGTTCCACATGACACAAGAGTGCGTCCATCTGAAGACACTGACAGGCCTCGCACAGCACCTTGGTGACCAGGAAACTGACAAACTGTTCGCCTTTTTATTTTCAAATAGAAGCAACAAATATTATAAATTATAATACATAGAGTAAAATCTTAAAAGTGCTACTAAATGCTAATCAAGAACAACCTCCCTTCCCAGCCCTAAATAAGCTAATATATAGTATATAATATTTATATAATATATGCAACTCACAATTTGCATAATCCAATATATTCTTTTTAATTCATGAAGACTTTTTTTTTTATTTATTATAAAACAATTTTATCATATAGGTAATAACTAAAGATACTTTTGATGACCATTCTTCAGAAAGCCAATAAATCCTCCTCAAGCAATGAAAAACAAGAAATTCTGATATCGTATTTGTTTTATACAGCCAACTAAGGTTCATTTATAACAAAGAACAGCACACATAAAATATCTTCAATTAAGATTTGCTTATAACTTAAGGGTATGCTTAACCTAAGAGTCAAAAAAGAGTAAAAATATATTGGAAATGCACACTCATAACTTTTTAAAGTCTTAAAGACTTAGTTTTCCAACATAAAGTTGCTATTTTTAGCTTCTTATCCTCAGCCCTAAGGGCTGAGATTAAGAAAATCCAAAACTTAATAATCATTAACTATGAAAGTCCACAAATGAATCCAAAACAAAAGAAAGTCAAGGTGGCTCCAATAACCAAATTGTTAATAATACAAACATATGTACATTTATTATAATCAAATATAAACATCTTTTTTATTTCAAAGAGAACACTATACACCATCTACTTGATTCAGAGTTGAAGATAGATACCTCGAAGCTAAATCCCAGAGACGAATATCTGTAAACACAGCAAAGATGATTTTCAATATATAAGCAACTTCACTCATCCATCATAGCATTAACTAGGAAGATAACATGCAATATGGACTGAGCATAATGTAACAAGGAATGATTAATATTTACCCAATACCCAAATAGAAGAAGGAAAAAAAATGAAAAGATCACCAACAATTTCACAAACAGATGTAATAAAAAGGATTAAAGTTCCAAGATATAGAACTTTATTTAAGTGAAAAAAATAGAATATTAGATACTCCCTCCGTCCCTTTATCTTGGTAAAAGTCAAACAAGTCAACAAAAATAAGAGATTATCTCCTTAATATAATGCATGATTCACTCACTAATTACAAATTGATATTATACAAATTTTCATATCATTACAATTAATACATATTGCAACATTGTCTCCAAAAAAATCTTGAAATATGTTTTCCTTAATTACTTATCAATTATTGATACAATAAACAATCTTTAAGATTTTTCATTTATTTTTTTACTTTAATATGGGACAAATTTTTATGCATTTTTTACCAAGATAATGGGACGGAGGGAGTATATAAAATATTAGAACTATAAAACTAAAGAAGTATAGAATAGTGGTAAAAATGATTTGAAACGTGAGGCAGTTCCCATACAATTACTTTCCATCATTTTAACCTCGAAATACTGTATGGTTATTTGCTTCTTTATAATGAATTATCCAAAGGAAAGCATTCTAATTTAAAAAATGAGCTAACAGTCAGATCTGTTTAAAGCAATAAGTAGTAAGCAAACATGCAACAATTGCTATAATACTTGATAAGGTCACTTCAAAATAATCTAGATAATTAAAATATGTGTTCGAACTTTCAGTTACAGTTCCTTAGTTACGAAATCAAAAATATAGACCCACTGGGATACCATACAATCTCCCTTTCTCAGAAAATTCTCTAGTCCTAGTGAATTTTTGGATTCATTGTCCAACTCAGCCATGTTATGAAAATGCTTACATGGGAAAACTATTTTAAAAAATCCACAAGCTTAAGAGTATAATGTTTCAACCTTTATTTCCTTCAATTACACTTGGGTGATGTTTGATAAACATATCAAAACAGGTCAGAGCAAAACGTGTGAGTTACATTTGATGTTTGGTGTATTGTATAAAATGAACAAAACAGAACATGAAATCAAAAAGTGGACCTTTAAGTGGAAGTGTGGAACTAAAAGGAGTGGAACCGAATAAAACAGAACAGAAATCAGTTCCATGTTGTTCTACTATCCACACATCAAATGCTACCTTGAAATCACAGGAATGTGAGTAAATAAATAAGGAAAATTAAAGTACCTCCATCCATTGAACCAGAAAATATATATTTCAACTGATTAGAATTCTTCGCCATACACGAAATGGCATCTAAATGCCCATCCATTGCTCCAATAAACGGTCTTGCAAAAATCTAGATTCCCGGAACAAACATAAAATTAGGAAGTTCACAGGCATTCGTAAAAAGCATATAAACAAAAAATACATGTAAAAAGTAAAATGCCAACCTTGTCCAATTTCACTGCGTTAAGAGCGCGCACATACTCCACGGCCTTCTCTTGAGTACGAAGGTTGGGGTCATAATTGCGAAATACCCTCTTTTTTTTGTTCCAATTCAAAAAGAGCCACACATTAAAAAATAATCAGTTAGAATAATTAAATAGTTTGGAATTTGCTTCTGCTTAGTTAGATAAAGGACGCCGAATCAATTACCTGAAGGTCTTGGCTTCGTTCGCGGGTGAACTCGTCCGTAGAACGTGATATAACTTTGACCTTCATAGTGTAGCTCTATAAAAGGGTTAACTAACTAACTAACACGCTATTTTGCTAAAGCCTGGAAAATTCATCAGGTAGAAAAGAGCTATGAGAAAAAAGTAAATAAGAAAAACCCTAAAAAATGAAGGCAAAAAACAGTATTCTGCGAAGAAGAAAAGAAAATAAAGTTTAGAAGAAAAAAAATGAGACTTGCTACCAAATATTATTTAAATTAGGAAAACAGAAATACCCTTTTTTTTGTATTGTCTTTGAAACCAAATAGTGACATGAACCAGAAGAATTATCAGCACTTCATTATTTACAAATTAAGATTATACTTCTACCAAAAAATAAAATGAAAAATATATTGAAATAAGGGAACAATAAGAGGTAAAAAAAAAAAAGAATGTACCAACAGAGGAACCAGCGGTGAGGACCAAGGCCAGGGGTGGAGTTCGCAGTTCAAGGAGGCGGAGAGCGAGGTGGCTGTTGGAGGCGGTTGCGGCGGTTGATTTTAAGCGTGTTGCCTCTGCTTGAGTGTCGAGTATGTAATAGTGAAGCTGAGACGCAAAGCTGTATCCCGGGAAGCAGTAACAAGGGTGTAACGTTCCGTCCAATCTGTGATGCATATGGACCATGTTAATTTAAATGGTCCGATCTAGTTCGGATTAGACATTTTTATGTATAATCCGGTTCGGTCTATTATGTGTGCGTAGTATGTATATTATTTTCCTATTAATTTGTATTTATTTTAATAAATATTTATGCATTTTATTATAAATGGTCTGATCTAGTTCGGTTTAGACATTTTTATGTATAATTCGGTTCGGTCTATGATGTGTGCGTAGCATGTATACTATTTTCCTATTAATTTGTATTTATTTTAATAAATATTTATACATTTTATTATAATTTAGCATGCATTTAATTCATATTTCACTTGGAAGGTATCTTGTGCTTTTGATGTGTATATTGAATATTTTGAGGCTTGGAGCATTGGAAAACAAAGAAATAAATCAAAGAAGATATGCTAATAGATTTTTGGAGCAAAAATATAGAAAAAGATAGAGAAAGAGACATGTGAAGAAAGGAGATTGCTTATGCGCCTATTTTGCTATTTGGGTCCAACACTTGGAGGAAGGAAAAATTATAAAAGGAGGAAGATAGAAACTATGTAACAGAACATTAGTCATAGGATAGCAACATAGTAGATAGTAGTAGTAGCATTAGAATTAGGATTATTTCTCTATCATAGACAGAAATAAATTAGAAAATTAGGATTCAAGGTTGCACAATTCTCTCCATAAAGAACTAGAAGACATTTGAAGACGAAAGAAATTCTTCTCATTCATCTATTGGTTATTTCTACCTTTTAGGCCTTATTCCTATTTTTTATTTTTTTATTTTTTTGTATTATGTATATGATTGAGTAATTTTCCGTTTCTAAGGATTAGGATTAGGACATGGAGCCATTGACATGATGATTTGATATTTTTCTCTGATTAATATTTATTTATTTTAGATTTAATTATGGTATTCTTAATGCATGTGATTGTGTTGGATCTCACTATTGCATGATCCCAGATAGTAAGGGAAGAATCGAAAGGTGAACCTTAGTATTAGAAAATACATAATTAAACTTGAGGTTTAGATCACGAAAGTAGTTCTAATCCTTGAGATGATTCAATGAATTATCATAGAACTTAATGGATTTAATGTACCCAAATTACCACGAAAGTAGGAATTAGGCCTCGTTAGGTACGGTGCTAAGAGTCTGAAAGGAATTAGTATTCTACACTAGGATAATTCACCTTCAAAGTAAATCTAATTTAATAAGAGATATATCTTTAATTGATTTTTAATGCTGATATGTGGTGAAACTAATCCTTAGAAGATTTAATTCTTATCTTATTTCATATCTTTAGATTTATTTTATTTTATTTTTCATATCTCTAATAGATTAGTTTAGATAATCTATACTTGTAATTTGTCGGTAATTAACAACAAAATCCTTGTGGAGACGATACTCTTTTTATTTTTTTTATTACAAAGAAGGTACCTGGGACTAGAACCCAGGACCTGGGGACCTAAGCTACCTAGGTGTCCCTGCAGCTACCAACTGAGCTAACTTACGCGGACTATACTACTACTTGACATAACCCATGCGCTTGCGGAGCGTACCATGTTTTTGGCGCCGTTGTCAGGGATTTTGTTTTGTCAATATTGACTGTTATTATAAGTTGATAAGACTAAACAATTTTTTTTAGTTTCTTTTTTATTTATATTTTATATAGATCTAGTATGGAAAATAGTGGATCAAGATGGACACCTGACATGAGTCTTGAAGAATACTAAAAATCTTTTTGTGATTATTATCCTCCTGCACCATGTATTGCACGATCACGTCTTGATGAACCTCTCTTTAAGGAGTTAGCTCGGCAAGAATACATGCGAAACAGGGAAGAATGAGAAAAAGAGCAGCATTGGAATTCTCCTTGCGAATATCCTACACTACTATATTATGCACAATCAGTTGTTGATGAGCTTTCATACGTGGATTCTTATTCATATCTTTCAGCTCCTCAAAAATCCAACTTGGAGATCATGCTTGAGAATTTCATAATATCTCAAGAAAATGTCAATAATGATTTCAGAGCCATGCTTGATTCTCATGAGAAGCAATTTGCACAACACGCTGCTCACAACAAGATATGCTTCAAACAATGGGACCCAGGAGGAATCAGTTGTTGTGACAAGTTTGCACTTGGCCTTTGTGTCACAAGATATGGGATCCAGGTGGAAGCTCCATAGGTCAAGCTTAGAACCTTAAATAAGCGTTTTTTGGGAGACAACCCAAGTTTTAAATAGCTCTTGAGTTTTATTTTGTTAATTTTTTAGGATTTAAATATGTTTTATTATGGGGTTTCGTCTTTATTTTGTAGGTTTGTTAATGGTTAGCGCATAAAGGAGTTGATTTAGAGCATAAATGTAACATCCCTAATTTAGTGGTACTTTCTTCCCTTATACTCAGTGGAGGTAAGAGGGGGTATTACCTTAGCTTAGGGAGTGTATTTCTAGTAGATGATAGTAGTAACTAAGGACGTTTGATTTTATATGTTAACGAACCTTAGGGTAATCGATAACGGTAAAGAATAAAGAATTAGTAAGAGTAAGGATACCCACTTGACTATTATTGTTTATATGCTTTATATGATGGTTTGAATAAGAGATCTGGTATGTGTATGAGAAAATATGCTTGTATGTTGGTTATGTGATTTGATGATTTCGGGGAACTAAGTGTGAGATTATGGAACTAAGTGGAATGTGAAGTTTACCTAGGATTAAAAGTTGAGTTGACCCAATTAGTAAAAAGGGAATAAAATGAGAACTTGTAAATAGAGAGTTAAGAGAGGATTAGATAATATGTGTGAAGTAAGTGAAAGAAAAGACTAAAATGAATTAAATGAACTAAAGTATATGATATGCGGATGTCAGGCAAAGTAAGTATGCCCTTGTGGGGTGCATTGGTTACGTAAGCCGCACAATTTAATGGCGTGCGCCGCGGTAAGACGCCCCGATGTGAGAGCGCAGCGGTGGGTTGACAGTACCCGAAAGGAAAAGAACTAATGAATATGGTGTGCGAATGTCAGGCCGTGTAAGACGCACAGCTGGGTGCAGTAAGACCCACGCGGGTTGTGCGGTGTAAGTCGTGAGCGGTCTGTGTGCAGTGGTTGTGTAAGTCGTACGACGTAAGGGCGTACGCAGCGGTAAGACGCCTCGGTGTGGGAGCGCAGTGGTGGGTTCGCAGTACTCTACAGGTTTAGTGGATGTCAGGCCGTGTAAGACACACGGCTGGGTGCAGTAAGACGCACGAGGGTTGGGAGCTGTAAGCCGCGAGCAATGTGTGTGCGGTGGTTGCGTAAGCCGCACGACTTAATGGCGTGTGCAGCGGTAAGACACCCTGGTGTGGGAGCGCAGTGGTGAGTTCATAAAACCTATATAGATGATTTAGTACTCGGATGTCAGGCCATGTAAGTACGCCCTGGTGGAGTGCAGTGGTTGCGTAAGCCGCACGATTTAATGGTGTGTGCAGCGGTAAGACGCTCCGGCGTGGGAGCGCAGTGGTGGGTTCATAAAACCTATACAGATGATTTAGTACTCGGATGTCAGGCCATGTAAGTACGCCCTGGTGGGTTGCAGTGGTTGCGTAAGCCGCACGATTTAATGGCGTGTGCAGCGGTAAGACGCCCCGGTGTGGGAGCGCAGTGATGGGTTCACAAAGCCGTTAAAAGGGAAAGAAAAGAAAGAAAAGAAATGAAAAAGAAAGAAATGAGAAAAGGATGAGAAAAGAGAAAAGATAATAAAAGTTGAGAAAAGAGAAAAGATGAAAAGTTGAGAAAAAATAAAATATGATGAAAGATGAGAAATAGAGAAAAGAAAAAAAGGATGAGAGAAAGATAGATGAAAAGATAATAAGAAGAGAAAAGTAAAACTAAAAAGAAAATAACACTATAAACAAGGATAATAGGTAAGTGTGACTGGCGATGTATGTGAATGTAATTAGGGGGGTGTTTTATTAAATGCTCTTATGTGTTTAAATGCTAATTGTGGTTGGCTTGGCTATTTACTATGTTTATTAGAATTCATTCGCTAAGTTTTGTGTAATGCTCACCTCTTAAATGTTTTATACAGGTCCAGAGTATGAGCAGACGGACCTTGAGGCCGAGCAGGTGCATATTCCCTCACAGGGAATATGAGTGTCACTAGCAGGGGGAAGTTGAATCCTGCCGGGGTTGGAGTCTTTGATGACATGTTGTTATTTTGGGATTTGTTTATATGTATTTTGTTGTATATATTCAGTAGGGCCGACCCAGGACATGTTTCTTTTGGGATTTGGGTATCCTGGGAGTTTGACTCACTTTCATATGTTTGTTTATGTTTTTCTACTGATTGTTTGCTATGGTGCATGTCATGATATGATATCAGGTGGCATGATACCACTGGTTATGATGTGATATGATATTATGTTGATTCTAACTGGTGTTTTTGAAAATGTCATTTACAGGTTTAACAGGAAAAACTGATTTTTGGAATAGTCCATAAAATAAAGTAAACTCTGTCGAATTTTCCAGAGATTTTTATAATAAGTTTACGGTTTTAAAAAGAAATTTTCAAGTTGTTAAATTGGTGTACAGGTCTAATTAGGGGTTTTTTTTTTTTGCTTTCGCAGGTGGTGTTTGGGCTTTTGCACTTTGTCGGCCCAACTAAATTCACCCCGACCCTACGGAACTCCACTTTGTGGGCAGGGGTCTCCCAACGCGTGCCTCTCCGTTCCCATGGGTATCAAACTCGAGACCTCATGGTTAAGGGACCTAGTGAGTTGTCACTAGACCAACAGCACGTTGGTTAATTAGGGTTTTAAAAGTGGGGATGTCACAATAAAGGAATTGATTTGGGGAGAATCTGGAATAATTTGAAGAACCCTAAGGAAGTCAAGACACCTACCGTGGCCAATGAACAAAAAATTAAAAAAAAAATAAAAAAACCAGGCTCAGTTGACCACGGTCAACCCGTGGCCAATACCACGCCCGCGGGGCGTTCAACACAAGTCGCTTGCCAAGTTCCAGTAGGCTCCCCGGTTAGGCCGTGGCCCATGCCACGCCCGGGGTAGCGCTACTCCTGGCGCACAGAAGCAACAGACCCCCACGGGTTACCCGTGCCATGCACCCCGCCCATGGACCACCTCCCAGCCACATCGTTTTCCATCATCCCCCTCTCTTCGATGGTTTCCTTCCTCCCCCAACAGTCATGGTCCGCTCCTCTCTCTCTCAACCGCCGCCTCCCTCCTTGTCCGCCTCGCCCTTCCACCGCCCAAGACCCACAGACTCTCCCTTAACCCACTCTTCACCCAGTTCCAGTCGCAGATCCGCCACCACCAACCTTTCCTCCCTCGACCGCAACCCATCAACCACCACGAACCGCCACCTCCCTTCTTCTGTGCGTAAAGTCTCCGCCATAACCCCCTTCTTTACCCCATCACCCACCATAGCTACTTCAAACCCATAACAGACTCTAATCCCTTTCGGCCATACATCCCTTCCAACAAAAGCCCAATTAGGGATGGGCAAAATACCCATGCCCGTGGGTACCCACAACGGGTACCCGCACCATTCCCTTGCGGGTGGGGACGGGTATTGTGATACCCGCCTCGCGGGTACACGCATTTATAAAATAATATTTTATTAATAAATATTCTATATATATTAATATTTTTATATTACTTTGAGAATATATAAATTTTATTTTATTTATATTTCATAATGAATTTTAATGATAAAATTATAATGATAAACATTTATCATATATATGTAATTATTTATCTTATAATTATTTTTATGTATAACACCCCTAATTTTCGTCTCCCGGATAATAAGGAAATTAATAATAAAGTTTTATTATTAATTTATATAAATTCTTCAAGTTATGTTTTGTATTTAATTAGCCTTGAAATATAAAAATAGGTGAAGGTATTTTATATGGCAAATAAATACAAAAATATGGATATTGCATTTTAGTACTTGGATTAGGACCTAAATGTAATATTAGAAAGGTTCTTAGAGGGAAAGATTTAAAAAGTTTTTATTTTTAAATTTTGCACTGATCTAACCGGTTAGTAATGCCCTGTAACCGGTTACACGATGAACCCAGAAACTGGGTTAGTGTGTTTTGATGAGTAATCACTTTATTAATCCACGAATTCGCTACGAAATCAGCTCTAGATTAGTGGAAAACACGCGTCGGTATGCATGGCAAGGAAACCCCTCTATATAAGCCAGTGATGTTGACGAATTTAGGGTTGATTTGCTGAAAATGAGTGTGGAGGCTCTGTTTAGGGTTCTAAGTTTCATCTCTGAAATTCTTCTTTGATTCTGAGAGGTAGACTCTGAGTGATACATGAACACGAAGCTTACATCCAGAGCTTCGTGTTGATGCAAAAATTGTAGGCCAAGAGTGTGTGTGGAAGGAGAAATCGATCTTGGAAGTTGAATTTGGAAAGCTGAGTCTGTGTTTTTCTCATTTCTGGAAGCTGGGTTTGAGCTTTGATTTTGGTAAGTACAGATAACTTTTAAGCCTCAAACCACTTCGATTCTTTTCTTTAGTGCATGTTACCTAGAGCAAGTCCTAATTGTTTTCCCTAATTTCTTTGGTCAATTTCTATGTCAAATTCCCTGGTGTTTGGACCCTGTTCCTGAAAATCGTGGCTAAGGGCAGAAATGAGGGTTCTTGTGGAATCTGTGGATTTTTCTTCAATCTCAGTGTATTTACTCATCAAACACGACTTAGAGGTATGGGAGAAGTTTACCTTATACTAGATTGAGACTAAAATCAAGTGTTTTAGGACTTGAGTCAACAAAGACTCAAAAGGGCATTATGTGTTTAGGGTTAACAGGCTTAGAGGCCAATTCTGTATCTCAATTCGTTTTAAGCAAAGTTAATAACCTGCATGCAAGCTATTCTGATGATTGAATCATAATTTAAAGGTTTATTATGAGTTTTGTGATATCAAGTTGTGTTTATGTGGAATTATATGCAATTTGAGTATCTAAATTGAATGCATGCAAGATAAATATGTTGCTGTGGTTGAACATGTTTATTTTAAGGTATGTGAACTCTTTTGAGTGTTGAAATTGGTTAGATTTGAGTATTGGGAAAAAAATGGTATGCAAAACCTCATTTTTCAAGTACAGACTGCATAATCTAACCGGTTATTCGATATTTGTAACCGGTTAGATACTGTAAAATTTCAAAGAAAATGAATTTCTGAAATTGGTCCTGTGTTCTTACCATTTTTACTCAAGTCTATACTCTAATTTCACTTGAACTCAATCTGAAAACATGTTGATAAACACTGTTTGGTTCAGATTGAAATTGAGGAGTTAATGCCTTAATGTTATGAGATAATTTCAAGAGGAAATTGTGCTCATTTGGAATTGGATTGTGATTTAGACTTTTGAATGATGAAATCAGTGGGTTTGAGGTATAAAACAATGTTGAAACTTGTTTATGGATTGGGTAGAGAATTCAAGAAAAAGGGTTTTCTGAATTGCAATGGTTAGTAAGTTCAGGTCTGTAATTCTAACCGGTTAGCCTGAGATTGTAACCGGTTAGTACCTGAAACTGAAAAGTAAAAGTTAAGTCTTTTAAGTAAAAAGTGAATACCATTGGTTAAGTTTTTCCCAATCCAAGCCTAATGGCATGTTTTTAAGTTAATTCAAGAATGAATTTTTGTGCCAAAGGTTATACCTCAAATTAATCATTCAAAAGAGAAATTGAGATATTTCTAAATCACAATAATTAAAGTAAAGATAAAAACCAACCTAAATAATTGTGCATTCATGCATAGAAAGAGTGGAAGATAGGTTGGTAAGAAACGATTATCATATTCTGGGAATAAGAGGAGGGTACTCCGGGAGTACCAAATTTGTAACCTACTTGATGACACATTCTGGGAATGTGGCCAATGTCTGGGACATGGTTTCTTTGATGTGTTCTGGGAACACATTGGTATGCAACCTACTTGATGACACATTCTGGGAATGTGGCCAGTGTCTGGGACATGGTTTCTTTGATACGTTCTGGGAACGTGATGCACAGTCTAGGAGTGGTGCTTGTTTATATTCCAAGTATGGTTTGCTATACGTTCTGGGAACGTGAAACAAACTCCGGGAGTGATGTTTATTTATCCAAGTATGGTTTGGCATACGTTCTAGGAACGTATGTTAGTGTTCTGGGAACACACTGGTGTATTGGATGAACGTCCAAGATGGACTTATAGTGGAGGCCTCAGTTGTGGATAGAAATCATGCATCATGCCACTTGCATTATAAGAGATATAATGTTGAAAAAGGGTATGCTCATATGTACTTGCATTTTTGTCTGTCCATGATATACTTGTGTTTGTATTTTAGTCTTTATTGATTATGTATATGTGTATACTTACTCCCTATGTCCTGTTTAGGTGATGGCCAGATACCTAGCCTGCATCGAGGTACGCCCTATCCCTAGTGGTATATGGACGTACGAGGAGCACCGAGCCACCTTTGAGGGGGAGGTGGAGATTACTCTCTACCACCCTAACCCTCTGGTTCGGGTGCGACCTCGTAGATTTAGGATTCCTTTAGTCTATACTATGCATGTTCCACCCTTTTATACATATAGAGGACCACCCCCGGCTCGACCAGTGCGTCGATTTCATAGTTTTCGCTTTAGAGCTGCCACTCATACTCATCCTTCTTCCCACAGAGTTGTTACCGAGGAGACTCCTTCTCCTGGTCTGACTGACTTTGAGAGGACTGCTTCTGCAGATCCTAGACGCAGTGGTGGGGTCTCTACACAGTCGGGCGAGGTTGAGGAGGACCCTGTGGAGGATGAGGACGAGGAGGAGGTGCTTGTCGAGCCTACTGTTTCTGCTAGAGGTGGACCTGCTGGTTCCTAGGAGCCTGCATAGCATAGATGTTTTGGATCCTAGGTCTAGGGATAGAGCTGCAGAGGATCAGAGGAGCCGCTGAGGACATGGATGACCTACTATGGGACTTCTATTTTGATTTTGTCATATATTGTATATATTTTGAGAGGTCTTAGAGTGAGGTTTATTTTGAGCAGCTGATTATGTATATGTTTCATCAAAACTTGCTATCTCGACTCTTGTTACTTGCTATGTTGATACTGGTGGGGGTTTTTATTATGATATATATATATATATATATATATATATATATATATATATGATGTTTTTATTTACCTCAGCAGTGCCCCACAAGTATTATTTTTACTTCCGCATACTCTGATTCTGGTTCAAAAAGGATTCGGCCATAAGTTTATATTCTATAAGTTCGATCAAACTCAAGAGGCAAATAATATGTTTTTAATAAACATTACGAATATGTTTTATTGTGATAAAAAGGACATTGCCTCAAGAGCCTTTTGTGAGTAAGATATTACTAAGCCGAATTCAAATTATTCGTCAAAGTTAAAAGGTATTTATAATTGAGCAAGTACAAATTTAAAAGGAAAATTTTCTGTACCCAATTTCGTATAGCAAGTATTCTATATTTGGAAATATTAATTATTTTCATGATATAAAACAAGGGTGTCACATTATGTATAATGATTATTACAAAATATATAATTATATAATAAAAGTTTAAAACTCATGGGTACTCGCGGATACCCGTTACCCGCACTAATACCCGTAAATACCCGCGCGTATGGGCATGGGTATGCACTACCCGCGCCCGTGGGTACCCATGCCCATCCCTAGCCCCAACTCACCCTAAACCCCAAAATTTAAAATTCAAACCCCAACCAGAAAAAAATAAATAAATAAATTGGGGTGCTTCTAACCAATATTTTGGGTGCAAATTCCTCGACATCCTCATAGCTAGGTGACATCTTTCCATTTTTCATTTATTTTTATTTTTATTTTTTTTCTCTCTTAAGTTTTTGTTTTACATTGGGGAATATAAGATTTAAGCTTGGGGAGTGCATTGCATTTTACATTCAGTTTAGGATCATTTAGTATAATTTTTCATTCATCATGCATTTTAATTTTTTTCATAAGCAAAGAAAAATAAAATAAACAAAAAAATTCATTCATTTTGCATGCATTTGACTAACTCATCATTTAGGCAATTTAACTTGTATCTGTTATGATGGACACTGAATGCATTTCCTTATGAATATTATTTTTGATAGTGACTTAGTCTGTGACGATCTGCTCATTAGGATACCAATAGTTAGCTGAAACTTATTGTGATTCTTGCTCTTCATTAAAATAGCTACTAAACAAGTGAGATTCTGAGCCTAACAAGGGTAGCACATAATGAATATATATTTAAACTCTTCTTCTTTCTTGATATTTGAGTGATGTTCACTATAATTGTGTGTTCTAGAATTTGACCTGTGACCATTTTGAGACTGATAATTATTTGCATGCATGAATATGATAAAGACACCTAAGATTATTTTTATGGCCTTCAACAATTTTGATACACTTTCCCGTAGTTGCCCATTTTGAGCCTAATGAAATAATTGTTTTCCTTGGTACCCTTTCATAATGTTAAATATTTTCGGTATCCTTTGGAATGTGAATGGTGTAACATCCCCGATTTTATTCAATAGTTATGTGCCTTAGTTAGTGGAATATTGATGAGTGTTGTATCATCCTTAAGTTTTGATTTTATTTGGAAGTGTTATGAGGTGGTTAGAATGTGTTTAGGAGGTGGAAACTTTCTAGAAGAAAGTATCTATAAGTCTTATATTTAAATCTTCAAAGTAAAATACTTTGTTTTCCATCATTTTTAAAATCTTAGTACCATGAAATAAATAGTTAGACAACAACTTATACATTTTATAAAATCATCTAAATACGTTAAATTAAATCCACAATTCACATTATCATTAACTAATATCATTTCTTTACACTTAAGAAAATAAAACAGATTAAACTCTCTAATCAATTCCTATAAGACCAATATCATCAAAATGACACAAAATAACTTACTTAAATAAACCAATCACTAAAAATCTCACATGCATGCAACAAAATCCATAGTTTTTAGTCTAAGATTATTTTATCGCTAACATGCATGACAAACTCATCATCATTCAAGTTCATTTTTCAACAATCAATCATCTTAACTTATTTTCATGTCATGGCAGAATTATCATTACCAAAAAGTCATTATTTACTTAAAACTTTAACATGCAATAACACAAATTTTTTCTTCTTAATTAATCATAAAAACCGAAAAGATTAAATAAACAAATAAATTTAACTCACTTAGCACACCAAAAATCAAAACATAAATTTTCAAGGCAAAGATCTTTATGCATGTACTCATCATCTCAAGATCATCTCAAAAATATAACATGCATGACACTTAAATATATTTTTAACACCAAAAATCCCATTTTTATACTTTCATCACATGCATGCAAAACTAAATAATTATAAACTCAAACCATGCATCAAAGATCATCATTAACAATTTAGTTTCAAAAATCAAACATCCTAACCTACCTAAATCAACCTTGGCCGAATTATTGAAGAAGAAAAGACTAATTTTTTGTCAAATCTTTAACATGCAAAAATCAAGTTTTTCACTTTTCTACTTAAATAAAACATACATCAACACTTTTCTTTTTATTTTCAACCAAAACATTAGATCTTTAAAATCAAAGTCACATGTTCACATGCAAATGCTTAAAACTCATAGATCAAGTCCTAAAACTAACATGCATGTACTCAAATAAATTAACAAAACATGGATTCCTTTTTTTTCTAGACTTCGCCGAATTTATCATCATCAAAATGAACATTTATACAAATTTTTACAACACAAAATCATGATCAACACATATAAATCACATGCATGTATCATTTACACATACTCTAAGTTTAAATCTACAACATGCATCACAATCTCATTACTTTACAAACTTTTCAAAACTTCAAACAAAATTACATCAAGAAGAAGAAAAGAAGAAGAAGAAATAAGCCACCTATGTAACATCCCAATTCTTATTTATAAATTAACAAATAAAAGTTTACAATTGAAATATGGGACTCAAAAATTTTCTTTTTATAACTCAAGATTTACATAAAATGTCGGGGAATTCATTTACAATATATATAACATGATTTAGAGTTTCCTTCTTTCAACTCTTTCGCTGCGACACTCTGATCTTCAAGCTCCTTAGCATTCACCTAAAATGTTAACCACTAAGGGTGAGACCTTTTCACAACACAGTGAGTTGTAGGACAGTTAATAGTTCATAATAAAATTCAAGAACAATAATCAAATCAAGCAATGGTCTGACCATAATACATCCAAATTACATAATCACCTAATCATTCATATCATGCCCACCTACAAATAAAGTCATTTCCTACATTTGTAATTCATAAATCCTACCTCCCTTAAAAGGTTAATCTTGTAAAATTTTTCTTGTACTATATTGATGTCTTGATAATATTTTCCTTTCTTTAAGTTGTCTCATTTATATTTAAGTTTTTGTGCAGCTATCCTCTTCGCGTACTAACCGATTCGCGTAAAATCGCAGTCGGCCCCGATTCGCGTAAAATCGCAGCCGGCCGCAGGAGGATAGTGTTTAGCCCCTTTCGCGCACTAACCGATTCGCGTAAAATCGCATCCGGCCGCAAGGGGATTAGATGTTTTATGTGAGTTCCTCTTCGCGTACTAACCGATTCGCGTAAAATCGCAGTCGGCCCCGGTTCGCGTAAAATCGCATCCGGTCACAAGGGAATAAAATGTTTTGTTTGAGTTTCCTCTTCGCGTACTAACCGATTCGCGTAAAATCGCAGTCGGCCCCGGTTCGCGTAAAATCGCATCCCGCCGCAGGAGGATTAATGTTTAGCCCCTTTCGCATACTAACCGATTCGTGTAAAATCGCAGTCGGCCCCGGTTCGCGTAAAATCGCATCCGACCGCAAGGGGGGAAATTATACATGTTCTTTCATTATAATTTACTTCTCTCCTTAACTCGAATTATTCTATTATTTTCTTCCTCTATTAAACTATCCATTTTCATACCCAAATAACCAACATAGAAATCTATATATGACACACATCTAGCGCTCCGTCACAAACATACCCATTTCAAACTTATATAACCATTTCATCAATCAACAGTCAAGCATCAAGATAAATATCACATATTTTCAGAGAAAAACACACTTTTTTAATTAAACATTTATAGCACACAAATTCGCAACTATACATTTAACACTTAGATACAAATATACCTGTTTAACTCATAGTTTGTGTAATTAAAACTCAACAGATATCACTAATGGTTAACAATCAACAAATAGCAACGTGACAATTGACATACTCAAGTATGTCTCAGAGCAACAAAATATAAATCAGCTCCCTAGGGTTCTTCACTTCCTACTATTATTACATACATAAAGAAGATTTATCAAAACATTTCAATTTATATAAAAAATCAACCAATTAAACTCTATTCACACTTAATCCATCTTTAAACAAACACTAACTTGTTACCCACAACCCAATTTAACTATTAACCCCAAATCCTATTATAAACTCTAACTATCCCTAACCCAAAGTGTGGAAAAGTGTCTCCCCTTACCTGAAAATCCTAGCAATAACGACAGAGCCACGTTTACATCCGCGACTTGCTCCAGGGTCAAGGTCAATAACAACGTGTTGGATCTAAATAGGGACATATGTTAAAACTAATTATAACATTAAAATATATATATCAAATAAATTCATTTCTGTCAAAATAATAAATACATATCATTATACAATAAAAATATATCACTTTCCCCTAAAACATCTTTTTATTTGAAAATATATGGATAATAAAAATATTGACGGATCGTCAAATAAATTAGGTAGATGGATAGAGGGAGTTGAGAAGGTTATTTACCTAAGAAGGATTTGAGATTGGACGGTTGGATCTTGAGTTATTGGATCGAGAAATTAAGTAAATGAAAAATACTCCCTGGGTTCCGCCACACTCGCTGCTCCCTTCTCTCTCTAGTTCTTTCTTTTACTTTCTTTTTGTTTCTTCTCTCTAGGGGTGTTCAAAATCGAACCGGACCAATTATAAACCGCAAAACCGGACCGAAAACCGAAAAAAACCGCATCTACTGTTTTTTTATTGATTTTTTGTAAACCGATCGGTTCGGTTCGGTTTTCGGTTTCAGTTGAAAAACCGAACCGATCCTTCCTATCAGTACACATGAAAAGCAGCTTTTTGTTGTGTATTTTTACATTTTACTTTGGGGTTCATTCTCATTTCTCTGCTCTAGTTCTCTACTTCTCTCAGTCTCAATCTCTCATATACTCAAATCCACAAACTCACACCGCCGCTCCTTCACCGCATGTTCCTGCCGCGTCTCCTTTCCTGCCGCTGCCGCTCGTTCACCGCGTCTCCTTCCTGCCGCCGCGTCTCCTCATCATCTAATGCCATCATCATCTCATCTCATCGCTACAAGCCTACAATGGAGGTAAGATTCCTTCCGGCAAGCCTCAGTTTTATAAATTTGTAGATTTATTTTTGGCTCAGTTTTGATTTATTTTTGATTTGTTTCTATAGATTTTTGTTTTTGGCTCAGTTCATAGATTTATAGATGTGTTTTTGGCTCAATTTTGATTTATTTTTGATTTATAGATTTTTGATTTATGGATTTGTTTTTGCTTCATCCCTTTGTTTATTTTTGATTTATAGATTTTTGGCTCATCTTTTTGTTTGCTTCCTGTCTCATCTTCATTTTCTGCAACCCCCCAACTTTCTTCTTCTGTAAATTAGAGAGTGAAGTTTGAAACTTTTTTGAATTGGGTCAAACACTTATGAGGAAAAGTGTGGAACTTTGGTGTGAGATAAGAGAAAGAGGAAAGGATTTGTAACAAAAAAAAATTAAATAAACAAAGGGATGAAGATTCAGTGTAACGTGTGTGAAGCTGCAGAGACTAAGGTTATGTGCTGTGCAGATGAGGCAGCACTGTGTTGGGAATGTGAAGAGAAGGTTCATGCAGCTAACAAGCTTGCTAGTAAGCACCATAGAGTCCCTCTGCATCTCAAATGCCCAAGTGTGACATATGTCAGGTACCTACCATGAATTATATTCACTGATCTTATTCAATTAATATATTGAATTATGTATTGAGCATTTATGTCTATCACTGTTTTTTTTAGCCTTCAACAACTAGTGTTGAGAATCAATTAACTGTGCTAAATTTGTGGAAAGAGAACATAGGATGGGATCAGAAGTGAGTATAATGCATTTTAAATTTTGTAATATTTTTACAAGGTTACTATTGCTGGCTTGTAATACTTATGCTGCTGAATTTGCACTCAGTACATGTAAGATAAATATTGCTTTCTCTTAGGCTCTTGGCTGTTACTCTGTTAGGGGTACCTAAAATTTGGATTTATATGTTTAAAAGGTCTTTTACTTTATTATCCTACTTTATATATATACTCTACTGTTATATGCTTATATTGTTATATGTTACAGAGTTGTATGTTCTCTTGAAATTTGAAACCGAACCGAACCAAACCGAAATCGCATGGTTTTTTTTGGATTGGATCTAATTGGATTTGCTAATATAATAGACCGATCCAAACCGAACCGCACGTTTATTTTGTAATCGGTTGGGATGATATTTTGCCTCAAAACCGAACCGGTCACGCTGGGAATGGGTACATACGTAGCTAAGGGTAGTTATATGAAATTAATATATATTTTGATAATCTACTCTCATTTGTGGGTTAATGTGTGTAGGTATTTTGAATTATAATTAAAATTTTGACGATCCTAAAAATAAAATACATTTAAGTAAAACAATATTGAACTTTTAATTAATCAAAATTGATTGAAAAATAATAAAGTTACCGGTCCCTCCGGATAGCTATTGCGTAAGAAAAATTATCAAAATTCAAAAGTAAATATATTTTTTCAATCCTGATATTAAACTTGATAAAATATAACATTTATAATTTTGAAATAGAAGATCATTATATATAACTTATACTGGTAACATATTAAACCAGTGCAGAAGCTAAAAATAAAACAGCCTCCGAACACTATGAAAATTTACAGGGACGCTCAAAATATTAAGTTAAACATATTTTTCTAAAGAAACTATTTATAAAAATTCCTCTAAGGCTTGCCACACTTGAGCTCCCTGTCAAAATGTTAATTAGACTAAATAAAAGCACTATTTTATTTTTGAAAAAAGTATGATGACAAATTTATAGTTATTTTGACTACAGAACATATTTCGATTAAAACGATGAAATCAAAATTTTATTACAACACTCAAATCTTGAAAACATCATATTAAATTATTTAATTATTTTGCTAGAGGTATTAGAAATAACAGGATGTTACAATTCTCCCCCACTTATTGGAATTTCGTCCCTGAAATTCCGTTCAAAATCCTTAAATGGAGAACCATCTCGGACAAGGGTTTCTTAACTACGATACTCACTTCCTTTGGTTTTACTCCCCCACATGGAAATCGGCATACCATTCTGCATTAGTACGCCACTGAGCTCTTGCACTCAATGAAGAATACGAATTTATGGTTTGATTTGGTTAGTCTCGACGCGAAGACTCTAACAGGTTTTCTAAGGTTTACTCTCCTTGAAGCTAACATTTCAAGAGTCCCACTAATAGGACTCCCAAAATTCAGGTTTTGCTTCCCAAGGAAGTCGGAAATGGTTTCTAAGATCAGCTGGGTTTCCTCCGGAATTCTACATCAGAGGTTTGGAAAGGGTACTATTAGGCCCTAAACACTAATACCCTCAAGGGTTTGATTTATAGCCTAACCCCAAAACATACAACCTATCCACTACTCCTAAATCCTAGTCAAGCACGTTCATCATTTAAGCAAACATAATTCATATATACATCATTCAAAGTTCAGGCATACACACAACATTTCATATCAACATACCTCTCAAACACAAGCATGACTCAATCACACTTCCTCCTAGGCTAGTCAAAGTCTACCTTGTCTAACTTAGGGCTAAATCCTAACTCTACACACACATTCATAACAATCATCACACTTTTGAAAATCGGTTAAAGAGGGGTTCGAGGAATAAGATTTGCATAGCTTGCAACCAAAAATACATTATCATCGATTCAATTCTCTAATGCTATGAAAATTGTGCAAGTAGTGTCCCTACACGTGAAAGATAATTATTAGAAATTTTCAGGTCAATCCGAGTTCATTAGGTTCACTTTTGACCCTACGACCACTTTGTCAAAGAGTTGTAATTGTCGGGGGTGAACCTACGTCAAGTTCACATAAAAAAATAGTAGACAAACTCCAATTGGCCTTAAAATTTTAAAGGGACATCACCTACACTTAGCCCAAGGTTGTGTTAAATTGTCAAACCAATCAGAGCACGTTAAATTCACTTCATTTAAAACATTAATTTGCTCCAATTGGCTTGAAATGTTA
Source organism: Crotalaria pallida (assembly GCA_037953625.1). Taxonomy (NCBI): domain Eukaryota; kingdom Viridiplantae; phylum Streptophyta; class Magnoliopsida; order Fabales; family Fabaceae; genus Crotalaria; species Crotalaria pallida. The sequence goes on from CM075654.1 coordinate 24,841,271, forward strand.
CATGAAACAATGATTCAACCTTAGGGTGCTTATGTCAAATTTTCAAAGTCGATCAATATTCCTACACCCAAAAACTTAGTTTTCCATTTTAAGTAAAAACCCTGATTTTCCCAACAATCACTAGGTATGAATAATCACTAGGTATGGGGATTTAAAATTTAGGAAGAAAATCCCATACTAGTGAAACACTTAGAAAAACAGTTATACATTTACAAAAACAAAATTCTTTTAGAAATTCGGTTCCTCTCTTGATGAGGAACAATTAGTTTCATTTGAAAAAAATTCTATAAAAATTTCAATCGTGCACATCACCATAAAGAGCTACCTCCATCTAATTCCGTAAGAACCTAGATGAAGGAGTGAAAGATTACTCAAATTGGCAAACTCAAAGAAAAGGAATATGTCTTGGACATGGAAAAATTTAGTTTAGTTCATCTTCAAAAGTTGAAACAATTACATTCCCTTTGGCTTCAAGTTTGAAAATTGAGTTTCCTTCTGAATTGATTTGAGTCGCCTAGGAAAAGTTCTTATTTAATCGAAGTGTGACTTGGTTAAAACAATTGAGTTAATTCACTCCTCGATTACTTAAGAATCCTTGCTTTTATTACTATTTCTTGAAAATTTGTCGTGCGACCTCACGATCCATTTGGAATGATTGTGGCCCGGTGCAACATTTTGAAATTCATTTTAAACACTCACATCATTAAACAAACCATCATAATAATATTCACCCACAAGCATCAAATAAAATTCACTTTAAAGAAGCAATCAACTTATAAACATATACACACCTATACTAGTAACAATCTAGTTAAAATTCGGTTCGGGCACCTTTCTATTGAATTAAAACCCCTATCTCGATTAAATATACCTCTTTCCCTTATAAAATTTTATTATTGTAACTTGGGGTTCAAGTTCAATCATTAGAAGCTCCAACTTATCTTTCGTTTAGTATTAACGTTATCGAAATTAAATTAGTGGTGGAACCAACTATGGGTTCAACAGAAATGTTTTTGTTGCTTTCGTGGATTCTAATCTAGTCGATGTGAACTAAATCACTCAGTTAGATTAGTATCGAGTCGATAGATTATTTTGATTTTTATGGTTCCACTTCCAATTTCCTTCCGCTTACTTTAATGCTAAACTATTCCACACATCAACATATTTCGAGGACCTTTCGGTTGAGTTCAAACCACTTCCAAATTGAGCAAAAACAGTTTCTTTTATGTTTATAAATCAAATTGGTATGGTTCAACGGTTTGACTCCGATCAATCGGTTGTAACATCCCTTCTTAATATAATAAATGTATTTTTAATATACGAAAAGTTTAATGTACAATTTAAAAGTTTAGTTGGATGTACAACATGGAATCAATCAATTTGTTGTTGGAGTTCTTTTCCTTCGTCCTTCACCGTCTTGAAAATCTGATTCTTGCTCCTCCAAGCTCAACCTAAAATGTTAAACCACAAGGGAGTGAATATCTTTTCATAATAGAATAGAAGTTAAGAATTGAAATTAAGTAAACAAAACTAAGTTGGTAATGTTACCATTAGCTATTAAACCGTTGAATTTAGATATATGCCATTGCCAAAGAATCATAGAATTCATAAATTTATTTCTTTCTGTAGAAATACATTTGCTATTTAAGTATCACTTCCGTAGTATCTTACGAATGACTAGTAAAGATTTAAGTCTTCTTATCTTGTATGTAATTATAATTTAATTCTAATACATTTATTTTAAGTTCATAAGGATCATGAAATTATAAAACCTTTATATAACATTGGCACTAGATTAAGAATTCTTAGTATGATAACCTATCTTTTATAATTTAGTTGCATATCCATTATTTTTAGGTATTTTGTCTTAAAATTTTAGAACTCGATGCGGCATTTCATCGAACACCTTGTCTACATTATTTTCTAACACAGTAAAAGTATGGGTTTTTGAATTATAATCAGTCCAGAAAGTAGTAAATCCACCTACACAGGTAGGTGGTAGAGCAGAGTTTACTATCCTAGGGTTTAATGCATGATTCTTAGTCATTTACACAATTCCAAAACCTAAATTCTATTCTAAAAGAAAAGAGTTCCTCCCTTACCTCAAGGGAGAAGAAAATCCAACTCCGAAGCACTGGGTTATGTGAGCTAGTTCCTAGAGTCCTTCTTCTTGACTTGGTTGAGGAAAACTTCAAGAATATAAAGGGGTTATATCTACTTTAAGGAAAATACATGAGAAAGAGAGGGAATTTGTTGGAGAAATATGGAAACAAGAGTTAAAATGGGTGGGAAGGTGTAGAGTGGTGTTAATTCATGGTGTGGAGGTTGGATTTGGAGGTATTTGGGTTGTTGGTGCATGAATTTTGGTTTCTGGTGCGTGGGATGCTGGATTGGTGCGAGCTGGTGCGTGGGGCAAGAGTTCAGGCGTGGAGTTCTGGTGCTGTGGTGCTTATATACGCGACGCACGCCTAGGCGCGCGCATGGTGCGCCTGAGCGCGCACCAGGTTCTGGAACATTCTGGCGCGCACGAGACGTTTCTGGAGCTGGCTCCCTCAGTGCGTCTGAGCGCACCATTTCCGCGCCTGACGCGCACCAGGTGCGCCTGAGCGCGCCAACACATGCGCCTGAGCGCGCCAGCCTCTGTGAACACCAGTTTTGGTGCACCGGTGTGTCTGGGCGCACCGGCTCGTGCCTGGACGCACCGGCTTGCCCCGGAATGCCGATTTTCGTGTTTTTAACCTGATTTAATGAATTTTTTATCATTCTTAACACTAAATTAAACCTTCTTAACATTTATTTACATCTCAAATCATAAAATTATATTTACCTAATGTTGTCTATATACGAAAAGTAAACGATTTATAAATTGATACTTCCAGCTTAACTCAATTACGATTTCTTCCCGACTTAGGTCAATTTTCCTTCTTTTATACTGCCTTAGCACCCTCCTGAACTTGATTATATATTCTCATTCAATTTCCTCAAATCCTAACCGGCTTCACCAAAATAAATTACGATAGCTTCTCTGTATCATATGCTTGTTAATTTCTTGATTTTTATTCGATACTTAATCTCATTACTCTTTCCTACTTACCAATCCTAGATTTATTTGTTTTCTTCTCATCTTATTATTATTCCCTTTTAAGATTTGATTGAGTACAAGTTTATATTCAAAATTCCTGAAATCTAATTGATTTTACCGATTTACCGCAACTATAAAGAATTTCACTAGAATTGATATTTGTAATCCCTATTAAATTCTTATTTTATGTTTAATCTCATATATCAACACTCACCCACACTTACAACACTCCAAATGTTCTCTAATTCTTGCTATTTATACTTTCCAAGCATTCTTCATAAATTTTTATCAGACCAAGCTAACTACTCACACAGTTTGCATTTATTCCAAATCACTATACATTATCATTCTACAGGAATTAAACATATACATAATTATCAATATTTATTTAAAATTTAGGTTGTTATAATACTCCCCCACTTATAGGAATTTCGTCCTCGAAATTCGATCAAAAAAATGTGGGGTGAGGTGTTTAACTTGAAGTTTTAGAAAGAAGTTCAAATGACATAGTTACCCATATCATCTTTGTAATTACAACATAACATTATTTCTTACTCTATATTTTATAGTAGTTATTACACACAGTCTTTGCTTTCATTTGTTAGGACATTCCTTTGCATAATGTCCCAATCCTTTGCAGTGATGACAGATAGCCCGTTGTTTCCGACATTCCCTTAAGTGGTTTCTTTGACAAATCTCGCACCGAGGTGGTTTGGTCGATTCATATTCCTCATTGCTTACTTTCTTTTTGCTTCTAGCTTCATCTTGTTCACTGGTATGGGATTCAGTGGTTTGGGATTCATCATGGGTGAGGGATTTTTTACCTTTCTCTTCAATTCTCCTCTTGGTTTCCAAATCTTTTTCGTAGGTGAAACACATGTTTACTAATAGTGGAAAACTTTGGATCTTTTGGTATTCGATAGCTAGTTTGATTTCGGGATGCAGGCCATTCACAAATCTTGTGCATTTTGCTTCTTCTTCAGGGTTGGATTCATAGTATAGGGAATACCGAAAAAGTTCTTCGAACCGTGCCACGTATTCCTCTATACTCATATTTCCTTGTTTTAGTTCGAGAAATTCTATTTCTTTTTGAAGGCGAATATTTTCTGGGAAATATCTTTCCAGAAACTTTTCCTTGAACACTTCCCAAGTAATTTCTCTTGATTCTGCTTCCAAGAATCGTTTGGTGTTTTCCCACCAACTGTCGGCTTCTTCGATTAATACATATGTTGCAAATAAGACTTTTTGAGCATCTGAACAATTCATTATTCTAAATATTTTCTCTATGTTACGGATCCATTTGTGCGCTTTGATCGGGTCGAAACCTCCCTCAAATTTAGGAGGGTCCACTTTACAAAACTCTGTAAGTTTCTGAAATTTTGTTGCTTCAGGGGTTTGGGTGGTTTGCATCAGGTTTTCGGATATGTCAGCGTTCCTGGTGGTCATTTTGTTGAGTCTGCAAATTTCATTGTGGTTAGAGTCATCCTACTTTTATTATTATTTATAAGATTATTCTTTTCTACCAGGGGTGTGGAGAGTGTCTGCTCCCCCACTTATTGTTTGGCTACTTTTTGTTTTACTTTTAGGATTTATCATCATCTTCTATCATGCATATTCAAGTTGTCTTGTTCCTTACGGTTTCTTACCCTTATCGGGCTTTCTTTCTTTCTTTCTCTCTTTTTTTTTCTGCAATGAGGATATTTTCCGGATTACTAATCATATGTTTAAATCAAAATTATATTTGTCTTACTTTTTATCTACATTTTCACCTTGGTAATTATCTTTTTATTGGCACAATTTATCTATATGCTCGTCTTTTGCATATATCTCTTATTGACTCTTTCATCATATACATATTTCTCGAGACAATTTATCGTATATTCCACAATCATAACACACTTATCTTACATTCAATTTGCCTCTACAGTTGCTTTGATTTTTTCTTTCTGCTTTATGAATCTCCTTACACTTATTTATATCATAAGGTAATCAATTATATGTATATCCATGATGCATTTAGTCACTATTTACTCAACACTTATACTTTCTTTCATTTATCATGATTTGTTCTTCATTGTTGTATACTCAATTATGAGAATTATGCTTAGCTTTAAAACTGATTGACATATATTCCTATTTGGTTTACTTAATTATCCTACGCTTAGATTGTATAGAATTTATCCTAAGTTACTTCATATCCGGTTAGACTTCTTCTATACTTATACTTATATACTTTTCCACTCGTTGCCAGAGTCATTAAAATTTGTAATTAGTTATGGAACCCATAAGAAATTACATTTCTCAACACTTTCACAAATTCCACTTTTCTTATTCATGGTTCCACAACTAATTTTTCTACTTACTTTTCTTTCATCACCACTCTTATCTCTTTGACTTTACTCATATTTTTCCACATATCAAAATCACAAAACTAGGATGGTCAAAAGGACTAGCACCGTTTAGTACCATGAAATCACTTCTTTCTTCATTTAAGGTAATTAAAATTCTAAATTCTGATGGTATTATTTGTTAATGAATGTAAGCATTGGGGTGATCAGTCCCAATCTCACATCTTATTAGTGATAACATTCATTGCTACACAGATTAAGTTTCCACACTTGGTACTTCTCAATTCATGCTTTGAAATTTATAACACACATACATTCTTTTCATCATTGGTATTGTTGTATGAGACTTCCATAATTCATTCAATTTCCGCACTTCACCCTCCATTCCAGGGAAAGACCAACCGGGAGTAAGTGTCCCTCTACCACTGCTTGCACAGTACTGGACACCCATTTTCAGTCCAGTGCAACTTGGGTTGAAGGCCCAAGTTGGCTATAGCAGGGAACCACCCTCAACCGGTCCCGAAATGACTCTGTGACCGATAGAATTATCGTGGTTAACGCGAAACCAATCCCCCGACATAGGTGTCCAGTCTATGCCCTCCTAGGAGTCCTAGGAGATCAAAGTTTCACCCATCGACAATTCCCGCGGTTGTTTCATTAGCACAACCTAGTCACATATCATTCACGTGCCTCCGCGTATGTCTTTCCCAACTTCCTCACCGTCCACCTTATAACTTCTTGGCATTCGCTTCTATGTAAGGTAGCTTACATTTTCAATTTGATTCAAATTCGACTTATAACTTTTTCAAATTGAATGACTCAATTGATTTAGAATCCAGCTCTTCATGGTTTTCATAAATCAAGTATTATTCACCGGCTTCCAAATCAATTGAGAAATTCCCAAGTTATTTCATTTTGATATTTCATTTACATTACATAACAAGTCAAATTGAGAATGTACTCTGTCTACATAGATTATTTCACCAAGATCATTAAAAAGGAAAATCACGCATCCGTTCTTGAACTTTTGAAAACGCTTCACCTTTCTTAAAGAAAATATGTAGGTTGATGCAAAAAATTTGTTTACAAGCTTTTTCCTTTTCATTGGTCTTAGTAAGATATTCAATTATCACTCATGCTGTGGTGCATAATGCAATTGATTCTCAAAAGGACTTGAATAATCTTTCTTTTCTAAAAAAAATGAATCTTTTGCACTTTCAAAATCAGTCTTTTCTTTATTCAAGTCCCATTGAGAATACAACACAATTTCTAACACAATTTTAATATTATGCCAATTGGAAAGGAATCAGTTTCAAAACTCATCCACTTTTTAATTTAATTTTTCTGAACGGAAATTCATATATGACAAAAGTTTGGAAATACATTAAATCACCAAAATGTTCTTTTCCTTTCCAATAACTTGAATATACTCATTATGCACCATTCAACATTTAATTCGCCATATTTCAACCTCATTTGTCTCATACAACAATATTGTGGCACTGGTCAGCTACGTTATCCTCGGCGGACCCCGACCCCACATCAGTCGGCAACATCCGAGGTGTCCCCCCGACCATGCAAAATAAGTTTACTCACTTCCATTACGATTTGCCCTTGGTGACACACTATTTTCCTTTTATCACTTAGTAACATATTTATTTGTTTCTTTTAGGTCTTCAGTATTAATCAAAAAATTTCTTTTCTTTCTGGTGCTATATCCTTTTGACTTCCTTAGTCCCAATAATCTATTACTTTATTTCATTGTACATAATCATATATGTCACTCCCTTGCGTGTAAAGAGTTTAGAACTGGAATTTCAAGACGGATTCGGGACCATTTCCCCGGGCCAAAAGGAAAGAACCGCTCTGATACCATATTGTAACATCCCTTCTTAATATAATAAATGTATTTTCAATATACGAAAAGTTTAATGTACAATTTAAAAGTTTAGTTGGATGTACAACATGGAATCAATCAATTTGTTGTTGGAGTTCTTTTCCTTCGTCCTTCACCGTCTTGAAAATCTGGTTCTTGCTCCTCCAAGCTCAACCTAAAATGTTAAACCACAAGGGAGTGAACATCTTTACATAATAGAATAGAAGTTAAGAATTGAAATTAAGTAAACAAAACTAAGTTGGTAATGTAATCATTAGCTATTAAACCGTTGAATTTAGATATATGCCATTGCCAAAGAATCATAGAATTCATAAATTTATTTCTTTCTGTAGAAATACATTTGCTATTTAAGTATCACTTCCGTAGTATCTTACGAATGGCTAGTAAAGATTTAAGTCTTCTTATGTTGTATGTAATTATAATTTAATTCTAATACATTTATTTTAAGTTCATAAGGGTCATGAAATTATAAAACCTTTATATAACATTGGCACTAGATTAAGAATTCTTAGTATGATAACCTATCTTTTATAATTTATTAGTTGCATATCCATTATTTTTAGGTATTTTGGTATGTCTTAAAATTTTAGAACTCTATGCGGCATTTCATCGAACACCTTGTCTACATTATTTTCTAACTTAGTAAAAGTATGGGTTTTTGAATTATAATCAGTCCAAAAAGTAGTAAATCCACCTACACAGGTAGGTGGTAGAGCAGAGTTTACTATCCTAGGGTTTAATGCATGATTCTTAGTCATTTACACAATTCCAAAACCTAAATTCTATTCTAAAAGAAAAGAGTTCCTCCCTTACCTCAAGGGAGAAGAAAACCCAACTCCGAAGCACTGGGTTATGTGAGCTAGTTCCTAGAGTCCTTCTTCTTGACTTGGTTGAGGAAAACTTCAAGAATATAAAGGGGTCATATCTACTTTACGGAAAATACATGAGAAAGAGAGGGAATTTGTTGGAGAAATATGGAAACAAGAGTTAAAATGGGTGGGAAGGTGTAGAGTGGTGTTAATTCATGGTGTGGAGGTTGGATTTGGAGGTATTTGGGTTGTTGGTGCATGAATTTTGGTTTCTGGTGCGTGGGAGGCTGGATTGGTGCGAGCTGGTGCGTGGGGCAAGAGTTCAGGCGTGGAGTTCTGGTGCTGTGGTGCTTATATATGCGACGCACGCCTGGGCGCGCGCCTGGTGCGCCTGAGCGCGCACCAGGTTCTGGAACATTCTGGCGCGCACGAGACGTTTCTGGAGCTGGCTCCCTCAGTGCGTTTGAGCGCACCATTTCTGCGCCTGACGCGCACCAGGTGCGCCTGAGCGCGCCAACACATGAGCCTGAGCACGCCAGCCTCTGTGAACACCAGTTTTGGTGCACCGGTGTGTCTGGGCGCACCGGCTCGTGCCTGGACGCACCGGCGTGCCCCGGAATGCCGATTTTCGTGTTTTTAACCTGATTTAATGAATTTTTTATCATTCTTAACACTAAATTAAACCTTCTTAACATTTATTTACATCTCAAATCATAAAATTATATTTACCTAATGTTGTCTATATACGAAAAGTAAACGATTTATAAATTGATACTTCCAGCTTAACTCAATTACGATTTCTTCCCGACTTAGGTCAATTTTCCTTCTTTTATACTGCCTTAGCACCCTCCTGAACTTGATTATATATTCTCATTCAATATCCTCAAATCCTAACCGACTTCACCAAAATAAATTACGATAGCTTCTCTGTATCATATGCTTGTTAATTTCTTGATTTTTATTCGATACTTAATCTCATTACTCTTTCCTACTTACCAAGCCTAGAATTATTTGTTTTCTTCTCATCTTAATATTATTCCCTTTTAAGATTTGATTGAGTACAAGTTTATATTCAAAATTCCTGAAATCTAATTGATTTTACCGATTTACCGCAACTATAAAGAATTTCACTAGAATTGATATTTGTAATCCCTATTAAATTCTTGTTTTATGTTTAATCTCATCTATCAACACTCACCCACACTTACAACGCTCCAAATGTTCTCTAATTCTTGCTATTTATACTTTCCAAGCATTCTTCATAAATTTTAATCAGACCAAGCTAACTACTCACACAGTTTGCATTTATTCCAAATCACTATACATTATCATTCTAAAGGAATTAAACATATACATAATTATCAATATTTATTTAAAATTTAGGTTGTTACAATCGGTACTCGATTCTTATTTCTCATTTGGTGTCACAGTCACTTGAATCCTGATTAGCTATGGAACCGAACATTAATTTAATTTTAAACATTATTTTTAGTTATTTTAGATACTAGTCTAATCGATGTGAATTCTATCACTCGAGTGGATTAGTATCAAGGACAAAAATTATTTACTACATGCGGTTCCATTTCAAATCATTCGCCCAATTACTTTGACACCAAACCACTCAACAAACACACATTCAAAACATACACAATACAATAACAAAGCAAAGAGGAACAAAATAACTACCACAAAAGTTTTATACAGAGTTAATGAAACTAGTTCCTAACCACCATTCACCCATTGTTATTTGTTTTTTATTTCTTTTTCCAGCAGTGAAATATTCTCTTTAATTTATTTATTTAATTCTGAATTTTTATAGATTTTACTTTTAATTACTCTTAGGTAGAAATAAGTTAAATAATTTTTGGTCCCTGTGGGAACGATATCTGGTCTTAACCGACTATATTACTATCCGATCTAGTATACTTGCTAGAGAGTGATCACTCCTAATGCCTTAAGATTTTATTTTTATATTAAAATTTAAATGTAGTATTTTAGGGTTGAAAATTTGAGCAGAGTTTTGTCTGGATTTTTGATTGAAAGGGACCGGGGAAGAAAGAATTGAAAAATGGAATGTATGTGTTGGTTTTGTGAGTACATGAGTACTCCACCCCCTATATATAGACGTGGGGGAGCTTTGGGGAGGGCTCTAGAACCTCCTCGAAGTCGGTGACTCCTCTTTTTATTATTATTAATATTATTTTTATTTTGGGCCTTTGGCCCACTATTATTATTATATTTTTATAATTTGGGCCTTTGGCCCATTATCTTCTTCTTCTCTCTCTCTTTTTTAGTTTGGGCTTTAGGCCTAATTTACCTAAAAAATTGGAATTTACACTTTTGATCCGTTTTGACAATTCCTAACCCTTTTTAACATCTTTTCACTCATCTTAAGCTTCTAACGGATCTTTTAACATATTACTTGGGTTTCTAACTTAATCTTTTTAACACTTTAAAATTTTTAGGATGTTACACGAGAAGTCATTGGAACTACATCATCCACATTGGTGGGATCCGGAACATGCGATGCTGGTGAAGGCTCTTGGATCGATGTTTGTATGCGATCAATCTCATTCATCGTAGCCAACATATGATCTGTTTCTATTTTCATTTCTGCAAAGCAAGCTTCGAGATCTTCCTTATATCCTTCTGGAGAACATATAAAGTTCGTCCTTTCAAGTCCATCCACCTGTACAAATTAATAAATAACTCATGAAATTAATGTAATATTTGCATAAATATAGTGTGATTATTATAAAAAAATAAATGAAAGGTAATTATGTTTACCACGTAGCCATGAGTGGCACCGAGCTCCATCATCCAACGTCTTGTATGACGCATATACCACATCATGTATTCCGATTGTCTACCCAGAGGATGATTTGGATGATCATTCCATTCAACATAGTTCTCCCTGTTATTCTACTTGTGGATGAAAGTGCGTAAAGAATTTTCCCAATTCCTGCTTTCTTTTCCTCTGAGCGTCAACTCATTCACTTCTTTAGGCTGCGATGGTGCGAGGGGGATGGGTTGACCCATACCAAATTGATGCATGACACGATCTGGCTGATGCCACTCTACAATATTGTAACATATAAGTGGACATACATGTTGGAATACAAGTGGTATAGTATGAACACGTGAGAACACCTAGAACTAAGATTTTCGCAAAGTACAAATAAAACGTGGTTAAAACATAAATTCTTTAATCAAAGTAACAGTGACTAACTGGTTACTCAACCTACTAACCAGTTAGTTCTTGAAACAGAATTGTGTAAAATTGACAAATCAATTCAAGAACTCAGAGTTAACGCATAATTGTGCTCATTTGGAATTGGATTGTGATTTAGACTTTTGAATGATGAATCAGTGGGTTTGAGGTATAAAATGTTGAAACTTGTTTAGGGACATCACCTACACTTAGCCCAAGGTTGTGTTAAATTGTCAAACCAATCAGAGCACGTTAAATTCATTTCATTTAAAACATTAATTTGCTCCAATTGGCTTGAAATGTTACATGAAACAATGATTCAACCTTAGGGTGCTTATGTCAAATTTTCAAAGTCGATCAATATTCCTACACCCAAAAACTTAGTTTTCCATTTTAAGTAAAAACCCTGATTTTCCCAACAATCACTAGGTATGAATAATCACTAGGTATGGGGATTTAAAATTTAGGAAGAAAATCCCATACTAGTGAAACACTTAGAAAAACAGTTATACATTTACAAAAACAAAATTCTTTTAGAAATTCGGTTCCTCTCTTGATGAGGAACAATTAGTTTCATTTGAAAAAAATTCTATAAAAATTTCAATCGTGCACATCACTATAAAGAGCTACCTCCATCTAATTCCGTAAGAACCTAGATGAAGGAGTGAAAGATTACTCAAATTGGCCAACTCAAAGAAAAGGAAGATGTCTTGGACATGGAAAAATTTAGTTTAGTTCATCTTCAAAAGTTGAAACAATTACATTCCCTTTGGCTTCAAGTTTGAAAATTGAGTTTCCTTCCGAATTGATTTGAGTCGCCTAGGAAGAGTTCTTATTTAATCGAAGTGTGACTTGGTTAAAACAATTGAGTTAATTCACTCCTCGATTACTTAAGAATCCTTGCTTTTATTACTATTTCTTGAAAATTTGTCGTGCGACCTCACGATCCATTTGGAATGATTGTGGCCCGGTGCAACATTTTGAAATTCATTTTAAACACTCACATCATTAAACAAACCATCATAATAATATTCACCCACAAGCATCAAATAAAATTCACTTTAAAGAAGCAATCAACGTATAAACATATACACACCTATACTAGTAACAATCTAGTTAAAATTCGTTTCGGACACCTTTCTATTGAATTAAAACCCCTATCTCGATTAAATATACCTCTTTCCCTTATAAAATTTTATTATTGTAACTCGGATCATTAGAAGCTCCAACTTATCTTTCGTTTAGTATGAACGTTATCGGAATTAAATTAGTGGTGGAACCAACTATGGGTTCAACAGAAATGTTTTTGTTGCTTTCGTGGATTCTAATCTAGTCGAAGTGAACTAAATCACTCAGTTAGATTAGTACCGAGTCGATAGATTATTTTGATTTTTATGGTTCCATTTCCAATTTCCTTCCGCTTACTTTAATGCTAAACTATTCCACACATCAACATATTTCGAGGACCTTTCGGTTGAGTTCAAACCACTTCCAAATTGAGCAAAAAAAAGTTTCTTTTATGTTTATAAATCAAATTGGTATGGTTCAGCGGTTTGACTCCGATCAATCGGTACTCGATTCTTATTTCCCATTTGGTGTCACAGTCACTTGAATCCTGATTAGCTATGGAACCGAACATTAATTTAATTTTAAACATTATTTTTAGTTATTTTAGATACTAGTATAATCGATGTGAATCTTATCATTCGAGTGGATTAGTATCGAGGACAAAAATTATTTACTACATGCGGTTCCATTTCAAATCATTCGCCCAATTACTTTGACACCAAACCACACAACAAACACACATTCAAAACATACACAATACAATAACAAAGCAAAGAGGAACAAAATAACTAACACAAAAGTTTTATACAGAATTAATGAAACTAGTTCCTAACCACCATTCACCCATTGTTATTTGTTTTTTATTTCTTTTTCCAGCAGTGAAATATTCTCTTTAATTTATTTATTTAATTCTGTATTTTAATAGATTTTACTTTTAATTACTCTTTTGGTAGAAGAAAAAATCAATTACCACATGCAAAAAGAATACATCAAAAGACAACTCATCTCTTATTTAGCCACCTTCTAGGAAGGGTTCTAAATAAAAAATAAGTCTCTAAGGGAATAATCCAGGAAAAAGCCACCTTCTAGGAAGGGTTCTTTTTCCAAACAAAATTAAAACAAAATCCTTACAAAAAAAGAAACAATAACCAACGACTAATGGGCCAAAACTAATGGGCCAATCTAAAATCTGGATAACAATAGGCAAATCTATGAGTAAGCTTCTTCTTCATAACACTGAACACATTATCTGGAGTTTGAGCACAGTTCCTGAAAATACGATTATTCCTTTCTTTCCAGATCTCATAAATTACAGCTGTGAGAAGAGCACCAACAACCTTGAATCTCCGTTTTCGACCAAATGCATGAAGAACCCAGCGACTCCAGAGTGCATAACGAGCTGGGATCGAGGTCAGCCTCAACCAATCTGAGCTTAATCGAAGTAATTCTCTGCTCCACTTACAGACAAAGAAGAGATGAGCACAATTTTCTTCAGCCATCATACACAAGCAGCAGTGGTTAGGTATGTAGCTCCACTTCATATTATCTAAAGTTTGAAGTTTATCATGAACCATAAGCCATGAAATGAAGCTGTGCTTTTGAATGTTTATACGGTTCCAGATAAATCGATGCATAGGGAAAATCGATCGATTACCCTTAAGGAATCGATACCCAGAATTAATGGTATATACACCATCAGAACAAGAAACCCATCTGTCATTTTGAAACCCTTCTTGAATTTTGTCCCTTATCTTTAATAGCTGCTTCCAGTGCCAGCTTTGGCCTTGCCTCAAACTACTCGTCCAGATAGATTGCTCTCCAATGTAGTAAGCATGAATCCAGCGAACCCATAGGCAATCTTTTTTCTCAACAAGGTGCCAAATTTGCTTACCCACAGCAGCACAATTCCAATTGAAACAATCATGAATACCTAGGCCCCCATATTTTCTTTCATTGCAGATAGTGTTCCAAGCAACTTTAGCTTTATAGATTCCATCTTCATTAGCATTCCAGAGAAACATTCTACAGTGCTTTTCAATGCTTCTTATAACCGACACAGGTAGAAGAAAGATTGATGCCCAATAGACATGTAAGCTCATTAGAACTGAATTGATAAGGCATACCTTAGCTTGGTAGGATAAGTTTCTAGATTTCCAAATCTTAATCCTGTTGACCACTTTGTCAACTAAGCCTTAGCAGGTATTAGCATTCCACTTCTTAGCAGCAAGGGGGATACCTAAATACTTACAAGGAAAAGTCCCCAATCTGAAACCTGTTAGAGCTAAAAGCTCATCTTTAGTTGCTTGATTGATCCCAGCTAAGAACATAGCAGATTTATCAGGGCTAGCAATAAGACCTGACCAGTTACCAAAATCCTCCAGAGCTTCCATAATAATTCGGACACTAGCAGGATGAGCTTTAGCAAAAATCATCAAATCATCAGCGAAAGCTAGATTTATTAGCCTGACCTCCTTACACTGTGGATGAAATCTGAAATTTCTCTGGAGAGAGGCTAAACTCAGCTTCCTGGTGAGAATCTCAATAGCCAGAACAAAAATAAGGGGGGACATAGGATCACCCTGACGAATACCTCTGGTGCCCCTGAAAATGTTACCTTGTTGACCATTAATCACCACTGAGAAAGATACTGTTCTAATGCATTCCATTACCTAGTTAGTGAATTTCATAGGAAATTTAAGAGCTAAGAGCATATCCTCAATGAAACTCCACTCTAGGGTATCATAGGCTTTTCTAATATCAATCTTAAGCATGCATCTTGGAGAGATTACTCTTCTACCATACAATCTGATAAGATCTTGAGAAATCAGAATATTGTGCAATATACTTCTATCCTTGATAAAAGCATTCTGATTATCCTGTACTAAGAAAGGCAGCACAGAGGACAGTCTAGCACTAATAATTTTTGTAATGCATTTAAGAATAGTATTACAGCAAGCTATAGGTCTAAATTCACTCACTTTTGTAGGGAAATCAACTTTAGGAACTAAAATTAAGTTTGTGTGATTGACTTCCCTGAGAAGATGACCTGAGTGGAAGAAGCTTTTAATTGCATCACACACATCTGATCCTGTATAGTCTCAAGTAGCATGAAAAAACCCTGATCCAAAGCCATCAGGACCAGGGGTCTTATTTTTATCAATAGAGAACATGGCTTGCTTGATCTCTTCATTAGAAATAGGCTGGATTAATTTCAGTTGTTGCTCAACTGAAAGAATGGCACCTTGATCAATAACCTCCTGAGAGAGTCTACTTCCTGATGAATTGGAGCAAAAGAGATTCTGATAGTAATCAACCATAAGATGCTGAATAGAATCCAAGTCTGAAAAAATTTCACCCCTTTCATTCATTAGTCTGAGGATAGCATTCTTATACTGTCTCTTCCTGATGGAATCATGAAACAATTTAGAATTCATATCCCCTTCATTAAGCCACTGAATTTTAGCCTTCTGCTGATAAAATAAGAAAGCCTGTTGCTGGACAGTACTATACTGAGAGGAAACCTCCCTTTCCATCATCTGAAGCTCCCTATCAAGAGGATTCAAAATAAGATTCCTTTGAATATCATCCAGATTAGCCTTAAGATCTCTCTCCTGCAAGTCAATCTGAGAGAAAGCATTTTTATTCAGCTCAGCTAAAGTCTTTTTAAGACCATTAAGCTTCCTGTAGAGTTGAAACATTAGACTGCCTCTAGGATTATGCTGCCAAGCATTAGAAACTAGATCAGAAAAGTTTTGATGCTTGGTCCACATGTTGAAAAATTTGAAATGATGTCTTCTTTTTTGATTATCACCCCCCCAATCAATGATAATGGCCGAATGATCTGAGAGACCAGGGACAGTGAAATCTGTCTCTGCATTCTCCCATCTATTGCACCATTCCACATTAACAAGGGCTCTATCCAATTTAACAAGAATTCTATCATCCCCTA
Source organism: Crotalaria pallida (assembly GCA_037953625.1). Lineage (NCBI taxonomy): Eukaryota > Viridiplantae > Streptophyta > Magnoliopsida > Fabales > Fabaceae > Crotalaria > Crotalaria pallida. The sequence goes on from CM075654.1 coordinate 24,857,635, forward strand.
GCTGCTTGTTTGTCCAAGTAAAGAAACTGCCTATGTATCTCATATCAAGAAGATTACAATCCAAAATGCATTGCTGAAAATCTTCATAGTCTCTAACTTCCACAGAATTACCCCCAATCTTCTCATGCTGGCCAAGGCAACAGTTAAAATCGCCAAGAATAACCCAAGGGATTTGAATGGAATCCTTAAAACCAGAGAGAGCCTGCCATACCTCTTTCCTTCTCTGAATATCATTATCTGCATAAACAAAAGTTGCATAGAATTGCTGCTGTGTCTGCTTCAAAGTGACAAGGCAATGAACAAACTGAGGAGAAGTAGATACAATATGCACATCAAAAAAGTCTTTTTTCCAAAGAACCCAAACTCTTCCTATTGGACAAACATCCAGATTAATATAAGAGCCCCAGCCATTAGCTATTTTATTCTGTACATGTTGGAAGTTCTGAACTCTCAACTTATTTTCCAAAATTGCAAAAAGACCAATACTATAATTAAAAAGCAATTCTTGAACCTGTTTTTGTTTTCGAGGGTGGTTCATCCCTCGAATGTTCTAGGCTCCAATTCTAACCATTGGGAGGGTGGTTAGAAGATTCCCCCTTCAACAGAATAGACCTCTGCTGAGCCTTACTCCTGGTGTGCACTTTTGTCCAGCCACTCTCTTCAGATGGATGTGATTCAGTAGAAGTAGTCTGCTTCCCTTTATCTATCTGATCTGTAGATAGGTTATCAATAACCTCTGTAATAGCCTGAATAACACCTTCAACATTCTCTTATGGAACAATTCCTTCTTCTATGTTTTGTTTCAGCTTTAGAGCCTGATCTAATTTATTCATCTCTGCTTGAGTTGGTTTATTCTTGACAACCCATTGCTGTTTCACATCCTTCCTGCAAGCTTTATCATCATGACCATAAGAATGACATTTGCTACAAAGAGTGGGTTTCCATTCATAACTAACCTTTTGAGCCACTACATTCTGTTTTTCATCCTCAAAATAGACTTCTTCTGGAAGTATGGCAGGATTGACTTCCACTAGCACCCTAGAAAAACTGATTCTATTCTTCTCTTTTGTCACCTTATCAGCCATTATAGGTGTTCCAACCAGACTTGCTATTTTCCCTAAGGCCTTTTCACCCCAGAACCTTAAATTCAGATTAGGGAATTGCACCCAAACAGGGACTCTATCCATGAAAGATTTTGAGACATTCCTGCCTGTCCAAGGGGCAATAATCAGGGGCTTTTTATCAAAGTGGAAGATTCCCACTTCTAAAACACTATCTCTCCCTTCTGCTGAGTTAAATCTGACTATAAAGGTACCATCAGTGTTCATGAGAATTTTATCTATCCCATACTGTCCCCAAACCTTCTTTAAGTATCCACTGAGAACTGGGTAAGGAGGGTTTGCTCCTAGGACATAGCAGACAATAGAATCCTGCCAATATTTCATCTCTTCTTCAACATCATCTGATCTATTTTCCCAATCGAGACTCCATCCTTTAGGGTTGGCTGATGGAACTGTAATTTACCACCTGCATTCCTGAGTTTTGTGATATCAAAGGATTCCCACACATTTGGTTGTTTCTCCATAACATTCGGCTGTTGGGGCTGCCTAGGGCTATCAGTTGAAGGGTTGACTGGAGTCCCTTCCTTCTGTCCTCCTTCACTGTTTGATACATCATGCTGCTACAATTTATTCTTCATTACTTCTAATGCAAGTAACATTTTTTTTGTTTGATCAGGATTGAGAGAAGCAAAATCAATGTCATCCAAGGTTTCCCAATCAAGGGATAGAGGATCAAGAGGCTCAGAACGATCATGCTGTTCAGTCTTTGAAGAAGAGGAAGGGGATTTCGGGGGCCTACCCCTCTTCCTAGCCAGAGAAGGCAGCGGCGGCACCAGGGTACCGCGAGGAGGAAGAGAGAGAAGAGAGAAATCCTAAGTGTTAATGGTTGTTATGAATGTTAATTACTCTTAGGTAGAAATAAGTTAAATAATTTTTGGTCCCTGTGGGAACGATATCTGGTCTTAACCGACTATATTACTATCCGATCTAGTATACTTGCTAGAGAGTGATCACTCCTAATGCCTTAAGATTTTATTTTTATATTAAGATTTAAAAGTAGTATTTTAGGGTTGAAAATTTGAGCAGAGTTTTGTCTGGATTTTTGATCGAAAGGGACTGGGGAAGAAAGAATTGAAAAATGGAATGTGTGTGTTGGTTTTGTGAGTACATGAGTACTCCACCCCCTATATATAGACGTGGGGGAGCTTTGGGGAGGGCTCTAGAACCTCCCCGAAGTCGGTGACTCCTCTTTTTATTATTATTATTATTATTATTTTTATTTTGGGCCTTTGGCCCACTATTATTATATATATATATATATTTTTATAATTTGGGCCTTTGGCCCATTATCTTCTTCTTCTCTCTCTCTTTTTTAGTTTGGGCTTTAGGCCTAATTTACCTAAAAATTTGGAATTTACACTTTTGATCCGTTTTGACAATTCCTAACCCTTTTTAACATCTATTCACTGATCTTAAGCTTCTAACGGATCTTTTAACATATTACTTGGGTTTCTAACTTAATCTTTTTAACACTTTAAAATTTTTAGGATGTTACACGAGAAGTCATTGGAACTACATCATCCACATTGGTGGGATCCGGAACATGCGATGCTGGTGGAGGCTCTTGGATCGATGTTTGTATGCGATCAATCTCATTCATCGTAGCCAACATATGATCTGTTTCTATTTTCATTTCTGCAAAGCAAGCTTCGAGATCTTCCTTATATCCTTCTGGAGAACATATAAAGTTCATCCTTTCAAGTCCATCCACCTGTACAAATTAATAAATAACTCATGAAATTAATGTACTATTTGCATAAATATAGTGTGATTATTATAAAAAAAAATAAATAAAAGGTAATTATGTTTACCACGTAGCCATGAGTGGCACCGAGCTCCATCATCCAACGTCTTGTATGACGCATATACCACATCATGTATTCCGATTGTCTACCCTATGGATGATCATTCCATTCAACATAGTTCTCCCTGTTATTCCACTTGTGGATGAAAGTGCGTAAAGCATTTTCCCAATTCCTGCTTTCTTTTCCTCTGAGCGTCAACTCATTCACTTCTTTAGGCTGCGATGGTGCGAGGGGGATGGGTTGACCCATACCAAATTGATGCATGACACGATCTGGCTGATGCCACTCTACAATATTGTAACATATAAGTGGACATACATGTTGGAATACAAGTGGTATAGTATGAATACGTGAGAACACCTAGAACTAAGATTTTCGCAAAGTACAAATAAAACATGGTTAAAACATAAATTCTTTAATCAAAGTAACAGTGACTAACCGGTTACTCAACCTACTAACCAGTTAGTTCCTGAAACAGAATTGTGTAAAATTGACAAATCAATTCAAGAACTCAGAGTTAACGCATAATTACTTCAACCCTAGATTTAAAACAATTACTCAGACGTTTTAAAAAGGTTTTCCCCAAATTAATTTGTACAATTACTATCTAATTGATTCAATTAATTCGAAAATCACTTTTCTAGGTTTTCATGCAAGAACTATGAATAATGCAGAAATTAGAGAGATAAGAGATAGAGATACGACACAGAGATTTATACTGGTTCACTCTCATCCACTTGAGAGCTACATCCAGTCCCCTCTATCACAATCGAGAGAGTTTCTTCAATAGAATTAAAGATCCTTGATTACAAGCTAAGCCACTCAAGATTCCTCACTTGATAGCTACCAAGAGATACCTCACTCTTGTTATGCAACCTTCCTTGATCTTCTAATTCTACCCTCTTGTTATGTGGATCCCTCTCCACTTAGACTTCTTCAATTTCTTGATTATTCCTCAACCAAGATTTCTACACTTTGCTTGATGATACCACACATCAAGACTTTATCTACTTCAATTTGTTGTAGACTAGTTTGCCTCAAATGCAAATATTACAACACCATAGAAATACAGAAAATCAGAACCTAATGAATCTCAATCAAATAATGATGAACAAGTTGATTATGAGATTCTTGTGTTTGTAGAAAAGATAGTAACAAGATGTAAAAGAAAGCTTTTGATCTTTTCAATCTAAGAGAGAGTGCGTGGCTTGTTTTTCTCAATGTAAAACATGTAAGAGTGAATCTAATTTTTAACAAACTTAACAGACACTAACTGGTTACTGGGTATGACTAACCGGTTAGTCACTGTAAGTTTTGTTTTCTAATTTAGCAAAAAATTATTTTCAAAACTTTAACCTTTAAAACCAATTCTTTCAAACCTTAATTAAAATATTTTGCCACTTATTGATGCATTCTAAAATAGTTAAAAAAACATTTTGAAAAACATGCATCAACATATTTTAATTAATTGGTTTTATGAAACTCAAAATTAATCAATTGAGATTCACTACCCAAAACTAACTCTACCCAACAACCTAAGGATTCAAAGCAAAATATAAAATAAATCTATGAAACTTTGATTCCTTGCTTGCTTGTCTAGAGATTAGTTGATTCTCTCTTGTAAAATTTGCTTTCTTCTTCTCATTAACTTTTCTTTGAAACATTGATAGCTTTTGAACTTTGTTGCTTTTTATTCTTTAGGAGTCTTGCCTTCACTTGTCTTCATCACAATGTTTTCCTCATCAAAACTTAGCTTCATACACATGAATCTTACAATCTCCCCCTTTTTGATGATGACAAAAATTGTTTTGAATTTTGAATTGTTGTTGATTATCGAACATTTGCTTTCCTTTTGATTCAAACAACATAGGTTGCACAATCAATGCTCCCCCTCAACATAAGCTTGAAAATAATATCAACAACTCTTCTCCCCCTGCATAAAAGAACAAAACAACACCTTTCTCCCCCTTTTGGCATGATCAAAAAGCATAAAAGAAGTATAAAATGTTGCCAAAAGAGAAAGAAAACTGATTAAAGAACATCTGCTAACTGTCAGACACTAACCGGTTACTGTTCGTCACTAACCGATTAGTTTCTGCAGTTTAGTACACTGCATAAACCAGAATTAAAATCCCGACTTTGAGACTCAAAAACTAGTATCCAATGCCTTTAAAAATGAGTTTTTAGAAAATGAACATAAAGTATGCATGGAATACTTTAAAGTCATACCAAATTTACAGACAATTGCTGTAACACCCCAAAATTTTAATCCCCGATTAATGAAATGTTAATTATAAATTAATTATAAATAATGTTTTCTATATTAATCCTTGATTAAAATATGTGCTTATGTAATTAGGAAATGTGTGTGAATTCATTTAATAAATATAGTAATGCATAAAATGAGTATTTTGCATATTAGTCCCTGAGTTGGGACCTAGAAGCAAATATAGGAAAGGTCTTGGAGGGAAAGTAAATAAAATATTTATTTTTCAAAAACTGGGCAAAATACTCGAGTATTTTCTGGAATACTCGAGTATTCTGGGTAGAATTGCACGAGTTAGTGCGTTTGGTGAGTCACCACCACCGATTCCCCTTCGTTGACACGAATACTCCATCATCAACACTTCATCTGTGTCGTGTCGCCATGCATGAGCTTTCTCTTTGTCTATTTAAGTGAATCAAACTCGATTTGTTGAAGCTCTTGGTTAAATTCGAAGTTTGTTGAGAAGTTAGGGTTTCGAACTTGTTTCCTTCGATTCCTCTTCATTCCTGAGTGTTAGGATTCGAGTGATACACGAATACAAAGCTCACATCACGAGATTTGTATAAACACCAAAATCGTGAGGATTGAGTGAGTGTGGTGGAAGATTCAAGGCTTGGAAGTGGAGCTGTACCTGGTTGAGCTGTTGTCTGGAGCTTACTTTGATTCTAATTTCTGGTAAGCTCACGAGTCCTTGAGTTCCAAATTCGATTTCTCTAGTTAGAATATGTTACATAGAGTCTAGAAAATCTAAAATCCCCAATTTGTATCTCTGTTTCATGTGTGAACCAATTCAATCTTGGTGGTGCACTCAAACTACTCTGCATGTGAAGCTTAAAGTGGTTTTTGGGGTTGGAAAGCTCTTCTTTGGAAATTCTCTGATTGATTCACGTCTGAGAGATAAGGGGAAGTAATTTTGTACACTAGATAGAGTTTAAATTCTATTAATTTCATTAGAGAGCTATCAAGAGGCTCTAAGGGCTTAGATTGAATAGGAACTTTGGTTTGGAGACCAATTCATGCTCTATAATTGTGTTGAGCAAGTTCTGAATCATGCATGCAAGCTTAAATGAACATTATTTCATGAGTATTGTGCTTATTATGCAATTTGAGGTGTTGAGTTGCCAAATTGTGTATTTTATGCATTAATGATTGATTCTCTGTCAAATCTATAATTTGATTTGAAATGAGTATTGTAACATGTTTCTTTTGTGATATATGAACTTTGTTGATCCCTGGATTGGACTAGAAATGAGTAGAACTGAAAATGGTGTGTTAAAATTAAGATTCCAGTTTGTTCTGCTGTGAAACACTCGAGTATTGTACAGAGTACTCGAGTAAAATGTTTGTAAAACAATGTGATTTGAGCAAGAACACTCGAGTATTGTGTCTAGTACTCGAGTATCGAGGAAGACGTGGGGACATTTAAGGCAAACCACTCGAGTAATGCAGGGGTGACTCGAGTATTCTGGAAATCATGAAGAACACTCGAGTACCCATGAACTACTCGAGTAATTTAATGAATCTGAAACCCAAATCCCCATAAAGTCATTAACACTCGAGTAACCCTAAGAATACTCGAGTAATCTGGAAAAGATGAAAAACACTCGAGTAATTTACCAGAACCTGAAAAACACCATTTTCAATTATGACTTAATTGATTAAGGATTTAACAACAATAATCCAAAGGATCTGGACTTAAAAGAAATTGATTAAGATAAGTGTACCGTTTGGTGACGGTTCCTTTTGATGATAAAATATGCCTAGGTGGCCAGTAATATGTTAATCAATTTCCTTTAAGTTTAGAAAGTGATGCATTCATTCTGGAGTTTGGATGGTAGGACGAATATCATGTTTTTGGTAAACATGTGGAGGGCCTCTGGGAGTGCCAATACGCTTGCTTGATGACACGTTGTTGACTTGGTCGGCTCAGTGGATGCCGATATGGTTATACCGTTTGGATGACAGACCGTTTGGATGACGGGATGTGCTCGGGTGGCACGGATTCCAAGCTTGTCGTGTACATTCTAGGTGAATGTACGAATTGTTGTATACCTAGGAATACAACGCACTGGTGAGTGCTGGGTTGTCAGGGATGGTCGTCAGAGAGTGACATAGTTTGATGGAGATAGGCTTGAGAGCTAAATTCATACATCATGCCACTCATTTGAAGTTAAGTGTGATAAATGAAACAAGTATGAGCATTCTATTTGCATTCAATAACTGCTAAGTGCTATATGTGATTGTTGTTCATTGTTGCATATTTACATATTCATATTGCACAAATTTATACTCTGTTGATTATGTGTATAGAATTGCTTACCCCTATGCCCTTGTAGGTGATGTCTTGTTACATCGCTTGCATCGAGATCCGGCCACTTCCTAGTGGCATATGGATCTATGAGGACCATCGCGCGGTGTTCGAGGGAGAGGTGGAGATCACCTTCTACCACCCGAACCCGTTGATTCTATTTCGTCCTCGTAGATTTAGGATTCCCATCATATACACTATGCACGTACCCCCGTTTTACACATACCATGGACCACCTCCCACACGACCAGCTCGCTCGTATCACAGTTTCCGTTTTAGACCTACCCGCTCACACCCTTTTTCTTCGAGAGTCGTTCGTGAGGAGACTCCTCCTTCTGATCCGAGGAGCCCAGTTAGGGTCACACCATCTCCCGACCCTGTACCCAGTGGTAGGGTACACTCTCCATCAGATGAGATCGAGGAGGATCCAGTGGAGGACGAGGGCGGAGGCGAGCCTGTCGTGCATTCTACTGGGAGTGATTGGAGGGATGAGGATCCCTAGGTATGTGCATATGGTATATGATGAGGGTCAGAGGATCCGGTGTGGGGATGCTGTGGAGGAGATACTGCTGCTGCTGCTATGATGATGATGACGTTACTTTTTGCTACCTCGAGACTGCTACTGCTATCACTACTACTACTACTGGTGCTGCCAGATCTACGTGACTACCCCTGGAGTTTGTATTTTGATATGCATATACGATGTAGATATGCTCATGAGAGCTCTAGGGCTATGGTTATATTTTGATGTAGATCTGTTATGGACTTGTTGGACTTGGAGACTTATGATGGGACTATGTATCACTTGACCTTTTTATGTATCTATGAATATAAAATCTATGTTTTGTTTCTATTACGTTGCATAGTCCTATAATTTCCGCTTACTCTGATTTAATCATTTTAAAAGAGTTCGGCTTCAAAGAGGATTAGATGATATCAGTTTTATCAACCAAATCAAGGGTAGCTTCATGTATTCTCTATTATATAAATACGATTTCCAAACGCGAATGTTATTCAACTCATGAAAAGGTTTTAGAAATTGCCGAATTCGATCCAACTGTTTGAAATGATTTAGAATTTCTTCTCCAAGAATTCCAATCTTTGGTTTGTGCACCCGCTTTAAAAGAGAAATTTTTATTCTCACATTTTCATAATTAATCACAAGTCCATATCTTTTTCCTATAATACTTAATTATTATAGTATTTACTGAGTTGGGAAAAGGGTGTCACACTGAGTGGTGTCAGAGCAAAAGTCAGATCCTGTAGTAGTGGAAGTAGTTTCAGAAAGGTAGCCATCAACATCAAGCAGGTATCTCCAGGACATGTTCATTACTTTGAATGCTAGTATTTTGCTTGTTGAGCTTTGGATACAATTGACTTGTTTGTATCTTGTCTCTTTTGAGCACAAGACGCAATTGAATGTGAATTTGGAATTTTAAGCTATAGCCTTAGTATAGGTGGTGTAATTAAAGTTTCTTTAGTTCAACATATGTGACCATAAGCCCATAGCGCAGGTCTATTATGGCAACTAGAAACCAAAATCACACCAATGTGATGTTAGAAAGGATCACCACGGTGTTGGAGGCTATGTAGCGACAATCTCAGCAACCATCTCAACCGGTTAATCCGCCTCATCAGTGTAATGCGGGTAACACCGAGGCGAAGAGTTTGGCTGATTTCAGGAGTTGCAATCCGCCTAAGTTTCAAGGAGGATTTAAAACGGAAGAGGCCAATAAGTGGATTCATACCATGGATAAGATTCTCAGTGTGACACCCTTTTCCCAACTCAGTAAATACTATAATAATTAAGTATTATAGGAAAAAGATATGGACTTGTGATTAATTATGAAAATGTGAGAATAAAAATTTCTCTTTTAAAGCGGGTGCACAAACCAAAGCTTGGAATTCTTGGAGAAGAAATTCTAAATCATTTCAAACAGTTGGATCGAATTCGGCAATTTCTAAAACCTTTTCATGAGTTGAATAACATTCGCGTTTGGAAATCGTATTTATATAATAGAGAATACATGAAGCTACCCTTGATTTGGTTGATAAAATTGATATCATCTAATCCTCTTTGAAGCCGAACTCTTTTAAAATGATTAAATTAGAGTAAGCGGAAATTATAGGACTATGCAACGTAATAGAAACAAAACATAGATTTTATATTCATAGATACATAAAAAGGTCAAGTGATACATAGTCCCATCATAAGTCTCCAAGTCCAACAAGTCCATAACAGATCTACATCAAAATATAACCATAGCCCTAGAGCTCTCATGAGCATATCTACATCGTATATACATATCAAAATACAAACTCCAGGGGTGGTCACGTAGATCTGGCAACACCAGTAGTAGTAGTAGTGATAGCAGTAGCAGTCTCGAGGTAGCAAAAAGTAACGTCATCATCATCATAGCAGCAGCAGCAGTATCTCCTCCACAGCATCCCCACACCGGATCCTCTGACCCTCATCATATACCATATGCACATACCCAGGGATCGTCATCCCTCCAATCACTCCCAGTAGAATGCACGACAGGCTCGCCTCCGCCCTCGTCCTCCACTGGATCCTCCTCGATCTCATCCGATGGAGAGTGTACCCTACCACTGGGTACAGGGTCGGGAGATGGTGTGACCCTAACTGGGCTCCTCGGATCAGAAGGGGGAGTCTCCTCGCGAACAACGTGTCATCAAGCAAGCGTATTGGCACTCCCAGAGCCCTCCACATGTTTACCAAAAACATGATATTCGTCCTACCATCCAAACTCCAGAATGAATGCATCACTTTCTAAGCTTAAAGGAAATTGATTAACATATTACTGGCCACCTAGGCATATTTTATCATCAAAAGGAACCGTCACCAAACGGTACACTTATCTTAATCAATTTCTTTTAAGTCCAGATCCTTTGGATTATTGTTGTTAAATCCTTAATCAATTAAGTTAGAATTGAAAATGGTGTTTTTCAGGTTCTGGTAAATTACTCGAGTATAATTCAGCTTACTCGAGTGTTTTTCAACTTTTCCAGATTACTCGAGTATTCTTAGGGTTACTCGAGTGTTCATGACTTTCTGGGGATTTGGGTTTCAGATTCATTAAATTACTCGAGTAGTTCATGGGTACTCGAGTGTTCTTCATGATTTCTAGAATACTCGAGTCACCCCTGCATTACTCGAGTGGTTTGCCTTAACATGTCCCCAGGTCTTCCTCGATACTCGAGTACTAGACACAATACTCGAGTGTTCTTGCTCAAATCACATTGTTTTACAAACATTTTACTCGAGTACTCTGTACAATACTCGAGTGTTTCACAGCAGAACAGACTGGAATCTTAATTTTAACACACCATTTTCAGTTCTACTCATTTCTAGTCCAATCCAGGGATCAACAAAGTTCATATATCACAAAACGAACATGTTACAATACTCATTTCAAATCAAATTACAGATTTGACAGAGAATCAATCATTAATGCATAAAATACACAATTTGGCAACTCAACACCTCAAATTGCATAATAAGCACAATACTCATGAAATAATGTTCATTTAAGCTTGCATGCATGATTCAGAACTTGCTCAACACAATTATAGAGCATGAATTGGTCTCCAAACCAAAGTTCCTATTCAATCTAAGCCCTTAGAGCCTCTTGATGGCTCTCTAATGAAATTAATAGAATTTAAACTCTATCTAGTGTACAAATATTACTTCCCCTTACCTCTCAGACGTGAATCAATCAGAGAATTTCCAAAGAAGAGCTTTCCAACCCCAAAAACCACTTTAAGCTTCACATGCAGAGTAGTTTGAGTGCACCACCAAGATTGAATTGGTTCACACATGAAACAGAGATACAAATTGGGGATTTTAGATTTTCTAGACTCTATGCAATATTTTTAACTAGAGAAATCGAATTTGGAACTCAAGGACTCATGAGCTTACCAGAAATTAGAATCAAAGTAAGCTCCAGACAACAGCTCAACCAGGTACAACTCCACTTCCAAGCCTTGAATCTTCCACCACACTCACTCAATCCTCACGATTTTGGTGTTTATACAAAGCTCGTGATTGGAGCTTTGTATTCGTGTATCACTCGAATCCTAACACTCAGGAATGAAGAGGAATCGAAGGAAACAAGTTCGAAACCCTAACTTCTCAACAAACTTCGAATTTAACCAAGAGCTTCAACAAATCGAGTTTGATTCACTTAAATAGACAAAGAGAAAGCTCATGCATGGCGACACGACACAGATGAAGTGTTGATGATGGATTATTCGTGTCAACGGAGGGGAATCAGTGGTGGTGACTCACCAAACGCACTAACTCGTGCAATTCTACCCAGAATACTCGAGTATTCCAGAAAATACTCGAGTATTTTGCCCAGTTTTTGAAAAATAAATATTTTATTTACTTTCCCTCCAAGACCTTTCCTATATTTGCTTCTAGGTCCCAACTCAGGGACTAATATGCAAAATACTCATTTTATGCATTACTATATTTATTAAATGAATTCACACACATTTCCTAATTACATAAGCACATATTTTAATCAAGGATTAATATAGAAATCATTAATTATAATTAATTTATAATTAACATTTCATTAATCGGGGATTAAAATTTTGGGGTGTTACAATTGCACAAAATATGAATCATAAAATCTTGTCAAAAATCAGTTATGCAAAGCTAAAACTGCAGTGAATATCTTCATATAAATCAATGCATCATAACTAAAATCTCATATAAGAGCATAACACACATGTCAAAAAGTATTGTCAAATAGTAAGTCATCATGTGCAGACTAAAAAAAGCAATATCATAGCCAAAAATACACTGAAAACACACAAATTTGCTATCAGACTGTTACACTAACCGGTTACAAAAGCTACTAACCAGTTAGTACCAGACAGATATCAGAAAAACAGGGCAGATCTGATATGGCAACTTTTACAAGATTAAATTTAAATCAAATCAAAGCCAATATCAATTTTTCAGAATTTTAACATAAAGATAGACCATAATAGAGTATAAAAACATGAATTTTAAGATCCAACACATTATGTACGAATCACAAATGTGCATCAAAGTAACATATGTCAAGTCTGAAATTTCACACACTTTTCACTATTATGCAACAACATTTCTCAATATTTAGTATAGAACTTCAGCATATATGAAATATAAAATGATTAACCATATGTAAAAACTAAATTAGACCATAAACAATAATCATCCATTCATCACAAGTCTAACCAAAAGTCATTACAACTGCTGAAAAACAAAAAAAATATCAAGTGCTAACACAGATAGAAAAACATAAAAGAACATCAAAGTACATGAAACTCAGAACTAAACATGAAACCTAAACACACTTAAAACTCTAACTAATCTTCATTCGGAGGAGGTGCGGAAGATGATCCAAAAGTCCGCATTAAAAACATAAGACGCTTCATGTCTCTCTCATAGGTTGCTTGGAAGCCATCCATTCGACTGTTGATCCGGTCAAAACCAGAGTCAATCCGAGCATTTAGACGCTCCTCCATGGCAGCGAAATCAAAGGAGCCCGGTGCATAACCTGAACCACCAATGTCAGGGGTAGTTCTAGGTTGAGTGCTTTCAACCGGAATAGAACCAATGTCCTCCTCTTCATGACCACCATCCATATCATCAACATCATCATCATCTACATCCTCATCCTCATCATCACTGTCATCACTGCTCACCATATGAACATCTGGTGCAGCATCCTCATCCTCTTTTTGCTTCCTTTCTTCTTCATTCATTTGAGCATCCAACTTAGTGATGTTATCCTTCCACTTTCACTTATTATCCAACCTCTTATGTTGATTAATACCAGCAGAGTGATGGACTCTAGTGCCGATGCAATGAAGAGTTGGAGAATACTCAAGAATCTCCTCAGCAGCTGAAATGGGTACATTCTTGCTTTCTATAATCCTGCTGACAAATATGGCATAAGGAAGACTACCACTTCTAGACTTTGCTGCCCTCTGCATAAAGAAGCAGATAACCCTAATCCAGTTCACCTTAATCCTATTTTTAATGGCAAACAAATATCTCAAATCAAGTTCAAAAACTTGGGAATGGTTGGTAGTGGTCCTAGGGGTAAGAATATATGAAAGGACATACACAATCATCCTATCCTCAACAGTCATGTGAAACGTGTGTGTTTCAGGCCGCCACCGCTCTACTAGGGAAGAAATTAACTTATGATCAACTTGAAATAACATCAATTCAGCAACATAATAATAAAATCCAGCAAGCTTTAAATTTTCTTTCAAAGCCTCAGGAATTTCAACAATTCCACTATGAAACTGTTGCGCACGTCTACATCTTAAGATGCGATCAGGGCTGCCATTCCATACATGTTGGGACACATGTTTATGTTGTAAGTATAAAAGAGAATCATCTTCTGGACCGGGGTTAATCATAGTCTTGATGAAGAAGAAGTTGATGTCATCACTATTTGCATAAACATTAACATAATTAATTAATAACAATTGTAATAGAAATAGAAATATTTTAGTAAAGAATGAAAATAATAAAAAAATAATCATGGAACTACTAAAAATCTAATTTATAAATAAATCTAACTAATAGCTAAACATAGAAAAAACTAATAAATAAATAAAAATCTCACTAATACTTAAACATTAAAAAAAATCTAACTAATACCTAAACATAAAAAAAAACTAATAATAAATAAATAATAAAACTAAAATATAAATACAAATTCTAACTAATACCCAAACATAAAAAATCTAACTAAACCCTAAACATTAAAAAAAAACTAATACCCAAATAAAATCAAACTAATACCTAAACATTAATAAGTTCATAAATATTATAACTAATACTAAAACATAAAAAATATATAACTAATACCCAAATAAAAAATCTAACTAATACCTAAACATAAAAAATATATAACTAATAAGTAATTAAAAAAAATCTAACTCATACCTATACATTACAATTCAAACTAGTACCCAAATAAAAACTAACTAATACCTAAACATAAAAAATATATAATATAACTATTAAGTAAATAAAAAATCTAACTCATACCTAAACATTAAAATTCAAACTAATAAATAAATAAAAAATCTAACTGATACCTAAACATTAAAATTTAAACTAACAAATAAATAAAAAATCCAACTGAGTATAAAACATAAACATTAAATAAAAAACAATAGTATAAAACATTAAATAAATAAAAAGAAATAAATAAGTAAAATACGTGCATGATAATACCTAAACATTAAATAATATAATAAAACATAAAAAATAAATAAATGAAAGAATCACTAACTATGTACAAGTGCATAAAAATAAAAAGCAAAAAAATTTATATAAATAAAAATGTCACACTCTATGTATTAATGCGTAAAAATAAAAAGTATAAAAAAAATTAAAAAAGAGTATTCTTCTTATAGACCAGCGTATAAATTTAAAATTACTAAAAATTAAAATAAAAAATAATTATAGTGGGATAAAAATTTACCTCGAAAAATACACCGGAGATTTGTATAGATTGTTGATTGAAAAAAAAAATATGACAAGAAGATATATTTAATTGGAGTATACAAATGTTGGGAGTTGGGGATGTGGTTCTATATATAATGGTAGTATGGATGGAAGTATGCGGAAGGAAGTATGAAGGGAAGTGGGTGGGAAGCATGTATTTATTGGGTTTGTTGGGGAGGTATGCTGGGAGTGGGGGAAGGTGCACTGGACTGGGAAAGGTAGCTGGGCGCATGGGAGACAGAGGGAACAGGCGCGCCACATGGTGCAACCAGGTGGGTTGTGTCATTGAGGCTGATGCCACCTGTTGCGTCAACCGCAGTGACGCAACTGTTGGGATTCTGGCAAGTGTACCAGATCGTACAAGTAATAGAGTGATAAATAGAGTATCGTTCCCAACGAGGACTGAAATTGATTCTAATAATTCTCACCTATTCGTAGTTACTAAATAAAAATTAAATTAAAATTCAATTGTTTGAGTGATTGTTGATGTAACTAAATTAAAATAAATAAATAAAACGATTCTTGAACAATGGGAAAAAGCGGGATGTAGTTTCGATGAAGGTTCCTAAAACGTTTAACAACGAATTGATTTGTTTTCCTAAATTCTGAATTTGTTTTGCAAAGGTAGAAAACGCCTAATGTCTTAGAACGTCTCCGTATTTTAGATATTAATCTCCCAATGATGTCTCAAGAGAGCCTTAAAACCTAACCCTTAATTAAGTTCAACCAAAACTTGTAAAAATTATCCAATTCATAAGAAATATGTCTATCCTTATGCAATTGAACTGTTTGATTATTAGGCTAAATCCTAAATTCATATGTCTATTAAATTAGGATTCCTAAATCATGAACTGCGCACATTCATGAGCAACAATAAAAATATAATCAAACACAGAATTTATAATGGAAAAACAAAATCAATTCATTGCATAAACATTAACAAGGTTTCATGTTCATTTACTCCTATGTAACACCCTGTCCAAGCACCTCACAAAAGTTTTGATAAAAACCCGATTTATAATTTCATAAAGGTATTTTATAAAAGAGTAGTTTTTAATTTGGAATTTTCTTTATGATTTTATGTGACAAAGTTTCTTTTAAGAAAAGATTTTTTTTATGGAAAAATATTTTATGAGTCTAAGTTTTAATTTGAATTGACTTCATGATTTATGATTTCTAATGATTTTAGATTTTAAAGCAAATAATTTCGTTTGAAGCAAACTATATGGCATTCGAATTTTTGGAGTGTTTGAATTAAATTTCCCTAAGTATTTCTACCTTATGCATTCCCTAAATGTGAATTTGTGTGTGTGAAAAGAAAATAGAAATGAAATGTGCATGTGTGTGATATGTGGCGCCGTGAGGGAGTGAGTAGTGTGCATGTGATGAGTCATTTGTTGACTCATGAACCCTAAAAGCTAGTAGCCTTAGAACCTAGGATTAGTTTAAGTATTAAGTATGGTTAGTGGGTTGACCAACCAATAGGAAGGGAGCTTAAGCCTAATTCACCCTCATTAGCTCAATGGCTTAATCGAGCCATGCAAGCCTTAAGGTGGACAACTATACCCTTCTTGGCTCTCTCTTGACCGAATTATTTGAGGACAAAGAAGGAATTATGGTTTGTTGGTTTTAAGCCTTGAACCGTAGCATCCTTACCCATTTGCTCTCATTTCACTTTCCAAATCAAACACTTCCTCTAAGAGAAGCATCAAGCTCTTAGAAAAAGAACTAGAAACCCATAGAGAGGAGAAGGAACCCGTGAGCAACCAAGGAGAAGAGGAAGAAGAAAACAAAGCTCAAACCTTAGGATCATCGAAGAACTAGTGAAGAGGTTGAAGAACTTTTCCTATTTTCTTGTCTACTTGAAGATCCTAGATTCTTGAAGTGTGGTTCTTAATTTCTCTAAGTTTGTAAATCTATTTGTTGATGCATGTCTAAGTTTTAGGCTTGTATGTAATTGTTAAGCCTTGATCAAGAACTCTACAAGTGTGTAATCCCAAAAACTATGGACATTATATTCGGTCATGCTTAGGAACATAGGTCATGAAGATTTTTATTTCATTATTGAGTGCATGCATGTTGATTTGGTACTTGATGATGATGATCTATGTGATTTTCGTGCTCTAGTTTTCATCTTGAACTTTCTAAGTTTTGATTTGAGTTGATTTTCATAAAGTCCTTGATTTTGATTCGGTTTTGAGAAAGAATTTGATAATTGCATTCGGTTTTCATGTCTTTGATTTTTAGAAGCTTTGCATGTGATTTTCTTGGTCGAGAAATTTTATTCCATGACTTGTATGACACGGTTTCATGAGGAACAAAGGGAAACAATTCTTTTTCAAAGGTTTTGTTTTAATCTAAATTGTGTATGTGTTTTAAAGATCAAGAAATTAAGTTTTCCTTTTTATTTTATCAAAGTATCATTCGGCCAAGTCTTGGAAAACAAAGAAACATAGTGATTTTTGTGAAAAACCTCTTACATGTGTCTCTTTGTGGTTTCTATGATTATTAAGGCACATGCAAAGGAAGAATGAAAGTGTGAAAATATTTTGAAGTGACAAGTGAGTCACGGTTTTTAAAGAGAAAGAGCTATATTATTTTAACTCAATTGCTTTGGTGAGGCATGTTTTTAATTTAGTATTTTCAAAGGATTTGCATGAATCAAAGTGCATCAATATAATTGTTTTCTCCTAGTGATGATTCGACCTACCTTAGGTTGAGGAAGCTAGATCCTTTTTGCATGGAATTATTTTCATGAAATGATTGTGTTTTGTGATTTAGTTTTGAGAAAAATTTAATTAAATGATGTTATTTTGTTTTGGGTTCAATTCGGCCTTCATGGAAGGAAATGAACCAAACATGTTTGATAAATTTAAAAGTGTTTTCATGATTTGATTTCTTTAATTCTTGCTGCCCAAGAGTTGTTTTCAAGTATTTCAAGTTTGGAAATGTTTTTAAAGTTATGGAAGGACATGGATTTCAAGTGTTACTCGATTTGCAAAGGTTGAATGAAAAATTGTGAGTTTTTAATGAATTTCAACTTGAAGTAAGGGGCTGGACTTTTCCATACGGCCACCTAAGTCAATTATTTTACTTATTTTAATATAAGTTTTCAATTGGTTTCAAAGGTTTTCAAGTATTAGAAAAGATCCAAGTTGTTTTAACAATGTTTTAAAAAGGGAATAAAAAGGGTTTTGATTTGAGAAATCAAGTAACAATTTCTAATAGTTTTTAATAAAAGTGTATTTATCTATGTGAGGTTATCCAGTGGAAAGAGGTGATAATTCTCAAAGAGGAATTAGAGACCTTCAGGAACAAAGCTTTTCTCGTTCGGATTTTAGAGGTGAGTGAGATTGCAGTGAGCCGTGGCAATGTTGCCGGATGGTGGTATCTATGTATTTATGTTACTTTTCCTTCAGTTATGTCTTGACGCCTGTTTCATTCGTTTAATATTTTATCTCCCTTGAGTTGAGTGAGATACCCTTATGATAATTGTAAGTGATTCATGAATGATGAACGTGAGGATGGACAAAGAGGCGAGGTACGATGCGATTATGGATGGCGAGATGAAATGTGTATGTATGTGGAACGAGAACGTGAGAATTATGTTGGTGATTATGAATGTGTTGTGATGTGCCAAGTGAAATGGTTTCATGAGACGATGATGAGTTGTGTTGGTGGCCTAAAGGCTTCGAAAGTGATTATGTATGAGAAAGTGGGGAATGTATATACATATAGTGGTCGGGTCTTGTCGAAGGGATGGACTTAGGGCAAGCCGACTATAGATTAATAACTAAGACTTTAATTCCCTAAAAGACTCTCAAGAGTATTAAAAGACACTTAAGACGTTTATATACACGGTGAGATATGAGAGTGTGAAGTAGTGGAGAGGAAGATACTATGGATATCTATGGATATTCAGGTGGAGATTGCATGAGGAGAGGGCAATGACGGTGACTCGTCAAGAAGCCTCGAGTACATTTCTAGGCGGGACGAATTCCATAAGTGGCGCACTAACGTGGTGGGGGCTGGGCCCAATGCCGTGGTAAGGACCGCATAGCTAACTAGAACTGATACTGTCACCTCCTTGAATGCAAGTCAACAACAGTTGAGAGGGACTGGAACGGGGCACTGTGTTATATGTATATGTTATATTTGAGGCTGAGACCTCCTGGCTTGGAGCCATTTTGTGTGAGACAGCTGTCATGCCCGCGTGGTAAAGGTCCTGTACTCCTGTTGGTTTCCGACTAGGTGGATGGAGACCGAGAAGATGTAGAGTGAACGTTTCCTCAATGATGGTGATTTCCCCTACCTCATTGAGTGAATGAAAATGATAAGACTTAATAACTACAGATCACATGATAAGAGTATTAGAGAATGTAAGCAAAGTGCATAGATGATTATCAGTGTGGTACGAGAATGAGGATGATGGAATGATTATTTTTACGCTCGTTTTATATTATGCTATTTATTTATGGAATGTCCTTGTGTCGATCAGAAGTCGGATGATTGCGCTCATGTCTCTGAGTTTCCAGTGGAATTTGGTATCGAGTCTTGTTATGTTCATGTGTCAAGAGTCTTTGGTGTTAATTGTCTTTCTGTCTCGTTATTCTCCTACCTTGCGGTCAACATGTCATGTATGGCGCGCTGACTCTCTCCTACCTGGTTGTCGTATTGGCGTTTGCCGGTATTGCAACGGGTAGATGGCGTATCATGTAGCAATCCAAATGTGGCCTCTTCAGGGAGGAGCATGGGAGATGGTACCTGATGGATGGGTATGGAGAGGAAACACTCGGCTGGAGATTGAAGATCCAAGGCATATTTTGAGAGGAGCAAACATGGATGTTCATGTCGGACAAGTCACTCTGAGAGATTACCAAGATGGTGGACCAAGGGAGCACCATGAGCTAAACGGTAATCTTGTACCTTTGGCGGTGGTGAATCCTGAGCCGATGGAAGAAGAGGATGCTAGTGGATCTGAGCATGTGGTGGAAACCGATCCCAGTGAAGATATGGAAGTTGAAGCTAGTTCATCTGAAGAGTGATCCGTGTCTAGTGATAGTCAGGTGTCTAGGATTCCAGTCAGAGTCGAGGATTTCCTTGTGATGAATCAATGATGTAAACAGCTATCTTTTGTTCAGGGTTTGTAATATTTTGTGATAACTTCTTAGAGATCTTTTGGAATATTTTATAAAATGTAAGACTTGTGTTTCATTAATATAACTAAGTTCCGCACTTTTCGTAAACGATGGTTTTCAATGTGAGTGGTTTCGAAAGTGACAACTCGAATTTCAAAAGGATGGCGACATGAGAACAAACTTGTATTTAAAAAAAATGGCCTCATTTTTAGCAATTAAGTAAGAATAATTTGATTAAGTTTTGGGAGTGAAAATCGGGCTGTTACAGACTTGGTATCAGAGCAATGTTAATCCTCAGTGGCCTTACGCCCAGTCTTGCGTGTCTACTCTGTGTCCTCCGTGTGTCTGAACCTTAGGATCTTGTGTCTCTGTATGTTGAATTCTTTATCTGTTTTCTTTTCAAGAAATGAGTCGTACGCGTGGAAGACCTGCTGGATCCAGTTCGCGAAACCCTGGAGACGATGTTGATCCCTCAGATGCAGCAGATTTCGTGACCCGAATGGCAGCTGTGATGACCGGAGTCAACGACAATCTTCAAGCATTGCATCGTCAGGCGCAGCAGAACTTCAACGTTCAGCAGCAAGCTCAGAATCTGGAAGCGCAAGGTTATAAGGGATTGGATGAGTTTTGTCGTCGCAACCCAAAGGAATTTGCGGGAGGTTTTGCTCCGGATGCGGCTGTGGAGTGGATTGAGGATCTTGAACGTATCTTTGGGGGTATGGTTCAGTGCAATGACGAACAGAAGTTGGCCTATGCTGGATATATGTTGACTCGGGAGGCTGCAGCATGGTGGCGAGTAACGAAGCAAATAATGGTGAATCAGGGAGAGACATTGACTTGGGAGGCTTTTAAGAGGCGATTTCTTGAGAAGTATTTTCCGTTGTATCTGCGAACTGAGAAGGAGATGGAATTTCTGAGGCTTACTCAAGGAAATTTGTCGATTGACTAGTATGCTTCGAAATTCGAGGAGTTGGTTAAGTATGTACCTCAGTATGCTGGAGGGGAGAATGAGCGATCTAAGTGTGCTAAGTTTAGGGATGGTCTTAAGCCTGAGATTAAGTTAGCTTTCTCTCATTTGGAAATAGATGATTTTGCTAGTCTAGTGAACCGTTGTCGTATGTACGAAGGAGGCTTGAAGGCAAGAGGAACGGTTGTGAATCCTTCGTCATCTCATGGACCGGCTCGTAATTTTCCTTTTCACAGAGATGCTGGTGGAAGGTATAGGGCTCCGCACCCATATTCTGGTGGAAGGAGGGATTTGCGTTTTGGAGGGAGCGGACAAGGTGGAGGTTTCAGAGGCAACAACAATCGCGGTGGTAACCGTGGGGGCAACCACTCTGGTGGAAATCGTATGGATCGAGGCGACCGTGGTAATTCTGGTGTAGCTAGATCAGGGGGTGTACCTCCTTATTGTAACAAGTGCAACCGGAATCATTTTGGCCCGATGTGTCCATCGAGGAGTGTGAATTGTTTCAACTGTGATAAGCCTGGTCATATTGCAAGAGAATGTCGGGAACCCAAGAAAGTGTCTAATTCTGGGAATGCTAATCGTCCTAATATGCCTGGAAGAGTGTTCACGATGAGTGGAGCTGAAGCTGCAAACGCTGCTAATCTTATCCAAGGTGAATGTCTCATTTATAAGAATTCTCTATTAGTGTTGTATGATTCGGGTGCAACCCATTCTTTTATTTCTCATGATGTGGTGAGTAGATTAGACTTAAAAGTAGAAGCTTTACCTTATGATTTAATTGTTTCTACCCCTACTGATAAACCCGTAATAGTATCAACTTACTGTCCCAATTGTCCCCTAGAGATAGAAGGTAACACCTATTATGTTGACTTGATTCAACTACCTCTTTCCCAAATAGACATTATACTAGGAATGGACTGGCTCACTAGGAATCATGTTCTTTTGAACTGTTCCGAGAAGTCATTAGTCTTTAGTGAAACCCAATCCTCTTTACCTGAACCCGATGACCTTGAGCATTTATCTGCCAAAAAAATTCGAACTTCATTGAAGGATGGCGCGGTAGCTTACATGTTCTTAGCCTCACTGGACGTTAAGAAGGACAAGGAGCTTCATGAGATACCTGTAGTACGAGATTTTCCCGAAGTTTTCCCTGACGAGATACCTGGTTTACCGCCAAGCCGAGAAGTGGAATTCTCGATTGACGTAATCCCTGGAACCGGACCGATCTCGAAGGCACCCTATAGGATGGCACCGGCAGAGTTGGCAGAATTAAAGAAGCAACTGGAGGATATGTTGGGGAAGAAGATGATAAGACCTAGTGTTTCGCCCTGGGGAGCACCGGTTTTGTTCGTCAAGAAGAAGGATGGCAGTATGCGTTTGTGTACGGATTATCGGCAATTGAACAAGGTGACAATTAAAAACAAGTACCCTCTGCCCAGAATCGATGATTTATTGGATCAATTGAAAGGAGCGACAGTATTTTCCAAGATTGATCTCAGATCAGGGTATCACCAGATAAGAGTGAAGGAGGAAGATATTCCTAAGACTGCTTTCAGAACTCGTTATGGTCATTACGAATACCTGGTCATGCCTTTTGGTGTGACAAATGCTCCTGCGATATTCATGGATTACATGAATAGGATATTTCACCCTTACTTGGATTCATTTGTTGTCGTATTCATCGACGATATTCTAATCTATTCCAAGTCTAAGGAGGAACACGCTGAGCATTTGAGAACAGTCTTAGCAACGTTAAGGGACAAGCAGCTGTACGCCAAGTTGTCGAAGTGCGATTTCTGGTTAGACTCAGTGCATTTCCTAGGACACGTGATCTCAAAGGATGGAATCTTAGTTGATCCTGCAAAGGTGAATGCTGTGTTGGAATGGAAGACACCGACATCTGTGACGGAGATCCGTAGTTTCTTAGGGTTAGCCGGATATTATCGTCGATTTATCGAAGGATTTTCTCGTTTATCTTTACCGTTGACGAAGCTGACAAGGAAGGGTCAACAATTCGAATGGTCGACAAAGTGCGAGGAGAATTTCCAAGAATTGAAAAGGAGATTGACAACCGCACCAGTGCTAGTTCTACCTGACACAACTAAGCCTTTTAGTGTGTATTGTGACGCTTCGAAGCAAGGCCTAGGATGTGTATTGATGCAAGAGCGGAAAGTGGTGGCTTACGCTTCACGACAACTGAAAACCCATGAGCTCAACTATCCAACTCACGATCTAGAGCTGGCAGCAGTGGTATTCGCTTTGAAGATTTGGAGACACTATCTGTACGGTGTGAGAGTCGAAGTCTTCAGCGACCACAAAAGTCTGAAGTACCTATTCGAGCAGAAAGAGTTGAATATGCGTCAGAGAAGGTGGATGGAATTTCTAAAGGACTACGAGATCGAGCTACAATATCACCCTGGCAAGGCAAATGTAGTTGCTGATGCCTTGAGTAGGAAGTCGTTACATGTTTCTGCACTGATGATTGAGGAGATGAAGTTGATTGAGGAATTTCGGGATCTGAATTTGGGTATAGAGATTGGACCAAGGAGTATGGTATTGGGGCAACTAACTGTTTCAAGTGGATTTATGGAGCGGATAAAGGAACTCCAACTGAAGGACGAGGAACTTCAAACAAAGAAGGAGCTATCTGATGAAGGGAAGGAAGTGGAATTTAAGGTTGGAAATGACGGACTCTTGAAGTATAGAGATCGAGTCTGTGTGCCAAGTAACCCGGAGATAAAGAGAATGATATTGGAAGAATCTCACAAGAGTAAGTTAAGTCTACACCCTGGTTCGCAAAAGATGTATCAGGATCTCAAGAAGATTTTCTGGTGGCCCGGAATGAAAAGAGAAGTAGCAGAGTATGTATCACGGTGTATGACGTGTCAGAAGGCGAAGATAGAACATAAGAAGCCTGGTGGTGAGTTAAGACCTTTAGAAGTGCCAGTGTGGAAGTGGGACTGCATCACTATGAATTTTGTCTCTGGATTTCCCAAGACTAGAAGAGGTTATGACGCTATTTGGATAATAGTGGACAGACTGACTAAGACGGCAAGGTTTATTCCTGTCAACATGAAGTACTCAATGGATAGATTGGCCGAACTGTATATGAAGGAAGTGGTAAGACTACATGGAGTTCCCTCAAGCATAGTATCTGACAGAGATCCTCGGTTTACTTCGAAATTTTGGGTTAGTTTGCAAGCAGCAGTCGGAACAAGGTTGGACTTAAGTTCTGCGTATCACCCTCAGACTGACGGACAGTTCGAGCGAACCATCCAGACATTGGAAGATTTACTGAGAGCCTGTGCAATTGAAGATGCTGGTGATTGGGATTCATCTCTGCATTGGATAGAATTCACCTACAACAACAGTTTCCATTCAAGCATCGGAATGGCACCGTATGAAGCCATGTACGGTAGAAAATGTCGAACGCCGCTATGTTGGTTTGAGACTGGTGAACATTTGATAATTGGACCGGACGTAGTCCAGTAGACGACTGAGAAGGTAAGGCTAATACAGGAAAGGATGAGGACAGCTCAAAGTAGGCAGAAGAGTTACCAGGACAAGAGGAGGAGTCCGCTTGAGTTCAATGAAGGAGATTTTTTTTTTATGAAGGTAGTGCCAACTACTGGAATTGGTAGAATGCTCAAAACCCGAAAACTTACACATCGTTTTATCGGACCTTACCCAATTCTCAAACGAGTAGGACCCTTAGCTTACCAAATTGCTTTACCGCCTTTTCTTTCAAACCTACACAATGTTTTTCATGTATCCCAGCTGAGAAAATATGTTCATGACCCCTCACACATCATTGAGCCCGACTCAGTACAGCTAAAAGAAAATCTCACATTTGAGACCTTACCGCTAAGGATAGATGGTAGTAGTGTTAAAAGGTTGAGAGGGAAGGATATTCCCTTAGTTAAAGTAGTATGGAGTCGGAATAACAGAGAAGATGCTACATGGGAGCTTGAAAGCAAGATGAGAACCTCTTTCCCGCACCTGTTTGACCCAGGTACTGTATTTCTCGGGGACGAGAAATCTCTAAATTGGGGAGAATGTAACACCCTGTCCAAACACCTCACAAAAGTTTTGATAAAAACCCGATTTATAATTTCATAAAGGTATTTTTATAAAAGAGTAGTTTTTAATTTGGAATTTTCTTTATCATTTTATGTGACAAAGTTTCTTTTAAGAAAAGATTTTTTTTATGGGAAAATATTTTATGAGTCTAAGTTTTAATTTGAATTGACTTCATGATTTATGATTTCTAATGATTTTAGATTTTAAAGCAAATAATTTCGTTTGAAGCAAACTATATGGCATTCGAATTTTTGGAGTGTTTGAATTAAATTTCCCTAAGTATTTCTACCTTATGCATTCCCTAAATGTGAATTTGTGTGTGTGAAAAGAAAATAGAAATGAAATGTGCATGTGTGTGATATGTGGCGCCGTGAGGGAGTGAGTAGTGTGCATGTGATGAGTCATTTGTTGACTCATGAACCCTAAAAGCTAGTAGCCTTAGAACCTAGGATTAGTTTAAGTATTAAGTATGGTTAGTGGGTTGACCAACCAATAGGAAGGGAGCTTAAGCCTAATTCACCCTCATTAGCTCAATAGCTTAATCGAGCCATGCAAGCCTTAAGGTGGACAACTATACCCTTCTTGGCTCTCTCTTGACCGAATTATTTGAGGACAAAGAAGGAATTATGGTGTGTTGGTTTTAAGCCTTGAACCGTAGCATCCTTACCCATTTGCTCTCATTTCACTTTCCAAATCAAACACTTCCTCTAAGAGAAGCATCAAGCTCTTAGAAAAAGAACTAGAAACCCATAGAGAGGAGAAGGAACCCGTGAGCAACCAAGGAGAAGAGGAAGAAGAAAACAAAGCTCAAACCTTAGGATCATCGAAGAACTAGTGAAGAGGTTGAAGAACTTTTCCTATTTTCTTGTCTACTTGAAGATCCTAGATTCTTGAAGTGTGGTTCTTAATTTCTCTAAGTTTGTAAATCTATTTGTTGATGCATGTCTAAGTTTTAGGCTTGTATGTAATTGTTAAGCCTTGATCAAGAACTCTACAAGTGTGTAATCCCAAAAACTATGGACATTATATTCGGTCATGCTTAGGAACTTAGGTCATGAAGATTTTTATTTCATTATTGAGAGCATGCATGTTGATTTGGTACTTGATGATGATGATCTATGTGATTTTCGTGCTCTAGTTTTCATCTTGAACTTTCTAAGTTTTGATTTGAGTTGATTTTCATAAAGTCCTTGATTTTGATTCGGTTTTGAGAAAGAATTTGATAATTGCATTCGGTTTTCATGGCTTTGATTTTTAGAAGCTTTGCATGTGATTTTCTTGGTCGAGAAATTTTATTCCATGACTTGTATGACACGGTTTCATGAGGAACAAAGGGAAACAATTCTTTTTCAAAGGTTTTGTTTTAATCTAAATTGTGTATGTGTTTTAAAGATTAAGAAATTAAGTTTTCCTTTTTATTTTAACAAAGTATCATTCGGCCAAGTCTTGTAAAACAAAGAAACATAGTAATTTTTGTGAAAAACCTCTTACACGTGTCTCTTTGTGGTTTCTATGATTATTAAGGCACATGCAAAGGAAGAATGAAAGTGTGAAAATATTTTGAAGTGACAAGTGAGTCACGGTTTTGAAAGAGAAAGAGCTATATTATTTTAACTCAATTGCTTTGGTGAGGCATGTTTCTAATTTAGTATTTTCAAAGGATTTGCATGAATCAAAGTATATCAATATTATTGTTTTCTCCTAGTGATGATTCGACCTACCTTAGGTTGAGGAAGCTAGATCCTTTTTGCATGGAATTATTTTCATGAAATGATTGTGTTTTGTGATTTATTTTTGAGAAAAATTTAATTAAATGATGTTATTTAGTTTTGGGTTCAATTCGGCCTTCATGGAAGGAAATGAACCAAACATGTTTGATAACTTTAAAAGTGTTTTCATGATTTGATTTCTTTAATTCTTGCTGCCCAAGAGTTGTTTTCAAGTATTTCAAGTTTGGAAATGTTTTTAAAGTTATGGAAGGACATGGATTTCAAGTGTTACTCGATTTGCAAAGGTTGAATGAAAAATTGTGAGTTTTTAATGAATTTCAACTTGAAGTAAGGGGCTGGACTTTTCCATACGGCCACCTAAGTCAATTATTTTACTTATTTTAATATAAGTTTTCAATTGGTTTCAAAGGTTTTCAAGTATTAGAAAAGATCCAAGTTGTTTTAACAATGTTTTAAAGAGGGAATAAAAAGGGTTTTGATTTGAGAAATCAAGTAACAATTTCTAATAGTTTTTAATAAAAGTGTATTTATCTATGTGAGGTTATCCAGTGGAAAGAGGTGATAATTCTCAAAGAGGAATTAGAGACCTTCAGGAACAAAGCTTTTCTCGTTCGGATTTTAGAGGTGAGTGAGATTGTAGTGAGCCGTGGCAATGTTGCCGGATGGTGGTATCTATGTATTTATGTTACTTTTCCTTCAGTTATGTCTTGACGCCTGTTTCATTCGTTTAATATTTTATCTCCCTTGAGTTGAGTGAGATACCCTTATGATAATTGTAAGTGATTCATGAATGATGAACGTGAGGATGGACAAAGAGGCGAGGTACGATGCGATTATGGATGGCGAGATGAAATGTGTATGTATGTGGAACGAGAACGTGAGAATTATGTTGGTGATTATGAATGTGTTGTGATGTGCCAAGTGAAATGGTTTCATGAGACGATGATGAGTTGTGTTGGTGGCCTAAAGGGTTCGAAAGTGATTATGTATGAGAAAGTGGGGAATGTATATACATATAGTGGTCGGGTCTTGTCGAAGGGATGGACTTAGGGCAAGCCGACTATAGATTAATAACTAAAAGACTTTAATTCCCTAAAAGACTCTCAAGAGTATTAAAAGACACTTAAGACATTTATATACACGATGAGATATGAGAGTGTGAAGTAGTGGAGAGGAAGATACTATGGATATCTACGGATATTCAGGTGGAGATTGCATGAGGAGAGGGCAATGACGGTGACTCGTCAAGAAGCCTCGAGTACATTTCTAGGCGGGACGAATTCCATAAGTGGTGCACTAACGTGGTGGGGGCTGGGGCCAATGCCGTGGTAAGGACCGCATAGCTAACTAGAAATGATACTGTCACCTCCTTGAATGCAATCTACAACAGTTGAGAGGGACTGGAACGGGGCACTGTGTTATATGTATATGTTATATTTGAGGCTGAGACCTCCTGGCTTGGAGCCAATTTGTGTGAGACAGCTGTCATGCCCGCGTGGTAAAGGTCCTGTACTCCTGTTGGCTTCCGACTAGGTGGATGGAGACCGAGGAGATGTAGAGTGAACGTTTCCTCAATGATGGTGATTTCCCCTACCTCATTGAGTGAATGAAAATGATAAGTCTTAATAACTACAGATCACATGATAAGAGTATTAGAGAATGTAAGCAAAATGATAAGTCTTATCAGTGTGGTACGAGAATGAGGATGATGGAATGATTATTTTTACGCCCGTTTTATATTATGCTATTTATTTATGGAATGTCCTTGTGTCGATCAGAAGTCGGATGATTGCGCTCATGTCTCTGAGTTTCCAGTGGAATTTGGTATTGAGTCTTGTTATGTTCATGTGTCAAGAGTCTTTGGTGTTAATTGTCTTTCTGTCTCGTTATTCTCCTACCTTGCGGTCAACATGTCATGTATGGCGCGCTGACTCTCTCCTACCTGGTTGTCGTATTGGCGTTTGCCGGTATTGCAACGGGTAGATGGCGTATCATGTAGCAATCCAAATGTGGCCTCTTCAGGGAGGAGCATGGGAGATAGTACCTGATGGATGGGTATGGAGAGGAAACACTCGGCTGGAGATTGAAGATCCAAGGCATATTTTGAGAGGATCAAACATGGATGTTCATGTCGGACAAGTCACTCTGAGAGATTACCAAGATGGTGGACCAAGGGAGCACCATGAGCTAAACGGTAATCTTGTACCTTTGGCGGCGGTGAATCCTGAGCCGATGGAAGAAGAGGATGCTAGTGGATCTGAGCATGTGGTGGAAACCGATCCCAGTGAAGATATGGAAGTTGAAGCTAGTTCATCTGAAGAGTGATCCATGTCTAGTGATAGTCAGGTGTCTAGGATTCCAGTCAGAGTCGAGGATTTCCTTGTGATGAATCAATGATGTAAACAGCTATCTTTTGTTCAGGGTTTGTAATATTTTGTGATAACTTCTTAGAGATCTTTTGGAATATTTTATAAAATGTAAGACTTGTGTTTCATTAATATAACTAAGTTCCGCACTTTTCGTAAACGATGGTTTTCAATGTGAGTGGTTTCGAAAGTGACAACTCGATTTTCAAAAGGATGGCGACATGAGAACAAATTTGTATTTAAAAAAAAATGGCCTCATTTTTAGCAATTAAGTAAGAATAATTTGATTAAGTTTTGGGAGTGAAAATCGGGCTGTTACACTCCTACATCCCAAAGAAGGGTTTAGTTCATAATGGGAAGAAGAAAAACAATAAAAGTGATAAAGAGTAACATAATTACCACTAATCCTTGCCTCTAATCTCCGTGTTCTTCGCCAAAAAGTCTAAACCTTGTTCTCAATCCTCTGATATGTAAAAATCGTTCCTATCTAACTTAGAATGTGTCTATTTAAAAGGATAAAAACTAATCTCCTATCAAATCTGGAAAAGATATGATTAAATCCCCTAAGACTGACGACGTGCGCTTGGGCGTGATAGACTGCGCCTGGGCGTGATGGCCTGCGCTTGAGCACACAGAGCTGCGCTAGGGCGCACGACGGTAACTTCAAAATTGTCTTCTCAGTTCCAAATTCAAGGTTTCATTACTTGCTTCTCTTTTCTTTTTCCAATTTCAACAATTTAAGCTCCAAAACCTGAAATTAAGAACCAAAAAGGCACAAAATCCACAAGGATCTCGTTCCTCGTCATTAGTAGATAAAATCAATCTTTTCTTAACAATTACTTGAGAAACAAGCCAAAATCACTAAGAAAGAGGGTAAATTATCACTCAAAAACATCATATTTTCGGCTCCAATCACTCCCCCAAACTTAACATTTTGCATGTCCCAGGCAAAAGTAAAACAAAAATTCAGAGCCTCAAATCCTCCCTAATCAAGACATAGCAACTCAATCATAAACTCCGACTCACCTACCCAAGATTCCTCTCTTCACTAGCAAATCACCTTAATGAAAACCAATTGATAAGACAAACTCAAAGTGAATAAAAGATTAGTGACCACACTATCTCACAACATCTCTCATGTGTATGGGTAATATTTATCAATTCACTCAAGCTCAAACAATGAAAGCATGTTACCATAAGCTTGACTATAGACCTATATCTCCACTGAATTATTGACAGCACGCACAAATCAAAAGGTCTTTAATTTGGTTGTAATGGGGCCATGGCTAAAAGTGTCAGGTGGGATAAAAGAAGCAAAGGATAACACAAAGGGCTTATTTTAATAAAATCACGAATCTTCCCTTTTGAATCATGAAATGAGCAATGAAAATGGTTACACAAACACAACTCAACTCATTTGATTCCCTTTTTCTTTTTTTTTCTCTTCCTATTCTCTTCTTTTTTTTTCTTTTTTTTTCTTTTTCACTTTTTCAGCACATTTTTATTATGCTCTTTTTTTTTCGAAGAGAGATAGAAATACATTTTTCAACATTTAACACTTTCACCATTTTTAGGTAACATTCCACTCAATTGCTCATTCAAAAATTCAAAGGTACTTCATAACAATATTTCAATTAATGTTGGGTACCAAAGAAAATCATATCTCATCAAGCTCAAAGTGGGCAACTAAGGGAACATTATTTCTCAAAAGTTGTTGAAGGCCTCAAAAACACAAAACTAAGTGCCTTAATCATGTTCATGCATGCAATCAATTGTCAATTTTGAAAAGGTCACAAGTCAAGTTCTAGAACAAACAATCAAAGCGAACAACACTCATGAAAGAAATAGGAGTTTCATCACAATATTCATTAAACATTACTCCATCAAGTGTATAGGCTCAAAATCTCACCGGTTAAGGTCAATTCACTAATCAATCATTCACAACAAGTTTGCCAAACAACTAATTTTCAAAAAATTTCAAAGCTAAATCCAATTAGTATCTGGGTAAAACAAGTCGGAAATCACAATCAAGCATTTACACCTATCAAAGGGACAAATCTAACACCTAGAATTAGTGCCTACTCATGCCAGGACACAAACCAACACAAAGCCAGGGGAGAAATCAAGATCAGAAAATGTTGTTTTATTTTGTTACCCTCCCCCAAACTTAGAATGTGGCTTGTCCTCAAGCAACAAATCGACCGACACTACAAAATAAAAAATAAAAGCTAGGGAGAAATGGAAAACTTCCCTCACAT
The DNA here is from genome assembly GCA_037953625.1 of Crotalaria pallida. Lineage (NCBI taxonomy): Eukaryota > Viridiplantae > Streptophyta > Magnoliopsida > Fabales > Fabaceae > Crotalaria > Crotalaria pallida. The sequence goes on from CM075654.1 coordinate 24,889,223, forward strand.
TCAGTGGTCCCTGTAAAGCACATGGGAGGCAACTCCCCCAAACTTATTCACCTGCATCACAATTAATCTCAAGGTGCAAGAGGCACCACATAAACATCACAGGTAATTAAGTATAAAAAACACGACTACAAATATGAAGAAAATTTAACCATGCATAAAACGAAACAAGTGTTTTTGGTGTACAGGTCTGTAGGTATCACAAAAGCTCAAAGGCAGAACTAGTCTCACAATAGTACCAAATACTACCACACCCTTACTACCAGCCTAACGACACAAAGCAGCAGCTACTACCATAGAACTCAGATCCCGGCATCACTATCACTCAAATCATCACCATTAGAAGAGTTATCCAACGTCTGCAACTGCTCGCCCGTATATGGTGGAAGAGGAAAAGGAATGCCCAAGTGGTTACCGATCGTACGCTGGTGTGCATCTCTCGTCTCATCCCGGAGCAGCTCCATCTGGAAATAATGAGTGTGGCGGCTTTGACGGCGCAAAAGCCGCTCCATCATGCGGGTCAAATCAGTGGTCGATCCCCCTTGAGGTGGATGAGGGTCTGGGCTGGATGGAACAACAGGAGCAGCAGGAGCTGGTGCTGGGGGCACAACCGGGGCAGCAGCGGCAGCAGCGACACATGTAGCACGCGAACCACAGACAGCTGCTCGCGGTGGAAGACCAAGCTCCTCATGAGCTATAACCTCAAATATCTGAAGTTTCTGGGACCCCATCTGAGCCTGGCGCTTGAGATCACATAAATCATCAGCAAAAAGTACGCCAGCATCCTCACACAACCGGGTGATCAACCACGACAGCCCAAAGGTACCCGGGGCAAAATCCCGGGCTATGTGGAAAATGTACTCGGACATGAGCCAAGCAGCATCAACCTCCATGTTAGAAAAGATCCCATAAACGATGCGAAGGATAGGAGGCTTACACTCATACTCATGGGATTGGGGATAGATGTTGTGCATAATGAATTGGGCCCAGAATCTCACCCAAGGATGGAGGTGCTTAGCATAGACATGCTTCACCGCATTAGTGCTCTTGTGATAATTCCAATCCTTCCCCTCAAGAAAAAGAACACCTTGCAATTGATCATAATCATCATTATTCAGAGTTCCTCTTCGGTAATACTCCACAAAATTGGTCTCAACTGGATAGTCCGGTAGCTTTAAGACCCTAGCAATGTTATGGGCACCAAAAGAAATTTGTTTTCCCCGAACCCAACTTAAGCGGCAACCGGGAGTTTGCACCTCACGATAGTGAGCGTGGGCGAAAAACTCCCAAACTAAGGACTTACTAAAGGCAGGAGCAATATCTTTTGTAAAACAGGTCCATTGGAGACTGACTATACGTGGAGCAATATAAGGGTTCCAATGTTGTTAGGGTCCTCAAGGGTAGTCTCAGCCACTATCCCTTTCCCCTTACATTGTGCATCATAAAACACTTTAACCTCAGGGTGTTCAAAAGGTCTCCTAGTGATGGAAGATGATGGTGCATGTATCCTAGGTCTCTTTCCCTTGTCTCTATTGGTTGACATAGTGCTAAATCTCTCTCAGGCAATATAGCAAACACCTAGTATGCACAAAATATGACAAAGCTCTAAGGTGCAAATACTAGAACTCTACCCCCTAATAATCACTAGTCCAGGCCAGAGATACTTAGAATCAACAAAAACAACTCACTCAAGTGCCTAAGACAGAACCAAAGAGAGGGAGTCGAAATTGATGCTTACCCACAAAGAGAAGAAAAATCAATGGAGAGAGAAAGGGAGACCAGCATGCACGAATGGAGTGAGAGGGGAAGGATGGAGCATGGATTTGTGAGTGAAACTTGCTGGAGATGGGTGTTGCATTGGGGTTTTGTGGAGAGGAGAAGAGGAGAGTTAGGGTTTGAGATGAGGGAGAAGAGAGAGCATAGGATATAGGAACGAATGAATGAATGGAATGAACCCCTGTTTTTTTTTCTTTTCTTTTTTAACTGCAACTCTGAACGCGTGCGCCTGGGCGCACTACGTTAGTTACCAATTCTCCTTCCGAATTTAATTTGAAACCCCTCTTCTGACCCTGTGACCCCACTACACTTGGGCGCATATGAGCGCGCCTGAGCGCAGCGTACAGACCTGTACACTTTTTTTTAGAGCAATAAGGTCCTACACTAAAAGAAAAATAAAATTAAAATTACTATGAAAGAGCTACTTACCACTGGGTTGCCTCCCAGCAAGCGCTTGTTTAAAACGTCCCGAGCCTGACGGTTGACCCTTTCTCAAGAACTAAGGGTCTTTGAGCTCAACCGAGGATGAACTCTGATAAATGACTCCACCATGATATACCTTAAGTCGCTGTCCATTCACTTTAAAAGTGTCCCCAGTCTTGGGGTCCTTAAGTTCAATAGCGCCAAAAGGTGAGACCTGCACAACCACAAAAGGACCAGACCATCTAGATTTAAGCTTTCCAGGGAAAAGCTTATGTCTAGAGTTAAATAGCAAAACCAATTGTCCAGGCTCAAACTTCTTATTAGTTAATTTCTTGTCATGCCACTTTTTAGTTTTTTATTTAAAATCACGAGAAGTGTTATATGCTTGCTCTCTGAACTCATCAAGTTCAGTTAGCTGCAATAACCTCTTCTCACCTGCAGGTTGCATATCCAAGTTCAAAAATTTAGTTGCCCAATATGCCTTGTGAAGTAACTCCACCGGCAAATGACAATTTTTACCATAAACAACCTGAAAAGGTGACATGCCAATGGGTGTCTTATAAGCAGTTCTATACGCCCACAAGGCGTCATCCAATTTTTTTGACCAATCTTTCCTACTGCTATTAACAGTTTTCTCTAAGATTCTCTTAAGAGACCTATTTGACACCTCTACTTGACCGCAAGTCTGTGGATGGTATGGGGTAGCCACTTTGTGGTGCACCCCATATTTAGACAAGGCTTTCTCCATAACCTGATTGCAAAAAATGACTCCCACCATCACTAATAAGTACTCTAGGTACTCCAAACCTGCTAAAGATATTTTTTCTCAAAAAGTTCACAACTACAGCAGAATCATTGGTGGGAGTGGAGATTGCCTCCACCCACTTTGAGACATAATCAACCCCCACAAGAATGTACATGTTGTTATAGGAAGGGGGAAAGGGGCCTACAAAGTCTATGCCCCACACATCAAATACTTCAACTTCCAGAATGCCTTGAAGAGGCATTTCATCTCTCCTGGAGATATTCCCAACCCTTTGGCATCTATCACAGTTCATCACATGGGTCCTAACATCTTTAAAAATGGTGGGCCAGTAATACCCACATTGTAAAACTCTAGAAGTTGTCTTTTCACTGCTATAATGACCAGCATATGATGAATTGTGACAATGCCAAAGGATGTCAGGAATTTCCTCTTGGGAGGCACAACGCCTGATTACTCCATCTGCACTCCTCCTGAACAGGAATGGTTCATCCCAAAAATAAAACTTGGCATCATGTAAAAGTTTTTTCTTTTGTTGCGAAGTCATATCCTTAGGAATCACATTCGCTGCTAAATAATTAGCTAAATCAGCATACCATGGGAGTTCAGATGCAGCAAACAGGTGTTCATCAGGGAATTTTTCTTCAATTGGAACCTGATTATCCCTATTACTATCCTCAAGGGGAAGCCTAGATAAGTGATCAGCAATAACATTCTCTACCCCCTTTTTATCTCTTATTTCCAAGTCGAACTCTTGCAAGAGAAAGATCCACCTAATCAGTCTTGGCTTAGCATCGTGCTTAGCCAATAGGTGCCTTAAAGCAGCATGATCTATGAACACTATCACTTTCGAGCCTATCAAATAGGCACGAAACTTGTCCATCGCAAAAATTACTGCCAAGAGTTCTTTTTCAGTGGTCGTGTAATTAGTTTGTGCACTGTTCAACACACGACTGGCATAATAGATTGCATGAAACACTTTATTAATTCTCTGACCATGTACAGCTCCTATTGCGTGGTCACTCACATCGCACATTAGTTCAAAAGGTTCACCCCAATTGGGGGCAACCACTATAGGAGCTGTAATCAATCTCTCTTTCAAAAGTTCAAAAGATTTCATACAATTATTATCAAAAATGAACTCAACATCCTTCTCCAATAAATTGCATAGGGGTTTTGTAGTTTTCGAAAAATCTTTAATGAATCTCCGGTAGAAACCGGCATGACCCAAAAACTTCTTATCCCCTTAACATTTACTGGAGGAGGTAGATTTTTGATGACATCAATCTTTGCCTGATCAACCTCAATACCCTTTTATGAAATCTTATGTCCTAAAACTATCCCTTCCCTGACCATGAATTGACACTTTTCCCAGTTAAGGATTAGATTAGTTTCTTGACATCTTTCTAACACTTTACCCAGATTGGCAAGACATGCATCAAAGGACGACCCGTAGACCGAGAAGTCATCCATAAAAACCTCGATGAAATTTTTGACCATGTCGGAGAATATAGCCAACATACACCTTTGAAAAGTCGCGGGTGCATTGCAAAGCCCAAAGGGCATTCTCCGATAAGCAAAAATCCCAAAGGGACAAGTGAAAGCAGTTTTTTCCTGGTCTACAGGATCGACACAGATCTGATTGTAACCTGAATATCCATCCAAAAAACAATAGAATGCATGTCCTGCTAATCTTTCCAACATTTGATCCATAAAGGATAATGGGAAATGATCTTTCCGGGTGGCATTGTTTAATCTCCTATAATCAATGCACACACGCCACCCAGAAACAGTGCTCGTTGGTATTAGTTCATCTTTATCAGATTTTACCACAGTTAACCCCCCCCTTCTTAGGCACTACTTGCACTGGGCTAACCCAAGTGCTGTCGGAGATGCGGTAGATAATGCCTGCATCTAGAAGTTTGACTACCTCCTTTCTCACGACTTCCTGCAAAGTCAGATTCAGCCTTCTCTGAGGCTGAATTACTGGCTTAAAATTCTCCTCAAGGAGAATCTTATGCATGCAGAAACTGGGGTTAATCCCCTTCAAATCAGACACACTCCATCCTAAAGCAGCTTTGTATTGCCTCAAAATTCTCATTAATTTCTTAGTTTCAGTTTCAGTCAAGGCATTACTAATTATAACTAGATGGAATTTAGTGTCATCTAAGAATTCATACCTGAGGTTTGGTGGAAGAGTTTTGAGCTCTGGTACTGCCCGCTCCTCCTTTTCATGCTTCTTCAGCTCCTTCATCTGATCTGTCTTTGTGTAAGCTGGAGGTGCATCCAATCTGGCCACCACCTCCACAACCTTGCAATCTTCACTCTTCTCATGTGTCAGAGCTGCTGCCAACACATCTCCATGCCCAATTTGCTCAAAAGTAGACGTGACTAGAGTGTCAACCACGTCCACCAAAAAACATTGGGAGCTGTCCATCGGATTCTTCATGGACCGGTAGACATTGAATGAGACCTCTTCTTCATGAACCCGGAGCTTGAGCTCGCCCTGTTGAACATCTATGAGGGCTCGCCCAGTTGCTAGAAAAGGCCTACCCAGGAGGAGAGGAATGTCTGAATCCTCCTCCATATCCAAGATAACAAAGTCAGCAGGGAAGATGAACTTGTCCACCTTGACAAGCACATCCTCCACTTTCCCATAGGGCCTCTTCACAGACCGATCAACTAACTGAAGGCACATCATTGTCGGCTTTGCTTCTCCAATACCAAGCTTCTTGAAGATGGAGAGGGGCATCAGATTGATGCTTGCCCCCAAATCGCACAGAGCCTTGCCAATGTCAAATCCCCCAATGTTACAAGGGATTGTGAAACTCCCAGGATCCTTTAGCTTCTGAGGGAGCTTCCTTTGCAGAATTGCACTGCATTCTTCTGTGAGAAGCACAGTCTCATCATCCTGCATCTTTCTTTTGTTGGTCAAGAGCTCTTTCATGAACTTCGCATATGTAGGCATCTGCTCGAGTGCCTCTGCGAAGGGAATGTTGATCTGGAGCCTCTTGAACACCTCCATGAACTTGGCAAATTGCTTCTTATTTTCCTCCTTTTTCAACCGCTGAGGAAACGGAACCTTGTGAGTCATATGATGTTTCTTCTCTTCTTCCTGAGTTGCAGTTGAATTCTTATTTTGTTGCACTTCAGGAGTTGAGTCCTTAGCTGGTTGTTCCTTGGCCTTTTCCTTCTCAAGCACCACCTCATCACTCTTCTTCTGTGGCTCCTCAAGAGACTTGCCACTTTGAAGAGTAATGACCTTGCAATGCTCCCTGGGGTTTGGAATGGTGTCACTGGGAAAGGTTCCCGGTGACCTCTCTGACATCTGCTTGGAAATTTGACCCATATGAACCTCCAGATTGCGAATGCTGGCACCCTGGTTTTTGAAGTTGGCTCGCGTCTCCTCAACAAAATTATTGGTTGTTTGAGCGAGCTTCTCTATTGCTGCCTCCCAAGGTGCCGGCTGCTTCTCTTGTGGTGGCTGGAGTGCTGGACTGCGCCACGAGAAGTTAGGGTGATTTCTATACCCTGGGTTGTAGGTGTTTGAATAAGGATTGTTCCTCTGGCCTCCTCCCACAAAATTAGCCTGCTCATCGTTACCTGTGCTAGTACTAACCTCAAATACACACTCACCATTACGGTGGTTGCCTTTACAGAAATCACATGTTAGTACTAAAGCAGGAGTATCAGAAGGGATAGGAGGTATACCTGTTGAAGCATTCATTTGGACCTGACCCAATTTCTGAGTCAATGCAGCTATCTGTTGCTGCATCTCTTTATTTTGTGCAAACAGAGCTTGCACATTCTCAGGCTCCAAATCACTCTTCTTCATGATACGCTTCCTAACAATGGCCCGACTGCTGTTATGAGCCATCTTCTCAATCAACTGTCTGGCCTCTATGGCAGTCTTGCTCTCTGGTGAACCTTGTGATGCACAATCGACCAAGTGCTGATTGGCTATACTCATCCCATCATAGAATGTCCTCATTTGCATCCATTCAGGCATAGAGTGATTGGGGCATTTCTTCAACATCTGCTTGTACCTTTCCCATGCCTCATGCAACGACTCGCCATCTTGTTGAGCGAAGGCGTTGATTTCTTGCCTAAGCTGAGCTTGCCTGGAGGGTGGGAAGTACTTGTCCACAAAAATTGTAGCCAATTCCTCCCAAGAAGTGATGCTCCCCTGTGGTTGAGCACGGAGCCATTGAAGCGCCTTTCCCCTTAATGAGAGAGGAAAGAGCCTCAACCTTATCGCCTCATCACTTGCACCTTGAATCTTGAAGAAGTCCAAGTAACTCAAGAACATGGCAATATGATCACTTGGGTCCTCGTCTGGGGCACCACTGAATTGATTTTGTTGCAACATGTTTAGATATGCCCCCTTGATGTCAAAATGTGCAGCAGTGACCGCAGGTGGTACTATGCTAGTACCGATTAAGGTCGGGTCGACTAAGGCGTAATCAGCCAATGTACACCTGTCAAGTTCTGTCTCATTCTCAACCAGGCGCTCACGCTCGTCAGCCATTATTCTTGCTCGTTCCCTTTTCTCTCGCTGTGCTCATTTCCTTAACTTCTTCGTTGTCAACTCGATCTCGGGATCGAATTGAAGGCTGCTGTAATCACCTGCAGAACGCAAGTGCATATACCAATCTCGGCAAAGAGGGTTAAAAGCACCTATTGAGTGAATAAAAACGATTAAAAATAAACAGCTAGAGCAAACTTCCACTAAGTAACTACTAAGAGTACCGAAAAATTACTAAAATCTAATTTTAGTCCCCGGCAACAGTGCCAAAAACTTGTTGGGATTCTGGCACGTGTACCAGATCGTACAAGTAATAGAGTGATAAATAGAGTATCGTTCCCAACGTGGACTGAAATTGATTCTAATAATTCTCACCTATTCGTAGTTACTAAATGAAAATTAAATTAAAATTCAATTGTTTGAGTGATTGTTGATGTAACTAAATTAAAATAAATAAATAAAACGATTCTTGAACAATGGGAAAAAGCGGGATGTAGTTTCGATGAAGGTTCCTAAAACGTTTAACAACGAATTGATTTGTTTTCCTAAATTCTGAATTTGTTTTGCAAAGGTAGAAAACGCCTAATGTCTTAGAACGTCTCCGTATTTTAGATATTAATCTCCCAATGATGTCTCAAGAGAGCCTTAAAACCTAACCCTTAATTAAGTTCAATCAAAACTTGTAAAAATTATCCAATTCATAAGAAATATGTCTATCCTTATGCAATTGAACTGTTTGATTATTAGGCTAAATCCTAAATTCATATGTCTATTAAATTAGGATTCCTATATCATGAACTGCGCACATTCATGAGCAACAATAAAAATATAATCAAACACAGAATTTATAATGGAAAAACAAAATCAATTCATTGCATAAACATTAACAAGGTTCCATGTTCATCTACTCCTACATCCGAAAGAAGGGTTTAGTTCATAATGGGAAGAAGAAAAACAATAAAAGTGATAAAGAGTAACATAATTACCACTAATCCTTGCCTCTAATCTCCGTGTTCTTCGCCAAAAAGTCTAAACCTTGTTCTCAATCCTCTGATATGTAAAAATCGTTCCTATTTAACTTAGAATGTGTCTATTTAAAAGGATAAAAACTAATCTCCTATCAAATCTGGAAAAGATATGATTAAATCCCCTAAGACTGACGACGTGCGCTTGGGCGTGATAGACTGCGCCTGGGCGTGATGGCCTGCGCTTGAGCGCACAGAGCTGCGCTTGGGCGCACGACGGTAACTTCAAAATTGTCTTCTCAGTTCCAACTTCAAGGTTTTATTACTTTCTTCTCTTTTCTTTTTCCAATTTCAACAATTTAAGCTCCAAAACCTGAAATTAAGAACCAAAAAGGCACAAAATCCACAAGGATCTCGTTCCTCGTCATTAGTAGATAAAATCAATCTTTTCTTAACAATTACTTGAGAAACAAGCCAAAATCACTAAGAAAGAGGGTAAATTATCACTCAAAAACATCATATTTTCGGCTCCAATCAGCAACCCACCTGATTACGCCACGTGGCGGGCCTGTCGAGTGCCTTTTTTTAACTTTTTTATCCATAAAAAATCCGGACACCCTATTGGAGCGTGACACATGTCATTTAGGATAAGTCATCCGGAATGACTTGTTTGACCAGCTGAAATTTGACTTTGACTGCCCTATTTTTGGAAATAGTTTTGTTGACTGCCCTATGTTATGTAAATAGTTTCAAAATTGCCCCATCTTTGTAAATTGTTTGCAAAACTACCTACTTAAGTAAAAAATTCTATTTTACCATATGCTAAAATTCACTTTTATTTAGAAGAATATAGGCAATAAGCATCACAATTCTGATCACTTGATCAGCATATTTCTAATACCATGTTAAAGACTAACTTTTTTAGAAGTTTAACCTATTAAATTTAAGGAGTTTTGTTTTGATATTCTTTGCTTCACTAATTGGGTATATATGTTTCCATTATTCTTATGTTACGTTACATATATGGAAAAATACATATGGATATTTATTTTACATATATGGGCTCATCAAATGGTGAAAATTGGTTGCTGGGTTGTTTATTTCTTTTTGCAAGTGCTTATTGTTGGTCAATTTGGCTCATTTTGCAGGTACTTTTGTTTTAGTTTAATTCAATATCAATGACTACACATACATTATTTTTTTTTAGATTTAAAAGGTGACTTACTTCAATACTTGATCTCCATTAGGAATATTTGTTAATGCTTATGTGATTTGCTAGGTAGGGGCTACCTAATGTTGCTTGGTTACTATTGTTGGGGTTGAGTTTTCCCTCCCCCTTGTGATCTCTGTCTCTTAATATTTTGGGTCTCTTCCCTCCCCCTCTCTCCCCCACTATTGTATCATACCCTTGGACATGTTGTTTTTTCAATGATTCAAACATTTTCGCGTGAGAGAAATGCCATTTGCTTTCTATCTTTATATTCTTAGATGTATCAATAATTTGAATTTGGTATTGATGCTATTGTTACTCTTGTTGAATTGTTAAACAATTTTAGAAAAGTTCAAATGTTGTAAAACCGGTTTAGGTATAGCGAAGCAACCTAAAATTTTTTGGTTTATGAAATTTTTTTTACCTCTTTACAGTTATATTTCTCAGTGAAATGATATTTCTCTTGTTATCTATTGTGCCTTGTTATTTTCCAGGATAGAATATGTTTTCAATTCAAAGTAGAACTAATGGATATTTTGCATTTTATTTGTTGCAGATGAGGAAACATTAATTTCAAGTTCCCATTTGGAAGAGCTATGAGTCCCACCGAGTCTTTCATTCAAGGACTAGATGAAAAATGTGTTCTAGACTATAGCTTTGACATGTATGTAGATAGTTTAGATATTGGGTAACATTTGGATTTAGTATCTTCGAATATTTTGTTGACTTGTATTTAAAATTTCATTAACTTTTTAGTAATTCCTGAAGTAGTAGCTTTTATCCTTGGGAGTATATGATAATTGCTTTTCTTATTAAAAAAAATTTACATCATTGTTGTTTTATAAAAGTATTAATTAGGTACTAAAAAATTTAAATAATTTAAAATAAGCCCTTGGTTTACTTTTTAATCTTTTAAATTACCGAGGGCTGAATCTCTCGGTAAAAGTTTGAATTACCGATGGTCTGGCCCTCTGTAAAGCCCTCTGTAAATTACCGAGGAAAATTCCCTCGGTAAATTTTACCAACGCCACTTTTATTGAGGGAATTGAGGTCGTCGGTACCACGTCATTACCGATGGATTTTGGTTTATTACCGAGGGATTTGGCCCTCGGTAATCTCTGAATTTCTTGTAGTGTGATGTCGTTGATGATGACCAATGGTGATCATGCATGTCGATGTAGCATGGATGTTAATCTTGATAATGGTGTTTATTTTTGTTCCATGTGCGAGTGGCATGTTTTGAATGTATTTCCTAGGTATAATAATATTAGCTAGTTATGTTTGTAACATTTGTTTCAATGATTGTGTATTGTTATTGATATGGTTAGCAAAGCTTTTGGGGTAAATGTGTTTTATATTTTGTACATTATCAAGGTATAAGGTGACAGTTGCAGTTAGTGATGGCACAGGGTCAGCCGTGCTGATTGTAATACCCCGATTTTTGATTCCCAAATAAATAAAAAGGAATATTTAAATAAAACTAATTATATGGAATTAGTTAGTTTTGTTTATTAATTTATGGTTATATTAAAAGGATAATTCAAGGAAAAATAAAGGAAAATAATTTGAACTTTAAGAATAAGAATTTTTGCTGTTTAGTCCTTCGAAAGGACCTAAGAGGCAATATTGGAAAGATTTTTGGAGGGAAAGTGAATAAAATAATAATTTTTGAAAATCTGGGGCGTGTTAATCGATTAACCTGATCCGTTAATCGATTAACAGTGGTGCAGAAGCTAAAGATAATGGAGTTGATGAATCAACAATGAAGGAAAACGCGTTTTTGACACCTGGGCAATGATTCAACACGTCCCTGGACACGTGTTGATGTGCATGAAGCCTGGAAACCTCTATAAATTTGAGGTTTGGGCTGAAGAATTGGAGGAAGAAGAAGATTGAGTAGCAAAACGCTGTCCAAATTTCATTTGAACCCCCTCTGTTCTTCATCTTCGTTCTTCACCCTCACTTAAACACAATTGATGAGCTTGATACCTTCTTCAAGCTTGTCACAAGACTTGTAATTTGAGACAAGAATCGTGTAATTTGGTGGTTTGTACAAGGAGAACGAATTAGCTCAAGTTGGGACCAGGAAACTGGATTCTGCAGTTTCAGTTTTGAGGAGCCAAGTTCAAGCCTTCGATTTTGGTAGGTAGAGGTCCTCAAATTGTGTCATTTCGGTTTCTAATTAAAGTTTGCAATGTCTAATTTCTATATTGACCAAGATTATTCGTTTTCATGCACGTTTGGTTTGTCTAATCCTTGCTTAAACTTGCTCATTCAAAACTGTCATAAACCGGAAAACAGAGCAATTGGAGTTTGGTGATTCTGTGAGTTCCTTTGCTGGGTGCCTATCCAAAAAGCTTCATTGAGGTAAGGGAGAAGCTTTACTAATGCTAGAATAGATTGTGGTATTGATTTGGATATAGGTTGAACCACCATGAGGTTCAAAGGGCACTAGGTTAGGGGACAATGGCTTGGAGGCCAATTTGACCAAAAACCAGATTTGGAACGTGTTAGATGATGGTATCTAAAGCTAAATGAACCTTCAATTTGATCTGAAACTGAGTCGTTAATGATTTGGTATATTGAGTTGTGTTTTAGGTTAAAATTGGGGGAAAACATAATGATTCTTTGATTTTGATGTTATTTCATGTAATTGATGCTATGAACAAGTTTAATATGCTGTATTTAAGTTGGTTTGGAGGTTAGTTTTGGTTAAAATTGGATTGGCATGAGTTTGACACATAAAAACCAGTTCAGCAGTGTTTTTCTGCATAATTTAATCGATTAACACGACCTGTTAATCGATTAACGCATGAAAATTCTGATCAGTATGAAATGTACAAAAGGGTTACTCGATTAACACGATCTGTTAATCGATTAACACGTTAAAATTCTGAACAGTTTGAAATGTACAAAGGAATACTCGATTAACCGGTTCTGTTACTCGAGTATTGACTGAGTTTTTGCAACAATGATCAGAATTTGATGATTTAATTAATTATTAAAGTGTGAGAACCAATTAAAGGTTGAAATGGATCTGGTTTGAAGTAAGTATAATGGAAAATAAAGTTTAACTATGCCAAGTCCGAACCTCAAACAACTTAAATGACACTGGATATTAGTAAATTGGTGAAACCCTGCATAACATCTGCATTATCTGGATTCCCACTTGAGTGGAGACACGTTCGAGAGGCATGGGCATATCCCTTTCGGTTGAACTCGAGGGACATGAGTGTCTGCTCCAAAGGGTTCACGGGGGAGTGTCGGTTACCGGGGTTGCACCTTCTGTTTCCGAAAATACACACGTGCGTGTGGGCATGTCATTTGATGCCGGACTCGATGAGGCGTAGTCCTACGGGATACGTCAGCAACATTTCTAAGAGCTCTAGAGGTGTTGATTTATTTACGGGCCGAGTTCGATGAGATGCTCGGTATCGGTATCGGGCATGTTTGTCTTAAAGGTGCCACGGAAACCTATTTGTTGTAGTTGGCCAACAATCATGCATTGATGAGATGAGATACATCATGACTACATATGTTATTGATTGATGACTATGTCTTGGTGTTGATGGGTAACATGTGTAATTACTTATTAATGATTATTGTCAAATAAAGCCTAAACTATTTAAATGTTACCCTGTCTATTTGATTATGTGTTAGTATATGCTGACTCCCTATGCCCTTGCAGGTGATGGCTCGTTACCTGACATACGTGGAGTTACGCCCACTCCGTAGAGGAGTGTGGGACTACGAGGAGCACCGAGCGGTGTTCGAGGGCGAGGTTGACGTGATTTTTCGTCACCCTAACCCTCTTGCACGAGTGCGACCTCTTAGACTTCGCATCCTCATGATCTACATACTGCACATTCCCCCGGCTTATACTTATCGTTTTAGTTCTCCACCTCCCCGTCATGGCCGTCGTTTTTATAACCTTCATGTCAGACGCCCTGCTACCCGTACTCGTCCTTCTACTTCTGATGAGGCTACTGCTATGGTCACTCCTCGTCCTGGTCCGACCACCAGGGTACGTTTTGCACCCTCACCTGAGCCAGTGCGTCGCAATGCTATTCCTGTTGTGTCGAACAAGGAGGAGGAGGAGGACCCTGTAGAGGACGTGGATGGGCCAGCTGTTGACAGCCAGTGATGTGGTGACTCTCTCTCTCTCTCCTAGTATGTGCAGTATGGGGACCATGGTAGGATGTAGTGTTCAGCTTTTGGAGGACCAAGGATCAGTCATCAGCGTGGGTGGATCATAGCGCAGCTCTCGAAGACTCTTTTATTTTCACTTGTGTTATATTGTGTATAGTCTTGAGAGGGTCTATGAGAGTTGTTATTTTATATTTGCTGATTTGTATCCTTATACTTTGCTACCTCGACTTTTACCTCTGTTATTTGGGTACCTGGGTTTTATACATATATATATAGGCCATGGTTGCATGGTTATTATGATCCTTAAAATTATTTTAATTGCAACCACTTTAATCGTTTTGAAAATCGTTTCCGCTGAATTTACAAAACAAGTACCCAACCGTTTATTTTGGAAAGAAAAAGTTTTCCATGAAATCACTATATGATTTACAAACGCTTTATAAATATACTTTATTTTAATATAAATAAAGTTATGTTTTGAGAGCGTCACATCTGTTGGTATCAGAGCTGTGATCCTGCGAACTGATGATGGTCTGTGATCTCCAAAAGGTAACACCTGTTCTAGATGCTTGCCTTAGCATCTATTTTGGTTAGTTTTAGAACTGAAAAGAGGTGTGTTATGCATACTTCTTGTTAGGATTTTAGCCTGATGTAAAATCCTTAGTGCAGGTTTAAGATGTCTGCTAGAAACAATAACAACCATATGGCCGAGGCCATACGGATGTGTTAATGGGTATGCGTCAACAGCAAACTAATCCGCCCCCTCAGCCTATGCAAGCAGAAAATCAGGAGTCAAAGACTTTCTCAGAATTTCGATGCTTTAAGCCTTCAAAGTTTGAAGGAGGTCACAAGCCTGAGGAAGCGAATCGTTGGATTCAGGAGTTGAACAAGATCTTCCGTACTATGGAATGCACCGATGCTCAAAAGGTGAAATTCGCAGTTTTCATGTTGTGTGGTGAAGCTGAGAATTGGTGGCATCACACCATGCAACTTCTGAATTATGAAGGAAGGTTGATTACTTGGGATGTGTTTGTTGAGAAATTTCTCAATAAATATTTTCCTGAGGATCAAAGGAGAAAGAAAGAGTTGGAATTTATGCAACTAAGACAAGGAGATATGAGTGTAGGGGAGTATACAGCGAAGTTTGAGGAACTTATCAAGTATTCTCAGTACTACCAGCTCAATCGGACGAGAGGTCCAAATGTATCAAGTTTGAGAATGGACTCAAGCCGGAGATAAAGTCTGCTTTTGGGTATCAGAAGATTAGAAGTTTTCCTGCTTTAGTTGAGATGTGCCGAGTTTATGAAGATTATAAGAAAGAGGAAGAGGCACAAAGAAGGAGTCAATCCGGGTTTGGACCTATCAGGAAGAAAAATTTCAACAATCGGAGTAAGGGTCCTTATCCTCAGAAAGAAAAGGGAAAGGAAATGAATGGTGGTAAGGGTACTCCTCATGCAAGCAATCGTAAGTGCGAGAAGTGTAATCGTGTCCATTTCGGAACCAACTGCTATGCTTCTCAACATGGTCTTTGCTTTAATTGTGGGAAGAAAGGGCACTATTCTCGTGAATGCAAGGAGCCAATAAAGAAGGAGGGTGCAAGCAAACCCACTGTTGCTGGAAAAGTGTTTGCTTTAAGTGGAACTGAACCAACCCCATCACCTGGTCTGATTCAAGGTATCTATTTTCTTAATGACCAACCCTGTGTTGTTATGTTTGATTCCGGAGCCACACACTCTTTTGTGTCTTATGAGTGTGTAAATCGTTTAAAGTTAGTAGTATCTGAGTCACCCTATCAGCTACAGCTTGAAACCCCCACCAACATTTCTTGTGTTGTTTCTAAGGTTTGCAAGGATTGTAAGATCATGGTCCTAAACCATGCATCCTTAGTAGATTTGTTCTGTTTACCCATGCTTAAAATAGATGTGATCCTAGGAATGGATTGGTTAAACCAAAATCAAGTCATCTTAAATTGTGAAGAAAAGACGATCCAGTTCCGAAACCGGGAATCCCTAGGTTTTGAACCTAAAGGGTATGTTTGTCTATTCTCCTCAACTGTGGAGGAGAAGAAGGAAGTAAAGATTGAGGATATTCCGGTGGTTAGAGACTTTCCGGAAGTATTTCCAGAAGAAATTCCAGGATTACTGCCAAAGCGTGAGATTGAGTTTGGAATCGATCTCGTACCTGGAACCGGACCTATCTCTATTGCTCCGTATAGGATGGCACCGCCGGAGATGGCCGAGATGAAGAAACAGATTGAAGAATTGCTGTAGAAGCAAATGATAAGGCCAAGTGTTTCGCCCTGGGGAGCTCCGTTGTTGTTTGTTAAGAAGAAGGATGGTAGCATGAGGATGTGCGTAGACTATCGTCAGCTAAATAAGGTCACAATCAAGAACAAGTATCCTTTGCCAAGGATTGATGATCTTATGGATCAAGTTCGAGGAGCTTCAGTGTTTTCTAAGATCGATCTAAGGTCGGGATATCATCAGATTCGAATTCGAGATGAAGATATTCCGAAGACGGCTTTCCGATCGAGATATGGGCATTATGAGTATGTGGTTATGCCGTTTGGGCTAACAAATGCTCCTGCTATCTTCATGGATTACATGAACAGAATCTTCAGACCTTATCTGGATTCGTTCGTGGTGGTGTTCATCGATGATATTCTCATCTATTCTAAGAGTCCAGAGGAGCATGCTGAACATCTCAAGATCGTGTTGGGAATCTTGAAAGAGAAGCAGTTGTATGCCAAACTTGCTAAGTGTGAGTTTTGGTTGGACAAGGTGAACTTTCTGGGACATGTTATCACCAAGGAAGGCATTGCTGTGGATCCAGCTAAAGTTGGAGCTGTGTTGAAGTGGGAACAACCTAAGACGGTGACTGAAGTTCGTAGTTTCTTGGGTTTAGCTGGATACTATCGGAGGTTTATTGAAGGTTTTTCGAAGATTGCCTTACCTTTAACTAAGTTGACTCGTAAAGATCAACCTTTCTTGTGGGATCATAAGTGTGAGGAAAGTTTTCAGTTGTTAAAGGAGAAGTTGACATCCTCACCGGTGTTGGTGTTCCTGACCCACATAGAATCTTCGATGTTTATTGCGATGCTTCGAGGCAAGGACTTGGATGTGTTTTGATGCAAGATAGAAAAGTGGTAGCATACGTATCTAGGCAGTTATAGGTGCATGAGGCCAATTATCCGACGCATGATTTAGAGCTCGCTGCTATTGTCTTCGCTCTGAAGATTTGGAGACACTATCTCTATGGCATTATGTTCAGGGTATATAGTGACCATAAGAGCTTGAAGTATCTGTTTGACCAAAAAGAGTTGAACATGAGGCAAAGGCGTTGGATGGAGTTTATTAAAGACTATGATTTCGAGCTCCAATACCATCCCGGTAAAGCAAATGTAGTAGCTGATGCTTTAAGCCGGAAGACTCTTCATATGAGCTCGATGATGATTAGGGAATTCTCTTTAATTGAGAAGTTTCGTGATCTAAGTATTATAATGCAAGTGGATCGAGAATGCATTATGCTTGGTAAATTGCAAATTACCAATGAATTCCTGATTCAAGTTCGGGAATCTCAGCAGGTAGATGAAGAACTTCAAGAAAAGAGAAGGTTAATGTTGGAAGGAAAGGAACCAAACTTCCAAGTTGGAAGTGATGGAATTCTCCGATTCAAAGATCGGATTTGTATTCCAAAAGATCAGGAGATAAGAAGACTAATCTTGGACGAAGCACATAAAAGTTGGATGAGTATCCATCCGGGATCAACCAAGATGTATCAAGATTTGAAGAAGCTGTTTTGGTGGTCTGGGTTAAAGAAAGATGTTGCTTCGTATGTCGCTTCTTGTCTGATTTGTCAGAAGGCGAAAGCTGAGCATAAGAAGCCAGGCGGAGAACTTCAACCCTTGGATATCCCTGTATGGAAATGGGATAGCATTTCAATGGACTTTGTATCTGGATTACCAAGGAATGTTGGAGGGTATGATGCAATTTGGGTAATTGTTGATAGATTGACCAAGTCGGCGCATTTCATTCCAGTTAATATGCACTATCGCATGGATAGGTTTGCTGAATTATACATCAAGGAGGTTGTTCGCCTGCATGGTATACCTTCAAGTATTGTTTCGGATCGAGATCCGAGATTTACTTCGAAGTTTTGGGAGGGTTTGCAGCAGTCTCTGGGATCAAAGTTGAGAATGAGTTCTGCTTATCACCCTCAGACTGATGGTCAGTCAGAAAGGACTATCCAGTCTCTTGAGGACTTGTTAAGAGCCTGCGTGTTGGAAAGTCGGGAAAGTTGGGATAAACTCTTGCCGCTCATAGAGTTTACCTACAACAACAGTCATCATACCAGTATTGGGATGACAGCGTTCGAAGCACTGTATGGAAGGAAGTGCCAAACTCCCCTATGTTGGTTCCAAGTGGGGGAGCGAACGATTATTGGACCTGAGATTATTCAAGAAACAACTGAGAAGATTCAGATGATCAGAGAAAAGATGAAGACAGCGCAAAGCCGACAGAAAAGTTATGCGGATAAAAGAAGAAGGCCCTTGGAGTTTGCAGAGGGCGATCATGTTTTTATTCGCGTAAGACCGACAACTGGTGTCGGGAGAGCTTTGAAGACAAAGAAGTTGTCACCAAAGTTTATTGGTCCTTATCAGATACTCAAGCGTATCGGTCCAGTTGCTTATCAGCTCGCTTTGCCTTCGTCTTTGTCTAATCTTCATAATGTGTTTCATGTATCGCAGTTACGGAAATTCGTGTCAGATCCTGATTCTGTAATTGAAGTTCAACCTGATGATGTGGCTTTGAGAGAGAATCTCACTTTTAAGACAATTCCCGTTCGAATAGAAGATCAAAGAATGAAGCAGTTACGGGGAAAAGATATTTCATTAGTCAAAGTTATTTGGGAAAATGCGGATGTATCTAAAGCAACTTGGGAATTAGAGGATAAAATGAGAAAAGATTATCCCGAGTTGTTTAGGTAAGCGGAATTTCGAGGATGAAATTCTTGTAAGTGGGGGAGAAATGTAATACCCCGATTTTTGTTTCCCAAATAAATAAAAAGGAATATTTAAATAAAACTAATTATATGGAATTAGTGAGTTTTGTTTATTAATTTATGGTTATATTAAAAGGATAATTCAAGGAAAAATAAAGGAAAATAATTTGAACTTTAAGAATAAGAATTTTTGTTGTTTAGTCCTTGGAAAGGACCTAAGAGGCAATATTGGAAAGATTTTTGGAGGGAAAGTGAATAAAATAATAATTTTTGAAAATCTGGGGTGTGTTAATCGATTAACCCGATCCGTTAATCAATTAACAGTGGTGCAGAAGCTGAAGATAATGGAGTTGATGAATCAACAATGAAGGAAAACACGTTTTTGACACCTGGGCAATGATTTAACACGTCCCTGGACGCGTGTTGATGTGCATGAAGCCTGGAAACCTCTATAAATTTGAGGTTTGGGCTGAAGAATTGGAGGAAGAAGAAGATTGAGTAGCAAAACTCTGTCCAAATTTCATTTGAACCCCTCTGTTCTTCATCTTCATTCTTCACCCTCACTTAAACACAATTGATGAGCTTGATACCTTCTTCAAGCTTGTCACAAGACCTGTAATTTGAGACAAGAATCGTGTAATTTGGTGGTTTGTACAAGGAGAACGAATTAGCTCAAGTTGGGACCAGGAAACTGGATTCTGCAGTTTCAGTTTTGAGGAGCCAAGTTCAAGGCTTCGATTTTGGTAGGTAGAGGTCCTCAAATTGTGTCATTTCGGTTTCTAATTAAAGTTTGCAATGTCTAATTTCTATATTGACCAAGATTATTCGTTTTCATGCACGTTTGGTTTGTCTAATCCTTGCTTGAACTTGCTCATTCAAAACTGTCATAAACCGGAAAACAGAGCAATTGGAGTTTGGTGATTCTGTGAGCTCCTTTGCTGGGTGCCTATCCAAAAAGCTTCATTGAGGTAAGGGAGAAGCTTTACTAATGCTAGAATAGATTGTGGTATTGATTTGGATATAGGTTGAACCACCATGAGGTTCAAAGGGCACTAGGTTAGGGGACAATGGCTTGGAGGCCAATTTGACCAAAAACCAGATTTGGAACATGTTAGATGATGGTATCTAAAGCTAAATGAACCTTCAATTTGGTCTGAAACTGAGTGGTTAATGATTTGGTATATTGAGTTGTGTTTTAGGTTAAAATTGGGGGAAAACATAATGATTCTTTGATTTTGATGTTATTTCATGTAATTGATGCTATGAACAAGTTTAATATGCTGTATTTAAGTTGGTTTGGAGGTTAGTTTTGGTTAAAATTGGATTGGCATGAGTTTGACACATAAAAACCAGTTCAGCAGTGTTTTTCTGCATAATTTAATCGATTAACACGACCTGTTAATCGATTAACGCGTAAAAATTCTGATCAGTATGAAATGTACAAAAGGGTTACTCGATTAACACGATCTGTTAATCGATTAACACGTTAAAATTCTGAACAGTTTGAAATGTACAAAGGAATACTCGATTAACCGGTTCTGTTACTCGAGTATTGACTGAGTTTTTGCAACAATGATCAGAATTTGATGATTTAATTAATTATTAAAGTGTGAGAACCAATTAAAGGTTGAAATGGATCTGGTTTGAAGTAAGTATAACGGAAAATAAAGTTTAACTATGCCAAGTCCGAACCTCAAACAACTTAAATGACACTGGATATTAGTAAATTGGTGAAACCATGCATAGCATCTGCATTATCTGGATTCCCACTTGAATGGAGACACGTCCGAGAGGCGTGGGCATATCCCTTTCGGTTGAACTCGAGGGACATGAGTGTCTGCTCCAAAGGGTTCACGGGGGAGTGTCGGTGACCGGGGTTGCACCTTCTGTTTCCGGAAATACACACGTGCGTGTGGGCATGTCATTTGATGCCGGACTCGATGAGGCGTAGTCCTACGGGATACGTCGGCAACATTTCTAAGAGCTCTAGAGGTGTTGATTTATTTACGGGCCGAGTTCGATGAGATGCTCGGTATCGGTATCGGGCATGTTTGTCTTAAAGGTGCCACGGAAACCTATTTGTTGTAGTTGGCCAACAATCATGCATTGATGAGATGAGATACATCATGACTACATATGTTATTGATTGATGACTATGTCTTGGTGTTGATGGGTAACATGTGTAATTACTTATTAATGATTATTGTCAAATAAAGCCTAAACTATTTAAATGTTACCCTGTCTATTTGATTATGTGTTAGTATATGCTGACTCCCTATTCCCTTGCAGGTGATGGCTCGTTACCTGACATACGTGGAGTTACGCCCACTCCGTAGAGGAGTGTGGGACTACGAGGAGCACCGAGCGGTGTTCGAGGGCGAGGTTGACGTGATTTTTCGGCACCCTAACCCTCTTGTACGAGTGCGACCTCGTAGACTTCGCATCCCCATGATCTACATACTGCACATTCCCCCGGCTTATACTTATCGTTTTGGTTCTCCACCTCCCCGTCCTGGCCGTCGTCTTTATAACCTTCATGTCAGACGCCCTGCTACCCGTACTCGTCCTTCTACTTCTGATGAGGCTACTGCTACGGCCACTCCTCGTCCTGGTCCGACCACCAGGGTACGTTTTGCACCCTCACCTGAGCCAGTGCGTCGCACTCCTATTCCTGTTGTGTCGGACGAGGAGGAGGAGGAGGAGGACCCTGTAGAGGACGTGGATGGGCCAGCTGCTGACAGCCAGTGATGTGGTGACTCTCTCTCTCTCTCTCCTAGCATGTGCAGTATGGGGACCATGGTAGGATGTAGTGTTCAGCTTTTGGAGGACCGAGGATCAGTCATCAGCGTGGGTGGATCATAGCGCAGCTCTCGAAGACTCTTTTATTTTGACTTGTGTTATATTGTGTATAGTCTTGAGAGGGTCTATGAGAGTTGTTATTTTATATTTGCTGATCTGTATCCTTATACTTTGCTACCTCGACTTTTACCTCTGTTATTTGGGTACCTGGGTTTTATACATATATATATAGGCCATGGTTGCATGGTTATTATGATCCTTAAAATTATTTTAATTGCAACCACTTTAATCGTTTTGAAAATCGTTTCCGCTGAATTTACAAAACAAGTACCCAACCGTTTATTTTGGAAAGAAAAAGTTTTCCATGAAATCACTATATGATTTACAAACGCTTTATAAATATACTTTATTTTAATATAAATAAAGTTATGTTTTGAGAGCGTCACACTGATTCTATTTGATAAAGATGCAACTTATCTAATTGGGAAAAGCTGCATTGAGGTTCTTAATTAATTTAAGGAGGTACCATGAATTTTTGCTCATTATTATTTGTGTTTTCCGCAATGAGATTCTGAATATACTCAAGCAATTACTTTTAATCTTTGCTCATGTTTGTTTTTATTTGCTCATTTTGGTATTATGATTAATTTATTATTGCATTTCTATAAGGGGGTCGATTCCTGTAGTGGACCTATAGTAGACCGAGTGCTTCTCGACCAAAGCCACCTTAGACCGACCAGTTAAACACTGGAACAAGGCATACGCTCGGAAAGTTACACCGAGCAAACTGGGTTTCTGTAGAGAGGTTGCATGCTAATGAGATTAACCCCGAGCACAGGACTTTCATCCTTATCTTATCGTTTACAGTCTCATCAAAGCGAAACTACATCTCCTAGATTCCCACGACTTTTGGTTAGATAAACACAGTATTTGATGAAGTCTATCACATACAGGATTTACGGATGTTATCTTATCATAACACCTACGAATCCTACTTGAATTCTTCCTCTTGAGAAGGCTCATCAGAACGGCCCATTACACACAGGTAATCCCCTATAAGAACCACCATGCTGTAGAGGCTAAGGTACGTCTTCTCATCCCTAAGTTAACACTAGCACACACATTGTTGACTAGGGAGAACCTGTTTATCCCAACTGGATATACAGAAATCCTAAAAGTCCTACATTAATCTCTTGATTGGGATCATTCTTCGAGGCTCTTCCATAGCTTCAAGGTTGATCTTGGTTAAGGACACGACATTGGCGCCGTCTGTGGGGATCTGAATAACATATCATTCCCGCCACCACCATGGTCACCAGCAGAAGTCAAGTTGGTGATCTTCGTGATCGCATTGCCCGCTCTCGCGGCAGACCCAGAAACACTACTAACAATGACCCGCAACCGCATTCCGCGGGCGATTTGCGTGATATTCTCAACCAGAATTGTGAGAATAACTTACAACCACCACGCGCATCTCATTCTGGAAGAGGAAATAATCTGCAGGCACCAAACAATTCACAAAGTCAGCCACCACCAAATTGTAGCCAAAATTATAGTGGAAATCACGTCACCCATTCCCAAACACCACAATCTCCTCACCCAAGAGCCGGGAGCAATCCCCAACCCCTACAAGCTTTACGAACAATATTACCCCCCACCACCTCCTCCACCCCCACCTACACCACCTCCCTCCACCCATGGTGATTCAAGTAGTACAGCCCCAACCACCCGTAACACATCTAGGACCACTGGAACCCGAGCACACCATGGGAGAAATACCCACTGCACCATAACTCCGCCTATCCCACCTAACCCCGACCATATAAGTTCAACACCTAGAACCAGATTGACTGCAGGAAGAACTGCCCATGGAAACTATCGTCATAGCCAATCCACCAGTAGGTCATATACAACGTCTGCATCCGCTCGCGCCCGTGAGCAGGAGATGATTAACATACTAAACAGACAAACAGCTTTAATCGAGCAACAAGGACGAGCTATCGCCGACCTTCAGCAACAAGCCATGACAAGGATCGCTCAAAGCCAACCGACTACCATACCACCACAAAACCCAACGGCACAAACCATGGACCCTCAGCCACTTCCGGTAATGCAACTTCCCCCACCACAAAATTTCCAATTAAACCCAACCGCAAACCTAGGCCAAGATGATTTTCGCCCAGGCCATCCTTTCACCCCATATATCATGGAGTTTGAAACCCCATAAGGATATTTGGGCCCGTCCAACGTCCCACATTATAACGGCCTAACAGACCCAGTAGACCATATAGTTTCTTATGAGGGGGCAATGAATTATTATGGAGGTGGAGATCGGATTAAATGCCGAGCTTTCTCTATGACCCTGGAACCCTCGGTGTTACGGTGGTATTCGTCCCTCCCTCGACACTCTATCAATTCTTGGGAGGAGATGAAACGTGTATTTTTAAACAGATACACAGCCAGCTGCATCCAGCCCAAATCCTATCACACACTGGCTGCAGTCACACAAAAACATGATGAACCATTGAAGGATTACTTGTCACGCTTTCACACGGAAGCTAGTTCTGTTCCCCGACTGGAGCCCGGAGTGGCAGTGTTGTTATTCACACAAGGTTTACTGCCGGGGGATTTCAGGAAATCATTAATTGGGAAACCTCCAAAGGATATGGTCGAGTTGAGACAAAGGTCGAATAAATTCATCAACTTAGAGGAATTCCACAAAGGCCAGAAATTCAGAGATGATAGGCAACGTGCTGATCCTCAAGGTCAGAGCAAGCAAAAACGTGATGAACGTTTTGGTGGAACACAGGACAGGAATGATCGGGACCGAAGGATACCTCCGAGGAATAAATTCTAGGAATATACTCTTTTAACTGTTCCATGGAGTCAGATCCTTCGGGAAACAATGCAGACTGACTTACGCTCTGCCCAAAGACCTCCATCTTTAAGAAAGGGCGCACAACGTGATAGGTCGAAATATTGTGACTTCCACGGAGGGTATGGGCATACAACCGACGAGTGCATCTGGTTAAGAGATCTAATTGAAGAAATGATCAGAGATGGTAAGCTGCAACAGTACATCAAAGATGCAGCGGGACGGAGAGGTAGGAATAGATCCCACTCGCCAGTAAAATCCAAGCGCCTAAGAAGTAGGTCACCAGATGATAAAAATGCAGGGAGACAAAGAACCGACCCTACTCCGGCCACTGATACAAACCCAACTAATAATAAGTTTTTAGTTAACACTATTGCTGGTAGGTTTGCCGGGGGAGGAGAGAAAAAAGCCGACAGGAAGAAGTACATTAACCAAATTCTGGCCGTAAGTCAGAAGCCCATTCGCAAAAGATCAACAAAAAATGTTCCCATCATTTTCAATGATGACGATTTGGACGGAATCCTCCCAGGTCATAATGATCCCATGGTAATCACTGCCCTTATTGGTAATTACGAGTTAAAACGCATCTTTATTGATCAAGGGAGCTCGGCGGACATCATGTTTTTCCCCCTGTTCAAAGCTCTAAAACTCAGGGAGTGCAATCTCACTCCGTTCGAAGGGGAATTGATCCGCTTTACGGGAGACACCATCGAGCCCAAAGGATACATCCAGCTTCCTGTTACCCTCGGACAACAGCCTTCGGCCAAAACTGAGATAATTAAGTTCTTGGTAGTTGACTGTCCAGCGGCCTACAATGCCATCCTTGGGAGAACTTCCTTACAAGCGTTCGGAGCAGTAGTGTCAACAGTTCATTTAGCTATGAAGTTCGTCAGAACTGATGACAAGGTGGTAACAGTCAAAGCCGAGCAGGAGGCAGCAAGAAAATGTTATAACGCTAGCTTGGGGAAAGTTAAGAACAA
The DNA here is from genome assembly GCA_037953625.1 of Crotalaria pallida. Classification (NCBI taxonomy): domain Eukaryota; kingdom Viridiplantae; phylum Streptophyta; class Magnoliopsida; order Fabales; family Fabaceae; genus Crotalaria; species Crotalaria pallida. The sequence goes on from CM075654.1 coordinate 24,914,686, forward strand.
GGATCAGAACAACATGGAAAGAATCTCCCTCGGAAAAGGGAACATTAACTTGGCGGATCTTGATGTGCGGGATGAGTCCGTTAGAAACAGACCAACTCCGAAGGGGCAGTGGGAGTTCCTAACATTGAGTGATGATCCTGTTAGACAAGTCAAAATCGGTTCTGACCTCCCTATGAGTGTTAGAGATGAATTATCCGCTCCGCTGATTGCTAACAAGGATCTGTTCGCATGGACCTCAGCTGATATGCCGGGGATTGACCCCAATTTTATTTGTCACAAGTTGAGTATTCTCCCGGGGGAAAAACCAGTGGCACAACGCAAAAGGAAGGTTAGTGCTAAAAAGGCCGCAGCCATTGAGGAAAAAGTTGCCGAACTACTCCGAGCTGGTTTCATTCGGGAAATCGACTACACAGACTGGTTAGCTAACACTGTCTTAGTCAAAAATCCCAATGGGAAGTGGAGGATGTGTGTCGACTACACGGACTTAAACAAAGTTTTCTCAAAAGACCAATATCCACTTCCCGTCATTGACGAGCTCGTTGACAGTTTGGCTGGTTACAAACTCCTTTCGTTCATGGATGCTTACTCTGGTTACAACCAAATACCAAAGTTTCTGGCCGACCAAGACAAAACCGCATTCATCACCGACAAGGCAACTTACTGTTACAACATTATGCCTTTCGGATTGAAGAATGCGAGAGCTACTTATCAAAGGATGATGAATAAGGTTTTTCAAGGCATGATCAGCTCAAACATGGAGGTGTATATTGATGAAATTATTGCAAAAAGCAGACAGCAAGAAAACCATGCCCAAGACCTCAAGACAATATTGGACCGAGTAAGAAAGTACTCCATGAGATTAAATCCTGAAAAGTGCGTGTTCGGAGTCCCCGCCGGATCTTTCCTCGGTTTTATGCTAACCGAGAGGGGTATTGAAGCTAATCCAGATAAATGCAAAGCAATCCTTGAAATGAGAAGTCCAGCTAGTCTTAAAGAAGTCCAACAGCTCACAGGCCGAGTGGCGGCCCTCTCCAGATTCCTGTCCCAGGGCGCTCGGAAAGCTTTGCCGTGCTACCAACTCCTTAGAAAAAACAAAGATTTCCTTTGGGACGAGCACTGCGAGCAAACTTTTGTTCAATTGAAGGAGTATATTTCCAGTCCACCTGTTCTTCATAGCCCTCATTCTGGTGAGAATCCCATTCTATACATGTCAGTAGCGGAAGCAGCAGTCAGTTCAGTCTTGGTACGAGAGGATTCGGGACTAGAGGCCCCAGTTTATTTTGTTAGCCGAGCTCTCCAGGGATCTGAGTTAAGATATCAAAAGCTTGAGAAACTTGCATACCGTTTGGTCATATCTGCTCGGAGACTGAGACAATACTTCCAAGCACATAGAATCGTGGTGAAAACGGCTCAACCTCTTAGACAGGTCCTTCACAAGCCCGATCTAGCTGGCAGAATGGTTTCATGGTCAGTAGAATTGTCTGAATTTGACATCACCTATGAACCAAGGAAAGCGATGAAATCTCAATTTCTTGCTGACTTCGTCACTGAATTCACCGATATTCCCTCGGATACTCCTCATAATTTGTGGTCAGTTTATGTAGATGGTTCAAGCAACAGGAAAGGAGCCAGAGCTGGTGTCATTATCGAAAACCCCGAAGGACTTTGTATGGAGTATTCATTGAAGTTTGAATTCCAAACCTCAAACAATCAAGCGGAATACGAGGCAGTTCTTGCGGGCCTCAAGATGGTTCATGAGTTTGGAGCGGAACGGGTGTTAGTATTCAGTGACTCGCAATTAGTCGTTTCTCAGATCAAAGGACAATACTCAGCAAAGGAGCCCATCTTATAGAAATATCTTGAGGAGGTAAATCGAATCATCTCAAATTTTTCAGAGTTTGATATTTCCCTGTTAGTTTTTGGCAGCCGTCACCCAAGAGGGGGGGTGAATTGGGTGTTTACAAAAACATTGGTTTCAAATCGTTTTCAATAAAATTAAAGAGATTTTGCAGCGGAAAACAATATAATGTTGAAAAACGATTGCGCGAAAGCAAATTATATTAATACTATTATGAAAACTAATATGCGCGGATACGAATTAAACAATAACAACGAAAACTGTTACCGCGCTAATTAATTTAAAACAATTAAATTAATTTATTAAGAAAATAGTTGTTATGATGCAATACGATAAATAACAACAACAGAATATAAAAGAGATAGGGATAGAAGAGATTGCACCGGAGATTTTATCCTGGTTCGGCAAAGCAGCCTACTCCAGTCCCCAAGCGACCCGCTTGAGCTTTTCACTAAAAAACCGAAGACGCCCCCGCGTCCCCAAATACAACCAGAGCGCCCCACAAGCTATTAGGAACCTCCTTTCGCTAGGGACCTCAACAACCAGATAGCCTAACTACTAGGTGCCCCACCATTCGTCTAGAACTACCCAATACACAAGGGTTCCTCACCCTACAAACACGAACGCAGCACGTCCGCACTAGGAGATTCACTCCCTAGTCACTAAGGGTCACACACCCCTTTACAACACTGGTTACGGATATGAATGATTAGGTACAACCACTATGATGCACTCTTGATAGTGCGGATACAACAATATAAAGGCCTCTAACAAAAGTGTGTTCTAAATAACACGAATACAACAATTATGTTCTAATGGCTATGGATAAAGGTTTCACTATAGCATAGGCCAATAACTCAGAGAATATGGAGAAGAAGAAGAAGTAGCGTGAAAACGTTTTTCTCAAAAATATTATCAGAAGTGTTCAACTTTGAAAGAGATAAAAACCTTCTTATAAAAAGATTTGAAAAATATTTGAATTTTGAATTTGAAATCAAAATCAAATCAAAAATAATTTTGGAAATAAATCAAATTCAAAATCAAATCAAAAACAAATCAGGAAATATATAAAGATAGATTTTCTAAAATCAAATAAATAAAATAATATTTTTGAAATCAAAATCAAATCAAATAGATTTAAAGAATAAAATAAAGATTTGAATTTTAAACCAAAAAGGAATATTTTCAAAAATAAAATCAAACTGGAATTTTGAAAATAAATCAGAATCAATTATGTAAAAACAAATATAGAAATAAATCAAAATGATTCTGACACGTTTTTCAATAAAACTTGAGGTAATCGATTACTTCAGGGAGGTAATCGATTATCCCTTTAAAAATAGAAATTCTTAAATTCATTTGAAAAACCAGTAATCGATTATCACATGCATGTAATCGATTACTTCACTTCTGATTAATATATGATGCAACTGATATAATCGATTAACACTAATCAATTAATCGATTACACAGCCTCTGGAAAATATATGATGCAACTCCAGTAATCGATTATTTGTGCCAAGTAATCGATTACTTTCATACAAAAAGTAATGGATTAGCCAGGTTCAAATACTCGATTACACACTTTCTGGATTTTCTATGATGCAACATAAATAATCGATTATCTTGAAAGAGTAATCGATTATCTCTGTCTAAACTTGTCTCAACAGATTTTCACAATTTAGAGAAATCCAGCTAGAGGTTGTCAAGATATATTTTCACAGTGAATCAATTAAGACATTAAAAACACGTTTATAGAAAAACTTTTTTGCAATTAAAACATTCTTTAAATTTAAAACGCTTCTTCTCCAAGAACTCTAAATAAGGCCTAAACATAAGTGACACAATTATTCTAGCCTTACATTGATTCCTAATGAGGGAAGGGAGGAAACCATTTGAAGCTTCTTGCTTGACACTTGACTTGCATCTTCACTTTGAAAGGTTCTTGTTTGGCATCATCAAACCTCTTCAACGTTCTTCCACGTTGAATTCTAACACTCCCCCTTTTTGTTGATGTCAAACCTATTCTCTGCAAGACAAGGGTTAAAGCAGTATGCATATATATATATATATATATATATATAAAATATATCTCCCCCTCACACATAGGAATGTCAATGTCTCCCCCTGAATTGATGCATAATCAATAAATAAAACAATAATAGAACTTTGGCATCAACCTCAAGGTTTCCAATATCCTGCACAGTAATATCTCCAACGCCCAAGTCAGTCAAGCATAAGATAATATATAATGGGCAATTGTAAATACACTTAGTCAAATATAGGCAGAATAAAGGTAAAACAAATAGCATGATTTGTTATCATCAAAACACAATGCACTAGGTATAGGGGAAATCACATATTTCCACAATTCTCCCCCTTTTTGATGATGACAAATCATTATAGAGAAATTATGAATCAAATAGCAAAACAAACATATAAGCACAATATTCATAATTTTCTATATCAATATTTCTCCCCCTATTTGACATCAGCAAAAAGAATTATGGGATAAAATTTTTTCCCAATAAACAATTTAAAAAGCGCATGATGTCAAAACGGAGTGGAAATACAAAACATGTTTTCAATGCAAATATTCAAAAAATATTTTTCTCCCCCTTTCTAAAAGGATTTTTCAAAAACAGGCATAACACAAAAGAGAGATAAAAAAATGCATCATCAAAACATGATAATACAATATGCCATGACAAAAAAAATATTCAATTTAGCACATATTGTCATATAAGGCATATATCACATAAACAAGTATCACAAGATTTTTAAGCACAAATTAGGACCAGTGATACTTATCGTAGGAGAGGCTATCACATGTAATAATCTGGTGTATTTGTGAGGTTCTTCCCCAAGGACTTTTGCCATTCTTTGCCTTGAATGAAGTCTCAACCTTTTTAATATGTTTCCCTTCTTTAGTATTTTTCCTCAAGCATCATGATAAAGGAAAGTCTTAATTCCTCCTTTGGAATTCTTTCATTTCATTTCAATGCACATACCTTCTCTTGTACTTGAGACATTGCCTGTAAAAATACTTAGGAACATTTTTTTGGTATCCAAAAAACTTGGATCCATATAGATTAGTAGCACAAGCATAAATAGGCATTTTGACTTTTCAAAAACTGAAGCACATGAAGGACAACATAGTCAAATGCACTTAAAAAATATGCTCATGTACACAAATGCATGTCTTATATCAATATATATCTCTAATATGGAATGACATGGCATCAACACATAAAGAGTGTATTCATGTGATAAAAGGAATTTTAAGAATATTTTAACACACATGATACAACTCAATATATGGAGAAAAATAATGCAATGCACAGAAAAATATAATCATGTGCTTAAAAATATTTTCAAATAAAGCAGCACACATGATTTATTTTATCCAAGGAGTGATCATGAGAAATAAAAGATTTTCAAAAAGATTTCAGCACTCATGATACACCTTGGTATGCACAAAAAATAGAGTAGTCCAGGTATACCTTTGTGTAGACGTTGTTATAGTAGGAATGAGAACTTGATACCTTGGACTTGTTGATCAAGGAGACGTTTTTCCTTACCCATTGCTTCTTGCTTGAGGTCCTAGACCATTTGATTTCACCTTTAAATACGTGAGAAGCTTTGGTTGGGAGCATCTTCCTCCTTTGACCATTCCATCTATTTCTTGTCCTCTTAGACATCACCCTTGATAGTTTATCCTTTTCTCCACCACTTGGTTCATCCTTAGGCTTGTTTCGTTTCTCAACCCATACACTTATTGTCCTCTTAGGTACACCCCTTAAGACTTTCTTTTGACCACTTAGTTCTTCCTTTTGTTTGGATTCCTGCACATTTAGAACACTAGAAGAACTTTTTGGTACCCATTTCATCTTGGGTCCTTTGGGGTTAGTCTTAGGTTCCTTAGAAGCCTTTGGAACCCATTGCAAATTATTTCTCAAATTAAAATTTTTACGATAAAAGCACAAATGAGAAATATGTCCTAAACAACCACAATAATTGCAAATAATGGGTTTGGATGAAGATTTGACTTTTTCAAAATGATTTTCATGAAACTTGGAATTTTTGGCTTCACATTGAAAAACATTATTGTCAACGACTTTACTTGATTTTTGGATATCCACATTATTTTTAATTTCATCAAGTAAAGAATTTGAACAATTTGATTTTTCAATGTTACTTTCAAAAAGTGCTTCCTCAACTTGTTTTTCAATATGTAAGCAATTTTCAAAAATGGTTGAGGAGTTGTTTTTTAAAAATATCTCTTTATCAAAAATATCTCTATTTTTCAAAATATAAATTTCATTTTCAATTAGAGATAATTTTTGTAAAGAGTCCAAGTTTTTATTCTTCAAAGATATCAAATCATCATTCAAATCATTATATGCAAAATGTAGATTATTAGAACAACGACTATTTGAAGTTACCTTATAAGTAGTGTAATTTGATATTTCATTTTCATCTTCTAACAACTCCTCATCCGAAGAACTTGATTCTTCCAATGAGTCTATAAAGCTCTCAAATAGCCTTTCTAATTCATCCTCATCGCATGTTGAACTACTCCTCACGCTTTCAGTATCATCGTATTCTTCTTCCAGGGAGTTAGTTCTTTCATGCTCTACATCACTTTCTTCTTTCTCCTCCTTTTTCCTGTGGACACTAACACTTTCATGAAGATCATTAGTAGCATAGTGTGTATTCAAAGTGTCCCACATATCCTTAGCATTCAAACAATTCTCAATAATAGTATATGCATCAACATTCAAAGAATTTTTCAAAATATGCATAGCTTGAATATTGAATGAAAAGGATTTTTCATCAAAATCATTTAAAACATGTTTTGGCTTAAAATCAAAACCATTAAGAACAACATGCCATAAACGAAAACTAATAGATTGTAAAAATATTTTCATTCTAGCACTCCAATAAAATTATTTCCATCAAAAAATGGTGCTTCATCGAATGAAAATCCCTCCATATTAAAAATAATAAAATATCCCAACGCTGCCAATCTACAAGGATCTTTATACTCGGGCTGTTAAGCCTTTACCATAGCATGAAGCTCTGATACCAATTGTTAGTTTTTGGCAGCCGTCACCCAAGAGGGGGGGTGAATTGGGTGTTTATGAAAACATTGGTTTCAAATCGTTTTCAATAAAATTAAAGAGATTTTGCAGCGAAAAACAATATAATGTTGAAAAACGATTGCGCGAAAGCAAATTATATTAATACTATTATGAAAACTAATATGCGCGGATACGAATTAAACAATAACAACGAAAACTGTTACCGCGCTAATTAATTTAAAACAATTAAATTAATTTATTAAGAAAATAGTTGTTATGATGCAATACGATAAATAACAACAACAGAATATAAAAGAGATAGGGATAGAAGGGATTGCACCGGAGATTTTTTCCTGGTTCGGCAAAGCAGCCTACTCCAGTCCCCAAGCGACCCGCTTGAGCTTTTCACTAAAAAACCGAAGACGCCCCCGCGTCTCCAAATACAACCAGAGCGCCCCGCAAGCTACTAGGAACCTCCTTTCGCTAGGGACCTCAACAACCAGATAGCCTAACTACTAGGTGCCCCACCGTTCGTCTAGCACTACCCAATACACAAGGGTTCCTCACCCTACAAACACGAACGCAGCACGTCCGCACTAGGAGATTCACTCCCTAGTCACTAAGGGTCACACACCCCTTTACAACACTGGTTACGGATATGAATGATTTGGTACAACCACTATGATGCACTCTTGATAGTGCGGATACAACAATATAAAGGCCTCTAACAAAAGTGTGTTCTAAATAACACGAATACAACAATTATGTTCTAATGGCTATGGATAAAGGTTTCACTATAGCATAGGCCAATAACTCAGAGAATATGGAGAAGAAGAAGAAGTAGCGTGAAAACGTTTTTCTCAAAAATATTATCAGAAGTGTTCAACTTTGAAAGAGATAAAAACCTTCTTATAAAAAGATTTGAAAAATATTTGAATTTTGAATTTGAAATCAGAATCAAATCAAAAATGATTTTGGAAATAAATCAAATTCAAAATCAAATCAAAAACAAATCAGGAAATATATAAAGATAGATTTTCTAAAATCAAATAAATAAAATAATATTTTTGAAATCAAAATCAAATCAAATAGATTTAAAGAATAAAATAAAGATTTGAATTTTAAACCAAAAAGGAATATTTTCAAAAATAAAATCAAACTGGAATTTTGAAAATAAATCAGAATCAATTATGTAAAAACAAATATAGAAATAAATCAAAATGATTCTGACACGTTTTTCAATAAAACTTGAGGTAATCGATTACTTCAGGGAGGTAATCGATTATCCCTTTAAAAATAGAAATTCTTAAATTCATTTGAAAAACCAGTAATCGATTATCACATGCATGTAATCGATTACTTCACTTCTGATTAATATATGATGCAACTGATATAATCGATTAACACTAATCAATTAATCGATTACACAGCCTCTGGAAAATATATGATGCAACTCCATTAATCGATTATTTGTGCCAAGTAATCGATTACTTTCATACAAAAAGTAATGGATTAGCCAGGTTCAAATACTCGATTACACACTTTCTGGATTTTCTATGATGCAACATAAATAATCGATTATCTTGAAAGAGTAATCGATTATCTCTGTCAAAACTTGTCTTAACAGATTTTCACAATTTAGAGAAATCCAGCTAGAGGTTGTCAAGATATATTTTCACAGTGAATCAATTAAGACATTAAAAACACGTTTATAGAAAAACTTTTTTGCAATTAAAACATTCTTTAAATTTAAAACGCTTCTTCTCCAAGAACTCTAAATAAGGCCTAAACATAAGTGACACAATTATTCTAGCCTTACATTGATTCCTAATGAGGGAAGGGACGAAACCACTTGAAGCTTCTTGCTTGACACTTGACTTGCATCTTCACTTTGAAAGGTTCTTGTTTGGCATCATCAAAACTCTTCAACGTTCTTCCACGTTGAATTCTAACACTCCCCCTTTTTGTTGATGTCAAACCTATTCTCTGCAAGACAAGGGTTAAAGCAGTATGCATATATATATATATATATATATAAACATATATCTCCCCCTCACACATAGGAATGTCAATGTCTCCCCCTGAATTGATGCATAATCAATAAATAAAACAATAATAGAACTTTGGCATCAACCTCAAGGTTTCCAATATCCTGCACAGTAATATCTCCAACGCCCAAGTCAGTCAAGCATAAGATAATATATAATGGGCAATTATAAATACACTTTGTCAAATATAGGAAGAATAAAGGTAAAACAAATAGCATGATTTGTTATCATCAAAACACAATGCACTAGACATAGGGGAAATCACATATTTCCACATTCCCATGTCTCGAGAGAATCAAATTCCCGAGCCGATATTTTATCCAAGTTAGCAAGTACAAAGGGATAAAAAACAATAAGACGTTGATACAGGAAACCATTCCCCAACCAAGTGTCATTCTAGCTGTTTCATTATCTCAATCACGGATGGATCTGGTTATTACCTATTTGCAGCACGGTTTCGTTCCTCAAGATCAGACAGAGGCTCGGAAATTGGTTAAGAAGGCAGCTCAATACACGGTTCTTGATGGTGTTCTTTATAAAAGAGGGTTCGGTTCACCCATGCTCAGATGTGTTAACCCATCTCAAGCTGAAGAAATTTTAGAAGAAATCCATGGAGGAATCTCTAGCCATCATATGGGTGGAAAATCCCTAGCTCGAAAGATAATCCGAGCAGGTTACTTCTGGCCTACACTGAAAAAGGACGCCATGGCGCATGTCAAGAAGTGTGTTCAATGTCAGTTTCACAGCGATATTTATCAAAAACCTGCAGAAGAATTACATTCCCTCGGAGCCCCTTGGCCTTTTTATCAATGGGGAATGGACATCATCGGAAAATTTCCTACTGCACCTGGACAATTAAAGTTTGCGGTAGTAACTATTGATTAATTTACTAAGTGGATTGAAGCGGCACCGTTAGCAACAATCACTACGGCCCGTGTTCAAACTTTCTTTGTAAAAGAAATCATCTCTCGGTTTGGAGTGCCTCATGCCATAGTTACTGACAATGGATCGCAATTTGCTGCTTCTCATTTTTCAACAATTAGCAGCCGACCTGGGAATCACTCACTATTTCAGTTCCGTTGAGCACCCGCAAACAAATGGATTAGCCAAGGCCGCCAACAGAACCATTCTGGACGGAATAAAAAAGAAACTTGGCAATGCAGCCGGCACTTGGGCGGATAAACTTCCAAGCGTTCTATGGTCACACAGGACAACTATACATTCCTCAACAGGTGAAACTCCTTTTTGTTTGACGTACGGTTGTGGCGCAGTCATTCCAATCGAAAAGCGAATCCCCACCTTTAGGATGCTTGAACGTCCTTCAGAAACTAATGACCATATACTCAGCGAAGAACTCATTTTACTTGAAGAAATTCGAAAGAACGTTGCAGCTCATGAAAGAAAAATAAAGGAACGGCAAGCACGAGAGTACAACAAGAAGGTTCGACCATGAAGTTTTGAAATTGGTGATTTGGTCCTTCGCCGAGCAGATATCGGCAAAGGAAATGCTGGAGTTGGAAAGTTGAAGCCAAAATGGGAAGGTCCATACCGAGTGAAGGCTAAATCTGGAACTAGCGCGTACAAGTTGGAAACTCTCTCGGGCACGGAGATCAATAACAGCTGGAACATGGCCAAGCTCAGAGCTTATTACAGTTAAGCTCGTATGTTATTTTTACTTGTATTTAGTCTATTGCTCAGATTTGTTAGATTGAATAAACGAAGGATAACAGCCTTCTTAGTTTATAGATAAGTTGTTAGGAAATTAGCAAATGAGCAGTTTCATCTTTGTATTTTCTTTTCAACGATTTCTTATCAATAAAATACATCCATTTCTTCTTTGAGATTCTCTTATCAACATTGTGAAAATAACGTATGACTCATTTGGTTCGGCTAGCCACCGAGCGAAATCGAGATACAGCTCTTTACGAGAGTTTAACGACGTATTCATAGAACGCCCGAATTCAGGAAAATACTTTCCTTGTTTTGCGGTCCGAGGGTCCCGCTTCGGCTAAAGTCAGCGATCCGAGTTCTACTCAAAATTAAGTAAACATATGAATAATGACTCCTTACACAAGGACTACGATAAAATTCTAACAAGAATTTTCATTCGGCAAGTATTATGAGGCACGTGACGAACGAAACCAAAAATAATGATATATCATTCTCATACGCAACAAGTTGATTTAAATTCAGTCCTACAGAAGTTAAAGGAAATTGTTCGAAACAACCATGAAACAACGCTCGAATACAACGAGCAACAAAAAGAAAGAATCTTACATACGACAAAAAAGCAGATAAAAACCGACCACCAAATCTCAAGATCATTCTTCAATATCAGACAAGACAATATTAGTATCATCAAATTCTGGGGCTTCAGTCAGATCAACAAGAGGATTAGGAAGATCCCCTGCTTGCAAATCAACCTCGGCTTTGGTTTCAATATCAATCAGCTTCCCATTTTCGACGCAGTGAAAGGGATGAGCTCCGACCACCCTAAACTCAATTTCAGGGTTCAGAATTTTAATTTGCTTAATCACTGAAACAAAGGAGTCATCAACGCTCTTGCTCCAATTGTAAAAGTTGGTTGCCGCCGTTTTCTTGTGAAGAAGAGCTTTCTCCTTCAATTTCCGAGCAATAACAGCAGACTTCTCTACTTCAGATTTCAGCTCGTCCACCCTCTGTTGGTTTTCTTGCAGCCCCTTCTTCAATGCCTCCTCCACTTCCTTCTTCTTGTCCTCTGCAGCTTTTTGAGAAACTTTCAAAGAATCTCTCTCTTTGATCAACTCGGTTTTGTCAGCTTTCAAATTCTCTAGTTCATTTTTCACTCGGATCAGTTCATCCGAAAGACTAGCCTCTTGAGCGGCAAACATCTCTCGAGCCTCTTTCTGTTCAATGTTCAAGCCTTTAAACAGATCTTCTGATTGTTTGGCCAAAAAATAAGTCAAATTGGCACCTCGAAGCAAGTACTTTGTCAAAGTCATGTTGCAGCGTGACCACTCATCGACACTCAGAGTTCCGAACCGAGGATAGTCAGATTCTGGACAGACAAACTTGGGAAATTTTTCCTCTAATTCACGGTCCCAAATTGATGTTTCGAGTGGAGTAGCACTAGAAGTCGGAGCAGTGGCAGTCTTTGTACTTGTCCCCTCAGCCCTGATATTCGCCCCCTCGGACACTTTTTCTTTACCTTTATCCAACCTTCGGCGACGAGTCTGTTGTTGAGGGGGATAGGAGACTTGGACTTGACCGCTCGGGCCGAGCGAAACTGTAGCAGCAACAACAACCACATTGGAAGATGGCTGAGGAGATACCTCGACCGAAGAAGCAGAAGGAGCAGAGGTACTTAAACTAGGAGTACTCAGATTTGAAGACCCGGAAGCCACACTTGTTGCAGGAGTTTTTCTCTTCTTACCGCCATGAAGCAAAGCAGCCATGCGTGATGCCATTTTATCTGCAAAAAAGAAACACGTTAGATCTGAACAAGTCATAAATATAATAGCAGAAAGAAAACAATCTACCAAGTTCAGCCTTGACACTTGATGAAGGGATATCCACTATATCCCTCGTTTCTATCATTCCGGTTTTGGCCAAGTAACTCTCAACAGCTCGGCACACTTCTTTCTCATATTTGGCAAGCTCTTTCCAATCCAACGCGTATGATGCAATCTTCCGATTGAAGAAGCTTGCATTCCATTGAAGAGGGAACCAAGGGATTGGTCGCTGTTCGCCAGGACGTGTGAACCAGCAGACACCGTTGCCGACAAAATTATATTTAAAATACAAAGGCTTGAACCCATTCCAAGACTCGGAGAACTTAGTGAAAAGAGCATATCCATTATGTGACTTCAAAGAAACCCAAGGTCGTCTTACAGACCCTCTCTCAAAAGTGTTGCATTGGGGAGCAAACAGATAGAAAAAAATGGGAATAGTGCAAGACCATTCCATCACAGAACAAACTTGTTGAAAGCCTCTAACAAAAGCCCAAGCGTTCGGATGCAGTTGGGAAGGAGCTACTCTCAAGGTATTCAAAACATCTATCTCAAAACTAGTGAAAGGCATTCTAACCCCTAGTCGAGTAACCACTTCCTCATAAAAGTAGAAACCGGTACTACCCTCAGGGATTTGAGTGCAGACTCTTTCATTCGGACCCACCGGACTAATAGAATATAAGTTCCCAGCATCATCACCTGGACAAGGTAGAATTATGGCTCGGGTTTGCTCTAGGGATTCCTCCGTTGAGAGCTCGGATTGGGTACCAAGAACCTCTCGGTCAACCCAATCGTATTGAGCAGCATCTGATGGAAATGGGTAGAGTTCAGGATTGGTAACACACTTTCTCTTCATACCTGAGGAAAAGGGGGCACACTTGGAGTCAGAAGCAGAAAAACTTGATTATTTCGGATCAAACACTTATGAATACGGCCGGCTGGGGAACACCTCCCTTTCTGGGCAGAATTTCCCCAAACCAACTGAAATATCGAATACCTCTCTGCTGCTTCCTTAACCTCTTCTGTTCTACCCTCTCGACAATCCTATAGTGAATCACACCATGTCTGAACTCTTTCAAAGTCCGAGGAAAATGCCTAGCTATTGGTTTAACGCAAGTATCTGGGTTTTTGGCCTTGTGTGTTCTTGGTACATCAGAGTTTATAGAATCCTCACTCATGTTTAACACTGCTTCGGTACAAACCCTAAGAAATTAAGTGCAGCAAAACGTAAAACAAACCTAAGAAACACTACGGCGATCACTCAACAAACGACAATGAGGGGCAAAGAACTTCAAAAGACAAGGGGTTATACTCATAAACGATGATGGGGTGTTTATCGAACCCTAGGTTTCTTTTAAAATCAATAAAAAAGGGAGCAGGGCCAGTGTTAATGCCAGTGTTAATGCATAACAAAGAAAGTTCTAAGCACGATACATACAGCAGATGGCAGGAACAGTCACATGCAAAGAATCTTAAGGCAACATTGAAGAAAGAGAAAATAACCAAAGAAGGAGAAGTTCGTTACCTGTTGACGATGAATAAACAAGAAATCGAAGAAAAATGAAGACTGCAGAGATGGAATTGAACTAAATGCAAGGAAGAAAGACGAAGTGATGGCAAGAACTCCTTTGGTAACCCTTGACTTCGTTGATCAAAATCCCAGAGAAAATGATGAAGGAAAGAAAGAGAGAAGAGTTTGAGAAGTTTCTAATTCTGATTGTCAAAGGAAATGATTTTTGAGAAAAACCGCTCCTTGAAATTCACTTTAGAAGTTCCCTCCACTACCTCAAGGATTTGGGCCGAATCAGTAAAAGCCCATTTATGGTGAAACTAAATACGTGGCGCTTCCACCAATTTTGAAATCATAACGTTTCATTTCCCGGTAAAGTAAAGGACACGTGGAAGCATCAGTAGAATTGAAGGGTCACTTCTGGGTCAATCAAGCGAAAACTCTGGTAGGAGTACCCGTATGGTCGGTAATCTCTTTCCATCAATAAAGCTCGGTCGGAAAACAGTTCGCTCGTCTCATTAACTCGGCAGGGCTCAAATCACCCCACCGAGCTTGGGGGGCTTATGTAGTGGACCTATAGTAGACCGAGTGCTTCTCGACCAAAGCCACCTTGGACCGACCAGTTAAACACTGGAACAAGGCATACGCTCGGAAACTTACACCGAGCAAACTGGGTTTCTACAGAGAGGTTGCATGCTAATGAGATTAACCCCGAGCACATGACGTTCATCCTTATCTTATCGTTTACAGTCTCTTCAAAGCGTAACTACATCTCCTAGATTCCCACGACTCTTGGTTAGATAAAACACAGTATTTGATGAAGTCTATCGCATACAGGATTTACGGATGTTATCTTATCATAACACCTACGAATCCTACTTGAATTCTTCCTCTTGAGAAGGCTCATCAAAACGGCCCATTGCACACAGGTAATCCCCTATAAGAACCACCATGCTATAGGGGCTAAGGTACGTCTTCTCATCCCTAAGTTAACACTAGCACACACATTGTTGACTAGGGAGAACCTGTTTATCCCAACTGGATACGCAGAAATCCTAAAAGTCCTACATTAATCTCTTGATTGGGATCATTCTTCGAGGCTCTTCCATAGCTTCAAGGTTGATCTTGGTTAAGGACACGACAATTCCAATGATTATCCTGCGGATTTAAAGATTTTGGTAGGCCTTAGATGTTGTTTAAGGTCGTTAATATGACCTCGACAACTTCTGCAGATAGTAGTTAGTTTAGGGTACGTGGTGTTTGTGATGATAATATTCTTGCTATGTATGGACTTGCTGGATGTGATCTTCCAGCTGAAGAGATATTAATTTTATTTTATATTATTTGATATATGGTATTCTATATTGTTGTGTATGATTCAATGTAGTTGTATTCCCAAGCGCTTCCATTATCTTACTCTGCTCCTGTTGTTGTTATTGATGCTGGATGCTTATGATTCTGGTGAGCCGCATCAGTCGCTTGTGTTTGCGTCTGATCTGATAGTTAGTCCGCAGACTTTGGAGTCTGTTACTTGTGATACTGTGTCTACTGCTGATGATACAGAGCGTAAATATGTGGATCCAATTGGTGAGACTTCTGATGCACCAGTGACTGGAAGGAAGAGAGCTTGCAAGACATTCAAGAAGTTAATATAATAAATATCTGTCCAATTACAATGTGCAAAATGTTTGTTTCATAGTCATATTCTTATTAGGTGCTTTTAGAAACGTAAGTATTAGGTTGTAATGGGGCCAAATAAGTGCTGTGGTGATCTGTTTGTTACCTTAGCTATTTAACGTTTAGTGTCAACAATGTAATATGTTGTTCGAAAATAAGTTTAGTTACTTTGGAATGTCTCGTTCCATGATAGAGTATAATGAAGGAGTAAAAAAATGTAATGTTTTCTTGCCGTCAATAAGTAGGTTTCACATCAGCTCACTCAATCGTGTGATGTGAACTTGGCATACGAGTGTGTAATGTCTTTTTCATACAATAAAGTTTATATCTGTAAGTTAAATAACTTCCCCGCGTATCTTCCAATTGTAAATATATATATATATATGCAATATTGCATAAACATATAAATATAAATTAATAATCTGCATATATATATATATACATACATACATATATATATATATAGGGGTTTGCTAACATGAGGAATCTGTTTTTTCAATAAGATCAAGTTAGCATCGTGTACCATAAAATTGGGACACAAAACACATTGCACTTCTTGCTGAAATGAGTTTTAATAATAAGGGTGCTTTAATAATTTTACATTCTGAAAATTAAAAAAAATAAAAAAAAACCCAAAATCCTCACCCCCAAACCCTTCGACCCCTCTTTCTTCCTCTCTCATTTTCTTATCTCACTAACTTAGTTGGTTATTCCCAAGACTTGAGCTTCAGATCTTTCAATGCCCTTATTGAATTCAGTATTTGTTATCACTTTCTGTTAACTCATTACTCTTGGGAAATTTGCCAGATTCAGTTTGGATTTTTGGGACACAATTGTAAGAACTACAATCGGTGAGTGAAATAACTAGGAGACACTAGGAGAACACCTAGAAGGGGGGGTTGAATAGGTGTTAGAGAAACCTTGAAAGATTTTCGAAAGAAACAAATCGAAACGATTAAAATAAATGATTTTTACAAGATTTTCAGCCCTTAATCGATTAAAACAAGTTGCTAATCGATTAACCCTTAAAAAAACAATAATTTAATCGATTAATCAAACAGGTTAATCGATTAATACCGAAAGTTTGATTTTGGTTAATCGATTAACACTTCTAGTTAATCGATTAATCACTGTTAAAACTGAAAAATCACTTTTCAATCAAATACGAAAATCAAACAATTAACACGTATGATCAGAGATAAAGCGGAATTGATTAACACCAATATTTTTATTGATTACCTAGGTTATGAAAATGATTTTCCCCAAATCAATTTGCACAATCAAGATTCAATTTAATCAATTATGAAAATCAATCTTTTCTAGGTTTTCAACCAAGAACAATATTGAAATGACTTGAATGTAAAGAGTTAAGGGAATAGAGATACTGCACAGAGATTTATCCTGGTTCACTTTCATCCACTTGAAAGCTACATCCAGTCCCCTCTTCAACCAAGAGAGATTCTTCACTATGAGGAATTAGAGTTCTCAAATTACAAGTAAATGCCTCTCAAGACTCCCTTCTTGATAGCCTTCAAGAGATACCACACTCTTGCCTTGCAACCCTATTGAATCTAATCTAACCTCTTCCCTTGCTTGTTGATATCCCCACAACAAGTCTTCCACTTGCTTGATGATGCCTCACACGAAGACTTCCAAATGCTTGTTAACACAACAAGACTTCCAAGATAACTTTGCTTGATGAACAACCACCAAGTCTTCCTTTGTTGTAGATAGCTTGCCTTCTTTGCAATGATTACAACTCAAATGAAAACAATAACAATCCTATGAATCTCTTTCAAGAGCTATGAAAATATCAACATAAGAGATTCAAAGATTCTTGATCAAAGAATGTAAAAAGTGAAAGCTTTGATCTATGAAAGTGAGAGAGAATAGTGTGGCTTGATCTTTGTAAAATTGATATGAAAGTTGTTCTAATGTGTTCTAATGATTCACAAAGGTTAGGAAAAGGTTTATATAGAATACCCAAAAGTTAGGATCATTGAAAACTGATTTTGAGAAGTTAAAAACGTATTTTAAAAACCAGCACTGCAGGTGTTAATCGATTAACCACTGTAGCATGTGTGTTAATCGATTAACTTAACCCATTAATCGATTAACCACTGTTCAAATCAATTAAAAACTTGTTTTCTCAAAACTAAACCTTTCCTTTCAAACCTTTAAGTCACCTATTGATTTTAGGTTAAGTGAATACTCAAAATATAATATAATCATGACCTTGATAGAGATTCACTAACCTCTAAAGACTCTACCGAAACTCATTAAAATAAAAGACTCAAACTAAAGATATTACAATTATACACAAATTAAGTCTTCATGAGCTTGCTCTCTCTTCATCATTTGTTGAGTGTTGTTTGCTTGTTGAGCTTGAACTTGATCAACATAATTGTAGCTTGTTCAAAACCTTTGTCATTATCAAAACATTCTCACTGGATCTTACAATCTCCCCCTTTTTGAAAATGACAAACATGTTTTGAATTTGTTTGAAGTTGTTGATGCTTGAACCATTTGATACTTGGTGAGACTCTTGCTCCCCCTCAATAAATGCTTTTGACATTTGAATCCAATTGAGTAAGCTTGATTCTCCCCCTATCTTCAACAACTTTGATCAACCTACATAAAAACAAACAAAACAACCTCTTCTCCCCCTTTTGGCATTATCAAAAAGTAATATATACCAATTGAAATATAAAATTCTAAGCCAAAATAGAGAAATCAACATTCATTTCTTCACAACATTGATACCAAATAATCAATGATACCAATTGTAAAAACTAAAGATCTATACTTTGAAATGTGATACCAATTGGAGAGAAATATGACAATGAAATATAATACCAATTGTAACTTAAAAAGTCATCATATCACTTAACAAAGTAAGATATCAAGTGTAAAGAAATATCACAATAACAACAATAGCATGATAATCATCTAATGATCACACAATGATACCAATTGAACTTTGTAGAAGTAATATCAATTGTAAATATCCAACAATATCATTTGTACCAATTTGTAGGACTTTCTCTTGAGACTTGAAGATGCAAATAATGAATAACATTTGTAAGTCCTTTTGCTCTTCAATCATTCCTACAAAACAATCATGCTTTGCCTTTTGGTATCCAAATAGTTTTGGATCCATTTTTGTTAGTTAAGGGACTCTCACCCTTCTTAACCCAAACAAAATTTCCTTTAGGTATACCATGCACTTTAATATAACACACATTTGAAGTATGTCCATGAGTACCACAATAGAAACATGTTGGTGCATTTGAAAAATCAACTTTAGAAAAATCAACAACATTTCTATGAGACTTACTCTTAGCATTAGTATAACCCAAACCAAATTTGTTTGAATTTTCTCTTTGAAAATTTAACAATGTGCGCAATTTAATATCACCACTTGAGAAACTTGCAAGCTTATTTTTCAAAATAGCATTTTCATCTTTAAGCAACTTGCAATTCTCACAATCAACCACAATATTCAATCTACTAGCACAATCACAAGAAGAACTAGCATAAATGAGATCAAGAGTTTCATTTTCAAGATTAAGCTCATCAACTTATTTTTGAAGTTCTAAAATCTCTTGTTGATGTTTCAAAATGAGCTTCTTACTTTCAATGTTTTTCAAAGCTAGTTTCTTGAGATGTTCATGCATTTCTTCATAAGCATTATATAACATTTCATATTTAGAAGAAATCTCGGATTTAGTATGACTTACATTGCTATCCTCGCTTTGTTCACTTGATTCATCATTTGAACTTTCTTCTTCATCTACTAGAGCTATCAAGTTGAGACAAGCGGCTTCTTCATCATCCGAAGAACTATTTGATGTGCTTTTCTTGTCTTCTTCATCATCCCAAATGATGTATGCCCTTTTATGTTTTGTATCACAACTAGTAGTTCTTCTTTCTTTCTCCTTTTTCTTGAGATACTTAGAACATGCATACTTGAGATGACCGGGTTTTCCACATTCATGGCAAACTATTCCTTCTTTTGTTGTCTTTGTCTTGTAGTGTGGGGAATTCTTCTCTTTACTATTGTCTTTGTTCAACCTTCCTTTTCTCCTTAGAAGCTTGCTAAAATTTCTTAGTAGAAGTTTCATCTCCTCTTCATCAATGTCCGAATCGGAATCTTCATTATCATCATTATCGGAACTCTCTTCCTTTTTGTATGACCTTTGAGCTTTAAGAGCAATTCCTTTTCTTTCTTTGTTCTTATCAGACTTTTCATGCATATGTAAACGCCCAAGCTCCATTTCATGTTCTTGAAGCTTTCCGAAAAGTGTAGCTAAGTCCATGGTGTCCAAGTCCATTGACTCAACAATTGCGGTAACCTTAGGTTGCCATTCCCTACTTAGACATCTTAAAACTTTGTTAACAAGTTCACAATTCAAGAAAGTTTTTCCAAGAGCAGTGAGATGATTAACAATATGAGTAAAACGTTTTTGCATAATACATATAGATTCATTAGGAAACATACGAAACAATTCATATTCATGCATCAAAGAATTTAATCTAGCACGCCTAACTTCACTAGTGCCTTCATGTGTGACTTGCAAGGTGTCCCACATTTCTTTGGCATTACAACATTGGGAGACTCTAAAGAACTCATCATAAGATAGAGCGGAGGTGATGATATTCTTAGCTTTTAAATCATATTGAATTTTATTTTTATCATCATCGGTCCACTTATCTTTGGGGGTTAAATGAGGTACACCTTCTACTTGAGTTGAGGGAATATGAGGACCATTTTCAATGGCTTCCCAAATGTTCATGTCTATAGCTTCTATAAAAATTCTCATTCTAACTTTCCAATAAGCATAACCCTCTCCACCAAACATAGGAGGGCGGCTAATTGAAGCACCTTCACCACCAAAGGGATTCGTAGAACCCATTGTAGTTTCCTCAAGGATCTTTCCGAAAAAAGCTCTATGCTCGTGTCTTTCGATCGAGCTCTGATACCAATTGTAAGAACTACAATCGGTGAGTGAAATAACTAGGAGACACTAGGAGAACACCTAGAAGGGGGGGTTGAATAGGTGTTAGAGAAACCTTGAAAGATTTTCGAAAGAAACAAATCGAAATGATTAAAACAAATGATTTTTACAAGATTTTCAGCCCTTAATCGATTAAAACAAGTTGTTAATCGATTAACCCTTGAAAAAACAACAAGTTAATCGATTAATCAAATAGTTTAATCGATTAATACCGAAAGTTTGATTTTGGTTAATCGATTAACACTTCCAGTTAATCGATTAATCACTGTTAAAACTGAAAAATCACTTTTCAATCAAATACGAAAATCAAACAATTAACACGTATGATCAGAGATAAAGCGGAATTGATTAACACCAATATTCTTATTGATTACCTAGGTTATGAAAATGATTTTCCCCAAATCAATTTGCACAATCAAGATTCAATTTAATCAATTATGAAAATCAATCTTTTCTAGGTTTTCAACCAAGAACAATATTGAAATGACTTGAATGTAAAGAGTTAAGGGAATAGAGTACTGCACAGAGATTTATCCTGGTTCACTTTCATCCACTTGAAAGCAACATCCAGTCCCCTCTTCAACCAAGAGAGATTCTTCACTATGAGGAATTAGAGTTCTCAAATTACAAGTAAATGCCTCTCAAGACTCCCTTCTTGATAGCCTACAAGAGATACCACACTCTTGCCTTGCAACCCTATTGAATCTAATCTAACCTCTTCCCTTGCTTGTTGATATCCCCACAACAAGTCTTCCACTTGCTTGATGATGCCTCACACCAAGACTTCCAAATGCTTGTTAACACAACAAGACTTCCAAGATAACTTTGCTTGATGAACAACCACCAAGTCTTCCTTTGTTGTAGATAGCTTGCCTTCTTTGCAATGATTACAACTCAAATGAAAACAATAACAATCCTATGAATCTATTTCAAGAGCTATGAAAATATCAACATAAGAGATTCAAAGATTCTTGATCAAAGAATGTAAAAAGTGAAAGCTTTGATCTATGAAAGTGAGAGAGAATAGTGTGGCTTGATCTTTGTAAAATTGATATGAAAGTTGTTCTAATGTGTTCTAATGATTCACAAAGGTTAGGAAAAGGTTTATATAGAATACCCAAAAGTTAGGATCATTGAAAACTGATTTTGAGAAGTTAAAAAACGTATTTTAAAAACCAGCACTGCAGGTGTTAATCGATTAACACAATGCATTAATCGATTAACACAATGCATTAATCGATTAACACAATGCATTAATTGATTAACCACTGTAGCATGTGTGTTAATCGATTAACTTAACCCATTAATCGATTAACCACTGTTCAAATCAATTAAAAACATGTTTTCTCAAAACTAAACCTTTCCTTTCAAACCTTTAGCCACCTATTGATTTTAGGTTAAGTGAATACTCAAAATATAATATAATCATGACCTTGATAGAGATTCACTACCCTCTAAAGACTCTACCCAAACTCATTAAAATAAAAGACTCAAACTAAAGATATTACAATTATACACAAATTAAGTCTTCATGAGCTTGCTCTCTCTTCATCATTTGTTGAGTGTTGTTTGCTTGTTGAGCTTGAACTTGATCAACATAATTGTAGCTTGTTCAAAACCTTTGTCATTATCAAAACATTCCCACTGGATCTAACAACAATGACATATGAAGGCTTTTTTTGGCTTCTTAAAGATGATGATTCAGTTGGAAAAAGCCATTGTTGGCTTTTCAATCCCCTTATAGGTAAGTTTTAATCATTATTTAGCTTATTTGATTTATGTCAAATTTTTGAATGTCAATCACGACTTATTGAACACTTTTTGTTTTTGTTTTTTTTTTCTGATTTAATAGGATGACAAAGTGTTTAACAATCATGCATTAAAAGGAAGATATGAAAACATGCCTTAGAAGGAAGAAAAAGATTAGTCAAAAGCCTATATTGGATCTGAAGATGATTTTGGACAAGAATAGTGGTAATGCAAGGGTGGGTTGTAACTTGTATATTCATCAAATATGAATGGATAGTCGTAATGTAGAGGTGCCTAATATATGCAGATGATTTTGGAGCTACATCATGCAGTGATGTAGGTTTGGTTTATAGGATTCAATTATGTACTGAACTTTCGCACTCCTAATTCTCCTAATTTAAAAGTTGTTTGTGACTTGATTATACATGGGCCAATTATATGACCTGTAATAGTGAAGAGAATAATAACAGAAAACAAATTCTATGTTTCATGAAGTAAAAATTTTGATTGCAACAAGACAAAGATTTGTACAATGAAGTATTCCACCTATACCTTTTTATTGCAATAACACAAGGTACAAATTGGACTTAATTTACAATATGACTGTATCCTAACACCTACTTTTTATAGTATAATGATACATAAAATCAAATTCTTATTTTTCATACAACTAGTTACTACACTACACTAGAAGTCATTAGATCCTCTCCATGCCATCTTGAACCACCTCATGAAATAAGAGTGACTTATGCTCTTGCCAAGCTTGTACAAAGCACTAAACAATCCCTTAATTTGAAAATTTGTAATATCTAACTCAATAAGAAATTCCATCGTCCATTGCAAAGCCAAAGCCTTAGCTATTTTGGCATTTAGAGCTTCTTGCATTAACTTGGTAGTTACAGCCAAGAAACTTCCTCAAACATCTTGGACCATCATTCCAAATTACTTCCCAACCTTTCTTTAGAAAAACATGAAAGTGAAGCAATTCTCGTCATGGCTACAATGACTTCTTGAAGTTGTTAGTTGCTGCACTGGTGCTAATTGTTGTGAGAAACATGAATACCAAACTGACACCTTCATCACTATCAGGATCCTAAATCCAAATCAAGCACACCTTTAAATTGACCGCCACGCATTGAGGGTGCACCAAAAATCCTGAATATAGCAATCGGCTCGCATACCATGTATACCAAGTAAGGTCGTAATTTAGTATAAGATGATCTGCATCAAGGAAGAAACACAAAATTAAGCAACAAAAAATTAAAAAGAAAATGAAATTGGAAACTAAATTTAAAAGAAAATGAATGAACAAGCAATAGGACTATATACGGAGAACAAATAATAGACAAAATAACAAAAGCCGTTCATTTTGTTTTTCAGTTTACACTCGTGCCCAGCACTAGCTACTATGAGCTAGCTAATTCTTCTCTAGCTAGATAGAGAGTTGGAACCAACTTTGGGTTAAATAATAGGTACCGTATAGCTTAAATAACAAGCACTAGCTGATTAATTTACAAGGTCTAGTAGTTCAAGCAAATATAACAAACATAGCCTTGGTATAGCTAGCACTCAAGCAAGGCACAGATGCCCATTTTTAAACTCAAGATCATCTCCATAGTGATGAAGATTCATATGAGAATGGTGCTGACTGTTGGGTTTCCTTCTTTATTTGATGGGAAGAGATAAAAAGTCCAAGTCATTACTTGGAGAGAAAGTCAAGTTGAGTGGAAAGCAAGTCAAGGTACTTGGAGAGCAAGCTTACTTACTTAGAGAGAAAACTTACTTACTTGGAGACAAAGTCAAACCACTTGGAGTGGAGAGCAAGCAATTGGAGTGAGGAGCAAGTCAGAGCCTCCAATCCAAACAATATAAATAGAGCTCTCTAGGAGAGAGCAAGATGCACCAACACCACCAAACCTCAAGAGAGAGTCTTAGAGAGTTTTTCCACCATAGAGTGAGTATAGAGAGTTCCTAGCGAGAAGTGGAGTTCGACATTGATCTCGTACCTAGTACTAGTCTGATTTCTATCGCACCGTACCGAATGACACCTCCGGAGTTGACAGAATTGAAAAAGCAGTTACAGGAACTATTGACCAAGAGGTTAATTAGGCCGAGTGTGTCGCCCTGGGGAGCTCCAACTCTTTTTGTTAAGAAGAAGGACGGTAGTCTCCGAATGTGCACTGATTACAGGCAATTGAGTGCTGTGACAGTGAAAAATAAATATCCACTCCCTCACATCGATGATTTGTTGGATCAGCTTAAGCGAGTAGCAATATTTTCTAAAATTGACCTCCGATCTGGATACCATCAAATCCGTATCCGAGAAGAGGACATTCCTAAGACTGCTTTCAGGACGCGATATGGGCACTCTGAATATGTTGTAATGCCCTTTGGTCTCACGAATGCTCCTGCGATCTTTATGGACTACATGAACAGGATCTTCAGACCTTATTTGGATTCGTTCGTCATAGTGTTCATTGACGACATTCTTATCTATTCTAAGAGTCCCAGTGAGCATGAAGAGCATTTGAGAATGGTGCTACAGGTTCTCAAAGACAAACAGCTCTATGCAAAACTTTCCAAATGTAGTTTCTGGTTGGACGAAGTCCACTTTCTGGGTCATGTAATTTCGAAGAAGGGTGTTGCTGTTGATCCTTCTAAGGTGGAAGCAATGTTGAAGTGGGAGAGGCCCAAGTCAGTGACTGAAATTAGAAGTTTTCTTGGTATGGCGGGCTATTATCGGAGTTTTATCGAAGGGTTCTCCAAATTAGCCCTTCCATTAACCATGATAACCAGGAAGGATGCCCCTTATGAATGGTACCCGGAGTGTGAGCACAGTTTCCAAGAGCTGAAACAGAGATTGACTAGCTCTCCGGTTTTGACTTTGCCCGACACGACTCAATCCTTCGATGTGTACTGTGATGCTTCAAAATAGGGATTAGGTTGTGTACTGATGCAACAGGGTAAAGTCATAGCATACGCATCTAGACAGTTGCGACAACATGAGCAGAATACCCCACTCATGATCTTGAACTAGCAGTTGTTGTATTTGCATTGAAAATCTGGAGACATTACTTGTATGGCTCAAAGTTTGAAGTTTTCAGTGTTCACAAAAGTCTCCGTTATTTGTTTGACCAAAAGGAGCTAAACATGAGACAGAGGAGATGGATGGAATTCCTGAAGGATTATGACTTTCATCTTCAATACCATCCGGGCAAAGCTAACGTAGTGGCGGATGCACTAAGTCGAAAGACTTTACATGCCAACAATCTGATGGTGAACGAGATGCAATTAATGCAGGAGTTCAGCAACCTTAATCTAGGCGTGCAGGTGAAAGAGAAAAGCATAGTCCTGGAGATGTTGCAAGTTACAAATAAGTTCGTCGGTCTTATTAAAGAAAGACAAACTGATGATGAGGAGCTACAAAAACAGCTGGAAAGGGTAACAGAAGATGCGGATCCTGATTTTAAGAAAGGTTCCGATGACATTATCTAATTTAGAGGCAGGGTGTGCATTCCAATGGACTCTGAAGTAAGAAGAATGGTCCTAGAGGAAGCTCACAAGACTAGACTTAGTCTACATCCAGGCACCACCAAAATGTATCAGGATCTGAAACGATTGTTTTGGTGGCCAGGGTTAAAGAAGGATGTAGCGGATTATGTGTCTCGATGTTTGGTTTGTCAAAAGGCCAAAATCGAACACCAGAAACCATGTGGTTTGTTAAGACCCTTAGAGATTCTAGAGTGGAAATGGGACAACATAGTTATGGATTTCATATCCGGTCTTCCAAGAACCAATACAGGATGTGATGCCATTTGGGTAATTGTTGACAGATTGACTAAGTGTGCCCATTTCATTCCAATGAATATGAAGTATATCTTGGAGAAATTGACTCAGCTGTACATTAGGGACATAGTCAGATTGCATGGAGTGCCTACTAGCATTGTATCTGACCGTGATCCAAGGTTCCTATCCAGATTCTGGCAGAGCTTGCAGCAGGCACTGGGTACTAAGTTGAAATTCAGTACTACTTATCATCCCCAGACAGATGGTCAAACCGAGCGCACCATTCAGTCCCTAGAAGATCTATTGTGGACATGTGTGCTTGAACAATCTGGGAGCTGGGAGACACTTTTACCTTTGGTAGAATTCACTTATAACAATAGCTTTCATTCTAGTATCGGAATGACTCCATTTGAAGCACTGTATGGTCATAAATGTAGAACACCTTTGTGTTGGTTTCAAATGGGAGAAAATTTGCTAATTGGTCCTGACATAGTACATGAAACTACTGAAAAGATCTGAATGATCAAGGGTCGAATGAAAGCATCCCAAGATCTCCATAAAAGTTATGCAGATAAACGTAGGAAACCCTTGTAATTTGATGCAGGTGACCATGTGTTCTTGAGGGTAAATCCTACCACGAGTATTGAATGAACAATAAAGTCCAAGAAGCTAACTCCTAGGTTCGTCGGACCTTATCAGATCTTGGAGAAGGTTGGTCCAGTTGCTTACAAGATTGCTCTACCTCCCCATTTGTCCAAGTTGCACGATGTATTCCATGTTTCACAATTAAGGAAATACATCCATGATCCCTCCCATGTTGTTGTAATGGATGATTTGCCATTGAAGGAAAATTTGACGTTTGAAGTACTACCAGTCAGGATCGAAGATAGACAGGTGAAGCAACTTAGAGGCAAATAAATTTTCTTGGTCAAGGTGATTTGGAGCCAGAACAATGTGGAAGAAGCCACTTGGGATCTGGAAAGCAAGATGAAAGAATCCCATCCACACTTGTTCAGTGCCAACTGAATTTCGAGGACGAAATTCTGGTAAATGGGAGAGGATTGTAACATCCCTAATTTAATTCCTAGTATAATTGATGTTGTGATAAGTTTAGAGTGAAGGAAATGATAATATTAAGTTAAAACTAGTGAATTGAAGACTTGTTTTAGGGTTTAAAACATAGAACGTTAGGAAATTTAAAATAAATATTTACAACTCAAAACGTAAATTCCACCGTTGGATGTGAAGATAAGGGTCTTGGGAAGCTTATCTCAAAATTTGAGGAAGATCCGACAGTTAACGAAGAAGTTATGACGTAGTCAATGCGAAGTCAACAGACTCCCACACACAAGAATCACGCACCAGGTCGAAATATCCGGATATATTGGTGGATTGAGGAAACCGCAATTGATGGTTGAAACAACTAAGGAACCCTAGGAGAACACCTAGAAGGGGGGGTTGAATAGGTGTTTAAGAAACCTTGAAAGATTTTCGAATGAAACTAATCGAAACAATCAAAACGAATGAATTTTACAAAATCTTCAGCTCTTAATCGATTAAGACCAGAATGTTCACTAAATGTTAATCGATTATGATCACCCTTAATCGATTAAGCACATTCAAAACTGAAAAATCACTTTTCAATCGAATACGAAAATCAATCAATTAACACGTATGATCAGAGATTCAGCGGAAAGGATTAATACCAATATTCTTATTGATTACGTAGGTTATGAAAATGATTTTCCCAAATCAATTTGCAAAATTAAGATTCAATTCAATCACTTAAGAAAAATCACTCTTTTCTAGGTTTTCAACCAAGAACATATGAAATGACAAGAATGTAAAGAGTTAAGGGTTTAGAGATACGGCACAGTGATTTATCCTGGTTCACTTTCATCCACTTGAAAGCTACATCCAGTCCCCTCTTCAACAAAGAGAGATTCTTCACTATGAGGAATTAAAGTTCTCAAATTACAAACAAATGCCTCTCAAGACTCCCTTCTTGATAGCCTCCAAGAGATACACCACACTCTTGTTTTGCAATCCTATTGACCCTCTAATCTAACCTCTACCCTTTGCTTGTTCATAACTCCACACAACAAGTCTTCCACGTTGCTCGTTGATACCTCACAACAAGACTTCACTTTGCTTGATGAACCACCAAGACTTCTTCTTCAATTTGAACTTGCTTGATGATAATTGACACACCAAGGCTTCTTTTTTTGTTGTAAATGACTTGACTCTTGCAAAGATTACAACTCAAATGAAAACCATAACAATCCTATGAATCTCTTTCAATAGCTATGACAATATCACATAAGAGACTCAAAGATTCTTGATCAAAGAATGTAAAAGTTAAAGCTTTTGATCAATGAAATTGAGAGAGAATAGAGTGGCTTGATCTTTGTAAAATTGATATGAAAATTGTTCTAATGTATTCTAATGATTCACAAAGGTTAGGAAAAGATTTATGTGAAATACCCAAAAGTTAGTAAACTTAAAAACTCATTTTGAGAAGTGAAAAACGTATTTTAAAAACCAGTTTTACAGGTCTTAATCAATTAAAACATGTCTTAATCGATTAAGCACTGTAACTTTGAAAATGTTAATCGATTATGATAAAGCTTAATCGATTATGATAGTTCAAAACAGTTAAAAACATGTTTTCTCAAAACTAAACCTTTTCTTTCAAACCTTTAAGCCACCTATTGATTTTAGGTTAAGTGAAAACACAAATTATGATATAATCATGACCTTGATAGAGATTCACTACCCTCTAAAGATTCTACCCAAACTCATCAAAATAAAGACTCAAGCTAAAGATATTACAAATATACTCAAACTAAGTCTTCATGAGCTTGCTCTCTCTTCTTCACTTGATGTTTGTTGTTTGCTTGTTGAGCTTGAACTTGATCAACACATTTGTAGCATGTTCAAAACCTTTTGTCATTATCAAAACATTCACAATGGAACTTACATGGATATCCGGATATTTCGCTCAGATCAGCATAAAACGTGTTGGACCTTCTTCCTCATTCACTCCCCCTTTGTTTTCTCTCTCTAGGGCACAAAATCCTCCCCTTTCTCTCTCTAAATTCCACTTGAAATCATCCCTCAAACCCATAATAAACTACTAAAAATCAATCCCCATCACATACAAACATCATTGCCTTCATCAATCTCTCCTATTATTCTCTCTCAAGCCATGGGTATGAGTTAGGGTTCAAAGGTTTCAACACCCACTCTTGATTTCCACCATTTCCAGCTCAAGGTAAGTGAGATTCAAGCTTTCCTCCTCATTTCCTTCATGTACACGAATTTCCTTCCATTATTTCTAACTAGTTTCATCTCTTTTGCTCCATGGCTCAATTTCCCTCTCCTCCATAGCTTTGAAGCTCTCTTTCTCCTCTTTCTTCCTTGGAGTTTCAAACCACACATCCATGGAGAGCCACACCCTTTCAAGTTTCTTGCACCTTTTTAACAAGTGAACTCAAGCTCACTTCCTCTCTCTCAATCACAAGGTAAATTTTATTCCTTCCGCCTTCTCTTAGAAATTCGAATTTCTCCACCTTAGTGGACCATACTCTCATGTTTTCTCCATTCTAATGGCTAGTTGGAATCAAGTTCACTTTCCCCATTCTACTCACAACACACTTGGGAGCTTCTTGGTTGAGGCTTGAAAGGGGTAGGGCAAAGTTTGAGCTAGGGTTTTGCGAAGATTTCTCCTATCTCTTTGGTAGAGGTAAGGAGTGCGTATTACCTTATTTTAGGGATAAGTTTCTAGTATGTATATAGTGCTTGCTAAGAGTTTGTTGTTAGTTTTGGGATTTTTGCACCTTGGGGTAGTTGATATAAATTGATAATTAGAGCTTAGAAATTAAGGAAAATAACTTGGGTTGTGAATGTATTGGTGATGATGTTATGTGTTATATGTGCTTATATTCGCTAAGTGATTGAATGATGTTTAAGAATAATCAATTGATTAGGGACTCAGAAAATGTGAAAGTAATTAATAAATAATTAATTAGAAAAGAGAAAGATAATTGAATAAAGGATAGTCGAACCAGTAATATGATGGAGAGAAATACCCAATAAAGAGTATGATATAATAATGTGTGGAATCCGACTGCGATTGTGCGCGAATCGAATAGTCCACGACAAAGAATAAGATATAAATATGTGTGGAATCCGACTGCGATTGTGCGCGAATCGGATAGTCCGCGAAAAAGACTAATTAATATTCTCTTGCGGTCGGCTGCGATTGTACGCGAATCGGTTAGTACGCGAAAGAGAATAAACACTATAACCCTTGCGGCCGGCTGCGATTGTACGCGAACCGGGGCCGACTGCGATTGTACGCGAATCGGTTAGTACGCGAAAGAGAATAAACAAAAAAAAGAGAAAAAGACTATATAATAAACCCTTGCGGCCGGCTGCGATTGTACGCGAATCGGTTAGTACGCGAAAGGGGATAAACATTAAACTTGTGCGACCGACTGCGATGTGGCACGAATCGGACCGTACATAAAGAAGAAGACTTGAAATAACCTAAAGAATATGAAAGATGTGATCGGACGAAAGAAAGATAATATGAAAGACAGTAGTAAAGAAAAGGTTAACAAGATATGATAAAACATAAGAATGAGAGACAGAGAATGAAAAGCAGAGAAATAAGAGAGGAAAGAATTATGAAAATAAGTAAAGTGTTAAAGTGAATAGAATGAGAGAACTGATAACCTGTTTCTGATATGCATGTGAGCATGATATGGATGATTAGATGATTATGTGAATTATGTGTGTTTGGCTTAGTCGGTTATTGTGTCATATCAGAAATTGCTATTCCTACTTTATGTGTAATGCTTACTACCTTACCATTTTTCCACAGGTACTGAGTCAGAGCTTACACCCGATCCGGCCGAGCAGAGGTACTCTCCCTTACAGGGAGAGTAGGTTGTTTATGTTTAGGACATGGGTCTATCCTGGGCCAGTGGATATGATCTGATCGTTTTTTTTTTTGTTATGGACCATGTAAATATATTTTTTGGGTGGGCCCAGAACGCTTTCTTTTGGGAGGGAGCTTTGCTGGGAAAGAAACAATTTCCATTCACTTTGTTTGCATGCTGCATACTCTGATGTTTATAATTTGATGTTGTGAGTGTGCACACTGTTGCACCAAGATATGATATATGTTCTTGTTATGCCCTTCTGGCATTCTGGCTATTGAAATGAATTTGCCTATCAGGTTTTGAAGAAAAACTAAATTTTGGAAAGTCCTATAAACAAAAGAAACTTCGTCCGTTTGACGGAAGATTTTTATAAGTTAAAAAGGAAATTTTAAATTCACTATTTTCAATAATGGGTATTTAAGGGTAGTTAATGTAGGGTGTTACACCCAACAACAACAACAACAACAACAACAACAACAACAACCACCAAAAGATAGGAGTGATTGGAAAAGATTTCACAAATTACAAACTATGACAAGAAAAATTAAAAGGACGACTAAAATTGAAAGAAGCTTGAGATCTATGCTAGGATCTTGTAACCAAATTCTTAGTGTGTCTTTACTTGCCTTGACTTTCTGGGACAATTACATGTATAACGTCTCAAAATCTTCTACCTAAGAAGCGTCAACTCCAAAAGTTCAATAGCTGTTGAACACATATGCAAGGAATAGGTACATGTCATTATGCAATATTAAATAAGTATCATGTTGTTCTAAATGTAAAAAAACGGGGGTAACAATTTGGATTATTTATACACTTATTACATGTCAACTGCTTCTCATAGAAAGCCAAGAATTTGTGATGGTGAAAGATTTGGGATTTTATGGAACAAATCAATAACAGAGCAGAGACTAACAAAATATCTCAAATTTATGAACAACATAACTTTTTGGCCAACATCATATTGAAGACATGCTCAAATAATTAAGGTAGTAACATATATATCAAAGAAAGCTGAACAACTCAATAACATTTCTAAAATGGCAAACATAATAAATTCCAAAAAAGTAAACAATATGAAATAAACAACATTTCAGAGAAATAATTATATGTGGAGACACATAAGATAAACCAAGAAATATTACTTAGATTCTATCAATTATGTAAACACATCCTGAGATTTTTTCACAAGCCTTTTTACAAACACCTTGTGTGCTTGTTATCAATGATTACTGGGGTTGGTTGCTGGGGTAGTGGTTGTTGGAGTTGTTGTCGTGGTGGGTTGCTGTCCAGTTGGTGGTTGTTGGGTGGGTGTCGTGGTGGCTCCTGGGGTGGTTGTCGTGGTGGCTTCTGGAGGGCGCAACCGGGTGGGTTGGGTGCGGGTGCTGTGGATCGCCCCTGGGGAAGGGGTTGGGTCGCGGTTGGGCGTCTGGATCGAACTGGGGTGGCTGAGCAGCGACGACGGTGGGTGGCTGAGCGGCGACTACTATAGGAGACGGTGGGCTAAAGGGAGAAGAGAGAAGAGAGAAAAGGTTTAGTGAGAGAGATGAAAGATAATATGTTCAGAGAAATGAGTAGTGAGTACGGGTCTGGGGGGTTCTTTTTTTTTTAATTTAAAAATTAAAATTATTGAAATACCCCTGTGTCTTTAAAACTAAGTCTCCTTAAAGTGTGAGAGTTTTTTTGTCTAAAAAAAACTGGTACACTATGCTAAAGTGTTCCAACTAAAAAACACTTTACATAGGTTAGCAAATCCCATATATATAAATTTATATATTTACATATATTTATGTGATCTCTTAATTTATTTTATCTTTTGTTTACCTTAGTAATCACGATCATTATATTACAAAATCAGTAATTACCATACCTTTTGAACAAAGTCAATTACTACCATTTTATAAAAAATTCTCATTTATTAATTACATGGAAATCAACAAATGTTGATTACATAAGGGCATTTTTGGAAAAATAATAATTGCATTTGTGATTTGTTCTTATGTGGAAGACAAACATAATGTCCTAGAATGGGTATTATATATAAGCCTAGAGTTCCTATATATATTTTACAGATTGTTATTATTAGAGAACATAGTGGTTCTTACGTTTTTACCTTCTATTGTTGTTGTACCACATATTATTTTGAGCATATATACTGTTTGTAATGTTTGTTATTTCATCACATCTTTGAGCAAGGTCTGAAGTTTTATAATGCCTCGGAAACATAAATCTTCAAGAGGTGTATATTTAATCTCATATATCCTTGCACTTAAGAGTTAGTGTCTCACTCTTAGCGTATGTGTTTTGTATGATCAATGTGTTTCTTTATACTTTTATAAAGCTCTAATAATTTATCATGCAGTGATTAATATAAATGTTCAAGATATTTTCATAACGTTATATATTACATATGACACCCACTTTGTTGCTATAATTTTTGTGCATTCTTACATACCCCAACTTTCTAATATTTATATAATTTGTTTCTCTAATCTATTGTGATATGTAGTTTTAATGTTGTTCTTATTTATTCATCTAACACTTATTAACTTCTACATTAGTAAAATAAAATGATCTTTTTTTGCTTGCACCTTTACCAGTTTTTGATGATGATCTATCCTTGCGTCGGCGTGGACCTACATCAACTGCCAGTAATATGTGTTAGTATCTTTCACTTTTTTATTTAATTACCAATGAATTACGGGGTTTTTTTTATTTATGTCTTTTATTTTTCACACCAGATCTAATTGTCTTCTATGTTTTCGGTGTCTATGCTTGTCGTCAATGAAGAAGGCTTCATACAAACTTATACACGAGGTTTCTAAATTTTATTTATATTTAAGTACATCAATAGCTAATTTTTATACCTTTGATGTCCAAATGTCATTTTTTTTGTTACCCAATACTCCTTATTTATTGTGTACTATTCTATATGTTGATCTTTGTCCATAGTATTTCTATTGTATCCTTTGCTCCCTCTGATTTTTACATCATGTTTTTTTAATTTGTTCATGTATCTTTTTTTATTTACCGTTTTGTCATATTTACAGTTGATATATATAATAAAAAGTTTAATTTGCCCATTATAGTTATTTAATTCCTTGATGATTTTTCCTGTTACATTAACTAAATATTGTTTAATTTTTCATAGTTTAATAATTATTTTTGGCTTATTTAAGTTTTTAGTGCCTAAACTTAAGTGTACTTTTGGAATTGGTCCTTAAACATTTTTTGATGCTTTGAGTCCCTAAACTTTACTTGAATTTTGGAAATGGTCCTTTCACCACTTAAGTGGTGATATGACCGAGGCCATGACACGTCACCTTCACCAAATCGATAGGTAACGTGACAGATGATGCCACGTGATTTTTTTAAATTAAAAAAATCAAATTTAATAAAATAATTAAAAATTGTACTTTTTAAAGAAAACTAAACTATTTAATAATTTTTAAAAGAAATGATTTTTTTAATATAAAAAAATCATGTAGTGTCACGTGACGTTACATTACACGTCACTCGTCTATATTGTGAATGTGACGTGACATGTGGTCGACTATATCATCACTTAAGTGACAAAAGGACCATTTCCAAAAATTGAACAAAGTTCAGGGACCCAAAGTATCGAAAAAAAGTTTAATGACTAATTCCAAAAGAACACTTAAGTTGAGGGACTAAAAAATGGCTTATTTAAGTTTTTAGTCCCTAAACTTAGGTGCTCTTTTGAAATTAGTCCTTGATCTTTTTTTTTTTTGTTGCTTTGGGTCCCTAAACTTTTTCAATTTTTGGAAAATGACCTTGTTGTTGCTTAAGTGATGATATGACCGATGAAATGCTACATAACTTTCGCAGTATCGATAGATAACATACTAGATGATGCTACGTGAATTTTAAAGATTAAAAAAAATTCAAATTTATTAAAAATAATTAAAATTTGTATTTTTTAAAAAAAGAAAATAAAATCCTTTAATAATTTTGAAAAAAAAATTTAATAAAAAAAATCATGTGGTGTTACAAAAGGCTACATAGCACTTCATTCTTCGATGTCGGACAAGTGACGTGACATTTCATTGGTCATATCATCACTTAAGCAACAACAGGGTCCTTTTCCAAAAATTGAAAAAGTTTAGGGACCCAAAACAACGAAAAAAAAGATCAAGGACCAATTCCAAAAGAGCACATAAGTTCGGGGACTAAAAACCTAAATATTATAATGAGTTGTAGATTACAAACCCCACCTTATATCCCCAAACCCCAATTTTAAAAGTGAAATTACCATAATGTCTTAATTAAAAAAAACTAGAATATAAACCCCTTTTTTTATCCCCAAACCCCAAAACCTTTTTCACCTTCCTAAAATTATCCATAAACCCCAAACCCCTTTTTTCATATATCCTATTATAGAAACTTTCTACTCCTTATTTTCTTCAAAAAAAAAAACCCCATCTTCCTCTCCCTCTTATCACTCAACCTCTCTCTCTCCCTTCTCCAAAAGTAATAGTTTTTTGGCATCCACTTTCATCAACATCGAGTTTTTGGTGCATCACTAGAGTAGTGTTCATGTTGGCGATTGCGTTGTCACTAAAGTACTTTTTTTTAAAACTGGAAGTACGTTTTCCGACTGTTCAGTCTCGAAAAACCAAATTCCAACTCGAGACTCTCGGAAATCATATACACAATAAAGTCAAATAATATTTTCCGAGATATGTGGGTCGGAAATTAAGCATGATTTCCGAAAGTCCCGAGTCGGAATTTGGTTTTCCGAGACTGGACAGTCGGAAAACGTACGTCCATTTTTTTTTCAAAAAAAACGTACCTTAGTGGCACGCAATCGCCAACACGAACACTACTCCAGTGACGCACCAAAAACTCGATGTTGATGAAAGTGGATGCCAAAAAACTATTACTTTTGGAGAAGGGAGAGAGAGAGAGGTTGAGTGATAAAAGGGAGAGGAAGAGGTTTCTTTTTGGAGAGAATAAGGAGTAGGAAGTTTCTATAATAGGATATATGAAAAAAGGGGTTTGGGGTTTATGGGTAATTTTAGGAAGGTGAAAAGGGTTTTGGGGTTTGGGGATAAAAAAACGGGGTTTGTATTCTAGTTTTTTTTTTAATTAAGGCATTATGGTAATTTCACTTTTAAAATTGGGGTTTGGGGATATAAGGTGGGGTTTGTAATCTACAACTCCATTATAATGGTAATTGTATTATTTATATCATTCAATTCCTAAGGTGTTACTCTATGGTATATAATCAATGCATAGATTATTTTATGTTTTTAATTTTTTATTTTATTATTGTCTTACTTTTTAAGGATTAAGATCAAACATACACATTGACTATATTATTGGTTTTGGTCTAACTATTGTATTGATTTTTTAATTTTAGTTTTCCTTTATTAAAAAAATTGTAGTCTCTATCTTTTCCCGCATGTTCTTATTATAATCGACATGTGGAGTCATACTCTCAGGTGTATTATGGTATGTTTTGTATATTTTTCTTACTTCATTTAAATGGTTAATAGAAAAATTGTTTCTTCTAATACTCAATAAATTCCATTTTTTATTGGTTTTTCTTTCAAATGATTTCTGTGCAGATGAATTCTTTCGCAACAATGAACTTATTGTCGTGTCCTTGGTCAAGATTATCCTTGAAGCTATGGAAGAACTTCGGAGAATGATCACAACCAAGAGATTAATGTAGGACTCTTAGGATTTCTGTATATCCATTTGGGATAAACAGGTTCTCCCTAGTCAACAACGTGTGTGCTAGTGTCAACTTAGGGATGAGAAGACGTACCTTAGCCCCTATAGCATGGTAGTTCTTAAAGGGGATTACCTGTGTGTCGTGGGCCGTTCTGATGAGGCTTCTGAAGAGGAAGAATTCAAATAGGATTCGTAAAGGTTCTGATAAGATCACCCCCGTAAATCCTGTAAGTGATAACTCTCTATCCAATATCGTATTTATCTGACAAAGAGTCGTGGGAATCTAAGAGAAGTGGTTAAACTTGATAAGATTGTAAGTGATAAAGATAAGGATGAGGATCCTGTGTTCGGGGTTAATCTCATAAGCGTGTAACGTCTCTATAAAACCCACTTGCTCGGTGTGACATTCCGACCATAGGCTTTACTTCAACGAATAACTGGTCGGACCAAGGTGATTTTGGTCGGGTGACGTTTGGTCTGCTACAGGTCTACTACATAAGCCCCCCAAGCTCGGTTGGGTGATTTGAGCCCTGCCGAGTTGAAGAGACAAATAAGCTGTTGGCCGATTAAAGGCAGGTATCGTTAAGGAGAAGAAAGACATCCGGTTGTTTTAGCACATTCGGCAGAGCTATCCTTTCGTTGTCATGGAAAAGACCTTTCAGTGCTTCTTATGTCTCCACGTGTTCCTTCCATTACCGGGAAGTGAAACGTTATGATTTCAAAACGCTAGATGTACGTTTACAAGAGGAATGGGCTTTCGCTGATTTGGCCCAAATCGTTAGATAGTGGAGGGAAACTTCTGAAAGAAAAGTTTGGGAGCGGTTTTCGAAATTCATTTGTTTCAAAATTAGAAATTTATCAACTCCTCAACTTCTTTTCTCTCTCACTCTTGCCTTCCTGAAGAACCTTTTCTCTTAAGTTTGAGTAGCAGATTCACAAATCATCGAAGGGAAACTTTCATCGATTTCGTTCTTTTTTACTCATACTAAGCATCTTCCAAGTTCATTGGCACTCGTATAATCTTCAACTTCTTGATCGCACACCATCAAACAGGTAACGAACACTTTCTTGAAACTCTTGTATCTTCTTTTTTCTTCCTTTTTGAAATACTGCATGCGTCTATTCGTGTCATCTGTTATGAGTACTGCGCTTAGATTTTCGTTGTTGTGTTCTGTCATTGGCCATGCATCCCCCTTTATTTGATTTTGAACAAAACCTAGGGTTTACTGAAACCTTGAACTGTTCGTCCGGGTATCCCAGTTTCTTCTGAAATTCCTTGCCCTTCTCAGTCGTTTTTTGAGCGATCGCCGTAGTGTTTCTTAGGATTATTTTATTCTTTGTTGTTCCTAATTTCTTAGGGTTTGAACTGAAGCTGTGATAAACATGAGTGAGGATTATGTAAACTCTGATATACCAAGAACACATGAGGAAGAAAACCCAGGAAGTTGCGTTAAACCAATTGCAACGTGTTTTCCTCAGAATTTGAAAGAGTTCAGAGAAGTGTGATTCACTATATTATCGCTGAGAGGGTAGAACAGATGAGGTTAAGGAGGCAACGGAGAGGTATTCAGTGTTTCAATTCATTTGGGGAAATTCTGCCCAGAAAGGGGGGTGTTCCCCAACCGATAATATTCATAAGTGTTTGATCAGAAATAATCAAGTTTTACTGTTTCTGACTTCGCGTGTGCCTCCTTTTCCTCAGGTATGAAGAGAAAGTGCGTTACAAATCCTGAACTTTATTCACTTCCACCAGATTCTGCCCAGTACGATTGGGTTGACCGAAAAGTTGTGGGCACCCCATCCGAGCTTTCGACCGACGAATCTTTAGAGCAAACCCGAGCCATTATACTACCTTGCCTTGGAGATGATGCTGGAAACTTATATTCGGTAAGTCCAGTGGGGCCTAACTGTAACATCCCAAACTTTATTTTTAAATGAAATTATTAATAAAAAACCTAATAAAAATTGGAATAATGACTTAACGAATTTTAGTGGATAGGTGAGTGGTAATTATAAGTCCTAGGAGCTGTATAGAAGGCAATTGTGGCTTCGGGCAAAGTCATATAAGCGAAATCGGGAGTTAAATCGGCGTTTTCGATGTTAGAAATCGACCGAAAAGAGAAAATTAGAAATTTATTATAGGATGCCAAGAAAATAAATTCCACCGTTGGATATGAAGTTTATGGGTTGAAGAAGCTTGTCTAAAAATTTGGGCCCGATCCGACGGTTGACGAAAAAGTTACGGCAAATCGAAGTTTCAAGTTCTTGGCGCACGCCCAGGCGCACCGGGGTGCAATTGGTGCACCAACTCAGGGAGCTAGACGCTCAGGCGCGCCAATTATGCGCCCAGGCGCGCCCCGTGCGCACCAGTCGCACCAGCCAAGGGAAAATGGCGCACCAGCACGCCCCACCAGCACCAGCACGCGCGCCAGCTCGCATCAGCAGCACCAACTGGTGCGTGGCTCGCGCTCAGGCGCACGGATCCGCGCTCAGGCGCGCGCGACCAGATCTGGTGCGTTTTCAGCCACCAGATCTCAGCTTGGGCACCAAGCTGGCCCATCTCAGCCACACGATTTCCTTTTCCTTGGCAAGGGGCACCATAAGTCAAACAAAAACCAACAACAACACCACATTTTCTCCATCATCTCCTTCCTCCTCATCCTCCTCTTCCATCATCCTCCTCATTCTTCCATTCTCTCCACCCTTCTCTCCTCCTTGGTCCAAGAAGCACAAACCAACATCAATCACATAAATCCCAAGAATCAAACCAAGCAACCATCATACTCACCATTCTACCAAGAACCCAACTCCATCACACACCCATCAACATCCCACCATAAACACATTGTATTGGGCACCTCAAACCCAAAACCACCAAACTCCATCAAGCTTTTCACCATGAAGATGGGTTAAAGCTTCATCCTCTTCCTCCCTTGGACCTCACGAGTTACTCCCTCCTTCTATTCTCTTTTGCTTTTCAATTTTCCACCACTAATTGGGTAAGCTAGCTTTATATCATGAATTAATTTCCTTTCCATTCCAACTTTCCTTAGTTCATAGAAATTGAGTTTAAGTCCTTAGGGTTCTTGCACTCACGAATGTATAGGACTTTATTTCATGCTTCCAACTCAAAACCAAGTCAAGGACAAGGAACTCACATACCAAGGATCAAGGAGCTAGAGCTTGAATTCATCATCACCTCTTAAGAAGGTAAGAGGGTTTGTATTACCTTAGCTTAGGAAGTAGATTCTCTTTAGTTATAGTGATGGCTAGGGGTACAGAGAGAGTGTAGCATAAAACCTTAGGGTATTTGACAATAAAAATAAAGGAAATAATTGATGGAGAATAAAAAGAATAATTAGTGTAAATTGGTGAGAACAAATGTATAAATGAAAATAAAGGAAATAATTAATGAAGGATAGGAGGAGAAACTAGTTAAACTTGTGAGAACAAACATATAAATGACCATGGATAGAAAGGAAGTGATGGACTAAGTAGATATATAATTTGAGGGTAATGAGAGTAACTAGTTGATGAATCATAAGGAAAATTATAAAGGAAATTAAGAGTGGATAATGGAGCGAAAATAATTAGAGACTCGGGTTAAGCTTGAAAAGATATGGAGGTTGTGAAAGGAATGAAACATTATATTGATGGGATAACCATGAGATAGGTAAAGAAAAGGGAAAGTAATGATGGACTGGTTCTAATTCGGAAAGATGACGGAATAAATGCATGGAAAGTATAGAAGAATATATGTTAAGAGGAATCGATAAATGAATACTAGAGTAAAATGTTGATTTAATGCTAAGTAAATAATGTGAGTGATAAATGTGTGTAAAAAGGGGATTAATAACGATAAGGGCATTTGTGGCTAAAATGGACTATGAGTGCTAAAGTGTGCAATGAATTGAATAGAAATTATATAGGGAATGAGATGAAAGTGAGTGAATACTTGAACAATGGAATTATATGGTTAATGTGAGAAGAACCCACCTATTGAGGTGTGAATATAGGAATGTGAAAGGGTGAATTTATGATGTGAATAATGATTAATGTATAATGACCCTCCCAAAGGGAGTGAGAATGTGATAATGTTTATGAATGACCCTTCCTATGGAAGTGGAAATATGTATAATCTAAATGGACCCTCCATAGCGGAGCGTGTATATAATGGACCCTCCATAGCGGAGCGTGTATATAATGGACCCTCCATAGCGGAGCGTGTATATAATGGACCCTCCATTACGGAGAGTGATTGATGGACCCTCCATATAGGAGTGGATATGTATATGATATGGACCCTCCCTATGGGAGCGTGATAATGTATATGATGGACCCGCCTATATGGCGTGAGTAGATGTGATTAGAACCCGCCCTTGCGGTGTGTGAGTAAATGGAAAATAATACCCACCGAAAGGTGTGGGAACCAAAGGAAAGTGAAGTAGTATGTGATTTTGATAGTATGGAGTAGGGTAGGTCCTTGGTTTATTACTATGCTTTTTTTAGAAGCTATATTTCTAAGTTCTGTGTAATGTTACCCTTCTTGATATATTTTTACAGGTACAGAAGCGGAGCATGCACTAGCCGTGGCCGAGCAGGGACACACTCCACAACGTGGAGTGTGAATATTAGGGGTGTGATAGTATATGGATCCGAAAACTAAACTTTGGCTTTTGATGTAAATAAATATGATGTATTATCTTTTGAGGAGATCAAACTATTTTATAATCTGATTATTATTATTTTGGAAACGATGTACTTGAATGTATTGAACTGTTTTGTATTCCGCCCTGTTGGCATACTGCTGGTCATGTAACAATGTTAAACAAGTTTTCAAGGAGTACTCTTATTTTTGGAATGTCCATAAAACAAAGGAAACTCTGTCCGATTTGACAGAGATTTTTATAAGCTAAAATGAATTTTAAAAAGAAATTTTCAAGTCGCTAATTAAATCGGGGTAATTAGAGCATTAATTAAGATAGGGTGTTACACTAACGAAAGGATTTGCACTCGAATTCTCGAGGACAACACTGGTTTTTATTTTTATGAAGAAGTGATTACCCGTCTTGGGATTAGGATGCCTTTCACCAATTTTGAGATAGAGGTTTTAAATACACTAAGAGTGGCCCCTTCCCAGTTGCACCCGAACGTGTGGGCCTTTGTTAGAGCCTTTCAGCAAGTTTGCTCGGCCATGGACTGGTCCTGTACTGTTCCAACTTTTTTCTATTTATTTGCTCCGCAAGCGAACGCCTTTTAAAAAGGGTCCCCCAAACGACCTTGGGTTTCCCTAAAATCGCGAAATGGTTATGCTCTATTAACCAAGTATTCCGAGTCTTGGAAAACGTTCAAACCTTTTTATTTTAAATACAACTTTGTTGGGACTGGTGTTTGCTGGTTTACACAAGCTGGTGAGGAGCGACCGGTTCTTCGATTCCCTCTTCAATGGAGTTCAAATTTTTTTAATCGGAGGATTGCTTCGTACGGGTCGGAATGGAAAGAGCTTGCTGAACACGAGAAGGAAGTGTGACGAGCGTTTGAGAGCTACTTGGTCACCAATGGGATGATTGAAATGAGGGACACAGTGAATATCCCCTCAACAGATGTCAAGGCTCAGCTTGGTAAAGTATTTTTCTTTGCTCTTATACTTGTAATTTTATTTAGATCTAATGGCACTCGGTTTCCTTTGCAGATAAAATGGCTTCTCGTATGGCTGCTCTGCTCCAAGGGGGTAATAAAAGAAAGGCTCCTCCTACAAGTGCAGCTTCAGGGTCGTCGAGTATGAGCACCCCCAGTTTAGGCACTCCGACCCCTACTGCTTCTTCAGTCGAAGTGTCTCCTCGGCCTGCTTCAAACTTGGTTGTTGTTATAGCAACTACAGCTTCTTCGGCCTCATGTGCTCAAGCACCCTCTCCCCCTCCTCAACTGACTCGGCGCCGAAGGCTCGATAAAGGGAAAGAGAAGGTTTCAGAAAGAGTAAGTGTCAAGGCCGAGGGAACAAGTACCAAGGCTGCTGCTCCTCCTACTGCTACTCCGACTCCACTCGTAGTCTCGGTTTGGGATCGTAAGTTCGATGAAAAGTTTCCCGATTTTATCTGCCCGGAATCTGACTACTCCCGGTTTGCTAATCTCAGTGCTGCTGAATGGTCCCGCTGTAATATAACTATGACAAAATTTTTGCTCCGAAGTGTCAATTTAACCTATTATCTGTCCAAGCATTCAGAGGATTTGTTTAAAGGCCTAAACATTGAGCAGAAAGAGGCTCGTGAGATGCAAGTGGCTCAAGAAGCCAGTTTGTCAGATGAACTGGTTCGAGTGAAGAATGAGCTAGAGAATTTGAAGGCCGATAAAACTGAACTG
Organism: Crotalaria pallida; assembly: GCA_037953625.1. Lineage (NCBI taxonomy): Eukaryota > Viridiplantae > Streptophyta > Magnoliopsida > Fabales > Fabaceae > Crotalaria > Crotalaria pallida. The sequence continues at coordinate 24,957,913 of CM075654.1, forward strand.
ATCAAGGAATGAGATTCTCTGAAAGTTTCTCAAAAGGCTGCGGAAGATAAGAAGAAAGAAGTTGAAGAAGCACTTAAAAAGGAGCTACAGGATAGCCGACAGAGGATCGATGAGTTAGATTTTGAAGTGAAGAAATCTGCCGCAACTGCTCAGAAATATAAGGAAAAAGCTCTTATTTTCAAGAAAAAGGCAGCAGCCAACTTCTATAACTGGGGTAAGGGTGTTGATGACTCCTTTGTTTCAGCGATCAAACAGATCTAACTTCTGAATCCCGAAACTGAGTTCAGAGTGGTCGGTGCACACTCTTTCCATAGCGTGGAAGATGGGAAGTTGATTGATCTTGAAACCAAGGCTGAAGTGGATTTGCAGGCGGAGAATCTTCCTAACCCCCGAATAGAACTGACTGAGGCTCCTGAATTTGCTGATAAGGATATCGTTTTGTCGGATGATGAGGCATGATCTTGGTGTGCTTGGTGGTCAGCTTTTATCTGTTTTTATTTTTCTGCTTGATGGTTGTGCATGTGGGATTTTTTTCTGCTCGTTGTATTTGAGCGTTTACACTTGTTTATTTAGACCGAACTCTTTTGCTATGACTTTTAATTAACTTGCAGTTTAGCAAATTGTATCACTGCCTGGTGAGTTTTTTGCTGCTTTTTGATTTCGTTCGTCACGTTTCTGGCAGAACTTTCCGAGCGTAAACTCTTAAGAGTAATTTATCGTAATTTTTGGGCGTAGAATCGCATTATTCGTATGTATAGTTAATTGTGAGTAGAACTCGGATTGCCGACTTTAGTCGAAGCGGGACCCTCGGACCGCAAAATAAGGAAAGTAATTTCCTGAGTTCGGGCGTTCTATGAATACGTTGTTAAACTCTTGTATAGAGCTGTACCTCGATTTCGCTCGGTGGCTAGCCGAACCAAATGAGTCGTATGTGGTTTCAGAATGTAAACAGAGAATAGAATTACCGAAAAAATGTTGTACTTTATTAATAAAGGAATACAAAGCTGAAATTGCTCATAACTAAAAAATTCCTAACAATTTATCTGTAATCTAAGAAGGGTGCTACCCTTCGTTATTCATCACAAACTAATTTGAGCAATCTATAAACTAAACTATTCTCAAACAAAGAAAATAAAATAGCAGCTTAGCTGTAATAAGCTCTGAGCTTGGCCACGTTCCAACTGTTATTGATATTCGTGCCCGAGAGAGTCTCCAACTTGTAAGCGCCAGTTCCAGATTTAGCCTTCACTCGGTATGGACCTTCCCATTTTGGCTTCAGCTTTCCAATGCCAGCATTTCCTTTACCAATATCCGCTCGGAGAAGGACCAAATCTCCAACTTCAAAGCTTCGCGGTCGGACCTTCTTGTTGTAATCTCGGGCCTGTCGCTCCTTTACCTTCCTTTCTTGTGCTGCAGCATTCTTTCGTATTTCTTCAAGTAATGTGAGTTCTTCGCTGAGCAAACTGTTGTTAGTTTCCAAGGGACGTTCAAGCATCCTAAAGGTAGGGATTCTCTTTTCAATTGGAATGACTGTGTCGCAGCCGTATGTCAAACGAAAATGGGTCTCACCTGTTGAGGAATGTACAGTTGTCCTGTGTGACCATAGAACGCTCGGAAGCTTATCTTCCCAAGTACCAGCTGCGTTGCCAAGTTTCTTTTTTATACCGTCCAAAATGGTTTTGTTGGCGCCCTCGGCTAACCCATTGGTTTGTGGGTGTTCAACAGAACTGAAGTAGTGAGTGATCCCCAGGTCAGCTGCTAACTCTTGAAAATGAGAGGCTGCGAATTGTGATCCATTATTAGTAACTATGGAATGAGGCACTCCAAACCGAGAGATTATTTCCTTTACAAAGAAAGACTGAATTCGGGCCGTAGTGATTGTTGCTAATGGCGCCGCTTCAATCCACTTAGTAAAGTAATCAACAGCCACGACCACATACTTCAACTATCCAGGTGCAGTGGGAAACTTTCCAATGATGTCCATTCCCCATTGATAGAAGGGCCAAGGAGCTCCGAGAGAATGTAGCTCTTCCGCAGGTCTTTGGTAAGTGTCACTGTGAAACTGACATTGAACACACTTCTTGACATGTTCCATGACATCTTTTTGCAGTGTAGGCCAGAAGTAACCTGCCCGAATTATTTTCCGAGCTAGAGATTTTCCGCCCATATGATGGCTACAGATTCCTCCGTGGATCTCCTCAAGGATTTCTTCAGCTTGAGATGGATTGACGCATCTGAGCATGGGTGAGCCGAAACCTCTCTTATAAAGGACACCATTAAGAACCGTGTATTGAGCTGCTTTCCTAATCAACCTACGAGCCTCTGTCAGATCTTGGGGAACGAAACCGTGTTGCAAGTAGGTGAGTATCGGATCCATCCAGGATTGAGATAATGAAACTGCAAGAATGACGCTTGGTCTTGGGATGGTTTCTTGTATCAAAGTCTTGTTGTTTTCCGACCCCTTCGTACTTGCCAGTTTAGATAAAATATCCGCTCGGGAGTTTGAAACTCTCGGGACATGGGATGTAACACCCCGATTTCGGCAACTTGAAAACACTTATCTCTTTAACAAAATATAGTAAAAATTTGGGAAATTTTTTTTTTAAAAAAAGTGACATGGACATGAGAACCTTTAAGTTCAAAAACATTTCATTACTTGATTGTAATAAAATAATATTCTCATGTCACACATCACAAGTAGGGTTCCAAACTGAGATGTTACTTAACATCGCGCTTTGCAACTTAGCTTCATAAATCTCTTTTGAGAAAACATTTCCAAATCTTATTTCATAAAAACTTTTTCTTACAAACCATACTCAATAAAATACCAAGTGGGGTTCAGAATGATTCGACAATGTAACCAAGTAGTTGCAAGGGATACAGTGCTCAAGGGAATTACCTAATGCTAATCTTGACCTCTAATCTTCTTCGCTGAAGTCCACTGCCGAAGCCTACAGGGTCGGTCATCTATCCGTTGCGATACCGGAATAACCCGATACGACAACATGATAGGAGAGATGGTCAGCATTCCAGAAGTACAAACATGACAGGACAGTAGAATACTAACTTCACAAAAATAGAATAAACATAGTAAACTATGTAAATAAAATGCAGGACTTGACAGATACTTCTCACTAACTGAGACATAACAATTAATCCTACTATGCACATATCAAATATATTCACATAAGCAAATAAAAGTACTCATAAACAAAGCATATCATAGATTACCAAATATCACATTACACACTACTGCACTTGGCACCACTAGCCTTCGAACATTCAAGTCTCATTACCAGCTTCCTCAATCTTTCCAACATTCAATTATACTTTCTTTCTTTGAATCTTTCTCAATAAATTCTTTATACTTTCATTCTTGTAATCTTTTATCATTATTAAGTCTTATCAATTCGGTTAGCATCAATGATGAGGGGGAAACATCATTGAGCTCGCACACGTCTACATCTCCTCGGTCATCCACCCAATCTATTCGGAAGCAAACAGGAGTACAGGACCTTTACCACGCGGGCACGACAGCTGTCACACAATCAAATGGTCCCAGACCAGGAGGCCCAGCCTCAAATCATATCATATCAATTCATATCATATCAAGGCACGCTCTCAGCGGCAATCACAAATGCCCCGTTCCAGTCCCTCTCACTGTTCTAGATTTGCATCGAGGGGGCGACAGTATAATTTCTAGTTCGCGATGCGGAACTTGCCACGGCATTAGACCCAGTCCCTACCACGTTAGTGTGCCACTTGTGGAGTTCGTTCCGCCTAGAAATATACTCGAGGCTTCTTGACGTTTCACCGTCCTTTCCCTCCCTTCCTGCAATCCCCACCTGAGTATCCGCAGATACCCATAGTATCTTCCTCTCCACTACTTCGATACAACACTCATACCTCACCGCGTTTGTAAATATCTTTTAGAGTCTTTTAATGTTTTAGAGTTTTATTTAGCGGCTTAACCCTAACAGTCGGCTCGTCCTTGGTGCATCCCTTCAACGAAGCCCGACCACTAATCGAAATCCTTTTCCCCCTAAATATCAACGGCATCATGCCTCAAATCACTTTCATTTCATTGCCATGACATACTCGTTCTCATCTCATCTCATCAACATCCTCAGCATCTTTTCCTCGTCTTTCTCAAAATATCTTTTCGCAAAACTTTTTCAAAAACCTGATTTCACAAAACTTTTAATTCACAAAACATTTTTAGAAACCTCATTTCATAAATCCTTTCACAAAACTTTTTCAAAAATAATGCTTCCAAAAACTTTCACAAAAATATTGTTTTCACAAAAGCTTTTCAAAAATCTCTTTTCAAAACCTTTTTTCAAAAATCACATTTTTGGATGAGTGCTAATGGAGGAGCAAGCTCAACTCAACACTAGGCTTCTTTCCAAAAACATGAACGAGGAATCACATCTCCACTCAAACCACATCTCATTTTCAATACCACGTTCTCTTTCAAATCTCAACCACAATCACATCTCTTTTCATCCTCTTTCTCATTCATTTCTTATAACCTTCTCCTTTGTCTTAATTCATCTTTGATCTCTTACTTCTCTCGTTATTTTTTCTTTAATTTCTTACTCAGTCTCAAGTCTTACTCTTTCTCATAATTCGCATTATCACTCATACCCACATTCAGACAGAACAGGATATACTCAACAATATGCTCACAGAGAAATTCAATACATAACCAAAATTATTCATGCAACATATTTAACAAAACAGATAATAGATCACATATAATTATGCAGCACATAACCTATGACAAATACTCAATTAGACTTGATGTACTCAGTTTAGAACCAAGTCAACGCGTCACGACGACTTAGGCCTACTGCATCTCTCACCTCACATTCCAGCATCTGAAACCGTTGCGGGTCCTTCCCAACAAGTCAGCCGTTCCGCTTCTTGACTTATACGCACCTTGTACTAAATGGAGGATACTAACGTTACAAGCCTATTTAAATAATCGTTCTACTTAGTATCAAAACACATTTTCGAAAGCTCTTTTATTTCTCGTCGGAAAATCGTAAATCGTCAAAACTTTTTCAAATCAAATCTTTCTCAACTTAAATACCACTTAAAACTTAAACTTTAAACCAACTAAATAAATTTTTAGGATTGAAAAACAATTTAATAAAATCTGGACAGCAAGTATACAAGTCCATAAACCATTTTTCAGAAAACCCGAAAACACCGAAAAATCAAACTTTAGTTCATATAATACTTTGTTATAAAATAAACACTTAAATAATTTATTTTTCAAACTTAACATTGTGAAATGAGTTAAGGGCAGCAACCATTAAGTCCAAGGTTTTTAATTAAATCAAAGCTAAATTATTTCAAAACCAATTAATTTCCAAAACCAATTACAAAATCAAACATAACACTTGGATTAAATAAATAATTCATTTATGCACAACCCAAGCATAACATCAAACAATCACTCATTCAATAATTTCAAGACATCACAATTATCATACAAACCAATCAAGTCACAACATCAAGTATAAAAATTCACCTTCACCAAAAACATCCAAATAGACACTTAGTGTGATTAAAAGTAAAACACAAAAGATAAAATTCAAAACCATATCAAATTAATTTATTTAATCTTATAAATTTCCAGAAGCTACACATACATGCCAAAGTTCATCATATAAAAATTTCAAGCCATTTAAATAATCCTAAGCTAGGTTTCAAATCAAATTTCACACGAAAAGCAAGTCGGAGCTGTTGCTGGTCTGAGGCAAAAATGACATGATTAAAAATAGTTGTTCAATTCCGAATTGTATAAAAATTTGTATAAATCTTCCTTACACAGTCAAGACTATTTCATTAAATTTTCAGATTATTTGGAGTTGTGGAAGTCATATTTTTCTAATTAAATTTGTCACTAAGTCCAGAAAATCTGAACCAAACGGTTCAATGTTTTGCCTTTAGTAAAAATATCAAATTAACTCCAAATTTCCTAAAATTATACAGAGAACATCTAGAGAGGTTCAGGAAGCTACCATAAAAATTTCAAGCAAATTACAACAGCACAAGTTTGAAAATTCTGTTTCTCTTTAAACTGAAAAACTTGTTTTCTTAAAATGGTTTTCATAAAGTTTGCTCTTATAAAAATAGGAAATCAATTCCAAAAATCATTCAAAAATTCAGAGAAGCTTATTATAACATGCTCAAGCCATTAACAAAATTTCAGAATTATTTAACACCCACAAGCATCATTCATCAAGATCAAAACACATACATCACAATTTTCAGCACAAAACTTTATTCAACAATTTGTTCAACCAATTTATTCAACCATTTCTTTTCATGAAAATCAAAAACACACACATACATACAAATCAACACAAAATCAATCCATCAATTATTTTGTCCTTTGAAAACCGAATTAACATTTTATGAAAACAATTTCTTTAATTTAAGTACAACATGCATCAATCATCCAAAAATAGAAATCAAGCCTTTATAACTAAAAATCAAGAATCACATCAAACTACCCTAGATCTAGACATGCATATACTCAAAATTAATAGGTCTTGAGAAAAATTATACATGCATTAACATTCAAGAACCAAATCAAGACTTTAAGAGGAAAATCAAAACAAACACTAAAACATACTCCTTTTCACAAGATCTTCACATGCATGCATCACATACTTCAATTAAAATTCATTTCTAAAGATATAAGCCTACACCAAAACATACATCAAGAAAAATGAATTCTTCTCATCAAAATTTCATGCTTCAAGTTAAACTTTTTTTATTAAAAATAATTTTCTTTGCATGCACATAAAACCAAAACAAGTAAGAAAATAAGATCATTGACATAAAAATTCTTTTAAAACCGAATTGATCATCAAGCTCTTAGATCTTCTAGTTTTAGTCAAGATCTTTACATGCAAGTGAGAAAAATTAAGATTAACTTGAGAAAATTATATGGAGGCAAAGAAAAATACTAGATCTAGCTTAAAATCAAACATGCAACAAAGAACAATTTCAAAAATCAATTTCACTTTCCAAATACATGCACAAACCGAAATACATCAAAGAAAACAAGGATCTTTTACACAAAATATTTATAAAAACCGAATCAATCTTCAAACCTTTTGCATGTTCATTTTTTTCATTTTAAAACTTTAATCTTTGTTCATTAGTCCTTGAAAAATATAGATCAACATCAAAAATCCACATGCAAGGACAATCTTTGAACAAATCAACACTTTTACAACAAAACCAAAAATAAAAAATGTAAAGAAGGAAGAACAATCAAGGTTCAAGGTTATACCCTAAGATGATGAATGAAAATGGGCTAAGATTCAAGCTTCTCTCTTCCTCTCCTCTTTTCTCCCTCACGGGTCTCTCTTCTTTTCTCTCCATGGTTTCTTTTTCTTTTCCATGTCTCAAGAGCTAATGTTGCTCTTGGGACTAAGTGTTTGTGGTGGAAGTGTGAAAAGGAAATGAAATGAAAGATTGAAAGAATGGGTGGAAGGATGAAGGCTACGAAAGAATGAATGGAAAGAATTGGAGGAAATAAACTAAGGGTGAAACATCACTTCCTCCCTTGGGTTCTTAATTGGTTCGGCCTATACATGCATCAAGGGAGGGGTATTTTTGGGCATTCTAAGACTTCTACTACTTGGTCCCCAAGTCTTTGGTTTTCTTTTCTTTTTATTTTTATTTCCCATTTGACTTAGTCAACAAGCAAGAGCTTCACAAGCTTACACATACACCATGCGACACTTGTCACACATACACACATCACACATGTATTATACATGCACACACACATTCACATTTTAATCTCAATCAATCACACACTTTAATCACAATAATTAATCTAATCAAACATACATATTAACACTTAAACACATTTTTCCTTTAAATAATAAACTGTACTTATTGGTTGCAATTATAGCCCTTATTTCATTTTCTAAAATCATACTTTAATATATTAAAGATAATCCCAAAAAGAATTTTTCATGATTAATTCCTTGAAAATTCGTCCTTTACAGTACTGGAAAATAATTTTCGCAAACCAACCCAGAAAATTATGAAAGATAAATTTTTGAAAACTACATTTCGATACGATCGTTTTGATATAAAGATCATAAAAATCGGAGTTACGGTTAAAAAGTTATGGATTTTCGAAGTTGATAACTCTAAGAAAATCCATAAAGAAATTCATTTTTATAATAAATCACCAATCTATAAAATCATTTCTTATAAAAATCATTTTTACTTACTCCATAGAAATATTTGTTTTCCAAAACTCCATAAAATAAACACTTTACTACGAAATCGAATAAAATACTCATCGAAAACCTTTGTAAAACAATATCGCAAAACTTTTTCTTTAATAAAATTTTATTCGTCCTAGTCGGAAAAACGCGGGATGTTACATGGGAGATGTCAAACTCTGAAAAATTGGAGATTATTCGCTTTACCTCTTCAAGATACTTCTGCAAGATGGGCTCATTAGCCGAGTACTGCCCCTTAATCTGAGAGACCACTAATTGTGAATCGCTGAATACTGACACCCGATTCGCTCCAAACTCATGAACCATTTTGAGGTCTGCAAGGACTGCTTCGTATTCTGCCTGATTATTTGAAGTTTGGAATTCAAATTTTAATGAGTACTCCATGCAAAGTCCTTCGGGATTTTCAATAATGACGCCAGCGCCTGCTCCTTTCCTGTTGCTCGAACCATCCACATAGACTGACCATAAGTCTTGAGGTGTATCCGAGGGAATCTCAGTGAATTCAGTAACAAAGTCAGCCAGTACTTGAGACTTCATTGTCTTCCTCGGTTCATAAACGATATCGAACTCAGACAGCTCTACTGACCATGAAACCATTCTGCCAGCTAGGTCGGGCTTGTGAAGGACCTGTCTAAGAGGTTGAGCTGTCCTAACCATGATTCGATGAGCTTGGAAGTACTGTCTTGATCTTCGCGCAGATATTACCAAACAGTATGCGAGTTTCTCAAGTTTTTGGTACCGCAGCTCGGATCCCTGCAGTGCTCGGCTAACGAAATAAATGGGGGCCTCAACTCCTGAATCCGCTCGTACCAATACTGAACTGACTGCTGCGTCTGCCACCGACATATAGAGAATAAGGTCTTCCCCGGTAAGAGGGCTATGAAGGACTGGTGGGCTGGAGAGATAGTTCTTCAACTGAACGAAAGCTTGTTCGCAGTGATCATCCCAAAGGAAGTTTTTATTTTTCCTAAGGAGTTGGTACCACGATAAAGCTTTTCGAGCGGATTGAGACAGGAACCTGGAGAGGGCCGCCACTCGACCCGTGAGCTGTTGGACTTCTCTTAACCTAGTTGGACTTCTCATTTCAAGAATTGCTTTGCACTTATCTGGATTAGCTTCAATACCCCTTTCGGTTAGCATAAAGCCGAGAAAGGATCCGGCTGGGACTCCAAACACGCACTTTTCAGGATTTAATCTCATGGAGTACTTTCTTACTCGGTCCAGTGTTGTCTTGAGGTCTTAGGCATATGTCTCTTGCTGTCTGCTATTTGCAATAATGTCATCAATATAAACCTCCATATTTGAGCCGATCATCCCTTGAAATACCTTGTTCATCATCCGCCGATATGTAGATCCCGCATTCTTCAGTCCGAAGGGCATGACATTGTAACAATATGTTGCTTTATCGGTGATGAATGCGGTTTTATCTTGGTCGGCCGGGAACATAGGTATCTGGTTGTAACCAAAGTAAGCGTCCATGAACGAAAGGAGTTTGTATCCGGCCGAATTGTCGACAAGCTTATCAATGACGGGAAGTGGATACTGATATTTTGGACAGACTTTGTTCAAGTCCGTATAGTCGACACACATCCTCCATTTCCCGTTGGGCTTTTTGACCAAGACGGTGTTAGCTAACCAGTTTGTATAGTCGATCTCCCGAATGAAGCCAGCTCAGAGTAATTCGGCAAATTTTTCCTCAATAGCTGCGGCCTTTTCTAAACTAACCTTTCTTTTGCGTTGTGCCACTGGTTTTGCCCCTGGAAGTATGCTCAACTTGTGGCAGATAAAATTAGGATCAATTCCCGGCATCTCGGACGAGGTCCAAGCAAACAGATCCCTATTAGCGATTAGCAGAGCGGAAAGTTCATCTTTGACATTTACGAGGAGATCAGAACCAATTTTTACTTGCCTGATAGGATCATCATTCACTGTTAAGAACTCTCATTGTCCCTTCGGAGTCGGTCTGTTTCTATCAGATTCATCACGCACATCGAGGTCCACCAAATTAATGTTACCTTTTCTGAGGGAAATTCTTTCTAAGCGGTCCTGGTCCTTGTTCTAACCTTACCCAGACTTGCATTGTAGCATTTTCGTGCTGCCTCCTGCTCGGCTTTGACTGTCACTACCTTGTCATTTGTTCCGACGAACTTCATAGCCAAATGGACTATCGAAACTACTGCACCGAATTCTTGTAAGGAAGTTCTTCCGAGGATAGAGTTGTAGGCTGCTGGACAGTCAACTACCAAAAACTTGATTATCTCAGTTCTGGCCGAAGGCTGTTGTCTGAGGGTGACAGGAAGTTGAATGTATCCCTTTGGCTCGATGGTGTCCCCCGTGAAGCCGATCAATTCTCCTTCAAATAGAGTGAGATTGCATTCCTTAAGTTTCAGTGCTTTGAACAAAGGGAGGAACATGATATCCGTCGAGCTCCCCTGATCGATAAAGACGCGTTTTACTTCGTAATTACCAATAAGGGCTGTGATTACCGTGGGATCATTATGACCTGGGAGGATCCCTTCCAAATCTTCATCATTGAAAATGATGGGAACATTTTTCGTTGATCTTTTACAGATAGGCTTTTGGCTCACGGCTAAGATTTGGTTGATGTATTTCTTTCTGTCGGCTTTTTTCTCTCCTCCCCCGGCAAACCCTCCGGCAATAGTGTTAACTAAAAACTCATTGTTCGTTGGATTTGTGTCAGTGACCGGGGCAGGCTCGGTTCTCTGTCTCCCTGTATTCCTATCATCTTGTGATCTACTTCTTTGGCGTTTGGACTTTACTGGTAAATGGGATCTGTTCCTACCTCTTTGTCCCGCTGCATCTCTGATATACTGTTGTAGCTTACCATCTCTGATCATTTCTTCAATTAGATCCCTCAACCAAATGCATTCATCAGTTGTATGTCCATAACCCTTGTGAAAGTCGCAATATTTTGACCTATCACGTTGTGCGCCCTTTCTTAAAGACGGAGGTCTTTGGGCAGAGCGTAAGTCGGTCTGCATTGTTTCCCGAAGAATTTGGCTCCTAGGAACAATTAAAGGAGTGTACTCCTGATATTTATTCCTCGGAGGTGGTCTTCGGTCCCGATCGTTCCTGTCCTGTCTACCACCAAAACGTTCGTCACGTTTTTGTTTATTCTATCCTTGAGGGTCAGCTTGTTGTCGGTCGTCCCTGAATTTCTGCCCTTTGTGGAATTCCTCCAAGTTGATGAATTTATTCGACCTCTGTCTAAGCTCGGCCATATCTTTTGGAGGTTTCCCAATTAATGATTTTCTGAAATCCCCTCGCTGTAACCCTTGTGTAAACAATAACACCGCCACACCTGGCTCCAACCGGGGAACAGAACTAGCCTCCGTATGGAAGCGTGACAAGTAATCTTTCACTGGTTCATCTTGTTTTTGTGTTACTGCAGCCAGTGTGTGGTCGGATTTTGGCTGGATGCAGCTAGTTGTGTATCTGTTTAAAAAGACTCGTTTCATCTCTTCCCATGAATTAATTGAATTTCGAGGGAGAGATGAGTACCACCGTAATACCGAGGGCTCAAGGGTCATGGAAAAAGCTCGGCAATTCATCCGATCGCCGCCTCCGTAATAGTTCATTGCCCCCTCGTAAGAGACTATATGGTCAACTGGGTCGGTCAGTCCGTTGTAATGTGGTACGTTGGATGGGCCCAAATATCCCTGAGGGGTTTCAAATTCCATGATATACAGGGTAAAAGGTGTTGGAGTGTGCCCTAGAGGCAATCGTATTTTCTCTTTTACTTGTACTTATTTCATGTTTATGGATTATTACTATTAATAATAATGAGGCATTTCATTTATTATATTTATGCTTTAATTGTTTCATTAAAATAGATGTAATAAAGTCCTTAGGATTATAAGTTCAATGTCATAAGAATATCAAGTACATGACTTGATAGTGAGATCTTATTGATTGATAATTATCCTTAAAGATTCCCTAGTCGAGTATTATAGTTAATAAGGACAACTATAATACATCGAGACTAGTATGTGGCAGACTGATGACTGTATCTCACCGGTCATGGATATGGGATATCAAGTCTTCACGTAAGTACACATTGGGACAATTGTGTATTGGATTGACCCGCCATGAGAATGCTACATGGGTTATTAAGTGAGTGTCATAAGCGATTCTCATAGTGACAATGGTGTACATGGTCCTTCGATCTGAAGTCACTACGGTTCCCAACATGAGGAATTATATGCTTTCACGCAATCAAACGTCATCTTTAACCAGGTGATCATAACGGTTGTAGTCGGGTATATGACAAATCATGTAGAGGGATGTGAGTGACGTAGATGGGATTTGTCCTTTCTTATTAATAGGAATTATATCTCTGGGCCCCTTGATTGAGTGAGACGTTGAAATGTATGGCCATACTCAAGACAATCAATATGAGATATTGACGAGACTTGTTTAGACGCGTCTACTCAGGGATCAAGAAACCATAGGTTACACTATTCATGGGTGACACGTTCCATGCCATGAGTGTAACTATGATATTTGGACAAAGGGATTAAATTTACACATGTTCATTGGTCACAGTAAAAGGTTTAGTCAAATCACAAACATTCCTGTTACTTGGGTAGCAATGATGTGTTGCTAGATACCGCTCATTGCTTGTAAAATTAAAATATGATTTTAACATTACTGCCAATGTTACAGGAACCTATAGGGTCACACACTAAGAGCAGATAAAATTGGAGATATTACATTTGATAAAAATACAATAGTTGTATTTTTATAAAATTAAATCTTTCTGATATGATTCGTTTTATCTTTATGTATAAGATATAAATTTGATTTTATCTTCTACATATAAGATAGAATTCGAATTTATCTCCTAAAAAGCCCAACCAGTTGGTCTGATAATATTATAAATATAATATTATTAGCTTTAGGGGAAGTAGATGTGTGAGACACAAAACGGCAACCCTAGCCGTCATATCAGAGAGTGAGTGATACACAGACTCTCTCTTCTCTACTAGCATTGAGAAGAGAGACGTGACTCCAATTGGGAATTTGTTCGTGTGGATACCAATAGAGGCACAACACATTGATGTGCTCGTGATTGACGAAGTGTTCGTGATAAAATTCGTTGGTCTCCTCTTCCCTGCAAAAGGTAATTTTATTCCCTATCTCAAATCATGCTTTCACATGGATCCTGGATGGAAATAGGATATATTTTTTTTTCCGCTGCATTTGTCGCATCCTATTTCCTAATAAAAGGATGGCCAGGGTGAAAATCACCCTGATCGTGATTTGTGGTTGGGTTGGTGTGGAAATTTTGAGGTGGGGGAAGTTGCATTACGGGAAGAGGCTGAGGATCTATAGTCTGTGTCATTTGGTTATGAGGTTGTACGGTAACAGGTTGGCTTTGAGCAATCCTTGCCATTGCTTGTTGTTGAAGGTCGGCGATTGCTCGGCCTTGTTGCTCAATTAAAGTTGTTTGTCTGTTGAGTATGTTAATCATCTCTTGCTCACGAGCACGAGCCGATGCAGATGTTTCATAAGATCTACTAGTGGAATGGCTATAGCGGGAGTTACCGTGGACTGTTCTTCCTGGGTTTAATCTAGTTCTAGGGGTTACGCTTATATGGTCAGGGTTGGGTTGGACTGTGGAGTTGAGGTTTGACGGGTATTTCTACCATGGTGCGCCCGGGTTCCAGTAGATCTGGCTGTATTGTGGGTGGTTGGGGCTGTGCTGCTTGAATCGCCATGGGTGGAGGGGGGTGGTGTTGGAGGAGGTGGAGGTGGTGGCGGAGGAAGTAAATTCTGCAAGGTTTGAAGTGGTTGGGGATTACTCCCGGCTCTGTGGTGGGGAGATTGTGGTGGTTGAGAATGGGTGGCATGATTTCCGCTATGATTTTGGCTATGAATTGGAGGTGGTTGGCTCTGTGAATTATTTGGGGGTTGCGGGTTATTTCTTGCTCCAGAATGGGAGGTACGTGGTGGCTGTGAATTAGTCTCCCGATTTTGGTTAAGAATATCTCGCAGGTCACCAACAGATTGCGGCTGTTGATCATTATTATTAGCGTTTCTGGGTCTGCCGCGAGAACGGCCAACGCGATCACGGAGATCACCAACTTGGCTCCTTGTAGTGACCATGGTGGTGGTGGGAATGATATGTTATTCAGTTCCCACAGACGGCGCCATTGTCGTGTCCTTGGTCAAGATTAACCTTGAATCTATGGAAGAACTTCGAAGAATGATCACAACCAAGAGATTAATGTAGGACTCTTAGGATTTATGTATATCCAGTTGGGATAAACAGGTTCTCCCTAGTCAACAACGTGTGTGCTAGTGTCAACTTAGGGATGAGAAGACGTACCTTAGCCCCTATAGCATGGTGGTTCTTAAAGGGGATTACCTGTGTGTCGTGGGCCGTTCTGATGAGGCTTCTGAAGAGGAAGAATTCAAATAGGATTCGTAAAGGTTCTGATAAGATCACCCCCGTAAATCCTGTAAGTGATAACTCTCTATCCAATATCGTATTTGTCTGACCAAGAGTCGTGGGAATCTAAGAGAAGTGGTTAAGCTTGACGAGATTGTAAGTGATAAAGATAAGGATGAGGATCCTGTGTTCGGGGTTAATCTCATAAGCGTGTAACGTCTCTATAAAACTCACTTGCTCGATGTGACATTCCAACCGTAGGCTTTGCTTCAGCGTCTAACTGGTCGGACCAAGGTGATTTTGGTCGGGTGACGTTCGGTCTGCTACAGATCTACTACACTTACTGTTTCTTGTGAAACAAATCATCAAATAACTAACCATCCTTTATTTGACCAAGTAGAGAATTCAGGTTTTTGTCAATCCATTAATTACTACATTATACATTTTACAATGTTAATATTGTATTTAAATCTTTTTATTGACATTATTATTTAATGTGTTGTTTTTAGTATATTTTGATTCTGGAGACATGGATTCTATTTGCTCCCACTTAATTCTTCTTTGTGGTTTGGCGAGAGGGCATATAAAAGAACTAATATGCACACAACTCAGTTTCTTTGTGTTGTGTGAAAGGAGATGTAAAGTTACAATACTTGTGTAGACCTCCTACGTTGCTTTGGAACTTATTTATGGGCAACGATGATCGAAGTGCTCATTTCTTGAATAATATTTGATCTTACAATAGCATGTTTTCATTCACATCTCTGGGTGGTAAGGTTCAGAGCAGTGTCAATGATGGTGCAGGTTCTCCTCAATTTGTGATTAGTGGTCAGAATTATCCTTAAATAGGTAGTTTGTTGCCAACCTATGGTGATGACCCAAAGTTTTCTCAGCTTTATATATATGACATTGATAATGAGTTCTTAAACCGTTTAAGGCCATTTCGGTAAGTTCTTTCATTTTATTCATTCATATGTTTTATTAATAATGTATTCCAACCAAGCAAGACTTTAATTTTTTTATTGATTATGTCTTATTATGCGCCGTGATGCTCACGATGATACAAAGCTTGATTCAATCTTAACTGCACAATTGATTGCCATGTTTGATGAACACAATATTTTGATTTAGAGCTTTAGGCAAGTTCGGGACTTTACTATTCAAAATCCTGCAGTGAATTATTCAATTCGATTGGTGAGGCATAGGTCTACTGATCCAAGAACATACAACTTGCGTGCCTTTGGTATATGAGATTGCCGCTTTTGGTTGTTGAGGATTTCGATGGGCCTAATCTGGTTCAGGATATTTGATTGGGGTCTAATATATGTTTTTGTACCTTTTTTGCCTCCCTTTTACATAATAAGTGGCTTGTTTCTTGAGTAAATTGGAATAAAACAACGGAATTTTGTCATTATAAGATTTCTGGAACCTTTTGATGTGTTTGGTTTGTTTTCAGGTATTTAAACTCTTAAAAAAGTGATTTTTGCAAAGGAATGAAGGAGAGCTTGGTACTTGAATTGGGAAGAAAAAGAGGAAAAATGAAGAAAAGTTGATCGTGGCGTCCAGGCACGGGTCCCACACGCTCAGGCGCAGGCTGGGGTCAACTGGCCAATAATGGGGTGCATTTCGTTGATTTTTTCAGACAGCAGCACGCCCAGGCGCAGGAGTTTCACACCTGGGCGAGCAAAATGTGAGAAAGTGACATTCTTCATTGTTTTGATCATAACTTGAGCTATGCTTATCCAAACGAGACGATCTAGGTATCATTTTAAAGCTAAGGAAAATATCTACAACGTTTCCAGAAATAGCTTTGCTCAAATTCGTTCATCTTGGGGGTCAAAATCAGTGTCGAAGTTGCTGTCAAACACAAATACGATATTCTAGAAGGATTTTAATGATAAATTCTATTTGTAAATAAGATTCTTAAAGATTAGTTTATTCTAATAGGATCTTATCATATTATATTCAGATTTATGATTAGTTTTAATCAAATAAAAAATCTTATCACATTACATTGAAAATTAGGTTAGTTTTTATCTATATAATAATAGGATTAGGATTCATTCAAACCGGAGAGGGAGTTAACACGTTTTAGAGAGAGAGCAATAGTGAGAGAGCTTTTGGAGGCAAGTTGAAGAATTGAAATTTGTGATTGGAGATTGGGGGTAATTTCATGTCTCTTATTATGATTTTCATTATTCTTCTTTCTTCTTCTCTAATTATGTGTAACTAAACTCCTTTTTGGGAACATGTGGATTTGTATGAAACCTACAATGAAACATGTACCCAAGCTTTCCCAAATATTTTCACAACCACTTTTTATTTGTGTTTTTGTTTTTAAAATTTAATTTAGTTTAAGAATTCTCAAATCAATTGAATCTTAATTTGAATTTCACTTATTAACTATACTTAGGTGAGAATTATTTTAGTCAATTTTAGTCCTTATTGGGAACGACATCCCACTTCCACTTTATTACTTGTACGATCTGGTGCACTTGTCAGAACGCCAACAATATTTTTGTACGGTCATTTGATGGTTCTCTCCAGAGAATACTTGAGACTCACCCTTGCTATATTCCGTTGCAATAACCTATTGTTTTCCCATTTGGTGAGGATAGTTTCAAGGAAGATATCCCTCGTTCTCATATTCTAGTTGGACAGGAGCTATCAATTGGCAACAGGGTATCCTTGAGAGAGTTTATTGCATTCTAACTTCCACATCGTGATTTTGAGGAAGCTGTCCTCCTTAAATGTCATTGTCTATTGTTGATGTTCATACTAGCAAGTATATTAGATCACAAATAATATAATGAAGTAAATTATCGTTCCACTCGGGGATTGTGAGTTGTTTCCAAATAATTCTCACCAAAGATGTAATTAAAAGGGAAATTTATAAGTTTTTATTATAAATTATTTAAAATAATATAAGCAAACCAATTAAAAATAAATAAATTAAAATAAGGTTTGTGAGACAGATAGAGAAAGGTGTTAGGAACTCGGTCTCATTGCAAGACTTGTTTATTAATTATGAATATATGTTTTTCATTAAATCCACGACATCTCAGGGGTAATAAAAACCAGATGTCTCTGCGAATTTATGTTTCTTATTCGGTATGAGGACCCTTAATGTCTTAAGTGATTTGACATTCGAATAACCTAACACTGGAATATTAAAGTCATATAAGCCCTAGTTGTATGTCTAAACACTAGGTGGTTATAATGTTTGATTGAACGACCTATTCTAACTCTCAAATGTCTCTTGTTGAATTAGAGATCCAAAACAAAACATAAATTAACTACTTTCATGAATTGGAATTAAAACACAACCAAACAATAGACTTTGAATGAAAAACATTAATTCATAAATTATATAAACTCATCCATACAAATCCAGCCACCATGTTCCTAACTACAAAAGGGTTTTAGTTACACATTATAAAAGAATAGATAGAAGAAATAGAATAAGATTCTTTATCTTAGACAATAATAAGAAATTACCTCTAACACTCTCTTTCAAATCCCTATCATAGTACTAAAATGACCATGACACAAAAGAAAACTATCTCGTGGAGACTTCTGACAAACCACACATTGGAGCTTTATCATCAGCGGGACCTTTGTTTTTTTTTTTTTTAAATATTGTTAGGACTATAAAAATTTTTTTAACAATAGGGACTATATTAGGATTACAATTATCAATTTTATCTTGCTAAGTCTTCTTACATCTCATAGATAATGAAGTTATCTGTTCCTGAAGTTAAAAAAAAAGTTATCTGTTCCTGAAAAGTGTCTTTTAAATGATTCAAAATTCTCACGTTAAAAATAAAATAAAAAAAACCTTAAATTTATACGAGAGAAAAAAAAAACCCTTAAATTGTATAGGTTAAAACTCAATTATTAACACCTTTATAGGTATAGTGATTTTTTTTTTAAAAAAAAAACTATGATGGCATATTAATATTTAAATACAAAAACTTATTAAAGTATGACATCCAAATAAATCTGGTTATTATATGATGTTAATTAGATGGCGCTCATAACATCATATACCGAAGCCAATCATAAGTTAATCATCAATGGAATTTTGAAAAAGGAGTAATCCAGCAATTTGCAAATGAAAGTATCAATTATTAAAACTTAAGTAACTAAGAGCTCAACTCATAAAAATTAGTCCAATAAATAGGAGAGCATCATGACTTAAGTAAGAAATTGGGCTTTCGAAATTATTCAATGTAAAATTCCTAACAAGCGAAGGATGCCTTTTGCGATATAACGATAATGTTAATAACAACAATGATAATAATAAGACTTAAATATCAAATTGATTCCAACAAATATTGATCTCTTTGAAATTAGTCCCTAAATTTTATTTTATTTTTTGTTTTAGTCTCTGCTTTTTCGTTCCGTTTTGGTTTTGGTCCCTACTGTCAACTATGGTTTAGGATAATCTAATTATAATTTTGATTTTGGTCCCCATATTTTTAATGCCCGGAGGTTTTGATCCCTACTTTTACGTTTCGTTTTGGTTTTGGTCCCTCATTTTCCATTTCATTTTGATTTTGGTCCTTGTCCTGTTAGATCGCTTAAGCATTTTTCATATGGCGGGAACTAAAACAAAAATCGAAACAGAAAAGGAGAGATTAAAACAAAAATGTAGAAACAAATTTTTTTTTTTGGGTCCATGACCGGAGTGTTCTCCGCCGACCGCAGTGACTAATCTCCTCGCTGGCTTGTAGGCACCTCTAATGAGTGAGACAGCTGGCCCCGAGATTTAACGAGAAACAATTTTCGAAGTTATCAATATTTAAAAGAACTAATTTGATATTTAAACCTATTAATAATGATTATAAGAATCACAAAACACACCATAAAAGTAAACACATACTTTTCCATTTCATTGGGTTGATGTCACCTAGATTTTCCTCCCCCAACTATTTTAGTCTCAATTGGCACATAACTTTATAAACAAGCACAATTTAGCACATTCGAATCACTAGAAAACAAAATCCTTTAATTTGAAATTTAAGTTGATATCATATCATATCTTATATAAAAGAGACAAAAGAGAAAACAAAACACAAGAGATCATGTAGGTCCCCCACACTGTTATCTTCCCATTGCTCCAAAAATAACACTTGCTTCATGTGTCAGCGACCTAAAGCAAGTGAATTTGTCCATAACTACAACCATAACGCGACACTGCCCTTTATTAATGACACAAGAGTTATTAAACATGTCACTGTATAGTGCTGAGCAGACCAGACAATACCATTGTCTTTAAGATCCCGCCTATGCAGCAATATTTGAAAATCTAAACATCAAGTTCAAAGGCTAGCTACCTTCTACAAACGGAAGGGAGATACTGATATATAAGTATTTGTGACGAATTTAGCTTGATATAATAAACCCAACCTATATACTCCATTTCTTGGCAAATTTTCTACCATTCTAACACGTAACAAGTGTTTTAAAAACATTTATTAACAAACTAAAAGTGATAAAAGAATTATTAAAAATAGTTTTTTTTAATGTTTTTAAAAAAGAAGTAATAGAAACTTCTAATGTTTTTTTATTCGTACGTAGAAATCGACCATTTTCCTAAATATAACACTACTTATGCATTTTGTCTTTTTTTTAATTCATTTCATCTATAGTATTGATTTTTTTTCTAAAGATTTAATGCAATACTTTAACCTTATTCCATCCATCAATCTCATAACACACACATATATATATGTTTGGTATAGCTAGTAAAATAAATTTAAGGTAATCGGTTTTGTTTGGATAGTATAAAGAAGATTATTTTTACAGTTTAAATTACAAGAAAGGATATGATGTGACAAATGGGTAGTTAATGTGATGGAGTGATAAGTGTAGAATAGAAAAATTAATTGGGTATAAAAAAATAATTTTTTTTAAAAAAATCTCCAGCTGCTATGAGGGAGCTTATAAATTTTGATTATTTTTCCAAAAATATAAGCTAAGATTATAATCTGCATTATAAACAAACACATTAAATTATGATTATTTTTGAAAAATAAGCTAAAATAATAATTTTCATCTTAACCAAACATATTAGGCGTCGTTGTAATTTTGAAAGTATAAAACTAAAAGAAGTTTTTTTTAAGCGATAGGTCCCTAAACTTAGGGGGTGTTTTGGATTTAGTCCTTAATCTTTTTTTTTTGTTGGATCTGGTCCCTAAACTTTAACGCCATTTGAAACTAGTCCTTCCGTTAACCCAAAGTTAACTTCGTCAGTATCTTCCAATAAGATGTTGCCACGTGTCCCGACTTGCATTTTTTTTTTGGCTTTTTCGACTTTGAGGTCCCTAAACTTAGGGGGATAATTGAATTTAGTCCCTATCCTTTTTTTCGTTGGATCAGGTCCCTAAACTCTGAACCATTTTGGATTAAGTCCTTCTGTTTTAATCTAACACCGTTACCCTGGGGAAATTTTTATGCCATGTGGACCAATAAATTAATGCGACATGGAATTTTTCTTTTAAAATTGAAAAATTACAAAAAATAAATAAAATTAAAAAAATTTTGATTTTTTTTTATAACGATGGAAATACAACGCGTCTGTGACGAGATGCATCATCGTCATGGTCGTGATGTCTCGAGCGCTCACCACTGCCATCGGGGTAACGATTTGAGAAGCTTTCGCCACCGTCCTCAAGGTCGCGCCTCGATTTGAGTTTTGTGCTTGCTTCGGTTTACAGCGAAAATCACTGTCACAGTCACGAGTTCGCTTGATGATGTGCGGCGGCACTAGTTATAGCCAAAGCCCCTGGAACCTAGTTGCGGCGGCGACCCCGAAGATCCTCTCCGTTCTTCATCCTTCGCTTGGTCATCTTCTTTGCAAATCTGATGCGACACCGAAGGAGACCAGTCGCGCTTCCTTCACCGTGCAGTAGCCTCTCAACTTCGAACCCTCAACAACCTCAGCGTCCTCTGCTTTCCAGCCTCCGCCCTCTTCTCTGCTTCCTCCACCTTCTTCTTAGCGGCGCGCGCGTCATATGCAGAGTCTGGAGGGAGGAAGAAAGGCAACAAGTATCTTTGATTGACACAGAAAATTTTATTACTTTAGAGTTTGATGATGAAGGTTTGGTAGGTGTCTAACACAGTTTTTATCACTTGATACTATGTGTTGTTTTTTTTTTAGATCTTTATATTCTGAAAAACAATGTCACCCTCTAAGCAAGGTGAAGAAACCATGATGTCAAGCCTTAACAAGACGATCGAACACGACGAGGAACGAGAGGAAGATATGGAAGGTGGTTCACATTTTGGCCTAAAAAATTTTGTGGCATGGTGGGTCTGTTTATGATGCTTGGTTCAGTTATGCTTCAAATCAGGTAATAATAAGCTAAAAGGAACAGATAGGATGCAGGTGGATGGATTAACAAATGCTTGAGTTCTAGGAATAAACTCATGTTGATCGAGCAGATAGAAGGAGGAAGCAAGAGTCTGTTTTTTTTTTAATTTTATTTATTTTTTGTAATTTTTCAATTTTAAAAGAAAAATTCCATGTGACATTAATTTATTGGTCCACGTGGCATAAAAATTTCCCCAGGGTAACGATGTTAGATTAAAACTAACAGAAGAACTTAATCCAAAATGGTCTGGAGTTTAGGAACCTGATCTAACGAAAAAAAGGATAGGGACTAAATTCAATTACCCCCCTAAGTTTAGGGACCTCAAAGTCAAAAAAGCAAAAAAAAAATAATTGCAAGTTGGGACACGTGGCAACATCTTATTGGAAGACACTAACGGAGTTAACTTTGGGTTAACGGAAGGACTAGTTCCAAGCAACGTTAAAATTTGGGACCAGATCCAACAAAAAAAAAGATTAAGGACTATATCCAAAACACCCCCTAAGTTTAGGGACCTATCGCTTAAAAAAAGCCTTTTTTTTAATGTGTGCCTCAAGGTATAAGTAGGCTTGGATTCTAATTCCTTTTGGAGTTTTCCGAAATTGCAATCACATAGCTAATTTAAACATTGGATAGCCAAACTGAAAGAGTTGCAAGACAAAAATGTGATTGAGCACCTGAGTTTAATGTCTAACAATTACACAATTTTTCCCCTTCTTCTCGTTAAAAACTGTTTATAAAAGAAATAAAATCTTGGATATACTTCAAAATCTGGAACTCATTGGTTCACTGCTTCGAGTTGTATTTTGAATACTAAAATATATTTTTATCCCTATAATTGTTGATTGTCTTGAAAATTGTCTCTTAATTTAATTTTTTTTAGGTAAATATAAAAAATATATACGAACCATCAAAACATAGGATAGCTAAATAACCCCCAAGTAAAAGCTAGCCATCATTTATGATGGGTTCTAGCACAGGGCCAGCTACCTCAAAGCAGGAAAAACTACACGTTAACCCCTAAGCTTTGAAAAATTACTCTATCCCCTTCATTACAAACATTCACTTTTAGACTTGTCAATCTATATCTAACTAAATCCTTTATCTGTGAAACTATACAGTCTGCTGATCTATTGCTTACAAAGAAGATGCGAAGATTCCTTTCAATCCAAATAAAATAAATCACTGCCGCCATACAAGCAAACATTACTCTTTGTTTAACTCTGCTATACTTCCATATATACTTGATTTTCCTCATCTAGTCCTGGCAAAGGCAAGGCATGGAGTGAACTCCTAACCACCTCATACATTTTTGTAGAATCTCCTGTGAATGCAATGAAAGAACAGTGCTCTCTGTCTTCATCTGCATCCTTACACAAAACACAGGATATGTCTCCAATAGCAAACCCAAGATGCAATAATCTCTTTCTAGTTAATAGCCTTTCATAGGACACAAGCCAGCATATCAGACTATGCTTAGGGACACTAAATCTTTCCCATACAAAGCCAGCCAATTGCATTTTTTGAAGACTCTGCCTCCTCCATTTGTATCCTGAACCTATGGTATAATTACCATTGACATCAGCTACACACTAGAACCAGAAAAACCATTTCTATAAATGTCTCTGATTTTAATGAGCTTCTTTCAATGGCAACTGGTGTAAGCTTTAACTTCATAGGTCCAGATACTACCTTGTTTTATGTACACTCCATGCACCCATCTTATCCATAAATTCTTTGCTTGCCTAGCAATATCCCAAACTTGTTTACATAATGTAGCTTCATTCCAAAGTTTAATACATTTGATATTTAACCCACCATAAACTTTCTCTTGACAGACTCTTTCCCAATTCACCAAAGCCATAGACCTCCCTGACTCCTTTTTACCCTGCAAAAAATCTCTGCAAAGCTTGTCTATTTCTTTAATCACTCTCTGGGCAATGAGAAAGGTAGATGCCCAATAAGTATGTAATGACATAAGAACTGAATTAATCAATTGAATTCCCCCAGCATAAGAGAGATGCCTAGAAGTCCAGCAAACAATCTTGGCTGAGATCTTATCAATTAGTTTTTGACAATCTGATTTAGTCCATTTAACTTGAGAAAAAGGGATACCAAGGTATCTCATTGGAAGAGTGCCAATTTCAAATCCAATTATCCTCTTAATCTCACTCTATAGAGCTTCGATCACTAGTACCACCACAAAACAACTGAGATTTATGCAAATTAGCTTCTAATCCTATATAGCTCTAGAAAATTCAGAGAATCTCCTGATTAGACAATCTAAAGAAAACTTATCTGCTTTACACATTAATTTGAGATCATCAGCAAAGCATAAATTGGTTAGAGCAAATCTTTTGCATAGGGGATGATACTTAAACCCAGGTGTAGCATAGGCAAGTTTAAAATTCCTTGTAAGCATTTCCATCACCAACACAAATAAGAGAGGAGACATAGGATCTCCTTGTCTTAATCCTCTTCTTCCCTGTAAATTCCCAACTAATTCACCATTTATAGCAATAGAATAGGAAATTGATGTTATGCAAGCCATTACCCAAGTAATAAACTTAGGGGGAAATTGCATCCCTGTAAGAATTTCTTCTACACACCTCCAATCAACTGAATCATATGCCTTCCTAAGGTCTATCTTCATTATACATCTAGGAGAAATATTTTTCCTTCTATACAATCTTATGAGGTCCTGAGTTAGTAAGACATTGTGAAGGATTGATCTCCCCTCCATGAAAGCTCCTTGATTATCCTCTACTAGCATAGGCATTACAACTTTAAGTCTTTTAAAAATCATCTTAGAGATACATTTGTAAACAGTATTACAACAAGCTATAGGCCTAAAGTCATTATCATGGCATGCACCATCTAGTTTAGGAACTAAGGCTATCATTGTAGAATTCAGTTGTTTCAGAAGTTTACCTATATTAAAGAATTCTAATACTGCAGAGTTCACCTCTCCTCCAACACTTCCCCATGCATCCTTAAAGAAACCACTTCCATAGCCATCAGGGCCTGGACTTTTAGCAGAGTCAATCTCCATCATAGCCATCTTGACATCTTCATCTGAAAAAGGTTTTATCAATTCAATCTGTTGTAGGGTAGACAACTTGCTACCTTTTTCAAACAATTGTTTGTCAAATTGGCATCTATTTTGTATAGCTTTCCCCAGCAGGTCAAAGAAAAATCTAATAAAGTGCTGCTCAACCATACTTTTATCATCCACAATAGATCCATCCTCCTCAGTCACTGTTGTGATTCTATTTTTCATCTGCCTCTGTTTAAGGAGAGCATGGAAATAGGCACTGTTACTGTCTTCCTCTGTTAGGCATGGCAACGGGTCAGGTTTGGGGCGAGTTTTGACAATACCAACCCCGCACCCATCAAAAGCGGGGCGGATTCGGGTGGGGGTTTAAGGAGAGCGGGTATGAAAAAGTGAAACCCAAACTCATCCCCGTCAGGTTCGGGGAAACCCGTGGGTAACCCATTCAATTATTTTTTAAAATTATTTTTTATTGTATTAAAGAAAAATCACATATAAAATACATCATAATTCAAATAATATATAATAATAAACGTCAAATTTTAAAAATATATAAAAACTTAGAATGAAATCATGGTTTTAGCTAAATATGTTAGTTTGACTTTATTATTTAACTATAATTATAATGGAAATTATTTAAATTTTAAATCAGAGCGGGTTTGGGAGTGGGGGCGGGTCGGGTACTTAAAATACCAAACCTGCCCCACCTCCATCTTTTTAAAGCGGATTTCGGTTTCGGGTTTCGAATTTCCCCAAACCCAATCAAAGCGGGATTTCCCCACAAAAATCGGGTCGGTTTCAAACGAGTACCCACGGGTGTGAGTTTTTTTGCCATCCCTACCCTTTGTCAACCAAAGTGTTTTTGCTTTTTGCTACAAAAAACTGTTCACTTCTTGATGAAGTTGCATATGCTGATTTCTGACTCTACATTCCTCCCTCTGGAACTCCAGGTTCAAAGGATCAGTATTTAATGTCTCCTGCCATTGAATCAACTCTTGTTTACCTAATTCAGCCTTGACTTCAATATCACTGAACTTAGCTTTATTGAGTTTCTTCAATTCAATCCACAGAGATCTAGTGTTTTGACACACCTGAAACATTTTATATCTCGCTACCCTTCTGTTTTAACTATTCTTCATGATTGCCTCAAAATTAGGATCACTTGACCACATATTGAAGTATATGAAAGGCCTATTCTGCTGCTGCCATTGCACATCCAGCTTGGTCACTATAGGAGAGTGATCAGATATCCCAGCAGGAAGCATTCTGACCTCAGAATTTGGAAACCGTAGGATCCAATTCCCACTGACCAGGACCCTATCTATTTTGGAAAAGATTTGTCTTCCCTCCTGATTGTTGTTCCAAGTATAATATATACCTGTAGAGCTAAGTTCCTGCAATGAGCACTGCTGCATACACAACCTGAAAGCAAGAACTTTTGAACTATGAATCGAAGCTCCTCCAATTTTATCATTATCATGCAGGACATCATTAAAATCTCCTGATATTATCCAATTCAATGGATTACTACTACAAATCCCCACCAAACCTTCACATAGGCCTGATCTTTCAACACTGCTAGAAGAACCTTAAACAATAGTCATATAAAACCGCATTTGTCTTCTAATATTGTTAACTTAATATTGAATCAGCTGCTTCCTGCTCTCAATTATAGTAACCTGATAATCAGGCTTGTACCAACAAACTACTAATCTACCAGTAGGATCCTCATTATGATTACAGAAGAAGCCATAATGAGGACCCCAATTATTCACAAATTTATCAAAACTACTGCTCTTTAATTTTGTCTCTAGCAAACCAATAACACCACCTAACTGACTCCTACAAAAAGAAAGCAAATCTTTCTGCTTATTGGGGATATTTAAACCCCTAACATTCCAAGTAATGATGTTATCCATTAACAATCATCATCTGACTGCTATGATCAGTTATTTCATCAACCACTCTGATTCCCTCTTCTTTACCTTTTTTTAGCTGAACCACTCTGATTCCATTCTCCCCAGTTACCTCAGCTTCTACTGTGTCTTGCGTTGTCTCAAGCTTCTACTCTTTGTTCTCTCCTTTACTTTTGTTATTTTTGCTTCTAATTACTGTCCATTCCTCAGTTGTAACTGTTTGGACAACATTAGCAGTAGAGCCTGAACGTGAAGCATTAGCAGGAGGGCCTAAACCTGAAGCATTAACAATAGCAACCTCACTTTTCTGTTCAACCTCTTTGACTTTTTCTTCCTCATTTCGCAATGACTTCCTTTTACAATTACGTTGGGTGTAACATCCAGATTTTTACTCCTAAGTTTGATGAGATTAAATCTAAGTAAAACTAATGGAAATCCTAAGAATAAGCTAGGATTTAATAGAATAATCATAGCCAAAATGAGTATAGGGGTAAAGGGAAATGTCTTATAGTTAGAAACACTCAAAATATAAAAATCCAGTAGGGAGAGATAATCGATTACCATGTTTCTTTGAAAAGCCCTAAAAATTGAATTAAGGGAAGTAATTGATTACCTTTGGGAAAGTAATCGATTACTGACCTTCTGTTGGAAACCCTAAATTGTGATTTTTGGGAGATAATCGATTACCTACCAAAGGTAGTCGATTACATGGTTTCTGTGAGGAGTTTATTAATTGTGAAAAATATGAATGAAATCGATTACCTGACTGGGGTAATCGATTACCACTCGTGTTTTGACAAAAAAAAATAAATCAATTAAAGGCCAATAGTCAAAGCTTCTTGAGGAAGTTTTCCTTCTCAACCACATATTATCCAAGCTTCTTGGAGAAGCTTTCAAGGAGAGCCACACAATCTAAACCAAGGCAAAAACAAAAATAAACAAACCAACGCTCACTTCCTCATTCTCATTCTTCTTCTATTCATGAAGCTCTCATTCTCTCTCAACTCTCTCAAACCCTAAGCCCCCAAGAGTGCACCATCATCATCATCATCAACTTCATTCATCATCATCATCAACCACCAAATCAAGCAAGAGCACCACCTCATCTCCATAGCCAAAGAACAAAGAGCACCAACACTACTTCTAAATCATCACACAATTTTCACCCTTCTCTCCAAGACCAAATTGTGTTCTCCTTCTTCTCCTTCAAACACAAGGTAGTGAATGATGGGCTCCTTGAGTTTGTGAGAGAGAAATTGAGATGATGATAATGATGGGATAAGAATGTGTGATTAGTTTTGTGATATGAACCATAGGATAGTGAATGATGATAATATTATAACTATGCAAATACATGAAATGAACCTTAATTGATACTTGTGATTGAATGTATATGCTAAGTGTTAAATGTTGTTATGAATGCTTAGATAAAGAATATGAACCCTTGGTTGATGCTTGTGAATATTTGTGTGTGATAATGGTTATGTATGTTTGAATGATTAAATGATATATATATATATATATATATATATATATATATATGTCGTAGTGTATAATTGATAAGCGATAAATAAAATGAATTAAAAGCAAGAGCATGAACTTAGGAAATTGAATATGTAAATTGTGATGATTGTGTGATAAATGTAGGGAATGCAGTTGAATTAACCATTGGGGGCACTGGCACACTAGGTGCCCCGCTAAGTGTTTCAAATGCCCCATCAGGGCTAAATGTCCCATCAGGATAAATGTCCCATTAGGTCCAAACACCCCGTTAAGTGTCGGTGTACCCGATGGTTCAATTCGCTACTAAATAAAAAGGGATTAAAATGTGGAATAGAACTAAAGGAAAAGAATTGAACATGAAAAAGAATATAATAACCACAAGTGAAGTAATAAGCATTGCCCTAACGGGTGAAGCTTAATGGGTGCCAAAGTTCTGATGGGTGCAAAGTCCCTAATGGGTGTACCAAATGCCCTAGCAGGTGCATTCAAGTTCTAGTGGTGCAAATATGAAAAGAGGTAATTAAAGGATTTGAGAAAAGTAAAGGAATGGAATTAAGAAAAAGGAACTAATGAAAATGTTTGAATGTACATGAGTATGATTCGAATCTTGAATGGAAATATATGTAATATGTGCCCATTGTGTTTGACTTAGTATGTTATTATGTCTAGATAGAAACTGCTTTTCTACTTCATGTGTAATGCTCACCTCCTTACTATTTTTACACAGGTACTAAGGTTGAGATTGCACAACCCCCGGCCGAGCAGAAGTGCTCTCTCTCACAGGGAGAGTAAGTCATATTAGCTAGGGCATGTGTCTCGTCCTGGATCTTTTGGGCATATGATGATATGGTTTTGTTATTTTTATAAATTGTAAATGCTAATTTTTGGGGATGGTCCAAGACCACTTCCTATGGATATAGGAAGTATATTTTTGGGAAAACTTAATCAATTCCAAAACTTGTTATATTATGATCATTAATTTTTCTTCATTAATTTGTTGAATGTTGAATGGAAATATATGTAATATGAGTTCATTATGTAATCTATTTATGGTCATTAATTTTTCTTCATTACTTATATAAATCGAAACCTATTAAATAAAGATAAACGTTAAATATAAGGAACAAAATATTTAATGGGTTTTCTTAACCTCAGCCCTCCCTAAGGGCTGAGGATAAGCACCCCAAAGTGGTTAGTATGTCTTGAAAAAATAAAAATATAAGTCCTTTGATTTATTATATGCATCATTTACAAAAAATCCCAATCACTTTGGGGTGCTTATCCTCAGCCCTTAGGGCTGAGGTTAAGAAAACCCATATTTAATATATACATATATATACACACACTATATAGGAAGGTAGGAGATGAGTAACTTGGTGGCCTATGCATCTTTGCGCGATGAAATTAATGTTTGACTCATGAAACAATGAGGAAGTGTCATTCCTTAAATTATGTACTCCACAAGAGGGTCATAAATATCCCCGTCCCAAGCACCCTTCGAAGGCGATTTTTACTGAAAAACAAAACTGAAAAAGAAAATGAAGTTGCTGCTGTCTCTTACCCCGAGGTCGCTCTCTCAATACCACAGTACTCATATAGGAACACCTTTTCATCCTAAGATCTCTTTTAAAATAAACAAAAATCTTACCCCAAACAAAAATCATTATCATCATCATGATTATAATTATAATTATTAGTAGGAAAATTCTACCATGCTCCGTTTATCATGCACGGCAGGTATTTTTTTTAATTTTTTAAAATTTTTTAATACAGATTTACTCAGAATATTTTTTAATATAAATTTTTAATACCAATTTATTAAAATATGTCAATTTTTAATACAGATTTATTCAGAAAGCATATAATAAAAAAAATTCAAACCCAAATAACAAAAACATATTCATCTTAGTAAAACAGAAAACCCAAAACATATTTTTAATTTACTAAATAAATTAAAAAATAAAATATTTTAAAAAAAAAGGCAGAACATTTTAACAAAACTCCTCCCAAATATAAAAGCAGGCTTATTTAACATTTTAGTCCCTGAACTTAGGTGCTCTTTTGAAATTAGTCCTTAAACTTTCTTTTCATTGTTTTAGGTCCCTGAACTTTGTTTAATTTTTGGAAATGGTTCTTTCGTCACTTAAGTGATGATATAGTCGACGATATGTCACTTAACTCTCACACTATCGACGAGTGACGTGTTTTGTAGAGCCACGAGACACAACATTATTTTTTTATTGAAAAAATAATTTATTTTAAAATTTATTAAAATATTCGATTTTATTTTAAAAAAATACAATTTATAATTATTTTTAATAAATTTTAATTTTTTTAATTTAAAAAATTCATGTATCATCATCTAGGACGTTACCTATCGATTTGGCAAAGGTGACGTGACATATTTTCAATCATATCACTACTTAAGCGAGAAAGGACCATTTTCAAAAATTAAACAAACTCAGAACTTAAAACATCCAAAAAAAAGTTTAAGGATCAATTCCAAAAAAACACCTAAGTTCAGAGAAATAACCTATAAAAGCATCACCCTTATTAGTAGGATTATCTTTATTTTTTATTGTGACATCTCGCTGTCTCAATCTATCCCCATTGGTCACTCACAACAAGACTGATATCTTTTCTTTCTTCCTTCCAAACCCATTTTGTACTTATTACTCATTTTTACCAATCAAGCCCACACCCCTTCCTCTCTCAGGGTTGTCCCAGTTTTTGTTTAAACCCCCAACTTTTTCTTCATTTTCAGACACCCCATTTTCTTTATTTTATTCCGGGCGTTTTCATTTAGGTGTGCATGTTATTCTTTTTGGTTGTTTTTTCTTAAACAAATAATAATAAAAAGATAATGATAAAGAAAAAAGAAAAAGTTTGGGATCTTATTATATTGGATCTTCCCTTAATTTTTTTTTTTGCCCCTTTCTTTGTTTTCTAGTGTTCAATGATATTTTGACCTTCTAATCAAACAAAATGGCGGTTGCTAGTGATATTGATTAATTAGGGAATCATATTATATTATATGTTTATGTATGTGGCACGTTGCTGTTGTGCATTGCTTATTCACACACACCTAACTCTACAGTTTCATTATAATTGTTACTGTTTTCTTTTACCATTTTCTGATCTGCATTGAATCTTGTACTTTGCAGGGTGAAAATAATAACTGAGATTGATGCTGAAGTTTCAATGAGCTAAACAACGACTTGTAAATTATATGAGTGGTTGGATTAAATTGTTTTTCTGTTCAAATAGGGAAGGACATGATACTATTTGTGTAAAGGAATCTTAGGTGGATGTTTCCTCTTAAGTGTTTTTGATAGGAGTGCTAGCCAACTAGTTGGATCCAAATCAGTAAAATCACTCACACTCATAAACACCCTTTACCCTTTTTTTTTTTTTTTTTTTTCTATCTAAGCTGTTTCTTTCTTTTCAACTGTTTTGACTTGGAGGGGTGTTTTGAATGCACAAAAAGAAGAGTTAGTGGAGTTAAGGAGTGTCTCCTTTGGCTTTATGTCTTTTGAATCTATTTGAACTTGATAAAGTTTGAGATATATATTGGCCTTTAAGCTGAGGGCTGCAACAACTTCTTGCTTTCAGAGCTAAAAGGGCATCTGATTCTTCAGGGATTTGATGCTACTTTGGGAAGGTACAGTGCAGAATCACTCTTATTTGTAACACAAAATGAACAAGATTCTGTGAACGTTAGAAGAGGGTGAGTATGTGATACTGAAGGTTTTGAAATTGGTTTTTAAAGAGTCTTGTCCATGATTGTGGAATGTGCAAATATGTTGGTGATAAATGTTAATTATATTGGTGGGGCAGACTGATAATGGCATTGAACTTCTTGTTGTGATTCTTATTTATAGGAACTTATTCTGTCTTTGGTGGTTATTAAGAGTTAAGACTTTTGAGCAAGGTAGTTTTGTGACATTTATTACCGGTGGTGATGAGTCGAGAGCAACAACATAAGCGAGAGAAGCAAGAGAAAGGTTCTGATGGTGCTGAGAAGGTTATTGTTGCTGTTAAGGCGTCGAGGGAAATTCCAAAGACTGCTCTTGTTTGGTCTTTGACTCATGTTGTTCAACCTGGTGATTGCATTTCACTTCTAGTGGTTGTGCCTTCACAAAGTTCAGGTAATTCCTCCTTAGCCTGCATTTCATTTATTTTTTGTGCTTCTTTTCTTGTCAGATATTTGTTTTTGGCAAATTGGAAAAAAATGGTGATTTGATTGCTCTGATTCAAATGTGATGTGATCAGTGGTTCCCCATGTACTCCTTCTTTTATCATTGGGATTGTTTTTGGTTCATTGTTTATTTTTGGTCACTTCTTTCCGAATGATTGTCTAGATCTACCTGTCAAAACACTCTGGACCAGGTGTTTCTTTTAATGTCATTCGAACCTTAACTATGCTATCATGTTTATTTGAATTTCATTCTACACATGAGCAGGCAGAAGATTATGGGTCTTTCCAAGATTTGCTGGTGACTGTGCCAGTGGCAACAAGCCTACAGGAACAATTTCAGAGCAGAAGAGTGATATAACTGATTGCTGCTCACAGATGATCCTTCAGCTCCATGATGTCTATGATCCAAATAAGGTTGGTAGCCATTGTGTATGATAGTTTCATGCAAAACTGAATATTGAGGCTGTAATGTATCCTTGATTATGCCAACCTTTTTTCAACAGATAAATGTCAGGATTAAAATTGTTTCCGCATCACCTTGTGGAGCAGTGGCAGCAGAAGCCAAGAAAGCCCAAGCCAGTTGGGTTGTATTAGACAAGTAATAGTCTATCTTATCTTTTCCACACCAAAAGCCATGCTATTTTAACCATGAAACTTAATGATGAATTCTCAGTTTGTTGTTCACTATTTTTTGTTGTTGATATGAAATAATAACTCAGTTTGTGTTGTTATTTTGGTGTTGCTTTCTTTGCAGACAGCTCAAACATGAGGAAAAGCGATGCATGGAAGAGCTGCAGTGTAACATTGTGGTTATGAAACGTTCCCAACCAAAAGTACTCCGCTTGAATTTGATTGGACCGCAGAAGAAGGATCTTGAAGAAATAGGTCCATCACCTTCTGGGCAAGATGAGATGCTTGAAAAGCTAACCAATAAGAAGAATGATTCCCTAAATTCTATTAAAGGACCGGTTGTCACTCCAACTAGCAGCCCAGAGCTAGGGACACCTTTTACTGCAACTGAAGCTTGTACTTCATCAGTTTCAAGCTCTGATCCAGGAACTTCACCATTTTTTATCTCAGATTCGAATGGTGAGTTAAAGAAAGAGGAAACTATCCAGGAGAATCGAAAACTTGATGATACGAATTCAGACACAGAAAGTGAAAATCTGTCCACATCTTCGGCAAGCATGAGATTCCAACCGTGGATTACAGATTTACTCTTACATCAACAATCATCTCAATGCAATGGAGAAAGATTAGAGATATTATCTCATGATATGCCTCATCATTCATCTACAACCAGAGCTTTGCTAGAAAAGTTTTCAAGGCTTGATAGAGGAGCTGGAATTGAAATGTCAACTTATAGAACTGACTCAGATTTCAGTGGAAATCTAAGAGAAGCGATGGCGTTATCTAGAAATGTGCCACCTGGTCCACCTCCATTATGCTCAATATGTCAACACAAGGCACCTGTTTTTGGGAAACCTCCAAGGTGGTTTAGCTATGCTGAGTTAGAACTTGCTACTGGTGGATTTTCACAAGCTAACTTCTTGGCAGAAGGAGGATTTGGATCTGTCCACAGAGGGGTTCTACCAGAGGGACAAGTCATTGCTGTCAAGCAACATAAGTTGGCTAGTTCTCAGGGTGATGTTGAATTTTGCTCAGAGGTAGAAGTCCTGAGCTGTGCTCAGCACCGAAATGTTGTTATGCTGATTGGGTTCTGTATAGAGGATAAGAGAAGATTATTGGTCTATGAGTACATATGCAATGGGTCATTGGATTCACATTTATATGGTAATTCTCTTGTACACATGCCAACTTCTATTGTGGCAGAAATATATTTTTGAGTTGACTTGAACTTACTGAAGTCATGAAGCATGCAATTTTGATGTAGTCCATTAATTACAGAGAACATATTACTAGAAAATGGAGCTAGATACGCTAAAATCATTTTTAAAAAACTGTTAGATGGAACTTTGTTGTATAACTAATTTTATGGTGTTTACTTGATTAATCCATATCCATATCCATATGCCTACTAAAACCATGGGCTGAAGTAAAGATCATTCTTATGTGTAATGTCTATATGATGTAGATTATGTTAATATCATGAAATTTTCATTGTACACATTGATTGCAATATGGTTTAGTATGCACTGTACCTATACTGACTTGATTGTAAATTGATCTAATACTTTGAAATATTTCAGGGCGACAGCGGGAACCATTAGAATGGTCTGCACGGCAAAAAATTGCTGTTGGAGCTGCTCGTGGGTTACGGTATCTTCACGAAGAGTGCAGAGTGGGTTGCATTATCCACCGTGACATGCGGCCAAACAACATTCTCATAACCCATGATTTTGAACCCCTGGTAGGGTAGTGCTTTGCCTCCCTAGTATAATGTAGTCCTGTAGTTTACATAATGAAAGACACCGTCACTTCATTATCGTATATTCTAAACTCTGAAGGGTGTTTTGTGGTGGATCAAATACGTGCTTCCTTTTATTACAGTATTATGTTGATTATTCTAGGTTGGTGATTTTGGACTGGCAAGGTGGCAGCCTGATGGAGACATGGGCGTGGAAACCAGAGTAATTGGAACATTTGGGTATGTTTTGTATAAATCCTGAATTAGTTACATTATCAAACATGTATATGCAATATGAACCTTCGACTAAGCTATGCCAGTGCTGTGTAGGTATTTGGCTCCTGAATATGCTCAAAGTGGCCAGATCACTGAAAAAGCTGATGTTTATTCCTTTGGGGTGGTATTAGTGGAGCTTGTGACAGGGAGAAAAGCCGTGGATCTCACTCGCCCAAAGGGACAGCAGTGTCTTACTGAGTGGGTGAGTTAATATCAAACTTGTTTTTATGATCTTTAATTGTCTTATATTGCATCATTTCAATTTTCAAGAGTTTAGCTAGACATTCATGCGAAAAATGACACTCCAGGACCCAGGTGTTGAATATATATTTTTGTTCATTCGTGCCTTGCCTCGACTAATTGCGTAATTTTTTGGATATTTAACAGGCGCGGCCATTGTTAGAAGAATATGCCATTGAGGAGCTTATTGATCCACAACTGAGAAACCATTATGCAGAAAATGAGGTCTACTGCATGCTACATGCTGCATCATTATGCATCCGGAGAGATCCTCATTTTAGACCACGCATGTCACAGGTAAAGAAAGTTTTTGAACATATATTTTCTTGCCAAACTTTGAAGAATTCAAAATTACGTATTTCTCAAATCTTAAATAACAGCAATTATAGATAAATATCCTACAGGGTCAATAGGACAAAGTTAACTGCACATCATGTTCCAAGGAATTAGAACTTGTCCCTCAATAGATCGATCAGGAGGCTTATATGGTAATCCCTCACGTGCGTGCAATGCACTTTCTTCATCAACCAATATCTTCCCTAACTTTGATCCTTAAAATTAGCCATCTCCCATTTTAGTAATGCGTGATATTTTGCAATTAGCCAATTACTAATTCAAGTTTTATGCCTTGTCTTGGGGAACACATTTTAGTGACAACAGTTTTTCAAATGTAATATATGCTGAGGCTTAATTGTTTGGACGTGTTGCTGAATTATAAACTCTTGCAAGTTGCACTATCTTTGGTTTATCCATCTAACCATTTGTGCTTGTTTGATCAAGGTTCTCCGAATACTGGAAGGTGACATGGTAATGGACACTAATTACATTTCAACTCCAAGTTACGATGTGGGAAACCAGAGTGGTCGAATCTGGTCAGAGCCACTGCAGAGGCAGCACCACCATCACAGTGGTCCCCTGCTAGAAGAGTCACTGGAATCATTCAGTGGGAAGCTCTCTCTTGATAAATACAGGCCTACTTATTGGGATAGGGACAAGGCTAGGAGGACATCATGTGAAGATGGCATTTAAAGCAGTTGATGATGAAAATTTCATATCTTGTTATGCTAAACATGTTTGATTGTCCACTTGCCCTCCCTATTTTGTAGTTTTCCTTTCTATTTTTCTGCATTGTATAGCAGAGTTAAAGTAGGATAGGTAAAATATAGAAGCTTTTGAAATTCTTTTGGGAAATTATGTGAGCTGTCTATGCTCTATGGCCTACAAATGGATGTAGAAAAATAGTTGCTTTTGAAAGGTGGTTCATTGTTCTCCATCTCTCCAACGCATGTGTGTGCATGAACATACATGCATACATTGAGAACCGAACAAACTTGGGTGACAAGACATGCAACAAAGCATGCCCCATACTGCCATACGAATATCTAACAAAGAAACACTACTAAAAACCTCATGTTTGAGCACCAAAGGGATGCCAAAAGCACAACTCTATCTCTAATGCCATTTTAGAACAATGTTTGATACACAATGATAAAAGAAATAAAGATGGACAATTAGTAATCAAAATATCAAATGATAAAAATTGGGCAGCCATGAGGTAACACTGAGAATTGTCGTCTGAAGTAGCTAGCAAACATTGACAATGAGAGGAAGATATCAGAGTTAGCTCAAACCTTAATGAACAGCGATTTTATTATTATTATTATTATTATTATTTTTGGAAAGGAACAGTGAAATTGGTGGCAAAATATTTTATCGATTAAATAAAATTAGTTTTAAAAAAATAAATAAATAAAATTGAGTTTAAAATGGCCATCACATATTTTTTTTATATAATTAAAAGTCATGGGAATATTTCCGGAATTAATTTATTACCACATGCTGGTATTTTAAAATTTTAGAAACTTTGGTGCCCATTTTTTAAGAACGATCTCGGTGGTCATCACTCTGTTTATATGTGTAACTGTGTAAGTTTTTTTCGTAGGCACCAAGGGTATCCTTTGACCGATAGTCGAAGACTAATCCCTCTGAGGCGTAGAAATCACCTAAGTGAGTTTTGCCTCTACCAACAAAGCCTTTTCCATACCCACGACAGGGATCGAACCACCCCTAACATCATGGTTAAGGAACCCAATTATATGCTAACTATGCTGGACTTTGTTGATTATGTGTAAATTTTTTAATGTTACGAAACATAGATTGAGAATAATAATTAGGTTTATTTATGTTTTTAGTCCCTAAAAGTTAGGAGCATTTTAGTTTTAGTCCCTGAAAGTTTTTCTGACTTTGATTCATTCTTAATTATTTTGAAATTTGGTTTTAGTCCCTACTGTTAAAAAAAAATCTGGTGAATGCTTATGTGGCTTACAAAACGTCACATCAGGTTACCACGTGTGCAAATATTGCTTGAGATGGCATAAGTGGGTAGGATGATGTGGATGATCCGAACCCGTAAGCAGGGTAGGCTCTATAGAGAGGGAAAGTGGGCGCAAGCCCAGAGCCCAGAGAATTAGGGCCCCAAAATTTGTTTTAGTTCCTATACATGTATAAAAAAATTATAAATATTTTAAAATTAGAAATTAGCATAAATTAATTTTTCAATTGTACCTTAAATATTATAATTTTTTTGTTGTGATTGTGCAGTTATTTATCTCCCTTGTTTGCTTTTGACAAGTTCATTTTGCTTTGTATTATGTCATTTGTAATTGGTGCCGCCATCTCTCAATCCTGAATCCTCTAGGTGTTATTGATAACTTTCTAGTTTAATTGTTTTGTTTTCTAAGGTGGTGCCTAGAAAATATTTCTCTGGATGTGAAAAAAGAAAAAAAAGAAAACTCGCAGACAAACTTGTAAAATCACATTAAGATCGCTCACTGCATGTTAACTAACATTTTTTCTTATTTATTTCAGCAGTACAATTCGAGCAAGTCGTGAAAGATAGCCTACTTCTAAGTACCCACTTTGTTATTTTGTTTATTATTATTTTTTTTTATAATATCACACTATTAAGTTATTATATTTGTAGCCTATGTAATCTTGTTGATTGCATTTAATGACGTAGACTTGTGAATATCGATAGTATTTCATATTATAAAAAATTTACTTGAAATTAAAAAAAAATTAATAAGAAGGGGCCTCTTATTTTTATTTCGATTAGGGTCCTAAATATGTCAGAATCGGCCCTGTCCGTAGGAGCAAAATGGTCAAAACTCAATCCATCAACGTGTAAGCCAAGCTCATAATAACATATTTAAGTGTAGTTTTACAAGTTATATAAACCTTTTTCCTTTCCTTTTCTTGTAATATTAGATGTGACATTCATTTAGCCACATCAGCATTTAAAAGATTTTTTTTAGTGGGCTAAAACCAAATTTTCAAAACAATTAAGAATTAGTCAAGATTAAAAAAATTTTCAGGGACCAAAACCAAAATACCCACAACTTTCAGGGACTAAAGACAAAAATAATCTTAATAATTAATATGTTTGTTGGAGTGAAATTTGTGAATATTTTTCTTATTTTATTCATATATTATTTGTCTATAATTTTTTAATTTTTTTTTGAAGGGATTTGTCTATAATTAATTGTTCACATGTATCTCTATCAATAACTATTCATTTTTCAAAATATTATGAGTAGAACGATAAAAATGATAATTAGAGAATAAAATTTGTTTCCTAAAAAATTTATATTCAGAACGGATGGAGTACATCTTTGGCGATATACTACGATATTTTACTCTATTTAATCTTACAGTAATTTAAAAATTTAATTTTCGTGGCAAGTAAAACCTAAGATATTTAATTGGCGAATGGTGACAATGTCACATTTTTAAAATTCATGACTTCTGAAGCATGTGAAATGAAATTTATTGGCTGGTTGATGATGACAAGCCAGAGGTAATAGACATGTCAAGTGTCTTGTTTCGGTTATGTTTTGGCAAGTTTTAAATAGAGAGACTCCATGCATTATCCCCAGAGCAACTCGGTCTACTGATCTTGTCCATATATCTTGTTATAGATCAACATCAACGGAAATTTTGCAGAATTAACAGGTCTGATTCTTGCAGTGCTGTTGAGTTAGTTACATAATTTTCACAAACTTGAATTAGGAGCAAGAGGACAACTAATTCTTGCTTTATTTTGATGAGAAAATGTTGGCAACACATAGCGAAGACTATTAACAGGTATTATGATGATTAATCGTTGACTTAATTGATAAGAATTGAGTTCGGGTTACCACAGATTTCATATTCGAATTTTACCAATAGGAGGATGGTGTTAGTGGATAGTCTATAAGTTCTTGTAAGCATTTTTTGAATCCGGAGACTAGCCCTGATCCTTGGGCAAATTGAATATACCAGAAGGGCTTTACTTCAGTACTTTCAGAAGATTTCTGTACCCTTTTGACGTGACTCAATAGAAATTAGCCACGTGTTTTTTTTTGGCATGTGCATATTTTTAATTTATAAATTTTATAATTAGGTCCCTAAAATATTTATTTAAAAATATTATTTTTATCCTTAATGTAATTTAACCAAAATACCATCATTCTAATATTATTTTTGATCTACCTAAAATACCCTCATTTTAATATTATTTTTCATCTACCCAAATTTTAATTTTATAATTAATCTATTCAAAATACCCTCATTTTAATACTATTTATATTTATAAAAAAAAAACCCTTAATAATTTATAATTTCTCATTTCACTGCCCACTCATCCTTCTTCTTCTATCACTGCCAAGTACCAACATCATCACTTTCTTCTTCTTTATGCATACATTCTTCATTGAAAAACTCAGGAGCAAACCCACGAACATACCTTCTTCATCATCACCTTTTTTTTATTTTTCACTCTCCAACTCGTTTTCATTTTCAAACTCATTCCAAATTCTGTCGCCACCACCACCATAGATATGTTCTCTTTCTTCATCTTTTAGGGATGTTCATTGCCTTAAAATTTAATTAAATCAATTTCATTCATTATGTTTTTGGTCTCTTATAGTTGTTAAGAGTTGAGGATATACGATGAGATTGACATTGTTTAATATGCTAATATTTTCTACTCCCTCTGTCCCATTATCTTGGTAAAAAAATGTATTTTTTTTGTCCCAAATTAAAGTAAAAATAATTAATGAAAAATCTTAAAGATTGTATATTATATTAAAAATCTAAAAAATAATTAATGAAAAAACTTGAAGATTGTATATTATATTAAAAATCTAAAAAATAATTACTGAAAAATCTTATAGATTGTGAAAATAATATGAGAATTTGTGTGATAGAAATTTGTAATTAATGAATGAATCATATATTATATTTTATTTTGAAAATAGAATCATGCATTATATCAAAAAGATATTCTCTCATTTTTATTAACTATTTTGACTTTTGCCAAGATAATTGGACCGAGGGAGTGTCTCAAATTTTTTCCTTATCTCCTACCCCATTAGAGGAGCGAAGTTTCTCTTATCTTATTTTATGTTCATATCATCTCATTTAATTCTCAATTTTTTCTTACCTTATCTTCTATTCTATGTTAGAGGGGTGAAGTTTATCATATTTTGTGCTCATATCATCTCATTTAATTGTCTCTCATATACTCCCTCTGTCCCATTATCTTGATAAAAAAATGAAGTTTTTTTTTTGTCCCAATTCAAAGTAAAAATAATTAATGAAAAATCTTAAAGATTGTATATTATCTTAAAAATTGTATATTACATTAAAATTTTTTAAAATAATTAATGAAAAATCTTAAAGATTGTAAAAATAATATGAAAATTTGTGTGATAGAAATTTATAATTAATGAATGAATCATGCATTATATTTTATTTTGAAAATAGAATCATGCATTATATCAAAAATATATTCTCTTATTTTTATTTACTACTTTGACTTTTACCAAGATAACGAGATCGAAGGAATATCTCAAATATTCTTTCCTTATCTCTTGCTTCATTAGAGGAGCGAAATTTCTTTTATCTTATTTTATGTTCATATCAACCCATTTAATTCTCAATTTTTTCTTATCTTATCTCCTACTCTATATTCGAGGAGTGAAATTTTCTTATTTTGTGCTCATATCATCTAATTTAATTGTCTCTCATATACTCCTTCCGTCCCATTATCTTGGTAAAAAAAATGAAGCTTTTTTTTTGTCCCAATTCAAAGTAAAAATAATTAATGAAAAATCTTAAAGATTATATATTATCTTAAAAATTGTATAGTACATTCAAATTCTTTAAAACAATTAATGAAAAATCTTAAAAGTTGTAAAAATAACATAAAAATTTGTGATAGAAATTTGCAATTAATGAATGAATCAAGCATTATATTTTATTTGAAAACAGAATTAAGCATTATATCAAAAAGATATTTTCTTCTTTTTTTGTTGATTACTTTGACTTTTTTCAAGATAATGGGACACGTTGCTTCTCACCACCACTCAACTATCACTAGTACAAAAAACATTTTTCAGACCAACTCATTAAGACCGGTTCCGCACGGAACCGGTCTGGAAGTTAAAATTTATTTAAACCAGACTGGTTCATTTAATTGACCAGTCTGAAAATATTTTAATTGAAATCGGTTCCGCATCTAAACCGGTCTGGAAATTGCCATTGATTCATACTAGAGTGGTTCATTTTGACAATCAGTCTGAAAAATAGATAAATTGAATGCACAGTGCATCGCATGGGCAAGGGTTCTACTTTAATAAAAAAAAAAAACTACATCTGCTTATTTTAGGGTTCCCCATATTCTCAATCGTAGAGATTGAGAAACCCCAACCATGGCTATGTGAATTATGCATCTGCGTGCTGGCTTGGATTCTCAACCGTCGTTCTCACCTGGAACCTGGGAGACGTGACTGAGCAGAGAGAGAGAAGGCGATGTGGGAATGGAAGGAGGGAGAGAGGACACAACAGTTTTGAGAACGACGGCCGACGGTGGAGGCAAGGTGGCAGCAGCAACGGCCGACGGTGCCTGGGAATTGCTGTTCCTCAGCGCCGACAACAGTAAGACTATAGCACCAGCAGCATCGGTGGTCATGGACAGCTTTGATCCAAACCTCGGTGGCCATGGACAGCACCGCCACACCGCTCCTCATCGTGAACAGCAGCACCTAAAATTTGGCCAAGCACCACCGCTCCACCCTCGTCTCTCTTATAGGTTCGTTTCTTCCTCCCTCCACGAACTTCCTCCCTTCCGCCATTCTCCAATTTGTCTTCTCTTTTGATTCGTATTTGTTGATTTTGTGTTGATTAAATAGGTTCAATTTCATCTAATTGTGTTGATTAATTAAAGATTTAATTCCTCTGTGTGTTAAATTGGTTGAAGTTAGGGTTTGTGTAAAATTCATAAAATAGGATTGGGATTTTTTGTGTTAAATTTATGAATTGTTGTTTTTAAATTAAGGAAAAGAAGCTATCCTTTTGTCAATTTGTGAAATGTGGTTCTGGGACCAGATTGTTGTGATTGTGGATTTTCTTCAATGCCTTGCAGTCAATTTTTATCTGTTTTTGCTTTTAATTTTTATCTGTTTTTTTTGGTTGATAATGAAATGGTATTCAATTTTCTTATTGTTTCTTTGGTTAATAATTTTTCTATTTTTTTTGGTTAATAATGAAAAGGTATGCAATTTGCTTATTTTTTCTTTGGTTAATAATTTTCTTATTGCATCTTTGGCTGTTTTTTTCGGTTGATAATTTTTCTCTGTTTAAATTGGATTTCTGGTTTATGTAAAGTTAAATGATTTGACACTAATTCCACTAAAGCAACCACTGAAGGTAGAATTTAAACGTTGATTTTTATATTAACCTCTTTTACTTATTCTGTAATTTGTTTTGTGGCAGAAATCAATCAAATAGAAAGATGGAAGTCACACTTGCCCAATACTTGGTCTTGCTTGAAACAAAGAGTACATGTTTGTTCAATGTCAAATTGGAACAAAGGTGGTTTGCTCATTTGAGAATGTGTATAATTGTAGTTGGAACATACATTTATGAGTTAAAGTTGTACTGATGTGTAGTTTCATTTGATTTCTTCCATCCACGTTATTTATGAATAATCTTAAGTCTCATCTTTCCATTCTTGAGCCGTTGAGGTAGGTGGATGCCTCTTTTCATGGAATAATAAGAGGAAATGTAATAAGCTAATGATCAAGTTCAAGAGATATCTTGGTGTCTAGACAAATGAGTTTTCTAGTAGTATAGTATACCTTTCTATGTAATGTCATATTGCCTCTGAAAGCTATGTTTCATGAGTACAGAAGGTCAAATACATGGGATAGATGTCAACCAATGCT
Source organism: Crotalaria pallida (assembly GCA_037953625.1). Classification (NCBI taxonomy): domain Eukaryota; kingdom Viridiplantae; phylum Streptophyta; class Magnoliopsida; order Fabales; family Fabaceae; genus Crotalaria; species Crotalaria pallida. The sequence goes on from CM075654.1 coordinate 25,001,812, forward strand.
CTTGGATATCAAAGGTCCATACCTACTGGTTGATTCATTAGGCATTTTCAAGCTTGCAGATTTTGGAGTAGCAAAAATTGTGCGTTTTTTCAAGCTCTATTCTTCTATTTACAATTTAACTTTATCTAGATACCTAGATAGTATGCTAATCTTCTCAATCACACTTATTAGCTTGCCTCTGCAGTTGTGATGATTTCTGTATCATTGAACTGAGCACTTTTTGCTTTGTTTTTGTTTTTGGTTGTCTTAATATTTGAACACTATTGATATATTCTAACATGACCAATCTTTTAGTGCATGACTAATCTTTTAGTCTGTTGTTTTTTTATGTAGATAGTTTTGTGAATTATTATGATAACTTTACTTTATTTACTATCTTACAATCGATTGATGGATCCAGTAACTACAGATTTGAGGAATATGAATAGTTTAGCTATGGTATAGACATATGAATGCTAGTGCTTTGTTTTAAGCATGGTTGTATTTGCAAGCTCATTTGCTCTGCTTTGAAATTGTATGAGAAGTGTAAATATGTTTATAATATATCAGAAAACAAGTAATGCAAATAATGCAAATACCTTTTAAGCTGACATCAGGTGTTGCGATTTTAATTGTCCTCTGGACATAAAGTGATTAAATTCCATTTATGACCTCTTTTCTAGTAATTATATAAGCTGCATGCAGTTTAGTGTTTTTTCCTTTAAAAAAAGAATTTATGTTGGTCATTTCTCTTTTTATATATATATATATATATATATATATATATTTCTAATTACCATTTGCATGATTACCATGGTTCATCTTTTGTGGAGCTGTCTTTGGTTATTAATATGAAAATAAAGAATCATGCAGGATGTTGGAAAAGCTTATAACAAATGGAAGCAGGGCGAACCGGTTTGAGAAGACATGTTGGTCTTGTTTCTCAAGATATAGTAAGTGGACTTGTTTGCTCGTGCCTTCTACTTGTTTGTGTCTGTGCATGTCTAAGCATGACTTTTGGAATTATTTTACAATGTTAATTTGCAGTGATGATTGCGGAGACCGCTCAAAAATGTAGAAACGTGTATTAAACATTCCACGTTGATTATACAACAAACATGTATGAGAAAAATGTTCTAATAGTCTTGAGTCTATTTTTATTACATTGTTCATTTAAGTTGTTTAAACTTTTAACTTTATGTTATTAAAGTAGTGTTTTCTTCTCGGTGGCAGATAAAGAGTTGCACCTTCTACATAATGCTTAGGTTTGATGACATGAGATGAGACTACACTGTGGTATTTAAACTGCCATGAGATGCAGATAAGTCTTATGAAATTAGCATACACTCGTATTTTGGACAATGGATTTCCTACTTCCGAGTCCCTACGAGATACGTCACAAACATGTTTCTCAGACATGTAGGTAAGTGTATCTGATTTCCAAACATGCAGATAAGTGTATCTGGTTTCCAGTAGAAATGTTGCAGATGCATGGAAAAATTGAAGGAGTGGCTTTGCAATCTTGGAGTTTTTATGCAGGGATACTGACGACTCTTTTCGGTATTACAGTAGTTATGTAGTTTTTTTTATTCTTTTTGCTGGTGTAGGAGGTTAGGAGTTTTTGTTCTATTTTTTAGTTTCTAACAGTAAGAGATATGTTTTCGCATTTGATCTTTGTAAGCAACACGTTAATTCTATGGTGTAATGTATTTGGTTTTTATCTTTATCTGGAAGCAATGCTTTTACTTCTAGTTTTTAAAAAAATTTTATTTGATAAATCTTTCTTTATATAGATATATATAATTATGTATTGTTTCTTGGCAAGAATTTTAAATTCCTATGAGCAGAGGCTTAGATGGGATGACTATAAATATGGCAAGCATTACTAAATTGGTATATGTTCAAAAATTGAGATTGGCTGGTTCAAAAATTAATTCAGATCGATTCAAAAGAATAATTCAGAGCGGTTCAAAAGAATAATTCAGAGCGGATCAAAAATTAATTTAGAGCAGTTCATTTTTTAGAGCGGTTCATTTTTTAATTCAGAGCGGTTCATTTTTCAGAGCGGTTCATTTTTCATTTCAGAGCGGTTCATTTTTTTTTCAGAGCGGTTCATTTTCATGTTTATGAGCGGTTAATAACCAGTCTCATTAATGTAAACCAGACTGGTTCATATCTGCTCTGGTATAACATGGTATTTTTTACAACAGGCTCTTTTAGACCGGTTCGGAACCGCTCTGAAAAATAATTCGGAACCGGTCTGAAAAAGCTTATTTGTAGTAGTGTGTATTAAAAAAAATAAAAAACATTATCGCTAAAAATTGAGTTTTTTTAATGAAAAATTTAAGACTTTTGTCAATGAAAAAGTAGAAACTTTTATTTTCTTCATTATTACATTTGTCGAATAAAAAAAAATAATCATGTGTTACGAGTTTACACATAATTGTGTTTCCCTAGGTAGAAAGCAACAATCAACCAAAAAAACATCAGTATAATGCTGACAGCACGGGACCCATACAAATAAAATCTGAAGGGAATGAACATCCATAAAAGAGGAAGAAAGAGAACCTATCTATGGTGGTGGTGGCGCTGTATTGGGATTGGGTTTGGAAATGAAAACAGGTTTGGAGATCAGAGGGAATAATATAAAAGAAGGTGATGATGAAGATGGTATGCTCCTGCGTTTGTTCTTGGATTTTTTTATGAAGTACGAAGGTATGAATAAGGAAGAAGAAGGTGATGATGTTGGTACTTGACAGTGATAGAAGAAGAAGGGTTTGATAGATTGATGGAAAAGAATAACATGGGAGGATAGTGAAACGAGAAATTATAAATTATTAAGAGTATTTTGGGTAGATACTGTTATAAAATGAGCAGAAATAAATTTTAATAAGTGTGGTTCAACTTATAGCTTACTCCACATACAAAATGACGATATATAATGATATTGATATTTTGGCAACAACCCAAATCCCAAATACACCCAAAATACGACACGGTATTTTCTCACCGGTGTATCTACTAAATTCTCTATAATTATTACAAAGAGATTATGTTGTTGTTACTAATGTTGTTGTTGTTGCTGCTATATTTTTGTTCCAAATACCTCTACAATATTTATAAGCAGAAGAAATGAAAAATATAGAAAGGGAATGAGTGAAAGAGAGAATTTCTCTCTTTACCAATGATAAACATCAGACAAGCATAAAAGTAGGGAGAGAGTAATATGCTAAGCCAACTAACAAATCTCCACCTTGGCTTAGAATATTTTTATTCCAATGCCAACCAACTCCAGGCAATGTTTGAACTTAGATAATATAATTGGCTTCGTCATCATGTCGGCTGGATTATCATTAGTACCAATCTTTTTGACTTGAATGGTACCTTGAGAAATGATCTCCCGAATGAAATGATATCTGACATCAATATGTTTGGTTCTTTCGTGATACATTTGATTTTTTGGTCAAATGTATGGCACTTTGGCTGTCATAGTAAACCACCGTGATATCTTGTTCCAAACCCAAACTGCCCACCAAACCTCTAAGCCAAATGGCTTCTTTCACGGCTTCTGCTGCAACCATATATTAAGCTTCTGTATTAGACAATGCAATAGTGGATTGCAAAGTTGCTTTCCAACAAATTGCACTCCCCGAAAGCGAGAAGACATAACAGGTGAGAGATCTCCTTTTGTCTATATCTCTAGCATAATCAGAGTCAACATAACCAATAATACTAGTGCTAGTATTATGACTCTTACCATAAACCAAGCCAATATCTGCAATACCTCGGAGATATCTGAGTATCCATTTTACAGCTTCTTAATGCTTCTTCCCGGGGTTTCCCATGTACCTACTAACAACATGTGATATATCTGGATGGGTGCAAACCATAGCATACATGATTCTACCAACTGCACTAGCATACGAAAAATAGTGACATTTGTTCCTCCTCCTCAACGGATTGTGGTGACATTGCAACTGAGAGATTGAAATGGGCTGCACGTCTATCTCTGGATATTTCCATGCCCAAAATCTTCTTAGCAGGGCCCAAATCTTTCATTTCAAATTCACCACTAAGTTAAGCTTTCAACTTCTTGATATCTGACATGTTCTTAGCAACGATGAGCATGTCATCAACATATAGCAATAAATAAATAAATGAATCATCTTGGAGCTTTCTATGGTATACACAACTATCATAGTCACTTTTGGAATAATCATGACTCAACATAAAAGTATTAAACCTTTTGTATCATTGGTGAGGAGATTGCTTTAAACCATATAATGACCTTTTCAAGAGACAAGCATGATCTTCCTTACCTTCAACGACAAAACCTTGTGGCTGCTGCATGTAAATTTCTTCCTCTAGCTCGCCATGGAGAAAAGTCATTTTTACATCAAGTTGCTCAAGCTCCAGATCAAATAGAGCAACCATGGCTAGTAACACCCGGATAGAACTATGTTTCACCACAGGGGAGAAAATTTCATTACAGTCAATTCCTTGCCTTTGGCTGAAACCTTTTGCAACTAAACGAGCCTTGTATCTAGCTGCTTCTACTCTAGGTGATCCTTTCTTTTTCTTGAATACCCATTTGCAACCAACGATCTTTTGTCTTTTTAGCGGTTTCACTATCTCCCAAGTTTGATTCTTGTGTAGAGACTCTATTTCCTTACCCATAGCAGCAATCCACTCTGCAGACTCATTACTTGAGATAGCCTCGTGGTATGTTACAGGTTCTCGAGCTTCAATGTCCTCTGCCACCGATAACGCAAATGAGACTATGTCAGCATGACCATATCTTTTAGGTGGTTTTATCTGCATCCTTTCTCTGTCTCTTGCGAGATTATAATTCTGCAGTAAAGTCTCCTCTTGTTCTTCGACAACTTTGGTATCTTCTTATTCTTGAATAGGTGGATCAGAAGAACCACCTTGAACCTCCATTGGTTGTTCAATATTAAGCTCCACCTGCTTGCTAACACAATCTTCGGTCCCTGCATTGCCAACCTCCTTTGTCGGGCGAAGCATAAATGATTCATTAAACTTAACATCTCTGCTGATTATGAATTTTGGTGCTTTAGTTTCAGTACACCATAATCTGAAACCTTTTACTCCAGATGCATATCCGAGAAATATGCACTTTTGTGCCCTTCACTCAAGCTTCCCATCACTAATATGAGCATACGCAAGACACCCAAAAATTCTTATAATCAACTGGAGTGTCAGACCACACTTCTAGCGGAGTCTTTAATTCAATTGTAGTAGACGGAGATTGGTTCACCAAATAACAAGCCATGTTAACTGCTTCAGCCCAGAATTCCTTTCCTAAGTCCGCATTGGAGAGCATGCATTGATCTCTATTTAAAAGAGTTCAATTCATGCGTTCGGCAACACCATTCTGTTGTGGAGTCCTCCGAACAGTGCGATGCCTCACTATGCCCGCATTCTCATAGAAATCATTAAAATCTCCTCCACAAAACTCCAAATCATTATCGGTTCTGAGATGTTTGGTTTTCTTACCCGTCTGATTCTCAATCAACACTTTCCATTTCTTGAAAGTCGAGAAAATATCACTTTTGTTTTTGATAAAATAAACCCAAACTTTCCTTGAAAAATCATCAATGAAAGTTAATTGGTATCTATCACCACCCTTTGACGAGACAAGCGCAGGGCCCTATAAATCAGAGTGAATATAATCAAAAGTCAAGCTTTCCAGCCTTATGATCACCTAGAAAACCTCGTTTGCTTAAAATAGACATTCCTGCTTCACTCATATGCCCTAGACGCATATGACATAGCCGAGCAGTATCAGAATCTGAATCAAGGGAAGACGATACATATGCTACTCCATCGACTGTACTTCCTTGGAGTATATAGAGACCATTGACCCATTTGCCTTTGATCACAACAAGAGCACCTCTGGAGATTCGTAGAACTCCACCTTGAGCAAAATACTTATACCCTTGAGAGTCAAGAGTACCTAAAGAAATGATATTTTTATTCAAGTCTGGTATGTGCCGAACATCAGTTAAAATTCTCACCACACCATCGTGCATCTTGATTCGGACTGTTCCAATGCCTACAACCTTACAAGACATATTATTTCCTGTAGCGTCCTTAATCGAAATCACCCTTGAAGCTATGGAAAAAACTCCAGGAATGATCCCAATTCAAGATGTTAATGTAGGACTCTTTAGGATTTCTGTATATCCAGTTGGGATAAACAGGTTCTCCCTAGTCAACAAAGTGTGTGCTAGTGTCAACTTAGGGATGAGAAAGCGTACCTTAGCCCCTATAGCATGGTTGTTCTTATAGGGGATTACCTGTGTGTTGTGGGCCTTTCTGATGAGGCTTGTGAATAAGAAGAATTCAATTAGGATTAGTAAAGGTCCTGATAAGGTTGCCTTCGTAAATCCTGTGTGTGATAAGTCCTTATCCTTTATAATGTTTATCTAACCAAGCATCGTGGGAATTTAGGAGAAGTCGTTAAGCTCAATGAGACTGTAGATGATAGCGATAAGGATGAAGATCTTGTGCTCGGGGTTAATTGTAACACCCTAAGTTAATTACCTTGTTTTAAATTTAAAACTTAAAAATTTTTCCTTTTATTTCTTAAAAATGTTGAGCAGGATTTTTCCCGAAAATCGGACAGAGTTCTATTTGTTTTACGGATATTTCCAAAATTTAGTTTTCCCTGTCACCTGTCAAACTCAAATATAGCAGACACAACAGACAGAAATAAACATCACAAGCCTCATAGGGCCATCCATAGTGGGACTTAGTGAGTCGTCACCACGTCATCAAGTCCAGTCATAAAATCAGAGTATCACCAGCAGAAAAACAATAAGTATGCCACTAAACAAAATAAAAGACCACACCCAACCCAAGGGTGAATAGATCCCGGGTCACCCCAACCAGCATTTATACAACAAAAGAGATATCATACAAGTCTCAACAACATATAATACAGGAGACTCAAAACACGGCCCGGAATCCCCTCATGACTACTAGGGAAAGCTATTACACTCCCTCAGTGGGAGTGGGGTCCTGCTCGGCCTCCATCTCGGTGTGCTCATACTCAGTACCTGAAATGTTTGTAAGGGTGAGTACCGCACTAACTAGCAATGCATAAAGTATGCCAAGTCAAACACAATTAATTACAATTAGTATATAATGAACTTAGATACAAATCATGATTCACACTCTACGCTACAAACACATGCGTCTCCATAAGTTCTAGCCGCCCCTCGAGTAATTTTATGTCCACTTCCTCGCTTTACTAGTTTTCTATTTTATTTACATTATCTCTTTTACTTACTTCTTCCTTTTCTTATCCTCTTATCTATCTTTTCATTTTCGGCGTTGTGAGATACTTCCATTGCGTTCCCCGTCCTTCAGAGGATACGACTTACGATGGGTGCGGATCCCCAAAGGCCGCACGTCTAACTCAACCCCTGCGATTGGTAGGCTTGTGACTTACTGCAGGTGTTGCGCACCCGACATATGGCACCCCTCCGCACGTCTTCTAGGGCTAGTATTCACAACCCGGGGAGATGGTAATGCGAATCCCTCCACTGCGTTCCCCATCTTTCAGAGGATACGACTTACCGATGCGTGCCGATCCCCAAGGGCCGCACGACTAACTCAACCCCTCCGATTGGTAGGCTTGTGACTTACTGCAGGTGTTGCGCACCCGGCTTATGGCACCCCTCCGCACGTCTTCTAGGGCTAGTATTCACATTCCAAGGGAGTCTTTAATCATGATTACCATTTTTTCTTTATTCGTTATTTCTCTTTTAGTGTCTAATTAATTCTCCTCTTGCCTAATAATTTTCCATTATGCTAAATATTCCTTTGTGTCTACACTTACTCCCAATTACACACTTAATTGTCCTCAGTGTCGTTTATCCCTTTTATTACATGGAACAAGTTCCTACATACATAAACAATTTCCTACACAACATTTAGCATCCATTATCAAATTAAACATTAAAAACATAAATCAATTAACACTTAGTTCACATAATTTAAACAATTAGTAAAATAAAATCCTAATTATCTAATTACTCTAACTTCTAGTCTCATCTTAACTTTTCCTAAGCAAACCAAATAATCTCAACACACTCACACACCACTAGCTATACAACCACCGTACGACGGCACATCCCCTTACCTTGAGATTGGAATAAAAGAGAGAAAACCTTAATGAGTGTTGAACCCTAGAACCAAAAGTGCCCTTCCAAGCTTAATACCCACAATAATCTTTGATGATGTGTAGAGAGTTGTTGAGAGGCAAGAATATGGTGAGGTTATTGTTCTTCTAGCTCTTACAAATATGAGGACCTCAAGTAATAGCAAAATCCATGTCCCTTTGTTAGAAAATAAGAGGAATAGCTCTATCTTAGAAAAAGAACACAATAATCAACATTAAGAAGTGAAAAGAGAGTGGATTTGCTTACTCAATCTCTTAGAATCAAGAAGGAGCAAGATTGAGAGATGATGGAGCTTGCCCTTGAGGATCAATCCATGGAGAAGAAGAGAAAAGCAAGCTTGATGACAAAGCCTTGATGATAATCTTGAGGGAGAGCTCCAATAGAAGGGGAATTGAATCAACAAGCCAAACCCTAGCTTAGAGAGGGGTGATTTTCGAATAGAGAGGAAGTGAGAATGATGAAGATTGTGTTTATCACCCCCTTGGTTCGAACTTGTGGCCTATACGGTGTTTGGGTGGAGGAAAACCCGAAAATACCCTTGAAAATCGCAAAAACGTGTTGCAGATAACAGACTTTTCGCTTAAGCGAAATTTATTTGCTTAAGCGAATGAGCTTCAGTAATGGCACGAACCATTTTCGCTTAAGCGACCACTTTTCGCTTAAGCGAATTGGTCACAGTAAGGTCACGAATGATTTTCGCTTAAGCGGCCATTTTTCGCTTAAGCGAAATGGCTTCACTGAGGAAAGTCCCTGTTTTCGCTTAAGCGACGGATTTTCGCTTAAGCGAAACGTGCAAACACTGCTACTTCAGTTTTCTATTTTCTAGCCATTTTCTCCCCAACTTCCAATAGCCATAACTTCTTCGTTCAACGTCGGATCTTGCTCAAACTTGGCGAGCAACTTCCTAAAAATCATATCTTCATATCCAACGGTGGAAATTGTGTTTTGAGTCCTAAATCTTTTATTTTGATTTTCCACCCTATGTTATGTTTTAGTACCGAGTTATCTATTTTTCTGGCCTGTTCCTAACTTCAATTTAATGCTCCTTTCTTTTCCTAACCAAATATTATTATTATTTATCTTCTCTAATGCTTGAACACTTATTTTAATACCTATTTATGGTTTTATTATTATTATCCCCATTATCCCAGACTGTTATTAATTTATTTGCACTTAGGTTTAAAATTTGGGATGTTACATTTCTCCCCTACTTGTTTGAATTTTGTCCCCGAAATTCCATCGAGTAACCTAGGGAGATAACAAACCCTTGAGAACTAATGCACCGCAACCTCGCAGCTTGAACATTTTTCCCAGCTAATTAGGTAACACTCCATTCTTAGTTTCTCAAGCGTTTGCATGCCTTCTTTACTTAGTTTCTATTGTGATTCTATGATCATTATTTGTACTTCGAAAATGCTTCCGCTTCAATTGAAGGGTCAACATAATAAAGTGCTTAAAAACCGTTCCTTTTCTGGAAAATGCCACGATTTTTGTTTTTGTTGAGGGTTTTTGCGTTTAAAGTTTGCGCCTTTTCTGACAAAAACTTCATCTTTCTTATCGTTGAGAGAAAAAGATCCTACCTTTTTCTACCTTTTTGGGGAGTTCCTTCATTAAAGGCCGTTGAGGGACGTTTATTGCCATGGTTGCTACCATGCCCTGGGGACGAGAGTAGGACTTCTTATACCGTTTCCCCTGTTGGAGCTAACGAGCGAATTTGCACACGAATCCCACGTGAAAACCCTGGCTTCTACTTTTACGAGGAAGTCATCACAAGGCTCGGGGTAAGGATGCCTTTCACTGATTTTGAAATGGAAGTTTTGAGGAATCTTAGAATTGCACCTTCCCAACTGCATCCCAATGCCTGGGCTTTTGTTCGAGCCTTCCAACTTGTCTGTTTTGCTATGGGATGGCAATGTACACTTCGTATATTCTTCTATCTTTTTGCTCCTCAAGCAAACGCATTTGAAAAAGGGTCGGACAAGCGACCCTGGGTGTCACTCAAGGCTCGGACCGGCTACAGTCTGTTCACAAAATACTCCGAGTCTTGGAAAACCTTTAAGCCTTTTTATTTCAAGTATAGGTATGTAGGAAATGAGGTTAGTTGGTTCATGAGGCCCGGTGATGACCAACCAATACCACGCTTCCCTCTACACTGGACCGATGCCTTCTTTCAACATAGGATTAAAAGTTATAGTACTGAGTGGAAGGATTTATTTGATTCTGAGAAGGATGTATGCCGAGCGTACGAGGAGTACCTGTCAAAAAACGGAATGATTGAGACCCGAGAGATCGTTATCCTTCCAGAGTGCCAAGTTAAAGCCCAACATGGTAAGAAATTTAGTATTTCTTGTTTGCATTTGTGTTAGTACTCTCAACTGATCTCTATTTCTTTTTCAAGTATAATGGCCGACCGCATTGCAAGAATAGCAAAGGGGGGCAAGAATAGGAAAAATCCATCAATGAAGATTACATCAGAAGTTTCAACTTCGAGCACAGCAACTCCGACTGCCTCGGGGTCATCTCTGGACGGGTCACCTCGTCCTGCGCCCATTTTGGCTGCCATCCCTGTAACTACTGTTCATGTGCCGACCGCTGAGGGAGAAGTTATAGGAGAAGCTTCTAATGCAGAAACAGTTCCCCCCGGAACAACCATTTAGGCGTCGGAGACTGAATAAGGGGAAAGCTGTGGTCGGTGAAGGTTCTAGGATAGAATCTGTTGTGGAAGAGGAAGAAGCAGAAGATGCCATTGGCTCGGTTTGGGATCGAAAGTTAGATGAGAAGTTCCCAAATTTCGTTCGCACCGAGCAGGATCATGCGAAGTTTTCAGGAATGTCAGCCTCTGAGTGGGGTCAACATATGAATGCTCTGACTAAGTTTCTTTTACGAGGAGCGTGCATGACTCACTTTCTGTTTCAGCATCAAGATGATGTTTTTGCTAGTGTCAACGCTGAACAGAGAGAAGCAAGGGGCCTCTCGGCTGCTAAGGAAACTAGTTTGTGTGATGAGCTGCTCAGAGTTCGATCCGAGCTAGAAAACCTCCGTGCGGATCATGGTGAGATTGTGAAAGAAAGAGATAACTTGAAAAAATCTGAAAGTACTGCCCGCACGGAGAGTGAACAGTCAAAGAAAGCTTTGGAAGAGGTTCAGAAGGCGCTTGAAGAAAGTAGGCAGCATAATGCTCAATTGGGTGAGAATGTGCGGAGGCTGACTGCTGAAGTGCAGAGGTAAACTAGACTTTCTGAGAGGTTGAAAGGGCAGGAACTTAAGCACAAGAAGGCAGCTGCCACCAATCTCTATGACTGTGAAAAAGGTGTCTATGATTCTTTCCTTTCTGTTGTCCGTCAGATTCAATACTTGAACCCTCAAGTAGATTTCAGGGTAAGTGGCGCTCATGCATTCCATACAGTTCGAGAGGGGAAGCTGATTGATTTAAGCGATCAATCTGAGGTGGATCTCGGAGCTAACGACCTCCCCAATCCATTGGTTGACATTGTGGAAGAGCCACCCTTTGATGATTCCACTGTTGACTTATCTGATATCGAGGCGTAAAAACCCTTATGCTGGGTAGCCTCATTTTTTATCAACTCTTGCTTCATTGCGTATATCAATCTTCTGATAATTTTCTAAGTTCGTTGCATCCAAACGTTTTTACTTGTGTTTTTATACTGCTTATTGTTTTTGTTTAAACGTAAACAGGTGTCGTACTATAGTCTGAGTTTTCTTGCTCGGTGTTTCAGAGCGTAAACTCTTGGAAATAATTCACTAGTAGAATTTGTCTGAGTTTTCTTGTTCGGTGTTTTCGAGCATAACCCTTAAGTTTGTTCGAATAATTCGTTAATAGAAATTGTGAGGAAGAACTCGGATCGCCGACTTTAGCCGAAGCGGGACCCTCGGACCGCGATCTAAGGAAGGTAATTCCTAGGATCGGGTGTTCTTTTAGTACGTTGTTAAACTCTCAAAAGGAGCTGTATCTCGATTTCGTTCGGTGGCAAGCCGAACAAAATGAGTCGTACGTGGATTCACAATATATGCAGATGACGAATTTTCAAAGAAATCTGGAACTTTTATTAATAAGAGAATACAAAGCTTGAACTATTCAGGACTAAGAAATTCCTAAAATTATGAACTGTAATCTAGGAAGGGTGTTATCCTTCGTTATTCATTTCTAACTATTCTTGAGCAATAATAAATAAACTAAACTATTCTTGAAACAAAAAAAAAACAAAATGAGAGCTTAGCTGTAGTAAGCTCTGAGCTTGGAAGCGTTCCAACTGTTGTTGATATCTTTGCCCGAGAGAGTTTCCAATTTGTAGTCGCCGGTTCCAGTCTTAGTCTTCACTCTATATGGCCTTTCCCATTTTGGGCTCAGCTTTCCCACACCAGCGTTTCCTTTATCAATGTCTGCTCGGCGTAGGACCAAGTCACCGTCTTCAAAGCTGCACGGTCGGACCTTCTTGTTGTATTCCCGAGCCTGACGTTCTTTCACCTTTCTTTCATGGGCTGCAGTAGCTTCTCGTATTTCGTCAACTAGTATGAGTTCATCCATGAGCAAAGTGTTGTTGATCTCCGAGGGACGTTCAAGTATCCTAAAGGTGGGGATTCTCTTTTCAATCGGAATGACTGCGTCACAGCCGTATGTCAATAGAAAAGGAGTCTCTCCTGTTGAGGAATGTATGGTTGTTCTACGTGACCATAGAACGCTCCGAAGTTTGTCTGCCCATGTACCACCTGTGCTGCCAAGTTTCTTCTTTATACCTTCCAAAATTGTTTTGTTTGCTGCTTCGGCCAATCCATTGGTTTGCGGATGTTCTACAGAACTAAAGTAGTGAGTAATCCCGAGGTCGGCCGCCAGTTCCTGAAAGTGTAAGGCTGAGAATTGTGATCCATTATCCGTGACTATAGAATGAAGCACTCCGAATCGAGAGACTATTTCCTTTACGAAGAAAGATTGAATCCGAGCTGTTGTAATTGTTGCTAATGGTGCTGCTTCAATCCACTTAGTAAAGTAATCAATGGCTACAACCGCATACTTCAGCTGTCCAGGCGCAGTGGGAAACTTTCCAATGATGTCCATTCCCCACTGATAGAAAGGCCAAGGAGCTCCGAGGGAATGTAACTCTTCAGCGGGCCGTTGGTAAGTGTCACTGTGGAATTGACATTGAACGCATTTCTTAACATGTTCCATGGCGTCACTTTGCAATGTGGGCCAGAAGTATCCTGCTCGGAGTACTTTCCTAGCTAGAGACATTCCACCCATACGATGGCTGCAGACTCCACCATGGATCTCTTCCAGGATTTCTTCAGCTTGAGAGGGATTGACACATCTGAGCATGGGTGAACCAAACCCTCTCTTATAAAGGATTCCATTAAGAACTGTGTATTGAGCTGACTGTCGAATCAACTTTCGAGCCTCTGCTTGGTCTTGGGGGATGAAACCGTGTTGCAAGTAAGTTAGTATTGGATCCATCCACAATTGGGACAGAGATATAGTGAGGATGACACTTGGCTTAGGGATAGTCTCTTGAATCAAAGCTTTATTGTTTTCCGATCCCTTCGTACTTGCAAGCTTAGAGAGGATATCTGCTCGGGAGTTCGAATCCCTCGGAACGTGGGAAATATCAAACTCCGAGAAGCTGGAGGTCATTCGCTTCACTTCTTCAAGATATTTTTGTAAGATGGGCTCTTTAGCCAAATACTGCCCCTTAATTTGAGGGACCACTAACTGCGAATCACTGAAGACCGAAACCCGAGTTGCACCAAGCTCCTGAACCATCTTGAGGCCTGCCAAAACTGCCTCGTATTCCGCCTGATTATTTGAAGTTTGGAATTCGAACTTCAACGAGTATTCCATGCTGAGTCCCTCGTGATTTTCAATGATAATGCCAGTGCCAGCCCCTTTTCTGTTGCTCGACCCATCCACATATACTGACCATGAACCTGGAAGTGCATCCGCGGGAGACTCGGTAAACTCAGTAACGAAATCTGCGAGTACTTGGGACTTCATTGCCCTCCTAGGCTCATAGACAATATCAAATTCAGATAACTCTACTGACCATGACACCATTCGGCCAGCAAGGTCAGGTTTATGGAGAACCTGCCTCAGGGGTTGAGCTGTTCTGACGATGACTCTATGGGTTTGGAAGTACTGTCTTAACCTTCGAGCGGATATTACCAAACAATATGCAAGTTTTTCGAGTTTTTGGTAACGGAGCTCAGGTCCCTGAAGTGCTCGACTGACAAAATAAATGGGGGCCTCAACTCCAGAATCCTCACGTACCAACGCTGAACTGAGCACTGCGTCAGCTACTGATAAGTAAAGAAACAAAACAGGTCTTCTCCGGCGAGAGGGCTATTTAGGACAGATGGGCTGGAGAGATAGTCTTTCAACTGAACGAAAGCTTGTTCACATTGATCATCCCAAAGGAAGTTTTTGTTTTTCCTGAGGAGCTGATACCATGGCAAGGTGTAACACCTAGGATTAATTACCCTTAATTCCCCTTTGATTAAAATTACAGGCTTAAAAATTCCTTTTTACTTTAGTAAAATCATCCGTCAAATGGACGGAGTTTCGTTTGTTTATCGGACTTTTCCAAAATGTCCACCTGATTAACACATTCAATTACATAACAACAGTAGCCTGCAAAGCTCATAGTATAAATATGTGCATCATATAATTTCCCCATGGGCTCACAACATAAGACATCAGTTTTCAGAGTATCATCAAAGGCCAAGTATTTGAGTCAAGAAAAGTAACATAAACTATGCCCAAAAAGTAAAACACTCTAAGCCTCACCCAAAAATATAAACATCACATATACATCAAAAAGAATATGTGAGGCTTAGGTGAGTATGTGCATCTAAACATCCCCAAAACCCTACTCTCCCTGTGAGGGAGAGTAATCCTGCTCGGCCGGTCCTGGTGTAAACTCCGACTCAGTACCTGAAAAATGGTAAGGAGGTGAGTATTACACAATAAAATAGGGAAGCAGTTTCTATCATGCTATACTGAACCACTAAGCCATACACAAGTAGTCAAATATAGTTCATACCACAAATTAAACACTCCCAATCAAAGTCATGCACATTCCATAATCATTGAGTCCGTTTCAGGTATCATACCACATGATTTCAAGTTCTATAACCTTATTATAATTCATCTTCTATTTCGTTTTTAAGATATTTCTTAGCATTGTACTTCACCTCCACACCGGAAGGTACCTCGTACGATTGGGCCTATGGGTACTTCACCTCCACACCGGAAGGTACCTCATACAAATTGGCCAGTGGTACTTCACCTCCACATAGGAAGGTACCTCATACCATTGTACTTCACCTCCACACCGGAAGGTACCTCATACAGTTTGGCCTATGGGTACTTCACGTCCACACCGGAAGGTACCTCATACCACTGTACTTCACCTCCACACCGGAAGGTACCTCATACAGTTTGGCCGGTGGTTACTTCACCTCCACAATGGAAGGTACCTCACACCACCACTAAATAATTGTGGATCTTTAAATCTTTGAATTTCGTTTCCAAATTATATCATTTGTTTCCAATCCCATGGATTTCATCATTCAATCATACCATTATATTTTCACTTTCTAAAATGTCCTTTTTCCCATTCCAAATCAACATGTTCATTACCATTCATAACTTCCAAAATCAATATAATTTAACACAATGTTCTCCAATTAAATCAATTATCAAAATCACAATTTGCACATAAACTCACATACCAATATTAAATCAATTATCAGAGTCACATTTGCACATAACATCACATTTCAATATTCTTATAGGCAAAATCACAATTTATTATATTATTGACTATCCTAGGGTTTCTCATCAAACTAACAAACACCTCCTAGCAACCCAATATACACATAATACAACCTACCCCCTAGAATAAGGTAACACAAACCTCCTTACCTCAACTCTTAGAGATAGGAAGATTTGGCTTGGCTCTAAACTTTAGCTTTTCCACCAAAAGCTTGGAATCAACAAAAGAGTGAGAGGACCTAACACAAGAGTCATAAGGTGAAAGGATTGCCATTTATAACATGGTTCATGTCAAGACTCAAGAAAAATTAAAGCTTCATGGCTTAGAAGTTGAAAACCACCATGGATGGAGGAGAGAGAAAGGGGGAAACGAAATTTTTAGAGAGAAAGAGGAAACCCACTACTTAATACTTACTTGAAGAGGAGAACAACAAGATTTGTTGATGAAGTGGGTGTGGAATCACTTGCTTTTACTTGATATGTGGAGAAGCCAATGGAACCCCAAGAGGAAGAGGGGAGAATCGTGAATGATAGAGAGAAAGAAGAGGACGGTTTTGAGAGAGAGAATATGAGAGTGAAAGTGAGGGTATTGGGTTTTATTGTGAAGGAAAAATGAGTGGATGGAAATTAAAGCCACAAAGAAAGGTTCTTTTTGTGTGGAGGAGAGTGCATCACGAGCACTCTCTGTTTTTTTACAGGCCCCAAAATAATCGATTACCTTGACCTGGTAATCGATTATTCCTTCAATGCAACATTTTTAGGACTTCCAACCTGAGGCCTTGTAATCGATTAAATTCCTGAAAGTAATCGATTAAAATTGATGCAACAAATTTTGGTGTTTTCAGCAGAGGCTCAGTAATCGATTACTATTCCAATAGTAATCGATTACTCTTCAATGCAACATTTTTAGTGCATTTTGGCTGAGAGCTAGTAATCGATTAAATCCACACAAGTAATCGATTATTTTGTTGTTTTTCCATCTTCTCATGGTTTCTAACTCTAGAACATTTTCCTTAGTTCCTATGCCCCTTAGGCTATGTTTTCTACACTCATTCCCATCTCTTAGTCTTATGAGATTCATAAATCCATCTCAACTTAATATACTATACTACACAATTCACATTATATTAAGCATTTTCAAATTGAGGATGTTACACAAGGCTTTCCGAGCAGCTTGAGATAGGAACCTGGAAAGTGCCGCCACACGTCCTGTGAGATGCTGGACCTCTCGGAGATTGGTCGGACTTCTCATTTCTAGGATTGCTTTGCACTTGTCTGGATTAGCTTCAATGCCCCTTTCAGTTAGCATGAAACCAAGAAAGGAACCCGCGGGGACCCCAAACACGCATTTTTCAGGGTTCAATCTCATGTTGTATTTCCTTACTCGGTCCAATATTGTTTCGAGGTCCTGAGCATGAGTCTCTTCCTGCTTACTCTTTGCAATTATATCGTCAATGTAAACCTCCATGGTTGAGTCGATCATTCCCTGGAATACTTTGTTCATCATTCGCTGGTAGGTGGCTCTAGCGTTCTTGAGTCCGAAAGGCATGACATTGTAACAATAGGTTGCCTTGTCGGTGATGAATGCAGTCTTGTCTTGGTCGGGAGGGTACATGGGTATTTGATTGTAGCCTGAATAGGCATCCGTGAACGACAATAGCTTATACCCGGCCGAATTGTCGACGAGCTTGTCTATGACGGGAAGTGGATATTGGTCTTTTGGACAGACTTTGTTCAAGTCCGTGTAATCAACGCACATTCTCCACTTCCCGTTGGACTTCCTGATTAAGACGGTGTTTGCTAACCAGTCTGTATAGTCAATTTCCCGAATGAAACCAGCTCGGAGTAACTCGGTGACTTTTTCCTCAATAGCAACAGCCTTTTCAGCACTGACCTTTCTTTTGCGCTGCGCTACTGGTTTGGCTCCTGGCAAGATGCTCAACTTTTGGTAGATGAAATTTGGATCAATGCTCGGAATATCTGCCGAGGTCCATGCAAATAAATCCTTATTGGCGATCAACAATGCGGAAAGTTCAACTCTGACGTCCGAAGGGAGATCTGAGCCAATCTTAATTTGTCTGAGAGGATCGTCTTTTAGAGTTAAGAACTCTCACTGTCCCTTCGGAATCGGCCTAGTTTTGTCAGATTCAGTACGCACATCTAGGTCTGCCAAGTTTACATCACCTTTCCCGAGGGGAATCCTTTCCATGTGGCCCTGGTCTCTGCTCTTGACCTTGCCCAAACTTGCATTGTAGCACTTCCGAGCTGCTTCTTGCTCGGCCTTGACTGTAACCACCTTGTCATCTGTTCCAACGAACTTCATCGCCAAATGTACTGTTGATACTACCGCGCCGAACGCTTGTAAGAAAGTTCTTCCGAGAATGGCGTTGTAGGCCGCTGGGCAATCAACAACCAGAAATTTAATTATTTCAGTCCGAGCCGACAGTTGTTGACCGAGGGTAACAGGAAGTTGAATGTAACCACGAGGCTCGATGGTGTCCCCAGTGAACTCGATCAACTCCCCTTCAAACGGAGTGAGATTGCACTCCCTTAGTTTCAAAGCCTTAAACAGGGCAAGAAACATAATATCAGCGGAGCTCCCTTGATCAACGAAAACACGCTTCACTTCATAATTTCCGATGAGAGCTGTGATGACCATGGGATCGTTGTCACCTGGGAGGATCCCGTCCAAATCTTCATCGTTGAAAATGATCAGAACATTTTTTGTCGACCTTTTGGAGATTGGTTTCTGACTGATGGCTAAAATTTGGTTGATGTATCTTTTCCTGTCTGCCCTTTTTTCTCCGCCCCCGACAAATCCTTCGGCAATAGTATTGACTAAAAATTCATTTGTGGTAGGATTTGACTCAGTAATTGGGGTAGGGTCGATTTTTTGTCTTGCTGAATTCTTGTCTTCTGGTGATCCGCTTCTTCGGCGTTTGGACCTTTCGGGGGAGTGTGATCTATTCCTGCCTCTTCGTCCTGCCGCATCTCTGATGTACTGTTGCAGCTTCCCATCTCTGATCATTTCTTCAATAAGATCCCTCAGCCAAATGCATTCGTCAGTAGTGTGCCCATATCCTTTGTGAAAATCGCAATATTTAGACCTATCACGCTGTGCACCCTTTCTTAAAGATGGGGGTCTTTGGGCCGAGCGTAAGTCAGTCTGCATCGTTTCCCGAAGGATCTGACTCCTAGGAACAGTCAGAGGAGTGTACTCCTGATATTTGTTCCTAGGGGGTGGCCTTCGGTCACCATCATTTCTGTCCTATCTACAACTAAAACGTTCGTCACGTTTCTGTTTATTCTGACCTTGAGGGTCAGATCGTTGCCGATCGTCTCTGAATTTCTGACCTTTATGGAACTCCTCCAAGTTTATAAATTTATTTGAGCGTTGTCTAAGCTCGGCCATGTCTTTTGGAGGCTTTCCTATGAGTGATTTTCGGAAATCCCCTGGCTGCAAACCTTGAGTAAATAAAAGCACGGCAACGCCCGGCTCGAGCCGAGGGACTGAATTAGCTTCCGTATGGAAGCGTGACAAATAATCCTTCAAAGGTTCGTCCTATTTTTGGGTAACTGCAGCCAGTGTATGATCGGATTTAGGCTGGATACAACTGGCTGTGTACCTATTTAGAAATACTCTTTTCATCTTTTCCCATGAAGTGACGGAATTCCGAGGGAGAGATGAGTACCAACGCAGCACCGAAGGCTCCAGTGTCATGGAAAAAGCTCGGCACTTCATCTGATCACCCCCTCCATAGTAGTTCATTGCCCCCTCGTAGGAGACAATATGGTTAACTGGGTCAGTTAAGCCATTGTAATGTGGCACGTTGGATGGGCCGAAGTATCCTTGAGGAGTTTCAAATTCCATGATATATGGCATAAAATGGTGTCCAGGGTGAAAATCGCCCTGAGCATGGTTAGTGACTGGATTGGTGTCAAGGTGAGGGGGTGGGGGGAGTTGCATCACGGGAATGGGTAGAGGGTCTAAAGGTTGTGTCATTTGGTTATGGACTTGCTGGGTAGTAGGTTGGTTTTGAGCGATTCTCGCCATTGCATGTTGTTGCAGATCGGCGATGGCCTGTCCTTGCCGCTCAATTAACGCAGTTTGTCGGTTTAATATTTTAATCATCTCTTGCTCACGAGCACGAGCGAATGTGGAGGTTGCATAGGATCTTCTAGTGGAGTGGGATCGTTGGGAATTACTATGGACTGTTCTACTTGGGTTTAGTCTAGTACTGGGAGTTACTCCTCTATGGTCAGGGTTGGGTTGAACTTGTGGAGTTGGGGTTCGGTGAGTGTTTCTCCTGTGGTGTGCTCGGGTTCCTGTAGATCTGGCTGTATTACGGGTGGTTGGGGCGGTGCTGCTTGAATCTCCTCGAGTGGAAGGGGGTGGTGATGGAGGTGGTGGGGGAGGTGGGGGAGGAAGTAAATTCCGTAGGCTAGGGGGTGGCTGGGGATTTGTTCCAGTTCTAGGTTTAGAAGATTGTGGTGGTTGGGAGTTGGTGACATTATTCTGACTTTGTGAATTATGGGGAGGCTGTGGGTTAATCCTCGTTCCAGAATGGGATGTACATGGTGGCTACGAATTAGTTTCACGATTTTGATTAAGAAGATTTCGCAGGTCACCAGTGGGTTGTGGTTGTTGATCGTTATTGCTAACGTTCCTAGGTCTGCCGCGAGTACGCCCAATGCGATCGCGGAGATCACCAGCTTGGCTTCTAGTGTAAACCATGGTGGAGGTGGGAATGATATATTATTCTTCCCCACAGACGGCGCCAATGTAGTGTCCTTAATCGAAATCACCCTTGAAGCTATGGAAAAAACTCCAGGAATGATCCCAATCAAGATGTTAATGTAGGACTCTTTAGGATTTCTGTATATCCAGTTGGGATAAACAGGTTCTCCCTAGTCAACAAAGTGTGTGCTAGTGTCAACTTAGGGATGAGAAAGCATACCTTAGCCCCTATAGCATGGTGAATCTTAAAGGGGATTACCTGTGTGTTGTGGGCCTTTCTGATGAGGCTTGTGAAGAAGAAGAATTCAATTAGGATTAGTAAAGGTCCTGATAAGGTTGCCTTCGTAAATCCTGTGTGTGATAAGTCCTTATCCTTTATCATGTTTATCTAACCAAGCATCGTGGGAATTTAGGAGAAGTCGTTAAGCTCAATGAGACTGTAGATGATAGCTATAAGGATGAAGATCCTGTGCTCGGGGTTAATCTCATAAGCGTGTAACGTCCCCATAGTGCCCATCGGCTCGGTGTAGCGTGCCGACCGTATGCAGACTATGTGCCTTGTTCCAGCGTCTAACTGGTCGGACCAAGGTGATTTTGGTCGGATAACTCTCGGTCTACTACATTTCCCATAAGAACAACACCACCGTCAATTGACTGATAGGATGTGAACCAGTCTCGATTTGGACACATGTGGTAAGAACAACCAGAATCAAGAATCCAAGCATCACCAAATGATCTAGTTGATACTGAGAGAACATTATTAGCATCTTCAGCCACAGTAGTTGAGTGACTCGAACCGGCCTCATTCTTTTCTTTGAGTTTCGGACATTCTACTTTCCAATGCCCTTCTTTCTTGCAATATTTGCATCTCCCCTTGCGTTGTCTAGATTTAGATCTAGACTTGCCTATATGAAAACTACTCGAGCCAACCTCCCTCGATCTCCCCCTAGCGAACAAGCCTGCCGCATGATCATCACGTTCGCTATTATCATGCTCCATCTTCTCACGACTTAGAAGTGATGATTTCACCTCATCAATATTAAGGCTTTCACGTCCATATATGAGAGTTTCTTTAAAATGCCTGTACGAGGGAGGTAGGGAGCAAAGTAATAACATTGCTTGTTGCTCACTTGAAAATGACTCGTCTATATTTTTCAATTCCATAGTCAAAGAAGTGAACTCAGAAATGTGTGA
This sequence comes from Crotalaria pallida, assembly GCA_037953625.1. NCBI lineage: Eukaryota > Viridiplantae > Streptophyta > Magnoliopsida > Fabales > Fabaceae > Crotalaria > Crotalaria pallida. Next base: position 25,023,716 of record CM075654.1, read on the forward strand.
TCAACGGATATCCCTTCATCCATTCGAAGTGTGTACAAACGTTGTAACACACCGAGACGATTAGCCACCGTCTTTTTAATGTATAGGGACTCCAACTTGGTCCACAAAGCCTCTGTCGTCTTCTCCGATAAGACCTCCTGCAAACATCATCTATGATGGATAGGTGAATAGTTGACATAGCTTTTGCATCTATGTTGTCCCACTCAGAATGCTTCATTGTGTCAGGCTTCTTTTCTTTCCCAGAAAGTGCCACCTTTAAATTTTCCTGGGTCAAAACAGCCATCATGCGAATCTTCCACATTCCATAATTGATGTGCCCATCAAACTTCTGAATATCGAATTTTGTACTCGTCATTTTTTTTAATACACAAATTCCCAGAACGCTCTAAGCGCTCTGATACCAGTTTGTTATAAAATGAGCGGAAATAAATTGGAATCAGTGTGGTTCAGCTAATAGCTTACTCCACATACAAAATGATGATATACAATGATATTGATATTTTGGCAAAAACCCAAACCCCAAATACACCCAAAATACGACACGATATTTTCTCACCGGTGTATCTACTAAATTCTCTATAATCATTACAAAGAGAATATGTTGTTGTTACTAATGTTGTTGTTGTTGTTGTTATATTTTTGTTCCAAATACCTCTACGGTATTTATAAGCAGAAGAAATAAAAAATATAGAAAGGGAATGAGTGAAAGAGAGAATTTCTCTCTTTACCAATGATAAACATCATACAAGTATAAAAGTAGGGAGAAAGTAATATGCTAAGCCAACTAATAGATACAAATAGTATTAAACTGAGAGTATTTAGGGTAGATGAAATATAAAATTAAAATTAGGGTATTTTGGGTAGATGAAAAATAATATTAAAATTATGGTATTTTGGGTAAATTACATTAAGGATAAAAAAAATATTTTTAAATAAATATTTTAGATATCTAATTATAAAACTTATAAATTAAAAATATGCCCAGCTTACTTGGCAAAAAAACACATGGCTATTTTTTATTGGGCCACGTCAAAAGGGTACAAAAATCCTCTATTTTCAGAGGGTTCCGAAGTAAAATCCATACGAAAATTTGTTGGATGACCGGTATATGAGAATATATGTGTGTGTCTCGTAATATGACGTATCCATTTGCCATTTGATTAACATTTTATTACTCAATTTATTCATCTTTACTCCTTTCTCTAACCAATACTTTACTTGAGTATTATCAATTTTTATAGTAAATTAATTATTTACTATAAATAACTCGAATTTTCTACTACTTTATTACCGGTTTTTCTTCTATTTCTACATTCACTTTGTTTCTTAAAAATTGTATTTGGTTTTCTCCTTGCTTTTTTTGGAATGGTTCATTTTGCCTAGTGTATAGTCTAGTGGTCCTTATTTCCATTGGTGTTTTTGTTTACAAGGGGTTGATATAATCTTAATGCTTTATTTCAAATAATCATATATTCATAATTCATTAAAAAGTCTATCTAATCCTAAAATTACATCACATGTTAATCCATTAAATTGTTGTAGTATTGATGTTTATAAGTCATACTCTCCTTTGTACTAGCAACATTCTTGTCATGTAATTCTATCATGTGGACTTTTTGTATAGCACTAACCATCATTAGTGATTTCATTTTTTGTTTCCATAATTCTCGTGGTAAGACATTATATTTTGCTATTGTTATGCTTGATTTGTATCTACTGATACTTTCTTGATCTATACTTTTGGTAATTAAATTTTACTAAGATGTAATTTAACCTTTTAAATTAATTTAGCTATTACTATTGCTTGATCTTATATACTAATCATTATCTTTTTCTTGAATTTGATATGGTTTTAGACTTTTAGTTGTTCTAGAAATATAATATAAGGAGGATAATCTAGAAATAGGAGGAACAAACACAATTTCCACTATAAGGTTCCATGAAATAGAAGTAATAACATTAAAATTATGGGTACAAGAAGAAATAAATGATAATAGCACAACAAAGCTAATATATTAGGTAAAGATTTTTTTTCGTGTGCACCAAGGATATACTCCAGCCGATATCTGAAGACTAATCCCCTCCGAGCCATAGAGATCACCTAAGCGGGGATCGAACCCCTGACATCATGGTTAAGGAATCCAGCTATTTGCCAACTGTGCTGAGTTTTTTTGGTAGGTAAAGATTTTTCAGAACAAGTAAAAACCATATCAAATCCAAGAAAAAAGAATAATGATTAGTCTAGAATATCAAGCAATAGTAATAGATATATTAATTTAAAATGTTATATTACATCTTAGTAAAATTTAATTACCAAAAGTATAGATGAAGAAAGTATTATGCTTTAATAGATACAAGATCAATCATAACAATAGCACAATATAATGCCTAACTAGGAAAATTATAGAAACAAAAAATAAAACCACTAATGATGGCTAGCGCAGGACAAGAAGTCCACAAGATATAATTAGATGCCAAGAATGTTCTAGAACAAATAGGAGAATATGAATTAAAAATAACAATACTGCAACAATTTAATGACTCAACATGTGATGTAATTTTAAGATTATACTTTGTAATGAATTATAAACCTATGATTATCTTTAATAAAGCATTAACATTAATAACCCCTTGTAAACATAAAACACGGGGAATATATGGACCACTTGACTATACACTAGGCAAGATAAAACATTTAAGAAAAAGTAAGGAGAAAATCAAATACAATTTTTCAGAAACAAATTGCGTGTAGAAATAGAAGAAAAACCAGTAATAAGGGTTTTGGAATTTAAAGATGAAATAGAAAGAAGGTTAATAGATAATTATAATGACAATTCATTGATTCACTTGAAAAAAATCAAAATCAACGGCAAAAATAGAATTAAAAGATTATAGTAAAGAAATAAATTATAAACCATACTTAAGGATTGAAAAGGATTAAAAAAATTTATTATTCATATGAAAGAAATGAATTAATAAGAGAAATTCAACCAGCGTATTCTTCACCAACAATGATATAGTAATAAAACATAATGAAAAAGTAAGAGGAAAATCTAAATTAGTAATTAAATATAAAAAAAAATGATTTAGCAATAGGAAATCGATATCCAATTCCTAAAACATGTTTTGACTTACAATCATGTTTTGGCTTGAAGATTTAAAAATATGTTTTGATTAAAGATTTAAAACATGTTTTGGCTTTAAATTAAGACCATTGAGCACACTATGCCTTAAACAAATACTAATGGATTGTCAAAATATTTTCATTTTTAGTATTCCAATAAATAAAATTTTCACCATTGGAAAATGGTGGTTCATCAAAAGAATAATCCTCCATTAAATAAAAAAATATCCTAATGCTATAAATATCTAATGATCTTTTAACTCAGGTTGTTAAGCCTTTTAACAGAGCACGAAGCTCTGATACAAATTGTTGGAATTGGTAGCTATCACCCAAAGGGGCATGAATTGGGTTGGGTTTTTACAAATTCATTTACAAATATTGAATTTAAACAACGACAACAACGACAGTTGCCCGTAAAGACAAATAATTCAACAAGTATTAAAACGATTACACGCAAACCTTAAATATTATAAATATTCGCGGATACAATAAAATGGTTAACATTAAAAACGATACCACGCAACAATTAATTTAAAATATATAAATAAAATAATAGTTATGTTGCGAAAGAGATAATAATAGCAATAGTGAAATATTCGCAACGATAACAAATAGACACGTGCACTAACGGTAAATAAAGAGTGTAGGGATAGAGAGATTGCCCCAGTGATTTTTATACTGGTTTAACCTTCCCAGCGAAAGGCCTACATTCAGTTCTTTGGCAACATGCCTTGGTATTTGTTGTTATTACATTAATTGAAGTTCGACCCCAATTACACCCAAAGCGTGTCGCACACCACTCGGTTCAACCTTTTGTTAGGGACCTCAAAATGCACACAAGGGTTCCTCACCCATAACACTTAGAGAATGCCACACCCTCACGCTAGGGACGCCTCTCCCTAGTGTAACACCCTAATAATTACTACCCTTAATTCCCAAGTATTAAAAATGTGCACTTAAAAATTCCTTCTTAATATACTAAAATCACCCGTCAAACGGACGGAGTTTTGCTTGTTTTTCGGACTAATCAAAAATTCAACCTGTGATAAACAATTTCAAATAAACAACCAATAGCCAGCAGGTCTTCAGATTATATTTCTAAAACATATCAAGGCCCAAAGGGCTCCAAATACATAAGAGTGCATTAATTAATCAGAGTAATGGCGGAAAATACTAAGTTTGAGTGTCATAATCAACACATATAACTTTGTTAAAACAAAACATATTAAAGTTCAATCAAAATATACATATTGAATTTACATCCAAATATTATAATAGACTTAGGTCCATATTATATTTTAAACCCAAAACACCCTACTCTCCCTGTAAGGGAAAGTACTCCTGCTCGGCCGGGGGCTGTGCCTGCTCAATCTCATCACCTGTAAATGTAAGGGAGTGAGCATTGCACATGAATAGAAAAGCAGTTTCTAGATAGACATAACAACTAACCAGGCCAAACACAATTAGCAAATTTATTCACATAAATACCAATTCATCGCAAGCATACCATATTTTCCAATTTCATTAATTTATAATTGTCGGTTCCCTTTTTAGTTAGTTCCTTTCCACCATTTGGTTCCCTTTTATTTGTTTTCCCCCGTTTCCAAAGAAATCCCTTTTTAAAACCCTTACCTTTTACTGATTTTTACGGTGTATGTATGTCTCCACCAAATCGAAGGCCTACATACATACACCAATCACGATGTATGTCTCCACCAAATCGAAGGCCTACATACATCGCGTTTCCATTACCTTTACCTTGTCCAATTTTATTCCCTTACCTTTTTCCTTATTTTTACGGTGTATATATGTCTCCACCAAATCGAAGGCCTACATACATACACCAATCACAATGTATGTCTGCACCAAATCGAAGGCCTACATACATCGCGTTTCCATTACCATTATCTTATTCTATTTTATTTCCCTGTTTCCTTATTCATTTCCTTTTATTTTCGGTGTATGTATGTCTCCACCAAATCGAAGGCCTACATACATACACCAATCGCGATGTATGTCTCCACCAAATCGAAGGTCTACATACATCGCGTTTCCATTACCATTATCTTAACCAATTTTATCCCCTTTTTCCTTTATTCATTTCCTTTTATTTTCGGTGTATGTATGTCTCCACCAAATCGAAGGCCTACATACATCGCGTTTCCATTACCGTTACCTTATTTTATCCAATGTCCTTTCCTTTTTCCTTTTTATTTAGGGTGTATGTATGTCTCCACCAAATCGAAGGCCTACATACATACACCACCGACAATGTATGTCTTCACCAAATCGAAGGCCTACATACATCGCCCCGTTTACGTTGTATTGTCTCCCCCAAATCGAAGGCCTACAATACAACACCATTTTACGATGTATCGTCTCCCCCAAATCGAAGGCCTACGATACATCACCATGCTCATCCAATGTTAGTTGTCCATATTATATGTCATTAATTTGTCTACCAATTCCATTTAGTATTTACAAAATTATTCCAATCACAAGCACCATCATATTTATAATCAAATAACCACAATTCAATTTTCACATAAACAATTAGAGTACAAATAATAACAAACATCACCTTTCATGTAATCATGCAACACCCACATTTCTTTTTCACTTGTCCAAATTATTGATTTAAAATCCTAAATTAGGGGTTCATGCCATTTAATTTTTCCTCCATAAAAACCTAACCTTATTCTCTAATTCTTAGAGTTCCATAATTAATAATTAAGCCTAATTTCAACATTTTCCTTAGTTTCTAAATTGGGGTTTCTAATTTCCTACCCTAACACATAAACTCCTAGCCAACCATTATATCTAAATATAAACCCTTTCCTAGAACAAGCCAATGCTCACTATATCCACCCCCTTACCTTAACCAAAGAGAGGGAAAGTGGAAGAACCCAAGCCGTAGCTCCAAGCGCTCCCAAAACCAAGAGCTCCGAACGCACGAAAATGGAGGTAGTGATAATAATTTTCCCTAAGCCATAGGAATGGAATGATAATGAGATTATTGCCCCATTTCCATAGAGAATTCGGATTTCCCAAAGAGGGGAAAGAGAGAGAGAGAGAAAATCCAAATTAGAGAGGGAGGAACTTCAAGAATCATGAATACTTACTTGGAGAGACCAAGAGGGACTTGATGATGGACCTTGGAGTGATTCCCTTGAGGCTTGATGGATTTGGGATGAGAGATTGGGTGCCCTAGAGAGAGAAGTTTCGTGCATTATGGCCAAAACCACGCGTGAACGACCTTTATTTTTTTCCACTGCAGGGTCGTTTAATCGATTATTAATCGATTATTAATCGATTAAGGGTTTCAAACATTCTGGACTTAATCGATTAAGCTGCAGCTTAATCGATTAAGTTGCAGGATTTTTAGCACCCTGACTTTGAACGGCCATAACTTCTTCGTTAACCGTTGGATCTTCCTCAAATTTTGACACATGCTTCCTCACCTATCCTACTTTACATCCAACGGTGGAATTTGTGTTTAGAGTTGTAAATCTTTTATTTTGAATTTCCTAATATAGGGTGTTTATAACATCAAAAACATCGCTTCTAACGTTCTTTTGTTCATCTTTCAACCTCCCTTTTGATGCCAATGCTTCTTGATTCCTTTATGGCATTCAAAGAACTCCTAATCCATCATTTTACATCCTTTTTGAATAGTCCTTACTTCCAAATCTTATCGTTATTCTAAATATTATTTGAATTAAAATTCGGGATGTTACACCTAGACTCTAAGGTAGCCTCACTACTAAGTACCCCACCGTTCATAGAGATCCACTACCTAAGAACAACAACAGGGTGCCTCACCCTAAACCAGAAGGTGTCTTCAATCCTAGGGAGCCACTCCCTAACAACTATGATAATTACAATATGATGGTATATATCAATAACAACAAATAATATCACTCTCAAAAGTGCGGATAAGAAACTTGAAGGTCTCTGATGGCAATGGTAATATAGCTTACTTAAACTTAGGCCACACACTCAGAATTGGAGAAGATCGAAGAAGATGGGACGTGAGAAGCGTTTCTCTACAAACTTGAATTTCAAAAAGATAGGATTAATGAATTGATGATTTCCAAAAGTGAGTAAAAAATATTTAAAACAATTCTGATTAGCAATTTTGAAAACCGAAATTGGATCAGAAATAAATAGGAAATAAATCAAATTGATTCAGAATCGTTTTTTAAATTTTTCAAAAAAAGTAAGTAATCGATTATTTAAAGTCCAGTAATTGATTATTCAACAAAGTAATTGATGACCCAGTACAAAAATAATCGATTCGTTGAAAATTAGCAATCGATTCGAAGGCCGTTAGATTTTGTATGATGCAACAATTCTAATAAATTATTTGAGCAAAGTAATCAATTACTTAGACCAAAAAGTGATCGATTAGCTAGGATCAAATACTCGATTACGAGCTCTCTGGTTTTTGCATGATGCTGAAGAAGTAATCGATTATCCACTTCAAGTAATCGATTACTCTGATTTAAATTTGCGAAACAGTAATAATATAAACCAGAAAACTTAGCCTGAGGTTTTCAAAAGTAATTTTAGAGAATATAACATGAAGATCAGATTTCGCAAAATAATTTTGGTTTGAGACTTTTCCAATTCTATAAGTGTGGCCTAATACATAAATGACACAATTACCATTATCTTACATTTATTCCTAATGAACATGGAGAAGAAACATATTAAGTTCTTGCTTGACTCTTACTTGAAACTTGACTTGGTTAAGACTTGTTTAATAAACTTCACGTTGACTTCTAACATCATATGCATGCAAGTAAACCCTCAAGACTTGTATAGTCCAATTCTCAACCAACGGAAACTATACTGGAGGGTCATGATTTTCTAACCTCCCCAATTTGGTTTTTGACCCCCTCTTTTAAATATTTTCTCAAAAATATCCTCATTCTTTCTTCTCCTCCTCCTCCTTTTTCTTCTTCCACCATCCTCACCCACACCCACCTTGTCCTCCCCCTTCTACTTCTTATTTTTTCTTCTTCCACCACAGCCACCCACAGTCACCTTATCTTCTTCTTATTCTTCTTCTTCACCCATCCCTCAACCACCTTCTTTTCTTCGTCTCCTTCACCCTCACATTCACAATTCTCCTTCACCCACACTCACCACCACTCCATACTGTTTTTTTTTCAGTAAAAAGTGCTCTATGCCAATGCCAAAGCGTAGGAAGGCGTAGGGCCTTTTTTTAAAAAATTTTGTCCCCTACGTCCAAGCCCTAAAGTGTGTGAAAAAAAAAACGTACTTTAGGGTCCTGAAGTATGTGAAAAAAAACACGTACTTCTTCAGGGCCCTGAAGTATGTGAAAGAAAAAGATGTACTTCAGGGGCCTGAAGTATGTAAAAAAAACACGTATTTCAGGACCCTGAAATATGTGGAAAAAAACACTTACTTTTTTTCACTTACTTCAGGGCCCTGAAGTATGTGCAAAAAAAACACGTAAACACGTACTTCAGGGTTCACATACTTCAGGGGGCTGAAGTATGTGAAAAAAATGTACTTCAGGGTGCTGAAGTATGTGCAAAAAAAACACGTACTTCTGTAAGAGAATTTTACAGAAGTAGAAAATAAGAAAATTTTAAAGAAGAAGAGTTTTACAGTGAATGAGGAAGAAGAAAAAAATGAGAAAGAGAAGGAGGAAGAGAAGGAGAAAGAGAAGTGGAAAGAGGAAGAAGAAGAGAAAAAAATGAGGAAGAAGAAGAAGCAGTGGAAGATGGTGAAGAAAAGGAAGAAAAGGGATAAAAATGAAAAAGAAAATTAAAAAGGGGTCAAAAACCCAAAATGGGTAGTTAGAAAATCAATACCCTGGAAACAGCTGGCCCAAAGAATTGCATGACTGTTTAAATTTTAGAAGAACTTGAAGAAGATTGATCGATAAGTGTTACATGTTGTCAATTCTGATATACATGTAACATTAGTGAAGAAGATTATAGATTTAGATATGACAAATATTTGAAGATGCTTGAGAACGAAGAAAAAAATTCAAAATGCGTTCCAAACATTACGATTCAAGCTGATTTTTTTTGTGTAATCTTTCAAACTGAAATTTAGTGCACCAATAGTTTATGTGTATTGTTATAAGTGGTATTTTCTGGAAAATATGGAAAATTTTTACACCCTCGTGTCTTTTGTCATCAAAAATGAAGTTTTGCTCTACTCTCAAGCATAAGTGCACTCCTTTCTTCATCCGTTGATTTTGAAAAAACTTTGATCAATAGCTGAAAAAACTTTAAAATTTATTTGAAACTTGGTTTACATTTTTACTATCCAGTTCAATAATCAAATTTTGATTGGTTGCTAAAAAGCCCTTGATAAATTTGTCTTTTGACATTTTATCACATGCCATTTATTTGTGAAAAGTTTTTTTTTCAACACATTTTTAAATAACAAACAATCAAAATTGTTTAGCATTACGACCTGGAAATTTGGCTTTACATCGAAAATTTTCCCTGAATGATTTCATTAACTTGGCATTACATTAAAAAAATGTAGTAATTAATAAAAGACTAAACTACTCATTTGGTCCCTTTCCTTATTTTTTTTATTTCAATTTGGTTTGTTACCTTTATTTGGTGTCAATTTGGTCCCTTATGTTTCAAATTGTTAACACCGTTAGTCCCAACCGTCAGTTGCTATTAGCGCTGTCAATTTTAATCCTACGTAGCCATTAATTATACATGTGGTTGTGAATAAGTGCCCCTCTCTGTGTCCACATAATTTGTGGCCCAAAACGTTGTCGTTTTGGAGCCTACATTTCACCTTCTTCACAAGGGAGAGAGGGAGAGTGTTTCAAAAACTCATTTGCAACCTTTTGGAGGGAGATGTTTCCTCTGCTAGGGCACAAACTGAAGAAACAAAAACGTGAGTTAAAGTTGAGCTATTCACTAGTATCAAATAGAAAGAAGACGATTTCAAATCAACATAGAATATTAACTGTCGGGACTAACGGGTGTTAACCATTTGAAACGTAAGAGACCAAATTGACAACAGATAAAGGTAAGGGACTAAATTGAAATCAAAAAATAAGGTAAGGGACCAAATGAGCAGTTTAGCCTAAATAAAAACAAGGCTTAATTGCACTTTTGGTTCCCCAATTTTGTTAATTTGACAAATTTAATCCCCCTATTTTTAATTAGGCGAATTTAGCTATTCAATTGTCAATTTATGGTGATTTTGATCCTTCCGTGTCTGGCAAAATTGCTCAAGTTCTGGCACGTGTCCTTCTACTAAACACGGAAGGACTGAAATCGCCACACATTGATAATTGAAGGACTAAATTCGCCAAATTAAAAGTAGGAGGACTAAATTCGCTAAATTGACAAAATTAGGGACCAAAAATACAATTAAGCGTGAAAACAAAATGAATACATCAAGGGTAGCCTTGTCCGAGACAAACCCATGTCTCAAATAAAGTATATTTTCCGTTACCGAAGGATGATGGTTCAAATTTAGGGGACAACCAGTGCACGGTAGCGGATCGGAGGGGCTCACAAATAGTGTAACCTAGCGCATATGGCCACAGCCCACAAATGTGCACCACAAAAATGTCACTTGGAAGGCCTCCGCATCATCTATTCCAAAACCCAAACTCATTCTTAATTTCTATCCCTTACCCCAAACGCAAAGTAACAATCAATAACAACAATAGAGGATGACCAATAAACAGAAGATCTAAACTCTAAGCTTTAGATATGTGGCAGTGGAGAACAAGAAAAGCTACTATGGCGAAGGATGATGGTTGTGTATATTTGTGTTGAGAGCACGTTTCATTCTTTTTGTAGATATGAAAAATGTTCGATTTGGGATTGTTGAGTTTTGACTGAGTTGAGTTATGGAGAGAAGATGATGTTGCAAATCTGGAAAAAAATTCACTTTAAGATATAAAAGGAAATTGCAATAATAAAATATATTAACCTTTAAAAAGGTTTTGTGACTCAAAAATTCAGTCAAGGTATCTTTGTGAATTTATGTGTTAAATTGCAAATTTGTATTGAAATCTTTTTACCTGAGTTGATTACAAATTGGACCAAAAGTTACTCTCCATAACAGGTAAAAATATGAGAAATTCGAGAGCACTCATGCTCTTGAGAGTATGGCAAAACCGTTCTCATCAAAACTCTAGTTTCATATACGGATATACTCTCTCGTCCTATATATAGGGCATACTTAACCGTATTCCCCGAACAAAGGAAAGTGGTTAGTTATGTGAATTTTATGAGAAAATATTGTAACGTTACAATTTTACCCATGTCCCTTTACTTGGAAAATTCACATTCATTAATGAATAACAAAAAAACAGTTAGTCAAAGCATTTAATAAGGGCAAAAAAAAAAAAAAAACAGTTAATGATGCATAGGCAATATAAAGTGTCCTATATATAGGAACAAAGATTTCTTCTAAAAGATGCCCTATATATAAGACAAGAGGAAGTATCAATCATGGAGCCTCTTAAATGGAGCATGTTGAGCTTTGCTTTTGACGGTGCATATTTTAAAATTTTATCCAAATTTGTGAAAATACAATTGTAGCCTTACTAAAGTCTTTTCCCTCAATTCTCTTTTGAATTTTAGTTCCTAAATCCCTTATATTAGCCCCAAACCCCAATTTAAGTGTGAAATGTCATAAATGCCCTTAGTTATTAATTTCCCTCCAAAAATCAAATCCCAAACCCCATCAACCTTCCACCTTCTGAAACAAGTAACCCACATATTTTTGCTAACTCCTCATATTCCTCTTCAACAATCACTCTTATTCTCCAAAACCTTCCACTTTTTCACTTTTATCTCCAAAACCTTCCACTTTTTCATCATTGACGCTCACAAGGATGTGCAGTAGACGTTATATACGTGTTGTTGAAGGCAAGCAACTTATATTTCAGTTTTTTTTACGTTACTGCATGTGATTTCAACAGACCAGTGTCAGAATTTATTATAAATTCCGACATGGGTATGTCAGAATTTAATTAAAAAACTGCCACGTGTTTTCCGACCCTATCCTATCAAAATATTATTTTTTTCCCCAAATACAACAGCTTCTGACTTAAATTTATATTATTAAATTTGATAGATTCTCTTTTGTTGGTAATAATTCAGTGTTAATGGAGCGCAAGGAGGAAGAGATTGAGGTAAACAATATGGACAATCTTCAACTAGAAGTTGTCAGATTTCCAGACTACGGGTATGCCTCCTATCGTGATTGTCCTTTTGCATCTTGTGAGGAGGTTGTGACATTTGTTAAATAGGTTGGAGTCGCACAAGGATTTGTTTTGAAGATAAATAGGTCTGATGTTGGGAAAAGAGAGAGGGTGGTGTTTGGATGTGAAAGGAGTGGTGTTCTCAAGCCCGACAAGAGATTAAAAGGGATATATATAACTGGATCAAAGAAACGCAACTGTTCCTTTAGTATTTACTTCAAGTCAAATGTAAATGGGGGCCAACATTGGACATTAGAAGTGAAATGTGGGAAACACAACCATCCTCCCAACAATTCCCTTATTGGCCACGGCAATGCTGGATCTCTTTGCAAAGAAGAAAAATCTCTTGTTGTGGACTTAACAAAGAGTGATGTGATGACCAATAGGACAATGACAACTTTGAAGGAGCGTTTTCCTGAAAATGTGTCTACTATTCGCCATGTTTATAATGAGCGAAAGCATTACCGAAAAGATGTTAGGCCACCTAGAACTGAGATGCAGCATCTTATGAAGTTACTGACAGATGAAGGCTATGATGCTTGGCATACCACTGTTGATGGAACCAATGAGTTGGAGCATCTTTTCTTTGCACACCCTACTTATATACAACTGTTGCATAACTTCAACATTGTATTGTGCATAGATAGTACGTATAAGACCAACATGTACAAGATGCCTTTGATTGAGATTGTCGGACAAACTTCAACTTGGAAGACATTTACTGTTGCGTTTTGTTTCACTTCTGATGAGACCAAAAAAACTTACATTTGGGCACTAGAGAGGTTGAGAAATTTGTTGCCAAATCCTATGTCTTATCCAAAAGTGATAGTTACCGACATGGATGGTGCTTTGGTTGGAGCATTGGAAGATGTGTTTTCTGCTACAACACATTTATTGTGCTAATTCCATATTAAGTGTAATGTTAAGGGAAAATGCAATAAATACTTTCAGGATGTGGACAAGGTATCATTGGTAATGGAAGAATTTCAAAATGTGATTCACTGTAAGTTCATGGAAAATTATGCAGACTCTGTTGATATTTTTCTAGCGAGATGCGGTGATGAAAGTGTTGAATTTGTGGAGTACGTTAAGGACACATACCTAATCCCAAGAAAGAAGAGATTCGTAGATGCTTGGGTTGACCAACATATGCATATCGGTAACACAACCACAAACAGGTATAATTATATGTAAATTATAAACTTTATTTATTGTGCCTATTTATGTTTATTAATGTAACAATTTTGTAATAGGATAGAAGTTGCTCATTCTGTCTACAAGAGGATATTAACCGACAACAAAGGGCATATAACTACAAGTTTTGTGTGACACCCTTCCGAATTACCCAAAGATAATATAGTAATTAAGCTTTCATCTTTGATAATATATGGACTTGTGAGTGTTAAGAAAATATGGAAAATAAAATTTTCTTTTTAAGCGGGTGCACAAATCGTCATTTGGAATTCTTGGAGAATAAACTTTAAACCATTTCAAAACATTTGTGTTGAGTTCGACGATCTCTAAAACCTTTTCACAAATAGGGTAACATTCGCTCTTTTGAAATATATTTGTATCATACAAGTAATTAAAGTTACCCTTGCTTTGTTTGATAAATCTGGTACCATCAAATAATGTTTATAGCCGAGCTCTTAAAGGGATTAAATCAGAGTAAGCGGAAATTATCAGACTATGCAGTCACTAGTAATATAAACATAGGTTTTATATATAGTTAAAGTCATAGATACATAGTCTCATCATCATGTCTCCAAGATCTCAAAATACAAGTCCATAATCTGATCTACATAGTGATATGACCAAAGCCCTAGAGTACCCCAAAAGTATATCTACAATATATGTACATAACCAAAACATAAACTCCAAGGGTGGTCACGTAGATCTGGCCTCATCAGATGCAGTAGTAGTGATAGCAGCAGTCTCAAAGAAACATAAGTAGTAAGGTAGTAGCATCATCATCAACACAGCAGCAGCATCAAGTCTCCTCCACAGCCTCCACACATCGGATCCACAGATCCGCATCATACACCATATGCATGTACCTAGGGATCATCGTCCCTCCAGTCACTCCCAGTAGAATGCATGACAGGCTCGCTCCCACTCTCGTCCTCCACCGGATCCTCCTCGATCTCATCCGAGGGAGAGTGTACCCTACCACTAGGTACCGGGTCAGGTGATGGTGAAACCCTGACTGGGCTCCTCGGATCAGATAGGGGAGTCCCCTCGCGGACGACTCTCGAAGTAAAAGGGTGAGAGCGGGTAGGTCGAAAACGAAAACTATGGTAAGAGCGAGATAGTCGCGTGGGAGGTGGTCCATGGTAAGTGTAAAACGGGGGTACATGCATAGTGTATATGATGGGAATCCTAAACCTACGAAGACGGAATCGTATCAGCGGGTTCGGGTGGTAGAAGGTAATCTCTACCTCCCCCTCGAACACCGCACGATGGTCCTCATAGATCCATATGCCACTAGGAAGTGGCCGGATCTCGATGCAAGAAATGTAGCGAGACATCACCTACAAGGGAATAGGGGTAAGCAATTCTATACACATAATCAACAGAGACTAAATTATGCAATATAAGCATGTAAATATGCATCAATTAATATCAATCACATTTAACACTTAGCAGATATTGAATGCAAGTAAGATGCTCACACTTGGTTCATTTATCACAGTTAAATTAAATGAATGGCATGATGCATGACTTAGCTCTCAAGCCTATCTCCATCATAATACTATGTCACTCTCTGACGTCCATCCCTGACAACCCAGCACTCATCATGCGTTGTATTCCTACGTATACAACCATTCGTACATTCACCTAGAATGTACACGACAAGCTTGGTATCCATGCCACCCGAGCATATCCCGTCATCCAAACGGATCGTCATCCAAACGATATATCCATATCGGCATCCACTAAGCCGACCACGTCAACAACGTGTCATCAAGCAAGCGTATTGGCACTCCCAGAGGCCCTCCACATGTTTAACAAACATGAAATACGTCCTACCATCCAAACTCCAGAATGAATGCATTTTATCTTTTAGACTTAAGGGAAGTTGATTAATACTTTACAGGCCACCTAGGCTTATTTCTTTATCAAAAAGGACCGTCACCAAACGATCTATTTGTATTAATCAATTTCTCTAGGTCTTGATCCCTTGGACTATTATTAATAATTCCTTAATTTATTAAGTTAGAATTGAAAATGGTGTTTTCAGATTCTGAACAATTTACTCGAGTAAACTTCAGTACACTCGAGTGTTCTTTAATTTTTTTCCAGATTACTCGAGTGTTCTTAAGATTACTCGAGTGTTCATGACTTTCTGAGGATTTGGGTCTTCAACTCAACCATTTACTCGAGTAGTTCATGGGTTACTCGAGTGTTCTTGAACATTTCCAGAATACTCGAGTGACCTTGAATGACTCGAGTCTTTGACTTAAACTTGTCCTCAGGTCATGCTCGATACTCGAGTACCAGACAAAATACTCGAGTGTTCTTGTTCATTTTACATTGTTTTGAAAGCATTTTACTCGAGTACCCTGCCTTTTACTCGAGTGTTTCGTAGCAGATAACACTGAAACTTGGTTTTAACATAACATTTTCATTTCTACTTAATTCTAGTCCATTCCAGGGATCCACAGAGTTCATTCAACATAATTTGAACATGTTACAACATTCATTTCATATCAAAACACAGATTTGACAGAGAATCCAATAATTATGCATAAAAAGGCACTTTTAACAACTCAACACCTCAAATTGAATATTAAGCACAATTTTCATAAAGTAAAGCTCATTTAAGCTTGCATGCATGATATAAAACTTGCTCAACACAGTTTTAGAGCATGGATTGGTCTCCAAACCAAAGTTCCTATTCAATCTAAGCCCTTAGAGCCTCTTGGTGGCTCTCTAACACAATTCATGGAACTTAAACTCTATCTAGTGAATATAATTACTTCCCCTTACCTCTCAGATGTTTTCCAAACGAAAATTGACAAGAAAAAGGCTCCAAAATCCTCAGACCAACTTCAAATGCCACATGCAGAGCATTTTGAGTACCACACCAAAATGGAATTGGTTTGTGCATGAAACAGAGAAATAAATTGGGGAAAATTAGATTTCTAAACTCTATGCAACATAATCTAACTAAGGAAACCGAAATTGAGACTCAGGGGTTCATGAGCTTACCAGAAATCAAGATCAAAGTAAGCTCCAGAACAGAATTTGACCAAGAACAGCTTCACTTCAACTCCTTGAATCCTCCAACACACTCACTCAATCCTCACGATTTTGGTGTTTATATAAAGCTCAAGATGTAAGATTTATATTCGTGTATGATTTGTGTTTCAATTTAACTCTGAGAAGGAGAATCGAAGAGAGAAAATCCGGAACCCTAACTTCAACAACAACAACAAGAATGAGCAAAATTCTTCACCAAGGATCGTTGATGAGTTTAAATAGAGCTAGAGGAAGCTCATGCACGTCGACACGAAGGCATTGAGCTGTTGATGGCGGAGTAATCGTGTCAACGGAGGGGAATCGTTGGCTGTGACTCATCAAACGCACTAACTCGTGCAGTTTGACCCAGAATACTCGAGTATTCTGAATAATACTCGAGTGTTTTGGTCATATTTTGAAAAATAATTATTTTATTTACTTTCCCTCCACAACCTTTCCTATAATTGCTTCTAGGTCCCAACCCAGGGACTAATATGCAAAATACTCATTTTATGCATTTATTATATTTATTAAATAATTTCACACACCTAAGCTAGTCACATGAACACATATTTTAATCAAGGATTAATATAGAAACTATTAATTATAATTAAATTATAATTAACATTTCATTAATCGGGGATTAAAATTTTGGGGTGTTACATTTTGACTGTATCCAACGTTTGTTGATTACCCGGCACACTGCCATAATTGCTTTGTTTGAAGAGAGCAAGAACCGCGTGGAGCACAAGGTGAATACTCCCTTGTTCAGAGATTTGCACTACAATATCTCTCGAGAAGCATTGTCACTTATATACACGGAGGCTAGGGGCATTGATAACAAGAATGATGGGGCACTTGCTTGTGATTGTAGGATCAAAACCATACATGAGTTGCCTTGTCGGTGCGAGATTGCAAAGTACCAACGTTTGGGACAATCCATTCCTCTAAATACAGTTCATCCATTCTGGAAAACTTTGTCATTGAATGTGAAGATTAAGGAGGAGTGGAGAAACGAGGAGGGGAGAGAGAAGTCTGCTTATTATGGGAAAGAAAAAGTATGGGAAGAGTTTAACTTTTTTTTTCGACAATGTCGATTCCGAGGGAAAGAACAAGCTTCTACAAAAATTCTGTGAGGTTGTGAAACCGGATTACCACAACCTTACAACTACCAAAGTTACCAATTTCAACGAAAAGATGTAAGAGTGACAAAGATAAATCAACTAAGCGCGATCCTTCATTTTTTGAACACATGGATACAATGTTGCACGAATCTTTAAGTCAACAACCACGAGAAGGTTCCCAACCTTTCAAAAATTCGAAGAAAACACAACCTTCAAAGAAGAGATCATCAAAAAAATTTGAAAAGGCTTCAACCTCACAACCTCAAGCTAGAAAGCGTACTCGGAGTAATTCTGGGTTTGAGCCCCATCATGATTTGGAGCCTTATATTGAGTTGGTGCATGATATTACCGGCGATGGTAATTGTGATTTTCGAGCAATTTCAATGCATCGCTACGGGACAGAAGATAACCACATTTTAATTTGCTCTGACTTGATAAATGAAATGAAAGATCATCGACAGTTATATACTTCACTTTTGGGGGGAATCACTGAGTTTGATGTTGTGATGAACAGGCTTCATGTATCATCTGTAGGCTTTGTTGGAATGGACAAGTGGTTACTGCTACCGGATATGGGATGCATCATTGCATCAAGGTACAATTTTGTTCTTGTTTCAATACCGAGTCAAACTGTCGGTGAATGCATCACGTTCCTCCCATACAACACAGCACCTCCTGCGAATATTTGTGTATGGGCGATTGGGAGCACAATTCTTAAGAATCATTTCGTACAGGTAAAATATAATGTACATTATTAAAACCTATCTTAATATTTGTTTTTTGATTTCTTTAAGATCCTAAGTATTGCAACTTATTATGATCACAAGTCCATCTATGGGAGGGATCACCGTTACCTCCAGTGTACCAACTTTAGCGTACACATTTTAGCGGGGGAGTAGGAGCTTGGGAAGCAGTTGTATCTGACCGTCTAATTTTGTACAAGCCTCTATTACTAGAACCACATACGGAAGGGGATATCGAAAACATAGATTAAGTTAAAGTTCAATTTTGGATGTTTAGATTTTGTTGAACTTCAATTTTGGATGTTTATGATTTTGTAATGGACAAGTATGCAATTTTGAAATATAGTTATGTAATACGTATTTATTTAATGAAATATGTGATTTTATCAACGTTTGATTTGTATACGTATAATATGTATATCAGAATTAATTGAAAATGTAATCTGGAACATGGATTCCCACATAGAATAATAAGAATTTTTAAATATTCCGACACTGGTAAGTCAGAATTACCGTTTACTTAGGAAAAATTGTAACGTGCAAAACTGTTTGCCTATTGTAACTATCCTCTAACAGGTATTTGTCAGAAATAATATAATTCCGATTGGTGTATACCGAAATTACTGTTTACTTATAAAAATTCTAACATGCAAAACGGTTTGCTTACTGTAACTCTTTTCGACAAAGATCTGTCGGAATTTGTTAAATTTCCGATAATCAGTTATCGGAAAAAGGTTTTACGTAGAAACAATTGTAATGTGTAAAATTGTTTGCTTACTGTAACTATATTCCGACGAACACCATTCAGAATGTTATAAATTTCCGACATATTTCTGTCGGAAATTAGGTTTATGGCTTAAATACTGTTTTGGTCCTTTATCTTATATCTAGGTTTCAATTTGGTCCTCTAACTATTAAAAGAGTCAATTTAGTCCTCTATTTTTATGAAGTTTGTCAATGTTGCCCTTCCGTCATAACACCGTTAGAATTAATAGGAATATTCCAGATTCTCATCGGAGATTCCTTCAAACAGTGCATGCGTTGGCGACGGATTTTGCGACGGATTTTGCTACGTATTAGCGACGGATTTTTTTAAAAAATAATAAAAAAAATGAAAATAGTAAAAAATTCATAATTTTTTAAAAAAAAACTGAATATATTTTTAAAAAAATTTTGCAATTTTTTTTAATATTTTAAATATTTTTAAAAAATAATAAAAATTTTCAGAAAAATTTTAAATAATCAGTAAAATATTTTAAAAAAATTTTTTTCATTTTTTTCATAATAATCATCAAAAAAATTTCATTTTTTTCACAGCTTTTTTTAAAATAATTTTTATGTTTTTTTTTTTAATTTTTACGAATTTTACATTAATTTTTAGAATATTAAAAAACCAAAAATAAAATTTTCATAAATTTTAAAAATATTTTACTGATTATTTAAAAATTTTATGAATTTTTTTTTATTTTTTAAAAATATTTAAAAAAATAAATTGCAGAAATTTTTCAAAAAATATTTTCAGTTTTTTTATTTTAAAAAAAATATGAAATTTTTTATTATTTTTCGAATTTTTTTATTATATTTTAAAAAATCCGTCGCTAATCCTTAGCAAAAACCCGTCGCAAAATCCGTTGCAAAATCCGTCGTCAGCGCATGCACTGTTTGAAGGAATCTCCGGTGAGAATTTGGAATATTCCGATTAATTCTAACGGTGTTATGACGGAAGGGGAACATTGACAAACTTCATAAAAATAGAGGACTAAATTGACTCTTTTAATAGTTAGAGGACCAAATTGAAACCTAGATATAAGATAAATGACCAAAACAGTATTTAAGCCTAGGTTTACATAGAAAATATATTATAATGCAATTATTTGGGCTTACTGTTACTTTTTTCCGAGATGCAGCTCTCGGAATATTTAAAATTTTTGATCCGCTGTTATCAGAATTAACATTTTCATTTATTCCATATTGAGAACCAAATATTTATGACTGGACCATCTTCCTGCTATTGAATAAGCAACCGTTAACAGACATGGAAACATACTTAACTCATGGGAAAATAAGAAGAGTGACTTGAATTAAAAGAAAAAAAATCAATATAACCATAAAAAAGAAATACTCATGAAAAATGGTCAAAAAGAAAGTTGTAATCAAGTCTTGACATAAAAACTATGGTCAAAAAGGATTTTCATTCATTTTTAATCCAACTACAATAAGTTCCAAAATAAGACATGTTCAGATAGGATTTACATTAATCAAAAATAAGCAATGTTCAATCAAAGTAATTGAAAATAAGTCTTCTTAACGTCTTCTGGCTCTGACACGTCTTCCCTGACCTCTGTCACCGCGGTCACCTCTGGCTTCATTCTCAACCCTCGCTTCCCGGCCGACCCTGCTACCTCTAGGAACCCGATCATGTGACGACCCGACTTTCTATAATAATAAAATACTTATATTCGAAAATACGACCATTTTTTTTCATAAGTCGAATCCTCATCATTTCAAATCGTGCGGAAACAACTATAAATATCGTGAAGAATAAACATTGAACTTTAAACTTCATTTCATTGATCAAAAGAGTACTTTCTTCATTACATAAAGTTAAATACTTAACTTAGAAACTCTAGGCCATTACAATATATTACATATATTACAACAAACTTATAATAACCTAGAGCAACTGGTTCGAAACTCAAAACATAAATAGCATAAGTAAGAGAAACCTGATGAGTAGCATTATCCACATTCCAACATCAAGAACTCAACTCAGTCATCAGTTCCCTACTGACTCCCAGTTGAGTTTTCCATGAATTCATCATCCGCCACCGGATCGGCATCCTCCACCGGATCCTCATCCTCTATGGGATCCTCCTCCTCCTCCTCCTCCTCTTGTGCCGAATCAGATGGCACATAAGCTGGAGTCCGAGATCGGGCTCTAGTGGAAGGACGAGAGGGAGCAGGGACCTCTAAAATAATTATTTCCTCAGAGGGTGATGGACTTGGTAGGAGGGTGCGTCTAGGAAAACGTCTTGGTGGTGGTGGTTGTGTTCTATGGCGAAACACAAAATTTGGCGGAATGTGCATAATGTACATCATTGGGATCCTCGTACGACGCGGACGCATCCGGGACCATGGATTTGGGTGACGGAAAGTGATTTCCACGTCCCCTTCGTACGTGGCCCGGTGCTCCTCAAAATTCCACTCCCCATTAGGTAGCGGCCTCATCTCCACGCATATCATATTCCTTGCCATGACCTACAACAAGGGATTAGGAGTGAGTCATAGCTAAATACAATAACAAATGAGCATAATAGAGGCTAAAAATAACAAGCACATGTAATCAGATAGGATCAAGAGTGCAAGTTTATGCTCCAACTGGTTTAACACATATTTAATTCCATTAGTGACATGATGCATGCCTACTTCTCGTTCATGCTTCACAGTTCGGCATCCTTTCGGGTATCCATTTCAAACCTATGTTTTCTTCGAACTGGAGCGTGTCCATATCCCATGCATCACGATTGATTGGGAACTATCGTTCATAGCATTCTCATGCTACGGTATCCAAATCATCATAGCACCTTCAGGGCTATGGCATCACAGAACTTTCAAGGCCATGGTATCCAACTTCTATTCTATGCTAGATTCCACAATCGAAATCGGAGCAACTCCATGCATGACAATGCCATATTAAAGTTCCATTTCTTTTCTTTCATTATTCTCATCAGCATCTCATTTCATTAACTTTCAATTAGATTTTCTCTTAGCTAGTGCTGGTGCTTTCCGAAAAAGACCATCAGAGGCATAGCCATTTCGTGATGGGTTTACTTGCTTTCAATTCTCTGTTTCAGAAAAATCCATCAGCGGTCCAACCACTTTGTGATGGTTTTAGGAATAGCGTGTAATCATTTATTTAATAATCCGTCGGGGCATAGCCTCCTATTGGCGGATATTTATTGCAACGACACCATTGGGACTCCCTTAGAAAATATCAACCAAGTGAATAAAACTTTCACTGGGACGTCTAGGGATAATATCAACCGAATGGGTGTACGCACTTCCGTTGGGACTCCTTTAGGTAAATAATCAACCACTGAATAGAATTCCAGTAGGACGCCTCCAGGATAACCATCAACCAACGGGATTAAGATATTATAGTATTAAACGAGTTATTTATAATAAAATTTTAGAAAGTAAGTGTTTTCTGGAAAATTGTTCAGATTACTCGAGTAGTTCTTGACTACTCGAGTTGTTCATGCAAAAATACTCGAGTCTTTAATGATCCACTCGAGTGTTCATCCAGTTTTCCAGAACACTCGAGTCTTCCTTAAACTACTCGAGTCTTTTTGTTGCAACAGCACCAGTTTTCTGCACTTTCAATACCAATTCGAATTCCTTGCTTTATGTCTCCATTCCTATGCAAAACAGCAACTTAGGCACATAAAACAAACATGTTACAACACTTAAACACAACTGAAACAACATCAAATAACATCAAATCACATATTGCATTCAAACTTGAAATTATCCATTTTAAAATATGAAATTCAACTCCTCTTGATTTTAATTTCGAAACACATTACAGTGAGCTTTATTAGGTTCATTTAAACTTATTTGAGTCATAAAACTATGGGCCTCTAACCTCCAAGTCAGAATCCTAATTCAAGTTGCATCCCTCTTTGAACCTTTAATGGTTCCTACATTTCTAGCTTGAAATTACTCATTCTAGTATTTAGGTAACTCCTCCCTTACCTCAGAGAAGCTAAAGAAAGGATTGGTTGCAAAGAAAGAGGGTTGAATCAAAACTTGATTTTGAACCTGTGCAAAACGGTTGTACTTGGCTGACTTTGGCCATCAATTCCACAATGAATAAGACATGAAAAAGAATGAAACAAGTTAGCTTTAGAAACTAGGGAATGCCAACTTTAAATAGAAACAAGTTTGAAATCGAAAGAGTTTCTGGATTTACCAAACGGATTCAAGAAAGATGGGTGTTTGATGCTGAACTTGCTCTGTTTTTGCAGCTTTGCAAGCTCAAGTTTGAATGCCTAGAACTCGATCTACAGAGGGTGGTTTGAAGTGATTCTTGGTTCTAATTCAAGATTGGAATTAGAACTTTAGTTTGTGTTTTGGTTTCGAAGGGAATGGATGAGAATTGAGAGAGAATGAAGTGATTAAAGTAAGCTCCACAAAACAGAGAAATTTGGGCAGAATTTCGGGTTGGGAATGATTTGAATGTGTTTGGGGCTTCATTGTGCACTTATTTATAGCCTAAGATTACCCTCCTTCGAAGTAAGGTCCAGCTCTGTGCTTGGAACCTCAAGAAAACGCGTTTTGGTGCGAAGTTCAAATGAAAACCGACTTATACACTCAAC
The DNA here is from genome assembly GCA_037953625.1 of Crotalaria pallida. Taxonomy (NCBI): domain Eukaryota; kingdom Viridiplantae; phylum Streptophyta; class Magnoliopsida; order Fabales; family Fabaceae; genus Crotalaria; species Crotalaria pallida. The sequence goes on from CM075654.1 coordinate 25,047,562, forward strand.
CAAACTGCTCGAACCACTCGAGTCTTTTTCCCATCACTTGAGTCCTTTTCAGCAATAACAAATAACACTCGAGTCTTTCGACTAAAATTCAAATTTTTATAACAGTTAGTGATTATACTCGAGTCCTCTCCAAAATACTCGTGTATTTTAACCTAATTTCAGAAAATTCATTATTTTATTCAATATAATAACACTATTATTTTAAATACTTAATATTTATTTATTTATTCAAAATATAGGGTCTTACAGATCACCTCATCTTTGGTGATCAACATGAGGAACATCTTCAGTTATCGGTCTGTTACATAGCGCCAAAATCTCCTCACAAACATCATCAGACAATACACTCGTCTGTGACCTAGTTTCCATCAGGTTCCCAATCCTAGCGAATCTATCTTGATATCGGACCTGTACAAATATAAATGTTAGTATTGGATTTATATTAATGTTAAGTCATGTTTTTAATATATATGTAACCCTTACGTTGAGAAGCTCGTGGTTCTGTACCCTCGCAAATGTAGGCAAAAGATAAGGGTGAGAATATTGGTGCACCCAATCAATGTATCCGGTCTCAACCTCGCCAGCGAACCTCACACGGTTTCCTCTATTCTCTTCTTCAACCATGTGCTCGGCCCAAGCTTCAAATTCTTCAGCAATGATGTCCAGTGAAGGGCTTTGGAGAGGTGGTGAAGGAGGGATACCTTGAACATATCCAAATTGCCGAAGGACTTGGAGGGATACCTTCAGCAATGATGTCCAGTGAAGGGCTTTGGAGAGGCGGTGACCTGGATCATACGACTGCCAATTGACTTACTTAATGCGAAGGATCTCAAGATGATGTCTATAATTTCCCTCCAAACTTCCTGAGCTGACACTTTGGTCCCATTTCAAGACTCTTGGCATGTTCTCCCGATAAATCATCTCTCGGAATAGAGCAACCAATATCAGGGAAATGCTCTTCGATCTAAGCCTGTTTTCAACAAATAACAATGACAAGAAAAAATCAATGAAGTAACTAAACCAAAATAAGAAAATCAATGTATAAGAAACAACAACTTATGCAAAATTAATAATCAATACCTGCAACAAAGTTATATAACCTCCTAATTGTTTGACATTATTCTTGCTTACGTTTCTGAGCTCGCCATACAAATGTGCCAATGCACTTGCTCCCCAAGCCCATTCATGGACGTTGTTCAGATCCTCAAAAGCAAAGGTGTACTGCATTCTGACGTAGGTCATACTCTTGTCTATGAAAAGAGTAGCCCGACCAAAGTCAGCAAATAACACCGGGCAGCCAATTGAAATCTACCAGCAGCAACATGTGCATTGTACCACTGTCGAAGAGTGCTAAATCGAACGGTTCTTCCACGGTTTTGTTTAGTCTCAGCAACAGTAGTAGCGGCATCAATGCCCAGATTCTCGGTCATCATCAAAGCACCATCTCCCGTATTTGGCTTTTTCCATGGCAGCAGTCTCCTGGAAACTGGAATGTGAAGAATGGATGACACGTCGTCGAGGGTGATGGTTATCTCACCCACCTGAAGATGAAAAGTTTTGGTGTCCGGATACCAACGTTTAGCAAAACAAGTCAACAATTTCTTGTCGACTTGGTCGTATGAAGCGCCAACAAGTGGTGAAAGTCAGGAATTTGTAACGACTGTACGCACTTCATCTGACAACTCTTGAACGAGTGGCAAAACCTACTTCCTGTTGGTGCCTCTACCCAGAACCCCACGTTCCTGGAAAAAAATTACAAGCATATTTAGGTTAACAAAACCAAAATACAACTTGATTTGAAAAAAAAACTAAAAACTATGCATTTAACAAAACGATACTTACATTGCCTTGCCAAATATCACGAGCCACATGGTTCATGTATGACTTTTAGCAAAGTCATATCCTGAGGGTCTGGAATCTCTTCTTCCTCCACATTCGCATTAGAGTCATCATTTGCATCATCCTCATCATCCTCTTGGCCTTCGTCGCCGGAATCGTAAGCATCCTCTTGGCCTTCATCACCGGAATCGTCAAAACTAGAGGATGAACTAGAAGAGTTAGAACCTGAAGGTTCAACACCAGGGTGTGAAGAAGATGGAGGTGATGTATGTGATGGTTCGCCAAGGGTAGTTTAAGGTGGCGGTGGTAATGTATGTGATGATTCGGCAATGGTAGATTAAGGTTGAGGTGATGTATGTGATGGTTCGTCAAGGGTAGTTTGAGGTGGCGGTGGTGATGCATGTGATGGTTCGACAAAGGTAGTTTGAGGTGGCGGTGGTGATGTATGCGGTGGTGATGTGTGTGATGGTTCGAGATGTTGAGGCAATGTGATGGTTCGGGAAGAGTAGGTTGAGGTTGAGGCAATGGTGAAGAAGCTGGAGGTGATGTGTGTGATGGTTCGGGAAGAGTAGGTTGAGGTTGAGGCAATGGTTTAGAAGGTGATGGTTCGGCAACGGGAACTTGAGGAGCCGGTGATGATGGAGGTAATGGATCTGTAGGAGCTGGTACAGATGCCTCACTGTGAGCATTTCGATAACACTCAGTCTTTTCCCTCCTATAGGATGCAGTCTGTGGTCGTCTACGCGCTTCAGCCTGTCGTCTCTGCTCCTCTTATTCCAATCTAACTGTCTCAACTGTACGTTTGGTTCTTGCCATGAATGAAATTTAAAATATAATTAGTGTATGGATATTTCGAATATAAGTTCTTAATAAACAAATAAATAAACTTTTCTAGAAAAAGCATTAAGCAACAATCAACCTAACATTTGGCAATAAACACATGATTTTACCACAGCAACAAATTTCAAGTTCTCTATTTTCAAAGAAGTTTAATTGCTCATGGTTAAAAGTATTAACTCAAATTTGTAATAACCTTTCATAAATTTGGACAAGTAAAAAGTTGCTTGAATAAATGCTAAATATCTTGAAAATGTACTGCTTAATGCATTAGAAACATATACGCACACAAATGACACAAATATGCAAACACTGTTATAAATTCAGAGAACCCCATGTCAGAATTTCACTTTTCCGACACTGGTTCATCGGAATTTACCAGAAACCAGAAAACTAAAAAAAAATCGTAACAGCAACAAATCAACACATCAACGACATAGATTAAAAAGAGAGGAAACACAAAAAATCAACAAAATACATAACTTCAAATAACCTATTATAAACCTAAGGCTACACAAAACCCTAATATAAAAACGAAAAGGAGAACGAATAAGTAGAGAACAGGGGATGATAGGAGAACGAATGTCACTAGGAAAAAAACCGAAAACCCTAACCTAAACAAGAACACAAAAGAAAACGAAGAACAATACATACCTTAACACAAAAACGAAGCAGAGAGGAGAACGACGGAGAAGAGAACGAAACGAAGTGGTGATGTATGAATCGGAGAGGAGAACGACAGTGGTGGTGATGTATGGAAGAGTGGGGTTGCAGAGAGAGAGAGAGTAGAGGGAATAGTGGGGTTTGGGAAATTGGTTTTGAATAAGGGAAGGAGGGAGTGGAAGGGATTAGGGGTATCTTGGGAATGTTAAGAAAATTGGTGTTTAGGGGATAAAAAGAAGGGTTTGAGAACTAAAATTCTTCTCTTTTTCTTCTTCTCACCACTGCTGTAATACAAGGCCATGACCTCCACCCCCTGCCATGGCCACTATATCACCGTACATCACAACCACTCTGTCCTCAACCTTGCTAGCTAACAACCACCACCCACCCTCACCATTTTTCCCGCTCCTCCTCCCCCACACACGATCGTCACTTTTTCTCTCCCTCTCATCCTTTTCGTTCCAGAACTCGCCGCCGCAACGGCATCACCGCCACCCCATCATCCCTGGTTAGAACCTTACCACATAATCACTTTCACATAGCCATAGTCACTGTCTCTTTCTCAGGTCGTAAATCATGATCTCGAATTGCCCAAACACCCTCACCATCGCGCCACTGATAGAAGATCTCGCGAGCCATCATCAATCGTGCTTCCTCTCCGATTAGAGATGCCAGAGCCACCATTAATGTGACTTTTGTAGTCACCTTGAGCTTCCACTGTCACTATCAATGGAGGATTCACATGTCTCCTTTTCAAGTCAGTGCCATGGACGATGGACTCATAGAAGGAGGAAAGGATGCTGGGGTGATGATGGAAAAGGGTGAGACGGAATGGTGAGGTGGAGACGTGTTGACGACGACTGTAACACCCCGATTTATTTAATAAAGAAAAATAAATAAAAGTAGTGTGAAAAATACTAAAATTCTGTACTACAAACTAAGGAACTCTAAATTTTCTTTTCAAAACAAGTTTATAAACAACTCTAGGGCATTTAATTACAATACATATTAGCATAAAATAGAGTTCCTTTCCTTCGACTCTTCCACTGCGCCACTCTGATCTTCAAACTTCTTGGACATTTACCTAAAGTGTTAAACCACTAAGGGGGTGAGACATTTTCAAAACACATTTAATTAAAGGACAGTAAACAAATGATAATAGAAATTCAAGAATAACAACTAAATTCAAGCGCTACTAAACATACACATCACAATAACTAGCACATAGTGCAATGCATGGGCGCCACTCGACCAATCCACAACTGGATCCATCACAACCGTATCCCATCCCAGGATACTATACACACATAATCACATAATACTCATGGGATCCATCCTGGATTGGCTCAATCATCTCTGTACTCAAATCTCCCATATCACAACCACATAATCAATCTCACAACACCACCCTCCACTCCTGGGATAGACGAGTCGGGAATAAGCGTCTCACAACCAATGCTTGCACAATACTTGGCCAATCTAGGTCCAAGTACAACTCGAGATGATGCTCGAGTTGGCTATAGTCGAGACCACCCTCCACGGCCCTGAAGTTCCTAAGTGACCGTTAAAATTGTAATGATTACGGCGGAACCGATCCCCAGCGCAGGTAGCTAGCCCGACCCCATGTAGGATCAAGGCCCCACTCACTACAATTCCCGCGGTTGTTTCAATAGCACAACCTAGTCACTAGATCACTCTCGTACCTAGGTTCAATGAACCGTCTTGTAAGTCTATCCCATATCCTGACGTCCAACCTCAACTTCATGTCATGATGCATGATGGTTAGGATTATTGGAAAGGAAGTCAATAGTTAGCACTCTTGCGGTTTTTCATAATAAAAACGTGGTACTTGATACTTACTTAAATGGTTATTGGAATCGACTAATCGGTTTAGTTAGTATCGAAGTACCCTCTCAATTCATTCGCCACATAATCCGATACTAACTTCCTTTACAATAATCTTAACCCAGGCTCTACAGCATCTACATGCTCACACACAATATCCACATGGTCAATCTGCTTAGGACTAAACAATAATTCCAACAACAACCACAACAACAATAACAACACCCACAATAACAATAAACCATAAAAAAACGATAAATAACAAAACAACAACCAGTAAAATAGCCAATAATCCAGTTGACATACATGGGTATGTCTCAAAACACAATAACATAAATCAAACTCCCTAGCGTTCTTCACTTCCTACTTTTATAATATACAAAAAGGGGTTTTGTTATAAACATTTCAATAAACATAAAATCAACCAATAATAATCTAATTGCCCCCAATCCAACCCTAAACAAGCGATAAAACACTACCCACACTCCAATTTAATTATTAATCCCAAATCCTATTATAAACCCTAACTATCCCTAACTCAAAGTGTAGAAAAGGTCTCCCCCTTACCTTAGAGGAAGAGGAGGCTCGATTGAAGCTCCAAATATCTTGGATCTACCCCCGATCTACTTGGATTTCAACTCTCTAGACCGATCTCCACTTGGTTCTTGATATCTGGAGGAGAGAGAAAGCTTTGAGGAGAGAGAGAGAGAGAGAAAAACACAAAGGGAAGGAGAAGAAGAAGAAGACATGAGGAAGGTGTGGGTTTCATCAAAATGGGGTAGGGTTTTCATGAGGGAAGGATTGGAGGTGAGATTTGGGTGTTTGGTGGGTGTTGGGGGTGGTTTGGTGCGAAGGAAGGAAGGAAGGAAGGAAGGAATGGGGCTGGCACACTATTTTTGGTGCTGATGCGCTTTTATAGTACTAGCGCACCTAGGCACAACACTCTGCGCGCGTGTCACACACAGGTATGGTGCGGGAGTGGTGCATCTGCATGCTTGGGCGCATGGCCCTGTGTGCCTGGGCGCCAATCATTATGTGGCGCGCTACTGGTGCACACCTGATGCACCCTTGGTGCGCCTGGGTGCACCGAAACGCCCTGAACTCCGATTTTCGCACTTTTTAACCCGATTCAAAGGTTCCTAACCCTTTCTAACACTAAATCAAACATGCGCAACATTGAATTACATTTCCAACCATAAAAATCACAATTCCATAACATCAAAAACATAATTATTAAAACATGAAAATCAAGCGAAACTATAAACGAAACTCTAGACTGTACTCTTTTCTAATACTCGTTCTTACCCACAGGAATTCAGACGACTCTCCCAACTCACTAATCTAAGGCTATTAAAACTTGAGGCATAACAAAGCAGTCATATGACATTCAAATGCCTCACAAACCTAATGTCTCACCAAAAACCCCACTAACACACGATATAAAAGAAACTCTCCGCAACTAAAGCTCGCTAACACGACTAGCATTCAACCTACACTTAGAATCCTCTAACCAAATACTCAACCGAGCTCATGACACTAAAGACACACTCTAACCTTGGCTACCTCGACCACACGACACATACAACAATTCCTAGTCGAGCATCCACCTATTCGTATACACCACAAGCATATTCATAACCAAACTCATATATTGAAAATCATATGTGCATATATATATACACTAAGAAAATAATTATAAACTATTACTCATACCTCGCTTTCACATAAATAAATACATACATAAATATAATTATTAAGTTAAGAAACTCAGATCGTTACAACGACGGCTACTAGAGTGTGGAGTGGTGGTGGTACCATGGGATAGGGGAATTATGGTTTCTAATTGGGAAGGGAGTGTGATGAGGGTAGGAGAGTCATTGTCTTTTAATTTATTTTTTCATATTATTTTTTTCTTTTAATCTTGACTGTTACTTTATTTTATTATTAAATTTAATGGTTACCAAAAAAAAAAAGAGTTAAATTTCTACTGCAATAAAATAGCATGGACTGAGTAAAGAAAAGTCAAAAGTACCATCATAGAATCTCCCATCAATCATATTCTTTGTTATAGATCAACAAATACGCGACATCTTTTTTTCTTATTATTATTTTTTATCAACACTACTTTTATATTTCTCTTTGAGGGGTTTTCGTCCGACGCCTGCCGAACTGACGATGTGCGTGGGGTGTGGGTAACGACAGGTTATGTGGTAATCTTGCAAAGGAACTTGACCGTATTTTTGGTTGTTTTTGTATTTGCGTTGGAAAGTAAAGTGCGTAAAGCGTTTAAAAGTTGCAAGAAAGTAAAACCGACGCCAAGAACACGACGCGGGAAGAAAGTAAATGGAAAGCGATTTAAAAGTTGCAGTAAAGTAAATTGCAGGGAATTTAAAGTCGCGAGAATGTAAAGTGCAGCAAAGTAAATTGCGTTGAATTGTAAATTGGAAAGCATAAAGATTGCATTGAATTGAAAAGGGTGGAAGGCTGAGGTTATTTACAAAGGCGTTTCTCCGTCTCTAGTGAGATGTGTAGGATTTTGGCCAATGTGTGTCAACCTAGCAACCGACCCCGATTACAACCTAAGGACTTCCTATTTATAGCAATTAGGAATCCACTAAGCTATTACAATTTGTTTTCGCACGTTCTGCATAACTGCAGGAGCCACGATCTAAAATAACTAGCCACTACGCTATCCCCCACGATGTAACTGCCCACGTCGTGGTTTGAGCTTCATGGATACTCTGTCGAGCCTTGTGATGACATCTTTGCTGAGATCCCTTCGGCAAGCACTCTTCTTCGACTGCAATCAATTAACTCTTGTCTAAGTCTCTTTGCTGTTCGAAGTATTGATGTTGTTGTGCTCCTGCCTTTTGTTTCTGGGATGCCCACCGACATCAAGCTCATTTCGACAAAAAGGTCGTCTGTCGGAATTGACTTCCGGCCTATTGTCGGCCTCTGAGGCGTTCAATCGAACTCTGTGACATGTTCTCTTGATTCAATGGTGTTTTATCACCTGTCGACCAAAGGACCTGCCACCGATGTCTCTAGTAGAATGTCATCAGAGGTCTTTTCCCTTCCCTTTTTAAAGGGAAAGACACCCAAAATCCGGCCCTAGCAGGGCACAAACCTTGGGTCATGGAGAATTACAAAGATTCCACCAAGGCTTATGTATCAAACTCAATGCTTCCTCCAACTCGGAGTTTTCACACCGGTTCGATACACAAGAGGTGATCCCTATGTAATCCCACATGTTTGGTCTTTCACCATTCATGAGGAAAAGGTGGGTATTCGGAGCAAAGATTTCTCCACTTTCATTCCAACTCCCGAATCCCTTAATCCCACATGTTTGATCTTTCGTGAACTCAGATCATATGGGTTTTGAATCTTTTCTCTTCCTTCCAAAATTCGTGAAGGTGAGCCATTGCTTTTTCCATATTCTCTTATGGCTTTACAAGTTTCTGAAGTGGAGAATTTATAGCCATGGAATGCATTAAATGTTGTCATAATTACTCTTTCGTTTCCAACGTTGACATGACTGCTCTGACTTCCTCTTTTCTCACGCCATTATACCTTCGACATTGACCTCTCCTTCCGTTTCCCTCTTCTGTCGACACACGTACACGTCCTTCATAGTCAATTTTAAGTCGCAAGACTTAAGTACACCTCCCTCGATATCACTTATGTTGTCGATACGCTTCCTTTGTCGAAATCGACCCCTTGTTGAATCGCAGGTTCACCTCCTTCGAAGTCACTTTTAAACAAAAATGCTTAAATACACTTCCGTCGACGTCACTTATGCATCCGACATTCTTGTCCTTTTGTCGATTTCAACTTCCAGTTAACAATTTCTGAAAGGTAGTTTTCTCTCTTAAACAAGCAAAGCATAATTTTCAATATTTTTTACATGGTCATAAGAAATGAAAAGACCATAAATAGGAAATAATTTTTCCGACTAAACTGACGCTAAGTTTTGCAACCTTTTTTTACAAATGGTAGTAAATTTTTAACCTCCTTAATGCGAAAAATATGTCTGCTGTAATTGCATGGGACAACTTCCCTACATTTCCCAATATGTTGCAACGGTTTCAAAGAAACACATGTTGGCCTTTACATCATGCAACAATATATTATCTGGAAATTGTGGAGCACCCATTTCTTCTAAAGCTTCCTCATTTTAAACCTTGCATACCTAGAGGGGATAGGAAAGTAGAGAGAAGTTACAAAGATCAAGTATCCAATTGTAGAAGAATAAAAATTATAGAAACCATTTCCACCACCCCAACAACAAACACAAAAACAAAAAATAGAAAACAGAAAAATAATAAAATTAAAAGAGCCCATGGGTTTAGGGGATACTCAATGTGCATGCCTCCCCGATCAGAAGATGGCAGTAAGCTACCCTGAAGCTGCTCCATGACCTTAGTAGCTTGTTCGGTTTCCTGTCAAAACAAGAAAGGTTGATAAGATCATCTATAAATGAGTAAATATTAAGCAAAAGCAAACTTTCAGGGAAAGGTCGTTTGATAGGTTATAGACTTTTGTTTGAAAGCCTTATGATAGTACTCTTCCTATGTGCTCCATTATTTCTACAAGCAACCTGTGCTGCACCGATATGAGTACCGGTGCGGTACATTATTTTCTAAAAAATTAGGGTACGGGTATGGTATTATAAATTTAAAATCCATAGATAAATATTAAAAAAATATATTCAAACAAATAATATTGACACTAATGTAGGATAAAGTGTCTCGGATGAGAAGTTGATGTTCAAAATCTATTGAGATATAAGAACGGGATGCTAATTATACAAGTTAAATTTAAAATCATAGTGTGAATATAGAAAAAAAAAGAAAAAATACCAAAATTCTCAAGCAAATATTATGTAGCTTTGGAATGAAGCATATTCAAAGTGTAGTTCAACATATCTGATATGTGTACCCGATATAACGGTACGTGTACCCAACTTAAAATTAAAATAATAATAAATTGATATGTATCTGGTACATACGCAAGAGTACCGCACGTGTATTGGTACCCAATATAAAAAAGAGATTTAAAAAATCCAAAAAATAGACATCAAGATTCTTTAGAAAATTACGAAACTTTATAATCAAATCATAGTTTTAGCAAAACACATGTATTTAACTTAATTATTTAGCTATTATCGTAATGTAAACTATTTAATTATCATATCGGGGCAGGTTCGAGATTGATGGCAGGGGTGGGTACTTATAAAACCTAGACCCGCCTCACCCCAATATTTGTAAAGTGGGTTCGGATTCAGGTTTTCCCTTTCAAAATCAGACCAGGGTCATGGGTATCCACAGATTTGGGTTTTTTGATTGCCATGACTAGATAAGAGCCCATCAGGTTCATATCCTATCCTACTCCTATCCAGTTCTCTTATACTTCCTGACCTGCAAATGAGCTTTTAAGACCTTGTGGTGTCTATTATGAATCATCTAATAAAGTTGTAGACAAATTGTATGCGATGTTTGTGTGGCTTGGGGTAGCCTAAGCCTATGGTTTACCGCTGTCATGCAATGGTCATGGACCCCAAGTTCAGGACGTGACACCCTCCTTTCTCTCCCTCTGAGACCCACCGATTATGCACTAATATTATAAGGGAAATTCCGTTGGCACAAGGGAATTCCTGCTTTCACCCACCGGATGGCCTATCAGATAGTGCATAATTTCAGATGGCCCATCCGAAAATAAAAAAAAATACACCGAAAATTTGTATGGATGCAAATAGAATTTCCAGTGTGCATATAGAATTTCCCTATTATAAATGCCTACTATTCTACCAATGATGCCTATATTTCCTGCAACTGTGACTTACCTCAAAATCAGCAAATGCAACAGGCATTCCTCCCCGAGAATGCATCTTGACCAAATTGAATCCAGGATGCCTGGAAAAATTGAATGAAGACATTGAGTTGTACAATCAAAATTAATTAGATGATGAAGATTGCAGATCCAGATTTAACAAGAACCAGCAGGTCCAGCAACATTCCAATCAAATAACCAATTCTAGGGGCCCTTAGCTTAGCAATATTTACTAATAAGATAAAAGCAGCAACTTACACAGAAAAAGCTTGCTTTAATTCGTCTTTAGTGCAGTTTGGACCAAGTTTTGGTATAAAGAGAGTGGAACATGGTCCACCATCAGCACCATTTTGATGCTGCTCCTGCAACAAATTTGAAAGCATTACTATCATAACTGCAGGAGCCACGATCTAAAATAACTAGCCACTACGCTATCCCTCACGATGTAACTGCCCACGTTGTGGTTTGGGCTTCATGGATACTCTGTCGAGCCTTGTGATGACATCTTTGCTGAGATCCCTTCGGCAAGCACTCTTCTTCGACTGCAATCAATTAACTCTTATCTAAGTCTCTTTGATGTTCGAAGTATTGACGTTGTTGTGCTCCTGCCTTTTGTTTCTGGGATGCCAACCGACATCAAGCTCATTTCGACAAAAAGGTCGTCTGTCGGAATTAACTTCCGACCTATTATCGGCCTCTGAGGCATTCAATCGAAATTGGTGACATGTTCTCTGATTCAACGGTGTTTTATCACCTGTCGACCAAAGGACCTGCCATCAATGTCTCTAGTTGAATGTCATCAGAGGTCTTTTCCTTTCCCTCTTTAAAGGGAAAGACACCCAAAATTCGGCCCTAGCAGGGCACAAACCTTGGGTCATGGGGAATTACAAAGATTCCACCAAGGCTTATGTATCAAATTCAATGCTTCCTCCAACTCGGAGTTTTCACACCGGTTCGATACACAAGAGGTGATCCCTATGTAATCCCACATGTTTGGTCTTTCACCATTCATGAGGAAAAGGAGGGTATTCGGAGCAAAGATTTCTCCACTTTCTCTCCAACTCCCGAATCCCTTAATCCCACATGTTCGATCTTTCGTGAACTCAGATCATTTGGGTTTTGAATCTTTTCTCTTCCTTCCAAAACTCGTGAAGGTGAGCCATTGCTTTTTCCATATTCTCTCATGGCTTTACAAGTTTCTGAAGTGGAGAATTTATAGCCATGGAATGCTTTAAATCCTGTCATAATTACTCTTCCGTTTCCAACATTGACATGACTGCTCTGACTTCCTCTTTTATCACGCCATTATACCTTCGACACAGACCTCTCCTTCCGTTTCCTTCTTCTGTCGACACACGTACATGTCCTTCGAAGTCACTTTTAAGTCACAAGACTTAAGTACACCTCCCTCAACATCACTTATGTTGTCGATACGCTTCCTTTGTCGAAATCGACCCCTTGTCCAATCGCAGGTTCACCTCCTTCGAAGTCACTTTTAAACAAAAATGCTTAAGTACACTTCCGTCGACGTCAGTTATGCATCTGACATTCTTGTCCTTTTGTTGATTTCAACTTCCAGTTAACAGAGGTCCCCTATGTTTTGGTATTCGACGTGCCTTTTCGGAGGATGCCAAAAGTTGTACCTTTTCCGAACTGTCCTTTCTGTATTAGGATTCTGAAACGGTGAGTTTATCCATTCAAATTGACGTCTCTTATTGGACCATTGTGTTGGTCTCGAACGTCTTTTCACTCCCTATTTAAACTTGATCACTTGACATTATCCCTCTTTCACGTTTCATCGTTTGTCACTGCATCCTTTTCTTCTTTCTTCATGTCCCTTAGCCACTCTTGATTTAACACCCTATATAATAATTACCCTTAATTGCCCGAAAATTAGGATTTAAAATTTCTTTTCATTAATTACAAAAACATCAGAGTTATAAAGCGGAAGACTAAAATTCAATTAAAGCATAAAAGTTCAATAACAGGTACACCGAGTTCATATTTCAAAATACAAGTTTAATAGAAGTTTAACTCGGACCAACTAGGCAATCCGAGGTTAAAATATACAAAAGTGTTTTAGCTCGGCCCAACTAGCCGAGACCCAATACAAAACATTATTTAAGCTCGGCCCAAATGGCCGAGACCCATCCACCTATCTGACTCTAAATAACTTACTCTCCCTGTGAGGGAGAGTGATCCTGCTCGGCCGGGGACTGCGTCTGCTCGGGCTCCGTACCTGAAAAATGGTAAGGAGGTGAGCATTACACAGAACTTGAAAAAGCAGTTTCTAAAATGCCATACCGAACTACCAAGCCAAACACAAGTAGACAGTTAGCATATAATAACAAGTAATCAAACCACATGCATACATCATCATTCAGCTCGGTTCACATCGTACAGCATCAATTAACTCGGCTCACATCCTACCATCTATTTTAGCTCGGCTCACATCATAACCTAGTTTATCCATTACCTATTAGCTATACCTCGGCACATCCTACCGATTCCCCTTATACTCATTCCATAAATCTTACACTCGACATCTCGGCCACTATCCTCTTACCTCGGTAAACCATCTCTCTACCTCGGACTCATTACTCATTATTCCATTTTCACATAGTTTACAATCTTTTACTCTTCTTGGATGCATACACCCAGTGCATGTCTTACACCATTTAAGGTCGGATATCGGAGTGTCATCCATAACTGCGAGTACCCAGTACCCGTCTTACAGCTGCACATACCCGATATGCGTCTGACGCGATCAATGCACGCACCCAGTACGCATCTTCTATGACCAGGAGCACTACCGCCGATCATTCTATGGAGTAAGGAGTGTCCATAACTGCGAGCACCCAGTACTCGTCTTACAACGGCGCATCTCAGTGACTTACGCGATCAATGCACGCACCCAATACCCGTCTACTATGACCAGGAACACATCCCACCGATTCCGTTCTCGGAACCCTGTGTGAATCATAACTGCGAGTACCCAGTACCCGTCTTACAGCTGCACATACCCAGTATGCGTCTGACGCGATCAATGCATGCACCCGGTACGCGTCTGCTATGACCCGATCACACAACCATTTCTCTTTTATTCCTCTTATCCTTTTAACCATTTTAGTTCGGCCCATCTCGGCTTAACCTCTTAGTCTCTTTAACCATTTATTTAGCTCGGCCTCTCTCGGCTCAACCCTTTATGCATTCCCCTTTTCCATTATCTTTTCTCATTATCTGACTTATTACTCTATCTCTCCTACTTTCCATATATACCATTTCCTCATACCCGTTCTCAACCTCTCTCAGCTCGGCCCAGTTCGGCCGCAGATGTAATTAACAAATATCAAAGCTCGTAAACATTTATACAACAAAGTTCATAACACTTATACATCAACAACAATAAGAATAAAAGCATTCAACCAATCCATCATGTAAATACCAACATATAGCATAAAACAATATTCCATATTCACCTAACACCCATGTTTCTAGTTCATTTATTAGTTCCCTTTACCCTTTGTACCTTTCCTTTCTCATGGTAACCTATATCCATTCCCTAATCTAACACCCACTCTTAGTACCCTTTATGAACACCCTAGAAACCCAAACTCAAGTAGAGGTAACACTCACTCCTTACCTCAAACCGTGAGAGATAAGAGTTGAGAGCTAGAGTATGGCTTTCCTTGACCTTGACCTTGAGCTTAACACCCTTTGAATCCTTGCTTCCAAGCTGCCACAACTCCACCCAGCTACACACGAACTCCACAGCGGTCCAGGGGCGTCCGGGACGGAAGAGAACGGAGAGGATCCAGGGAACGCCGGAACGGAACGGGGACGGAGAGAAGAAGGGTCTCCGGTTGGTAGATCTTGGTGGAGGAGAGGAAGATGTTCTTGAGTGGGAAGAGGGATTATGATGGGTTTGTTGTTGCTGGAATTTTAGAGAAGAAAAGAGAGAGAAACGAAGGAGAAAGAGAATGAGAAATACAAAGTGTTGTGTGTTGTGGATTGGGCCTTCTTTTATTCATTTAGGGAAAACATTTGTGTGGCTCTCATTGGAGGCTTCTTGGGGAAGCTAGAATGTGTGGACAGGATTCATTGGCTTCCAAAGGAAGCCATGAATAGTACATTGAAAGGGACATAAAGCAATGATAGTGACATAAAGTGAATGACAATGACATAAAGTGAAGGGTAGTACCGTACGGACGGTACGAAAACCAAGGGACCAACAGCTCAACATGAGCTGTCACGGAGGAGCTAGGACGTGTCGGCTCGGGTACGTTGGCTAGGATACGTCGGCTCGGTTTGTAGGAACAACAGTAGTCCGAGATTCCTTCTGGAATGATACTGTGAGGTGTGCTGAGGTCGGCTAATCCGGACTGGACAACAGGTTCCGCGTTTGGTTCCCATTCAGCTCGGTTCATAGGCGCACAATCTCATCTAGCTCGGCCAGGATCGGACCGAGGTCCTATACTTACATCCTAGGTCGGCCTATGCTCATACTACCCTTCTAACCTTGTAAAATTTCTAAGGCTTAATCCTATCCTTAAATAAATATTTATATACTAAAATTATATTATTTAATATTAATTTTTCAGGATGTTACATTCCTCTCCCACTTACAGAAATTTCGTCCTCGAAATTTAGTCGGCATTGAACAGTTGCGGATATGACTGGTTCATCTTATCCTCGAGTTCCCAAGTAGCTTCCTCCACATCATTCCGATTCCAGACGACCTTGACCAAGGAGATTTCCTTTCCTCTGAGCCGTCTGATCTGTTTGTCCTCAACTCGGATTGGAAGAACCTCGAAAGTCAGGTTGTCTTTTAGCGGTAGCTCGTCCACTGCAATCACATGCGAGGGATCGTGAATGTACCTCCTAATTTGCGAGACATGGAACACATCGTGGAGCTTAGACAAGTGCGGAGGTAAAGCAATTCTGTAAGCTACTGGTCCGACCTTCTCCGATATCTGGTACGGTCCGACAAACCTAGGGTTCAACTTCTTTGATTTGATAGCTCGGCCAATCCCCGTTACCCGCAGGAATACATGATCTCCCTCATCGAAGATTAAGGGCTTCCTTCTTCTGTATGCCGAGGTTGAGATCGCTGAACTACTACATCGACTGCATCTCTCGGACCATCATATTGCTCAGATGAAGGCTTTTCCTGCTTAGGGCGTCGGCCACAACGTTGGCTTTTCCAGGGTGATAGTGCAAGTTGAACTCGCAATCTTTCAAAAATTCTACCCATCTTCGCTGCCTCATGTTCAGTTCCTTCTGGTCGAACAGGTAGCCGAGACTCTTGTTTTGAGACGTCACAAAACTCGTCAAAGGTTTTGGTCGGATTGGGCAAAATCAGCACGGACAAACTCGTCAACCTTTTCTTTAGCTCCTGGAAGCTCTGTTCGCACACTTCGGACCACTGGTGAGATGTATCCTTTCGGGTTAGCGAGGTTAAGGGTAGGGCCAGTTTAGAAAAACTCTTCGATGAATCTCCGGTGGTATCCCGCAAGACCGAGGAAACTCCTGATCTCGATCACCGAGTTGGGTCTCTCCCACTTGAGCACAGCTTCCACCTTAGAGGGATCCACCGCAACACCGTGCTCGGATGTCACATGGCTGAGGAAGTGAACCTCCTTAAGCCAAAACTGCATTTAGAAAGCTTGGCATATAGCTCCTTGTCCTTCAAAACCTGCAACACCGTCCTCAAGTGCTGCTCGTGTTCGCTCGGACTCCGAGAGTAGATGAGGATGTCGTCGATGAAGACTATCACAAACGAATCCAGGTGAGGTCGGAAGATCCTATTCATGTAGTCCATGAAGATGGCAGGAGTGTTGGTAAGTCCAAAGGGCATAACCACATACTCACCATGCCCATAATATATGGCAAGCAAATCAGGTTCACCTTAAACTCTCGACCTAACACTTGGATAGGGCATTCTAGACACATTTGGGGAGTGATTACAGAAGAGTTGGTTGGGGTAGAAATGGATAGTTTGTAAGGCATTTCTACAGGGAATAGTTTTAGCTTGTTCATATAGTCAAGGGAAATGAAAGAATGTGTGGCTCCACAATCAAATAACACGGCACATGGGATACAGTTTACTTGACAAGTACCTCGGATCAGCTCGTCGGCGTCGGTCACTTCTTCACCATCCATAGTGTAAACTTTGCCTTTCTACACTGGTCGGTTAACACCAGCCTGTTGTGCCTTTGCCACATTGACTTCTTCCTTCACAATATTCTCTGTACACCGAGCTGCAAAATGACCAGGCTTGCCACATCGGAAACAGGATCCTCTTGCTCTGGTCGGATCCAGACTCCA
Organism: Crotalaria pallida; assembly: GCA_037953625.1. Lineage (NCBI taxonomy): Eukaryota > Viridiplantae > Streptophyta > Magnoliopsida > Fabales > Fabaceae > Crotalaria > Crotalaria pallida. Next base: position 25,064,902 of record CM075654.1, read on the forward strand.
GCATTCTCCCCTGTGCTGCCTTCCACAGTGTTGGCATATCGGATAGGGGCCAGGAATAACCACCACCTGACCACCGCTCCTCGGATATGTTGACATTCTGGAGCTTGGATTCACATAGGGAGCGGATCTCGGAGCAACTTCTTTACCCCTGATCGGCCCCACTGTCTTTTGTGCCGACCTGCTCCGCTTTCCGTCAGCTTTCCTCTTGAGCCCCTTCTCATAGGTGCTAGCCATGTTCACCAACTGCGAGAGATTGGCCACGTTCTGGTATTCAAAAGCGAGCCGAATATCATCACGAAGGCCAGACTCAAACTTGATGCACTTGGTACGCTCATCAGCATCTCGGTAGCTTCCGGAATATCGGATTAAATCCTCGAACTGCGCGGCATATTCTCCGACACTCAAGTTCCTCTGCTCTAGCTTGAAGAAAGCAAGCTCCTTCTCCCTCCTAACATCCTCGGGAAAATACTTTCTGAGGAATAGAGCTCGGAACAAATCCCAAGTGATGACCTCATTAGCCGCTTCCAGTCCTCGGCTCTGTTGCTCCCACCAGTGCTCGGCTTCACTAGCCAGCACAAATTCGGCTAGTCTCACCCTGTATTCATAGGGCGGTTGCAGAGATCGGAAAATCTTTTCGACAACTTGGAGCCATCTCTGAGCTCCGTCTGGATTATAACCCCCTTCAAACCGAGGTGGTTCGTTCTTCCTAAATCGGCTCAGCCAGTCAATCTTCACCGGAGCCGGAGGTTGAGGCTGAAGGGCTGCAGCTGTAGCTGCTGCGGCTACGGCGATGTTCTGAGCGAGGTTCTCAGCCTGATTCTGCTGAGCCTGCGCTTGGTTCTGCTGCAGTTGAACCAGAGTTTCCAACACAGCAGCAATTCGGTCGTTATCGGCTCTTCTCCCAGCCATGCTGCTCGGACATGGAGAGAAAGCCAATCAACCACCGAATAATCAAATATATATATATATATATATATATATACACATCTATAAGATCTATCGTCTAACTTAGACTTCTAGACTCTACTTATTTGTCACTCTCTTTGTGAGTAACCACTGGAGTCCTTTGTAACTCCAATAGGCCGAGGAGAAACTGCTCTGATACCAAAAATGTAACACCCTATATATTAATTACCCTTAATTGCCCGAAAATTAGGATTTAAAATTTCTTTTCATTAATTACAAAAACATCAGAGTTATAAAACGGAAGACTTAAACTCAATTAAAGTATAAAAGTTCAATAACAGGTACACCGAGTTCATATTTCAAAATACAAGTTTAATAGAAGTTTAACTCGGCCCAACTAGGCAATCCGAGGTTAAAATATAAAAAAGTGTTTTAGCTCGGCCTAACTAGCCGAGACCCAATACAAAACATTATTTTAGCTCGGCCCAAATGGCCGAGACCCATCCACCTATCTGACTCTAAATAACTTACTCTCCCTGTGAGGGAGAGTGATCCTGCTCGGTCGGGGACTGCGTCTGCTCGGGCTCAGTACCTGAAAAATGGAAAGGAGGTGAGCATTACACAGAACTTGAAAAAGCAGTTTCTAAAATGCCATACCGAACTACCAAGCCAAACACAAGTAGATAGTTAGCATATAATAACAAGTAATCAAACCACATGCATACATCATCATTCAGCTCGATTCACATCGTACAGCATCAATTAGCTCGGCTCACATCCTACCATCTATTTTAGCTCGGCTCACATCCTACCATCTATTTTAGCTCGGCTCACATCATAACCTAGTTTATCCATTACCTATTAGCTATACCTCGGCACATCCTACCGATTCCCCTTATACTCATTCCATAAATCTTACACTCGGCATCTCGGCCACTATCCTCTTACCTTTGTAAACCATCTCTCTACCTCGGACTCATTACTCATTATTTCATTTTCACATAGTTAACAATCTTTTACTCTTCTCGGATGCATACACCCAGTGCATGTCTTACAACATTTAAGGTCGGATATTGGAGTGTCATCCATAACTGCAAGTACCCAGTACCCGTCTTACAGCTGCACATACCCGGTACGTGTCTTCTATGACCCGGAGCACTACCGCCGATCATTCTATGGAGTAAGGAGTGTCCATAACTGCGAGCACCCAGTACTCGTCTTACAGCGGCGCATCTCGGTGACTTACGCGATCAGTGCACGCACCCAGTACGCGTCTACTATGACCAGGAACACATCCCACCGATTCCGTTCTCGGAACCCTGTGTGAATCATAACTGCGAGTACCCAGTACCCGTCTTACAGCTGCACATACCCAGTATGCGTCTGACGCGATCAATGCACGCACCCGGTACGCGTCTGCTATGACCCGATCACACAGCCATTTCTCTTTTATTCCTCTTATCCTCTTAACCATTTTAGTTCGGCCCATCTCGGCTTAACCTCTTAGTCTCTTTAACCATTTATTTAGCTCGGCCTCTCTCGGCTCAACCCTTTACCCATTCCCCTTTTCCATTATCTTTTCTCATTATCTAACTTATTACTCTATCTCTCCTACTTTCCATATATACCATTTCCTCATACCTGTTCTCAACCTCTCTCAGCTCGGCCCAGTTCGGCCGCAGATGTAATTAACAAATATCATAGCTCGTAAACATTTATACAACAAAGTTCATAACACTTATACATCAACAACAATAAGAATAAAAGCATTCAACCAATCCATCATGTAAATACCAACATATAGCATAAAACAATATTCCATATTCACCTAACACCCATGTTTCTAGTTCATTTATTAGTTCCCTTTACCCTTTTTACCTTTCCTTTCTCATGGTAACCTATATCCATTCCCTAATCTAACACCCACTCTTAGTACCCTTTATGAACACCCTAGAAATCCAAACTCAAGTAGAGGTAACACTCACTCCTTACCTCAAACCGTGAGAGATAAGAGTTGAGAGCTAGAGTATGGCTTTCCTTGACCTTGACCTTGAGCTTAACACCCTTTGAATCCTTGCTTCCAAGCTGCCACAACTCCACCCAGCTACACACGAACTCCACAGCGTTCCAGGGGCGTCTGGGACGGAAGAGAACGGAGAGGATCCAGGGAACACCGGAACGGAACTGGGACAGAGAGAAGAAGGGTCTCCGGTTGGTAGATCTTGGTGGAGGAGAGGAAGATGTTCTTGAGTGGGAAGAGGGATTATGATGGGTTTGTTGTTGCTGGAATTTTAGAGAAGAAAAGAGAGAGAGAAACGAAGGAGAAAGAGAATGAGAAATGCAAAGTGTTGTGTGTTGTGGATTGGGCCTTCTTTTATTCCTTTAGGGAAAACATTTGTGTGGCTCTCATTGGAGGCTTCTTGGGGAAGCTAGAATGTGTGGACAGGATTCATTGAAGGAAGCCATGAATAGTACATTGAAAGGGATATAAAGCAATGATAGTGACATAAAGTGAATGACAATGACATAAAGTGAAAGGTAGTACCGTACGAACGCTACGAAAACCAAGGGACCAACAGCTCAACATGAGCTGTCACGGAGGAGCTAGGACGTGTCGGCTCGGGTACGTCGGCTAGGATACGTGTAACACCCCAAAATTTTAATCCCCGATTAATGAAATGTTAATTATAATTTAATTATAATTAATAGTTTTCAAATTAATCCTTGATTAAAATATGTGTGTATGTAATTAGCTTGCATGTGAGAAATTATTTAATAAATAATTTAAATGCCTAAAATGTATATTTTGCATATTAGTCCCTGGGTTGGGACCTAGAAGCAATTATAGGAAAGGTTTTGGAGGGGAAGTAAATAAAATAATTATTTTTCAAAATCTGGGTAAAACACTCGAGTATTTTCTGGAATACTCGAGTATTCTGGGTCAAACTGCACGAGTTAGTGCGTTTGGTGAGTCACAGCCAACGATTTCGTGATGGTGACACGAAATCACCACCATGCCAACGCCATAGGCGTCGTGTCGCCCCGCATGAGCTTTCCATTGGCCTATTTAAACGCATCATTGTCCCTTGGTCGAGAATTTTGATTAACTTGTTGAAGATTAGAAGAGTTAGGGTTTTCGAATTGTGTTCTTCGATTCTTCCTCTGTGAGCTGAGTTGAGTGATAATCTATACACCAATACAAAGCTCACATCACGAGCTTTGTATAGACACCAAAATTGTGAGGTTTGAGTGTGTGGATTGAGAGAATCGAAGTCTTGAAGTGGAGCTGTTCTTGCTTGAGTTGGTGTCTGGAGCTCACTGTGATCATCGATTCTGGTAAGCTCTTGAGTTCTTGAGTCTCAAACTCAATTCCTTTAGTTAGATGATGTTGCATAGAGCTTAGAAATCTAATTTTCCCCAATCTAATTCTCTGTTTCATGTACGAACCAATTCCATTTTGGTATGATACTCAAAACTATCATGCATGAGAAGTTCAAGTGGATTTCTGGGTTTGGAGAGCTTTCTTTGGATTTCTTTCTGTTGATTCACATCTGAGAGGTAAGGGGAAGTAATTATATTCACTAGATAGAGTTTGAAATCCATTAAATGTGTTAGAGAGCCACCAAGAGGCTCTAAGGGCTTAGATTCTATAGGAACTTTGGTTTGGAGACCAATCCATACTCTAAATCCGTATTGAGCAAGTTTGTTATCATGCATGTGAACTTAAATGAGCTTTGTTTCATGAATATTATGCTTATTGTGTGATTTGAGGTATTGAGTTGTTAAAATGCCTTTTTATGCATAATCAATGATTTCTCTGTCAATTCTGTGTTTTGAATTGAAATAAGTGTTGTAACATGTTTGATTAATGATATGTTAACTCTGTGGATCCCTAAAATGGACTTAAATTGAGTAGAAATGAAAATGGTATGTTAAAACCAGTTTTCAATACTGTCAGCTGCGAAACACTCGAGTAAATGGCAAAGTACTCGAGTAAATCGTGTTCAAAATAAAGTAAATGTCATAAGAACACTCGAGTATTTTGTCTGGTACTCGAGTATCGGGCATGAACTGAGAATTGTTATAGGTCAAACACTCGAGTCATTCAAAGTCACTCGAGTATTCTGGAAAAGTCCAAGAACACTCAAGTAACTCATGAACTACTCGAGTAAATTGTTGAAATTCAAACCCAAATCCTCAGAAAGACATGAACACTCGAGTATTCTGAACTTTACTCGAGTAAAATGCCCAGAATCTGAAAACATCATTTTCAATTCTAACTTAATTAATTAAGGAATTATTAAGGATAATTCAAGGGATCAAAGACTTAGAGAAATTGATAAATACAAATAGATCGTTCGGTGACGATCCATTTTGAAAATTAAGCCTAGGTGGCAAGTAAAGTATTAATCAATTTCCCCTAAGTCTAAAATGCATTCATTCTGGAGTTTGGATGGTAGGACGTATTCATGTTTCGATAAACATGTGGAGGGCCTCTGGGAGTGCCAATACGCTTGCTTGATGACACGTCGATGACGTGGTCGGCTTTGTGGGTGCCGATATGGATATATCGTTTGGATGACGATCCGTTTGGATGACGGGATATGCTCGGGTGGTATGGATACCAAGCTTGACGTGTACATTCTAGGTGAATGTACGAATTGTTGTATACCTAGGAATACAACGCACTGTGGAGTGCTGGGTTGTCAGGGATGGACGTCAGAGAGTGACTTAGAAAATGTGGAGATAAGTTAAGAGTTAAAATCATGCATCATGTCATTCACTTAATGCAATTGATATACCTGAATTAAGTGTGAGCATCCTATGTGCATCTGATACTTGCTAGATGCTAATTGTGATTGTTATTAATTGATGCATTATTATCTTTCATATGTTGCATGATTTATTCTCTATTGATTATGTGAGTAGAATTGCTTACCCCTATGCCCTTGTAGGTGATGTCTCGTTACATTGCTTGCATCGAGATCCGGCCACTTCCTAGTGGCGTATGGATCTATGAGGACCATCGCGCGGTGTATGAGGGGGAGGTAGAGTTCACATTCTACCACCCTAATCCGCTGATGCGATTCCGTCCTCGTAGGTTTAGGATTCCCATTATATACACTATGCATGTACCCCCGTTTTATACTTATCATGGACCACCTCCCACGCGACCAGCTCGCTCTTACCATAGTTTTCATTTTCGACCTACCCGCTCTCACCCTTTTACTTCGAGAGTTGTCCGCGAGCAGACCCCCCCTTCTTATCCGAGGAGCCCCGTCAGGGTTTCACCATCACCTGACCCGGTACCCAGTGGTAGGGTACACTCTCCCTCGGATGAGATCGAGGAGGATCCGGTGGAGGACGAGAGTGGGAGCGAGCCTGTCGTGCATTCTACTGGGAGTGACTGGAGGGACGATGATCCCTAGGTACGTGCATATGGTGTATGATGTGGACCCTTGGATCCGTGCTGTGGAGGAGATGTGCTGCTGCTGCTGTGATGATGATGCTACTACCTTATTACCTATGTTTTTGGGAGACTACTACTGCTACTACTACTGCATCTGATGCTGATGGATCTACGTGACTATCCCTGGGGTTGTATTTTGATTATGTATATATTGTACATATGTTTTACTCTAGGGTTATAGTATCATAGTGATGTAGATCTGTTTACATGGACTTGTTATATTTTTGGAACTTGGTGACTTATCTCATGGACTATGTATGTATGACTCTTTCGTATATATGAAAATCTATGTTTATATCATATCAGTTGCATAGTCCAGTAATTTCCGCTTACTCTGATTCAACTTATAAATGAGCTCGGCTATAAGTATTAATTGACGGTATCAGTTTTATTGAACAAAGTATGGATAGCTTCAATTGATTGTAAAATGTAAAGGAATTTCTAAAGAACGAATGTTATCCTGCTTGAGAAAAGGTTTTAGAAATCGCCGAACTCGATACAAGTGTTTTAAAGGATTTCAGAATTTATTCTCCAAGAGTTCCATTAGATGAATTGTGCACCCGCTTTAAAGAAAATTTTATTTACCATATTTTCTTAGCTCACAAGTCCATATATTATCCAATATAAAGCATAAATACTATATTATATTTGGGCAATCCGGAAGGGTGTCACACTTAGTGGTATCAGAGCAAAAGTTAGATCCTGTAGTAGTAGAAGTGGTTCCAGAAAGGTAGCCATCAACATCAAGCAGGTATCTCCAACGCATTTACATTATTTGAATGTTATTGTATCGTTTGATTGAGGTTTGAATACCCTGACTTGTTTGTATCTTGTCTCTTTTGAGTACAAGACGCAACTGATTGTAGCATTAATAAGTTTAGGATAGAGCCGTAGTATAGGTGGTGTAATGGAAGTTTCTTTAGTTCAACATATGTGACCATAAGCCCATAGCGCAGGTCTAATATGGCAACTAGAAACCAAAATCACACCAACGCGATGTTGGAGCAAATCACCACGGTATTGGAAGCCATGCAAAGGCAGTCTCAACAACCATCTCAACCGGCTAACCCGTCTAATCAGTGTAATATGGGAAACACCGAGGCAAAGACTTCGGCTGATTTTAGGAGTTGCAATCCGCCAAAGTTTGAAGGAGGATTTAAACCGGAAGAGGCCAACAAGTGGATTCATACTATGGACAAGATTTTGAGGACTTTGGAGTGTTTTGATGTTCAGAAGGTGGCATATGCAACCTATATGCTGGAAGATGAGGCTGAGAATTGGTGGAATCACACCATGCAACTTTTGCAATATGAAGGAAGGGAGATAAGTTGGGGAGTATTTATGGAGAAGTTTCTCCAGAAGTATTTTCCTGAGGATCTGAGAAGGAAGAAGGAGGTGGAGTTTCTGCAGTTGAAGCAAGGGAACATGAGTGTGGGCGAGTACGCGGCAAAGTTTGAAGAGCTGATGAAGTACTCTCCATACTACCAGAACAATCCAGACGAGAGGAGCAAGTGCATCAAGTTTGAAGGTGGACTGAAGCCAAAGTTGAAGTCAATTTTTAGCTATCAGCGGATTCAAAGTTTCCCTGCATTGGTGGATATGTGTAGGATGTATGAAGATGATACCCAGGCTGAGGAGGTGCAAGTTGTGGAAAAGAAGGACAATCAAGGATATGGACCACAGAGACGAAAGGGTTTCAATAATAGAGGCAAAGGTCCTTATGATCGTAGAGGGAAAGGCAAGGGTAAAGCTGGTAGTTCTGAAGGAAGAAACTATCGGAATGAAGCTCCATTCTGCAACAAGTGCAAGCGCAATCACTATGGTAGGGTATGTTGGGGGACAAGTGGTTGCTTCAATTGTGGAAAGCTGGGGCATTTTGCAAGAGATTGCAAGGAGCCAGCCAAGGCCAATTCAAGAGGAGTTGCAGATAGACCGGTGACTCAAGGAAGGGTCTTCACCCTTAGTGGTGTGGAAGCGAATCGATCTTCTGATCTGGTGCAAGGTAAATACTTGCTTAATGGTCAGCCTTGTTATGTTTTGTTTGACTCTGGTGCAACGCATTCATTTGTTTCATATGAATGTGTAAACCGTTTAGGCTTGATGATGTCTGAAATGCCTTATGTTTTGCAAATAGAAACCCCTACCAATGCTCCAGTAGTTGTTTCTAGAGCATGTCTTAACTGTTGTATAGAAGTGTTAGGACAAACCTCTAAAGTAGACTTGATCTGCTTACCCTTGACACAATTAGATGTGATCTTGGGGATGGACTGGTTAAGTCGGAACCAAGTGATCATTGATTGTGATAGAAAACTAGTAGCCTATAGAGACCCAAAACCATTGGGCTACATGTGTCTATTCAACTCAGAGGTGGAGGAGAGTGGTCCGAAGATGGAAGAGATTCCTGTTGTTCGAGAGTTTCCAGAAGTGTTTGCTAATGAGATTCCTGGTCTGCCACCAAGAAGAGAGATTGAATTTGGTATCGACCTAATTCCCGGAGCTGGTCCCATTTCTATTGCTCCTTATAGAATGGCACCACCGGAAATGGCAGAGATGAAGAAGCAGATTGAGGAATTGCTACAGAAACAGATGATCCGACCAAGCGTCTCACCTTGGGGTGCTCCTGTCCTATTCGTCAAGAAAAAGGATGGTAGCATGAGGATGTGTATAGACTATCGGCAGCTGAATAAGGTCACCATCAAGAACAAGTATCCGTTGCCACGGATAGATGACCTTATGGATCAAGTACGTGGGGCATCAGTATTTTCCAAGATTGATTTGAGGTCGGGGTACCATCAGATCAGGATTAGAGAGGAGGATATCTCTAAGACTGCATTCCGATCTCGATACGGACATTATGAGTATGTCGTAATGCCATTCGGATTGACTAATGCACCAGCTATCTTCATGGACTACATGAATCGAATCTTTAGACCTTATCTAGATTCATTCGTGGTTGTGTTCATTGACGATATTCTGATCTACTCTAAGAGCCCCGAAGAGCATGCTGAACATTTGAGGGTAGTGTTAAGCATCTTAAAGGAGAAGCAGCTGTATGCCAAACTTACGAAGTGTGAGTTCTGGCTAAAGGAGGTTAAGTTTTTAGGGCATGTGATTTCAGATAAAGGGATTGCGGTTGATCCGACGAAGGTAGATTCGGTTTTGCAATGGGAGCAACCGAAGTCGGTCACGGAGGTTAGAAGTTTTCTCGGATTGGCTGGGTATTATAGAAGGTTTATCGAGGGTTTCTCGAAGGTCGCACTGCCTCTGACGAAGTTGACTCGGAAAGATCAACCATTCCTGTGGGACGAAAAGTGTGAAAAGAGTTTTCGGGAGTTGAAGGAAAGGTTGACATCGTCTCCCGTATTAGTGTTGCCCGATACACGGAAGAGTTTCGATGTGTATTGTGACGCGTCGAAACAAGGTCTTGGGTGTGTCTTGATGCAAGATGGGCAAGTTGTCGCTTATGCCTCGAGACAGTTAAAGGTTCATGAGATGAACTATCCAACCCATGACCTGGAGTTAGCAGCTGTGGTGTTTGCCTTAAAGATTTGGAGGCACTATCTCTATGGCACTACGTTCCGGGTGTTTAGTGACCATAAGAGTTTAAAGTACCTCTTTGATCAAAAGGAGTTGAATATGAGGCAACGCAGATGGATGGAGTTTTTGAAGGATTATGAGTTTGAGCTCCATTACCATCCTGGGAAGGCTAACGTTGTGGCGGACGCATTAAGTAGAAAGGCAATGCATATTAGTGCAATGATGGTTAGAGAAGCTGCACTGATAGAGGAGTTTCGGGATTTAAGTTTGACGATGCAAGTGGAGCCGACGAGTATCAAGTTGGGGATGCTACAGGTTGCTAACGAATTCCTGCAAAGGATTCGAGAATTGCAACACAAGGATGGGAAACTCATGGAAAAGAGGAAGTTGATGCAAGAAGGTAAGGAGTTGGAATTTCAAGAAGGGAAGGATGAAATCCTTCGCTTTAAAACGAGGACTTGTGTGCCTGATGATTTGGAAGTAAGAAGGATGATTTTGGATGAAGCGCATAAGAGTAAGATGAGCATGCATCCGGGACCTACTAAAATGTACCAGGACTTAAAGAAATTATTTTGGTGGCCGGGGCTGAAGAAGGATGTAGCTGAGTATGTGGCGTGCTGTTTGGTGTGTCAAAAGGTGAAGGTAGAACACCAAAGGCCAGGAGGAGAGTTGCTTTCTTTAGAAGTTCCCGTATGGAAGTGGGATAGCATCTCGATGGATTTCGTGTCGGGACTGCCAAGGACGTCTACTAGTCATGATGCAATCTGGGTGATCGTGGATCGATTGACCAAGTCAGCGCATTTCATTCCCGTGAATATGCGCTACTCATTGGAAAAGCTCACTCAGTTGTACATCAAGGAAGTTGTTCGTCTGCACGGAGTACCATCAAGCATTGTGTCTGATCGCGATCCGAGGTTTACATCAAAGTTTTGGGAAGATCTGCATAGAGCCTTGGGTTCAAGATTGGAGCTAAGTTCTGCATATCACCCTCAGACTGATGGTCAAACGGAGAGGACTATTCAGTCATTGGAAGATATTCTGCGAGCTTGTGCACTGGAAGAACAAGGGAATTGGGAACAAATGTTGCCGCTCGTGGAATTCACTTACAACAATAGTTACCACACGAGCATTGGAATGGCACCATTTGAAGCTCTGTATGGAAGGAAATGTCAGACGCCGTTATGCTGGTTTCAAGTGGGGGAGAATTCTCTGGTTGGGCCAGATTTTGTGCAAGAGACCACGGAGCAGATCAAGATGATTCAAGCAAAGATGAAGACGGCTCAGAGTAGGCAGAAAAGCTATGCTGATAGGAGAAGGAAACCTTTAGAGTTTGTCGAAGGAGACCATGTGTTCATTAGGATTGTACCAACCAAAGGTGTTAGTAGAGCCTTGAAAACCCAGAAATTATCACCTAAGTTCATTGGTCCCTACCAAATTCTCAAAAGAATCGGCCCAGTAGCTTATCAGTTAGCCCTGCCTCCATCATTAGCTAACCTCCACAATGTGTTCCATGTGTCTCAGTTGAAGAAATATGTCCATGACCCCACCATTGTCCTTAGAATCCAACCGGATAACTTAGGAGTTCATAAGAACCTAACCTTCAAAGCTGTGCCAGTTCGCATCGAAGATCGAAGAATCAAGCAGCTGAGAGGGAAGGATATTCATCTGGTCAAAATTGTCTGGGTTTGTGGAGATGTAATAGAAGCATCTTGGGAATTAGAGGATAAGATGCGTCAGGATTATCCTGACTTGTTTGTATGAGTTGAATTTCGGGGACGAAATTCCTTGTAAGTGGGGGAGTAGTGTAACACCCCAAAATTTTAATCCCCGATTAATGAAATGTTAATTATAATTTAATTATAATTAATAGTTTTCAAATTAATCCTTGATTAAAATATGTGTGTATGTAATTAGCTTGCATGTGAGAAATTATTTAATAAATAATTTAAATGCCTAAAATGTATATTTTGCATATTAGTCCCTGGGTTGGGACCTAGAAGAAATTATAGGAAAGGTTTTGGAGGGAAAGTAAATAAAATAATTAGTTTTCAAAATCTGGGTAAAACACTCGAGTATTTTCTGGAATACTCGAGTATTCTGGGTCAAACTGCACGAGTTAGTGCGTTTGGTGAGTCACAGCCAACGATTTCGTGATGGTGACACGAAATCACCACCATGCCAACGCCATAGGCGTCGTGTCGCCCCGCATGAGCTTTCCATTGGCCTATTTAAACGCATCATTGTCCCTTGGTCGAGAATTTTGATTAACTTGTTGAAGATTAGAAGAGTTAGGGTTTTCGAATTGTGTTCTTCGATTCTTCCTCTGTGAGCTGAGTTGAGTGATAATCTATACACCAATACAAAGCTCACATCACGAGCTTTGTATAGACACCAAAATTGTGAGGTTTGAGTGTGTGGATTGAGAGAATCGAAGTCTTGAAGTGGAGCTGTTCTTGCTTGAGTTGGTGTCTGGAGCTCACTGTGATCATCGATTCTGGTAAGCTCTTGAGTTCTTGAGTCTCAAACTCAATTCCTTTAGTTAGATGATGTTGCATAGAGCTTAGAAATCTAATTTTCCCCAATCTAATTCTCTGTTTCATGTACGAACCAATTCCATTTTGGTATGATACTCAAAACTATCATGCATGAGAAGTTCAAGTGGATTTCTGGGTTTGGAGAGCTTTCTTTGGATTTCTTTCTGTTGATTCACATCTGAGAGGTAAGGGGAAGTAATTATATTCACTAGATAGAGTTTGAAATCCATTAAATGTGTTAGAGAGCCACCAAGAGGCTCTAAGGGCTTAGATTCTATAGGAACTTTGGTTTGGAGACCAATCCATGCTCTAAATCCGTATTGAGCAAGTTTGTTATCATGCATGTGAACTTAAATGAGCTTTGTTTCATGAATATTATGCTTATTGTGTGATTTGAGGTATTGAGTTGTTAAAATGCCTTTTTATGCATAATCAATGATTTCTCTGTCAATTCTGTGTTTTGAATTGAAATAAGTGTTGTAACATGTTTGATTAATGATATGTTAACTCTGTGGATCCCTAAAATGGACTTAAATTGAGTAGAAATGAAAATGGTATGTTAAAACCAGTTTTCAATACTGTCAGCTGCGAAACACTCGAGTAAATGGCAAAGTACTCGAGTAAATCGTGTTCAAAATAAAGTAAATGTCATAAGAACACTCGAGTATTTTGTCTGGTACTCGAGTATCGGGCATGAACTGAGAATTGTTATAGGTCAAACACTCGAGTCATTCAAAGTCACTCGAGTATTCTGGAAAAGTCCAAGAACACTCGAGTAACTCATGAACTACTCGAGTAAATTGTTGAAATTCAAACCCAAATCCTCAGAAAGACATGAACACTCGAGTATTCTGAACTTTACTCGAGTAAAATGCCCAGAATCTGAAAACATCATTTTCAATTCTAACTTAATTAATTAAGGAATTATTAAGGATAATTCAAGGGATCAAAGACTTAGAGAAATTGATAAATACAAATAGATCGTTGATGAGCATTTTATTTTCCATTTTTCCTTGCATTATTTTACTCCTATTATTGATACTTGTTGCCTATTTGACATTGTTTAGCTTGATTTAGTGATTTAGAGTTTATTGGACTATTATTCTGAATATTGTTTAATTTTGGATTATTTAGCCTAATTAATTCTATTTCTATTTTCAGGTCATATTTGGCACAAGGGCTTTTTGGACATTTTGGGAATGAAGATTTAATTTTGGAAGAGAAGATATATGATGAAGTGAAGATTGTAATCTATCTTTAGGATTAGTTGAGATTTAGTTATATCTTTTAAGATTTAGATTTTATCTATAAGATATTTTTAGATTTAATTTAGAGATAAGCTTTCCTTAGGATTTGGGCCCATGATTTAGGCCCGTTTTGTGATTTAAAAAGCCAAATTCGTGTAAACCCGAGGGGAGACCTTCCATTCACGTTTTTTACATTCTCTCTCATAGAGAAGGCTTAGTTTTGCTCTCCAAGCTTGTGGAGGCTGCTAGGGTTTCTCTCTCTTCCTTTTCTACACGTTTTTGGTATTTTTCTTCATGGAAGGCTAAACTCTTAGGTTAAATCCCTTTGGTAATGTATCACATACTCTTGAGGTTTTATTCTTAATGCTATTTCGTTTTTATTCACTGTTTTCATGCTTATTGATATGTTATGGTTCGCTTAGTTCCATTATATAGAGATAATCCATGTGTATGAATGCTTAATTTATGCAAACTCGTAAAAACTCCATGCTTTGGCTTTTAATGCTTAATTAGAGGTTTGGGTTTTGGGGTGAGAATTGAATTTTCGCTTAGTATTTAATTCTCACGAGTTGGACAGTGAAGAGGAAAGAAATTGATCTTTTGTGACCGATGATAGAGTTGTGAACGCGAGCCAAAGGGGTTTATCCGCTTTTCATTATCTGTTTCTTCGTTTTGATTTAATTCTGTTTTGATCTCAATTATTCAATATTCAGTACAAAAAAAACCCCCCTGTTTTCTATGCATACTATGTGTTCGACCTTTTGCTTGATAAGATATTCCTTGGGAGACGACCTAGGAGTCACTTCCTAGTACTACTCTTAAACTGTTTTTATTTGTATCGGGTACGGCCTCGATCAATCGTTCGGTGACGATCCATTTTGAAAATTAAGCCTAGGTTGCAAGTAAAGTATTAATCAATTTCCCCTAAGTCTAAAATGCATTCATTCTGGAGTTTGGATGGTAGGACGTATTCATGTTTCGATAAACATGTGGAGGGCCTCTGGGAGTGCCAATACGCTTGCTTGATGACACGTCGATGACGTGGTCGGCTTTGTGGGTGCCGATATGGATATATCGTTTGGATGACGATCCGTTTGGATGACGGGATATGCTCGGGTGGCATGGATACCAAGCTTGACGTGTACATTCTAGGTGAATGTACGAATTGTTGTATACCTAGGAATACAACGCACTGTGGAGTGCTGGGTTGTCAGGGATGGACGTCAGAGAGTGACTTAGAAAATGTGGAGATAAGTTGAGAGTTAAAATCATGCATCATGTCATTCACTTAATGCAATTGATATACCTGAATTAAGTGTGAGCATCCTATGTGCATCTGATACTTGCTAGATGCTAATTGTGATTGTTATTAATTGATGCATTATTATCTTTCATATGTTGCATGATTTATTCTCTATTGATTATGTGAGTAGAATTGCTTACCCCTATGCCCTTGTAGGTGATGTCTCGTTACATTGCTTGCATCGAGATCCGGCCACTTCCTAGTGGCGTATGGATCTATGAGGACCATCGCGCGGTGTATGAGGGGGAGGTAGAGTTCACATTCTACCACCCTAATCCGCTGATGCGATTCCGTCCTCGTAGGTTTAGGATTCCCATTATATACACTATGCATGTACCCCCGTTTTATACTTATCATGGACCACCTCCCACGCGACCAGCTCGCTCTTACCATAGTTTTCATTTTCGACCTACCCGCACTCACCCTTTTACTTCGAGAGTTGTCCGCGAGCAGACTCCCCCTTCTTATCCGAGGAGCCCCGTCAGGGTTTCACCATCACCTGACCCGGTACCCAGTGGTAGGGTACACTCTCCCTCGGATGAGATCGAGGAGGATCCGGTGGAGGACGAGAGTGGGAGCGAGCCTGTCGTGCATTCTACTGGGAGTGACTGGAGGGACGATGATCCCTAGGTACGTGCATATGGTGTATGATGTGGACCCTTGGATCCGTGCTGTGGAGGAGATGTGCTGCTGCTGCTGTGATGATGATGCTACTACCTTATTACCTATGTTTTTGGGAGACTACTACTGCTACTACTACTGCATCTGATGCTGATGGATCTACGTGACTATCCCTGGGGTTGTATTTTGATTATGTATATATTGTACATATGTTTTACTCTAGGGTTATAGTATCATAGTGATGTAGATCTGTTTACATGGACTTGTTATATTTTTGGAACTTGGTGACTTATCTCATGGACTATGTATGTATGACTCTTTCGTATATATGAAAATCTATGTTTATATCATATCAGTTGCATAGTCCAGTAATTTCCGCTTACTCTGATTCAACTTATAAATGAGCTCGGCTATAAGTATTAATTGACGGTATCAGTTTTATTGAACAAAGTATGGATAGCTTCAATTGATTGTAAAATGTAAAGGAATTTCTAAAGAACGAATGTTATCCTGCTTGAGAAAAGGTTTTAGAAATCGCCGAACTCGATACAAGTGTTTTAAAGGATTTCAGAATTTATTCTCCAAGAGTTCCATTAGATGAATTGTGCACCCGCTTTAAAGAAAATTTTATTTACCATATTTTCTTAGCTCACAAGTCCATATATTATCCAATATAAAGCATAAATAATATATTATATTTGGGTAATCCGGAAGGGTGTCACAATACGTCGGCTCGGTTTGTAGGAACAGCAGTAGTCCGAGCTTCCTTCTCGGATGATACTGTGAGGTGCGCTGAGGTCGGCTAATCCGGACTGGACAACAGGTTCTGCGTTTGGTTCCCATTCAGCTCGGTTCATAGGCGCACAATCTCATCTAGCTCGGCCGGGATCGGACCGAGGTCCTATACTTACATCCTAGGTCGGCCTATGCTCATACTACCCTTCTAACCTTGTACAATTTATAAGGCTTAATCCTATCCTTAAATAAATATTTATATACTAAAATTATATTATTTAATATTAATTTTTCAGGATGTTACACTTGACCCTGTGTATACTTGCCATTTTAACAAGGAATACTCTCGTAGGGTTTTGCGGAACGTGAAACCATTCACCAAGTTCATGGATTGGTACGAAAGATTACGGCCTCACAAGAATAAATCATGGAAAAAGGCCGGTTTTGAGGATATTTTGATCCTGACAACCTATGGTTTGCGTTACGATGATGGCCTTTTCAGTGCTGCATGCTACTTCTGGTGTCGCCGAACCAACTGTTTTCATTTTCGTTATGACATGATGACTCCGACACTTTTTGATGTAGCCACTTTGACCAGCCTCCGTCCCGACGGGGAAATCTTGAATGTGGAAAGCGAACCCGAAAATGTTGTTTCCATAAGTGGTGAGTCTTATGCTTTTTCCAATTATGTCGAGGCGCGGTGGAAGGAATATAGAAATTTTCCAACGGTTAGTACAACTGAACATGTCGGGTTTATGACCGTATGGCTCAGCACTTTCGTTTTCTGCACCAAATCTCGACAGATCAACAAGTCTTTGGTGCCTCTGGCCACAATCTTGCATGAGGAAAGACAAGTGGCCTTAAGCCAACTTCTCTTGGCGAAATTGTATTCGACTATTAGTCACGTGACGATACTGTTCGAATCAATGATCAGTTGGTGACCAATGTGGGAGGCCCTACTTGGCTTTTACAATTGTGGCTGAATGCCATTCTAAAACGTCATCTGACTTTCACCAACAATGTTTGTCAATTTAGGTTCAACTACGGTTGTCTGGTGGCGAACTATGACGTCCCTTCACTTCCATCCAACACCAACAGTTTCCTTCACTTCACGAGGATCTTTGCCAACATCTCCATGTCGTCAACTGATATAGATTTTGCTCCATTCGCTGACAGAACACTTGGACCTGACTGGTTTCGTACTCCTTTTCCCGGTTCGTGCGTCGAACAAAGGCAGTTGAATGATGTCATCTGGGGACATTATTTAAGCCAAAAGATTCTGTTTAGCGGTTTGCCTGATTCGACTTGTTATGAAGACAAGGAATTCTTCTTATATTATCCGAACTGCGTGGCAAGGCAATTTGGCCTTTGTCAAGGACTTCCTGCTCCTATGCTTCCATCGGTTTCACACGAATTTTATCATGGTCAGTTGATGGATTACAAATCCCCTTGGAAGATCATGTTGAACAAGTTCATTTCGAAGAACCTTGCTTCCGTTAGCCGTTTCAATCTTGTCGGCTTTACACCTTGCTTTCTGGCTAGTCCAAATTTTGTTCACTGGTGGGATGCTTACTTCAAAACCTACCACGTGGGTTATGACACCATTGTGGAGAGATGAGCGCACGAACTCGATCGGATTTGGCAGCCGACAAAACTGGTACGAATACTTGTCTTCTTTAACTCAACTTTACATTTCCTTTCCACCTATTAACTCGTCATCTTTCTGCAGTGGCCAAACCCAATATTATTGATTATTCGGCTGTCATCAAGGCCAACGCATCAAAGAATAAAAGTCGTGACCCTTCCTCCAAGCCTTCATCGCCAAAGAGGTCTAAGAAACGGCGCCAGTCGAGTGCCATTGCCAACTTTGTCGAGGCTAAAAGACAGCATAAAGGACGATCTGATGAGCCGTCGAACAAACCTCAGGCGGATCCTGAAAGAACTGATAGTTCTCTGATATGTCCACTCTCAAACAAGCTTCAAGCCTCTACCGCCACGTTGGCTCCTCCTGTTCGTTCTACCTCAACTACTATAGTCAAACCCCAACAAGGTTCTCGTCCAAAGGCTAAAGGAATCGTGATAGGGGAACCGTCACCTTATGTCAATGTTCAAAGAACATATGATGACGTTCCCATAACCGTCGACGTTTCCTTTGACAACCCTCATGCTGGAGAATTCCTTCCAACTCCAGGACACAATCCATTCGAAGAAGAAGATGAAGTCGAAGACACCAGCTTTCAGTTACAAAGGCGTCCTGCTCGTCGTCATGTGGTCATGGAGGATTTGTTTCTGATGATCCGCCTCAAGTGATGGTTTCTTCAGCACAGGCCGATAGACTCAAATCTATTGAAGCATCAATGCAAAGGTGTATCGACGACACTTCCTCAATGGTCGTGGATGAAGTTGCTGCTAAGGATTCCAATCAAGGACTTGCCAAAACTGTGCACCATGATCCTCCCAACACTCAAGTTGTAGATTCCCCGGTTGCTGTCGTGGGGCCTGAGACCACTACTGCATGCGTCCCTTCCTTTGAGGTAACTTGGAATTTACTTTTTCACCCTTTCTGTAGCATTAAAGTGGCCTAACCTAACTCTATTTTATTACTCTTTAGATCCCCAACGGCTCTGTCCAACTTGAAGGTTTTGACGGTAGTTTACCAATTCCTTCCGCATCCACCTCTGCTGCTGTTCCTTCCATTGAAGTGACCTCTCATCATCCTTCTTTTAGTGTCATGGCTCCTTCGACTCAAACGTCTAGCCTCATTGCTTTCTCTACTCTTCGGGAATTGATGGCCAAAACACGTTCCGTTGATGAAGCTGTGGATTCCCCTTCAAGAGATACTGAATCGGCTACGGATAAATTGTTGGTAACTTTAAAGAACATCTGTTGTCGGCCTTTTGATCAATTGTTGGTCGATTCTGCAACTGCTGAACTCCTATATTCCACCGTCAATTCCCTTTTGCAACAATTCGTTCCTGACGATGTTGAATCCAAGCTGACCAATTTGCAACGATTTGTGAATAATTGGACTACTGAAAGTCCAAAAATCCTGAAAGACATCAAGGTCCATGAAGATGTCAAGGCAAATCGGCATGAATTGGAGGCCAAATTTATTGATCTGGAGCGAAAGAATGCTGACTGGTCTTCCAAAGTCGACCAGAAACTTCAGCAAATGAAGGAGAACAGGGCCAAAATCCAAGAGTTAAAAGATGAGTTGGCCCGACGAGAACAAGAGCAACTAGAAATGAGTCAATTCGTTGATGCTGCCAAGACTACCCAATAGGAGTTGACCGACAAAGTCACTGCCTTAGTTGCTCCTTACAAACAAGTTGCGGACACACTTGCTGCAAGTCTGCAAGGCTATATGGCTGGACTTCGACGAAGGGATGCTTTCGCCAGAGAATGGCGTTCCTTTGGCAATCTGTTTGGATGAACTTTTGCTTTGCTTTTTGTACCATTTCCTTTATGTACTTTGACTCTGTTGTATGGATTGCAATTTCAATTTTAATGAATGTTTACTTCTGTCATTGTCGGCTTGTACTTTTTCAAATATTTGCTGTTGATTGCTTTAATCTTTTTCCCCGAATCGACTTCAACTAACTCGTATGCGTTGCCTGAAAAGGCCTTTAACACTTGAAACGGTCCTTCCCATTTTGGTGACCATTTACCGTATTCGTTAGAACGCTTGTCATTTGGTAAGATTACTTTCCATACTAGTTCACCCGGTAAAAATGACTTGAATTTAACTTTGGCATCGTAATATCTAGCAATCTTTTCCTTTTGTCGCACAATATTTTCTAACGCCAAAATTCTTGTAGTGGACCTGTAGTAAACCGAGCGAATAACCGACCGTATCCTCATTACTCTAGTTAATATGACACTGAAGCAGGGCTTTCGGTCGGAAACATACACCGAGTAAACTGGGAACCTAACGAGAAGTTACATGCCAATGAGATTAACCCCGAGCACAGGATTCTCATCCTTATCCTTATCACTAACAGTCTCATCGCGCTTAACTGCTTCCCCTGGATTCCCACGACTCTTGGTAAGATAAAAACCGTATTGGATGAAGTCTATCGCTTACAGGATTAACGGATATGATCTTATCATATCCTCTACGAATCCTATTTGAGTTCTTCCACTTCAGAAGCCTTATCAGAACGGCCCATGGCATACAGGCAATCCCCTATAAGAACCACCATGCTATAGGGGCTAAGGTACGTCTTCTCATCCCTAAGTTGACACCAGCACACACGTTGTTGACTAGGGAGAACCTAATTATCCCAACTGGATATTCAGAAATCCTATAAAGTCCTACATTAATATCTTGATTGAGATCATTCTTCAAGGCTCTTCCATAGCTTTAAGGTTGATCTTGGTTAAGGACACGACATTGGCGCCGTCTGTGGGAAACTGAATAACAAATCATTCCCACCACCACCATGGTCACCACCAGAAGTCAAGTTGGTGACCTCCGTGAACGCATCGCTCGCACCCGCGGCAGACCCAGAAACGCTAATAATAATGAACCGCAGCCCCACTCAGCAGGCGATCTGCGTGACGTCCTCAACCACAATCGTGGGAATAATGGGCAACCACCACAAAGGTCTCAATCTGGGCCAGGGAGTAACCCCCAGCCTCCAAACCATTCACAAAGCCAACCGCCACATAACCAAAGTCAGAATCATAGCGGTGGTCATGCTCTACACCCCCAAACGCCACTATCCTCCCATCCAAGGGCTGGGAGCAATCCCCAACCCCTTCAGGTATTACGTGCCATGCCACCTCCACCACCACCGCCACCTACACCACCACCTTCTACCCATGGTGACTCCAGTAGTACAGCTCCTACTACACGAAATACTTCTAGAACCACCGGAACCCGAGTACACCATGGGCGAAACACCCAACGCACTCACCTTAACCCACACAACCCCGACCATATAAGTACAACTCGTAGAACCAGACTGAATCCAAGTAGATCTGCCCCAAGACATTCTCGTCATAGCCATTCCATTAGCAGATCATATGCAACTACAGCTTCCGCCAGAGCGAGGGAAATAGAGATGATTAATATTCTTAATAGGCAAACCACGTTAATCGAGCAACAAGGACGTGCTATTGCCGACCTTCAACAACAGGCTATGGCAAGGATCGCTCAAAACCAACCAACCATGGACCCCCAACCAACACCAATAATTCAGCTTCCGCCACCGAATTCCCATGTTAACCCCACCACAAATGAAGATCAGAGTGATTTTCACCCTGGTCATCCTTTCACCCCACATATCATGGCGTTTCAAACCCCTAAAGGCTATTTGGACCCTACTAATGTCCCACATTATAACGGCCTAACCGACTCGGTGGACCATATTGTCTCTTTCGAAGGGGCAATGAACTATTATAGCGGAGGGGATGAAATGAAGTGCCGGGCCTTTTCCATGACCCTCGAACCATCAGTATTTCGCTGGTACTCATCTCTCCCTCGGAATTCTGTTAATTCATGGGAGGAGATGAAAAGAGTACTTTTAAATAGATACACGGCTAGTTGTATTCAGCCTAGGTCGGACCACACTTTAGCAGCGGTAACCCAAAAGCAAGATGAATCCTTAAAAGATTACCTTTCGCGTTCCATACAGAGGCAAGTTCAGTCCCTCACTTGGCACCTGGTGTGGCGGTATTACTGTTCACTCAAGGTCTACAACCCGGAGATTTTAGAAAATCCCTGATTGGCAAACCTCCGAAGGATATGGCCGAGCTAAGGCAACGATCGAATAAATTCATCAATCTGGAAGAATTCCACAAAGGGCAGAAAATAAGAGAGGAAAGGCAGCATGCCGACCCACAAGGTCAAAATAAGCAAAAACGTGACGAACGTTTTGGTGGCAGACAGGAAAGGAACGATCGAGATCGACGACTTCCTCCCCGGAATAAGTTTCAGGAATACACGCCTCTTATTGTTCCGAGGAGTCAGATTTTAAGAGAAACTATGCAAACCGACTTACGCTCGGCTCAAAGACCTCCGTCTTTGAGAAAAGGCGCACAGCGTGATAGGTCGAAATATTGTGACTTCCACAGAGGTTATGGCCACACTACTGACGAATGCATATGGCTACGTGATTTGATTGAGGAAATAATCAGAGATGGCAAGCTACAGCAGTACATCAGGGACGCAGCCGGCCGAAGGAACGGGAACAGATCTCAATCTCCAGTAAAACCTAAACGCCAGAGAAGCAGGTCGCCAGACGATCGGAATAGCGGGAAACAGAGAACCGACCCTACCCCGGTTCCCGAGTCCAACACCAATAAAAATGGTTTCCTGGTTAACACTATTGCGGGAGGTTTTGCCGGAGGAGGGGAGAAGAAAGCCGATAGGAAAAAGTACATCAACCAGATCTTGGCAGTCAGTCAAAAACCGATCGCCAAGAGATCAACAAAAAACATTCCCATTATTTTTGACGACGAGGATTTGGATGGAATACTCCCAGGCCATAATGATCCCATGGTAATAACTGCTCTGATCGGAAATTATGAGGTAAAACGGGTTTTTATTGATCAAGGTAGTTCGGCGGATATAATGTTTTTCCCTTTGTTCAAAGCTTTGAGACTCAGGGAATGTAATCTCACTCCTTTTGAAGGTGAACTGATCGGTTTTACTGGAGACACTATTGAGCTAAAAGGTTACATTCAGCTCCCTGTAACCCTTGGACAACAGCCTTCAGCTAGGACCGAGATTGTGAAGTTTTTGGTTGTGGATTGTCCGGCAGCCTACAATGCAATTCTTGGAAGAACTTCTCTGCAGGCTTTTGGAGCGGTTGTGTCAACAGTTCATTTGGCCATGAAGTTCGTCGGAACTGATGACAGAGTAGTAACGGTGAAGGCCGAACAGGACGCAGCAAGAAAATGTTATAATGCTAGCCTAGGAAAAGTGAAGAGCAAGGATCCGAACAATCTGGAAAGAGTTTCTTTGGGTAAGGGAAATGTGAATTTGGCGGATTTGGATATGCGGGACCAATCCGACAGAAATAGACCGACCCCAAAGGGACAGTGGGATTTCTTGACGCTATCTGACGACCCTCTCAGACAAGTGAAAATTGGTGCTGATTTGCCCACGGGCGTTAAAGAAGAATTGGCCGCTCTATTAATTGCAAATAAGGATTTGTTCGCTTGGACGTCAGCAGATATGCCTGGAATCGACCCCAATTTTATTTGTCATAAGTTGAGCATCGTACCAGGGTCAAAACCAGTGGCGCAACGCAAAAGGAAAGTTAGCACGGAAAAAGCCATGGCAATAGAAGAAAAGGTTGCTGAACTACTCCGAGCAGGCTTCATTCGGGAAATTGACTACACAGATTGGTTGATTGGTTGGCAAACACCGTCTTAGTCAAAAAACCCAATGGAAAATGGAGAATGTGTGTTGATTACACAGACTTGAACAAAGTCTGTCCTAAAGATCAATACCCACTCCCTGTTATTGACAAACTCGTCGACAGTTCAGCTGGTTACAAACTCTTATCGTTTATGGATGCTTACTCTGGTTACAACCAGATTCCAATGTTCCCAGCCGACCAGGACAAAACTGCATTTATCACTGACAGGGCCACTTACTGTTACAACGTTATGCCATTTGGGTTGAAGAATGCGGGAGCTACTTATCAAAGGATGATGAACAAAATTTTTCAGGGTATGATCGGTTCAAATATGGAGGTATACATAGATGACATCATCGCCAAAAGTAGACAACAAGAGAATCATGCCAAGGACCTCACAGCAATACTCGGTCGGGTAAGGAAATATTCCATGAGGTTGAATCCCGAGAAGTGTGTATTTGGGGTTCCGGCCGGTTCTTTTCTCGGATTTATGTTAACCGAGAGAGGAATTGAGGCTAATCCTGATAAATGTAAAGCAATCCTTGATATGAGGAGCCCAGCAAATTTGAAAGAAGTTCAGCAACTCACGGGTCGAGTGGCAGCACTCTCCAGGTTCTTGTCCCAAGTCGCTCGAAAAGCCTTGCCATGGTACCAACTCCTCAGGAAGAATAAGGATTTCCTGTGTGATGAACACTGTTAACAAGATTTTATTCAATTAAAAGAATATCTTTCCAGCCCACCCGTCCTCCACAGTCCTCTTCCTGGGGAGAACCTCATCCTATACATGTCAGTGGCCGAGACAGCAGTCAGTTCAGTTCTGGTACAAGATGATTCAGGCACTGAGGCTCCGATCTATTATGTTAGCCGAGCACTTCAAGGATCAGATTTGAGGTATCAGAGGCTTGAGAAACTTGCGTATTGTTTGGTCACATCAGCTCGGAGATTGAGACAGTACTTTCAGGCACATAAAATATTGGTGAGAACCGCTCAACCTATTAGACAGGTTCTTCATAAACCCGATCTAGCTGGCAGAATGGTTTCATGGTCTATCGAACTTTCCGAATTCGACATTACCTATGAACCAAGAAAAGCAATGAAGTCACAAGTACTAGCGGATTTCGTTTCCGAATTTACGGATGTTCCTTCTAACAGCTCTCATAGTCTTTGGTCAGTCTACGTGGATGGATCAAGTAATAGGAAAGGCGCGGGGGCTGGAGTAATCATCGAAAACCCCGAGGGACTATCCATGGAGTACTCACTGAAATTTGAGTTCCAGACGTCAAATAATCAAGCAGAATACGAGGCAGTTCTGGCAGGCCTCAAGATGGTGCGTGAGTTTGGAGCGGAACAAGTGTCGGTTTTCAGCGATTCACAACTGGTAGTTTCTCAAATCAAGGGCCAGTACTCGGCAAAGGAGCCCATTCTGCAGAAATATCTGGTAGAGGTAAAGCGAATCATCTCCAGCTTTTCTGAGTTTAATATTTCCCATGTTCCGAGAGATTCAAACTCCCGAGAGTTTAATATCTGTCCAAGTTAGCAAGTACAAAAGGGTCGGAAAACAACAAAACTCTGATACAAGAAACTGTTCCCCGACCTAGTGTCATTTTGGCGGTCTCAATATCTCAGTCATGGATGGACCCAATTCTCACTTACTTGCAACATGGGTTTGTCCCTCAAGATCAGTCCGAAGCTCGGAAGTTGGTGAAAAAGGCTGCCCAATACACAGTTTTAAATGGAGTCTTATACAAAAGGGGTTTTGGATCCCCCATGCTCAGATGTGTCAATCCATCCCAAGCTGAGGAAATCCTGGAGGAGATTCATGGTGGCATTTGCAGCCATCACATGGGAGGGAAGTCCTTGGCAAAAAAAATAATCAGAGCAGGCTATTTTTGGCCTACACTGCAGAAAGACGCTATGGAACATGTCAAGAAATGTACTCAATGCAAATTTCACAGTGAAGTTCATCAAAAGCCTGCTGAAGAGTTACACTCTATCGGCGCGCCTTGGCCTTTTTACCAATGGGGCATGGACATCATAGGAAAGTTTCCCACTGCTCCAGGCCAACTCAAATTTGCAGTAGTGGCAATTGATTACTTCACCAAATGGATCGAGGCAATGCCGTTAGCAACAATCTCAACTGCTCGAATCCAATCCTTCTTTGTCAAAGAGGTAATTTCTCGGTTTGGGGTACCACACGCCATAGTCACAGACAACGGATCTCAGTTTGCAGCATCTCACTTCCAACAATTAGCAGCCGACTTAAATATTACTCACTATTTTAGTTCTGTTGAACACCCACAAACAAATGGGTTAGCCGAGGCGGCCAACAGAACCATCTTAGATGGGATAAAAAAGAAGCTCGGAAATGCTGCTGGCACTTGGGCAGATAAACTTCCGAGCGTCTTGTGGTCACACAGGACTACAGTACATTCGACCACAAGAGAAACCCCTTTTCGTTTGACATACGGCTGCGACGCAGTCATCCCGATCGAAAAGCATATCCCCACCTTCAAGACATTTGAGCGTCCCTTAGAAACAAACGACCATTTGATCAGTGAAGAGCTGGTGTTGTTAGAAGAAGTCCGGAAAAATGCCGCAGCCCATGAAAGAAAAATGAAGGAACGGCAGGCTCGGGAATACAACAAAAAGGTTCGCCCAAGAAGTTTCGAAGTGTGTGACTTAGTCCTCCGCCGAGAAGATATTGGCAAAGGAAATGCGGGAGTCGGAAAGCTGAAACCAAACTGGGAAGGTCCATACCGAGTGAAGGCTAAATCTGGATCTGGAGCATACAAGTTGGAGACTCTCTCGGGCACGGAAATTGGTAACACATGGAACGTGTCCAAACTCAAAGCTTATTACAGTTAAACTTCTATTTTGTTTTCACAATCTAGGATAGTTTGTTTATCATCAATTAGGGTAGTTCATTTCTTAAGTTTGAATAAAACGAAGGGTAACAACCTTCTCAGCTTAGAAACGTTTGTTATAAATCGAGATGTTAGGGATTTGTTAGTCGATGAATAACTTCATTTTTGTATTCGCGTATCAATAAATGCATCAGTTTTTGAAAAGTCTTTTGTTTGAACATTGTGATGTGACACGCTACTCATTTGGAACGACTAGCCACCGAGCCAAATCGAGACACAACTCTTTACAAGAGTTCAGCAACGTACACATAGAACGCCCGAATCCAGGAAACTACTTTCCTTGCTTCGTGGTCCGAGGGTCCCGCTTTGGCTAAAGTCGGCGATCCAAGTTCTACTCACAATGAATTATGCAATTTAAATACCGAAGCGTAACGAACGAAATAGCTATGATATCATTATCATAAGGTGCAAAATAAGCTAACTTGTCCAAAACAGTGCTCAATACGAGCAAAAACAAACGGACATAGCTTGTTCAGCAAAAATAAATGCAAGATAAAGTAAATTGTTCAGCAATGCTGGGAAAGCGTCAAGTTAAAATGCTCGGAATACATTGAGCAAACAATAGAGTGATAGAACAGCAATGGGGTGGAACATCATTCTTCAACATCGGATAAAACAACTTGAGAATCATCAAAATCTGGTGCCTCGGTCAGCTCCTCAAGAGGATTAGAAAGATCCTCAGCTTGCAGATCCACCTCCGCCTTGGAAGCAATGTCAATCAATTTCCCATTTTGAACGGTATGATATGGATGAGCCCCAACCACCCTAAATTCCAATTCAGGGTTCAAAAATTGAACTTGCTGAATGGCCGAAACAAAGGCGTCATCAACCGCTTTGCTCCAATTGTAAAAGTTGGTTTCTGCCTTCTTTTTATGAGTAAGGGCTTTCTCCTTCCACTTTTGAGCAATGACGACAGACTTCTCAACCTCAGACTTTGATTCATTCAGCTTCTGTTGAAACATTTGAGCCTCTTTCTTCATGTTTTCCTCAACCTCTTTCTTCTAAACCTCAGCAGTCTTCAGTAAAACCTTCAAAGAATCTCTTTCTTTGACCAACTCCCCCTTATCAGCCTTCAGGTTTTCCAGCTCATTTTTCACTCGGATCAGCTCATCCGAGAGACTGGCTTCTTGAGCAGCCGAAAGATCCCGAGCTTCCCTTTGTTTGTCGTTATAGCTAGTGAAAAGACCATCAGGATTTTTGGCCAAGAAATAAGCAAGGTTGGCCCCCCTGAGGAGATACTTAGCAAGTGTCATGTTGCAACGTGACCACTCGTCAGTATTCAGCATTCCAAAACGAGTGCAATCCGATTCGGGGCAGATGTACCTCCCAAATCTTTCATCAAATTGCACATCCCATATGGATGTGTCAGGAGGATTCTCGGCAGAAGTTGGAGCAGCAGCAGTGGTACCACCAGTAGGAGCGGTACTTGGTCGGGCACTTGGTCCCTCAATCCTTGGGTTTACGCCTTCGGTTACTTTTTCCTTTCCTTTGTCCACTTGTCGGCGTCGCTGAAGGGGTTGATGAGGAGAAGTTGATTGAGCTTGACCACCAAGGGCCATAGAAACAGTAGAAGCGACAGCAACTGTATTGACAACTGGCCGAGGAGAAGCCCCGGCAGCCGAGGCAGAAGGAGTTGGGCTAGATGTACTCAAGCTTGGAGTACTCAAATTTGAGGATCCAGAAGTGGCGGGAGTTTTTCTCTTCTTGCCACCTTGACCTTCAACCAGAGCTGCCAGGCGAGCCGCCATGTTTTCTGCAAACAAAACATATAGACATTAGAGCCGATGAAACCACAAATTCAAAGAAAAACAAAACCAATAGATATAAGAGCCGATCAAACCACAAAATTGAAAAGCAAAATAAATACCAAGCTCCGTTTTAACTTCAGAAGAAGGGATGTTCACAATATCCCTCGTCTCTATCATCCCATTCTTCTGCAAGTAACTTTCAACCGACCGACAAACCTCCTTTTCAAATTCAGCAAGTTCCTTCCAGTTAGAAGAGTAGGAAGCGATTGATCGATTAAAGAAACTGGCACTCCATTGAAGAGGAAACAACGAAAGTGGCCGTCTTTCCCCAGGTCGGGTAAACCAGCAGACCCCAGTACAATTAAAGTTATACTTAAAGAAAAAAGGTTTGAATCCCTTCCAGGACTCAAAGTATTTGGTAAATAAAGCATATCCTCTGCGAGACTTCAAAGAAACCCAAGGTTTCTTCGCCGAACCTTTCTCAAATGAATTACACTGTGGAGCAAAAAGATGGAAAAAGATACGAAGATTACAAGCCCAATTCATGGCTGAGCAAACCTGTTCAAAAACCTTCAAGAACGCCCATGCGTTCGGATGCAGCTGAGTAGGGGCCACCCTTAAGAAATTCAGAACCCCCATCTCAAAATCAGTAAAAGGCAGCCTTATACCAAGTCGAGTGATCACCTCTTCGTAAAAATAAAAGCCTGTACTACCCTCAGGAATCTTGGTGCAGACTCTCTCATTCTCACTCACCGGAGTAATGGAGTACAAATTCCCTGTGTTATCTCCTGGACATGGCAAAATTATGGCTCGTGTTTGGTCTAGTGATTGATGTGTCTTAAGCTCTGATTGAGTGCCAAGAACCTCTCGGTCCACCCAGTCGTATTCAGCTGAATCTGGTGGAAGAGGGTACAAGTCGGGATTAGTATCACACTTTCTCTTCATACCTGAGGAAAAGGGGGCACACTTGGAGTCAGAACCACAAAAACTTGATCAAATACTTACGGTCGTTTTGGGAACACCTCCCTTTCTGGGCAGAATTTCCCAAAACAGATTGAGATGTCTAATACCTCTATGAAGCCTCCTTAACCTCCTTTGTTCTACCCTTTCGGCGATCCTATACTGAATCACACCTTGCCTGAACTCCCTCAAAGTTCGAGGGAAATGCATGGCTATCGGTTTAACACAAACCTCGGGGTTCCCTCCCTTATGTGTTCTTGGCAAATCAGGGTTTACAGATTCCTCACTCATGACAAACGGCGCTCCAGTACCAACCCTAAGAAGTTAAGTGTAGAAAAGCGTAAAGCAAACCTAAGAAAATTCTACAGCGATCACTCAATAGACGGTAAAGCGGATAAAGAAGTTTGAGGGGCAAGTGAGGTATCATAGCAACAACAACAAAACGATTTGGGGCTTTCACTGAACTCATAAAGTAAACCCCACAATCCAGAAAATCCAAAAATAACACCCTAAAAACCCAGAAAGAATGACATCCTCAAGACCCAAAAAAAATAACACTCGCAAAACCAAGAAAACCCAAAAAACCCAGAAATGTGTAAAGTTTTTCAAAACCAGAAAAGTAAGTAAACCCAGGAAAATACAAAGGCGATAACACGCCTTACACGAAAATCAGAGTAAGGAAAAATAGCAATAAAGCATAAAAAGAAAAATCCAGAGGAGTGCAGTAAACAAGTAATAATGATTGCATGCAAGAACAAGGAATACATCAAAATAGCAAAAATAGAAATGCTTTGAAAGAGAAGGTTCAGTTACCTAGTGATAGTAAAGGGTCAGGAAGAACAGCGAAGATTGAGATATGAAAGGCTAAAATAAGTGCAGAAGAAACGTCAATCAAGACTCTGGCAAGAAGCGGTGCAAGGAAGAAGATTTTGTGCTGTTTCGTTTCTGGTTTCCAATTTCTCAGGAGAACGTACGATGAAGAAAGAGAAGAAATGAGAAAAAATGGAAGGTCACTCCAAGGTCAATCAAGCGACAGCCTTGATCGAAGCACAGTAAGGCATGGATTTTCTCCTCAAATCATTGAAGAATTCAGTCGAAAAACAATTCGTTCGTCTCATAAGCTCGGCAGGACTCAAATCATCCAACCGAGCTTGGGGGGCTTATGTAGTGGACCTGTAGTAAACCGAGCGAATAACCGACCGTATCCTCATTACTCTAGTTAATATGACACTGAAGCAGGTCTTTCGGTCGGAAACATACACCGAGTAAACTGGGAACCTAACGAGAAGTTACATGCCAATGAAATCGTACTGATTCCAAGTTTATTTCGATTGGCAACATGGCCTCATGGCCATATGTCAACAGATAGGGAGTCGTACCCGTGGCCTCATTTGGAGAATTTCGAATGCCCCATAGTGCTGGTGTCAACGCTTCATGCCAATTTCGTCGTTTTCCTTTTATCTGCTTTTTGATGACATTAATAATCCACTTATTGGCTGCTTCAGCTTGACCATTTGCCTGAGCATAATAGGGTGTCAAAGTCAATAACTTGATTCTTCTTGATGCTAAATGTCCCTTCAATTTACTTCCCAAGAAAATAGAAGCTTGATCAGCAGTTATCGTTTTGAAGAATGTGGGACGATTTCACCGATAACATCTAGTGCCCATCCTCTAAAAGGCCAAGGTTTGACGATCGAATGCAACTCATATGCCGGAACACTCTGGATGTAGCCATGTTTTTGGCATTCCTCGCATGATTTTGCAAAGTTCATGCAATCCGACACTAAAGTAGGCCAGAAGACTCTTTGCCTCCGGAGTATCCATTTCATTTTTTCTCCTGCTTGGTGCGCCCCGCATATTCTCTCGTGTACTTCTGCTAAAGCCACAAAAGCATATTCTTTGTCAAGGCACACTTCTAGGTTCCCATCGACTAACTTATGATGCAAATCTCCTCCTAACATAGTAAACTTGATGGCTTTCAACTTCAAGCTTCGTTCGACATTGGGAGACAGATTCGTCAAATAGCCGGCTATGAGTTTCCTCCAATCGTTAGTTGATGCTAATGCATTCACCATAACTTCTCTTTCATGAGGAGGATATAGCAACTCTTTGATCTGGATCAAGTTGTTTAGGACATTCCTTGATACACGGTATTTGGATGCAACTTGAGCCAAGTGGTTGGCTTTTTGATTGTGATGTCGATATATATGTTCAATAGACACATCGTCAAATTGACACATCATCCTTTGTGCCATAGTGAAATATCTAGCCAATTTTGTGCTCAAACATTTATACTCATTAACCAACTATTTAATAACTAGCTGAGAATCTCCTTTAATAGCCACGTTTTTAGCCTTAAGGGAAATTAAAATCTCAAGGCCGGTTAGGATGGTCTCGTATTTTGCTTCGTTATTCGAACATTCGTATTTGAGGCTAAACATGAATTCAGTAGGGATTCCGTCGGGGGGCACAAGTAAGATTCCAACTCCTGTCCCCTTTTTGTGCGACGACCCATCGAAATACATCGTCCAAGGCCTTAGTCCGATATAATCAATAGATAATGCCACGTCTACACATGGATGATCCGCCAAAAAGTCGGCCACTGCTTGGCCTTTAACGGCTTTTAATGGAACATATTGGAGTGAAAATTTTGTTAACGCTAAAGTCCATTTGCCGATCCTACCATGGATAATTGGCTTGGATAGCATGTATTTAATAATGTCAGACTTCGACAAAACTAAAACATGAAAACTTTTCATATAATGCTTAAGTTTTGTACAAGAAAAGTAGAGTGCCAAGCACAATTTCTCTATAGCACTGTACCGTGTTTCGGCATCATTTAACACTCTACTCAGATAAAATACAGCTCTTTCTACACCATTCTCATTTTCCTGAGCTAACATGCTACCTATAGTGTAATCAGAAGCTGATATATACAATTTCAATGGGAAACCTGATTGAGGCGGCATCATAACTAGTGGTGTCGTCAAGTACCGCTTCAAATCGTCGAATGCTGCTTGTTGGTCTGGCCCCCAATTGAATTCTTCATCTTGCTTTAGCCTTACAAGAGGCGAAAAGGCTCTTGTCCTTCCCGACAAATTTGATATGAACCTTCTTAAATAATTTACTTTGCCGAGGAATGACTGTACCTCTTTCTTGTTCATCGGAGGAGATGCTTCCATGATTGCTTTGGCTTTGTTCTTGTCGACTTCAATGCCATTTCTGTGGACAACAAATCCTAAGAATTGACCAGCTGTGACTTCAAAAGTGCACTTGATGGGATTCATCTTCAAGTTGTGCTTCCTCATCCTGTCGAATGCCTTTTTCACGCTTTCTAAATGCTCCTCTTGAGTCTTTGACTTGATTAGTACATCGTCAATGTATACTTCCAAGAATTTGCCAATCATATCGTGGAAAATCAGGTTCATTGCTCTCTGGTATGTAGCTCCTGCATTCTTGAGTCCAAACGGCATCATCACCCATTCAAAGGTTCCAATGGTGTCAGGGCATCTGAACGCGGTCTTCGACATGTCGCCTTCAACAATGAATATCTAATTATAACCTGAAAAAGCATCTAACAAACTCATTACCTCATGGCAAGACGCTGAGTCTACCAACATATCTGCTATCGGCATAGGATATTCGTCCTTCGGTGTGGCAGAATTTAGATCCCTGAAGTCGAAACAAAGTCGCATCTTTCCATTTTTCTTTATGACCGGGACTATATTTGCCATCCATTCGACATACCTCGCCGTTCTGATAAACTTTGCTTTCAACAATCTTTCTATTTCTTCTTTGATCTTGAGGACTACGTCAGGTGCAAAACGTCGAACAACTTGTTTAATTGGTTTCTGATCAGGCCGTAAAGTCAGCCTATGTTTAACTAATTCTCTGTCGAGCCCTGACATGTCCTCATATTCTCATGCAAAGCAATCTTTATTCCCCCTAATGAGGTTGATGAGCTTTTCTCTAAACTCCTCTTTCAATAATGAACTCACATAAATGGGTTTCGGCTTTTCAGCCGTTCCCAAGTTCACTTCATCTCTGGGATCTTCACTGATGAACCTTGATTCCTCTTCTGTCCATCCTCTTTCGAATCCCAAAGGACTTTCATCAACGATACAATCCCAGAATGCACCTGTCTGGATGGTGCATTGCACTTTGTCGGCTACGTAAGCCGACAGTCTTTCCAATTGTCGGTCAACCATCGTTACTGGTCAAAGGCCGCTGCTCGACGGCCTTGTCGACTTCGACAATTGAGATCTCATAGTTTTCCATCAAACATTTGTCTACTATGGGCTTTTGGAACTGATCGGCATCAAGTCGTATAGGCTTAATGCTCGGATTGTAGACTTTGAAGTCTACGTGCATCTGCTGCATGTAACAAGGACTATCATCCGCAGCAATGACCTCCACTTTATTCTCTTGGTTCCACAGAATCAATTTTTGATGGGCCATAGAAGGAACAGCCCCCACAGCATGGATCCAATCTCTTCCAAGTAAAAGATTATAACTGGCCTTAGAAGGGACTACAACAAACAAGGTATCTCTAACCACGGATCTCACTTCAATTTTCAACATTGTGACACCGTGAGATTGAGCAATTTTCCCTATGAAACCGACGACAACGACATTTGTCGGTATCAAGTCAGCATCTAACTTTCCCATCCTTCTAAACACATTCCAAGGCAAGATGTTAACGGTTGCACCTCCATCCACCAATACCATGTTTAGAGGTTTTCCGTCAACGATGGCCTTAATGTGTAAAGGCCTTAAATGTTCTATTTTACTTTCCTCCAAAGGTTCGAACTGTGCGATGTGACTGATGTCCATTTCCAAATGGACCCTGTCGAGTAAGAAGAGACACTCAGGGAGGTCAGGTATTTCATCACTTAAGTAAGTGTCATCCGACCCATCACTTTCATTTCCTCCTTCCTCCTCAACATGATGGATTCCTTGCATGTCAAAGGGCAGTCCGACATTGTTGATCGACAGGCTGTTGATCTTCTTACTTTGCGCATCTATCATGTCCTGATCGGTCACGATGATGTCTAAGTTGTCGTCGGAATCTCCATCATATGATTCATCCATTTGGTTAGACCCTTCGTTCTTCTTTACCCATTCCTTTTTCTGCTTGTACCCTTGTCGATTTTTAGCCGTTGTCGGCTTCATTGTTGCAACAAGGCACCCTTCATTTTCCATAGGCAACTCTTTAATTCTGACTTCTTCAGCCTCTTGTTTACGCATACGTTGGAGCCTCCTCTTCTGAGTTCTGGTCAATCCTTCATAAATTGAACTGGACGCCGACTCCAACTGATGTTTCCGTCCTCTCTGAGCAACTCGACCACGCACTGGTGATTTCGAGGGACGTCTTCCGTAAACTCTTCGACTTAAGAAAGGCCGACGGGCCTCTTGGAACGTTTCATGTCGAATGTGTTCCCTTTCTTGAACTCTTCTGGCTCTTAACTGTCTCCTCATATCTTCTTTCCTGGACTCCTTCTCCCTTCGTGATGCAGCCTTTTCGTCGTAAACCACTTAGAACCTAGGGCAAATTTGGAGATCCACAAGTTGCTTTCTATTACAAAACTTTCAGAATGACTCTTCAGATTCTGGGAAAATTTCTGAGTCGTGAACCAAAGACATTGTGTTGATAGGAAACACTCCTTGAGCTTCGACCTCGTTTACTTCTTTTTGAAATGGGTCGGTATCAATCTTCATGTCCTTCACTAAGAACTTCAATTTTCCTTTGTCAATCCCTTGCTGA
Source organism: Crotalaria pallida (assembly GCA_037953625.1). Lineage (NCBI taxonomy): Eukaryota > Viridiplantae > Streptophyta > Magnoliopsida > Fabales > Fabaceae > Crotalaria > Crotalaria pallida. The sequence continues at coordinate 25,100,021 of CM075654.1, forward strand.
ATCAAATCCCTGAAAGCAAAGCAGTCATTTGTATTATGAGTGCAATTGTTATGATATTTGCAATATTTTCTTCCTTTCAGTTCATCTTTTTTCAACAATTTATGACCTTCAGGAAACTTAATTTGTTTATCCTTTAACAACATATCACAGACTTGTTCAGACCTAGAAATGTCAAAAGTGTACGTTTTCTTATACAGATTCTCATTAATAGGTTTTGATGGCTTAAAGGCAGAACACGTATAAGGTTTCTCGTTTCCTAATTCTATTACGTCCACCTCTGAGCCATTATCGAATGTCTCCCCATCAGAAGGCTGAGAATCGATATAATGGATTCGTTCTCTTTTGAGAATTTTGGAATCCCTTCCTTTCACTTTTTCATCCCTTAGATTCTCAATTTGCCGTACACAAGCGGCTAATTGAGCAAAATCTAATAGGTGCTGTGTGACTAGCTCCTTCCTAATGTGGTATTCTAAACCAGTCACCGCCATCTTAACTACTTCTGGTTCAGGAATCGGAGTAAAACATCTACTCCTCATTTGCCTAAAACGCGATAAATAGTCATCGATAGGCTCCCCAGCAAATCTCTTCACACTTAACAAATCCGTCAAGGCAACTCTCAATTCGCCTCTATAGAATTGCTCGTTGAAGGATCTTTCCAACTGGGCCCGTGCATGTATTGAATTGGATCTCAATGTCGAGAACCATGAAAAAGCGTTTTTCATCAAAGAACTGGGGAATAGCCGCATTTTGATTGCCTCATCAGCGGCCAAGTCACCCAACTCAATGGTGTAACGTGCGACATGTTCAACAGTAGATTCTCCCGATTCTCTAGCAAACTTTGACAACTTGGGCACCTTTATCCCTCTCGGAATTTCAGCATATGTTGTACCCATTCTGGAAAGGGTGAATTAAAACCTGGCTGGTTAGCCATGCCGATATTGAACCCAATCCTACTTAGTGCTTGTTCAACTACACGGTTCACATCATCCGGTTCGACTCGTGTTTCCCTTCCTTGTCGGAGTAAGTGCCTCGCTAAGTTTTGCCTTGCCAGCGCCGCTTGGAGGTCTTCTCCTCTTTGCATGAATGCGACTTGCGCCGAATTTTTCACGTATTGCGGCGCTTCGACACCAGGATGGAACACCGTTTGAGGATTTTCAGGCACCATGTTACCTGCACTAAAAGTTGGATTAGTACGAACATTATCCCATGAAGTCGTTATTCTACTATCTTGCTGTGGTGAAGAAACCCTAATAGCATGTCGCGTGTCTTGACCGTCAATGTACCCTTGTACCAAGATCGGTCTTTGTAATACTCTGTCTCCATGTGGAGTCGTAACGGACTCGTTGTGTTCATTCTCGTAGACACCCAAAACTTGGTTTAATCTTTTCATATATTGAGCGATTTTCCCACAAGTCTCGTTTGTCACTAACATTGCCGGATTGATCACTGAACTCAACTGAGCCGTCAATTGGTCAACCAATTGGACATTAGCCTCTTCAATCTGTTGGCGAATAAGGGTGACAGGATTAATTGGCATGTATCTTGAATTGTTGCTTGTACCAGCCATATCCGTAGCAGAACGCGCAAATGCCATATTAGAGGCTCTTGTAGTCGCATTAATGTTCCCAATAGAACTGCTCAAAGGCCATGTCAAGGTCGACCTTGGGACGAAGCCAAGTGGCAAACCATAGGGAGGAACTTGTCCTCCATTAGTTGAATTACTACCAAAAGTAAAACCACTGGTCGCATTACCCCCATTTGGGCCATTATTTGGCCGTTGAATTGCTGTTACGGCGATCGATTCTACGGCAGAACCACTTCCTCCGGTCATTTGAGGAGCACCTGTCGAAATAGTAACTATCTCGATTTTTGAGATAACAGTGGCCTGCTGACCACTTTGACTGGAATTAACCATTGAGGACGAAGATGGCAAAGTTATGCCACTTCTCAAACGCATACAAATGGTTACAAGTTACTCTGAACATGTCCCACTGGGCGTGCCAATTTGTTTGAGGGGGTTTTCGTCCGACGCCTACTGAACTGACGATGTGTGTGGGGTGTGGATAACGACGGGTTATGTGGTAATCTTGCAAAGGAACTTGATCGTATTTTTTGTTGTTTTTGTATTTGGGTTGGAAAGTAAAGTGCGTAAAGCGTTTAAAAGTGGCAGGAAAGTAAAATCGACGCCAAGAACACGACACAGGAAGAAAGTAAATGGATAGCGATTTAAAAGTTGCAGTAAAGTAAATTGCAGGGAATTTAAAGTCGCGAGAATGTAAACTGCAGCAAAGTAAATTGCGTTGAATTGTAAATTGGAAAGCATAAAGATTGCATTGAATTGAAAAGGGTGGAAGGCTGAAGTTATTTACAAAGGCGTTTCTCCGTCTCCAGTGAGATGTGTAGGATTTTGGCCAATGTGTGTCAACCTAGCAACCGACCCCGATTACAACCTAAGGAATTCCTATTTATAGCAATTAGGAATCCACTAAGCTATTACAATTTGTTTTCGCACGTTCTGCATAACTGCAGGAGCCACGATCTAAAATAACTAGCCACTACGCTATCCCCCGATGTAACTGCCCACGTCGTGGTTAGGGCTTCATGGATACTCTGTCGAGCCTTGTGATGACATCTTTGCTGAGATCCCTTCGGCAAGCACTCTTCTTCAACTGCAATCAATTAACTCTTGTCTAAGTCTCTTTGTTGTTCGAAGTATTGATGTTGTTGTGCTCCTGCCTTTTGTTTCTGGGATGCCCACCGACATCAAGCTCATTTCGACAAAAAGGTCGTCTGTCGGAATTGACTTCCGACCTATTGTCGGCCTCTGAGGCGTTCAATCGAACTCGGTGACATGTTCTCTTGATTCAATGGTGTTTTATCACCTGTCGACCAAAGGACCTGCCACCGATGTCTCTAGTAGAATGTCATCAGAGGTCTTTTCTTTTCCCTCTTTAAAGGGAAAGACGCCCAAAATCCGGCCCTAGCAAGGCACAAACCTTGGGTCATGGGGAATTACAAAGATTCCACCAAGGCTTATGTATCAAACTCAATGCTTCCTCCAACTCGGAGTTTTCACACTGGTTCGATACACAAGAGGTGATCCCTATGTAATCCCACATGTTTGGTCTTTCACCATTCATGAGGAAAAGGAGGGTATTCAGAGCAAAGATTTCTCCACTTTCTCTCCAACTCCCGAATCCCTTAATCCCACATGTTTGATCTTTCGTGAACTCAGATCATATGGGTTTTGAATCTTTTCTCTTCCTTCCAAAACTCGTGAAGGTGAGTCATTGCTTTTTCAATATTCTCTCATGGCTTTACAAGTTTCTGAAGTGGAGAATTTATAGCCATGGAATGCATTAAATGCTGTCATAATTACTCTTTCGTTTCCAACATTGACATGACTGCTCTGACTTCCTCTTTTCTCACGCCATTATACCTTCGACACAGACCTCTCCTTCTGTTTCCCTCTTCTGTCGACACACATACACGTCCTTCAAAGTCACGTTTAAGTCGCAAGACTTAAGTACACCTTGTAACACCCCTAATTTCGTTTTCCGAATAAATATGTCAATAGAATTGTTTAATTAAATAAATAACAATTTCATGTTTGATTCTTGGCTTGCACTGTATATATACATATATATATATTATGTGAAAATATTATTATGTTGAGGTTTTTCCTTAAAATATTGGACTTCCGCAATTAAGTCTTTCGGGAGGACCTAAAAGCAATAATTGAAAGTCTTTTGGAGTTAAAATTAATTAAACAAAGTTTTAGTAAAAACTGGCCAAAATACTCGAGTATTTGTCTGAATACTCGAGTATTCTGGATTTGACAGCTCAAGTTAGTGTGCGATTAAAATATTCAGCCATGGAATCTCCGGTGTTGACACGAATACAACCTCTAGCCACGTTCTATGATTCGTGGCGCCCTGCATGCAAGCATTTCCATTATCTATTCATCCTTCTAAGAGAAGGATTTGACCAATTCCTCAACTGTTTGGTATAAAACTCAATCCTTGAAGTTCAGAAACAAGGTTAGGGTTCTGGAATTCTAGCTCTGCATTCGTTTTCGCTTTTTGAGTTATACATAACAAATCATATACCGTTTCGAAGCTCACATCCAGAGCTTTGAAAAGCACCAAAAATCGTGAGCTAAGGTTGAGTGTGTGAGGAGTAATGAGCTCTGCAAAAGAGAGTTCGAAATCTGCCAAGAACCAGAATGTTGTTCAGACCCGTCATCTTCTTGTCTTCGATTCTCTCTTGTGCTTTAGAGTTAGATCGTGAGTGAGATACCATTGGAAAGCTCTTTCAACGAGCTTCGATTTGATACCAAGTTTGTTAGATTTGAGTCCCTGGTCGAAAAGTTATGCTCCTGCGAAGTTAGGTGTTGAAATTTGTCAAACCAAATGTTCAGATTCAAAGAGCTGACTTTGAGCTTCAATTGTGGTAAGCTCAAGCTCCCTTTTGGTCTGAAACTTATTGGTTTTCAAAGTTCATGTTATAGAGAACATAGTCTAACCAATTTCCCCAATTTTTATGCATGATTCGAATGTCAATTAATGTGGTTTTGAACCCCTGCTGAAACTGTCATGAAAGTTCGGGTTGGAAGTGGTTAGAGCTTTTGGTTGCTGTTCTCTATGGAGCTTTTGTTCAAGCACGACCCTAAAGTATGGGGGAATCTAACCATTTGCTAGAATGAGAATAAAATGTATTTGAAATTAGGATGAGCCACCATGAGGCTTAAGGGCATAGCTTTGAATTAGTGAAATGGCATGGAGGCCAGTCTAAGACATGCTATATGTTTGAGCAAGTTTGTTATGCTACATGTGCACTGTACGCAAGTTATTTTCATGCCAAAAATGATTAGAATGGAATTTGGTATGTTAGGTTGCTCAAAATGTGATTTTCATGCATAATTGATGCTCAGTTATGATTCACTGTAATACAATGTAATTTTTGTATTGGAACATGTTTAAAATGTGTAATATAAGCTCTATTGATCCTTGGTTTGGATTGGAATTAACTATAATTGGAAATGGTATGTTAAGACACAATTCACAGTGTTATCTATCTGCAAATACTCGAGTATTAAGGATGATACTCGAGTGTTTCGACCAATTTGGGAAAATTGAATTTCTGGAAAACAAAGAACACTCGAGTACTCATGAAGAACACTCGAGTATTTTGATAAATCTGAAAAATGAATTTCTGGAAAATGAAGAACACTCGAGTACTCATGAAGAACACTCGAGTATTTTGATAAAACCTGAGGAACACTCGAGTAACCATGAAGAACACTCGAGTATTTTGGTAAAATCTGAAAAATGAATTTCTGGAAAATGAAGAACACTCGAGTATTCATGAATTACTCAAGTACTTTTATGAAAAGTATGATCCACTCGAGTCCAAGGGAATTCTACTCGAGTCTTTTAAATTATACTTGAGTCTTGTTAATCAAAATGCTACCAAAATACCATTTTCAACTAAGTCAAATTTCAAGTAAGTTAAGGATGAATTACCAAAAAATGGGTCATGTTCCAAGGAGGATATATTGTGATAAATTACATTGTTATTACATGAGTGAACTAACACATGTTGCACATAATAAGATTAATGGATAGTCTTAAATGTAGAATTTGTGTGCATTCATGATGATAAGACGATAGGATACCATTTGTCATGATCGCAGAACATGAAGAGGGTACTTTGGGAGTACCAAATGTACACGATAAGTTTGATGACACATTCTAGGAATGTGGGCAATATTCGAGGAATGTTGTTGATTCCGTTCTGGGAACGTGGACGTACATTCGGATTGGGACGCATGATATCAAGCTTGATTATTAATGTCATTCGTTTGGGGAATGTGAAAATGTACTTTAAGAACACCAAATGTTGTATAATAAGCTTGATAACACATTTTGAGAACATAGGCAACATTCAAAGAATGTTGTTAAGATTGAGGAGAATACACGTACAATCCGAATGAGACGTTTTGTTTATGAGCCAAACTTGTCGTTACATTGGTAAATTTATTGCATGTTGCACATATGGAGATTAAGGAATAACCTTAAATGGAATGTTGGTATGTATTGATGCATGGTGATGTGTAGCATATCATTTATTCATGTTCGAGGAACATGAGGAGAGTACTCTAGGAGTACCAATTTGGTTACGACTTGCCCGTAGTCACATTTTGGTAATGTGACCAGCATTGGTTGCTGCGAACGTTGGGTATTCGTCTTGGTGACGAAAGGATTATTGTAGTCACATTTTGGTAATGTGGCCAGCATTGGTTGCTGAGAACGTTGGATATTCATCTTGGTGACGAAAGGATTATTAAAGTCACATTTTGGTAATGTGGCCAGCATTGGTTGCTGCCAACGTTGGATATTTGTCTTGGTGACGAGATGTGCACATCGATATTGACTTTATGGACCACGTTCCAGGCATAGTCGTGTGGCTTGCTCATAAGTTGTGCATATAACTTGATTATTTTGTACACGTGTTTATGCATTGGGATCATGATGAATTGCTTACTTGTACATGTTAGTAATTTGTTCTCATTTGATTATGCGAGTGAGTATAGCTTACCTCCCTACCCTTATTAGGTGTTGACCAGGTACTTAGACCTTCTAAAGATCAGTGATCATGGAATAGAGACTCCTTGTACATCTCTTGAAGATCCGGCCAAAAGGATGATTGGACGAAGGACCATTGACTAGCTCTGAACGTCTCCAACTTTTGATAGAAATCGTAACTTTATGATTTGAGAGATGTATCAGAGTAAAACTTAGATTTGACCATTTGATTATATTGGTGGTACTCATAAAGTTTTTACACCTGATTTTATGAATCAATGACCTTCCTCATGATTTATGAACTCTAAGGAAACATAAATAAATCATTTTAATATATTTTGCTGACTCTGATTTTATCATTTGAGTTCGGTGATGAAGGAAGTATTGTTAAAGTCAATTTCCTGGGATAACCTTATAACTAAGCTATTTTCGAAAGTTATTTCGTACCATAAGGGTTATCTAAAAATGATTTTTAAGATGTTCAGAAATTAACTACTCCTTCCGCCGAATTCACTTTCAAATGCATGGTTTAAACTTGAGTACCACATTCAAGGAAAAATTTTCATACTCCGATTTTTCCAACATAGTCAATAAGTAATTAAAATTTTTTTTGAATAAAAAGATGGCACGTTACACACCTCCCTCGACATCACTTATGTTGTTGATATGCTTCCTTTGTCGAAATCGACCCCTTGTGGAATTGCAGGTTCACCTCCTTCGAAGTCACTTTTAAACAAAAATGCTTATATACACTTCCGTCGACGTCACTTATGCATCCGACATTTTTGTCCTTTTGTTGATTTCAACTTCCACTTAACAATTTTTGAAAGGTAGTTTTCTCTCTTAAACAAGCAAAGCACAATTTTCAATATTTTTTACATGGTCATAAGAAATGAAAAGACCATAAATAGGAAATAATTTTTCCGAATAAACCGACGCTAAGTTTTGCAACCTTTTTTTTACAGATGGTAGTAAATTTTTAACCTCCTTAATGAGAAAAATATGTCTGCTGTAATTGCATGGGACAACTTCCCTATATTTCCCAATATGTTGCAACGGTTTCAAAGAAACACATGTTGGCCTTTACATCATGCAACAATATATTATCTGGATATTGTGGAGCACCCATTTCTTCTAACGCTTCCTCATTTTAGACCTTGCATACCTGGAGGGGACAGGAAAGTAGAGAGAAGTTACAAAGATCAAGTATCCAATCGTAGAAGAATAAAAATTATAGAAACCATTTCCACCACCACCAACAACAAACACAAAAACAAAAAACAAAAAACAGAAAAATAATAAAATTAAAAGAGCCCATGGGTTTAGGAGATACTCAATGTGCATGCCTCCCCGATCAGAAGATGGCAGTAAGCTACCCTGAAGCTGCTCCATGACCTTAGTAGCTTGTTCGGTTTCCTGTCAAAACAAGAAAGGTTGATAAGATCATCTATAAATGAGTAAATATTAAGCAAAAACAAACTTTCAGGGAAAGGTCGTTTGATAGGTTATAGACTTTTGTTTGAAAGCCTTATTATAGTACTCTTCCTATGTGCTCCATTATTTCTACAAGCAACCTGTGCTGCACCGATATGAGTACCGGTGCGGTACATTATTTTCTAAAAAATTAGGGTACGGGTATGGTATTATAAATTTAAAATCCATAGATAAATATTAAAAAAATATATTCAAACAAATAATATTGACACTAATGTAGGATAAAGTGTCTCGGATGAGAAGTTGATGCTCAAAATCTATTGAGATATAGGAACGGGATGCTAATTATACAAGTTAAATTTAAAATCATAGTGTGAATATAGAAAAAAAAAAAAAGAAGAAATACCAAAATTCTCAAGCAAATATTACGTAGCTTTGGAATGAAGCATATTCAAAGTGTAGTTCAACATATCTGGTATGTGTACCCGATATGACGGTACGTGTACCCAACTTAAAATTAAAATAATAATAAATTGATATGTATCCGGTACATACGCAAGAGTACCGCACGTGTATTGGTACCCAATATAAAAAATAGATTTAGCAAATCCAAAAAATAGACATCAAGAATCTTTAGAAAATTACGAAACTTTATAATCAAATCATAGTTTTAGCAAAACACATGTATTTAACTTAATTATTTAGCTATTATCGTAATGTAAACTATATAATTATCATATCGGGGCAGGTTCGAGATCGATGGCAGGGGTGGGTACTTATAAACCTAGACCCGCCTTACCCCAATATTTGTAAAGTGGGTTCGGATTCAGGTTTTCCCTGTCAAAATCAGACCAGGGTCATGGGTATCCACAGATTTGGGTTTTTTGATTGCCATGACTAGATAAGAGCCCATCAGGTTTATATCCTATCCTACTCCTATCCAGCTCTCTTATACTTCCTGACCTGCAAATGAGCTTTTAAGACCTTGTGGTGTCTATTATGAATCATCTAATAAAGTTGTAGACAAATTGTATGCGATGTTTGTGTGGCTTGGGGTAGCCTAAGCCTATGGTCTACCGCTGTCATGCAATGGTCATGGACCCCAAGTTCAGGTCGTGACACCCTCCTTTCTCTCCCTCTGAGACCCACCGATTATGCACTAATATTATAAGGGAAATTCCATTGGCACCAGGGAATTCCTGCTTGCACCCACCGGATGGCCTATCAGATAGTGCATAATTTCAGATAGCCCATCCGAAAATAAAAAAAATACACCGAAAATTTGTATGGATGCAAATAGAATTTCCAGTGTGCATATAGAATTTCCCTATTATAAATGCCTACTATTCTACCAATGATGCCTATAGTTTCCTGCAACTGTGACTTACCTCAAAATCAGCAAATGCAACAGGCATTCCTCCCCGAGAACGCATCTTGACCAAATTGAATCCAGGATGCCTGGAAAAATTGAATGAAGACATTGAGTTGTACAATCAAAATCAATTAGATGATGAAGATTGCAGATCCAGATTTAACAAGAACCAGAAGGTCCAGCAACATTCCAATCAAATAACCAATTCTAGGGGCCCTTAGCTTAGCAATATTTACTAATAAGATAAAAGCAGCAACTTACACAGAAAAAGCTTGCTTTAATTCGTCTTCAGTGCAGTTTGGACCAAGATTTGCTATAAAGAGAGTGGAACATGGTCCACCATCAGCACCATTTCGATGCTGCTCCTGCAACAAATTTGAAAGCATTACTATCATAGTACAGAAGTTCTTAATGGGAGAAGAAGATAGCAAGATCTCTTATGAACCAGACAAATTTTCAGCTGTTCCATATCTATGGTCTGGTTGAAACAGACAAGAATCTATTCCACGAGCTTCGTTTAATGTGGGAGAAAATATTGCATGTTTTCTACAAATGCAGCAAGCTGAAATCTTTCAACATATTGATTTGTTGGACTCACTTACCACAGGTACAGCATCAGAACCAACAGCATTCTCACCACTGCACACGAGCGAAGAACATAATAGATTTAGTAAACCACTAGAATATTAGAAACAGTTGTATATTTTTTCGTTCATTTAGTATTTGTGCTAACAATTTGTAGAAGTATGGAGTTAGATATGAAAAATAGTTATTACAATTAATTGTCCTCTCAACCTTTTCGCGGTTGCTAAATCACCATGGTCGCTGCCACTTCCCGATGGCTCATCAGGCTCACTTTCGTTTTCACCTAAATGTGCAAAGAGGGGCAAGTGAGCCACATAAACAAAAGGGAAAAGAATAATAGAATATGAAACCTAAGTATCTAACTTGTCCTCCCTGTTTTCCCTTTATAATCTCACCCACCCAATTTGAATTGAAAGCTGAAACTATGAAAGAGAGACACATATAACTAGGGGTGTGTATTACAGGAGGCTCAAACAAACAAAAAGACAGTAGTTCCAAGCTAGATATAGCCATTCCAGAGGAAAAGATATCTACTTTGCCTTCAATTAAAGCAACATTACCATCATCACTTGATGAACCCTGAACATCAGCCTCAGCAACAGACCCTTTAAACCTATTATCAATAACCACATAAGCTCCACCACCTGTGCAAAATAAAAAGTCTAGTAACCATCCTGGAAAATCACTGAAGTCACTGGATATTTTAACAACTAATCAAAATAAATATTCATAATTTGGGAGTGATAGAAGAGAAGTTGCTTGAAGGAAAAAAGGAATGGAACGAAAGTGAAAATAAGAACATATCTAACAGTAATCACTACATGCATTATAGCCTAACACATTGATCTTTTACATTGTCTTCATTCTTTGATCATATTCATCTCTACCAAGAACACAATATATATACCTGGCTTACGCTTCCTCCTTGAGTTTGACCTAGCAAGTTCGATATGTAAAACAGATCCAGATTGAGGGTCAAATTTTACACCCTGATGGTCGCCATAAAAGAAAGAAATTAGATAGAAAACCAATTTCTATAAACTAAAAACATCTTAGAAGTAAAAGTACGATCCATTTTACTTTATCCTCTATTGTAGGCCAATTACTGAGCTAGACAAAGACCAAGAATAATTATAGCCAAAAAACTATTAAGAAGGATTTAGACATCATATCAATAGTTTGTTGTCTATAAAGACATGCTTTATGATAGAGCATCATGGCATCAATTGATTAATGTACTTGACTCCACCTAGTCTGAAAAGGGCTTGGCCGTTGTTAATACTTTATTCTCTAGTGGAACACGCTACATATGAGAAATGAATTAGTAACTCGTACGATATCCTTGACATATTCTCATGACTTAAATACCTTCTGCAATAATATTTTTCACCAAAAAAATGGGAACACGATACCAAAATGTTCAATCAATCTATGTAAAATAATGAAAAACAAATTTGCCTGTACTATCACAAAATGAAGCTGCCTGTAACATCTGATAGTTGCCAACAGAATTATGATGCTAAATTCTTAATATTTGATGCTCAAGGTGAGTTATGCAATTTGAAGAGTGAAATTACAATAATAACCCCTCCCGAGGTTCGACTTAATTACACTCAGCACTCTTCATGATTAAAAACTTACGCTGCTCTTCCTCGAGGCTTATTTTATCATTACCCTTATACGCCCAGGTTTATACTGCCACCACACTTATCTCCCTTCGAGGCTTATATTGTTATTATCACACTTACTTTACATACACCTCTTACAACATATATACTTGATTGAAGGGAGGTAAGTGTAATTTCAAAACAAGAGGGGTGTCAGGTGCAATTAAGAAAAATTTCACAGGAATTTGAACTTAGGCACTCACATTCAAAGCGTGCAACGCTGCCATTGCTGATGGATGGTTGAAGAAGGTAGCAAATGCAACGACCTGCAATAATTATACACTGAGATAAGTAACTTTTCATTCAATAATATCCCGAATTTTGTTGTCCGTTGAAAAAAAAAAAAAAAGCTTTTTTTTTATTTTATTTATTATTTATTGAATGCTTTTTTTTCTTTTCAAGAAAGAAGGGGAAAATGCGTACCTGGTTGGCGCGGCCGGTGTACTTGAGCTGGCAAGCGTCGAAGCCGGGGCGGCGGCGGAAGAGGTTGTGAATCTCACGCGGCTTGACGTCGTCTGGGAGACCTGAGACGAAGAGCGTGTTGATGTTACTCCGGTCATCTTGTTGGTACAGGTAATATGGATCGAATGGCTGCTGAGCCATTCGGATTTAGGTTATAGCTATGAGGAATATTCGTTATCCGCAATCGTCTTCGGTGGCGATGGTGGTGGTCGGAGAAGGAAACTTGGATGCGTGAAACAAGAACGGATGAGAGGAGAGTGGGGTTTGCTTTTGGTGCGAGGGGTTTTTTTATTTATTTTTTTTTTGTGTGAATTGTGTTTTTTTTTTACGAATCAAGTGTAATTCTTCAATGCTGCTTCAAACGGACGAAGCGGCATCACTGCTGAGCATCTTATGACGGTAGATCCGCGGAAGCAAAATCCAACGGTCATACCCATAACTTTTTTATATTTATAATGCTGGACCTTAGGCGGATTAATTTTTTGCCAAGGACACCAATTGAATACGACATCGTTTCATCTCGTGACGTTAAACGGTGTCGTTTTTGAAATTTCAAAATTTCAAAAAAAAAAAAAAAAAAAACGGTGTCGTTTTTTACTTTCTTTTACGGCGTCGTTTTGAAGTCACATATACGACATTGTTTTGTCCTTCATCATTAATGAAATGAACCCTAAGCCTCTGCCTAGAACAACCTCACTCGTTTTGCCCAAATCCTGGAGCAGTGACCGTGAGGGATTAATCCAGCAGTATAACATTTCAATTTGTATATCTACTTTCGCTTTCGCTGTGGTGTGGAGCTATTGTGGAATGGAAGCTGAAAACCCCAATGTGAACGACACATCGATTGTTACAAATCCCGACGATGGCAACTGCAAGGTATAATTTTGGCTTTTCACATTCGAATATCTTCATTCTTGCTTTGTGTTTTTGTTTCCTCTTTTTTTTTTTGTTGTGAGTTCGTTGAAGCGAGCCATCTTTTCACATTTTTAGGCAAACCATATGGAAGACAATAGGGATGGAACTGAGGAAGATGATTTCACCTTTATCAAGGGAGTGGAGGAGCTTGGCAAAATTAGCTTTACCACTTTAACAGAGGAACAGGTGATGATGTTTAAATTTGCTGATTTAGAAGTTGCATACCAGTTCTATAATGAGTATGTAAAATCAAGAAGGTTTGGGGTAAGGAAGGAGAAGGGTGGAAAAATAAAGGGTAGTAATGATATTTCATGGAAACTATTTGTTTGCTCAAGAGAGGGTAAACGAGATAAGAAATATGACAACTTGGATGCCCGTAAGAGATTACCCAGAGCCAAAACTAGGTGCGGTTGTTTGGCACAATTTCGTGTTTATGTTGATTCCAACACTGGTGGACGGAAGGTAGTAAAGTTCTACGATAAGCATACTCATCCAGTGTTAGATAGGAAGTTTGATGGTATGCTTCCCTCTCACTGTAGGATGACCGAGGTTGATAAGGGTCAAATGATTAACATGAAAAAGGTTGGCATAACCATTCCGAAGATGTTCAGGTCATTTGTCCGCCAATCTGGTGGACCTCAGTTTGTTCGGTTTAGGAAAAAGCAACTTTTTTTTATAAGATGTGAAGGCAAGGAGACGGCGATGCTAATGCAACATTAGAAAAAACTTAGACAGATGGCCAGCATTGATCATGCATTTTATTGGAAGCATTCTGTTGATTCTGAAGGTCGTTTGAAAAATATTTTCTGATGTGATGGTACGTCTAGAAGGGATTATGAAGTCTTCGGTGATGTAGTGGGTTTTGATGCAACTTACGGTAAGAACAAGCATAAATGCCTCATGGTGGTTTTTTTAGGTGTTAATCACCACACGCAAACCGTTGTTTTCGATACAGCAATTGTGTCGGATGAATTTGAGAGCACTTATGTTTGGGTACTAGAGAATTTTTTGGTTGCTATGAAGGGAAATATCCAAAATCGGTTATAACCGATGGAGACCATTCTATGAAGAATGCAATTGCTAGAGTCTTTCCGGAGGCACATCATAGGCTTTGTGCCTCCGGAAAGACTCTCCTACACTCATATTCAAACTATTCACACATTCATAAGAAACAAATGAATGTGTAACTCTAAAGTCAAACAGGATATTACAAGACTGACCATTGAGCAAGTAATGACCTTGCACGAGATCAGAGGATTGGTTTGCTTCCACACCACTAAGAGTGAAAACTTTGCCAGAAATAATAGGTTTATCAGTTGTCCCCTTCGGATTGGTCTTGGCCGGTTCTTTGCAATCACGAGCAAAATGACCATGCTTCCCAAAGTTGAAACAACCACTTGTTGCCCAGCAAACTCTTCCATAATGATGACGTTTGCACTTCTCACAGTATGGAACATCACTGCGAGACTTGCCTCAGCCATCAACCTTAGCCTTTCCCTTGCCTCTATCCTTGCCAGAATATGGACCCTTCCCTCTGCGATCAAACCCTTTACGCCTCTGTGGTCCATAGTTTTGATGATCCCTTCTCTCTGACACTTGAACTTCTTTTGCCTTCTTGTCATTTTCATACATCCTACACATATCCACAAGTGTAGGGAAACTCTGAATTCTCTGATAACTGAACACAAACTTCAGCTTGGGCTTCAAACCGGCCACCTTCAAACTTGATACACTTTCCCCTCTCATCTGGGTTGTTCTGATAGTAGGGAGAGTACTTCATCAACTTCTCAAACTTTGCAGCATACTCTCCTAAACTCATATCCCCTTGCTTTAGCTGCAGAAACTCAACTTCCTTCTTCCTCCTCAAGTCTTCCGGAAAGTATTTATTGAGTAACTTCTCCATAAACACTCCCCAGTTGACCTCTCTTCCTTCATAATTCAATAGCTGAGCAGTATGGTTCCACCAATTCTCAGTCTCCCCTTCCAACATATAGACTGCATATGTCACCTTCTGAGCATCAGACTTTTGGATTCAACAGTCCCAGTATTGCACTGGTGAGGTGAATTAGTTTGTTGTTGTTGCTGATACTGCTGCTGCATACCTTCCAAAATAGCTGTGATCCTTTCCAGCATCACATTCGTATGACTTTGGTTTCTAGTCGTCATATTAGACCTGCACTATGGGCTTATGGTCATATATGATTGACAAAAGAAACACTCAATCATCCAACCTAAACTAAGACTATACCCAATAGTTTCAGCTAGCCCACACAATTTGTATCTATTACTTATCAAAGTAAGATACAAACAAATCAAAACAATCATAAAACATAACATGAATCATACACTGTTGTAACCTGATCAATGTGGATGACTATTTCCTATGGACTACTTCTTCAGCCATAGGATCATTTATGCTCTGATACCACAAAGTGCAACACCCTCTTTCACTCCCCGAGTAATTAAGAATAATAAATAAATATATATTACCCGGAAATATTATGGACTTGTTATAGTATTAGAATTTTTAGGAAATAAATTTTTCTTTTCTTTCTTTTGAAATTCTAGGTGTGCAAATCACAAAAACCTTTGGATCTCGAAAAATAACTTATACATTGAGTAAACGTTGGATTTGGCGTCCTTTGCAATTGATAAATTATAACTTATGAACTTAGAAAATAAGGAATGAGATAGCATTAGTTTGACATTAAAACTTAGTATAGTTTTGTTATTAAAAACTACAAGTGAAGCTATCTCGTATTATTCCAAATAGAGCTTAGGACATTATTCTTTCGCAATGGCATAACCGAATCCTTTTTAAATAATATCAGAGTAAGCGGAAAATCGTTGGACTATGAATGATAAGCATAAACATAATATATATATATATATATCAGTGATAAAAGATACATATTCCAGGTAGTCGGATAAGCGAGTCCAAGAAAACAAGTCGTACAATGTTGGAATCATATTAATTATCAACATAATCATTATCAAGAATAATCATCATCATTATACACATGGCAGCCACACTGTTCCATGTCTTCATATAGCGGCCACACCGTACTGTATGGAATCATATCACACTTATCATACATATGGCGGCCACACCGTTCCACATGTCTTCGTATAGCGGCCACACCGTACTATATGGAATCATCTAAGCTCACGATCCCACGTCGGATGTAACACTCATTTTATGTCATCTTAGTTTATAAGAAAAGTAAGAAGTTTATGAAAACTTGGACTTGTTATCGTTGGAAAAAGATCTGAAAATAATAATTTTCCCTTCCCTTGAAAATTCTTTTTCACAAACACTTGATTTGTAATGAGGTTGACTAACAAAATCAGAGCTTGCGGAAACATAGTAAAGTCATCATATTGTACCCCCAAAATTTATCAAGTGTAACAAGTCCATGAATACCAAATAAGTATAATTATGAAACTGAATTCCTCTTATGATACCTTTTTCCAAAATGTATCATATAAATTCTATTAAAAATAGAAATGTTATAGAGCTGGTCACTGGTCCTTTGTCCAAACATCCTTCTGGTCGGATCCTCGATATCTACACAACGGGTTCCCAACCCACATTTTCTACACTCTGCAAGCACCTAAGGGACATCTCCCCTTACTGATTCTTGTGCAAGCTAGATGCACGATCAACACCTAATAAGGGCATGGGGGTTAGCTATACATATTCGTATACTCAAATGAGAATAAAACTAACATCCACAAGTTAACATGTAGCAAATCATGATGCATAATCATATGAGCACACCCGGTTAATCTGAATAATTCTTTCAATGCAGGTGGCATGATGCATGATTTCCTTCCACAACTGAGGCCTCTAAAAGTCCATCTTGGACGTCCATCCAATACACCGTTGTGTTCCCGGAACACCGACATTCGTTCCCAGAACGTAATGCCGAACCATACTTGGATGATAAGCATTCACTCCCAGAGTGTGCATCACGTTCCCAAAACGTGTAGCAAACCATACTTGGATAAATAAGCATCACTCCCAGAGTGTGCATCACGTTCCCAGAACGCATACGTTCCTAGAACGTATAAAAACCAGGTCCCGGACACTGGCCACATATCTATAATGTGTCATCCAGTAGGTTGCTTATCAAAGTGTTCCCAGAACACCAACATACGTTCCCAGAACGTATAAAACCAGGTCCCAGACACTGGCCACATATCTATAATGTGTCATCAAGTAGGTTATAATTTGGTACTCCCGGAGTACCCTCCTCATATTCCCAGAATATGATAAACGTTCCTACCAACCAAACTTCCATTCTATATGAATGCACAATCATCAAGGTTGGTTTTATCTTTAATTCAATTATTATACCAATGTGTTCCCAGAACACTAACATACGTTCCCCGAGCGTATCACAAACCATACTTGGAATAAAATCAAGCACCACTCCCAAAGTGTGCATCACGTTCCCAGAACGTCTCCAAGAAACCATGTCCCAGACAATGGCCACATTCCCAGAATGTGTCATCAAGTAGGTTGCATTAGTTTAGTACTCCTAGAGTACATGGTCAAGTACCCGAACATCACAAACTATCCTTGCCAACCTATTTCATTACCTTTCTCTATGCATGTATTGCATGCATAATTTACTAAGGTTGGTCTTTCCATTAATTACTGTGATTTAGAAATATTCCAATTTCTCTTTTGAATGACTTATTTGAGGTATAGTCTTTGACACAAAAATTCTCCTTTGAAATATCCCAAAACATGTCATTAAACTTAGATTGGTAAAACAAAGTCAATGGTATTCAAAAACTTAACTTTTTATTTTTCAGATTCAGGTACTAACCGGTTACAGTTCCAGGCTAACCGGTTAGATTTACAAACCTGAACTGTTTACCATTGCAATTCAGAAAACCCTTTTTCTTGAATTCTCTACTCAATTCAAAACACTTTTAACTTTATTTTTATACCTCAAAAACCATTGTTTCATCATTCAAAAGTCCAAATCACATATTCTTTTCCAGTGAACATAATTTCACTTGAAATTATTCCATCAATTTAAGGCATAAATAGCAATCTTTCCAATCTGAATTTTTGCATGATAACAACTCATGTTTCAGACTATGCATACTGAATTTAAGGCTTAGATTTGAGTAAAAACCCTTTAAGGTTTCAGAACTGATTTGCAACTAATTTTTCTTTGAAAATTTTACAGTGTCTAACCGGTTACAAAAATCGTGTAACCGGTTAGATTATGCAGTCTGACCATTAAAACAAGAGTTTTAACAACTCATTTTCTTCCTTTCTCAAATCTAACCCTAACTCAATATGCACAAAGTTCATATGCCTTAAAACAAACATGTTTACACCCAGAAACACATTCATATTGCATGCATCAAGTTTATGGTATCAAATTGCATGAAAATTCACATAAACACAATTTAATACGACAAAACTTAGATTAAGCACTTAAACTCAGAATTAAGCATCGACATAGCTTGCATGCATCAATTGAAAATTGCTCAAAACAACAATTGAGCTCAAATTGGCCTCCAAGCCATCTATCCATTTCAACTTATGCCCTTTGAGTCTCTTGGTGACTCATCCTATATTCTACCACAATTTATTCTCATTCTAGAAAATAGTAAGCTTCCCCCTTACCTTAGGTTCGTGCTTGATCCAAAACATTGCAGAGAGAAAGGCTCCAACATAGATTTCCATGAAATCCACAGTTCTGCTCTCAGTCACGATTTCTATCAACAGGGTCCAAAGACCAGAAGATTTGACATAGCAATTGGCCAAAGAAATTGGGGAAAACAATTAGGACTCAAAGTAGGATACATGCACTAGAGAATCAAGAAGTTTGAGGCTTAGAGATCGACTACACTTACCAAAATTGAGTCTGGAAGTCAGCTCCCAGAATCAGAATCACAGAAAACCCAGATTTCTACCTCCAACTTCCAAGCTTAATTTCTCCTTCCACACGAACCCTCAACTCTCAAGGTGTATATCACTGAAAAGCTCTTGATGTAAGCTTTTCAGAAAGGTGTATATCACTCTCTGATACTCAAAGACGAAGACGAATTGCTCAGAGCAATTCAGAAACCCTAATCTCCCTTCTTCAACAAGATTTCAGAGGAACAACACTTCATCCCTCAACAATTCACCTATTTATAGCCAAATCCAGGTTACATGCACCTTGCCGCGTGTATTGCCACTCAATTCATGCAGCAATCGTGGCGATTAACGAGTAATCCAAGTGATTACTCATCAAAATCCACTAAACCAGTTTCTGTGTTCATCGTCTAACCGGTTACAGGGCATTACTAACCGGTTAGATTAGTTCAAAAATTATTATTTTTAAATCTTTCCCTCCAAGAACCTTTCTAATATTGCTTTTTAGTCCTCCTTCAGGGACCAAAATGCAATTTCCTTACATTTTGCATTTATTTGCCATATAAAAATATTTCCACTTATTTTTATATTTAAGGCTAATTAAATACAAAACGTAAACTCAAAAAATTCTATAAATTAATAATAAAACTTTTTATTATTAATTTCCTATTATTCGGGAGACGAAAATTAGGGGTGTTACACTACTCCCCCACTTAAAAGGAATTTCGTCCCCGAAATTCATCTTTTGAAGTTTTCCACTTTTCCAAAATATTTTTATACTAGAAATCTTCATCTAGCTCCCAAAATTTGTTCTTTTAGGGTCCTCCCCCACTTAAAAGAGTTTCGATATATTCCTTGTATTTTGAAACATGTCAAATAAAACCCTTCAGGAAAAACTTTCCAAACTAAACCACAAGGATTTTTCATATAAAACTCTTGTGTGAAAGAATTTCTTTTAAAAGAAATACTCTTTATACTTCACATAAATATTTTTCAATTAAAACATTTTCCAATAAACTTTTTAGGCCGCGCACTCTGATCTTTCGAGCACGATCAAAGAAACATTTGTATGACTTCCTTTCTTAATAGTTTGAGACATTAGGGTGATCAGTCCTAATATTCAATCCATTAATAACAAAGTCATCCCTTTCAGATATAATCTTTCGCAAGAAAGACCATACGACAGGTCTTTAAGTTAGATGAACTTAAAGATAGGGTAATTATCACTATCAGACTTAGTTAGATAGTCAATTTCTAGAGACATTTTCGTTGGGGAGACAAAGTTTTGTCCTATCCCGGTGGTTGTTAATCTCTCTAGCCATAACTGATCTTTCTATTTCTGTAGTGTCCACAAATTTTATCACATCCAACTGTGATAAGGGTTTTGATCACAGAAAAAAAAATTGAAGTTGAACTCCCAATAGAATATTGATACTTTCAAACGATTAGATTAACGTAGTCAAAAACATTTGATTACGTTAACTCAGATCAAAGGAAGAGATAGACTTGGGTTGTCTACGTTAGGATTACACTCAACTCTCATCTCAGTCGGTGAATTCTTCTCGTGCTGGATTCGTCCATTCCTTCCTCACCTTTTCCTTCAAGATGTTTCGGTGAATAATACTCCAGCTTCCTACAATCGGAATTGACTATTCCCTTAGGTACATCACAATTAAACTCCAAGTGATGTGCCTCACAGTTTTCACCTCGAGATGGACAAATGTTCCCTTTCCTATTCCCTCCTTAGCCACTTTTCTCCAATCGAGGATTCCTTAACCTCGATATTTCCGTGGTAGATATTCTCCCACTTACCTTTCCTCTTTCTCCCATTGGGCCTTTATTTCATCAATCTTTCCCTTATTCTGAATTCTGATACTTCTCGCATGAAATTCATGTACTTTCCCCATAGTCCTCATACATGCTTACCACATCAAAAAATTCCTTATTCCTTGATAGTTGATAGCTGACTTGGTTTCGAACCTAATCTATTCTTGAAGTTCATGCCTTTGAATTTCTCATCTAGGTTGCCCTAGACAACACTTCATAAATCCCTTGCCTCCATAATATATTTTCTAATATCCATAATCACCGACTTTAATTCTAAAGATTAAATCTCATTTATCCCTTTCAGCTCCTCATCTCCTGTTTGAAATTTACGAATCTGATTCAAGAATTTGTTGGTGATTGGCAACATTCCCAATCTAATACTTAGAGGGTTCCTCCTGGGTTACCAGACTTAGGTCTCTAAATTCCTCAATCAGAATAGCCTCCTTGACCATCATTGAGCTCACAGAAATAGCCTTTCAGCTCAAACCGTCTGCAACTACGTTTGCTAAACCAGGATGATAATGGAGCTCAAAGCCATAATCTTTAAGAAACTCCATCCATCGCTTTTATTTTACATTCAACTCTTCCTCTTCTTATTGTCATCCATACTTTCGAACTCCAAACTTGTTCATAAATCATAACCTTCTCATCTTAACACCTATTGTTTCCTTTGCATCATCCAGCTAAATCCTCTACCTTCTCCAATTGGAGTGGCTCCTTAATTTCAACTCTCGATTAATCCATAAGTATTATAATTCAATCCTCTTAAATCAATTTCAATGATGAATCAAGGCATTAAGTTATTTCATCACATTAATTCCTTCCTTAAACTTTAATTAGGTAATTGACATTGAGTTGGGATTGGAGGAAGATGTCTACTAATACCAAAAGTTCCTTCACAAAGGACTTAAATTTTTATTTTAAACTTTCAGCTTCTAACCGGTTACAAGAAACTCTAACCGGTTATGAAGTATAGTTTTAGAAACAAAACCAAAGAATTTCAAAACCATTTTCTTTACATCATCCAATCCAACTCGAAATAGGATTTATTCATAATCTAATACCTTGATTCCAACTGAATTCATCACTGAAATGATTTAAATCATAGTCTACTCACCTTTTTCCATAATTCCTCTTAGACTAATCATATTATGTTGGGGTATAATCCATCACCACCCCACCATAATTAAACAACACCCTACCATTTAATACCATCAGTTGATCTTTTCCAAGTCAACTTGGTCAGAGGCCATGCGATCTTAGAAAATCCCTCAACATTTCGGCGATAATATCCAGCCAGCCCTAAGAAACTTCTCACCTCAGTCACAGTCTTAGGTTGTTCCTATTTCAACCCTAAACTTACCCTTGCTGGATCCATCGCAATTTCTTCTTTAAAGATCACATGCCCTGCGAACGTAACTTCACTCAACCAAAACTCATTTTTGGCGAGCTTATCACACAACTACTCCTCCTGCAGGAGTTTCAACACAATCCGGAGATGTTCCTCATGCTCCTCCGAATTCTTAGAATAAACCACAAACGAATCCGAATATAATCTAAAGGTATCGTTCTTATAGTTCATAAAAGAACAAGTGCATTAGTCAATCCGAACGACATTATTTCCTACTCATAATGTCCGTATCGAGATCAAAAATGCAGTCTTAAGTGTATCCCTGTCCCGAATCCTGTTTTGGGGTTAATCCAACCTCCAATCAATCTTAGAAAACACTTAGACTCCTTTAATCGGATCCAACCAAAATCTTTTCTACTTGTTTCTCCCATTTGACCATTCTCGATGGTACCATATTATAACGGTAGTAGAGATAGAATCAGTTTCAAGAATTGACTTGATTCCAAACTCTATCGTTTCACTCAAAGGTAAACCTGGCATCATTTCCTACAACCCAGATTTCTTTAACCCCCTTTCTTCCTTTATTGCTTCCCAGAATCAACACATGGGTTCATTGAATTCCAGATTCGAAACTTGGGAATCCCAATACAGGGTTGTTCTATCGTCATTGATCATGATCACTTGATCCCTCGGCTCCCAAACCGTGCTTAAGATCAAATGTAATCATGACACAGGTAGAGAGACAAAGTCTAATACCTTAATAGTACGATCTAGACGTACCTTGGAAATGACTACAAGAAGGTTTGTAGAAGTCTCCACTTGAGATAACATATTGGGTAAGGCATAGAGCAACTTCGATCACTACCCTTATCCGAAAGGAACAAAAGAAAGGATAGCTTTAGAGTTTAACAAACTCAGCAAGGTTGATCTTTAAGAAGATCACTGCCCTACACTCGGTCTAAAAAGTTGATTAACTTTAACACGAGTGAGGGTAAACACTCCTCCTCAGAGTCGAGGACTCAACTATAACTCCTTAAAATTTCCTCATCACTGGTTCTATGAAAACATAATAAACCAACACTATGGTTTTAGGTTGACCACATGTCTAAAGAGAAGCATACGGCTATCATACTTCGACTTAGACCTCATAGAACACTTCTTAATAGCAGAATAAGCTACTTATCTAGAGCCATTACCCATAACCTTAGCTCTAGTTTGGAAGTATATGGAAGCATACTTCCCAGGAACATTGCAGATATCGATGACCAGCGTATTGGACCACACACCCAAGGACCAAGAGTCAGGACCATTGCTCTGATACCATAAAAGTGTAACACTCATTTTATGTCATCTTAGTTTATAAGAAAAGTAAGAAGTTTATGAAAACTTGGACTTGTTATCGTTGGAAAAAGATCTGAAAATAATAATTTTTCCTTCCCTTGAAAATTATTTTTCACAAACACTTGATTTGTAATGAGGTTGACTAACAAAATCAGAGCTTGCGGAAACATAGTAAAGTCATCATATTGTACCCCCAAAATTTATCAAGTGTAACAAGTCCATGAATACCAAATAAGTATAATTATGAAACTGAATTCCTCTTATGATACCTTTTTCCAAAATGTATCATATAAATTCTATTAAAAATAGAAATGTTATAGAGCTGGTCACTGGTCCTTTGTCCAAACATCCTTCTGGTCGGATCCTCGATATCTGCACAACGGGTTCCCAACCCACCTTTTCTACACTCTGCAAGAACCTAAGGGACATCTCCCCTTACTGATTCTTGTGCAAGCTAGATGCACGATCAACACCTAATAAGGGCATGGGGGTTAGCTATACATATTCGCATACTCAAATGAGAATAAAACTAACATCCACAAGTTAACATGTAGCAAATCATGATGCATAATCATATGAGCACACCCGGTTAATCTGAATAATTCTTTCAATGCAGGTGGCATGATGCATGATTTCCTTCCACAACTGAGGCCTCTAAAAGTCCATCTTGGACGTCCATCCAATACACCGTTGTGTTCCCGGAACACCGACATTCGTTCCCAGAACGTAATGCCGAACCATACTTGGATGATAAGCATTCACTCCTAGAGTGTGCATCACGTTCCCAGAACGTGTAGCAAACCATACTTGGATAAATAAGCATCACTCCCAGAGTGTGCATCACGTTCCCAGAACGCATACGTTCCTAGAACGTATAAAAACCAGGTCCCGGACACTGGCCACATATCTATAATGTGTCATCCAGTAGGTTGCTTATCAAAGTGTTCCCAGAACACCAACATACGTTCCCAGAACGTATAAAACCAGGTCCCAGACACTGGCCACATATCTATAATGTGTCATCAAGTAGGTTATAATTTGGTACTCCCGGAGTACCCTCCTCATATTCCCAGAATATGATAAACGTTCCTACCAACCAAACTTCCATTCTATATGAATGCACAATCATCAAGGTTGGTTTTATCTTTAATTCAATTATTATACCAATGTGTTCCCAGAACACTAACATACGTTCCCCGAACGTATCGCAAACCATACTTGGAATAAAATCAAGCACCACTCCCAAAGTGTGCATCACGTTCCCAGAACGTCTCCAAGAAACCATGTCCCAGACAATGGCCACATTCCCAGAATGTGTCATCAAGTAGGTTGCATTAGTTTAGTACTCCTAGAGTACAGGGTCAAGTACCCGAACATCACAAACTATCCTTGCCAACCTATTTCATTACCTTTCTCTATGCATGTATTGCATGCATAATTTACTAAGGTTGGTCTTTCCATTAATTACTGTGATTTAGAAATATTCCAATTTCTCTTTTGAATGACTTATTTGAGGTATAGTCTTTGACACAAAAATTCTCCTTTGAAATATCCCAAAACATGTCATTAAACTTAGATTGGTAAAACAAAGTCAATGGTATTCAAAAACTTAACTTTTTATTTTTCAGATTCAGGTACTAACCGGTTACAGTTCCAGGCTAACCGGTTAGATTTACAAACCTGAACTGTTTACCATTGCAATTCAGAAAACCCTTTTTCTTGAATTCTCTACTCAATTCAAAACACTTTTAACTTTATTTTTATACCTCAAAAACCATTGTTTCATCATTCAAAAGTCCAAATCACATATTCTTTTCCAGTGAACATAATTTCACTTGAAATTATTCCATCAATTTAAGGCATAAATAGCAATCTTTCCAATCTGAATTTTTGCATGATAACAACTCATGTTTCAGACTATGCATACTGAATTTAAGGCTTAGATTTGAGTAAAAACCCTTTAAGGTTTCAGAACTGATTTGCAACTAATTTTTCTTTGAAAATTTTACAGTGTCTAACCGGTTACAAAAATCGTGTAACCGGTTAGATTATGCAGTCTGACCATTAAAACAAGAGTTTTAACAACTCATTTTCTTCCTTTCTCAAATCTAACCCTAACTCAATATGCACAAAGTTCATATGCCTTAAAACAAACATGTTTACACCCAGAAACACATTCATATTGCATGCATCAAGTTTATGGTATCAAATTGCATGAAAATTCACATAAACACAATTTAATACGACAAAACTTAGATTAAGCACTTAAACTCAGAATTAAGCATCGACATAGCTTGCATGCATCAATTGAAAATTGCTCAAAACAACAATTGAGCTCAAATTGGCCTCCAAGCCATCTATCCATTTCAACTTATGCCCTTTGAGTCTCTTGGTGACTCATCCTATATTCTACCACAATTTATTCTCATTCTAGCAAATAGTAAGCTTCCCCCCTTACCTTAGGTTCGTGCTTGATCCAAAACATTGCAGAGAGAAAGGCTCCAACACAAATTTCCATGAAATCCACAGTTCTGCTCTCAGTCACGATTTCTATCAACAGGGTCCAAAGACCAGAAGATTTGACATAGCAATTGGCCAAAGAAATTGGGGAAAACAATTAGGACTCAAAGTAGGATACATGCACTAGAGAATCAAGAAGTTTGAGGCTTAGAGATCGACTACACTTACCAAAATTGAGTCTGGAAGTCAGCTCCCAGAATCAGAATTACAGAAAACCCAGATTTCTACCTCCAACTTCCAAGCTTGATTTCTCCTTCCACACGAACCCTCAACTCTCAAGGTGTATATCACTGAAAAGCTCTTGATGTAAGCTTTTCAGAAAGGTGTATATCACTCTCTGATACTCAAAGACGAAGACGAATTGCTCAGAGCAATTCAGAAACCCTAATCTCCCTTCTTCAACAAGATTTCAGAGGAACAACCCTTCATCCCTCAACAATTCACCTATTTATAGCCAAATCCAGGTTACATGCACCTTGCCGCGTGTATTGCCACTCAATTCATGCAGCAATCGTGGCGATTAACGAGTAATCCAAGTGATTACTCATCAAAATCCACTAAACCAGTTTCTGTGTTCATCGTCTAACCGGTTACAGGGCATTACTAACCGGTTAGATTAGTTCAAAAATTATTATTTTTAAATCTTTCCCTCCAAGAACCTTTCTAATATTGCTTTTTAGTCCTCCTTCAGGGACCAAAATGCAATTTCCTTACATTTTGCATTTATTTGCCATATAAAAATATTTCCACTTATTTTTATATTTAAGGCTAATTAAATACAAAACATAAACTCAGAAAATTCTATAAATTAATAATAAAACTTTTTATTATTAATTTCCTATTATTTGGGAGACGAAAATTAGGGGTGTTACATCGGAGCTAATCATTCATCGTACATCATTCAATATTATCATTCTCAAATCATAATCAAATCGTAATCGATAATTATCATTCTCAAATCATAATCAAATCATCATCAATATTATCATTCTCAAATTATTATATGGCATTCATCATCGATAGTTGTCCTTCTTAATTCATTACATTCAAATCATAAACTTATTCATAATAATCATTTTCAAATAATCAAACCAACATCTATAACCATGAATCTAAATTCATCAAATTTAAGTTATAATGTATTCAACAAGAGATTCAAACAATAATTCACTAATTATTATCAGTCATAAACCAATAAATTTTATAAAATTCTTACCAAATGGATAGCTTAAGTTTTCATGAAATCATCAAGGTTAATGACACTAAGCTAATAACCCAAAATTCATAATACCTACTAAGCTCTTAAACCATGTATAGATTATATTTAATTTTTATCAACTTTCAATCTGGGTAATCGATTACTAATCCCTGGTAATCGATTACCAGCAGACCTGACAGCATACTTAGCCATTTTCTCCAACCAACTCATTCTAATTCATGGTCTAACTTCTTTATTATTAGTGTGCAGCGTACATACCATATTTAAGAAAACATTTCAGCCTTTATTCACTTCATTAATATCATTTCATATATGTGTGAACTATACTCAATTCACTAACATGTGAAATCATTAACCACAACATATAAAGTTATGAACTACAAAAAATTATTAACCTAAAACAATTCTTTTAGTCTTATTTCATGTCCTTAAGGTCTAATTATAAGCCTAAGTTCCATTTTATTCCATCACATGACTGATCTGTCCTCACAACAGTCAGGGTAATCGATTACCACGACTGGTCTAAGAGTAGACAGCCATGGTTTCACCAATTTTACTCATTCCAATTTGTTGGAAACCAACAAGCGGCTCAAAAAAATACTAGAGGGGGGGTGAATAGTGTTTTGGAGCCTTGATATCAAATTTTCGATTGCGAATGAGAATGGTTTTGAGAAAACAGATTTTCTAACAAAATTTGAAATACTTAATTGATTAATGAATAGACTAATCAATTAATGCCTGAAGCTTAGAAAACAATTAATCGATTAACAAGTCAGTTACTCGATTAATGCCTGAAAGGTGATTTAAAACTAATCGATTAATACAACAGTTAATCGAATAACTACGTGCAAAACAGCAAAAATCACTTTCAATCAGAATCACAGCAGAAATCAAATGCCAAGAATGCAAGAACAACTATCTAAAGAATTAATAACAACACTAATTAAATTTACCAATCCAAATTAGTGTTAATTCACTATGAAATATGAAAAGCCCCAATTCTAACCTAATTGTTCAATTGGTTTGTTAATTCACTCAAAACTTAAAGAAAGTAAAAGATAGAAGACAAGATATTTTATCCTGGTTCACTATCAATCCACCGAGAGCTACATCCAGTCCCCTCTACCGCAATAGAGAGATTTCCACTAGAAAACAATTGTGTAGATTACAATGGATAAAAGAGAAACCTCACTCAAATTATCCCATCCTTTCAAGAGAGTACCAATCTCTTGAAAATCTACCCCACCAATTGTTCTTCTAAATATCTTGAATCGTTCTTGTTGAAGCAACCTCTCCAACCGATTCCTTTCTTCTTGCTTTGAGTTCTTCAAAGACTTCCAATTGTGAATATCTTCACTTCATTGAAATTGTTGAATCCTTGAGTGCACAACCCTTGTTGTAGAATGATTCAACCAAACTATTTAGCCCTTAAAAACTAATATCTCAATATCTATGTGAATTGAAGAGTATGAGAAAGTGAAGAATGAGATTGGAAAAAAATAAGACTTTAATCTTGATAGAACTCTAAGAAATTGAATAGCTCTTTTGTGAAAAGTAATAGCATGAAAGTATCTTGAAAATTGTGAAAGTGTGTAAACAAATCAAAGTCACAATGAAAAGCTTTTAAACAAAATAATTTTTCTGTTATAACAGCTATTAATCGATTAACGTTAACCCTTAATCGATTAACCATTGTTAATGAAACATCTTAAAGCAATCATACACGTGTTAATCGATTAAGCCTTGTGAGCTAATCGATTAACCACGGTAAAGGTGATTAAAAATTAGCTTTTCAAATATGTTTTGATTTCTACTTTCACGTGAGCTATTTTCTATCAAGTTAATCTCATATCACCATATACTCAACAATTCATTTACCTAAATTGAGATAAACCTAAGCTACCACCCAACTCTCATATGAAGTAAAATAAAATATTACAAATTATTGCAACATCATATGAAATAACTAATAACTTGAAAGGTGCTTGGCTTGAAGGTTGTTGATGCTTGAGGTTCGCACAAATTGGTTTGTTGTCATCAAAACATTACATTCTTACACAATTCTCATTTCCAGTCCTAAACAACTTTATATAGGCATTAACAACACATATCAAAGCTTAAATATAGTAACCAAGTGGTTGTCTTGATCTCCAAACCAAGCAACCATGTCTTGGCCATTTTATTCAATCAATTCATGTCATATAATCATCAAACTTTCACAATCAATAATCCTAGCAATATGAATGACTCTCCCATACCTTAAGCAAGTTTGGACAGCCCTTAACAAGTTCTCAAAATCCCTAGGACAACAACCCCAAAGACAACAACAACAACTTCAAACTCAGCAACACAGCCCCAAGAACAAAGGAGGAAACACAAGAAATTCTCAAGCTTTCACTCACTAATTCAAGACTTATGGTGCTGCAACTCAAGGCATGTCACAAGCACAAATTTGAGAGGTAATTTGGACAGAGTTTTGGTAAGAAAAAGCATGAAAAATTAAGCAAAATAACATCACCAACACATGCTATTTATAGAGGGAAAAAAGAAGGGAGATGAGGTAAGGGATGAAGTAAGCCATGACTTCATCTCTTTCCTACACCACACAATGGTCCTAGACCATCTAGGAGCCATACAATGGTCCTAGACCATCTAGGAGCCACACAATGGTCCTTAGGAATGAAAAATATCAAGGTTTCCACGAGCTTCTAGCTTCCACTGCCTTAAAACTACATCAGATACAGACTGGTAGTCGATTACCCCGACATGGTAATCGATTACCATGACTTAAATTTGACCATAATTTAAATTTTGACCTGGTTAATCGATTACTGGCTCTGGTAATCGTTTACCTAGACTTTTTGACCTCCAAATACAAATTCCACCGTTGGATTTGAAGACAAGAGGGCTAGGAAGCTCGTCTCCAAATTTGGGCACGATCCGACGGTTAACGAATGAGATATGACCAGATCTTTGGATGACGTTTTTACTAAAATATCATCTTCATAAATTTTCTATTTAAATCTTTCTTGCCCAAAACTATTTTATTTTAAAAATGTGTTTCTTCTTGGTTTATTTCCAAAATACTTCTCTTAAAATAATTTTCAATAATAAATTATTATTTACTCTTTGTACAAAAATGAGGGATATTACACAAGACCCCAAGGAGTCTAAATTTTTGATATCTAAAACAGATTAATAGACATATTCTTGGATTTTTTTGTTAACTTCTTTTTTTAAGGAACAAGAAGAATGGTTGAAGTAAGTTGATGCATGACTTACAAATGTTGAGGAACAAAAAGAATTCGTGAAATGTGTTTGATTGATATATAGTCTTATTGCATCTATTGCAGTGACTGATTTTTGTGTATGAAAAGGGATAACATGTTTGATTTAATTATTTTGAAATTTTCCTTTTCACAACATTATGGAGTCATTGATGCTGAAAAGATTTGGGATTATTATTCGATGTAGATGATGAAGAGGTCTATCACTTTAAATGACTTGTGTCCTATATTGTGTTGGCTTTTCAAGGGAGCAAAGTTGGTTATCTTTGGATCAATTTTGTGGCAAATCTCCTCAACAGTCTTAGGCTTAATTATTGCATTGATTGCTATGTTTATGCTATCAGTATGTTGTTTAACTTTATTTCTATTTGTTAACAAAATAAAATAGCTTCCACAGCACCAATTAAGCTTAAGACTGTCTAGGAAGTTTGTCACAAAATTGATCCAAAAATAATCCGCTTTGCTCCCTTAAAAAGCCAACACAATCTAAGACACAAGTAATTTAAAGGGGCATACCTCTTCATCATCTCCATCAAATAATAATTCCAATGCTTTTCAACAGCAATGACTTCATAATGTTGTGAAAAAGAACATTGCAAAAGAATTAAATCAAACACTTTAATCAAACACATTTGTCTTAACCACCATTATAATAAAAAAAAAGTCCCCATCTCTAGAACATTGTGACGAACCTAACTTGAAGTAAGGGGGAGAATTTTGCGAAACTACGATTGGAGTCTCTACATTCTTCCTTCAAACAAAATGAGCATCCAAGGGTAAATAATCACAAAGGAGGTAACAGAACTAGAAAATGGACATTAAAAAAACTACAATTGAAATGGGTTCAATGAAGGAGAAATTAGTCACAAAAAGATGAATGGGTATTCCTATTCAGATCTAGGGCCATCGCATTTGGGTCACGGCGGTGAGACGAGGATGTGGACCCTTCTTTTGTGCAGACACGATAGTTTGAAAAGGAAGCATACGGGGCAACACGAGGTGTGGCAGCATCGAGTTCACGAGAAACAGAGGCATCGAAATTGTGGAATATTATTTTAGCAACGGGATGCATGACAGAAAAGGAGGAATGCGAGGGCAAAGGGCACGACTCTGATGAAGGAATTGGCATATACTTGTTTGGCAGAATGAGGATCCTCTCCATTACCACACTTCATTGGAAATCTCCAGTACTTGAGTTGATACAGCGACACATGGCTAGTCAAGAAATGGATGGCTAAGATTTAAAATGAAATGAATCAATCCAAAATAAAATAGCAAAATCCCTAAACTCCGTATCCCTTTCATTTATCTCGGACAAACAAAGGAACCCAACAGCCAAACTAACCGGCCTCAACAGGTGCTACAGTGGTCGATGCGACAGTGGCGTCGCTCGCTGCCACCCTTCTTCGCCGGTGTCGCATTGGTACTACTACCTCGTCAATCTCGTTTCCATCATAACCCTTCCTATCACCACTTCGTTCATTCCCTTTCTTTTCCCTACTAACCCCCAAATTCAAGGTTCCTAATTCTTTATTGCGTTTTATCATCCATTCTTTTAGTGTTCTTAATTTCACATTTCATTCTATTTTTACCAAGATGAAGCTACCAGGTTGGTTACATTATCCAGCAAACTGTTAGCTCTTTTTTTTTTGTATTTAGAATTTACTTATTTTGTTTTGTTTATTTTACTGAAGAGTTGTTTCAATGACAGATGTTTATAATGAAAGACCCCAAAGAGTGTAATTATCTGATGTCTAAAACAGATTAATAGACATATTCTTGGATATTTTTTGTTAACTTCTTTTTTTGAGGCACAAGAAGAATGGTTGAAGCAAGTTGATGCATGACTTACAAATGTTGAGGAACAAGAAGAATTCGTGAAATGTGTTTGATTGATATATAGTCTTATTGCATCTATTGCAGTGACCGATTTTTGTGTATGAAAAGGGATAACATGTTTGATTTGATTATTTTGCAATGTTCCTTTTCACAACATTATGAACTCATTGATGCTGAAAAGCTTTGGGATTATTATTTGATGTAGATGATGAAGAGGTCTATCCCTTTAAATGACTTGTGTCTTATATTGTGCTGGCTTTTCAAGGGAGCAATGTTGATTATCTTTGGATCAATTATGAGGAAAATCTCCTCAACAGTCTTAGGCTTAATTATTGCAGTGACTGCTATGTTTATGCTATCAGTAGGTGGTTGTTTAACTTTATTTCTATTTGTTAACAAAATAAAATAGCATCCACAACACCAATTGAGATTAAGACAGTCTAGGAAATTTGTCACAAAATTGATCCAAAAGTAATCCACTTTCCTCCCTTGAAAAGCCAACACAATCTAGGACACAAGTAATCTAAAGGGGCAGACCTCTTCATCATCTCCATCAAATAATAATTACAAAGCTTTTCAGCAGCAATGACTTCATAATGTTGTGAAAAAGAACATTGCAAAAGAATCCTTAACCATGATGTCAGGGGTTCAATCCCTACCGTGGGACTGGAAAAGACTTTATTGGTAGAGGCAAAGCTCACTTAGATGATCTTTACGTCTCTGAGGGATTAGTCTTCGGCTATCGGCTGAAGAATACCCTTAGTGCACAAAAAAAACACTTGAATCAAATTCATTTGTCTTAACCACCATTGTAATAAAAAAAAACTCTCCATCTCTTGAACATTGTGATGAACCTAACTTGAAGCAAGGGAAACCATTTTGAGAAACTATGATTGGTGTCATGACATTCTCCCTTCAAACAACATGAGCATCCAAGAGTAATTATTCACAAAAGAGGTAACAGAACCACAAAATGGACATTAAAAAAAAACTACAATTGAAATGGGTTCAATGAAGGAGCAATTAGTCACAAAAAGATGAATGGGTATTCCTATTAAGATCTAGGGGCCTTGCATTTGGGTCACGGCGGCAAGACAAGTTCGTGGACCCTTCTTTTGTGCAAACACGACAGTTTGAAAGGGAATCATACGGGGCAACATGAGGTGTGGCAACGTCGAGTTCACGAGAAATAGAGGCATCGAAATTGAGGAACATTATTTTAGCACCGAGCAACATGTTTATGACGTAAAAGGAGGAATGTGGCGACGAAGGGCACAATTCTGATGAAGGAATTGGCATACGGGTTTGGCAACATGCTAGTAGGTGAGGAAGAAGAGGTATTTGGGTTTAGTCATTTTTTTTTACTTATTTATGGTTTTAGTCCCTGAAAGTAGGGAGTGTTTTGATTTTGGTTTCTGGAAGTTTTTTTGACATTGACTCATCCTTAATTATTTTGAAATTTTGGTTTTAGTCTCTGTCATTAGAAAAAATCCGTTAACTACTAATGTGCCTAACAGAACGTTATATCAATATACACGTGCGCAAGTATGGAATGTCATCGGTAGGATGACGTGGATGATTCGGATCCGCATGAGCAAAAGGGCCAAAGCTCAATCCACAAACACATTTTGGTTAGGCCTTGGCCCTTTTGTTCCTGCGGGTCCGAATCATCCACGTCATCCTAGCGGGACATGCAACATTTGCACACGTGTACGCTGATGTGACGTTTCGTTAACCACAAAGCAATTAACGAATTTTTCCTAATGACAGAGCCTAAAACCAAATTTTCAAAACAATTAAGGATGAATCAAGGTCAAAAAAGCTTTCAGGGACCAAAATCAAAACACTCCCAACTTTCAGAGACTAAAACCATAAATAAGCCTTTTTTTTTATTTAAAATTGTTTTATTTTTGGTTTTAAGTCTCACACGTTAAAAACTTACCTGGACACATGTCATGTTCTCCTTGAAAAACCTTGTGATGTCCAGTATATTGGGGTAACGGAGAGGAGCCGAGTTCTTCATTATGATAAACTTTAAGTAAAAAGGAATGCAATTTTCTCTATATAGAACAGAAGGGAAAAAAAAAGGCCAAAAAATCTCGATGCAGCAACAACACATAATACATCCATTACGTTAACAGGACTTTCTACCCAAGCCTTAAAAAGAAACCAAATCCAAGAATTGTACTTAATTCACCAAATAACAAAAATCATAATAATTGTATGGGAAAAAAAGCAAACAATGCAAGAATCAAGAAGCAACAGCAGCACCAGCATTGGTCAGCAACCCTTCTTCTTCATCCAAGTACAAATCCTCCGTCGTCCTGAACGCCGCATGCACCACCACAACCACCGCGCCAACAGCAACCGCCACCAAGATATTAACAGTGGCTCGAGTCAGCAGCAGCACCGACACGGTGAGCACGGCCATGACAACAAGCACAACACGGTCATCGACAACGTGTCCAACAAGGACAAGTGGTTGGTCGCGGAGGAAGTAGAGAGACAGCCATGCAGCCATGACGAGGATGAAGACAATGAGGGAAATGGGGTGCCAAAGAAGGCTGAGAAAGAGGATGAGGAGAACGATGATGGCGTAGTTCATGCGGAAGTACGCGGCGTTGAAGCGGAGTCGAGAGAAGGCGTTGGGTATGCCGGAGGGGAGTTTGAAGGAGCGGAGGTTGAGCATGAGCTTCCATGGGCGGCGAGTTCCGAGGCCGGCTTTGATTGTGTGCCTGGCGCGTGTGATGTACTCGAGGTTCTTGGTGGAGGATGGAGATAGTGAGGCTGGGATTGTGCCGTAGGTTGTTGTCATGATGTTTTATTGTTCAGAGTGGCTGGCTTCATTTACTTAGGTTTAATTTGGTTTGAGAGAGGGAGGGAGGAAGAAAGGTTATAAAAATATGGTGTTGGAATGAACTTGGTTAAGGGGAAAGTGACAAGGAGAAAGGGGCTAGGATAGACTTATGGGGATTAGGCCCTATGATTGAAATGGGAATTGTTGTCAAGGAAATTCATCCTTTGGGACTCAAGTCATGATCTCCTTAAGGAAAATGGTTGTTCTTAGTCCTAATCCTAAATATATTATGTACGTTGCATTAAAAAAAAAAAAGCTAATGAGTCA
This sequence comes from Crotalaria pallida, assembly GCA_037953625.1. NCBI lineage: Eukaryota > Viridiplantae > Streptophyta > Magnoliopsida > Fabales > Fabaceae > Crotalaria > Crotalaria pallida. The sequence continues at coordinate 25,135,438 of CM075654.1, forward strand.
TGTCTTAAGACACTTTTAAAGAATTAAAAAAAAAAGTAAAATGCTACTATTAGAAGTGTGGTAGTTTTATTATGATAAAATTTATGTACATTTTTTTTTTAAGTAGAAAATTTATTACCACAAGCAAAATGCAAATACACCTAACAAGCCATAGATAAGCCATTAGCCACCTTCTAGGAAAGGTTCTAATGCCAAAACTATGCTCAAACACTTAATGAAATGCCACCTTCTATGAAGGGTTCACCTCAATAAGTGCCTCAAAAACACTATAGCTCAATACATATCCTATTTGATAGAGCTTTATTATGCCAATTTCTAAAAGTTGGAAACCAAATTGAAATTCTATAAGAAACCTCCTTCCTAACTAATTTAAAAGTATGGAAAATATTCTGGCTAACATTCTTGAAAACTCTATTGTTCCTCTCATATGTGGTAGATCAAAGAAGCAAAGAGCAAACAGACACATTTCCTTCTAATTTTCTCCCTGAAACTATGCTGCAGCCATCTGGTCCAGTTATGAAATTTGTAAGGCTATCAATGCAGAACCAAGCACAGCAGAGATCAACCAATCCCCTACTCCAATTACATTCAAACAGCATACGATTCCTGGATTCCTCAGCTGAGAAACAAAGGCTGCAATGATTTGGGTAAACAAGATACGGGTACCGGTTGGTAGAAAAAAAAAGTATTTGCTGGAAACATCTTTATCATATGGAAAAATGCTTATTTCGTTCAAAAAAAAAAAAGAAAAATGCTTATTTCATCGCGTTTTATCCCATCACATTATATCAGATTTTACCATGTTTGGTTAAATATTTTTCATGTAATTTTAATCATCAATTATATATTCTTCGTTAAGACCAGATATTCTAAATCATTGATTCTTTGGAAACATATAATGTAGAAAAGTGTAAAGGATAGTGGTATAAAATCAGATTTCTTATGTATGTGTGTTAGTAGTATATATTATCTCCATTATTTTATAATTGTGGTTTAAAAATGTAGCATGTGGATTAAGAAGTATTATAAAAGTGGTCTTTTTAGTAAATCAATACTTATTTTATCAATTTTACCCTTTATTTCTCTATGCTAATTGGTCATGTTCATGTTTTTCTTTACCTATCATCTATCTTATTAATTGGATGGTTAAAGTTGTAAAAATAATTATTAATGTTGCATTAAATTTATAAAGTGATAATTAAATTAAAAAAAATTATTAAAATGACAATTATTTGAAAATGGAAGCATTATCTTTATTATGGTGGTCAAATAAATTGAGTTATAAAAAATTAAAAATTCTAAAGTGTTTAGAGCAAGAACAGGCTCAGCATCACTTAATAACAAACATATTTTAAATGGTATTCTCACCGGTTTCTAATATATACTAAAAAAATTATATTTATTTTGATCTTAAATGTAAAAAAGTTAATAAATATTTTATTTTCAATACAATTATTCTTAAAGTATTTTTATAAAATGATTATCTTATTTAATTTTTGTTTCATTCTCAATCAATTTTACTAAAATAGTTTTATTATTTATGGATTTGAGAAAATTAAATATACTTCATTAACATTTTTAATAAATAAAAATTATTTTTTTTTATTATATAGATCGAAGGAGTATATATTAGGCCAAATAATACGGAGTATAGAGTTAACTTGATTGACTGCTAATTTTTTAATATATTATTGGAATAAATATTTTATGTACATAGTTTTAACATGACTCACATAATTATCATGTAGAATGTTTTTATATGGGTTTGGCGCAGCTAATTGATAATAACATCAGTATACAAGTGGGTGTAGCCCGCCCACATGGTCATGTACCAAGTCTTAAGGCTTGGGAGTTGGAAATCCCGAATTTGATCATCGGCGCCATCGTTTGGTGAATTTAAATCCCCTTCCCTTTTTTCCGTAAAAAAAAATTCAAAAATACTTTGCCTATAAAAAAAATAATAACATTAGTAAAAAGGTTTTAAATTCATTTTTTTCAACAATAGTAATGTTTTATGTCCAATTGGATTTTTTCAACCAAGGGTATCATTTTTTCCGTCTATATTAAATTAATTTATTCCGGATACATGTCGATATGTTTCTTCAAGCTGGTGTTATTGTTAAGTACTTATTTTTGGCTCGATTCTATATGTGAAGATCTGGTTGAATTTAACATAACTAGTTCTATTTTTTTATTACAACGTCTCAATCCAAAGAAATATGTTTTTGTTTTTAGGTATTCCCAAAACATTTTTGAAACTATCTTATACTTTTCAAGACTACTTTAAAGATTTGTATTAAAATAATTTTGTTCAAAAGAACTTGCAATGCTTATTGAATGGACTTGCAATCTACCTCATATTATTTTTTAAACATTATTATAACATTATTATCTTATTACAAATTAAAGTCTTTCCACTTTCTCTGGTTCAAATCATTCTCACTTACGTTTTTTTATGACTAAACTGTTCCCTCATTTTTATAAGGAGGAAAATGAGTTTCCTTGAGTTGATTAAAGAGTGTGATATGATATCCTATGTTTCTGTCTCAATCAAGCAAATATATTATAATGCTAGGAATAGAGATGATTTTGTTAGAATCAAGGAGTGGTCCTGCAGTAACAAGGACTTGCAGAGAAAGCCGGTAGCGGAGGTCATTGGGACTACAACACGCTCACACTGTCCAAAGTTTTTCAATCCTTTAAAGCTTCCAGAAAATCTCTTAATAGAAACACTACTAGAACCTACTATTGCTAATGTTGTCTCAAAGAATGTGAAAGTTGATGAAGCCAACAATTCCTGCTTGGCTCCCGACTAAAACATAACCTTTCCTAAAAAGGAGACTATGGTGGCATAAGAATGTGTATCTTTAGTTCAAGACGTAATGGTTGAGTATCAAGAAGAAATTTCAGGTGCACCCTACAATAAAAAGAATAGAGAAGGAAGACACACTCGTAATATATATATATATATATATATATATATTTATTGGCAACATGTAGAACTTCCTGAAGTTCAATACTGCTATGATGTTATTGAACAATATGCATTTGGCTGCGAAAGCATGACGATATCATTATTAATCTTGTAAAATAATTGTTATTACAGTGAGGGACTAAAGTGAATTAAAATTTTTAAGTTAGAGACTAAAATGAAATATAATATCATAAGTTAACGGCCACGTGCTTAAGACGTTAAAGTCTATGAACGGAAAACGTTGCCAAGGACTAACATGAGTAACTTTTTTCAAAGTGAGGAATTAAAGATGAATTACTAAAAAATCAGGGATTAAAGTGAAAGTGTAACACCCCAAATTTTTAACCCTGATTAGGAATAGTAATTATAAGTAATTACGTTAATTACTATGATAACTGAAATGTAATTATTTGTAATTAAATAAATGAAAGTATGAAATTAGTTAAGAAAACATTTAGAGGAATTTATTTTACTAAAGTGAAATATTTTATTTTTGAAATATGAAAATAATATTAAAAAGGATTTTGGAGAAAAATGAATAAAATATAAAGTTTTGAAATTTTAAAAATTTTGGACGTGTTAACCGATTAACAAACCGATTGATAAAGGGTAACACGTTTTCACCCTCTTGCCACCTTAACATGTTAACAAGTCTAATCCAACTTTTTTTTTTGGTCTGTACTCTTTGGCCAGTATCACAGGTATCCCTAAGAGCACCCTTCATACCAGGGAACCCTTGAGAATAATCTGCACGAGGTCGCGTTCCTATGTCTCTCCCAGCTTATAGATAGATGTTGTAGGGAAAAGGGTGATTAAATTAATCATGTAGGAGCAAAAATCTCATTCTTTAACCTTTGTATATATCAATTTCTGGTGTGTTGAAGTTCCCCTTTGTGAGACCCCAATTTAGACCCAATTTATTATTATCTTTTATTTTAAATATAATTAATTTTTTGAATAATGATTTGTGGTACTTTGATTTTTTTTTTAAAAAGTATTGGAATTGAATTATTTATGTATATGTATATATATATATATATATATATATACGTGAAATATATATATATATATATATATGTATGTAATAAAATATTTTCCTTGAATAATTTAAAATATAATTTTGGCATGAACATATTTTATTTTATTAAGTATAGTATTTTATTATCAAAATGTTATTTGATTTATGTTTGGAAAATGAAAGGACTTTGAAGGGTTATAGTGTTATAACTTCAAAAATTCATATCTTTTGAATCGTAAGTCCAAATTACAAACTTTATATCAAAACAATCGTATTGAAATTTAGATTTCAAAAAAGTAAAGCTCAGAATTTTATTTGAAGGTTTGCGAAAATTTTATTTCTGTACAGTAGGTGGACGAATTTTATGTTTTTAAACTTAGAAAAATAATTTTTGAACCTACAATTATTTATGAGACTTAGAAATAATTTGTGTTATAAAAATATACATTTTTAGGGCCTCTAATTGGCTCACCGTCCAGACCTCAGACTTGATTTTCATTGGGTGAATGAGATGTGAGTTATTGTATGAGTAAGAGCCAAATATTCTTTCCCTTCAAGCCATAGAAAATCGTCCTACATGAATCAGCAAGAGGTAGGATTCATTCATTTTCAGCATCTCATTCTTTGTTACAATTTGAATTTGCATAGGTTTTATGAGAAACATTAATGATTAACTACAAATTACTTGGTTCTTGTAACACCCCAAATTTTTAATCTCTGATTAATGAAAGTTTAATTATAAATTTTATTTATAATTAATTACTTTTATTTTAATCCTTGATTAAAAATTGTTTATTATGCATTTGTTTAATGAAAGAAAATGTGTAGAAATTATTAGATATTTATAATTATGTGAAAATAATGTTTTTGCATATTAGTCCTTGTTTTAGGACCTAGAGGTAATATTAGAAAGGTCTTGGAGGGAAAAAAAATAAAATATTTATTTTTCAAAAACTGGCCAAAAGACTCGAGTCTTTCTGCTAAGACTCAAGTATTATGGACAGCAATATGCGAGTTAGTGCGTTTGATGAGTCACCCACTCGAATGCCCCATGCCTTGACACGAAAACAGCTCCTCAACACGTTCATGGCTTCGTGTCGAGCTGCATGAACGTTGTAGTTGTGTATTTAAGCCTTGGTTGATGAATCAACCAACCATTTTTGCCCAAATTTGTGAAGAATTCGTGTGTTAGGATTCCCGACTTCTCTCATTCGATTCTCTCCCGTCTCTGAGAGTTAATACACAAACTATACACCATTGTGAAGCTTACATCCTGAGCTTCACAAAGACACCAAAATCGTGAGCTGAGAGTTCGTGTGCTAGGAGAATCAAAACTCGAATGTTGGAGTCTTTTTGCTGTCAAACCGAAAAACTAGTTCTTGGAGCTTACTTTGGTCTTCGATTTTGGTAAGCTCGTGAACCCTCTTGACTTCAAATTCGTTTTATTCTCTCATGCATGTTGTAGAGAGTAAACCCTAACCAATTTCCCCAATTATTTTGCTTGATTGGTTGGTCAAAATCGTTGGTCTTGTGACCCTGTCCAAACTGTGTTGTTGTCAAAGGGTTTTTGGGGAAATCGAGCTTGGAAGCTAAGTTTCTGTGAAGTTTTTGTTGAATCACGTCTGTGAGGTAAGGAGAAAGCTTAATATACACTAGATTGAGTTTAAAGTATGTGATTTATCATAGAGAGTCATCATGAGACTCTAAGGGCTTAATTGTTAATATACTTTTGGTTTGGAGACCAATAAATGCTCTAAGTTTGATTTGAGCAAGTCTTTTATGATGCATGCAAACTGTTTTGAACCTGAAATCATGAGTTTGTTGAGTATTTTGTGTTTTGGTATGCTGAGTTGTTGATTTTCCAAATTTTATGCATAATTACATGAATTTGTGCAATCTCTGTGATTTGTTGTAATTTAAGTGTTTGGACGTGTTTAATATATGATATGTCAACTCTGTTGATCATTGGTTTGGATTAAATTTGGTTAAAATCGAAAATGGTATGTTAAAACCCATTTTTGAGTGTTTCTCCTGTCATGAAATACTCGAGTCTTTTAGTCAATACTCGAGTATTTCCTGATGCAGAATGTAACACCTCGTTTATTAAATAAAAATTTAAATCAATTATCACTTGAAAATAATATAGGGAGCTTAAAAATTTCTTTTTACAAAGCATGTTTCGACAAAATATTGGGGCCCTCAATTAGTGTAACACCCCTAATTTTCGTCTCCCGGATAATAAGGAAATTAATAATAAAAGTTTTATTATTAATTTATATGAATTTCCAAGTTTATGTTTTGTATTTAATTAGCCTAAAATATAAAAATAAGTTGAAATATTTTTATATGGCAAATAAATGCAAAATATAAGAATATTGCATTTTAGTCCCAGGATTAGGACCTAAATGTCATATTGAAAAGTTCTTGGAGGGAAAAGATTTAAAAATATTAATTTTTAAATTTTGTACTGATCTAACCGGTTAGTAATGCCCTGTAACCGGTTAGACGATGAACCCAGAAACTGGGTTAGTGGATTTGGATGAGTAATCACTTGAATTATTTCGATTAATCGCCACGAATACAGCTCTAATATAGTGGTAAACACGCGTCAGTATGCATGCTCCTCCAATTGATCTATATAAGCCAAGGTTGTGGAGGAATTGGGGTTGATTTCTGAGTGTTGGAAGGGAGATTGCTCTGTTAGGGTTTCCATTTCGTTTGGGGAAATTCTTGCTCTTTTCTGAGTGTTGAGAGACGAGTGATACACATTCACAAAGCTTGCATCAAGAGCTTTGTGTTGATATAAAGTTTGTGAGCTGAGAATCATTGTGTGAAGAGAAATCTCTCCTGGAAGTTGAAGTTGGAGTAGCTGGATTCTGAGTTTTCTGATTCAGGAAGCTTGGTTTGAGACTAGATTTTGGTAAGTACAGTCCACCATTAAGTCTCAAATCACTTTCATTCCTTAGTGCATGTTACCTATATTGAATTCTAATCGTTTTCCCCAATTTCTTTGGCCAATTGCTATGTCAAATTTTCTGGTCTTTGGACCCTGTTGATGGAAATCGTGGCTGAGAGCAGAACCTAGGATTTGTGAGGAATCTGTGGATTTTTCTTGAAGTTTAGTGTTAATCTTCATCAAACTCTATCTTAAGGTATGGGAGAAGACTACCTTATACTAGATTTAGACTGAAATCAAGTGATTTAGGAATTGAGTTAACAAAACTCAAAAAGGGCATTATGTGTGTGAAGCACAAAGGCTTGGAGGCCAAATTTCAGCTCACTGTTGTTTTGAGCAATCTTATATTGATGCATGCAAGTGATTTAATGTGGAAATCAAAAGCTAAATGTATAATATGTGATTTGAGGTATTGAATTGTGTTTGTATGGGTTTTTATGCAATTTGATGCACTAAACCAAATGCATGCAAGTTATATATGTTTCTGTGCTTAAACATATTTATTTAAGGTATATGAACTCTGTTAAAGGTTGAAATTTGGTTAGATTTGAGTAGTAAAGAGAATGGTTTGTTAAAACTCATGTTTTAATGTCTGACTGCATAATCTAACCAGTTACTCGATATTCGTAACCGGTTAGACACTGTAAAAATGCAAAAGAAAATAAGTTTACAAAATCAGTATTGTGGTCTTATAAATCCTACTCAAATCTAGGCCTCAATTTCATGGAAAACAATCTGAATAACAAGTTGATTTCACTGTTATCATTCAGATTGCAATCAAAGAGTTAATACCTTAGTGTAATGAGATAATTTCAAGAGGAAATTAGGCTCATTGGAGAATGAAATGTGATTTAGACCCTTGAATGATAAAAACAATGGTTTTGGGGTATAAAACAATGTTAAATTTGTTTATGGATTGGGTAGAGAATTCAAGAAAAAGGGTTTTTCTGAATTACAATGGTAAACAGTTCAGGTCTGTAATTCTAACCGGTTAGCCTGAAACTGTAACCGGTTAGTACCTGAATCTGAAAAATAAAAAGTTAAGTTTTTGAATACCATTGGTTATGTTTTTCCCAATCTAAGCTTAAGAGCATGTTTTTGGAGATATTTCAAAGAAGAATTTTGTGCCAAAGATTATACCTCAAATAAATCATTCAATAGGGAAATTTGGAATATTTCTAAATCACAGTAATTAATGTAAAGATAAAACCAACCCTGATAATTGTGCATCCATATAGAATGGAAGTTTTGGTTGGTAGGAACGTTTATCATATTCTGGGAATATGAGGAGGGTACTCCGGGAGTACCAAATTGTAACCTACTTGATGACACATTCTGGGAATGTGGCCAGTGTCCGGGACCTGGTTTTTATGCGTTATGGGAACGTATGCGTTCTGGGAACGTGGTGCACACTCCGGGAGTGATGCTTATTATCCAAGTATGGTTTGGCATTACGTTCTGGGAACGAATGTCAGTGTTCCGGGAAGACAAGGGTGTATTGGATGGACGTCCAAGATGGACTTTTAGAGGCCTCAGTTGTGGATAGAAAATCATACATCATGCCACTTGCATTATAAGAGATATAATGTTGAAAATTGGTGTGTTCATATGTACTTGCATTGTTATCTGTCCATGACATACTTGTGTTTGTAATTTTAGTCTTTATCAATTATGTATATGTGTATACTTACTCCCTGTGCCCTGTTTAGGTGATGGCCAGATACCTAGCTTGCATCGAGATACGCCCTATCCCTAGTGGCATATGGATGTATGAGGAGCACCGTGCCACTTTTGAGGGGGAGGTGGAGATCACCCTCTACCACCCTAACCCTCTGGTGCGAGTGCGACCTCGTCGATTTAGGATCCCTTTAGTCTATACTATGCATGTTCCACCCTTTTATGCATATAGAGGACCACCCCCGGCTCGACCTGTGCGTCGTTTTCATAGTTTTCGTTTTAGAGCTGCCACTCGTTCTCATCCTTCCTCCCATAGAGTTGTCACTGAGGAGACTCCTTCTCCTGGTCCGACTGATTTCGAGAGGACTGCTTCTGCAGATCCTAGACCCAGTGGTAGGGTTTCCACACAGTCGGGCGAGGTCGAGGAGGACCCTGTAGAGGATGAGAGCGAGGAGGAGGTGCATGTCGAGCCGACTGTTTTTGCTAGAGGTGGACCTGCTGGTTCATAGGAGCCTGCATATCGTGGATGTTTTGGATCCTAGATCCTAGGGATAGAGCTATGAAGGATCTGAGGAGCTGCTGAGGACACGGATGACCTGCTTTGGGACTTCTACTTTTGGATTATATGATATATTGTATATATTTTGAGAGGTCTTAGAGTGAGGTTTATTTTTTGCAGTTGTTATGTATATATTTCACCAAACTTGCTATCTCGACTTTCACTACTTGCTACTGATGATACTTATGGGGTTATGTTATGTTATATATATGTATATATATATATATATGGTATGTTTTATTTACCTCAGCAGTGCCCCACAAGTATTAATTTTACTTCCGCATACTCTGATTTTGATTCAAAAAGGAGCTCACAAGTTTATATTTTATATATTCGATTAAACTCGAGAGACTAATAATATATTTTAAGAAGAACTACAAGGATGTTTACTATGTTTATGGAAATAGTATCTCGAGAGTCTTTTTGGTAATTAAGATATTCTTAAGCCGAATTCCAATATTTGTGCAGATTAAAAATGTTTATAATCGAGCAAGTACAAATTAAAAAGGAAAAATTTTTCTAGTCCTAATATTTGATAGCAAGTATTTCAATCATTTGGAAATATTAATTATTTTGAAGATGTAAAACGAGGGCGTCATACCTGTAGTGGTATCAGAGCATTGGTCCTGTCCCTCATGGCCCCGATGATGCAGCTAAGTATGGTATTCAATGTAAATTGAATATGTTTTGAGTAAGTTAGTAACATTTATGTTTCAAAGACCTTTTTAGTGACCCAAATCCCATACTGCAGGTCTTTCTATGGCAACCAGAAATAGAAATATTACGAACGAAATGTTAGAACGAATCACGACCGTGCTGAAAGGCATGCAGCAGCAGCAGCGACAGCAGCCATCTCAAGGGCGAGCTGGTAACCCATCTGTTGGCAACATGGCGAACCAGGATGCTAAGACTCTGTCGGAGTTTAGAAAATGCAATCCACCAAGGTTTGAAGGCGGATACAAACCTGATGAGGCGAACAAGTGGTTGTATGAGATCAACAAGATTTTCAGAACTTTGGATTGTTCTGATGAACAAAAGGTAACCTATGCAGTTTACATGCTTCATGGGGAAGCTGAAAACTGGTGGGATCACACTGTCCAATTGCTGAATTTTGAAAGGAGAACAATCAACTGGGGGGTGTTTATGGAGAAATTTCTCAATAAATACTTTCCAGAAGATTTAAGGAGAAAGAAGGAAGTAGAATTCATGCAATTGAAGCAGGGGGATATGAGTGTAGGAGAGTATGCTGCCAGATTCGAGGAGCTGATGAAATATTCTCCCTACTACTTGAATAACCCTGATGAAAGGAGTAAGTGTGTTAAGTTTGAAGGTGGACTGAGACCGGAGCTGAAATCTATTTTCAGTTACCAAAGGATTCAGAGTTTCCCTGCACTTGTGGATATGTGCAGAATGTATGAGGATGACAAGAAGGCTGAGTTGATTGGAAATCAAGGGAAAGGGGTTGGACAGAACTATGGACCACAGAGGAAGAAGAGGTTTGATCATCGGAGTAATGGTCCATATTCTCAGAAGAACAAGGGCAAGGGCAAAGCTGTGATGGATAACAAGAACAAGTCTCGCGATAATGCTCCTTATTGCGAGAAGTGTAGGCGTTATCATCATGGTCAATTTTGCTGGTCCACAGGAGGATGTTTCAAGTGTGGAAAGCAAGGTCACTTTGCTCGTGAATGCAAGGAGTCTGCAAAAGATGATGCAAAGGGATCTGCTGGCAAGAATGTGGTGCAAGGAAGAGTGTTTACCCTGAGGGGTAATGAAGCAACCCAAACCCCGAATCTCGTGCAAGGTAACTTTCTGCTTAATAATCAACCTTGCAAAGTCATGTTTGATTCTGGAGCTACACATTCTTTTGTTTCTCCTGAATGTGTAAATAGGCTGAATCTTGTTGTTTCCGATTCACCTTGTTATCTTAGTATAGATACCCCTACTGGAATACCGATTTTTACCGCTAAAGTCTGTTTAGGGTGTAATGTGGAAATTTTGGGTCGTCTTTCCAAAGTAGATTTGGTTTGTCTTCCTAAGTTACAATTGGATGTGATCTTGGGTATGGATTGGTTGATGAAGAACCAAGTGATCATCAATTGTGAGGAAAATACAATTCAATATAGGACCCTTGAACCCGAGGGTTATATGTGTTTGTTCTCTGCTACTAGGGAAGAAGAGTCGATGCCGATAGAGGAGATTCCGGTGGTGAGAGAATTTCCGAAAGTATTTCCTGAGGAGATACCAGGACTACCTCCGAAGCGAGAGATAGAGATTAGGATTGATCTAGTCCTTGGAGCTGGTCCCATCTCCATTGCTCCTTATAGGATGGCACCACCAGAGATGGCAGAAATGAAGAAGCAGATAGAGGAATTGCTGCAGAAGCAGATGATCAGGCCAAGCGTTTCGCCTTGGGGAGCTCCATTACTGTTTGTAAAGAAGAAGGATGAGAGTATGAGAATGTGTGTGGACTACAGGCAGTTGAATAAGGTTACCATTAAGAATAAGTACCCTTTGCCAAGGATTGATGACCTTATGGATCAAGTTAGGGGAGCTGCAGTATTTTCCAAGATTGATCTAAGATCGAGTTATCATCAGATCAGGATAAAGGAGGAGGATATACCCAAGACTGCATTTCGATCTCGATACGGTCATTATGAGTATGTTGTGATGCCGTTCGGATTGACTAATGCACATGCTATATTCATGGATTATATGAACCGGATCTTTAGACCATACCTGGATTTGTTGTGGTGGTGTTTATCGATGATATTCTAGTCTATTCTAAGAATCCGGAGGAGCATGAAGAGCATCTCAAGATTGTGTTAAAAGTCCTGAAGGAGAAGCAATTATATGCCAAACTTACGAAATGTGAGTTCTGGTTGAATGAAGTGAAGTTTTTGGGGCATGTAATCTCTAAAGAAGGAATTGCGTTGGATCCAGCAAAAGTAAGTTCAGTGCTGAGCTGGGAACAACCTAAGACTGTGACTGAGGTGAGAAGTTTCTTAGGGCTTGCTGGATACTATCGTCGGTTCATAGAAGGATTTTCCAAGATTGCGTTGCCTTTGACCAAGTTGACTCGGAAAGATCAACCGTTCGTGTGGGACGATCGGTGTGAAGTTAGTTTCCGTGAGTTGAAGGAAAGGTTAACATCGTCTCCTGTGTTAATCTTACCTGATCCTCAAAAAAGTTTTGAAGTGTACTGTGATGCATCTAAGCAAGGACTGGGTTGTGTATTGATGCAAGAAGGAAGAGTAGTGGCTTATGCATCGCGACAATTGAAGAATCATGAGGTGAATTACCCGACACACGATTTGGAATTGGCTGCGATCGTGTTTGCCTTAAAGATATGGAGACATCATCTCTATGGCACTACGTTTCAAGTATTTAGTGACCATAAGAGTTTGAAATATCTGTTCGACCAGAAAGAGTTGAACATGAGGCAAAGAAGATGGATGGAGTTTTTGAAAGATTATGACTTTAAACTCCACTATCATCCGGGTAAAGCAAATGTGGTTGAAGATGCTTTGAGTCGGAAAGCTATCCATATAAGTGCAATGATGGTTAAGGAAGCAACGTTGATTGAAGAATTTAGAGACTTAAGCTTGTTGACGCAAGTAGAACCATCAAGCATCAGGTTAGGGATGTTGCAGATCACAAATGAGTTTTTGGAAAGAATTCGTGAGTTGCAACAAGCGGATGGAGACTTGATGGAAAAGATGAGATTAGGTTCAGAAGGAAAGGAACCTGATTTCAAGATTGGGTTGGATGGAATCCTTCGTTTTAGGACAAGGATTTGTATACCAAGAGATCAGGAGGTTAGAAGATTGATTCTTGATGAAGCACATAAGAGTCGGATGAGTATGCATCCTGGATCAACCAAAATGTATCAGGACCTGAAGAAGATGTTTTGGTGGTCTGGATTGAAAAAGGATGTTGCAGAATATGTGGCGGCATGTTTGATTTGTCAAAAAGCTAAGGTAGAACATCAGAAACCAGGAGGACAGTTACAACCTTTGAGTATTCCCCAGTGGAAGTGGGATAGCATCTCAATGGATTTTGTGTCTGGTTTGCCAAGGACAGCAGCAAATCATGACACAATCTGGGTGATTGTGGATAGGTTGACCAAGTCGGCGCATTTCGTTCCGATCAATATGCGCTATCCTTTGAATAAGCTTACCCAGATCTATATTAAAGAGGTAGTTCGTCTTCACGGAGTACCTTCGAGTATTGTGTCGGATCGAGATCCCAGATTTTCTTCGCAATTCTGGCAAAGTTTACATGATGCTATGGGAACGAGATTGAAATTGAGTTTTGCATATCATCCACAGACTGATGCCCAGACGGAGAGAACGATTCAGTCTTTGGAAGATGTGTTGCGGGCTTGTGCACTTGAAGAACAAGGAAGTTGGGATCAAGTGCTACCTCTTGCAGAATTCACATACAACAACAGCTATCATGCAAGTATTGGGATGGCACTGTTTGAGGCGTTGTATGGAAGGAAATGTCAAACCCCGCTATGTTGGTTCCAAGTGGGGGAGAATTTAATGGTTGGACCGGAAATGATTCAGCAGACATCTGAGAAGATTAGGATGGTTCAAGAAAAGATGAAAGTGGCTCAGAGTCGGCAGAAGAGTTACGCTGATAGGAGGAGAAAACCATTAGAGTTTTCGGAAGGCGATCATGTGTTTCTTCGGATAGTTCTGATGAAAGGAATTAGTAGAGCCTTGAGAACTCGAAAGCTTTCGCCTATGTGTATAGGTCCATATCAAATCCTTAAGAGAGTTGGTCCTGTTGCTTATCAACTAGCTTTACCACCCTCTCTATCCAATTTGCACAACGTCTTTCACGTTTCGCAATTGAAGAAGTATGTGCATGACCCATCAGATATTTTAGAACTCCAACCTGACGACCTAACTTTGAAGGAAAACCTTACCTTTGAGACCAGACCAGTTCAGATAGAAGATCGTGAAGTTAAGCAGCTCAGGGGAAAGGAGATACCTTTAGTAAAGATCATATGGGAAAATGCTGACGTGTCTGAAGCTACGTGGGAATCAGAGGAAAAGATGCGTCAAGAGTATCCGGAGTTGTTTATGTAAGCTAGAATTTCAGGGACGAAATTCCTTTTAAGTGGGGGAGTAGTGTAACACCCCTAATTTTCGTCTCCCGAATAATAAGGAAATTAATAATAAAAGTTTTATTATTAATTTATATGAATTTCCAAGTTTATGTTTTGTATTTAATTAGCCTAAAATATAAAAATAAGTTGAAATATTTTTATATGGCAAATAAATGCAAAATATAAGAATATTGCATTTTAGTCCCTCGATTAGGACCTAAATGTAATATTGAAAAGTTCTAGGAGGGAAAAGATTTAAAAATATTAATTTTTAAATTTTGTACCGATCTAACCGGTTAGTAATGCCCTGTAACCGATTAGACGATGAACCCAGAAACTGGGTTAGTGGATTTGGATGAGTAATCACTTGAATTATTTCGATTAATCGCCACGAATACAGCTCTAATATAGTGGTAAACACGCGTCAGTATGCATGCTCCTCCAATTGATCTATATAAGCCAAGGTTGTGGAGGAATTGGGGTTGATTTTTGAGTGTTGGAAGGGAGATTGCTCTGTTAGGGTTTCCATTTCGTTTGGGGAAATTCTTGCTCTTTTCTGAGTGTTGAGAGACGAGTGATACACATTCACAAAGCTTGCATCAAGAGCTTTGTGTTGATATAAAGTTTGTGAGCTGAGAATCATTGTGTGAAGAGAAATCGCTCCTGGAAGTTGAAGTTGAAGTAGCTGGATTCTGAGTTTTCTGATTCAGGAAGCTTGGTTTGAGACTAGATTTTGGTAAGTACAGTCCACCATTAAGTCTAAAATCACTTTCATTCCTTAGTGCATGTTACCTATATTGAATCCTAATCGTTTTCCCCAATTTCTTTGGCCAATTGCTATGTCAAATTTTCTGGTCTTTGGACCCTGTTGATGGAAATCGTGGCTGAGAGCAGAACCTAGGATTTGTGAGGAATCTGTGGATTTTTCTTCAAGTTCAGTGTTAATCTTCATCAAAATCTATCTTAAGGTATGGGAGAAGTCTACCTTATACTAGATTTAGACTAAAATCAAGTGATTTAGGAATTGAGTTAACAAAACTCAAAAAGGGCATTATGCGTGTGAAGCACAAAGGCTTGGAGGCCAAATTTCAGCTCACTGTTGTTTTGAGCAATCTTATATTGATGCATGCAAGTGATTTAATGTGGAAATCAGAAGCTAAATGTATAATATGTGATTTGAGGTATTGAATTGTGTTTGTATGGGTTTTTGTGCAATTTGATGCACTAAACCAAATGCATGCAAGTTATATATGTTTCTGTGCTTAAACATATTTATTTAAGGTATATGAACTCTGTTAAAGGTTGAAATTTGGTTATATTTGAGTAGTAAAGAGAATGGTTTGTTAAAACTCATGTTTTAATGTCTGACTGCATAATCTAACCGGTTACTCGATATTCGTAACCAGTTAGACACTGTAAAAATGCAAAAGAAAATAAGTTTACAAAATCAGTATTGTGGTCTTATAAATCCTACTCAAATCTAGGCCTCAATTTCATGGAAAACAATCTGAATAACAAGTTGATTTCACTGTTATCGTTCAGATTGCAATCAATGAGTTAATACCTTAGTGTAAAGAGATAATTTCAAGAGGAAATTAGGCTCATTGGAGAATGAAATGTGATTTAGACCCTTGAATGATAAAAACAGTGGTTTTGAGGTATAAAACAATGTTAAATTTGTTTATGGATTGGGTAGAGAATTCAAGAAAAAGGGTTTTTCTGAATTACAATGGTAAACAGTTCAGGTCTGTAATTCTAACCGGTTAGCCTGAAACTGTAACCGGTTAGTACCTGAATCTGAAAAATAAAAAGTGAAGTTTTTGAATACCATTGGTTATGTTTTCCCAATCTAAGCTTAAGAGCATGTTTTTGGAGATATTTCAAAGAAGAATTTTGTGCCAAAGATTATACCTCAAATAAATCATTCAAAAGGGAAATTTGGAATATTTCTAAATCACAGTAATTAATGTAAAGATAAAACCAACCCTGATAATTGTGCATCCATATAGAATGGAAGTTTTGGTTGGTAGGAACGTTTATCATATTCTGGGAATATGAGGAGGGTACTCCGGGAGTATCAAATTGTAACTTACTTGATGACACATTCTGGGAATGTGGCCAGTGTCCGGGACCTGGTTTTTATGCGTTCTGGGAACGTATGCGTTATGGGAACGTGGTGCACACTCCGGGAGTGATGCTTATTATCCAAGTATGGTTTGGCATTACGTTTTGGGAACGAATGTCAGTGTTCCGGGAACACAAGGGTGTATTGGATGGACGTCCAAGATGGACTTTTAGAGGCCTCAGTTGTGGATAGAAAATCATACATCATGCCACTTGCATTATAAGAGATATAATGTTGAAAATTGGTGTGTTCATATGTACTTGCATTGTTATCTGTCCATGACATACTTGTGTTTGTAATTTTAGTCTTTATCAATTATGTATATGTGTATACTTACTCCCTGTGCCCTGTTTAGGTGATGGCCAGATACCTAGCTTGCATCGAGATACGCCCTATCCCTAGTGGCATATGGACGTATGAGGAGCACCGTGCCACTTTTGAGGGGGAGGTGGAGATCACCCTCTACCACCCTAACCCTCTGGTGCGAGTGCGACCTCGTCGATTTAGGATCCCTTTAGTCTATACTATGCATGTTCCACCCTTTTATGCATATAGAGGACCACCCCCGGCTCGACCTGTGCGTCGTTTTCATAGTTTTCGTTTTAGAGCTGCCACTCGTTCTCATCCTTCCTCCCATAGAGTTGTCACTGAGGAGACTCCTTCTCCTGGTCCGACTGATTTCGAGAGGACTGCTTCTGCAGATCCTAGACCCAGTGGTAGGGTTTCCACATAGTCGGGCGAGGTCGAGGAGGACCCTGTAGAGGATGAGAGCGAGGAGGAGGTGCATGTCGAGCCGACTGTTTCTGCTAGAGGTGGACCTGCTGGTTCATAGGAGCCTGCATAACGTGGATGTTTTGGATCCTAGATCCTAGGGATAGAGCTATGGAGGATCTGAGGAGCTGCTGAGGACATGGATGACCTGCTCTGGGACTTCTACTTTTGGATTATATGATATATTGTATATATTTTGAGAGGTCTTACAGTGAGGTTTATTTTATGCAGTTGTTATGTATATATTTCACCAAACTTGCTATCTCGACTTTCACTACTTGCTACTGATGATACTTATGGGGTTATGTTATGTTATATATATATATATATATATATATATATATATATATGGTATGTTTTATTTACCTCAGCAGTGCCCCACAAGTATTAATTTTACTTCCGCATACTCTGATTTTGATTCAAAAAGGAGCTCGGCGACAAGTTTATATTTTATATATTCGATTAAACTCGAGAGACTAATAAAATATTTTAAGAAGAACTACAAGGATGTTTACTATGTTTATGGAAATAGTATCTCGAGAGTCTTTTTGGTAATTAAGATATTCTTAAGCCGAATTCCAATATTTGTGCAGATTAAAAATGTTTATAATCGAGCAAGTACAAATTAAAAAGGAAAATTTTTTCTAGTCCTAATATTTGATAGCAAGTATTTCAATCATTTGGAAATATTAATTATTTTCAAGATGTAAAACGAGGGCGTCACAATTACAATACAATCAAAATAAACAAGAGTTCGTTTCTTTCGACTTTTCCACGGCGTCACTCTGATCTTCAAGCATCCTTTCACCAGAACCTAAAATGATAACCATTAATGGTGAGACCTTTTCACAACACAGTGAATCAAAATATAGTAAATAACTCATAATAAAAACTCAAGAATAATAGTCAAATCAAGCCATGAATCAACAATTTCACCACATTCATCTACCATCATCATACTCATAAATTTCCAGTTTTAAAAAAAAATCACATCATTAACAAAAATTTTCTTTTATCATTCATCAACTCTTATACTTCATGCATTTCTATTCTATTCCAAACTTACATCTTTTTCATCTCTTTTCATTGCTTTCATATTCTCTTTTCTCTTTTCACATTCTCATAGATTTTTAGAAATTATTTCGTGGATCCATCATTGCGTACAGTCCCACAACCCGGACAACGTCTTACAGTTGTGCACCACGTGCGTCTTACGTGATCTATGCATACAATCTCCTTCGGAAAACGTCTTACAAGATCTGGATCACAGCGGTCTATGCGTACAGTCCCATAACCCGGACAACATCTTACAAGACCTAAATCACACCAGTCTATGCGTACAGTCTCACAACCCGGACAACGTCTTACAAGACGTGAAATCACACCAGTCTATGCGTACAGTCCCACAACCTGGACAAAGACCTGAAATCACACCAGTCTATGCGTACAATCCCACAACCTGGACAACGTCTTACAAGACCTGAATCACCCACTTAACTTGCCTTTAATCTTTTAAGATATACATGAAATATTTTCATTTTATTTCCATTTCAAACCATCATTATTCAGTATAACACACATTTAGCATAATAACTTCTCAACATATTAAAATAACACTTAACAATCATCATATATCAACAAAACAGTCGACATAATCAGGTATGTCTCAGAAGGCTTAAAATAAATCAGCTCCCTAGGGTTCTTCACTTCCTACTTTAATAACATACAAAAAGAATTAACATAAACATTTCCAATAATATAACAAAATCAAACAAATCTTCAACAATCTCCCCCAATCATTTCTAATCAATTATTAATTTGCCACCCACAACCCAATTTAATTATTAGACCCAAATCCTATTATAAACTCTAACTATCCCTAACTCAAAGTGTGGAAAAGAGACTCCCCTTACCTTAGAGGAGGAGAGAGCTCACACAAAGCTCCAAAGACCTTGAATCTACCCCCAATCTACTTGAATCCAACTCTCAATTCCAATATCCACTTGATCTTGAGATTGGATGAGAGAGAGAGAGAGGAGCCCTAGGAGAGAGAAATACCCTGAGAAGAGAGGGAAGGCTTGAAATCAAGAGGGAGGAAGTGTTTATGTGTAGGATCTAACCCAAAATCAAGTTTAGATCCATGGTGAGACTTGGAAATGGAGTTTGGGTGTTTGGGGTTGGCTATGGTGTGTGTGGGTTCATGAAGGGAGACGGAGCCATGCAGGAGAGAGGAAGAATAAGAAGAAAGTATGAGGGAGGAGGTGGGTTTGTCATGGAGAAGGATTGGTGGGGAGATTTGGGTGGTTGATGGTGCTTGAGTGGAAGAGAGAGAAAGCCGTATGTCATGAGGGTAAAAGAGAGAGAAGAGAGGATGATGAGAAGAAGAAGAAGAAGAAGAGGAAGGGTGTGGTTTTCTTTTCTTTCTCTTTCTTGTATGTAGTATAAAGGGTGGGAAATATGTGGTTGGGGTTGGTGGCTTCCTTGGGAAGCCACGAATATGTGGTCCTCCTTTCTCTATTTTTTTTAATTTTTTTCCAGAAGGTAATCGATTACTTCTTTAAAGTAATCGATTATCACCGTGATGCAACAACTATACAGGTTTGACTAGAGCATTGATAATCGATTACTTTACCCCCAAGTAATCGATTATCTTCTGAATTAATCGATTATTCTACCCTAAGTAATCGATTACTTCCATGAGGTAATCGATTATCATTGATGCAACATCTAGAGTAATTTCACTAGAGAGCTGGTAATCGATTACTATCCTCAAGGTAATCGATTACCTTGCCCAAAACTCATATTTTGATAAACTCTAACTCTAAGACATTACTCTTAACTCCTACCCATGGTTTACTATTGTTTTTCTCATAAATTCTAACTTAGGTTTTCCTAGTTAAACTTGGGATTAAAAGCAGGGATGTTACAATTCTCCCCCACTTATTGGAATTTCGTCGCCGAAATTCCGCTTCAAAATCCTTAACTGGAGAACCACCCCGGAAAAGGGTTTCTAATCTACGTGACTTACTTCACTTTTGTTCTACTCCCCCACTTAGAATCGACATACCATTCAGCATGAGTACGCCACTAGACTCTTGCACTCATTGAAGAGTACCGACTAAGATTTATTTTGGTCAGTCTCAATGTGGAGACTCTATCAGATCGGTTAGGGTTTACTCTTTCCTCGGTTAAATATTTCAGGAGTCCTACCAATAAGACTCTCAAAGGGTCTTGGATTCTCAAAATCAGGTTTAACTTCCCAAGGAAGTCAGAAATGGTTTCTAAGGTTAACTGGGTTCCCTTCGGAAATATACATCAAAGGTCTGGAAAGGATACTATTACGCTCTAAACACTAATACCCGCTTGGGTCAATTATAATCTAACTCCAAACCTACCACTTATATTCTATACCTAGGCCCTACTCAACCACATTCACTAATTAAACAAACAAAACTCAGATAATCCTCATACAAAGTTCAAACATTCTAAACAACAATCCACGACATCACACACTTCAAACATAAACATGACTCAACCCTACTTCCTCTTAAGCTTGTCATAGTCTACCCTGCCTAACTTAGGACTAAATCCTACCTCTACACCCACATTCATAACAATAATCAAATATTTGAAAATCGGTTCAAAAGGGGTTTCAGGGGATAGGACTTATATGGTTTGCACCCAAACATTTTCATCAATTCATTTTCCTAATGTTTTGAAAAATTTGAAAATAGTGTCCCTGCACATAAAAGAACATCATGGTAAATTTTCAAGTCAATCAGAGTTCATTAGGTTCACTTTTAACCCTGCGACCACTTTGTCAAAGTATTGTAATTGTCAGGGGTGAACCTACATCAAATTCACTTAGAAATAGTAGACAACTCCAATTGGCCTCAAAATTTAAAGGGACATCACTTATAACTTAGCCCAAGGTCGTGTAAAATTGTCAAACCGATCCGAGCACGTTAAATTCACTTTGTTCAAAACACTAACTTGCTCCAATTGGCTTGAAATGTTACATGAAACAATGATTCAACCATAGGGTGCTTATGTCAAATTTTTCAAGTCACTCAAATATTCTAAACCCAAAACTTAGTTTTCCATTTTATGTAAAAACCCTGATTTCCCGACAAACACCTAACCACAAGCACATATACATATTAAAATCTGTGGTTTAAACAATCACTAGGTATGGGGATTTAGAATTTAGGAAAAAGATCCCATACTAGTGAAACACTTAGAAAACAGTGATGCATTTATAAAAAAAAACAAATTCTTTGGAAATCATGTTCCTCTCTAGATGAGGAAACAATTAGTTTCGTTTGAAAATTCAACAAAACTTTTAATCGTGCACATCACCATAAAGACTACCTCCATCTAATTTCATAAGAACCTAGATGAAGGAGTGAAAGATCAATCAAGATTGGTAAACTCAAAGAAAAAGGAATATGCCTTGGACTTGGAAAGATATAGTTTAGTTCATCTTCAAAAGTTGAAACAATTACATTCCTTTTGACTTCAAGTTTGAAAATTGAGTTTCATTTCGAATTGATTTGAGTCGCATAGGAAGGGTTCCTATTTAATCGACGTGTGACTTGGTAAAAAAAAACAATTGAGTTAATTCACTGCTCGATTACTTAGGAATCCTTGCTTTCCTTGCTACTTTATTGAAAATTTGTCGTGCGACCTCACGTTCCATTTGGAATGATTGTGGTTCGGTGCACCTTTTAAAATTCATTTTGAACACTCACATTATCAAACAAACATTTATCATAACCTCTACTCACAAGCATCAAACAAAATTCATTTTTCATATATTAATATCAAGCACATACATCAATCAAGCATACACAACTATGCACCATCATTCATTCTACCTATCCTAGGGTTTTACAAACACTACCCTAATCACATACTCCTAACAACTCACTATAGACCAACTAAAACTTCTTTTCCTAGGGCAAGACAAAAACTCTTAGTTTAAAAAATCAATTTGGAATCGTTTTCAAAATTCAAATCCATCCAAACTTAAACACAAAATTTATACATATACATATATAGATATACACGTACCCAAACATAATCTGTTTTATCCTGAAAACAATTTCCAAAAACAATATTTTTAGTCACTGTTTAGCGAAAAAAATAGTTCGGGACTCTGAAGCATGGGGATGGCAATTGAAAAGCTCTTAATCTCAAAATCGTTTGAAAACAATTTTCGAAAGTTTAAATTCATCCCCACATAAACATAGACTTTGTATATATGCAAATACACTACCATCAATCTAATCCGAATTGATGCGAGGACCTCTAGATTGAATTTTAACCCCTTTCTCGATTAAATAAACCTCTTTCCATTATAAAATTTCATTATTGTAACGCGGGGTTCAAGTTCAATCGACAGAAGCTCCATACTTATATTTCGTTTAGTATTAAAGTTATCGGAATTAAATTAGTGGTGGAATCAACTACGAGTTCAACATAAATGGTTTTGTTGTTTTTATGGAGTCTAGTCTAACCGATGCAAACTATGTCACTCGGATAGATTAGAATCGAGGCAATAAATTATTTTGATTCTCATGGTTCCACTTCTAATTTTCGTCCGCTTACTTTAACGCTACACTATTCTACATACAAACATATTTCGAGAAACCTTTGATTGAATTCAAACCGCTTCCCAAATTGGGAAAAAAGTTTGTTTTTATTTCGTAACTCAAATTGATATGATTCAGTGGTTTAAATCCGATCGATTAGTTCTCGATTCCTATTTTTCATTTGATGTCGCAGTCACTTGAATCAAGTTTAGCTACGGAACCGATTATTAATTTAATATAAACATTATTTTTCGTTCTCTTAGATACTGATCTAATCAACGTGACTTTAATCACTTGGTTGGATTAGTATCGAAATCATAATTTATTTATTCCATGCGGTTCCATTTCTAATCCCTGTTCAATTAGTTTCACACCCATTTACTCAACAAGCACACATTCAAAGCATACACAAATAAAATAACAAAGCAAAAAGGAAGAACAAAAGCACTAGCATTAAGGTTTCATACATAGGAAATCATTTATTAATTCACGATGGTGCACAAACTCCTAGATTTCGACTACGTCACCTCCCGATAAATGCAACATCGGATTGGCCAGTTCCGACACTACATTCCATCAGTGGTAATAGCCCTTGCCATCCAGTTTAAGTTTATGTACTTAGTTTTGATTAGCAGGATTTCCTTTGTAAGAAACTTCAATTTTTGATTAACTCAAAACTTAAAATTTTCATCCTTAACAAAATCGATTTTTCACCATTTAAGTTTCCAGTTTGCAAATGGATCAACACTTACAATATGTAATTCTTTGAATCCCTAAGGGATCCGCTTAGGTTCTGAAAAATTCCATTCTCTTTCCCTTTTGCAAACATAAACCTATTCCGTTCGTTTCATTTCCAGGTAAGCACAAATACCAATTTAACATCACCATTATATATATACTTTCACATAAGCATTTGTGACACACTTAGCATCAAATATTTCTATTTCACAATAGCACCAACATATCAAAAATCACTTAACATTGAAATTTTCACTTATATAAGTCTCACCTCTGATCAGGAAGCTTGAGATGAGAGTGTTCGCAGCGAGATCGGGACCACTTTCCCTCAGGTCGATAGGAAGGAACTGCTCTGTTACCATAATTGTAACACCTCGTTTATTAAATAAAAATTTAAATCAATTATCGCTGGAAAATAATATAGGGAGCTTAAATTTTTTTTTACAAAGCATGTTTCGACAAAATATCGGGGCCCTCAATTACAATACAATCAAAATAAACAAGAGTTCATTTCTTTCGACTTTTCCGCTGCGTCACTCTGATCTTCAAGCATCCTTGCACCAGAACCTAAAATGATAACCACTAAGGGT
This sequence comes from Crotalaria pallida, assembly GCA_037953625.1. NCBI lineage: Eukaryota > Viridiplantae > Streptophyta > Magnoliopsida > Fabales > Fabaceae > Crotalaria > Crotalaria pallida. The sequence goes on from CM075654.1 coordinate 25,159,559, forward strand.
GAGACCTTTTCACAACACAGTGAATCAAAAGATAGTAAATAGCTCATAATAAAAACTCAAGAATAATAGTCAAATCGAGTCATGAATCAACAATTTCACCACATTCATCTACCATCATCACACTCATAAATTTCCAGTTTTCAAAAAAAAATTCACATCAATAACAAAAATTTTCTTTTATCATTCATCAACTCTTTTACTTCATGCATTTCTATTTTATTCCAAACTTACATCTTTTTACTTCATGCATTTCTATTTTATTCCAAACGTACATCTTTTTCATCTCTTTTCATTGCCTTCATATTCTCTTTTCTCTTTTCACATTCTCATAGATTTTTAGAAATTATTTTGTGGATCCATCATTGCGTACAGTCCCATAACCCGGACAACGTCTCACAGCTGCGCACCACGTGCGTTTTACGCGATCTATGCATACAGTCTCCTTCGGACAACGTCTTACAAGATCTGGATCACACCGGTCTATGCGTACAGTCCCACAACCCGGACAACGTCTTACAAGACCTAAATCACACCAGTCTATGCGTACAGTCCCACAACCCGGACAACGTCTTACAAGACCTGAAATCACACCAGTCTACGCGTACAGTCCCACAACCTGGACAACGTCTTACAAGACCTGAAACCACACCAGTCTATGCGTACAGTCCCACAACCTGGACAACGTCTTACAAGACCTGAATCACCCACTTAACTTGCCTTTAATCTTTTAAGATATACATGAAATATTTTCATTTTATTTCCATTTTAAACCATCATTATTCAGTATAACACACATTTAGCATAATAACTTCTCAACATATTAAAATAACACTTAACAATCATCATATATCAACAAAACAGTCGACATACTCAGGTATTTCTCAGAAGGCTTAAAATAAATCAGCTCCCTAGGGTTCTTCACTTCCTACTTTAATAACATACAAAAAGAATTAACATAAACATTTCCAATAATATAACAAAATCAAACAAATCTTCAACAATCTCCCCCAATCATTTCTAATCAATTATTAATTTGCCACCCACAACCCAATTTAATTATTAGACCCAAATCCTATTATAAACTCTAACTATCCCTAACTCAAAGTGTGGGAAAGAGACTCCCCTTACCTTAGAGGAGGAGAGAGCTCACACAAATCTCCAAAGACCTTGAATCTACCCCCAATCTTCTTGATTCCAACTCTCAATTTTGATCTCCACTTGATCTTGAGATTGGATGAGAGAGAGAGGAGCCCTAGGAGAGAGAAATACCATGAGAAGAGAGGGAAGGCTTGAAATCAAGAGGGAGGAAGTGTTTATGTGTAGGATCTAACCCAAAATCAAGTTTAGATCCATGGTGAGACTTGGAAATGGAGTTTGGGTGTTTGGGGTTGGCTATGGTGTGTGTGGGTGCATGGAGGGAGAGAGAGCCATGGAGGAGAAAGGAAGAATAAGAATAAAGTATGAGGGAGGAGGTGGGTTTGTCATGGAGAAGGATTGGTGGGGAGATTTGGGTGGTTGATGGTGCTTGATGGTGCTTGAGTGGAAGAGAGAGAGAGCCGTATGTCATGAGGGTAAAAGAGAGAGAAGAGAGGATGATGAGAAGAAGAAGAAGAAGAAGAGGAAGGGTGTGGTTTTCTTTTCTTTCTCTTTCTTGTATGTCGTATAAAGGGTGGGAAATATGTGGTTGGGGTTGGTGGCTTCCTTGGGAAGCCACGAATATGTGGTCCTCCTTTCTCTATTTTTTTTAATTTTTTTCCAGATGGTAATCGATTACTTCTTTAAAGTAATCGATTATCACCGTGATGCAACAACTAAACAGGTTTGACCAGAGCACTGATAATCGATTACTTTACCCCCAAGTAATCGATTATCTTCTGAATTAATCGATTATTCTACCCTAAGTAATCGATTACTTCATCACAAAGTAATCGATTACTTCCATGAGGTAATCGATTATCATTGATGCAACATCTAGAGTAATTTCACCAGAGAGCTGGTAATCGATTACTATCCTCAAGGTAATCGATTACCTTGCCCAAAACTTATATTTTGACAAACTCAAACTCTAAGACATTACTCTTAACTCCTACCCATGGTTTACTATTGTTTTCTCATAAATTCTAACTTAGGTTTTCCTAGTTAAACTTGGGATTAAAAGCAGGGATGTTACACAGAATCTCCAGATTTCAGTTTTAATACCCGAGTAATTGATGAAGCACTCGAGTGTTTTGGGTTGATGAACTACTCGAGTCTTTCATGAACTACTCGAGTATTTTGGTCTGTCTGATGCAGAATTTTCCAGAACTTGATGAACTACTCGAGTATTTTTGAAAATACTCGAGTATTTTGACAGAAAATGCCTAAAACACCATTTTCCTATTTAATCAATTTTTATTTAAACCTAATACACTTAAAGAAACATCATGGACTAAATATGTGACTGAAATATATTTGATTGGGTATTATCTAATTTTTCCTGAATTTATTCATGGAATATGTTTTAATTACTTCTAGATAATGTTGGATATTATCAAGTAATTTAAATACCAATCAATGAGTTTAATTGTGATGCATTCATGCATGGAGTTCGGATGATAGATCGAATTGTCACGGTTATTTTTATAACCTGAGGAGGGCCTCTAGGAGCGCCAAACACGTCCTGCTTGATGACACGTTTATGTGTGATAAAAACATGGCTAGTGTGAGGATACTGATGATGTGATTATTACGTTGGAGCGTGACGTCTGCGAGGTTGCAGTGTTTTGAATCACTACCAAGCTTGAGCGTAATACATTCCAAGGAATAGTATTGAATTGTACCCCGCAAATGTACCGAGTACAAAAATTGTACATGAAGTTACAAGGATGGCCGCCCCTGAAGGGAGAAATAGTTTCTATAGGAAGCTAGGAATGATGATAGGACATTCATACATCATGTCACTCATAAATAACTAAATGTTATTTGATTGATAATGTAACACCCTTTATTTTATATACAAAAATAGTAAGTAAAAGTCTATATTTAAAATAAAGTACTTAAAAATTTCTTTTCACAAATCAAGTTTACAAATAATTTTGGGCATCCATTTACAATATACTTAGCACAAAAATGGTGTTCCCTTCTTTCTAGTCTTCCGCTGCGCCACTCTGATCCACAAGCTCCTTAGTAGTCACCTAAAATGTTAACCACTAAGGGTGAGACCTTTTCACAACACAGTGAATTATGAGATAGTATGCAGTTCATAATATAAACTAAAGAATAACAATCAAGTCAAGTCAGGGATCAACCAATTCACCACATTCCCATTCCATTTATACATAACATATCCATATCTATTTCCATTATCCGTTTTTCCTTTCCTTAATCCTTTCCATTACCATTTTCATTATTTATTCCCTTTAATTCCCTTATCAATTCCATTTTCCATTTCCTTTATTCATTTTCCATTATGTGTAACCTCAAGTCAAAGATCTACACTTTTCCATTGGGTGTAACCTCAAATCAGAGATCTACACCTTACCAGTGTGTGTAACCCCAAAACAGAGATCTACACACAGTGTATGCAACCACAAGTCAGTGATCTGCATACACTCCATATCATTTATGTAACCTCAAAACAGAGATCAACATAAACTTCCCTTTTTCCTTTTTATCGTACACCACTAGGATTTGAAGTACCTGCTAGGTAATTGGAACACCTGTCTAGGGACTTGGAACACCTGCCCAGGACTTTACACCCATCCAAACCATAACTTGTAGGACTATGTACTTTTACCATTCCATTTATTTAATCAAATTATTGGTGTGGAAAATTGATCCTGTGGGTCACCCGGCGCCTACAGGGCGGTTTGGCCTGATGGGTAATTGGCCTGGAAGGTAATTGGCCCTAACAGGTAATTGGAACACCTAGCCGGGTACCTAGTGTTCTGGGCCCCACTGATCAGTTTCCACTTTAGTTACCTTTACCATTTCCAATTAATTATAATCCAATCCAATCATTATAGTCCACAATCCAAAATTCCAGCAACATTCACAAATATATATAGCAACCATTCCTAATCAACATCACATAACATTATAGCACAAATAATCATAAACATTCACATATGGTTTCACATTCAAATTCCAGTCTATTTAGTTACCATTCAAAAATCCAAGTTCACAACCAGAATTCCAATAACAATATATATATATATATATCACCTATTTCCAAATAACAACACAAACTCATGAATAACAATTATATCACGAAGTATTCACATTTATTTTCATATTCCACCATTAGCATTTCTACCCATAGTCTATCATATTCAACAATTAACTTTCATAACCATTTTATCAGCATTTCTCATTTGCTTAATTAGTACCCTAATCTCAAATAGGCACCTTTAACATTTAATTACATAAATTCCCATTTAGCATAGAATCACAACTTGCACATTTAGCATTTAGTTTGCATAATCAATTCTCGCAAATATCAAACATTTCAGTCGGCATACTCAGGTATGTCTCAGAGTGCTTAAAATAGATAATCTCCCTAGGGTTCTTCACTTCCTACTTTAATTACATACAAAAGGATTAAACATAACATTTCCAATAATATAACAAAATTAAACGAATATACAACCATCACCCTTAATTACTTCTAATCACCTCTTAATTTGTCACCCACAACCCGAATTAATTATTAGACTCAAATCCTATTATAAACCCTAACTATCCCTAACCCAAAGTGTCGTAAAGAGACTCCCCTTACCTCAACCGATAAGTCAAAAGAGAGAACCTTAACCCGAGGCTCCAAACCCCGCACCGATTAACACCGAAGCTTGCCAGCGAGAAGGATCGGCGGTCTGAGAAGCCTTTTTAGTGACCCGGGGCGACGACCGAGTCGGTTGCGATCGGTGTCGGTGAATGTCGGTATGTCGGTGGCTCGTGTCGCTTGGTTTCCTCCTACCCCGGTGATGCCGAAGCTGCCGAGAGGAGAGAGAAAGGAGGGCTTGATGATGCTCCTTGATGGCTTGAAGTTCCATGAAATCATAAATGGAAGGGATTTAAAGCTTGGAGCCTTAGTTGAGGTTGGTTTTTGCTTTGTTGTTGATGGAAGGAAGATGAGTGACGATGAACGATGGTGCTCCAAGCAAGAGAGAGACCATCGATGGTGATGGGAAGAGGGAGAAAGGAATTAACACCCATAAACTTGATTTGGAGCAAGGCCATGGAGATTGCTTCATGAATCAAGGAAGAAGAAATGGTGATGGTGGTTGCCTTAGGTTGAGAGAGAGACACGGTGGAGCAATGGAAGAAGAAAGTAGGATGAGTGCTTTGGTGCTTCATGTGTGGGTCTAAGCAAGAAGAAGATTTTGCATTATAAGGTGGGAAAGGGCTTCTTCGACAAGCCACAACTTGTGGTTCACGACGCACCACACATAGCCCCGCGCGCCTAGGCGCGGGTCATGGCGCACCTGGGCGCATAATATTCTGAATCACGCACCAATTAAGGGACCGGCGCGCCTAGGCGTGCCCCGGTGTGCCTGGGCGTGCCTTGGGGGGTCCTGACTTCAAATCACCATAACTTCTCCGATAACCGTTGGATCTTGCCCAAATTTTGACACAACCTTCCTAATAGCCTAAACTTAACATCCAACGGTGGAAATTGGATTTAAAGGCTTAGACAATTTATTTAAATTTTCCTAACCTAGGATGCTCTTAAGGTTCAACTTACCCATAAAACCAACTTATTTTGGTCAAACTCCACACTTCACATACTCTAGAATAATTATCCTAATATTTATACTTGGGAATTAAAATTGAGGATGTTACAGATAACCTGAATGTGAGCATATTATGTGCATTCTTACTTGTCATTGACTATTTTGTGTAATGACTTGTGTTTGATAACATGACTGATTGATATCTATATTTCACATATTAATTGTTAAACCTTTACTCTCTTTCGATTATGTGTATGTTGTTGCTTATCCCCATGCCCTTGTAGGTGATGTCTCGCTATCTCTCCTGCATCGAGATCCGCCCTCTCCCTAGTGGAGTGTGGGTCTATGAGGACCACCGAGCAGTGTATGAGGGGGAGGTAGAGATGACCTTCTACCACCCTAATCCACTGATCCGTGTTTGTCCTCGTAGATTCAGGATCCCCATTATCTATACTATGCACGTACCACCCTTTTATACATATCATGGACCACCTCCTGCTCGACCTGCCCGTACATATCATCACTTTCGTTTTCGTTCTGTTTACCGCTCTCACCCTTTTACCTCTCGAGTTGTCTGGGAGGATACTCCCACACCTGATCCGATGAGTCTAGTTGGGGTTGAACCATCACCCGATCCAGTACCCAGTGGTAGGGTACCATCCCCGTCGGGTGAGGTGGAGGAGGATCCTGCCGAGGCAGGGAGCGGAGACAAGCCAGTCGAGCACTCTACTGGTAGCTAGTGGAGGGATGATGACCCTTAGATGCGCGCTAAGTATAGGTAGTGTGGGTCAGGGACCCGATCTGCAGCTGTTGAGGACCCTTTTGATGGATGGATGGATGCTTCTCTGATGACATGGACTACTGCTACTGCTACTGCTCCTGGATCAGCTCTCGAGTCGTTATTTTGAGATGTTATGCATATATTGTACATATTTTTGAGAGCTCTAGAGTGTAGATCTTTTTCTTTTATAATCTCAGTTTCTTTTTATGGACTTGTATCTATGGACTCGATTATCTTACTCTTTGGACTATGTGCCTTTTCATCACATATATGTATATATTATGTTTATGCTTATTATTCATAGTCCAATGATTTTCCGCTTACTCTGATATTATTTAAAAAGGATTCGGTTATGCCATTGCGAAAGGAAAAATGTCTTAAGTTCTGAAATCATAAGAGATAGCTTCACTATTAATTTTAATAACAAAACTATACTAAGTTTTAATGTCAAATGAAGGCTATCTCATTCTCTATTTTCTAGGTTCTTAAGTTATAATTTATTAATGTCAAAGGACACTGAATCCAATGTTTAATCAATGAATAAATTATTTTCCGAGATCCAAAGGATTTCGTGATTTGCACACCCGACCCATTAGAATTTCAAAGGAAAAAAAAATGAAAGTAAAAAAAAATCTATTTCCTAAAAATTCTAATACTTTATCAAGTCCATTATAAATTCCGAGTAATATATCTTTATTTGTTCCTTAATTATTCGGGGATTAAAAGAGGGTGTTGCAGTTCTCGTTAGTATCATGCATTCAAAAAATTTCTGAACTTGGTCACCAAGCCATTCCCCATTCGTGAGACCCCTTTAGGATTGGGGTGGGATGACCAAATTTTTCTAGTTATAAATAGAAGCCTTCCTAGAATAAATTTTCACTGCACACATTCCACACTTAGAAAAATTGTGAAAGAAACCTAGAGAGAAAGAGGGCAAAACCGTGGCATATAGGAGAAGGAAGGGAATGGATTTTGTGTCAAAAGCTTGAAGTGTTCATCTTGATTTCTAAAAAGGTATTTCTTTTTATGAACTCATAATCTCTTACTGTTACTTTGATTTTTAAGCTTTTCTTCTTGATTTTAAGAAATAAACAGTAAAGTTTTTGTTCTTATTTTATTTTATCTTCATGAACCCTAATATGAAGGTTTGAAACTATCTAAGCATTTGTGTTTATAGTCACATGAACATGGATTAAAAGGGACTCAAAAAAAGGTTTAAAGAAACAAAGTTTCCCCTTTTATTTTCATAGGATGGCCGAATGATATAATAAAAATAAGAAAGTAAAAGTTTGATTTTCATCATATGAACATGTTTATGTGATTTTTCTTTTTGTTGGAATTTTAGAATGATAAAGGTTTTTTGTTTAATCATGAAAGCTTAATGAAATAATCAAAGAATAATAAACAAAATGTCATTTGGAAAGTAAGTTATTCCCTTATTTTCTGTAGTACCCGTGAGGCCTAGGAGATGTTTTTGGCAAATTTTGTTTGATATTAATTGTATAAGTGATTTACTATTAAGTTGGTGTGTGATTGTATGAGTAATTTATATGGTATATAATGATCGGAAGTAACTATATATGTGAATATGTGATTCATGTGCAATAAGTGTTTGGATAAAAAAGTTGTTTTAGTTGTTGTCTAAAGGAGTGTTTTTGCTTTGAAAGTGCTTATTTTAATTGATTTAGCATTTGTAGTAATTGTTTTAAAGTTTAAAAATTATAAGGGTATGTTATAAGTTGTTTTAAAATTTGTAGTCACTATTCGCATTTCATATAAGTTGGTTGAATGTTATATTCAGTGTAATGGTGATTTTTTTATTTTTCCTAATTGTATAAGTGTTGTATGATGATTATATTGTATTTATTTGCTGAAACAAACATGAAAATAAACATTTTATTAAAAAAAATTGATTTTAGAAAATTAATTTTAATTCTGGAAAATAAAATTTTGTTTGGACCGTGGGTCCCTAAAAATTGTATTTTTGTATATATTTGTGATGAGTATTTGTTTATATGTGTATATTATAAAGTATAAACGTAAAAGTATGTGTTTTTGATGAAATAAAATGACTTTTTGGAAACTAATATCGGGTGTTGTAATTTTATTATTATTGGGTCAAGAATTTTATTTGTAATGTGAGAAAATGAAATTTGACTTTTAATTATATGCATATGTGTTAATGGATGTGTGTATTATTGGCTATTTGGTGTTAGTATGCATGAAACATGAAAATAATAAGTATTTTAAATAATGAAAAATAATTCTAGAAATAATATCTATGTTGGGCCGTATGGTCAAAAAGAAAGAATTTATTTAAGTGATTTTGGTTGTGATTAATTGTATATGTGTTTGTTTATTAATAATAGGATGTATGTATGATTTCATGTGTAAAATAAAAATGAATTTTTGAAAATACTTTGGTTACTGTTTTATTTTCTAGGCCAAATTATTAATTAGAAAAGTAGGTGTATTATTTTAATTTTTCTAAGTGTCTATGTGATTATATGATGTTTGTATTTTAATTCTTTGATATGGTTTCATGAAATAACAATTAAGTAAATAATCTTTAGTAAAAAAGAAATGATTTTGCAAAAATTTTATTCAATGCTGGAAAATTATTTTGATAAGGGCCGTGTGTCCCCAATGATTTTTTATGTGTATTTGTGGTGTGTTTATGTGTATAAGTGTTTAGGATAGTGTATAGTGTGAAAACATAAGTTTTAAAGTGAATAAAATTATTATTTTCTGGAAAATTATGTTGCTGTCCAGATTTGAAGAAAATAAGAAAACATGATTATTTTTCTAAGTTGAGTTCATTTTTTAGTTGTAGATTATATGCCTTTGTGTGTAATTGATAGAACTTGTAAAATAATAGATTTTGGGTGAATGCAACCTGTTTTAGTGTGGCTAGCCTAAATTGTTTACGTAAATCAAACTTTATGTTATTTTTATAGTAGAGCTTGTAATTAAGCTATAGGAAAAAGTGCCATAATTTTTAGATTAATCGTTTAAGAGAAAAGTGATTTATAAGACTTAGAACTAATGTTGTCTAAGGGTACAATGGGTGAAGCTGAACAAGCCTACACAGGAAGATGTGGACAAGTTAGTTGATAGGTTGAAGCTGAAAGAGAGTTTAGAGAAGGGTACAATTCCAGTGGAGAATGTAGAGACAGCTACTGAAGCTATTAAGGATATTCTGGCACCTGTTTCTGAGGTTGTGGAGGAGGCTAAGCAATTTTCTGAGTCGACTCTGAGTAAGGTCCATGATGATGCTGGGGGTGTAGTAGATGCTGAAAAAGGGTGGACGACAGTCACTCCAAGGAGTAGAGTTAAATCTAAAGCTGTAGCGATGCATAAGGGGGAAACCTTTAGGCATTTGTCTAATGGATAGAATAGCTGCATGGAATATTAGAGGGCTGAATCGCCCTTTAAAACAAAAAGTAGTTGTAGATTTTTATAATAAATATAGTGTAGGCTTGTTAGGTATTTTGGAAAATAAGTTATGTGCATCCTCTTTTAATATTGTCAAGGATAAGATTGCTTCTGGTTGGGGTTCCTTTTGCAATCATGATTTAACTCTAGTTGGGCGTATCTGGCTTATTTGGAGAGTGAATATATTTGATGTTGAGATTGTTAGCAGGTTTGATCAATATGTGCTGTGTTACGTGACGGTTAGACACACTAATGTAGTTTTCTTTGCCACTTTTGTTTATGCCTCGAATGATTTTGAGCACAGGAAGGAATTATGGAATGTTTTGAAAGGAATTCAGGGGCTTGTTCAGATCCCTTGGATTGTCTTGGGTGATTTTAATACTTTCCTTTCTGATAATGAGAAGCTTGGTGGTTTGTCGGCTGATGTTTCATCATTAGCTGATTTCAATGATTGTGTTAATACTTGTCAATTCACTGATATGAGGTATAGAGGTTGTTATTATACTTGGTGCAACAAACAGGAGCAGCAGGATAGAATTTATTGCAAGCTTGATCGTGCGCTAGTGAATGATTATTGGTGCATGCAGTGGCCGAATGCAGAAACTAAGTTTATTGTTCCAGGGGTCTCTAAGCAACTAAGGAGATCTGGTTTTAAGTTTTTTAATATGTGGGCAGAACACAAGCTTTTTGAGCAGATTGTTCACGCAGTGTGGTCTATGTAGTTTGATGGAAGTTCTATGTACAGGGTGTGTAGCAAGCTTCGTCTCCTGAGGAAGCCTCTTTCCTATCTTAATAAGGAGGCGTTTGCTCATATTGATAAGTGGGAAATAGAGCTCAGAGATAGATTACATTACATTCAGACAGAATTGATTAGCAGACCTTTAGATGTGAATTTGTAGGATGAGGAAAGAGATGTTCTCATGCAGTATCGGGTTGTGAATAATGCAACTTTTTCTTTTCTCAGGCAGAAGGCAAAGTTGACTTGGTTGAATGAGGGTGATCAGAACTCTAGACTCTTTCATACTTCTATTAGGCAGAGACAATACAGGAACATGATTCTGAGAATTGTGAATGATCGAGGTATTGAGGTGGTTACTCAGGATGGTATTTCTAATGCATTTGTGGTTTATTACAGAACTCTTTTCTTGGCTGATCCTGGAGATTGGGCGTTAGATCAGAGTGTTATCAGGTGTGGACCTATCTTAAACAGGGATCAACAACTAAGTCTTATCAGGCCAGTCACGGATGATGAGATCAAGGCAACTATGTTTTCCATTCATCAAGACAAGTCTCTGGGTCCAGACGGGTATGGTTCATGATTTTTTAAGAAGGCCTGGGAAATTGTTGGTGTTGATATCTGTGCAGCGGTGAAGGAGTTCTTCCATTCTGGAAGAATGTTGAGTGAGATTAACCAAACAAATTTGGTTATGATCCCTAAGGTTGATTCTCCTTCTAATATTAAGGACTTTAGACCTATAACTTGCTGTAATTTTGTTTATAAATGCATTACGAAGATTCTTTGTATTAGACTTAATCGTGTTTTGCCATGTATTGTACAAGATAACCAGACAACTTTTGTTAAAGATAGGAGCATTGTGCATAATATTCTTATTACTCAGGATCTGCTTAGGCTGTATGGGAGGCGGAGGATATCACCTAGATGTCTAATGAAGATTGATATCAGGAAGGCTTATGATACTCTGAGCTGGAGGTTTATTGAGAAAATGCTTGTTGCTTATAGGTTTCCTGAGAAGTTTATTGGGTGGATAATGACTTGTATTACAACGGTGACTTATTCTATTGTGTTGAATGGCCAACAGTCTCGCTCATTTATAGGGTCTAGAGGCATTAGACAGGGATATTCTGTGTCCCCGCTTATTTTTGTTCTGTCGATGGAAATTTTGACTAGAATTCTATAGCATGCTACTTATCATAGAAATTTCAGGTTTCATCCTTTATTTAAAGAGATGAGACTTGTAAATCTAGCTTTTGCTGATGATTTGATGATTTTCTATAAAGGGCACCCTGCTAGTGTCAACATTTTGATGCAGGCTTTTGAGAGTTTTTCTAATATGTCAGGTTTGCATGCTAACAATGAGAAGTCCTCAATTTTTATGGCAGGTATTCCTCAACACAGGCAAAAGGAGCTTATTGAGATTTCTGGTTTTCAGAAGGGGAGTTTTCCTTTTAGATATCTTGGTCTACCTATATCTGCTAAGAAATTGTCTGTTGCTACATGTCATCTCCTAGTAGATAAGGTGACTAAGAGAATTAATGTTTGGAAATCCAGGAATTTGTCGTATTAGGGAAGGTGTTGTCTTATAAATTCAGTGCTCATGAGTTTGCATTCTAATTGGGCGACTGTTTTTATTATTCCGAAAGCTGTTTTGTTTGAAATTGAGAAGATTTGTAGAGGTTTTGTTTGGGGGGAAACAGGAATCAGGTCATTATTCAGCCAATGTTGCTTGGGATTCTGTTTGTAAATCCAGGAAATATGGTGGGTTGAGCATTAAGGATAGTTGCATGTGGAATATTGCAGCTATTGGTAAGCAGGTCTGGGATTTGGCTCTAAAGAAGGATACTCTATGGGTGAGATGAATGCATTTTGTTTACATAAAGGAACAAGATTTTTGGCAATGCAACATGTCTCAGGGATCTGGATGGCACTGAAAACAGATTCTAAAAGTTCGAGATAAACTAAAACCAGGTTTTTATAATGATACATGGAATAGGACTCAAGATGGCATGTACACGGTAAACAATGGTTATTTATTTCTTAAAGACCAACAAGTGATCTTTCCTTTGCATAGATTGGTTTGGAACAATGTGAATGTACAAAAACATTGTTTTATTGCATGGCTTGCCACCCTCGGGAAGCTCCAAACTATAGACAGGTTATGTTATATGGTTATTCCTAATCATTGTTGTTTATGTCTATCTTCTGCTGATTCTAGGAATCATTTACTTTTTGAATGTAATTGGAGCCAATTCTCCTTGATTATTGTTGTCTCTGGATAGGAATTGACAAGTATCCATACAAGTATCACAATTGGACAAGGTGGATCTGCCACGCTTTCAAGGATAAGGTCCGCCGCAAGTGTGTTTTTGCTATGTTTGAAGCATTGATTTTGAGACACCCTTTTCCCCTTACCAAGTAAATATTACAATAGTTAAGTATTACTTGATAAATTATATGGACTTGTGATTATATAAGAAAGTGTGGAAATAAAATTTTCTTTTCTTAGGCGGGTGCACAAATCCAAAATGGAATTCTTGGAGAAGAAATTCTATATCATTTTAAACAATTGTGTTGAATTCGGCATTCTCTAAAACCTTTTCACAAACTGGATAGCATTCGTGTTGAAATCGTATTTATATGATAGAAAGTAAGCGATGCCATCTTTTCTTTCGTTAGTAAAACTGTTACCATTTAATTCCTTTGTAGCCGAATTCTTTAAATAGGTTAAATCAGAGTAAGCGGAAATTGTAGGACTATGTAACCAATAATAGTATAAACATAGATTATATATATATATATATATATATATATATATATAGGTGAAAAGAGTCAAGTGATACATAGTTCCAGCATAAGTCTCCAAGATCCATATACAAGTCCATAAAGACCTATGTCCAAAATAAAACCATGACCCTAGAGTACTCAAAGGTATATCTACAATATATACATCTCAAAAATATATAGACTCTAGAGATGGTCACATAGATCTGGTAGCACCAGTAGTAGTAGTGATGGTAGTAGCAGTCTCCAGGTAGAAAAAGAAAACATCATCATCATCATCAGCAGCAGCAGCAGCAGAATCTCCTCCACAACATCCCCACACCGGATCCCCTGATCCTCATCATATACCATATATACGCACCTAGGGATCATCATCCCTCCACTGACTCCCGGTGGAATGAACGACAGGCTCGCCTCCGCTCTCGTCCTCCACGGGATCCTCCACGATCTCTTCCGATGGAGAGTGTACCCTACCACTGGGTACGGGGTCAGGAGATGGTGTGACCCTGACTGAACTCCTCGGATCAAAAGGGGGAGTATCCTAGCGGACGACTCTCGAGGAAAAAGGGTGTGAGCGGGTAGGTCTGAAACAAAAACTGTGATAAGAGCGAGCTAGCCGTGTGGGAGGTGGTCCATGATATGTGTAGAACGGGGGTACGTGCATAGTGTATATGATGGGAATCCTAAATCTACGAGGACGAAATCGAATCAGCGGGCTTGGGTGGTAGAAGGTAATCTTTACCTCTCCCTCGAACACCGCGCGATGGTCCTCATAGATCCATGTGCCACTAGGAAGTGGCCGGATCTCGATGCAAGCGATGTATCGAGACATCACCTACAAGGGCATAGGGGTAAGCATTTCTATACACATAATCAATAGAGCAGAAATACATGATTAATATGAAGGTATAAACATGCAACAATAAGCAACAAACACATTTAGCACTTAGCAGAAATAGGATGCAAGTAGGATGCTCATACTTGTTTCATTTATTACATTTAGTTTAAATGAGTGGCATGATGTATGAATTTAGCTCTCAAGCCTATCTCCATCAATCTGTGTCACTCTCTGACGTCCATCCTTGACAACCCAGCACTCAACCGTGCGTTGTATTCCTAGGTATACAACATTTCGTACATTCACCAAGAATGTACACGACAAGCTTGGAATCCGTGCCACCCGAGCACATCCCGTCATCCAAACGGACCGTCATCCAAATGGTATAACCATATCGGCATCCACTAAGCCGACCACGTCGTCAATGTGTCATCAAGCAAGCGTAATTGGCACTCCCAGAGGCCCTCCACATGTTACCAAAACATGATCAACGACCTACCATCCGAACTCCAAAATGAATGCATCATTTCTTTGCTTAAAGGAATTGATTGATGTTTTTCTTGTTAATAATACCCGACGTGCCACCCGAGCAGCGTCTCCTCATTCCAATGAAAACTTTATCATATCATCAATCAAGTTCCTTTTATGTCTTTGATCACTTGGATTATTTTCACTTAAGTATTAATCAATGATTCAGAATTAAAAATGATATTTTAATTATTCTGGGTGAACTACTCGAGTGTTCTTCAGACTACTCGAGTGTTCTTCACTTATTTCCAGATTACTCGAGTGTTCCTTAGAATACTCGAGTGTTCATGTCTTTTTGGGGATTTGGGTTTTAGATTCATAAAAGTACTCAAGTGATTCATGAGTTACTCGAGTGTCCTTCATCAATTCCAGAACACTCGAGTGACCCCTGCATTACTCGAGTTGTTTGCCTTAAGAGATCCCCATGAGTCAGATATTACTCGAGTCCTGGGCCCGATACTCGAGTGTTTCAACACCAAATACACTATTTTTCCAAAATTTTACTCGAGTATTAAGCCAAGTACTCGAGTCTTTCATCACAGAACGGACTGGAAACTTGGTTTTAACATACCATTTTCAATTCTAATCATTTTTAGTCCAATCCAGTGATCAACAGAGTTCATATATCATATATTAAACATGTTACAACACTCAATTCATATCAAATTACAGATTTGACAAAGAATCATGAGATCATGCATAAAATATATATTTTCACAACTTAACACCTCAAATTGCAAAATAATCAACAAACTCATGAAATAGTGCTCATTACAACTTGCATGCATCATGTGAAACTTGCTCAAAACATTCATAGAGCATGAATTGGTCTCCAAACCAAAGTTCCTATTCAATCTAAGCCCTTAGAGCCTCTTGGTGGCTCTCTAATGAAAATAATGGAATTCAAACTCTATCTAGTGCATAAAACAACTTCCCCTTACCTCTCAGACATGTACCAACAGAATATTCCAAAGAAAAAGCTCTCCAACACCAAAAACCACTTTGAGCACCACATGCAAGATAGTTTTGAGTGCATCACCAACATTGAATTGGTTCACACATGAAACAGAGATAAGAATTGAGGAATTTAGTTTTTCTAGACTCTATGCAACACATACTAACTAAAGGAATCGAATTTGGGACTCAATGAACACGGGAGCTTACCAAAATCAAGCTCCAAGTAAGCTCCAAAGAAGGGCTTGACAGAAAACAACTCCACTTCCAAGCTCCAATTCTTCCACCACACTCACTCAAACCTCACGATTTTAGTGTCTATACAAAGCTCGTGATGTGAGCTTTGAATTGGTGTATGATTTGTGATTTGAATCAGAACAGATAAGGAGAATCGAAGTGAAGAACTCAGGAACCCTAACTTAATCAACAAACCCAAATTTGGCCAAATGCTTCACGAATTCGGTGTTGATTGGCTTTTATAGACAAGGAGAATGTCCATGCATGGCGACACGACGCAGATGAAGTGTTGAGGAAGACGATTTCGTGTCACCACACGAGAATCGTTGGTGGTGACTCACCAAACGCACTAACTCGTGCAACTCTGTCCAAAATACTCGAATATCCAGAATAATACTCGAGTGTTTTGCCCAGTTTTTGAAAAATAATTATTTTATTTATTTTCCCTCCAAAACCTTTCCTATATTTGCTTCTAGGTCCCAACCCAGGGATTAACATGCAAAATACTTATTTTATGCATAATTATATTTATTAATAAATTCACACACATTTTCTAACTTCATAAATACAGATTTTAATCAAGGATTAATATAGAAATCATTAATTATAATTAATTTTATAATTAACATTTCATTAATCGGGGATTAAAATTTTGGGGTGTTACACTACTCCCCCACTTACAATGAATTTCGTCCCCGAAATTCAACTTATACAAACAAGTCAGGATAGTCCTGACGCATCTTGTCCTCTAATTCCCAAGATGCTTCTATCACATCACCACAAATCCAGACGACTTTGACCAAACAAATATCCTTCCCTCTAAGCTGCTTGACTCTTCGGTCTTCGATGCGAACAGGCTTAGCTTCAAAGGTTAGGTTCTCATGAATTTCTAGGTCATCAGGTTGGATTCTAAGGACAATGGTGGGATCATGTACATACCTTTTTAACTAAGACACATGGAATACATTATGAAGATTAGCTAACGATGGGGGCAGAGCTAATTGATAGGCTACTGGGCCGACTCTTTTAAGAATTTGGTAGGGACCAATAAACTTAGGTGATAGTTTCTGGGTTTTCAAGGCTCTACTAACACCTTTGGTCGGTACTATTCTAAGAAACACATGGTCACCTTCAGTAAATTCTAAAGGTTTCCTCCTCCTATCAGCATAGCTTTTCTGCCTACTCTGAGCTGTCCTCATCTTCTCTTGTATCATCTTGATCTTTGCATTTGTCTCTTGCACAAAATCTGGTCCAACCAGAGAATTCTCCCCCACTTGGAACCAGCATAACGGTGTCCGACACTTTCTTCCATACAAGGCTTCAAATGGTGCCATTCCAATGCTCGCGTGAAAACTATTGCTGTACGTGAATTCCACGAGCGGCAACATTTGCTCCCAATTCCCTTGTCCTTCCAAAACACAAGCTCTTAAGATGTCCTCCAATGACTGAATAGTTCTCTCCGTTTGACCATCAGTCTGAGGGTGGTATGCAGAACTCAACTTCAATATTGAACCCAGAGCTCTATGCAGATCTTGCCAAAACTTTGACGTAAACCTCGGATCGCGATCTGACACGATACTTGATGGTACCCCATGCAGGCGAACAACTTCCTTGATATACAACTGAGTGAGCTTTTCCAAAGAGTAGCGCATATTAACGGGAATAAAATGCGCTGACTTGGTCAAACGATCCACGATCACCCAGATTGCATCATGACCAGTAGTCGTCCTTGGCAATCCTGACACGAAATCCATCGAGATACTATCCCATTTCGATAATGGAATTTCCAAGGGAAGTAATTCTCCTCCTGGCCTTTGGTGTTCCACCTTCGCCTTCTGACACACCAAACAACACGCCACATGACTAGCCACATCTTTCTTTAGACCAGGCCACCAAAACATCTTCTTCAGGTCCTGATACATTTTGCTAGCTCCCGGATGCATACTCATCTTGCTTTTATGAGCTTCATCTAGAATCATTCTTCTTATCTCCAGATTATCAGGCACGCAAATCCTTGCTTTAAAGCGAAGGATTCCATCCTTTCCTTCTTGAAATTCTAACTCTTTGCCTTCTTCCATAAGCTTCCTTTTCTCCTTGAGTCCTTCATCGTCTTGTTGCAATTCTCGAATCCTTTGCAAGAATTCATTTGCAATTTGCAACATCCCCATCTTGATACTTGTTGGCTCCACTTGCATTGTCAGACTCAAATCTCTAAATTTTTCTATCAGTGCAGCTTCCCTGACCATCATCGCACTGATATGCATTGCCTTTCGACTTAACGCATCAGCCACCACGTTTGCTTTCCCAGGATGGTAATGAAGTTCGAACTCATAATCCTTCAAGAACTCCATCCATCGACGCTGCCTCATATTTAACTCTTTTTGGTCGAAGAGGTACTTTAAGCTCTTATGGTCACTGAACACTCGGAACGTAGTGCCATAGAGATAGTGCCTCCAAATCTTTAGAGCGAAGACAACAGCTGCCAGCTCTAGGTCATGAGTTGGATAGTTTATTTCATGAACTTTTAGCTGTCTCGAGGCATAAGCAACTACCTTCCCGTCTTGCATCAAAACACTGGCAAGTCCTTGTTTCGATGCATCACAATACACCTCGAAACTCTTCTGGGTATCAGGCAAGACTAATACAGGGGAGGATGTCAACCTTTCTTTCAATTCTCGGAAACTCCTTTCACACTTCTCGTCCCAAATAAAAGGTTGGTCTTTCCGAGTTAACTTTGTCAAGGGCAATGCTAACTTCGAGAATCCTTCTATAAATCTTCTATAGTAACCAGCCAAACCAAGAAAGCTCCTCCGGGCTCTTAGGGTAAATAAGGATATCGTCAATGAACACAACCACGAATGAATCTAAGTAAGGTCTAAAGATTTGATTCATGTAGTCCATGAAAATAGCTGGTGCATTGGTCAATCCGAACGGCATCACAACGTACTCATAATGCCCGTATCGGGATCGAAATGCAGTCTTGGAAATATCCTCTTCTCTAATCCTGATCTGATGATATCCCGACCTCAAATCAATCTCTAAAAATACCGAAGCCCCACGAACTTGATCCATAAGGTCATCGATCCTTGGCAATGGATACTTGTCCTTGATTGTGACCTTATTCAATTGCCGGTAGTCGATGCACATCCTCATACTTAACACCTCAAATTGCAAAATAATCAACAAACTCATGAAATAGTGCTCATTACAACTTGCATGCATCATGTGAAACTTGCTCAAAACATTCATAGAGCATGAATTGGTCTCCAAACCAAAGTTCCTATTCAATCTAAGCCCTTAGAGCCTCTTGGTGGCTCTCTAATGAAAATAATGGAATTCAAACTCTATCTAGTGCATAAAACAACTTCCCCTTACCTCTCAGACGTGTACCAACAGAATATTCCAAAGAAAAAGCTCTCCAACACCAAAAACCACTTTGAGCACCACATGCAAGACAGTTTTGAGTGCAGCACCAAGATTGAATTGGTTCACACATGAAATAGAGATAAGAATTGGGGAATTTAGTTTTTCTAGACTCTATGCAACACATACTAACTAAAGGAATCGAATTTGGGACTCAATGAACACGGGAGCTTACCAAAATCAAGGCTCCATGTAAGCTCCAGAGAAGGGTTTGACAGAAAACAGCTCCACTTCCAAGCTCCAATTCTTCCACCACACTCACTTAAACCTCACGATTTTAGTGTCTATACAAAGCTCGTGATGTGAGCTTTGTATCGGTGTATGATTTGTGGTTTGAATCAGAACAGATAAGGAGAATCGAAGTGAAGAACTCAGGAACCCTAACTTAATCAACAAACCCAAATTTGGCCAAATGCTTCACGAATTCGGTGTTGATTGACTTTTATAGATGTGGTAGACCGACCCTCGGCCTACCCTCTAAGTACTCGGCCGACCAGATTTATCTATCTGATAGGTCATGCCTATCCAAGCCAAGCGCTTGTACTAGGACCCACCCTAGCGACCTAGAGCCGACGTATGGGCCTTTCCCCCTAAAGAGTCCGAGCTAGGGGCGCGTGAGCCTAACTTGCCAACAGGGATAAGATCTCCCAATACAGTATAAGGATGAATGACTCATCCCTTATCCTAAATGGGACACGTTAGCAGCCTTGCTGGACCTCCGTACGGGCCCACAAGGTACAATGCCACCCCTATAAATAGCTGTCTCCAGCATGGGGCTCTGGTACGTTCTCTCTCTCCCTAATTGCACATTTGCTCACACCAGCGATTAGGGAAACCCTAGTTGTCCCAACTGGACATCTAGCATACCTAACAAATCATATACTAACATCAGACTACTCTCTACCTCACTGGTTTCTCAATACCTTTGAGCTAGGGATACATCTGGAACACAGTTTCCTAGACACTACATTGGCGCCGTCTGTGGGAATCTGATAAACTGTTATCCCCACTCAAAAATGGTTAACCCACGTGGAAACGCCGCGAACAGCTCGCGTGGCGCAAACCACCAGGCCGGAAGAAACCGCCAGAGACTGGAAGAAGGCAGTGCTGACAATGGAAGAGATCTGGAAGGAAGAAACCCTCCCCACCAGAGTATGCCATCGGTAAGACTTGAAATCCCATCCCGCAGCCATCACTCAATATCAGCCCGAACTCACAGTGGTCCATACACCGTTCACTCCAGACAAACAAACCCCAA
Source organism: Crotalaria pallida (assembly GCA_037953625.1). Lineage (NCBI taxonomy): Eukaryota > Viridiplantae > Streptophyta > Magnoliopsida > Fabales > Fabaceae > Crotalaria > Crotalaria pallida. The sequence goes on from CM075654.1 coordinate 25,180,244, forward strand.
CCCCCCCAATCGTGTACCAAACCACGGCTCCGACCGATCCATTGATGCCCGTGTCTCCGGAGAAGAAAGGGGACACTCCCAAGGCCGAAGAGAAACCCAGCTTGAAGAAATAATTAAACAACAAGCCCAAATGTTGGAGCAGCAGGGAAGGGCCATAGCAGAACTCCAGCAGATCCACATGCAGGCGGTTGCTGCACGGGCAGTAGAAACAGCCCCAGTAACCATACCAGCCCAGGATCCTCAAGGCCCCATTGCCCTTCCCCCACCACCTCCAATAAATCCAGCCCTAGCAGCCAGTTATGAGACCGACGACAGCGCTCACCCTGGCCACCCCTTTACTCCGGGAATCATGGCCTATGACACACCCTCTGCATTCCTCGGCCCCACCAGTGTGGCAAAGTATAACGGGTTAATCGACCCCTTGGAACACATTCTATCTTTTGAAGGTGCTATGAACTTTTATGATGGGGGAGACCTAATGAAGTGCCGAGCCTTTTCAATGACTCTGCAACCACCCGTTTTAAGGTGGTACTCGGCCCTGCCCAGGAACTCTGTCAATTCCTGGGCAGAAATGAAAAGAGTTTTTCTCAACAGATACACTGCTAGCTGCGTCCAGCCAAAGTCCGACCACGCGCTAGTAGGAGTTATGCAGCTCCCAGAAGAACCCTTGAGAGAATACCTCTCCCGTTTCCACTCAGAGGCAGGCTCGGTTCCAAATCTCGAACCGAGCTTCTCAGTCTTTCTCTTCACACAGGGACTTCGGAACGGAGACTTCAAGAATTCGCTAGTGGGAAAGCCGCCGAGGGATATGGCAGAACTGAGGCACCGATCTACCAAATTCATAAATTTGGAAGAATTCAGCAAATGGCAGAAGCACAGAGAAAAAGGTGAGAGATGTGAGCATTCATCTCAAGGAAAGCCGCGAAGAGACGACAAGAGGGAGGATAGAGGAAGAGGACCCAGGGGAGATAGGAGGTTTGGCATCATCTGACCCAAGTTCGATGAGTATACCCCTCTCACGGTCCCAAGAAGTCAAATCCTGTAAGAAACAATGTAGACTGACCTTCGGATGATTGAAAGACCTCCCCCTTGAAAAGAAGTCAGCGCCGGGATCGTTCCAAGTTCTGCTCGTACCACGGAGGTTACGGGCATACTACGGACGAGTGTACCTGGCTAAGAGATGTGATTGAACAATTGATAAGAGATGGCAAGTTACAACAGTATGTCAGGGAGGCACTCAACCGACATGCTCGAAGGACCCCATCCCCGGACAGAAATGCCCGACCCCCAAATAGACAAACCGACCACCACACCAGTCAGCAACAACCGTCTAACCCACAAAGAATTGCTATGGTAGAAGTAGCCACAGACCAGTCCCCGCAAAACCTCAGAGTCATTACCATAGTTGGAGGTTTTGCGGGAGGAGGGGAAAACATATCTGATAGAAAAAAATACATCAACCAAGTGCTTGCCGTCCATAACCATCCAATCCGCAAAAGAACTACAAAGAGTGTCCTCATCTGTTTCTCGGATGAGGATCTTGAAGGGATCATCCCGGGTCACAACGACCCGATGGTCATTACTGCTCTGGTAGGCAACTATGAGGTTGCCAGGATATTTGTCGACCAAGGAAGTTCGGCAGATATCATGTTCCTAAATCTTTTTGAAGCCCTGAAGTTAAAAATCTCTGAATTGACCCCTTTCGAGGGAAAGCTGATCAACTTTACAGGGGACTCGGTGATCCCCAAAGGACACATTCAACTTCCCGTGACACTCGGGAATCACCCCTCAGCAAGAACCGAGATCATCAAGTTTCTGGTCGTCGATTGCCCATCAGCTTATAATGCCATCCTTGGAAGAACATGCTTGCAAGATTTCGGCGCGGTCGTCTCAACCATTCATCTGACCATGAAATTCGAAGGATCTGACGGGACTTTTGTCGCCATCAGAGCCGAACAAGAGAAAGCCAGACTATGCTACAACGCTAGTCTAGCGAAACTCAAAAGCCCCGAGGAGACCCAACCCAAGTTAAGCTTGAACAGAGGAACTGTACTTTTGGCGGACCTAGATGTCAGGTCCGAGCTGGATGACACTAGACCCACCCCCCAGGGTGAGTGGGAGTTCATTGTTTTGGATGAAGAAATTCTGAGCAAGAGAGTGAGGCTAGGAACCAACCTGTCATAAAGTATACGAGCAGAAATGCTCGAACTTTTGAAGAAAAACAAAGACCTGTTTGCATGGACCTCGGCGGATATGCCGGGGATTGACCCAAACTTCATATGTCATCGCCTCAGCATCAACCCGACCGCCAAGCCGGTCGCCTAGAAAAAGAGAAGAGTGGGAACAGAGAAAGCTGCAATCATTGAGGAGAAGGTGGCCGAGCTCCTCTCGGCCGGATTCATTAGGGAGGTCAATTACTCGGACTGGCTCTCAAACACAGTACTAGTCAAAAAATCAAACGGGAAGTGGCGCATGTGCGTCGACTACACCGACTTAAACAAAGCCTGCCTGAAAGATCAGTATCCCCTCCCTATCATTGACAAGCTTGTGGACAACTCCTCTGGGTACCAACTCCTCTCTTTTATGGATGCATACTCAGGGTACAACCAGATCCCGATGTACCCTCCTGATCAGGAGAAAACGGCCTTCATCACCGAAAATGCCACCTACTATTACACAATCATGCCTTTCGGATTGAAAAACGCTGGCGCAACCTACCAGCGGATGATGAACAAGGTCTTCTCGGGTTTAATTGGTCCTACCCTCGAGGTATACATAGATGATATGATAGCCAAGAGCAAAAGGAAGGAAGACCATCCCCATGATCTAGCAACCATCTTGGATAGAATCAGAATGTACAACATGCGCCTAAACCCCGACAAGTGCACTTTCGGGGTTCCGGCTGGGGCTTTTTTAGGTTTCATGCTTACGGAGAGAGGCATCGAGGCCAACCTAGAAAAATGCCAGGCTATCTTGAGTATGCGTATTCCATCTAATGTGAAGGAGGTTCAGAGGTTAACTGGTCGGATGGCAGCCCTCTCAAGATTCCTCCCTCAAGCAGCCAAGAGAGCACTACCATGGTACCAACTACTCAGAAAAAACAAAAATTTCCATTGGAATGACTCTTGCGAACAAGCGTTTGCTGAACTTAAGGAATACCTCTTAGCCCCCCGGTCCTCACAAGTCCTCGGGAAGGGGAAATCCTGTTTCTGTATTTGTCTATTGGTGAAACATCTGTTAGCTCGGTCCTGGTCAAGGATGACTCGGGGACCGAGCAGCCTATCTACTTTGTCAGTAAGGCCCTCCGAGGACCTGAAATAAGATATTCCAAGATAGAGAAACTTGCCTTTGCTTTGGTAGTTACTTCCAGGAGACTCCGATAGTACTTTCAGAATCACCCCATTGTGATCAGAACAACTCAGCCGATAAGACAGGTACTTCACCGACCTGACTTAGCTGGAAGAATGGTCTCATGGTCCGTCGAGCTGTCAGAGTTCAATGTAACCTACGAGCCGAGGAGAACTCTCAAGTCCCAAATTTTAGCGAATTTTATTTCAGAACTATCAGACTCGGACCATCTCAACAAGGTTCAACTTTGGAAGATTTATGTTGATGGTTCCAGCCACAGTAAGGGGGCTGGGGCCGGTATAATTCTTGAAAATGCCGAGGGCCTCAGTGTAGAATATTCTCTCAAGTTTGAGTTCCCCACCTCAAATAACCAGGTGGAATATGAGGCGGTGTTGGCCGGTTTGCGGATGGCCCATCAAATGGGGGCTTCGAAAATCGAAGTTTTCAGTGACTCACAGTTAGTTGTTTCCCAGGTCAACGGGGAGTTTCAGGCTAAGGAACCAATTCTCCAAAAATACCTGGAACAAGTCAAAACCCTTTCAGACCTTTTTTCACAATTTTCCATCACTCATATCCCGAGAGCCTCCAATGGGCGAGCAGACATCCTATCCAAGCTCGCCAGCACCAAAGGCCCTGAAAACAACAAGAGTCTAGTTCAAGAAACTGTCCATCAGCCGAGCGTGGTTCTGGCAGTATCTTTAACCACCGACTGGATGGACCCCATCAAGCAATATCTTAAATACCAAGTTTTGCCAACCGACCCTTCTCAAGGAAAGAAGATAGCCAAGCAAGCTGCCCAGTATGCCATGATCGGTGACACCTTGTATAAACGGGGAATGGACTACCCTATGCTGAAGTGTCTAGACCCTACTGAGGCTGATCTAGTGTTGGCCGAGGTTCATGAAGGAATTTCGAGCCATCATGTAGGTGCAAAAGCTCTAGCCCGCAAAGTACTCCGAGCAGGCTATTACTGGCCCACTCTTCTAAGCGATGCTTTAGAACATGTCAAAAGGTGTAAGTCCTGTCAATTCCACGGAAAAGTCTTCCAACGACCCCCGACGGAGCTCCACTCAATGATTGCACCATGGCCCTTCTATCAGTGGGGCATGGACATCATCGGGAAATTCAAAACAGCTCCGAGACAACTAAAGTTCGTTGTAGTCACAGTTGATTACTTCACAAAATGGGTCGAAGCCGAGGCTTTGGCCACAATCTCTTCAGCTAAAATCCAAAAATTCTTCCTCAGACAAGTCATCACTCGCTTCGGCGTCCCACACACTCTCGTAACCGATAATGGCACACAATTCACTGCCAAGGTTTTCCATGAGTTGGTCGACCACTTTCATATTACCCACCATTTTTCATCGGTCAAGCATCCGCAGACGAATGGACAGGCTGAAGCAGTGAATAAAATTATCATTGATGGGATGAAGAAAAGATTGTTGGAAGCCGAGGGGTCATGGGCTAACCTCCTTCCAGAGGTACTATGGTCAATTCGAACGACCATACACACCTCGACAAGAGAAACCCCATTTCGACTAACCTACGGTTGTGAGGCTGTGCTACCTATTGAAACTCGGATTCCCACCTTCCGAGTATCTGAACGTCCAGTTGAGGTGAATGAGGGTTTGTTAAAGGAAGAGTTAACTCTCAGCGATGAGATCCGATCCCTCGCGGCTGACCGAGAGAAAAAGGCAAAAGAAAGACAGTCCCGAGAATACAACAAATGAGTGGTTCCAAGAAGCTTCGCTGTTGGGGATCTGGTCCTCAGACGAGCTGACATCGGTTTAAAAAATTCAAAAGAAGGAAAATTGGCCAGAAATTGGGAAGGCCCTTACAGGGTTGTCTCAAAAACAGGGTGTGGGGCATACAGATTGGAGACACTAACAAAGCAGCAATTGAACAACTCCTGGAATGCCACCAAGCTCAAGCCCTACTATAGCTAATTGGAATCCCACAACAACTCCTGCAAAGTGTCAACCCTGATTTTAAAATTCTGTTGTTTAAATTTCATGTCATTTATTTTAGAGTTTTTATGTTTACATTGTATTTGACTTCTGCTGTTTACCAACAGATCAAAAGAATCTAATGGAAATTTCCTTTCAGTTTCACATCTTTTTATCTTTTCACTGTTAACGCACTAGCCATTTCTTCTCGGCTCGCCACCGAGTCGAACTTAGGCGTTTATACATGCCCTTTCAACTGGGACTTATAAACTAACAATAACAAAGTGCTTTTAGAGATGCCCGGCCAAAAACTTATACAGTTTCCGCAAGCCGAGGACTGAGGATCCCACCTTGGCCAAAGGTAGGAGATCCGAGATCTCGATAACAGTTCATAACAAGATAAACAAAAAAAGTGAAGATTGTGCAAAGATAAAGAGGATACTTCATAAACAACAAAAATCAAAAACCGAGTTCTGATCAAACCAATCATATTACAGTATTCAGTACTTCATCAAACAACGAAAAATAAAAACACAATAGTAGCAAAGAGAAATACATCATAAAAAGATCTAATCTTCATCCTCGGAAAGTGCAATGGTTGACCCATCAAAATCAGCTTCATCCTCATTTTCCAAGTCCAAGGGGTTGGGGAGATTCGGCATTGATAAGTCCACCTCCCTATCCTCATGTGCATAGTCAATGATACGATCACCATCAACACCAAAGTTTGGACTTGCCCCCACAACTCGGATTCCCGGATTCATAAGAGACAACTGTTTAACAGCATTTACAAAAGAATCATTAACTACATGGTCTCAGTTGAAGTGATTCCGCTTGGCCACAACCTTATGTTTCAAAGCTTTCCGACGAGCCTTCACCAGTTCCCCCTGCAATCGACCCACCTCATTTTCAGAATTTGCTAACCGACCCTGAATACCCTCTAGCTCGGTAGCTTTTTGCCGAGCTTCAGCCAGCTTCTCTTGGGCAGTTTGCAACAGCCTCCCTTTCTCAGCATCCCTTCCAGCAGCATCCTCTAAAGCCTTTTGAGCAGTCTCCCGAGCTTTCTCAGATGCTTCAAGTTTTTTCTGCAGCTCGGCATTGGCCTCTGTCAGGGCATGGATATTTGCTTCATTCTCCTTAATTTGAGTTAGCAAATTTTGTGCTCGAGTGGCAGCAGCTCTCCTCTTCTCCTTCTCAGTTGCCGAAAGAGTTGCGCTGATCTCTTCGGCATTCTTACTAAGGTGGAACATATAGCTCGCAGCCCTTAACATATTTTTGCCCAATAAATCACAGTGACATTTCAAAGTATTAGCGGTTTGGTCCGACAATCTCTTTTCATCATTGGAAGTGTAAACCAAATCAACAAATTTCTCCTTCAGCTTCTGAGCCCAAACGGTCTCCTCCTCGGGGTCCGAAACGTCAAACCACAAATTACTTCTTTGCAGTGGTTTCAGCAACTCAACAGCTTTACCTTTACCCTTGTCTATTTTAGCTCTTTTGGAAAAAGGCACTCGGTCCTCCTCCTCCTCCTCCTCCACTTGAGCAATGGGGATCCTAGTAGCTACCTCCACCACACGAACAGACGGTGGTCGGACATCTTGCATCACTTCAATCTCAGAAGGTGATGCCTCGGCCACCGTAACTGATCGAGTAGCTTCCGAGGAAACAACTCCACTCGAAGAGCCGACCGCCCTCGATTTAGCAAGCTCCCTCATACGAGCAGCAGCCTTATTTTCCCTAGCCATCTTGACTGCAAAACAGCAAAACAAAAGTACAAATGTTAAAAAAAAAAGAAAAGGGGTATATACCAAGCTCGACTTTCACAAGCTCTTGGGGAAAAATAATGATGTTCCTAATATCGACTTGACCATTGGTTTTAAAGTAGTAGAAGAAGGTATCACAGGTATGCCTCTCGTCGCTCGTCAATTCTTTGTCATAATGATATTGATAAAGCTTTGGGTGTCTGTTGAAGAAGTCAGGTGTCCATGATAAAGGGAACCGAGGCTCACCGCCCTCCATAAACCAACATTCTCCCTCTCCGACGAATTAATACTTGAAAAATAACGGCTTAAAAGTTTTCCACAAATCGGTGAACTTGGCAAAGAGAGCATGCTCATTACGTGCCTTCAATGATACCCACAGTCTTTTGGTTGACCCCTTCTCGAAAATATTTATTTGCGGTATGTACAGCCATAGGAATGCTCGGAGCGAGCATGTCAGTCTTCGGGCCTCACAAAATTTTTGAAATGCACGAACAAATGCCCAACCGCTAGGATGTAGTTGGGTCGGAGCCAAGCGCAGCCGTCGCAACAGAGCTATCTCCAGATCGGAAAAGGGCATATTAATACCCAGTCTTATCACGACCTCCTCGTACATGAAAAACTCCCTACGGTTCCCTCCAATTGTTGTGCACACTCGGTCATTAGCCGAGGGAGCACTAATGGTGTAAGACGTCCCAGCTTCATCTGTGGGGCATGGCAGTATGTTAGCTCGGATATGGCCCAGATTGCTGCCAACTAAAGCCGACGGTGTACCGAGCACCTCCAAATCAACCCAATCATAGGCTTCAGAGTTCAGAGGTACAGGAAATTCATGAGGATGTGTAACGCATCGACGAACCATACCTGGGGAAAGGGAAGACTCGTCATCAGAATCTATAAAATCATAATCTACAGAAACCCTAACCCTAGGTCGGTTGGTCCTATAGTCGAGCCTACTACACCTCCCCCTAACCTTTACGGCTTTCCCCCAAAAAGGCCTCTCCCAAGGACGATTCGTGGCGGAGCGCTTTGAGGTGCGAAACGCTACTTGCGCCCGCTCCTCCGCCGCACGATAAGCTGACTTTCTACTTTCCTCATCTGTGGAATTTCGGGGATAATCCACCGATAACGGTGTCTCCACCGTAGGATCCGTCATGCGATGGCGGAAGGGGGAAGGGAGAAAATCCAAGATCTCCAAATCAGAAGAGGACAAAGATGAAGAAGAAGAGGAAGAATCCTCAATGTCACTCAACTCCAAAATTTTAGACCACTTTTCATACCATTCATTATCCATGATTAAATAAGGAACCCAGAGAAAGAAACCCAGAAAGAAATGCTAAACCCAATGAAAACTAGAAAACCAGAACCTTAGAACTTAGAGCAAACAGTACAGCAGGAAGGGATCAAAGTACCTGAAACTTGAAGACTGGCACGAACTGAACTGAATTAGCAAGACGGAAGCCAAAAAGCTTCAAGAGAAAATGGCAGTGAAAACGCGATGGAGAAATATCTGAAACCAAAAGCCAAGGAGGATAATCGCAGGAAGGAGAAGAATGTCAGAAGCACAAGGTTGGGAGGAAAGTGAAACGGAGGAAATGGAAGGGGCAGTTGAAGTTCAAAAAGAAACTTTCCCCCACGTTTTAAGCATTTGGGCCTATTTGCAAAGGGCCCAAAACCTACATTGAGCCACGAAAAAGGACATGTGGCGCGCAATCAGTGGAAGGAAACATTTAAAAAAACCCAAAAGGCAGCATGCATAATGATGACACATCTAACACAAGCAGCACGTGTCATTAAAAGGCACCCAAACGTCCTTTCAAACAGACGAAGGGACAGCTAAGCACAACGGGTCACCTCAAGGTCATTGTCTCAATTCGACCACGGTACTCGACTCCTCGAACCAACGATATCGGAAAACTCTCAGCTCGGCTCAAGATTCAAAAAGTCTTACCAAGTTAGGGGGCTTATGTGGTAGACCGACCCTCGACCTACCCTCTAAGTACTCAGCCGACCAGATTTATCTATCTGACAGGTCATGCCTATCCAAGCCGAGCGCTTGTACTAGGACTCACCCTAGCGACCTAGAGCCGACCGTATGGGCCTTGCCCCCTAAAGAGTCCGAGCTAGGGGCGCGTGAGCCTAACTTGCCAAAAGGGATAAGATCTCCCAATACAGGATAAGGATGAATGACTCATCCCTTATCCTAAATGGGACACGTTAGCAGCCTTGCTGGACCTCCGTACGGGCCCACAAGGTACAATGTCACCCCTATAAATAGCTGTCTCCAGCAAGGGGCTCTGGTACGTTCTCTCTCTCCCTAATTGCACATTTGCACACACCAGTGATTAGGGAAACCCTAGCTGTCCCAACTGGACATCTAGCATACCTAAGAAATCATATACTAACATTAGACTACTCTCTACCTCACTGGTTTCTCAATACCTTTGATCTAGGGATACATCTGGAACACAGTGTCCTAGACACTACAATAGACAAGGAGAATGTCCATGCATGGCGACACGACGCAGATGAAGTGTTGAGGAAGACGATTTCGTGTCAACACATGAGAATCGTTGGTGGTGACTCACCAAACGCACTAACTCGTGCAACTCTGTCCAAAATACTCGAGTGTTTTGCCTAGTTTTTGAAAAATATTTATTTTATTTATTTTCCCTCCAAAACCTTTCCTATATTTGCTTCTAGGTCCCAACCCAGGGATTAACATGCAAAATACTTATTTTATGCATAATTATATTTATTAATAAATTCACACACATTTTCTAACTTCATAAATACAGATTTTAATCAAGGATTAATATAGAAATCGTTAATTATAATTAATTTTATAATTAACATTTCATTAATCGGGGATTAAAATTTTGGGGTGTTACAGATTTATCACGTATGGGAGGAAATGAATCATCGTACCTTTAACAATCAGAAGAGGAGCTTGCCCCTTATTTTCAGTATCATTAGAAGAGAGATTGCACATAGGATTAGTTTTGTTTATCCCAATTTTGTAAATTGGAAGAGTAATGTTTTAGTTGTCAGAATTAGGCAAGAACTTTAGTTATTTATTCTTTTGGCCTTTGGTTATTTTGAACCCTTCATAGAAGGTGGCAAATTAGCCATTGGTCTCAGGCATTTACATAAGTGTTGAACCCTTCCTAGAAGGTGGCAAGGCTTGTGTTTATGTCCTTTTTTTTAATGTTTCTGTATTTTGTTCGTTGGTAATGAATTTTTTCTTTTACCGAAAAAAAATGTTGTCCAAGAATTTTAAATTGATTTGCATAAATCTTAGAAATTGTTTTGATATTATAAAGTGTATGATTTTATGTGTTAGGAATGGTATGTGATTGATATATGTGTACAAATGCTTAAAAAGTAATTTTGATATGCTGTTTAGAAATTATAATAAGTTGCATAACTCTAGTAATTATTTTGAGTTTAGGAATATATGAGTTTATGTTATATGTGAATTGTGTATGCCTTTAATGTGGTTTTGTGATTTTTAGAACAAATTCTTTACTGTCTAAGATTTGTTTAAGTGTTGCATCAAAGACTAGTGTTTTAACTTATGCTGTATGAATTATTTGCAAATGGTAGTTGTTATAAGGTGTTTGAAAATGGGTTTTTGAGTAAATGAAAAGCTGGAATAGATTTTTGAGATGTTATAATTAAGTTTCAAAAATTATTTTGTGTTTTGAAAAGGTTTTTATGATTTATAAAGTTATAAAAAAAAGTGTTTTTATTGGAACAGTAAATTGTTTTTGAGTTTTGCAAAAGGTTTTAAGTTACTTATACTGTTTTGTAATCTTAAGTTTTACTAAGTACTTTTGGAAAAGAAATTATTAGGTGTAAGTTACCTGTTCTGAGATTGTGTAATTGATTGGTCCCTTGGATTATGTTTATCAAAGCTAAAGGATTCGGTAGAAATAAGTTCGGGTAAGCGGAATCCTAGTTCATTAGCTTCAAACCCAGGTGAGAGAGAAGCTTTCCTAAGACATAATGACACTTTGGGTAGCATTGGGATGTTTTGTATTATCTCAAAGATCAGAACTCCGTAGTTATATGTCAATATACGTGATGGCAATTGTGTTTGGTCGGGCGACATTGAGACAGTAACTCTTGTTTGTGTGATTGTCTGTATTATATTTATCTGCTTTGAATTATGTTATATCTTGAGCAGTTTTGTTTATCTACTTTGAATTATGATTACTATGCTGAATATCATGTAATATCCGATTGATTCTGGAAAAGAGAATTGTTACCTTGAAATTGTAAAGATTGAAAAGTAAGCTTTGCTCATATCGTCTAAAGTAGTATACAGTGATGGTGCAATGTAGCACAGATAACCTTGTGATGTATATCCCCAATCGCACTGTCTTCGGACGTGCTTGATTCTAAGTAGTTGGCAACGTGAATGATGTGTCGTGGTTGTGAGTTTTGTGGATTCCACTGTATGTAGGGAGGTGTTTGTTCGTTTTCTTTTTAGAGGTCGAGGCCTGTTAGAAGCGTGGCTTAGAATTGGTTGACCAATTATAGGATAATAAATCTAAATCTTTTTGTGAAAGACTTAAAAGACTTTAAAAGCTTAATCTTTCCTAACCTTGCGTTGAGAGAGAAGTAGTGGAGAGGAAAGATACCGAATACTTGGAGGTTTGTACTCTTCAAGTGGTGATTATGATAGGGGAAGGCAAGGACGGTGAAACGTCAAGAAGCCTGGAGCGCTTCCCTAGGCGAGACAACGTTACAATGATTAAGGTCACCTGCTGGGCATTGGTCATAACGATCAACTAGGGATAGAGCTGTTGCCCCCTTGAGCAAATTGGAGATGGTTGAGAGGGAATCCGAATCGAGGCTAGAGGTCATCGTTTTTATTTACTGACCAACAGAGTGTGGTCCATTTGCTATTTCTTTTGCTGGCCCTTTGTAGTGGTTTCAACTGGTGCGTACCTTTTGACTATCAATGCATGCGTGGTTAGGATTCCTGTGTGTCCCATCTGCTTTCCGAACTAGGTCGTGGTTGGATATTGAGGAGGAGATGTATCGTGTGTGCTGACTTATTCCCCTGCCTCAATGATTTTCCTCCCTAAATCATTGACGGCTATGTTTGAGTTGAGAGAAGAAAATTGAAGAGGATTATTAAAGTTTTAATGAAAATCCCTTATGAAGCAAGTGAAATTATTATTGATAATACGATATGACATGACATTATGAGGAGATGCTATGAAATGATGATGGTGAGTAAGTCCATGCCGTCGACGATTAATTCGCTCGAATCGCTTACTCTCTCTACTTTCCCTTTTTGTGCGGACATTGGGAATGATGTCCGCAGATGGTAGATCGAGTCATTGTCGTGTGGAGGTTTCAAATAGTGGGAGAGTGCATTAGGATTATTTTGGTCTTTGAGAAGCGAAGCAGAGTGATTGGCTTGGGAAGGACCGGAACGTGTTGAGATTTTTGATCCGGAGCTGATCGTCAGTGGGAGTTCGACCCCGATGCGGCATCAGCAGTGGAGAGCAGCGACGACGAGAAGTTTTATGTTCGTCTTAGGTCTTAATAGTTAGATTGAGTGATAGGACTGATGTAATCTGTAGTTTTGGCATAGATCTTTGGTTCAATATTTTAACGTATCAAATGTCATGACCTTAGGGGTCGTGACCTTTTTCTAAAAACAGTTGATCTTGAAAAATGTAATTGTTTAATTATATTAATAAATCCTTTTACTTTCTCAATTGAAGTCAATTGTTGAATTTTTAAAGGTAACTAAATGTTTTCCGCCAATGACCCTTTGGAGTAAATAATATTTTGAAAATGCGTTTTGGAAGTACATGGGTAATATCTCAATTTGGAAAAGAAATATGTTATGGTTATTTTGTGAACCAAGTTATTTCAAAAGTTAAGTAAACCAATTAATAAAAGCCCCTTTGATAAATAAGTTGGAAATGAATGTTTTGAATAGTTAAAAAAATGGCGCAAATTTTTGCTAAAAATTCTATGTGCAAATTGAGGTGTTACACCCTTCGTTTTTCATCTTCTGAGCAACCAACACTCACAAAACCTATACCAAGAGAATAGAGAAAATAAGTTCCTTAGAGCTCTATTCCTTGAGTTCGTTTGGTAAGCTCAAACTTCCTTTAAACCTCAAATTCGTTTTAAATTCAAGTTCATGTATCCTAGTTTAGATTCTAACATTTGTCCACAAATTTATTTAGCTTATTCTTCTTGAGAAACGCTGATTAATATGCCCTATCGAATATGAAAACAGGGGATTTCAGCTGAGCCCATAATCAAACCAAATTGTGTCAAACCTTTTCTCTTGGTTTCCATTCGGTTATTACAGCTTCAATAGGTATGGGAGAAGATATTCATTTCACTAGAATGATGATTAATAAGCTTGGAATGTAGAGGAGCTTTTCAAGCTCAAAGGCAAATAAATTGAATTAGGATTTTAGCTTAGAAGCCAAAATAGACACTAAAACCAATTGGAACATATTTTATTATCTTAATATAAGCTAAAGAGAACCTAAACTTGACTTATTTGTCTGGGAAAATGAATTTGATATGTTTAAAGTGGATTATGTGTTTATATGCATACTTGAGAAATTATATATGAATTCTTGGAATTTGATGTTAATTATTTGTTTCATCATGTTTAAATATGCATGAATATGTTCTGTTTATGGTTGATTGTAATTGGAATTGAAGAATTATTGAATTGATGTTGAAAAGGAATCACTTCATAACTGAACTCTGCAGAGTCTAACCGGTTAACGAGTTCCTTAATCGGTTAAACGCTGCATAAATTCAAAAGAGGGAAATTTTAAATTGAAGAATACAGTAGTTAATCGGTTAATAGTATTTCTAACCGGTTAAATACTGTAGAAAAATCTGAAAAATATATTTTTAATTATGTAATAATTTTATTAAATCTTTTATTTAATCCTAATTCTGAAAATGTTTTCTTGACATCAATTTAATAATATGGGAACCTTGGTAATTAATGTTAATCTAATAATTGTGAATTGAAATCATGCATGGTGATGAAGAGTTAAGATAGGATAGTAGGAAAAGATACATTCGATTGTGACGAATCGGATTAAGAATACGTAGAGATTAGGCTTATGACAGTGATACATCAATTAACCGCGAGGATTATTCATAGGTAAAATGGTCCTATGATGAGTGATTTCTGCAGACTTGACTCGGGATTTTTTTACAATAACTATGATAATCCTATCGATCTCTAGGGGTATTTATTGGCTGCAGAGGATGGTCTTTAGTATGACCCACAAAAGAGTTGTGATGGTATACTCAGTTGAAAGACGTTTACTCCCAATTGCTTTTCCTTACTTAGTATTGTTTGGTACGTTGTCGTCAAACGTAAATTGAAGGGTTTTGGTACATTTTCGTTAAAACGTAAATGGAATCATTTGGTACGTTTTCGATAAACGGAAATGGAATCGTTTGGTACGTTCTCGATAAATGTAAATTGCTAAATGCATGATATTCGTGGAATATCACCGAGCACATGCATTAGAATGTATACATTATTATGTGATAATTATTGTTTGATTAATTAAATGTGCTAATATGTTTTGTGACATTAATTGCTATTTGTATACTTGTGTTTGTTTATTCTTCGTCTATTTAATTATACATTTGTACGCGAATGACAATGTCTTACTCCCTTTGCTCTAATTGTTTGTTAGGTGATGTCTCGATTCCTGGCATGTCTGGAAATGCGTCCCCTGCGCGGGACATGGGAATATAAGGAGCATAAAGCCATCTTTGAGGGGAGATGGAATTGATATTCCACCATCTGAACCCTCCGGCCTGTATGCGACCCTGCCGCTTTCGTATACCCATGATTTATGCACATCATATACCTCCAGCTTTCACCTACCGGCATGGTACTCCGCCACCTCCACCTGTTCGTCGTTCTTCTTGTTTTCATTTTAGGCCAGCTACTCGTTCTCATACTCCTCCTGAGAGAGTTATACCTGAGGATCCTTCCCGTCCTTGTCCATCCCGTACTGTTAGGTTTGCCCCATCACCGGACCATGTGCCCAATGATAGAGCACAACCTCATATGGACTCGGAGGAGGAGGAAGACCCTGAGGAGATAGTGATGAGGACGAGGTGGCTGGAGGAGACGACGATCAGACAGGAGGAGATAGTGATCAGGCGAATCGTTCCACCGGTAGTCAGTGGATGGTGGATGAGCCTTGAGGTTATATGTCATGTTTAAATCATAAGTATCCGAATATACTAGTATAGAGTTTTGAACTGCTCTTTAGTTATAAATAAATATATATATATATATATATATATATGTATGTATGTATGTATGTGTACTAAGGGTAATTAGATAACTCAGAGTTATGATGTAGTTACTATTACTTTTGAATGAAAATGATGTAATATGATGTACATTATGAAGGACTCTTTTGAATTTATAATAAAACTAATACTTTTGTAAAAAGTCTTGGTTCAAATTTTCCCCTAATTTTTATAATTTTTAATATAAAGTATCAAGTCTTCTAATTAATTATTAATTATGTATTATCAAATACACTAAAGTTTATTTTTAAAAGTTAGGTCGTTGCAAAAAACTCCTTTTCGAAATTAGGGACTAAAGTGACAATTTTTTTTTTTTTATATTTCAAATAGTACTCCCTCCGTCCCACAAGGATGGTTACAAATTGGGAAAGTAAAAAACTAAAGAGACATACATTTAATGTTTTGTTTAACACATCAACCAATTATCAAACATCTAGTTTAATACATTTTGCATAGATCAACCAATCACAATTCAAAGTTTATAATTTTTAAGCTTTTCATTGATTACTTTATCTATAGTTTAAGACAAATTTTTTTGCCTTTTTTTATCATCCTGTGGGACGGAGGGAGTACCTTTGTGTGTCTCAAATGGCAGGCTGAGGAACGTCTCTTGCTAAAATGCCGCGTCTTGCCATGCTTCGCCAAATCATCTGAATACAATACTAGCTTAGTTTTTCATTGGCGTTCTTCAACATAACCTAGACTAAGCTCTTGGGTTGAAAATACTCTTAATCATTGAAGCTTTGGATTTTGTGAAAATAAAATTAAGTAAAAAAATGAAAGTAAATAGATTTTAAAAGATGAAATCAGCAATTCTAAATTATCCGAATAACAATACAATAATTTTAATGAACTTTTTATTAGTAAGTTAAATGTAAATGTTGTTCTTGGTTTCTATACTTGTTCTATCACCTTGAAATAAAACAAATTTCTTAAACTTTTCATTTATTAATTAAAAGATGCTTATCATATTTTGTTTATATATATATATATATATATATATATATATATATATATATATATATATTCTTCTAGAGTAAAGTTCTATATAAGACATTTAAAAACAAAGTAGCTATCAAGTTCAAATAAAAAAAATGGTTAAAAAAGCCCATGAAAATTCAAATAACCACTAAGTGCATGTTTGATTAAATTTCACATGCCCATCAAAGTGGTTAAATTTTTGTTCCAAAAAGATTTACATGCCCATTAAATAAGTTCTTAAAAAGATTGATACGATAGTCATTTTAAACTTTATGAACTTATTTAACAACCATTTTTTTATAAAACTAATTTGATGGTCGTGATATTTTTAGAGGATCAAATTAATCTTTTACTCTCTTTCTCTTATCAAGGGTATTGCAACTAGAGTTTAGATTGTGATCATTTGAGATTGGATGGACGCATAATTAATTGTGAGGATGCAAGTTGGGATATTTGAGTTTGATTTTCAGTAAATGGATTAGCATTTAGATGTGCATTTGTCCAATTTTATGATTGCGACAAAGGATCAAGGAAAGATGATGATATGGTCTTCGTCTATTTGATTTGTTCCAAACGAGTGAATACATAGGAATTTTTCTTGTCAAATTTGGAAGGACGTTGGTGTAGCTTTCTCATTTGGTTGTAATGCTAAAGCAATTATTGAGTTAAGAAATCTTGCACTCGAATGGTGGTTAGTAAATTTGTGGTGGATATTTACGTCACTTGAAATCTAACAAGACATGATAAATTGCAAATCCAATAATAGGTTGAAATAAATCAAATCCTAATAATCGAGGTGTTCATGGAGAGTACTCCTTTCGGTATCTAATATATGAAAAAAAAAATAATACTTCTTTCATTTCAAAAAGATGATAATATTTTAAAAAGTAAAAAAAAAATATGTTTTTAATATTTTATCTAATAGATTAATCAATTATCTACTCAGTAATTTAATACATTATTTATTGATTATCCATTCACACGTTACAGTATATAATTTTTTCAAACATTTTCATTTATTTGTGAGATTTTATTTTGACACACTTTTCAACTTTTTTGGATGGAAGGAGTACTTATTTTGGTCTCAAATATAAGAAAAAACATTAACTTTTTGTTTTCAATATAATTATTTCTAAAATATTTTTAAAAAGTGGTTATCTCATTTAATATTTGTTTCATGAGTAATATGTTAGATTAGTCCCTGACTTTGTAGGCACCAAGCGATCAATTTAATCCTTGAGATTTTCGAAATTGCAAATTGGTTCCTGAGATAGAAATGCGTCAGTCATATTAGTCCATGACGTTAAAAATCTTTGAGCACGTGACTGAGAACCTTGTTCAAACCTTCATAAAATTAAAGGTTGGGTTCAAGTGTATAATGATGGTTATTTTTTACCCCGATTTTGGTGTTAATAAAATTCTTTGCTTAAAGCCCCTAACGTTAATGACTGTCAGTGGTCGTCCTTAACGTGAACTAACGGAATGGCCAAAATGATGTTATTTTGGCAAAAAAATAAATAAATAAATAAAAACCATTGAGTATCGATCAAATTAGTTTCTGAGATTGTTGAAACCGGTCAAATTAGTCCCTGATTTTATGGACTATTAACGTCAGATACTAATATGACTGAGATGTTCCTATCTTGAAGACTAATTTATAATTTTGATAATCTCATGGACTAATTTGATCGGTATCCACAAAAGTCAGAGACCAATTTAACATATTATTCTTTATTTTCTTTTCAATACAACTTTCTAAAAGTAATTTTATCTTTTTATAAATTTTAAAAAAATTAAATACATTTAACTAATATCTTTAATAAATGTAAAGTAAATGCAAAGTAGTTGATTTTTTTTTTCTTTTAACAGAGATACGTATGTTATTAAATCATTCTTTCAGGCCATACCCAGTTGTTGCAAGTTTGTGTACCTTGTATTTGTTGTTATGCTAAACGATCCATAGATTAAAAGTGGCGAGGTCATTGGAATACACGATATATCAATCTATTTATCAGCTCCACATATCAACGTATGTAGCATTTGTTCACTAGTAATGATTACTAAATAAAGTACTTCATCTGTCCTTAATATAAGTCACTTTAATCTAATTCACGCAGATTAAGAAAAGTAATTATTACTCTCAAATTTTTCAAAAAATATGTTGTCATTCCAAGGTTACCCCTACTTAAAATTTTACAACTCTATTCATTTATCTCTCTACTGTAATTATTACTCTATCACCCTATGCAATTATGAAGAATGTATTTGGAATAAACTCTTTTATACTCCCTCCGTTCCAATTTAACTGTCACTTTAGCAATTTCACACAGATTAAGAAAGTCATTTAATATTTCAATTTTCAAGAGAATTATTAAATAACTTTACTATAATACCCTCAAAGTACATTAATTATCACCCATTTCACATATTTCAACACATTAAATCCAAGGTTAAAGGTGGAAAAATCAATTAATACATCCTCGAATTCCTAAAGCGACAAATAATTTGGAACAAGTTAAAAATGCTAAAGTGACAGATAATATGGAACGGAGGGAGTACTACCTATATATTCTATAACGACTTATAAAAAGGGACACCAATTCTACCAAAATGGTGCCCTATATTAAAGGGACGGAAGGAGTATGTTTTTATTTTTATTTTTTTTTTGGGTTTTAATATAAGAAAAAAAAATACGTACATATTTTTGATCTAAAATACAAGAAAACCTAATTAATTATGTCCAACTATATTTTTTCATTCCAAAATTATCCATGTTAAATATATGTTTTATTTTCAATATTTCAATTATTCTTTTTTACGATTACCAATTAAAGGTATTTTAGATAATAGAGTATTTTATTTTTTTATAAATTTGACCAATTAAAGGTAATTTTAATTATTTTTTTACATTACTAATAGGAAAGAATAGTAGAATACATATTATTTTCTTGATATAAATTGATTTTTAAGTATATATATATATATATATATATATATATATATATATATATATATATTTCTTAACATCAATCCTTAAAGTTGAGGATAAAAAAATGCAAAATGAATAAGTTTTTTTTTTAATAGCTAAAACTTTAAATTTTTTTATTTCTTTAATTCATCAACTTCAAAAGAAACTATCATTTTTTTATACTAATCCTCAATCATTAACACCTTGTATGTTTCAAGAGAAAATAGGTAGAAAGAAAATGGGAGGAGAGATTTTGATTAGAAAACTTCATTTTTCCCTGTTTGGTTTAAGAGAGAAAATGGAGAGAAGAGAAAAAAAACACATGGGACCCACAAAAAAAGTTTTCTCTCCCCAAATGAAGAGATTTTGGAGAGAAAACTGTGATTGACATGTAAAATTACTCATTTGTTCTTCACTTGTCCATTTTACTTCATCTTTTTTCTTTAATTTTTTAATTCTTTAATTGAAAAAAAATAAAACATTTTTATTTTAATAAAAAAAACTATTTTTATAATATTTTGGATTCGAAAATTTTATAGATATATATGAAAAATAAAAAAAAAATATTATTTATATTTTTGAAAATAATGGTGTAGTTGTCTTTTGAGAAATTTATTATTTTCTCTCTTCCCACTTTTCTCTCTTCCCACTTTTCTCTCAAACCAAACAAAAGGAAAGAAAATTCAACTTTTCTCTCATACCAAATAACCATAAAATCTACTCATTTTCTCACCATAATCCCTCTTTCCTATTTCTTTCTTCTCATTTTCTCTCTTCCTATTTTCTCTCCGTTAACCAAACAAAACCTAAGAGAATGACATATATATATATATATATATATATATATATATATATATATATATATATATATATTTAGAATTATTAGATAGTGGGATACAAAAACTTATGTCTGCTTTGATTTTATCTGTGGAAGGATCCGACACTTGAACTAACCTCCCCTAAAGCAACGACTATTCATTACATAATTAAGACCAGACTGGACAGGGGATGGCAATCATAACCTGACAACAAGATAATAGCCATTTCAGAAGGGTCCAGGCCAGCAATACCGCGTGTCCATGTTGGAATCTCCAATGAAGTTTTCCAATTTCCATCTACGATAAAAAATTCTCAAGGAGCTTGATGTTCTTGGTTATAGTATTTGTATATTCCACCTGTTCCTTTGGGAATTTTCCAACCATAACCATTACCAGATGTCTAATAGACATGAGTAATTAAACGAGTAATCAGATATTGGATTTTGTTTGAAATATATTATTTTAGTAAGCCCACATTCTTTGGGATTGAAAGGAAGGAATGAGGCAAAGATATATGAGTTTTCATTTTTGAATCGCTTTGTTTACTTACTGGCCCTCATTTTTTCCGCCTTATACAAGGCGGAAATACATTTTTCCGATAGTGTAAAATTATCATATTTTTTTTGCCTTATACAAAGCGGACGTGCAAAATTACCATTTTTCCGCCTAGAAAGAAGCGAAAAAACTGGTAATTTACACTACCGCCTTGTATAAGACGGAAAAAATGGGGGCCGGTGAGTAAACAACGGGATTCAAAAAGTAAAACTCAAGATATATATTGGACCCTTGATTTAAATTGTCCTAATTAGAAATATCTTAAACTTATATATAACTTTACTTTTTCTTCTTATACTAAGAGAATATTGTAAGATATAATTTAGATATTGCGAGGTTTTGGAGAGTAGGTATATGAGAGTTAAAAAGAGAATAAAATTTTTACATAGTATTATTTTCTGATTGTGTTAGGGCGAGGACCATGATTCTGGAGTTTTTTCCATTTTAATTTCTTGTGTTGTAGTTGTTTTGTTTTCCTATTTTATTTCTATATCTGGACAAGATTATATGCAAAGATATTTTTTCCAACATTAGGCATGAGTAGCGATTAGAAATAGTTCAAAAACTAATTTTTATGTTATGTTAAACTTAGTTTTTAAAATTGAGGATAAGAAATTAAAAAAAATACTAAAGGCTTATTTGTTTTATTCATTTTCTATATTCATTTTCACTAAAAATAAAGAGGAAGAGAAAATCTGTTTGGTTGATTTTCATAAACTAATATTTTATTTAAAAATATTTCTAAAAATGGGTCCAGATTTGAAAACGTGTAAAAGACGTTTTCACTATTTCCTTGCCAAATTTTAGGAATAGTGAAAATGTGAAAACGCGTTGGCATGTGTTGTAATTTTAAACATAATAACGTAAGAATAATGGCATGGGCTTGAATAATTATATTTGAAAATAGTATTAGAATAACATTAATAATAAAATTAATTATACTAGAAACGTATTTTTCAATATTATCCTTAAGTTGTTTCTCCCCCACTATTTACTGCACGGTTATGACAAATAGACTCTAGAATTTATTCAAGCACCCGGAGATTATCCATCAGCAATTCTGATAAATTTACTTTCAAGAAATAATCTGAATGATTTTTAGAAAATTTATGTGTAGCGTTCTATATTTCTTCACTCATATACATGAGCTTCTATTGTGTCTGTTCATGAGTAAATAAAAGTGTTTTTTCATCCATTAAAAGGATGAAAAGACACGTCTGTCTACTCATGAACAAATGCTTCTATTCATAGTTAAATCAATACATCAATTTACATTTTCACATAATGTTGGCAATATAAAATTAAATTGCCTAGGTAAAATAAATAAAAAAACACACACAACACAAACTTTAGGGACTCGTTGGAGTTTTCCCTATTTTATTAATTTCTTTCTCTCAATGCTATTGTTACAAGTTTTTTTTCTTTTCTGAATTCTGAATAATACATTGCATTTGTGGGGTCATATTTATACTTATAAATTTTCTATTACAAGTCCCTAGAGTTTAGCACTCTCTTTGACGTACACCAACATTCTTGGTTGTTAACTACTAAACTTGGCAATGTAACCTTTTGTTAGCATTTGCCATCCTGTAAAAGTTTTACTGTTTTGTTAACTTTAAACAAACGCGTATGGAAAAAACTAAGTTTAGTTTCCAACATCCTCCCTTAAACTTAGTTTCATGATTCCGAGCATGTTTTTCAATTTCAAGAATGAGTTAGTTTTGAGTGGTTTCGTGAAAATATCTGCTATTTGATTTTCAGAAGAACAATACTCCACCACGATTTCTTTGTCTCTAATTAAGTCTCGAATGAAATGATGTTTGATGTCAATATGCTTGCTACGTCCATGAAGCACTGGATTCTTTGATAAAGCAATAGTTGATTTATTATCACAAAATATCCGTGTCGGCCCACCTTGTTGATGTTGCAATTCACCCAATATTCTTCTCAACCAAACTGCTTCAGTAGCACAGCTAGTTGCGCCAATGTACTCTGCTTCTGCTGTCGAAAGTGCAACGACTTGTTGTTTCTTGGAGGACCAAGAAAATACACCTGAGCCTAGGTGAAAGGCGTAACCCGATGTGCTTTTTCGAGTTTCCGTTTCACCTGCCCAATCACTGTCTGTGTATCCAATTAACTCTGGTTTATTTGAACTTGAATAAAAAATACCTTTGTCGATTGTGCCTTTGATATATCTCAGGATTCTCTTTGCAGCTTGCCAATGAGATTGTCTCGGTGATTCCATGAATCTGCTAATGAGTCCGACTCCATAAACTATATCAGGTCTTGTGGCAGTCAAATACCTAAGACTTCCGACTAGCATTCTAAAATGAGTTGAGTCGACAAGATCGCCACCACATTCTTTTGTTAACTTTAGTCTTTCTTCGACAGGTGTGAGCATCGGCTTAGAAGCCTCCATCTTGAATTTATTTAAAACATCTTTTGCATATTTATTTTGAGATATAAAAATCCCTTCATTTGTTTGTTTTACCTCAATGCCTAGAAAGTAGGACATTAGGCCCATATCTGTCATTTCAAATTGAGTTGACATATTTTCCGTGAATTCAGCTAGCAATTTTGAATTAGTGCCAGTGAATATCAAGTCATCGACGTACAAACACACAATAATAAAGTCTCCAGATTTATTTGTTTTAACATATAAAGCATGTTCGTTTGGACTTCTATGAAATCCATTATTAAGAAAATATGTGTCAATACGTGTGTACCATGATCGAGGGGCTTGCTTCAATCCATATAGTGCCTTTTTTAATCGATATACCTTATTTTCGTCTCCATGTTTTTGATAACCAGGTGGCTGCTGAATATAAACTTCTTCTTCCAGTACACCATTTAAGAAAGCTGATTTCACGTCCATTTGGAAGATTTTCCATTTATTTTGTGCAGCAAGAGAGAGAATCATACATATCGTGTCCAATCTTGCAACTGGAGCGAACACTTCAAAATAATCAATGCCAGGTTTCTGCTTGTATCCTTTCGCCACCAATCTTGCTTTATATCGATCCACCTCACCATTTGGATTGTATTTTGTCTTATACACCCACTTGACTCCAATCGGCTTCTTTCCTTCTGGAAGCTTTGTTAACTCCCATGTGTCATTTTTTCGATCGCTTGAATCTCCTCGTTCATTGCTTTAATCCAACGATCATCATTGGCTACTTCTTCATATGCCACTGGATCACAATCTGCAAACAAGGCATAGTAATTTACCTCGTCCTCCCTGTCTTCTGGGTCATCGTCTCTGCCAATTATAAAATCCTGCAAGTTAGAAGGTAGGCGTCGTGCCCTTTGTGAATACCTCGGAGGTGGCGCTTCAAATGCTGCTTCATCTGCTCCTATAGCATCTCTTGGATGTTCATCTTCATTGTCATCTTGTTCAATCTCTTCATTTATTATTATCGGAACAGGCAGTAGTGCCTCCTTTTCTTTCTCTGTCCAGTCCCATGCTCCATATTCATCGAAAGTAACATCTCGACTGATAATTATTTTTTGAGTTCCTGGATTATACAACTTGTAGGCTTTTGTATCTTCACTATACCCTACAAAGATGCATTTCTCTGCCCTATCATCTAACTTCTTCCTCAGTTGATCGGGAACATGTGAATAAGCAATACAACCAAAAACCTTCAAGTGACTGAGATCTGGCTTTGCCCCACTCCAAGCTTCTTGTGGAGTTTGATCTCGAACACTTTTGATAGGACACCTATTCAGGATATAGACAGCACAAGCTACAGCTTCTGCCCAGAAACTTTTAGGAAGTTTCTTGCAATGTAGCATACTTCGTACCATATCCATAATAGTTCTATTTTTTCTTTCTGCCACTCCATTTTGTTGAGGAGTATATCTGGCAGTCATTTGATGTTTAACACCATGTTTTCTTAAAAAATCATCACATACAATATACTCAGTTCCTCTATCGGTTCTTAGGGTTTTTAAGGTATGACCACTACGCCTCTCAACATACGCCATAAAGCTTTTCACCGTATCACAAGCATCAGATTTATTTTTTAGAAAATACACCAATGTCTTCCTACTATAGTCATCAATGAAAGTGATAAAATATTTATTACCTCCATTGGATTGAACCTCCAAATAGCATAAATCAGAGTGCACTAGCTCGAGTGGTTTTGTGGCTCTCCATGCACGTCCTTTAGGAAAGGGATCTCGATGCTTCTTGCCTGCTACACACGCTTCACATAGCTGATCAGGAGCTTGGACAACAGGCAAACCAGTAACCCATTTTTTATTGGCAATAAATTTGATGCTTTCAAAGTTGAAATGCCCTAACCTCATGTGCCAAAGCCAATTATCATCGACATTCCCTACTTTGCAACACAAATTAGCATCATACCTGATGTTCATCGGAAATAGTCGATTTCTCGACATACTTGTCTTTGCTATCAGGCCCATCTTGACATCATTTATTGTGCAACCTTCTTTGTTGAATTTCAAATCATAGCCTTTCTCTGCTAGTTGGCCAACACTTAAAAGATTTTGACATATTCCAGGTGCATAAAATACATCAGAGATGTAATTTAAGGACCCGTCATTAAGTCGAATAGCTATCTTTCCTTTCCCCAAAACATCAAGCTTTGAATTATCACCAAGCTTGACAGCACTGCGGAAGCTTTCATCAAAGGAGGAAAATATATCTTTATTTCCGGTTAAATGATTGCTACAACCCGTGTCTAATAACCATTGATGATTATTTTTATTAACTCCTGTGTGACTAGTTAATAGTACTGCTTTCATTTCATCTTCATTTTCAGCAATGTGAGCATGTCTCTCTCTATTATTCAACGTTTTAGTACGACATTCTTGGCTATAATGCCCATATTTGTTACAATTATGGCATTGAATATGAGATTTGCACTCATATTGAAAATGTCCATACTTGTTACATTTATGACATTGAATAGAGGATTTATTTTGAAAACCTTCATTACCTCTAGTGGCTTGTGTCATAGAATACCTTCCTCTTCCTCTTCCTCTGAGATTATGGCCTCTTTGATTGTACTCCACCTTCCTTGGAATAACTCGATCATTTCTAACATTTGATTGAGCTTTCAATGCTTGCTCCATTGTGCCACTTGATTTTTCATTCATTCGCATCTCACGTGATTCTAGAGACGCTTGCAAGTCGTTTAAGGATACCGTGCTAAGGTCTCTTGATTCTTCTATCGCAGCTACCACAAAGTCGAATCGACTTGTGAGCGTACGCATGATTTTCTCCACTATTTCTTTTTCTTCTATATTATCACCATTATTTTTCATCTCATTAACCAGCTTATCTACTCGTGAAAAATAGTCACGAATAGTTTCACTCTTACCTTGCTCCATCATCTCAAATTGTCTTTTTAGGCCTTGCAACCTCGTTCTTTTAATTGGATCACCACCTTCATAGGTTTTAGTTAAAATTTCCCATGCTTCTTTTGCTGTTTTTGCATGGAAAATTTTCTCTAAAACATGCAGCTCCATCGATTGATAAATTAAAAATAATGCTTTTTCGTTTAGTACTCGGTCTTTTTCTACTTGTTGTTGGTCTCCATCTTCTGTTGTTGGTTCAGTGAAACCTTTCTCCATAATGTCTTCGTAGCCACTAGTTTTTAGACACAACTCCATTAATCGCTTCCACATGGAAAAATTTCTTTTTCCATCAAATTTAAAAATTGAGGTTTGAATATGTTGTTGAACACAAGCGCTTGAACTTGCTGTCATTTTAATATTTCCTAGCTCTTGATACCAGATGTTGGCAATATAAAATTAAATTGCCTGGGTAAAATAAATAAAAAAACACACACAACACAAACTTTAGGGACTCGTTGGAGTTTTCCCTATTTTATTAATTTCTTTCTCTGAATGCTATTGTTACAAGTTTTTTTTTCTTTTCTGAATTCTGAATAATACATTGCATTTGTGGGGTCATATTTATACTTATAAATTTTCTATTACAAGTCCTTAGAGTTTAGCACTCTCTTTGACGTACACCAACATTCTTGGTTGTTAACTACTAAACTTGGCAATGTAACCTTTTGTTAGCATTTGCCATCCTATAAAAATTTTACTGTTTTGTTAACTTTAAACAAACCCGTATGAAAAAAACTAAGTTTAGTTTCCAACACATAACAATTTTGCAAATTATCACCAACAATAAATTCATCATTCCAACACTTACAGGTCCCAAGCCAATTCTAACACTTTCCCTTTCCTCTTAAAGTCTTGCACCAAAGCAAAGACTACCCATGAAGGGAAATAGCTCCACGAACATGCCTCAAGCTAAGGGCTTCACGCTGATGCAATTGTAAACACTTGCTGATTCCAATGTGTGCACGCGTTTGTGATTTGGATTTGGACGATGCGGGATTGGTGCTTGTTAAAAGTACTATGAGAGAGGCAATGTGAATAGGTTACGTGGCATTGATTTTGGAGATGCAATGAACAACAATTGCAATGTCTTGAAATGCCACGTTTTAAGGGTATGTTCATCAAAGTTTTAGGCTTGGTTTAAGGAGATGTTGAGACAAATGTTTAGTTAATACTGTAAAATATTTTTTTTTTTTAAAAAAAAGTTTATTGAAAATGTCTAATCCAAACACATTTTCAACATTTTTGTTTTTATGAAAATTTAATATAAAAAATTAAACTAAACGCGTTTACAAAATTTAAAAATTCTAAAAACATATTCGGAAAATGAAAAGAGAAAATAAGAATGAAAACATTTTCGCAAACCAAACAAACATTAAAATTCTTTATAAAATTAAGTCAATGTTTCTTGTAGAACTAAATACAACATTTTTCTGCATAAAATTACTCTTTTTAGATCTTTAAACTCAATATCTTTAGTGGCAAAAATTCTATAAAGACTTGGCAATCTTATATGCTGAAGGTTTTATATGAATCTGATATATTATATATAAAAAAAACATTATATGGTTTAAGATATAAAAAAACTTAAGAGTAATATGTCAGATTGGTCACATCTTTATGGATACCGGATCAATTAAGTTCGTTACGGTTTTGTTCTCTCTCCCCCCTCTCTCTCCCTTTCTCCTTCTTCTTCTTTTTTTGAACATGCAAAAAGAAAATTAAAAAGACAAACATATATAGAAACTGCAACAACAAACTTGTCTCTCTCTCATGTACCTTGTTTTTTTTCTTTTGAACAAACATAAAGCAAAATACAATTAAAAAGACAAACATTTAAAGAAAGTGTAATTGTAACATCCCTAATTTAATTTCAAGTATAATTAATATGGTAATTAGCTTAGGGCGAAGAGAACGATAATGCTATGTAAAACAAGTGGATTAAAAGAGCCATTTTAGAGTTATAAACATAGGACGTTGGGAAATTAGGAATAAAAGGTTAGCAACTAAAAACGTGAATTCCACCGTTGGATGTGAAGACGAGTATATAAGGAAGCTTGTCTTCAAATTAGAGCAAGATCCGACGATTAACGAAGAAGTTATGGAGTTTTGATTTCAAGGATAAAATAAGGGAAAAATAGAAGAAAAATAGAAAAGCCAATTAGCAGTGGCTAATCGATTAGTTGACAGACTAATCGATTAGTTTGCCCAAAATGTTAAAAATGTCAAAGTCCAAATGGTGAAATTACATAGACTAATCGATTAGTTAGTCCACTAATCGATTAGTTCGAGCATAGTCAGAAAAAAATAAAACTGTGAGGAGCTTTCATTTTGCTCATTTCTTCTTCATTAAGCAAGCCCTAAGCTCCATAGTTGGTATCCCAAGGTTGTGACCCAACGCCAAGCTTCCTTCCTTCCTTCCTTCCTCTTTCTAGTGATGTGACTCCATAGCCACAAGCTCCATCGTTTCTCTCTCTTGCTTTCTCTCACCTCATCTTAAGCAAGGGTCAAGGTGAGTTCGATCAATCCCTTTTCCTCTCATTTCCTCCAAAGTGCACGTGATCATCATCATCATCGACATCTCTAATCGTTGTTTCTTCATTTGTGTAATAAAGTTGTAGTGGTGCTTTCTCTCTCTTGGGTTTCTCTCTCTACTTCAAAGAAAAGGTGGTGAACTCCTCGGCCCCATCTAATTAGTGTTTCTTGTCGCTCTTTGGCTTATCTCCTAACCGCTCTCCTCCGTCACCACATCCGATTCATACGGGTTCGATTTTTAAGGCTATAAAGCTAGGGTTTGGTACTTTTCCCTCTCTCCTTGGTTGAGGTAAGAGGGGGTATTACCTTAGTTTAGGGGGTGTATTTCTAGTAAATGATAGTAGTATCTAAGAGCGATTGATTTTGTATGTTAACGAACCTTAGGGTAGTCGATAAAGGTAACGAATAAGGACTTAATTAAAAATAGGAGACCCACTTGATATTTATGTTTTACATACTTGATATGATGATGTGAACATGTTATATGTTAAATTCTAAGAAATGATGTATGTGCGGTTGTGTGACTTAGTGTTGGTAACTAAATGTGAGCTTATGGAACTAAGTAGAACTTAGAATATCCTTAGGTTTAACAGTTGAGTTGTCCCTAATAGTAAAGAGTGAATAAAAGGAGAACGAGAAAAGAGAGTGATAAAAGAAGATAAGATAATATGTGTGAAGGAAGTGAAAGAAAAGATGAAAATGAAATAGTTGAACTAAAGAATGTGAAATGCGAATGCCAGGCCGTGTAAGACGCACAGCTGGGTGAAGTAAGACGCACGCGGGTTGTGCGCTGTAAGTCGCGAGCAGTCTGTGTGCAGTGGTTGTGTATGCCGTACGACGGAAGGGCGTACGCATCGGTAAGACGCCTCGATGTGGGAGCGCATTGGTGGGTTCGCAGTACCCAACAGGTTTTGTGGATGCCAGGCCGTGTAAGACGCACAGCCGGGCGCAGTAAGACGCATGCGGGTTATGCGTTGTAAGTCGCAAGCGGTCTGTGTGAAGTGGCTGTGTAAGCCGTACGACGGAAGGGCATAAGCAGCGGTAAGACGCCCCGGTGTGGGAGCGTAGTGGTGGGTTCACCAACCTTAAGAAAAGAAAGATGATGTGATGATAAAGAAGAAATGAAAAGAGGAAAATCGAGAAAGAGAATGATAAGGATGATAAAGTGTTACAAGAGACATAAAAAGAGGAAATAGAGAAGAAAACAATACTAGAATCGAAGATAATTAATAAGTGAAAAACTTTGGCGATGTATGTGAATGTATCTAGAAGGAATGATTTGATGCTTAATTAAATGCTTTTATGTGTTTATATACTAACTGTGGTTGACTTAGCTAGTTACTATGTTTATTAGAATTCATTCGCTAAGTTCTGTGTAATGCTCACCTCTTAACTGTTTTTACACAGGTCCAGAGTATGAGTAGACAGACCTAGAGGCCGAGCAGGTGCATACTCCCTCCCAGGGCCGGGTTATGAGTCTTTTATGATGTATTGCTTATTTTGGGATTTGTATATATGACTTTTGTTGTAGATATTCAGCAGGGCTGACCCAGGACATATCACTTTTGGGTTTTGGGTATTTTGGGAGATTGTCTTATTTCTGCACATGTTTATATTTTCCGCTGATGTTCAGGTATGGTATATGGCATGATATCATATCATGTGGCATGATATGACTAGATGTGATGCGAGATGATATGATACAAATCTCTGGATGTTTGGCATTATTTGAAAATGTTTTGTACAGGTTTAACAGGGAAAAACTAATTTTGGAAAAGTCCATAAAACAGGGTAAACTTTGTCGAATTTTTCGGAGATTTTTCATAAGAAGTTTAAGGATTCAAAAAGAAATTTTCATGTTGCTAATATTGTTTAAGGGTCTAATTAGAGTTTAAAAAAAAGTTAGGATGTCACATTTTGGTATCAGAGCGGTTTTTCCTCGGCCTTGGAGTTTAGACTCACAACTCCAGTGGTTTACTCACCAAGTGAGTAACCAATAGTCAGTGTCTAATAGCAAGTATAAGTTCATATATTTGTATTTATATGTAGCTGAATAGTTATTTCATCATACCTGGGATAACTTGTTCATTCCTCAAGACTTAGCTATTATGGCGGGCAGACGTGCAGAAGCGGATCGTATGGCGGCTGTAGCACCCTGATTTTGTTTCCCGAAATATTATATTTCTTTATTATTTATTAGTAAAAATGAGGGCCAATTTTTTTTTACAAAACATTCACGTACATATACATTTGGTGATTCATTTTATCTATTTCCAAAACATCCTTTATTACTAACTAATTACAAAAATAACCTTGCACATTTTCTCATAAAGATTTATCATTGCCGTCTCACAAAAATCGAGATGTCACAACACTCCCATCACATACACAAATCGTAACTGAAAATAATTTTTCACATTTAAAGCATTGTCAATAAGTTCACCAATACCCGTGATTACAGAAATTTCCAAAAGCAGTTTACCAATAGTATTTCCTACATAGTTATAAAAGCATAATATAAAAGAGTACGAACTTTAAGTTCCAAAATACATCAGATATATGTTAGTTACATCATATGTTATCCAGAGTATGACTTTCCTCAGTCGGACTCGACCCTAATCAAAACAAAATAAAACACCTACACCACAAGACCCACGGGACTCCCTAAACTGCTGGCTGATCACCATCATCCTCCGATGTTGTCTCTTCCTCTTCAGCCTTCACATCCGCAAGCGGTGAGGCCTGCGTACCACGAGCGTAGTACATCCGAGGTCCTCTATGCATATAGTCCCTCAAGGTAATGCGACCAATGTGCAAATCAATTCGTGCTCCTCTCAGACGATGTTCAGGGTCCTTAATCTCCAACCGAGTCAAGCCTCTCCAGGTCCATCCATCATGGGTGACTTCCCCCGCTCCCCCCGCTAGGGGCCACATGGTAATCTCGATGCTGTACACCATCTTCCCGTTGCGTCCCCACGAAGAACGAAGAGAAACAACGAAGAGAAACAACGAAGAGAAGAAAGAGTAAGCTTTTCCGGACGCATGACAAGCCAACAAATCCGGCGTACCACAATACGTCTCAAAGCATAAAATAAATAACAACATAAGTGAAAATGAATGCTGAATGAATGCATGATCCTCATCTTATTACTCAACCACTTTATTAGTTCCACATCGCTATTCTTGTACAACTTTACTGCCATCTGTATCTTGTTGCCATCACACCTGATAGTTCACATTAATAACCTTCTCATAATATTTTATTAAGTCTTATCAAGGA
Organism: Crotalaria pallida; assembly: GCA_037953625.1. Lineage (NCBI taxonomy): Eukaryota > Viridiplantae > Streptophyta > Magnoliopsida > Fabales > Fabaceae > Crotalaria > Crotalaria pallida. The sequence continues at coordinate 25,212,163 of CM075654.1, forward strand.
TTCACGTCCACTTGTAATGTCAGGGGAATTATAAGACATTACTGTGACAGTTTTATTATTTAGCGCACATGTCTACATCTCCTCCATATCCTCCCAAAACCTAGTCGGAAGCAAATGGGACGTATAGGAACCTTAACCCACGTCAGTCGAACAATCGGGAAACCACTGCATAAATATGAATGTCAAGCCACAACCGCACAGGCCGGCTATCATGACAATTGATATTCCACGCGATCCAATATCCAGCTGATCTTCCCGCCTCGTTCAGGTTCCCTCCCACCGTTTCGAATTTGATCAAGGGGGTGTTAGTACTTTTCTAGTTCGCGGTGCAGAACATGCTACAATCCCTTGGGTATTAATCCCCGATCACTTATAGACTAGTTCCGCCTAGAAAAGAACTACAGGTTTCTTGACGTTTCACCGTCATCACCCTCCCCTATCACAATCACACACTTGAGTATCCGCAGATAAATAGGGCATCTTCCTCTCCACTACTTCACACTCATCTCGCCGCATATAATTATTATCTTTGTTATGTTTCAGTCTTATTAAAGCTTTTATTAAGCCTATGGTCGGACGAGTCACCCTTATCCACCACTTTGGTGATCTTCGACCTCTAAATACACAACTCTTCTTATCGTCCAAACTTTTCCAATATTACTTGCTTTACTGACCAAGGCTCGGACCCACGACATACTGCACACGTGGCCAGCTCCATTCCTCTTATCCATAATCATTGCATTGCTATCAGAGAATTCATTTTCATTTATTATTTTTCCTTTCACTGCTTTCTTCACACATCACATTCGTTCAACACATTATTTTCATGCTTCAATGTCATGCATCATGCTAAACAAATATAACAACAAGAATCATTATGCATGAGCAGGCATCATATGATCATATTCTCATGTTCACATAGCTCAATCAAATAATAACACATAAATGTAATAGTGATCTTAGTCTTTCGTGCGAGGAGCCAGACAATCACAGACCAATTGCCCTCACACTACTTAACCTTGTCAGATCACGGTTCCAATTTAAACAATCGAAACTAAACACAATTTGTGACGCTCTCTTTTTAACTTGAAAATAATTAATATTTCCAAATAGTTGAATACTTGCTATCAAAATTAGGACTAGAAAATTTTTCCTTTTTAGGATTAGTACTTGCTCGTTCATAAACCCTTTTTAACATAAACCATTTTTGAATTCGGCTTAGTAATATCTTAGATTCGAAAAGGCTCTCAAGATGACATTTCCTTAATTATAGAAAATATTATTCGTAGTTATTATTAAGATATACCATTTGCCTCTCGAGTTGAATTTGAATATATAAAGCATAAACTTATCGCCGAATCCTTTCTTAATAGAAATCAGAGTTCGCGGAAGTAAAAGTAATACTTATGGGGCATTGCTGAGGTAAAGAAAACATCATATATATATATATATATATATATAAGTCATAACATAACCCCATCAGTACAGTCAGTAGCAAGTGATAAAAAGTCGAGATAGCAAGTTTTGATGAAACATATACAGACCAGCTGCATAAAATAAAACCTCACTCTAAGACCTCTCGAATATATACAATATATAACAAAATCCAAAAGTAGAAGTCTCAGAGCAAGTCGTCTCTGTCCTCAGCAGCTCCTCAGATCCTCCACAGCTCTATCCCTAGGATCTAGGATCCAAAAACATCTACGCTATGCAGGCTCCTATGAACCAGCGGATCCACCTCTAGCAGAAACAGTCGGCTCAACGTGCACCTCCTCCTCGCTCTCATCCTCCACAGGGTCCTCCTCGACCTCGCCTGACTGTGTAGAGACCCCACCACTGGGTCTAGGATCTGCAGAAGCAGTCCTATCATAGTCAGTCGGACCAGGAGAAGGAGTCTCCTCAGTGACAACTCTATGGGAGGAAGGATGGGAACGAGTGGCAGCTCTAAAACGAAAACTATGAAAACGACGCATAGGTCGAGCCAGGGGTGGTCCTCTATATGTATAAAAAGGTGGAACATGCATAGTATAGACTAATGGGATCCTAAATCGACGAGGTCGCACTCGCACCAGAGGGTTAGGGTGGTAGAGAGTGATCTCAACCTCCCCCTCAAAAGTGGCACGGTGCTCCTCATACGTCCATATGCCACTAGGGATAGGGCGTATCTCGATGCAAGCTAGGTATCTGGCCATCACCTAAACAGGGCACAGGGAGTAAGTATACACATATACATAATTGATAAAGACTAAAATTACAATCACAATTATATCATGGACAGATAATAATGCAGATACATATGAGCACACCAGTTTTCAACATTATAACTCTTATAATGCAAGTGGCATGATGTATGATTTTCTATCCACAACTGAGGCCTCTAAAAGTCCATCTTGGACGTCCATCCAATACACCCTTGTGTTCCCGGAACACCGACATTTGTTCCCAGAACATAATGCCGAACCATACTTGGATAATAAGCATCACTCCCGGAGTGTGCACCACGTTCCCAGAACGCATACGTTCCCAGAACGCATCAAAACCAGGTCCCGGACACTGGCCACATATCTATAATGTGTCATCAAGTAGGTTATAATTTGGTACACCCGGAGTACCCTCCTCATATTCCCAGAATATGATAAACGTTCCTACCAACCAGACTTCCAGTCTATATGGATGCACAAATATCGGGGTTGGTTTTATCTTTGCATTAATTAATGTGATTTAGAAATATTCCAATTTCTCTTTTGAATGATTTATTCGAGGCATAATCCTTGGCATAAAATTCTCCTTTGGATCATCTCAAAACATGCCCTTAAACTTAGATTGGGTAAAACAAAATCAATGGTATTCAAAAACTTAACTTTTTATTTTTCAGATTCAGGTACTAACCGGTTACAGTTTCAGGCTAACCGGTTAGGATTACAGACTTGAACTGTTTTACCATTTCAATTCAGAAAAACCCTTTTTCTTGAATTCTCTACCCAATCTATAAACAAGTTAAACATTGTTTTATGCCTCAACAATGTAACATCCCAAAATTTAATTCCAAGATTAATTAGGAAAACCTAAGCTAGAATCTATGATAAGAACCATAGGAAAATCATGGGTAGAATTTAAGTGTAGTGTCCTAGAGTTAAAATTGGCCAAAATAGGAGTTTTCACCAGAATAATCGATTATTTTGTAGGGGTTAATCGATTACATAGCCTCTGGTGAAAACACTTAAATGTTGCAGCATTGATAATCGATTAACTCATGGAAATAATCGATTATTTTTAGAAGTAATCGATTACTTCAAGTGGTTTAATCGATTATTTGCCCTCTGGCAGAAACACCAAGAAATGTTGCATTGAAGAGTAATCGATTACTGGGGTTAAGTAATTGATTATTTCAAGTCTGATGCAGAAAATAAAAATAAAGTTTGGGGGCAGAAACGTAATTTCCACCCCCCTTATCCTCTATTTCGACCACCCATTTTCCTTTTCTCCTCCCATTCGACCCTCACCCTCTCTTTTTCCTTCTCCCACGCCTCTCTCTCCCTTTCCTCCATTCCAAACCACCTTCCACCACTTGCAATCACCCATGGCTCACCTCCAACCTTCATCCATGGCAAACCACCTTCTCCTTCTTCTTTTCTTCTTCTCTTCCTTTCCTTGGTGCTTTCCCTTTCTCCATCTCCCCTATGGCTCTTTCTCCCTCCTTCACTTCCATCTCCATCAAAACCAACATAAATCACTCAAAACCCTTCATTCCAAGCCTAAAATCATGAGACCCACCTTCCCCCTCAAGTCCTCTTATGCGTGGCTCTCTCTTTCTCCCTCCTAGGGCTCTTTTCTCTCTCCTCCAATCTCAAGACTCAAGTGGAATTTGGGCCTAAGGAGTTGGAATCAAGGTAGATCTGGAGTAGATTCATGGTCCTTGGAGCTTTGTGTGGGCTCTATCCCTCTATAAGGTAAGGGAAGTCTCTTTTCCACACTTTGAGTTATGGATAGTTGGGGTATATAATAGGATTTGGGCTAAGTAGTTAAATTGGGTTGTGGGTAGTAAAATAGCACCAGTTATAAGTTGGTTTAAGGCGAATGAAAGTAATTTGAATTAATTTAATAATTTAATTTAATTTTCATAGAATTGCTAAAAAAACCTATATGTATGTTGTAAATGTAGGAAGTGAAGAACCCTAGGGAGTTGACTTATATTTAAGCATGCTGAGACATACCTGAGTATGTCGATTGTTTCTGTGAATATATGTTGTTTGTTGTTCGTTGTTATGTTGCAATGGGTGTAAAACGAATATATAAAAGGCTAAGTGTTAACTAATGAGGTAAATTAATAATGTTGGCTATGAGAGGGTAAAAGACTAAATGAATGATGTTGAATTAATTGTTGTCATGTGATGTGAAAATTTGGAATGACGTGAATGCTTGAATGTGAATGATTGTTAATTGTCATAAATGGCTATCTGAAATTGTGTATTTTTATGATGAATGTGTGTGGATTGAAAAGGACGGTTGAATTGATCATTGGGACATTGGGACACTAGGTGTTCCTGCTAGGTGTACAAACGCCCCATTAGGGCCTAGGTACCCGTCAGGCAAAAACGCCCCACTAGGTGTAAATGCCCCGTTAGGAGTCAATGTCCCGAATGATCAATTCAACGAAAACTAAAAGATTGGAAAACGTAAAAAGGACTAAAGTATGTAAATTGTATATGCTAAGGAATTTAATGGGTATGAGTAAAAATTATTTGTATCAGTCCTAACGGGTGAGGCCTAGTGGGTGAAAGTCCTGATGGGTGAATAAAGTCCCTAATGGGTGTACAAACGCCCTAGCAGGAGCAACCAAATTACCTAGTGGTACAAACTAAAAGAATAAAGATCAATGGTAAATATAAGAAAGTGTCCCGGTGCTCACTTAAGCTACGGCAATGTGAGGTCACGGGAAAAATATAAGTAAGGGTCCCAGTGCTCACTTAAGCTACGGCAATGTGAGATCTCGGGCAAAGTATAAGGTTATAGCTTGGTGCTCACTTAAGCTACGGCAATGTGAGACCAAGATAAAATGAAAGGAAATGAAAATGATTTTTGGAATAAGTGAAAAGTGAAGCATTTTATTATTCATAGCTTGATTTGATTATGATGCTTAAGTTTCTCTTATGTGCTCTTTAACTATCTTCTAATTCACTGTGTTGTGAAAAGGTCTCACCCTTATGTGGTTAACATTTTTAGGTGAATGAAGAGGAGCTTGAGGATCAGAGAGTGTCGCAGTGGAAATTATGGAAAGAAGGAAATTAAATGGTTGCGCTACTCATATTGTAATTGGAATACCCATTTTTGAATGTCAATTTAATTTATGAAAAGGAATTTTTAAGTTCTCCATTGTACTTATTAAGTAAATTGAATGAATATTTTTAATTAAAAGTTGGGTGTTACATTTATGGTATCAGAGCAGTTCCTTCCTTTCCGACCTGAGGGAAAGTGGTCCCGATCTCGCTGCGAACACTCTCATCTCAAGTTTCTTCTCCAGAGGTGAGATCCTTTTAAGTGAAAATGTTTGATAGTAAAATAAAATAGAATGTTATTCTTTGGGAACCTAAGCTGGATCCCTTAGGGAATTCAAAGAATTACATCCTATATGTATGGCACATTTGTAAGTAGTGCAATTGATTATTGTTTAAGGGATGCAAAGTTTCAGTTGATTTAATTAAAAGTTAAAGTTTATTACAAAGGAAATCTTGCTAATTAATAATGAAGTACATAAACTTAAGCTAGATAGCGAGGGCTATGACCACTGATGAAATGTAGTATTGGAACTGGCCAATCCGATGTTGCATTTATCGGGAGGTGATGTCGTCGGAATCTAGAAGTTCGTGCATCATCGTGAATTAGTAATGGATCTCCTGTGTATAAAACTTATGTGTTAATTCTTTTATGCTTGAGTGCTTTGCTAAGTGCTTGTGTGTGATCTTAATGTTTGTTTGTTGAGTAATTTGGTGTCAAAATAATTGAATCGGGATTAGAAATGGAATCGCATTGAATAAGTAAATCATGAATCTCGCATACTAATCCAACCAAGTGATTAAGGTCATGTTGATTTGATTAGTATTCAAGAGAACGAAAAATAATGTTTATATTAAATTATTAAGCGGTTCTGTAACTAAACTTGATTCAAGTGGTTGTGGCATCAAATGAAAATAGGCATCGGGAACTAATAGATCGGATTCAAACCACTGAATCATATTAATTTGAATTAAAGATAAAAACAAACTTTTTGTCCAAATTAAGAAGTGGTTTGAATTCAATCCAATGGGTTCTCAAAATATGCTTACATGTGGAATGGTGTAGTGTTAAAGTAAGTGGACAAAATTAGAAGTGGAATCATGAGGATAAAAATGAATTACTACTGGATTCTAATCTATCCGAATGACTCAGTCGGCGTCGGTTAGACTAAAATCCATAAAAACAACAAAAAACATATTTATTGAACTCATGGTTGATTCCACCACTAATTCGATTCCGGTGACTTTAATATTAATAGAAAGTCAAGTTGAAGCTTCTAATGATTGGATTTGAACCCCGAGTTTCTATAACAAAATTTTGTAACGAAAAGAGGTATCGAGGATGGGGTTAAAATTCAACGTAGAAGTTCTTACCTCACTTTTGGTTACATCATTGGTAGTGCATAGGTATATATGAAAAAGTCTATGTTATGTGGAAGTGAACCTAAACTTTTGAAAATGTTTTTAAACGATTTGGGATTAATAACTTTTCAATTTCTCTCTTCATGTATGAAATCACAAATTACTTTCCACTAAGCATTGGCTAAAAGTGTTGTTCTTGAAAATTGTGTTCTAGATGAAACTGAATTTTGTTTGTGTGTGTTTGGTTGATATGTGTGCTTGATATGTCTTTGTTCCAAGTGAATTTTTTTCTTGATTCTCGTGAGTGTCTAAAATGAATTTCAAAAGTTTTGCACCAAACCACAATCATTCTAAATGGATCGTGAGATCGCACAACAAATTTTCAAGAACTAGAAAGAAAAACAAGGATTTCTAAGTGATCGATTAGTGAATTAACTTAATTGTGGTAACCAAGTCACACATCGATCAAATAGGAACCCCTCTTATGCGACTCAAATCAATTCGGAATGAAAACTCGATCTTTTAAACTTGAGATAAAAAGGGAATGTAATTGTTTTAACTTTTGAAGACGAATTAAAAACTGAATTTTTCAAGTCCAAGGCACATTCCCCCTTTCTTTGAGTTTATCTATCTTGAGTGATTTGTCACTCCTTCATCTAGGATCTTATGAAATTAGATGAAGGTAGCTCATCATGGTAAGGTGCATGATTTAAAAGTTTTAGTGAATTTTCATATGAAAGTAATTGTTCTTCATCAAGAGAGGAACCTAAGTTGCGAAAGAAATTTGGTTTTTATAAATGTGCCATTGTTTTCTAAGTGTTCCACTAGTATGGGATCTTCTTCTTAAATTTCAAAATCCCCATACCTAGTGATTTTTCAAACCAAAGGTTTTAAAAGACGTATGTGTTTGTGGTTAAGTGTTTTTGGGTAACCAGGGTGTTTACATGAAATGAAAAACTAAGTTTTTGGGTTTAGGATTTTGTTTGACTTGGAAAATTTGGCTTAAACACCCCAAAGTGGAATCTTTGTTTCATGTAATACTTCAAGCCAATTGGAGCAAGTTATCATTTTTAAAGCAAAATGAATTGAAGGTGCTCTAATCGGTTTGACAATTTTACATAACCACGGGCTGAGTTTAAGTGATGTCCCATCAAATTTTGAAGCCGATTGGAGTTGTTTGCTATTTTAAATGGATTTGACATAGGTTCACCCCGACCATTACAAATCTTTTACAAAGTGGTCACAGGGTCAAAAGTGAATCTAATGAACTCTGAATTGACTTGAGAATTTACCATACTGTTATATTATGTTCAGGGATGATATCTTCCAATTCTTCAAAAACTTTGGGAAAATTGAATTTATAAAAGAAATTTTGGTTGCAAGCTATGCAAAAACCTTTTACAAACGCTTTTTAAAATATGTGATGGTATTTGTGTATGTGTTTGTAGAGGTAAGTGTTAGTCCTAAGTTAGGCTAGGAATAGCTAGGAAGAAAGCCAAGTCGAGTCGTGTTTAGGTTAAGGTGTAAGATGTTGTGGACTGCTGTTGTGAATGTTTGACCCTTGATTGATGCTTATATGATTTATGTTTGTATGAATGATGGATGTGTTTGATTAGAGTTTAGGTCTAAGATATAAGTAGTAGATTTGGAGTTAGAGTATAAATCACCCCATAAGGTAATAGTATCTAGAACGTATTAGTGCCCATACCAATCTTCGAAGTAGGAATTCCGAAGGGAAGCCTACTAACCTTAGAAATCTGTTAGAGTCGTAGTCTAGAGGTTGACCCAAATTAAACCTTAGTTGGCACTCCTCAATGTTGACCTTAGAAATCCCAAGAGTATTGTGGCACATTCATGTTGAATGGTATGCCAATCCCAAGTGGGGGAGTAGACCTAAGATGAGTTAGTTGCGTAGCTTAGAAAACCTTTTCCGGGATGGTTCTCCAATTAAGGATTGTGAGCGGAATTTCGGGGACGAAATTCCAATAAGTGGGGGAGAATTGTAACATCCCAAAATTTAATTCCAAGATTAATTAGGAAAACCTAAGCTAGAATCTATGATAAGAACCATAGGAAAATCATGGGTAGAAGTTAAGTGTAGTGTCCTAGAGTTAAAATTGGCCAAAATAGGAGTTTTCACCAGAATAATCGATTATTTTGTAGGGGTTAATCGATTACATAGCCTCTGGTGAAAACACTTAAATGTTGCAGCATTGATAATCGATTAACTCAAGGAAATAATCGATTATTTTTAGAAGTAATCGATTACTTCAAGTGGTTTAATCGATTATTTGCCCTCTGGCAGAAACACCAAGAAATGTTGCATTGAAGAGTAATCGATTACTGGGGTTAAGTAATCGATTATTTCAAGTCTGATGCAGAAAATAAAAATAAAGTTTGGGGGCAGAAACGTAATTTCCATCCCCCTTATCCTCTATTTCAACCACCCATTTTCCTTTTCTCCTCCAATTCGACCCTCACCCTCTCTTCTTCCTTCTCCCACGCCTCTCTCTCCCTTTCCTCCATTCCAAACCACCTTCCACCACTCGCAATCACCCATGGCTCACCTCCAACCTTCATCCATGGCAAACCACCTTCTCCTTCTTCTTTTCTTCTTCTCTTCCTTTCCTTGGTGCTTTCCCTTTCTCCATCTCCCCCATGGCTCTTTCTTCCTCCTTCACTTCCATCTCCATCAAAACCAACATAAATCACTCAAAACCCTTCATTCCAAGCCTAAACTCATGAGACCCACCTTCCCCCTCAAGTCCTCTTATGCGTGGCTCTCTCTTTCTCCCTCCTAGGGCTCTTTTCTCTCTCCTCCAATCTCAAGACTCAAGTGGAATTTGGGCCTAAGGAGTTGGAATCAAGGTAGATCCGGAGTAGATTCATGGTCCCTGGAGCTTTGTGTGGGCTCTCTCCCTCTATAAGGTAAGGGGAGTCTCTTTTCCACACTGAGTTAGGGATAGTTGGGGTATATAATAGGATTTGGGCTAAGTAGTTAAATTGGGTTGTGGGTAGTAAAATAGCACCAGTTATAAGTTGGTTTAAGGCGAATGAAAGTAATTTGAATTAATTTAATAATTTAATTTAATTGTCATAGAATTGCTAAAAATCCCTATATGTATGTTGTAAATGTAGGAAGTGAAGAACCCTAGGGAGTTGACTTATATTTAAGCATGCTGAGACATACCTGAGTATGTCGATTGTTTCTGTGAATATATGTTGTTTGTTGTTCGTTGTTATGTTGCAATGGGTGTAAAGCGAATATATAAAAGGTTAAGTGTTAACTAATGAGGTAAATTAATAATGTTGGCTATGAGAGGGTAAAAGACTAAATGAATGATGTTGAATTAATTGTTGCCATGTGATGTGAAAATTTGGAATGACGTGAATGCTTGAATGTGAATGATTGTTAATTGTCATAAATGGCTATCTGAAATTGTGTGTTTTTATGATGAATGTGTGTGGATTGAAAAGGACGGTTGAATTGATCATTGGGACATTGGGACACTAGGTGTTCCTGCTAGGTGTACAAACGCCCCATTAGGGCCTAGGTACCCGTCAGGCAAAAACGCCCCACTAGGTGTAAATGCCCCGTTAGGAGTCAATGTCCCGAATGATCAATTCAACGAAAACTAAAAGATTGGAAAACGTAAAAAGGACTAAAGTATGTAAATTGTATATGCTAAGGAATTTAATGGGTATGAGTAAAAATTATTTGTATCAGTCCTAACGGGTGAGGCCTAGTGGGTGAAAGTCCTGATGGGTGAATAAAGTCCCTAATGGGTGTACAAACGCCCTAGCAGGAGCAACCAAATTACCTAGTGGTACAAACTAAAAGAATAAAGATCAATGGTAAATATAAGAAAGTGTCCCGGTGCTCACTTAAGCTACGACAATGTGAGGTCACGGGCAAAATATAAGTAAGAGTCCCGGTGCTCACTTAAGCTACGACAATGTGAGATCTCGGGCAAAGTATAAGGTTATAGCTTGGTGCTCACTAAAGCTACGGCAATGTGAGACCAAGATAAAATGAAAGGAAATGAAAATGATTATTGGAAAAAGTGAAAAGTGAAGCATTTTATTATTCATAGCTTGATTTGATTATGATGCTTAAGTTTCTCTTATGTGCTCTTTAACTATCTTCTAATTCACTGTGTTGTGAAAAGGTCTCACCCTTATGTGGTTAACATTTTTAGGTGAATAAAGAGGAGCTTGAGGATCAGAGAGTGTCGCAGTGGAAATTATGGAAAGAAGGAAATTAAATGGTTGCGCTACTCATATTGTAATTGGAATACCCATTTTTGAATGTCAGTTTAATTTATGAAAAGGAATTTTTAAGTTCTCCATTGTACTTATTAAGTAAATTGAATGAATATTTTTAATTAAAAGTTGGGTGTTACAAACAACCACTGTTTTATCATTCAAAAGGTCTAAATCACAATTCATTCTCCAATGAACGTAATTTCCTCTAGAAATTATATCTTTAACTTAAGGCATTAACTCTAATCTTTCAAATCTGAACCATGGCACTTTAACAACTCATGTTCAGATCTTTTATAATGAAATTACAGTATAGATTTGAGCAGAATTCCCCAAGACTTCAGGACTGATTAATAAACTGATTTTTCTTTGAAATTCTGCAGTGTCTAACCGGTTACGAATATCGAGTAACCGGTTAGATTATGCAGTCAGTCCACTAAAACAAGAGTTTTGACAATTCATTTTCTTCTTTTCTCAAATCTAACCAAATCTCAATATTCACAGAGTTCATATACCTTAAAATAAACATGTTCATACCCAGAAACACATTTAGTTTGCATGCATCAAGTTTATGGTATCAAATTGCATGAAAATTCACATAAACACAATTTAATACAACAAACTTATAATAAGCATTCAAATTCAGAATTCAGCTTCCATATACTTTGCATGCACCAACATAAAGTTGCTCAAAACAATATTGAGCAAGAATTTGGCCTCCAAGCCTTTGTGCCATATTGCACATAATGCCCTTTTTGAGTTTTGTTAACTCAAATCCTAAATCACTTGATTTTTAGTCTAAATCTAGTATAAGGTAGACTTCTCCCATACCTCTAAGTCGATTTTGATGAGAATTAACACTGCACTTGAAGATTAATCCACAGATTCCCAAAGATTCACAGTTCTGCTTTCAGCCACGAATTCCACCAACAGGGTCCAAAAACCAGAGGTTTTGACATAGCAAATGGCCAAAGAAATTGGGGAAAACAATTAGGACTCAAAATAGGTAACATGCACTAGGAAATAGAAAAGATTGGAGGCTTAATGGTGGCTGTACTTACCCAAAATCGGATCTGGAACTCAGCTTCCAGAACAGAAAAAAAGTACAGAACTCAGTTTCCAACTCCTAGATTCCAAGCTTGATTTCTCCTTCCACACGAACCCTCAGCTCACAAACTTGGTGTTTTTACAAAGCTCAAGATGTAAGCTTTGCAATGGTGTATCACTCGTCTCTCAACACTCAACAACAAAAGAGAATCAAAGGGGTGATTCTGAAACCCTAGAACAAAGCCTCCCACCAAAATCAGAGCAACAACAACCCAATCCTTCAGCAATTCATCTACATATAGATCAACAAAGGTTACATGCACACTGACGCGTGGTTTTCCACTTGATTTAGGCTGTAATCGTGGCGAATTCGGGATTAATCCAGTGATTACTCATCAAAACCCACTAACCCAGTTTCTGGGTTCCTCGTCTAACCGGTTACAGGGCATTACTAACCGGTTAGATTAGTACAAAATTAAAAAATTAATATTTTTATATCTTTCCCTCCAAGAACGTTTTCAATATTACTTCTAAGTCCTCATTCAGGGACCAAAATGCAATATCCTTATATTTTGTATTTATTTGCCATATAAAAATATTTCAACCTATTTTTATATTTCAGGCTACTAAACACAAAATATAAACTTGGGAAAAATTTCTAATAAATTAATAATAAAACTTTTATTATTAATTTCCTATTACTCGGGAGACGAAAATTAGGGGTGTTACACTACTCCCCCACTTAAAAGGAATTTCGTCCCCGAAATTCTAGTTTACAAAAACAACTCCGGATACTCTTGACGCATCTTTTCCTCTAATTCCCACGTCGCTTCTGATACATCAGCATTTTCCCATATGACCTTTACTAAAAGTATCTCCTTTCCCCTGAGCTGCTTAACTTCACGACCTTCTATCTGAACTGGTCTGGTCTCAAAGGTCAGGTTTTCTTTCAAAGTTAGGTCATCAGGTTGGAGTTTTAGAACAACTGATGGATCATGCACGTACTTCTTTAATTAGGAAACGTGAAAGACGTTGTGCAAATTGGAGAAAGAGGGTGGTAAAGCTAGTTGATAAGCAACAGGGCCAACTCTTTTAAGAATTTGGTATGGACCTATACACTTAGGCGAAAGCTTTCGGGTTCTCAAAGCTCTGCTGATTCCTTTCATCGGAACTATCCAAAGGAACACATGATCGCCCTCTGAAAACTCTAATGGTTTCCTCCTCTTATCCGCATAACTCTTCTGGCGACTCTGAGCCGCTTTCATCTTTGCCTGAACCATCTTAATCTTCTCAGATGTCTGCTGTATCATTTCCGGTCCAATCATCACATTCTCCCCCACTTGGAACAAACATAGCGGGGTTTGACATTTCCTTCCATACATTGCCTGGAACGGCGCCATTCCAATGCTCGCATGATAGCTGTTGTTGTACGTGAATTCTGCAAGAGGTGACACTTGATCCCAACTTCCTTGTTCTTCAAGTGCACAAGCCCTCAACACATCTTCCAAAGACTGAATCGTTCTCTCTGTCTGGCCATCCGTCTGTGGATGATACGCAGAACTCAATTTCAATCTTGTTCCCATAGCATCATGCAAACTTTTCCAGAATTGCGACGAAAATCTGGGATCTCGGTCCGACACAATACTCGAAGGCACTCCGTGAAGACGAACTACCTCCTTGATATAGATCTGGGTAAGCTTGTTCAAAGGATAACGCATATTTATCGGAATAAAATGCGCCGACTTGGTTAACCTATCTACAACTACCCAGATTGCATCATGATTTGCTGCTGTCCTTGGCAAACCAGACACAAAATCCATTGAGATGCTATCCCACTTCTACTGAGGAATACTCAAAGGTTGCAACTGTCCTCCTGGTTTCTGATGTTCTACTTTACCTTTTTGGCAAGTCAAGCACGCCGCCACGTATTCAGCAACATCCTTTTTCAATCCAGACCACGAAAACATCTTTTTCAAGTCCTGATACATTTTGGTTGATCCGGGATGCATACTCATCCGACTCTTATGGGCTTCGTCAAGAATCAGCCTTCTAACTTCCTGATCTCTTGGTATGCAAATCCTCGTCCTGAAACGAAGGATTCCATCCTGTCCAAACTGGAAATCAAGTTCCCTTCCTTCTGAGTTAGTCTCATCTTTTCCATCAATTCTTCGTCCACTTGTTGCAGCTCCCGAATTCTTTCCAAGAATTCGTTGGTGATCTGCAACATCCCCAACTTGATACTTGATGGCTCCACTTGTGTTAACAAGCTCAGGTCTCTGAATTCCTCAATCAATGTTGCTTCCTTAACCATCATCGCACTTATGTGGATTGCTTTCCGACTCAAAGCATCTGCAACCACATTTGCTTTACCCGGATGGTAGTGGAGTTTAAAGTCATAATCTTTCAAAAACTCCATCCATCTTCTTTGCCTCATGTTCAACTCTTTCTGGTCAAACAGATATTTCAAACTCTTATGGTCACTAAATACTTGGAATATAGTGCCATAGAGATGATGTCTCCATATCTTTAAGGCAAACACGATTGCAGCCAATTCCAAATCGTGTGTCGGGTAATTCACCTCATGGTTCTTCAATTGTCGCGATGCATAAGCCACTACTCTTCCTTCTTGCATTAATACACACCCCAGACCTTGCTTAGATGCATCACAGTACACTTCGAAGTTCTTGTGAGGATCAGGTAAGATTAACACAGGAGACGATGTTAACCTTTCCTTTAACTCATGAAAACTAACTTTACACCGATCGTCCCACACGAACGGTTGATCTTTCTGAGTCAACTTAGTCAAAGGCAGTGCAATCTTAGAAAATCTTTCTATGAACCGACGATAGTATCCAGCCAGCCCTAAGAAACTTCTCACCTCCGTCACAGTCTTAGGTTGTTCCCAACTTAGCACTGGACTTACTTTTGCTGGATCCACCGCAATTCCTTCTTTAGAGATTACATGCCCTAAAAACTTCACTTCGTTCAACCAAAACTCACACTTCGTAAGTTTGGCATATAATTGCTTCTCCTTCAGGACTTTCAACACAATCCTGAGATGCTCTTCATGCTCTTCCGAATTTTTAGAATAGACCAGAATATCATCAATGAATACCACCACAAATAAATCCAAATATGGTCTAAAGATCCGGTTCATATAATCCATGAAAATAGCAGGTGCATTAGTCAACCCGAACGGCATCACAACATACTCATAATGACCGTATCGAGATCGAAATGCAGTCTTGGGTATATCCTCCTCCTTTATCCTGATCTGATGATAACCCGATCTCAGATCAATCTTGGAGAATACTGCAGCTCCCCTAACCTGGTCCATAAGGTCATCAATCCTTGGCAAAGGATACTTGTTCTTAATAGTGACCTTATTCAACTGCCTGTAGTCCACACACATCCTCATACTCCCATCTTTCTTCTTTACAAACAGTAATGGAGCTCCCCAAGGCGAAACGCTTGGCCTGATCATCTGTTTCTGCAGCAACTCCTCTATCTGCTTCTTCATTTCTACCATTTCTGGTGGTGCCATCCTATAAGGAGCAATAGAGATGGGACCATATCCAGGGACTAAATCAATCCCAAACTCTATCTCTCGCTTCGGAGGTAATCCTGGTATCTCTTCAGGAAATACTTCCGGAAATTCCTTCACCACCGGAATCTCCTCTATCGGCATTGACTCTTCCTCCCCAGAAGCCGAGAATAAACACATATAACCCTCTGGTTCAAGGGTCCTATATTGAATTGTCTTTTCCTCACAATTGATGATCACTTGGTTCTTCATCAACCAATCCATACCCAAGATCACATCCAATTGTAACTTAGGAAGACAAACCAAATCTACCTTAGAAAGATGACCCAGAATTTCTACATTACATCCTAGGCAGACTTTATTAGTGAAGATCAGTATTCCCGTAGGGGTATCTATACTAAGATAACAGGGTGAATCGGAAACAACAAGATTCAACCTGTTTACACATTCAGAAGAAACAAAAGAATGTGTGGCTCCAGAATCAAACATGATTTTGCAAGGTTGGTTATTAAGCAGAAAGTTACCTTGCATGATATTCGGGGTTTGGGTTGCTTTGTTACCACTCAGGGTAAACACTCTTCCTTGCACCACAGGCTTGCCAGCAGATCCCTTTGCATCACCCTTTACAGATTCTTTGCATTCACGAGCAAAGTGACCTTTCTTTCCACACTTAAAACATCCTCCTGTGGACCAGCAAAACTGACCATGATGATAACGTCTGCACTTCTCGCAATAAGGAGCATTATCGCGAGACTTGTTCTTGTTATCCATCACCGCCTTGCCCTTACCCTTGTTCCTAGAATATGGACCATTACTCCGATGATCAAACTTCTTCTTCCTCTATGGTCCATAGTTCTGTCCAACCCCTTTCACTTGACTTCCCATCAACTCAGCCTTCTTGTCATCTTCATACATTCTGCACATATCCACAAGTGCAGGAAAACTCTGAATCCTTTGATAACTGAAGATAGACTTCAGCTCCGGCCTTAGCCCACCTTCAAACTTAACACACTTACTCCTTTCATCAGGGTTATTTAAGTAGTAGGGAGAGTACTTCATCAGTTCCTCGAATCTGGCAGCATACTCTCCTACATTCATATCCCCCTGCTTCAATTGCATGAATTCCACTTCCTTCTTTCTCCTCAAATCTTCTGGAAAATATTTATTAAGAAATTTCTTCATAAATACTCCCCAGTTGATTGCCCTTCTTTCAAAATTCATCAATTGGACAGTGTGATCCCACCAGTTTTCAGCTTCCCGATGAAGCATGTAAACTGCATAGGTCACCTTCTGCTCATCCGAGCACTCAAAAGTTCGGAAAATCTTATTAATCTCATACAACCACTTGTTCGCCTCATCAGGTTTATATCCTCCCTCAAACCTTGGTGGGTTGCACTTTCTGAACTCCGACAGAGTCTTAGCGTCCTGATTCACCATGTTACAACCAGATGGGTTACCAGCTCGCCCTTGAGATGGTTGTTGTCTCTGCTGCTGCTGCATGCCTTCCAGCACGGTCGTGATTCGTTCTAACATTTCATTAGTAATATTTCTATTTCTGGTTGCCATAGAAAGACCTGCACTATCGGCTTTGGGTCACTAAAAGGTCTTTAAAACATAAATACTACTAACTTACACAAAATATATTCAATCAACATTGAATATCATACTTAGCTGCATCTTCGGGGCCATGAGGGACAGGACCAATGCTCTGATACCACCAAAGGGGTGTGACGCTCTCTTTTTAACTTGAAAATAATTAATATTTCCAAATAGTTGAATACTTGCTATCAAAATTAGGACTAGAAAATTTTTCCGTTTTAGGATTAGTACTTGCTCGTTCATAAACCCTTTTTAACATAAACCATTTTTGAATTCGGCTTAGTAATATCTTAGATTCGAAAAGGCTCTCGAGATGACATTTCCTTAATTATAGAAAATATTATTCGTAGTTATTATTAAAATATACCATTTGCCTCTCGAGTTGAATTTGAATATATAAAGCATAAACTTATCGCTGAATCCTTTCTTAATAGAAATCAGAGTTCGCGGAAGTAAAAGTAATACTTATGGGGCACTGCTGAGGTAAAGAAAACATCATATATATATATATATATATATATATATATAAGTCATAACATAACCCCATCAGTACAGTCAGTAGCAAGTGATAAAAAGTCGAGATAGCAAGTTTTGATGAAACATATACAGACCAGCTACATAAAATAAAACCTCACTCTAAGACCTCTCGAATATATACAATATATAAATAAATCCAAAAGTAGAAGTCTCAGAGCAAGTCGTCTGTGTCCTCAGCAGCTCCTCAGATCCTCCACAACTCTATCCCTAGGATCTAGGATCCAAAAACATCTACGCTATGCAAGCTCCTATGAACCAGCTGGTCCACCTCTAGCAGAAACAGTCGGCTCAACGTGCACCTCCTCCTCGCTCTCATCCTCCACAGGGTCCTCCTCGACCTCGCCTGACTGTGTAGAGACCCCACCACTGGGTCTAGGATCTGCAGAAGCAGTCCTATCATAGTCAGTCGGACCAGGAGAAGGAGTCTCCTCAGTGACAACTCTATGGGAGGAAGGATGGGAACGAGTGGCATCTCTAAAACGAAACCTATGAAAACGACGCATAGGTCGAGCCGGGGGTGGTCCTCTATATGTATAAAAAGGTGGAACATGCATAGTATAGACTAAGGGGATCCTAAATCGACGAGGTCGCACTCGCACCAGAGGGTTAGGGTGGTAGAGAGTGATCTCAACCTCCCCCTCAAAAGTGGCACGGTGCTCCTCATACATCCATATGCCACTAGGGATAGGGCGTATCTCGATGCAAGCTAGGTATCTGGCCATCACCTAAACAGGGCACAGGGAGTAAGTATACACATATACATAATTGATAAAGACTAAAATTACAATCACAATTATATCATGGACAGATAATAATGCAGATACATATGAGCACACCAGTTTTCAACATTATAACTCTTATAATGCAAGTGGCATGATGTATGATTTTCTATCCACAACTGAGGCCTCTAAAAGTCCATCTTGGACGTCCATCCAATACACCCTTGTGTTCCCGGAACACCGACATTTGTTCCCAGAACATAATGCCGAACCATACTTGGATAATAAGCATCACTCCCGGAGTGTGCACCACGTTCCCAAAACGCATACGTTCCCAGAACGCATCAAAACCAGGTCCCGGACACTGGCCACATATCTATAATGTGTCATTAAGTAGGTTATAATTTGGTACTCCCGGAGTACCCTCCTCATATTCCCAGAATATGATAAACGTTCCTACCAACCAGACTTCCAGTCTATATGGATGCACAAATATCGGGGTTGGTTTTATCTTTGCATTAATTAATGTGATTTAGAAATATTCCAATTTCTCTTTTGAATGATTTATTCGAGGCATAATCCTTGGCATAAAATTCTCCTTTGGATCATCTCAAAACATGCCCTTAAACTTAGATTGGGTAAAACAAAATCAATGGTATTCAAAAACTTAACTTTTTATTTTTCAGATTCAGGTACTAACCGGTTACAGTTTCAGGCTAACCGGTTAGAATTACAGACCTGAACTGTTTTACCATTTCAATTCAGAAAAACCCTTTTTCTTGAATTCTCTACCCAATCTATAAACAAGTTAAACATTGTTTTATGCCTCAACAACCACTGTTTTATCATTCAAAAGGTCTAAATCACAATTCATTCTCCAATGAACGTAATTTCCTCTTGAAATTATCTCTTTAACTTAAGGCATTAACTCTAATCTTTCAAATCTGAACCATGGCACTTTAACAACTCATGTTCAGATCATTTATAATGAAATTACAGTATAGATTTGAGCAGAATTCCCAAAGACTTCAGGACTGATTAATAAACTGATTTTTCTTTGAAATTCTGCAGTGTCTAACCGGTTACGAATATCGAGTAACCGGTTAGATTATGCAGTCAGTCCACTAAAACAAGAGTTTTGACAATTCATTTTCTTCTTTTCTCAAATCTAACCAAATCTCAATATTCACAGAGTTCATATACCTTAAAATAAACATGTTCATGCCCAGAAACACATTTAGTTTGCATGCATCAAGTTTATGGTATCAAATTGCATGAAAATTCACATAAACACAATTTAATACAACAAAACTTATAATAAGCATTCAAATTCAGAATTCAGCTTCCATATACTTTGCATGCATCAACATAAAGTTGCTCAAAACAATATTGAGCAAGAATTTGGCCTCCAAGCCTTTGTGCCATATTGCACATAATGCCCTTTTTGAGTTTTGTTAACTCAAATCCTAAATCACTTGATTTTTAGTCTAAATCTAGTATAAGGTAGACTTCTCCCATACCTCTAAGTCGATTTTGATGAAAATTAACACTGCACTTGAAGATTAATCCACAGATTCCCAAAGATTCACAGTTCTGCTTTCAGCCACGAATTCCACCAACAGGGTCCAAAAACCAGAGGTTTTGACATAGCAAATGGCCAAAGAAATTGGGGAAAACAATTAGGACTCAAAATAGGTAACATGCACTAGGAAATAGAAAAGATTGGAGGCTTAATGGTGGCTGTACTTACCCAAAATCGGATCTGGAACTCAGCTTCCAGAACAGAAAAAAAGTACAGAACTCAGTTTCCAACTCCTAGATTCCAAGCTTGATTTCTCCTTCCACACGAACCCTCAGCTCACAAACTTGGTGTTTTTACAAAGCTCAAGATGTAAGCTTTGCAATGGTGTATCACTCGTCTCTCAACACTCAACAACGAAAGAGAATCACAAGGGGTGATTCTGAAACCCTAGAACAAAGCCTCCCCCCAAAATCAGAGCAACAACAACCCAATCCTTCAGCAATTCATCTATATATAGATCAACAAAGGTTACATGCACACTGACGCGTGGTTTTCCACTTGATTCAGGCTGTAATCGTGGCGAATTCGGGATTAATCCAGTGATTACTCATCAAAACCCACTAACCCAGTTTCTGGGTTCATCGTCTAACCGGTTACAGGGCATTACTAACCGGTTAGATTAGTACAAAATTTAAAAACTAATATTTTTAGATCTTTCCCTCCAAGAACCTTTTCAATATTACTTCTAAGTCCTCATTCAGGGACCAAAATGCAATATCCTTATATTTTGTATTTATTTGCCATATAAAAATATTTCAACCTATTTTTATATTTCAGGCTACTAAACACAAAATATAAACTTGGGAAAAATTTCTATAAATTAATAATAAAACTTTTATTATTAATTTCCTATTACTCGGGAGACGAAAATTAGGGGTGTTACACAATTGCCCATGGCATACATTCCAGATAAGCTATTATTCTCACCTTGATTACGATTTGAAACTCCTTGAGAATTCACGAAACTCTGATCTCCGCGATCACGATCCACAGCAACACCTTTAATTCCTCAAACCAAATATAATACATTAATATTCAATTTCCTCTTTCTCAAATCGTTCCAAAGTAAAACCACAACTTAATTATATTAAAACATTTTGAAAATAATCTATAAGTGAATTTTAAAAACGAATACGAGCTGCTGGTCCGCCTTGGACAACACCTCAAAACAACTCTGAAACACCGAAAAATCCTACGTTTTCAATTTAACTTTTGCCTAAATCAAATACCACTTAAAAGCTTTGCTTTAAATCACTTAAACACATTTTTAAAGTTGAAGAACAAACTTAAACAATTCTGGAAAGCAAGGTATTGCTTCCAAAAATCACTTTTCAAAATTTTCGAAAACAACATAAAAGTACTTTTTGCTTCCAAACAATCCTTAGTATAAAACCAATACTTTAATACTTTAACACTTTAAAATTCAATTTAAAACACATAAACCAACTTAATTCAATTCAAGTATTCAAACATCTATTTATTTTCATAAAACTAAATCATTTACTCTTTCTTTCTCTCTTGACCGAATACACACACATATACACATTTAAGCACAAAACTTTACCAAGCAATTATATTTATTCATTTTCTTTATAAAAATCAAGAATACACTTAGGAAAAAATAACTAAACTTAATAAAATCAATTACCTAATTTTTCATGCCAAAACCGAATATACATACATATGCAAGGACAAGACTCAAACTTTTGAAAATCAAAAATCATTTATTCAATTTCCCTTGGTTTGTCCGAATTATATACATATGTGCATATCCATTTTTTTTTGTCAAACAAACACATAATCACACTTAGATTATGCATATTCTTTAAAAAAAATTATTCGACAAAATTTATTAAACTTACTTACATAATTTCCTCCTCATAACCGTATAGCCCAAAATCAAGGTAAACCAACACAAAAATTCATTTTTCATGCATCCTTTGATGAGAACTCAAAAATACATTTAATATATACCAATAATCATCCATCCATGACATGCAAATAAAAATAAATTCATCTACCTCATATTAGACCTAAGGGCCGTGACTTGCATAGAGAAAACAAAGGAAATTTTTGCAAATCAAACACACAAAACTCATAAACATTATTAACACACTTATATTCAAGCATTCCCATTAGAAATCATTGAACAAAAATTATTTTAAACACAAGGGGCCAAAACCGAATGCCCTCTCATCACACACATCCAACCAAAATTTCATTTTATCATGAAATCACTTTTAGAAATCAAAAATATACCACTTAAATACCAATATTCATGAGTCAATTACATGCAAAACAAAACAAAATTATTTTCGCCCAAATCAAACCCTAGTCGTGACATGCATAAGGGAAATTAGAAATTTTTTTGTAAATCAACAATAAATAACTCAAGAACATAATAAATCAACTCATTATCAAGCATAAAAACTTAAATCAAAGACCAAAAATTATTTGAACCAAAAAGGGACCAAAACCGTGAGCATTATCAAGGTTGATGCATGTCCATTTTTTTGTTTTCAATCTCAAATACAAGTAGAAACAAGTGTAGAAAAGTGTAAGAAAGCTTAAAAACAAACATGCATGAAGCTTTTGTTCATGAAACAAAAATTTTTGCTTGGAGAACTTGAAGAAACCGAAAATAGAATGAGAAACATGAAGAACTAGAAGCTTAACATCATACCTATGAAGAAATCAAAGAAAAATGGGCAAGAAACCAAGTCTCCACCTTCCTCTTCCTCGGCCTCTCCTCCTTTCTCTCTTCTTCTCTCTTTTTTTTTATTTTTTTTGTTTCTATGACTATGAAGATGCAAGAGGGGTAGTCTTAGGACACGGGGGTTTATATAGAAATTTTGGGGTTTGGGGTCTACTACTTAAAATGGGGGTCCGAATTTTCTAAGAAGTAAGAGGGGCTTGGTTGCAAAAATTTAATTGGGGTTCATGCCAAAAAGAGGGGGTTCGAATTTGCCAAGAGGCAAAAAGGGTTTGCTTGCAATTTTATCTGTGTAGGCTTTAGGGACAAAATGAATTAGGTCTTTATGATAACCACCCTAGGCTTTAATGATGTTTAAGTTAGTGGGGAACATAATTAATCATAGCATTAACTACATGTCTCCCTAGGGTTTAGGGTATATTTGAATTTTGAATTTGGCTCTTAAACTCAAATTATTCCTTCCTCCTACTAAGCTTGGTCGTGCATCACACACACAAGAGGGAAATAAAATTTTCTTCTTAACTTTAAAGGAAGTACAAAATAAAAATCTAATTTAAATAAAATTATATACTCCCACGGTTTTAAAATAATTAAAACACAAAATTTCACAATTTAATAAATTCATGAAAATCAAATCAAAATACTAATTAAATTTAATCATGGAATTAAAATTTCACTCAATAAATTCAATAAATAATTTCCATTTCATTTTTAATTACTGAAAATGATTGAGGAAAATACGGGTGTTACATTCCTCCCCAACTTGAAGATTTCTCGTCCTCGAGAAATGACATACCTGTTTCAAACAAATGAGGGTACGAAGCCCTCACGCTACTTTCAAGCTCCCAAGTAGCATCCTCATCACTCACATGACTCCACACTACCTTAACTAGAAGAATATCCTTTCCTCGCAACTTCTTCACACTATGCCGATCGATTCTCAAAGGTAAGGTTTCATACGTAAGATTATCCTTAAGTTGTATAGAATTCGGCTCAATGATATGGGATGGGTCACTAATATAATTTCTTAACTGAGACACATGAAAGACATTGTGCAAATTGGAAAACATAGGGGGTAAAGCAATTTGGTAAGCTACAGGGCCGACTCTTTTCAAAATTGGGTAAGGACCTATGAAACGAGGTGTAAGCTTTTTGGTTTTGAGCAATCTACCAATCCCGGTAGTTGGCACTACCCTCATAAACACATGGTCTCCTTCCTTAAATTCAAACAGAATTCTCCTCTTATCATGATAACTCTTCTGTCGACTCTGAGCTGCTCCCATCTTCTCTTAAATCATTTTAATTGTCTCTGTTGTTTGCTATACTATCTCGGGTCCTAACAATAAATCTTCTCCCGTTTCAAACCAACACAAAGGTGTCCTACATTTTCTCCCATACAGTGCTTCATATGGTGTCATTCCAATACTCGAGTGAAAACTGTTGTTGTAAGTGAATTCAATCAAATGCAAAAATGAATCCCAATTTCCTGATCGTTCCATCACACATGCTCGAAGTAAATCTTCCAAAGTCTGAATAGTTCTTTCCGACTGACCATCAGTCTGCGGGTGATAAGCTGAACTCAAGTGCAATCTTGTTCCCATTGCTGCTTGCAAACTGTAACACTCCTTGTATATCATCTTACTTTATAAGAAAAGTAATAAGTTTATGAATACTTGGACTTGTTATTGTTGGAAAAAGATCTGAAAATAAGAATTTTCCCTTCCCTTGAAAATTCCTTTTTACAAACACTTGATTAATAATGAGGTTGACTAACAAAATCAGAGTTTGCGGAAACATAGTAATGTAATCATATTATGCCCCCCAAAATATATCAAGTGTAACAAGTCCATGGATACCAAATAAGTATTATTATGAAACCGAATTCATCTTATGATACCTCTTTCAAAATGTGTATCATATAAATACTATTAAAAATAGAGATGTTATAGAGCTGGTCACTGGTCCTCTGTCCAAACATTCATCTGGCCGGATCCTCGATATCTGCACAACGGGTTCCCAACCCACACTTTCTACACTCTGCATACACCTAAGGGACATCTCCCTTTACTGATTCTTGTGCAAGCTAGATGCACGATCAACACCTAACAAGGGCATGGGGGTTAGCTATACATATTCGCATAATCAAATGAGAATAACACTAACATCCACAAATCAACATGTAGCAAATCATGATGCATATCCATATGAGCACACCCGGTTAATCATAATAATTCTTTCAATGCAGGTGGCATGATGCATGATTTCTTTCCACAACTGAGGCCTCTAGCAAAGTCCATCTTGGACGTCCATCCGATACACCGTTGTGTTCCCGGAACACTAACATTCGTTCCCAGAACGTAATACAAACCATACTTGGATAAATAAGCATCACTCCCAGAGTGTGCACCACGTTCCCAGAACGTGTAGCAAACCATACTTGGAATAATAAGCATCACTCCCAGAGTGTGCATCACGTTCCCAGAACGCATAAAAACCAGGTCCCGGACACTGGCCACATTCCCAGAATGTGTCATCAAGTAGGTTGCATATCAATGTGTTCCCAGAACACTAACATACGTTCCCAGAACGTATAAAACCAGGTCCCAGACACTGGCCACATATCTATAATGTGTCATCAAGTAGGTTATAATTTGGTACTCCCGGAGTACCCTCCTCAAATTCCTAGAATATGATAAACGTTCCTACCAACCAAACTTCCATTCTATATGGATGCACAATCATCAGGGTTGGTTTTTATCTTTACATTAATTAATGTGATTTAGAAATATTCCAATTTCCCTTTTGAATGATTTATTTGAGGCATAACCTTTGGCACAAAATTCTTCTTTGAATTATCTCCAAAAAAACATGTTCTTAAGCTTAGATTGGGAAAAACATAACCAATGGTATTCAAACACTTAACTCTTTATTTTTCAGAGTCAGGTACTAACCGGTTACAGTTTCAGGCTAACCGGTTAGAATTACAGACCTGAACTGTTTACCATTGTAATTCAGAAAAACCCTTTTTCTTGAATTCTCTACCCAATCCATAAACAAGTTTAACACTGTTTTATGCCTCAAAAACCCCTATTTTTATCATCCAAATGTCTAAATCACATTTCATTCTCCAATGATCCTAATTTCCTCTTGAAATTATCTCATTACACTAAGGTATTAACTCTTTGATTGCAATCTGAACTATAACAATGAAATCAACCTGTTTTTTCAGATTGTTTTCCATGAAATTGAGGCCTAGATTTGAGTAGGATTTATAAGACCACCATACTGATTTTGTAAACTTACTTTCTTTTGCATTCTTACAGTGTCTAACCGGTTACGAATCTCGAGTAACCGGTTAGATTATGCAGTCAGCCACTAAAACATGAGTTTTAACAAATCATTCTCTTCACTACTCAAATCTAACCAAATTTCAACCTTTAACAGAGTTCATATACCTTAATTAAATATGTTTAAGCACAGAAACATATATAACTTGCATGCATTTGGTTTAGATACTCAAATTGCACATAATTGCACATATTTCACAACTTAATGCATCAATTCACATAATATCCAAATAAGTCATGAATCCAACATCAATATAGCTTGCATGCATCTAGATAACATTGCTCATAACAACAATTGATCTCAGATTGGCCTCCAAGCCACTTATCCATTTTAACTTATGCCATTTGAGTCTCTTGGTGACTCATCCTATGTTCTACCACAATTTATTCTCATTCTAGCAAATATTAAGCTTCCCCCTTACCTCTAAATTGTGCTTGATGAATTTAATCACCATGAATCCAACATCAATATAGCTTGCATGCATCTAGATAACATTGCTCATAACAACAATTGAGCTCAGATTGGCCTCCAAGCCACTTATCCATTTTAACTTATGCCCTTTGAGTCTCTTGGTGACTCATCCTATGTTCTACCACAATTTATTCTCATTCTAGCAAATATTAAGCTCCCCCCTATCCTCTAAATTGTGCTTGATGAATTTAATCACTGGAATTTGCAAGATCTCCCCAGAATCCACAATCTCCATTTTCAGCCAACAACAGGTTTGACAGGGTCCAAAAACTACAAGATTTGACACATGAATTGGACAAACAAATTGGGGAAAACCATCAATACTCACTCTATGCAACATGCTCTAAAGATTTGAACAGATTTGAGACTCAAAAAGTGCATGTGCTTACCCAAATCGAAGTCCAAAGCAAGCTCCAGAAACTCAGAATCAGTGTTGACAGCTCCAACACCCTTACTTTGCAAGCTTCGTTCTCTTGATTCAGGGACTCTCAACTCACAAACTTTATATCAATACAAAGCCCTTGATGTGAGCTTTGTAACAGTGTATCACTCATGTTCTAACTCTCAGAAACGAAGGAGAATTTCAGAGACGAATTCACGAACCCTAAACAGAGCATCAGCACTTCAGATCAACAAATGAGCCAAAATCTCGATCAATTGGGCTATTTATAGAGCAATCAGGCTAACATGCATCAAGACACGTAGCTCCCACTACGATTAAGATGATTTCGTGGCGAATTCTGGGTTAAAACGCGTGATTACTCATCAAACGCACTAACCTAGTTTTTTGAGTTCATCGTGTAACCGGTTACAAAGCCCTTCTAATCGGTTACATACTGATAAAATTCAAAAATTAATAATTTGATTACTCTTTCTTCAAAAACCTTTTTAATATTTCAATTAAGTCCCAACCCAAGGACTAAATTACAATATTCCCATTTTTGTACAAAATAACCATATAAAAATATATCTCATATTTTTATATATAAAACACATAATGTACAAAAACTAAAACTTTCAAAACTAATATAAATCAATTATGAAATAATTGTTATAATTAATTTCTTGGTTATTTGGGAGACGAAAATTAGGAGTGTTACACTACTCCCCCACTTAAAAGGAATTTCGTCCCCGAAATTCTTTTTCTGAAATTTTCCACTTTCCCAAAGTGTTTTTATACTAGAAAACTTCATCTAGCTCCCAAAAATTTGTTCTTTAGGGTCCTCCCCCACTTAAAAGAGTTTCGATATAGTTCTTTTATTTCGAAACATTTCTAATGAAACCTTTCACTTTAAACAAAATTCTTTTAAAAGGAATACTCTTTTGAGTAATACACTTCACATGAACATTTTTCAAATAAAACACTTTTCATCAATTTTTTTTTTTAAAAAAACTTTTTGGGCTGCGCACTCTGACCCCTCGAGCACGATCAAAGAAACATTTGTATGACTTTATTCCTTAATAGTTTGAGACATTAGGGTGATCAGTCCTAATATTCAAACCATTAATAACAAAATCATCCCTTTCAGATATAATCTTTCGCAAGAAAGACCATACAACAGGTCTTTAAGTTAGATGAACTTAAAGATAGGGTAATTATCACTATCAGACTTAGTTAGATAGTCAAGTTCTAGAGACATTTCCGTTGGGGAGACAAAGATTTGTCCTATCCCGGTGGTTGTTAATCTCTCTATCCATAACTGATCTTTCTATTTCTGTAGTGTCCACAGATATTATCACATCCAACTGTGATAAGGGTTTTGATCACAGAAAGATTGGAGTTGAACTTCCAACAGGATATTAATAATCTCAAATGATTAGATTAACGTAATCGAAAACATTTAACTACGTTAACTCAGATCAAAGGAAGAGATAGGCTTGGGTTGTCTACGTCAGGATTACACTCAACTCTCATCTCAGCCGGTGAATTCTTCTCGTGCTGGATTCGTCCATTCCTTTCTCACCTTTTCTTTCAAAATAATTTGGTGAATAATACTCCAGCTTCCTACAATCGGAATTGACTATTCCCTTAAGTACATCACAACTAAACTCAAAGTGATGTGCCTCACAGTTTTCACCTTGAGATAAACAACTGTTTCCTTCCTTATTTCCTCCTTAGTCACTTTTCTTCAGTCGAGGATTCCTTAACCTTGATATTTCCGTGGTTGATATTCTCCTATTTAATTTTCCCCATTTCTCCAATTGAACCTTTAATTCATCAATCTTTCTCTTATTCTGAACTCAAACATTTCTCTCATGAAATTCATGTGCTTTCCCATAGTCCTCATACATGCTTACTAACATCGAGAAATTCCTTATTCCTTGATAGTTGGTAACTAACTTGGGTTCGAACATAATCTATTATTGAGGTTCATGCCTTTGGATTTCTCATTTAGGTTGTTCCAGAAAACACTTCCCAAATCCCTTACTTCCATAATATATTTTCTAATATCCATAATCCCTGACTTTAATCTCAAAGATTACATCTCATTCGTTTTCTTCATAGAAATCTAACTCCTCATTTCGTGGTTATAATTCACGAATCCGATTCAAGAATTCGTTGGTGATTGGCAACATTCCCCATCTAAGGCTAGATAGTTCCGCTTGCATTGCCAGTCTTAGGTCTCTGAACTTCTCGATCAGATTAGCCTCCTTGACCATCATTGAGTTCACACAAATAGCCTTTCAGCTTAAATCGTCTGCAACTACGTTTATTTTGCCAGGATGATAATGGAGCTTAAAGCCATAATCTTTAAGAAACTTCATCCATCGCCTTTATCTTACATTCAACCCTTCCACTTCTTATTGTCATTCATACTTTCAACTCCAAACTTGTTCATGAATCACAACCTTCTTATCTTAAAGCTTATCGTCTCTCTTACATCGTCCAGCTAAATCCTCTACCTTCTCCAATTAGAGTAGCTCCTTAATTTCAACTCTCGATTAATCCATAAGTATTATGATTCAATCCTCTTAAATCAATTTCACTGATGAATCAAGGCATTAAGTTATTTTACCACATTAAATCCTTCCTTAAATTTTACTTAGGTGATTGACATTGAGTTTGGATTGGAGGAAGATGTTTACTGATACCAAAAGTTCCTTCACAAAGGACTTAAATTTTATTTTAAACTTTTAGTTTCTAACCGGTTACAAGAAACTCTAACCGGTTTATGAAGTATAGTTTTAGAAATAAAACCAAACAACTTTCAAAAACCATTTTCTTTACATCGTCCAATCCAACTCAAAATAGGATTTAATCATACTCTAATACCTTGATTCCAACTGAATTCATCACTGAAATGATTTAAATCATAGTCTACTCACATTTTCCATAATTCCTCTTGGACTAATCATATTATATTGGGGTATAATCCATCACTACCCCACCATAATTAAACAACATCCTATCATTCAATACCATCAGTTGATCTTTCCAAGTCAACTTGGTCAAAGGCCATGCGATCTTAGAAAATCCTTCAATAATCTGGCGTAGAATCCAGCCAGCCCTAAGAACTTCTTACTTTAAAGATCACATGCCCTGCGAACGTAACTTTGCCTAACCAGAACTCATCTTTGGTGAGCTTAGCACACAACTACTCCCCTTGCAGGATTCTCAACACAATCCTGAGATGTTTCTCATGCTCCTCCGGATTCTCAGGATAAACCACAAACGAATCCAACTAAGATCTAAAGGTCCAGTTCTTATAATCCATAAAAGAACAGGTGCATTAGTCAATCCGAACGACATTATTTTCTACTCATAATGTCCGTATCGAGAACAAAATGCAGTCTTAAGTGTATCCCTGCCCCGAATCCTGATTTGGGGTTAATCCAACCTCCAATCAATCTTAGAAAACACTTATACTCTTTTAATCTGATCCAACCAAAATCTTCTTAGCACTTTTCTACGTGTTTCTCCCATTTGACCATTCCCGATGGTACCATATTATAAAGGTAGTAGAGATAGAATCAGTTTCAAGAATTGACTTGATTCCAAACTCTATCGCTTTACTCAAAGGTAAACCTGACATCATTTCCTATAACCAAGATTTCTTTAACCCCCTTTCTCCTTTACTGCTTCCCAGAAGCAACACATGGGTTCATTGGATTCCAGATTCGAAACTTGGGAATCCCAATACAGAGTTGTTCTATCGTCATTAATCATGATCACTTGATCCTTCGGCTCCCAAACCATGCTTAAGATCAAATGAAATCATAACACAGGTAGATAGACAAAGTCTAATACCTTAATAGAATGATTCAGACATACCTTGGAAACAACTACAAGAAGATTTGTAGGATCCTCTACTTTGAGATAGCAGATTGGATAAGGCATGAAGCAACTTTGATCAATACCCTTATCCATAAGGAACAAAAGAAAGGATAGCTTTAGAGTTTAACAAACTCAACAAGGTTGATCTTTAAGGAGATGATTGCCCTGCACTCGGTCTAAAAAGTTGATTAACTTTAACACTAGTGAGGGTAAACACTCCTCCTAGAGTCAAGGACTTAACTACAACTCCTTGAGATTTCCTTATCACTGGTTCTATGAGAACTGATAAACCAACACTATGGTTTTAGGTTTACCACATGTCTAAAGAGAAGCATACGACTATCATACTTTGACTTAGACTTCATAGAACACTTCTTAATAGCAGAATGAGCTACTTATCTAGAGTCATTACCCATAACCTTAGCTCTAGTTTGGAAGTATATGAAAGCATACTTCCCAAGAAACATTGCAGATATCGATGACCAGCGCATTGGACCACACACCCAAGGACCAAGAGTCAGGACCATTGCTCTGATACCATAAAAGTGTAACACTCCTTGTATATCATCTTACTTTATAAGAAAAGTAATAAGTTTATGAATACTTGGACTTGTTATCGTTGGAAAAAGATCTGAAAATAAGAATTTTCCCTTCCCTTGAAAATTCCTTTTTACAAACACTTGATTAATAATGAGGTTGACTAACAAAATCAGAGTTTGCGGAAACATAGTAAAGTAATTATATTATGCCCCCCAAAATATTTCAAGTGTAACAAGTCCATGGATACCAAATAAGTATTATTATGAAACCGAATTCATCTTATGATACCTCTTTCAAAATGTGTATCATATAAATACTATTAAAAATAGAGATGTTATAGAGCTGGTCACTGGTCCTCTGTCCAAACATTCATCTGGCCGGATCCTCGATATCTGCACAACGGGTTCCCAACCCACACTTTCTACACTCTGCATACACCTAAGGGACATCTCCCTTTACTGATTCTTGTGCAAGCTAGATGCACGATCAACCCCTAACAAGGGCATGGGGGTTAGCTATACATATTCGCATAATCAAATGAGAATAACACTAACATCCACAAATCAACATGTAGCAAATCATGATGCATATCCATATGAGCACACCCGGTTAATCATAATAATTCTTTCAATGCAGGTGGCATGATGCATGATTTCCTTCCACAACCGAGGCCTCTAGCAAAGTCCATCTTGGACGTCCATCCGATACACCGTTGTGTTCCCGGAACACTGACATTCGTTCCCAGAACGTAATGCCAAACCATACTTGGATAAATAAGCATCACTCCCAGAGTGTGCACCACGTTCCCAGAACGTGTAGCAAACCATACTTGGAATAATAAGCATCACTCCCAGAGTGTGCATCACGTTCCCAGAACGCATACATTCCCAGAACGCATAAAAACTAGGTCCCGGACACTGGCCACATTCCCAGAATGTGTCATCAAGTAGGTTGCATATCAATGTGTTCACAGAACACTAACATACGTTCCCAGAACGTATAAAACCAGGTCCCAGACACTGGCCACATATCTATAATGTGTCATCAAGTAGGTTATAATTTGGTACTCCCGGAGTACCCTCCTCATATTCCCAGAATATGATAAACGTTCCTACCAACCAAACTTCCATTCTATATGGATGCACAATCATCAGGGTTGGTTTTTATCTTTACATTAATTAATGTGATTTAGAAATATTCCAATTTCCCTTTTGAATGATTTATTTGAGGCATAACCTTTGGCACAAAATTCTTCTTTGAATTATCTCCAAAAAAAACATGTTCTTAAGCTTAGATTGGGAAAAACATAACCAATGGTATTCAAACACTTAACTCTTTATTTTTCATATTCAGGTACTAACCGGTTACAGTTTCAGGCTAACCGGTTAGAATTACAGACCTGAACTGTTTACCATTGTAATTCAGAAAAACCCTTTTTCTTGAATTCTCTACCCAATCCATAAACAAGTTTAACACTGTTTTATGCCTCAAAAAACCCTATTTTTATCATTCAAAGGTCTAAATCACATTTCATTCTCCAATGAACCTAATTTCCTCTTGAAATTATCTCATTACACTAAGGTATTAAATCTTTGATTGCAATCTGAACTGTAACAGTGAAATCAACCTGTTTTTTCAGATTGTTTTCCATGAAATTGAGGCCTAGATTTGAGTAGGATTTATAAGACCACCATACTGATTTTGTAAACTTACTTTCTTTTGCATTCTTACAGTGTCTAACCGGTTACGAATCTCGAGTAACCGGTTAGATTATGCAGTCAGCCACTAAAACATGAGTTTTAACAAATCATTCTCTTCACTACTCAAATCTAACCAAATTTCAACCTTTAACAGAGTTCATATACCTTAATTAAATATGTTTAAGCACAGAAACATATATAACTTGCATGCATTTGGTTTAGATACTCAAATTGCACATAATTGCACATATTTCACAACTTAATGCATCAATTCACATAATATCCAAATAAGTCATGAATCCAACATCAATATAGCTTGCATGCATCTAGATAACATTGCTCATAACAACAATTGAGCTCAGATTGGCCTTCAAGCCACTTATCCATTTTAACTTATGCCCTTTGAGTCTCTTGGTGACTCATCCTATGTTCTACCACAATTTATTCTCATTCTAGCAAATATTAAGCTTCCCCCTTACCTCTAAATTGTGCATGATGAATTTAATCACTGGAATTTGCAAGATCTCCCCAGAATCCACAATCTCCATTTTCAGCCAACAACAGGTTTGACAGGGTCCAAAAACTACAAGATTTGACACATGAATTGGACAAACAAATTGGGGAAAACCATCAATACTCACTCTATGCAACATGCTCTAAAGATTTGAACAGATTTGAGACTCAAAAAGTGCATGTGCTTACCCAAATCGAAGTCCAAAGCAAGCTCCAGAAACTCAGAATCAATGTTGACAGCTCCAACACCCTTACTTTGCAAGCTTCGTTCTCTTGATTCAGGGACTCTTAACTCACAAACTTTATATCAATACAAAGCCCTTGATGTGAGCTTTGTAACAGTGTATCACTCATGTTCTAACTCTCAGAAACGAAGGAGAATTTCAGAGACGAATTCACGAACCCTAAACAGAGCATCAGCACTTCAGATCAACAAATGAGCCAAAATCTCGATCAATTGGGCTATTTATAGAGCAATCAGGCTAACATGCATCAAGACACATAGCTCCCACTACGATTAAGATGATTTCGTGGCGAATTCTGGGTTAAAACGCGTGATTACTCATCAAACGCACTAACCCAGTTTTCTGAGTTCATCGTGTAACCGGTTACAAAGCCCTTCTAACCGATTACATACTGATAAAATTCAAAAATTAATAATTTGATTACTCTTTCTTCAAAAACCTTTTTAATATTGCAATTAAGTCCCAACCCAAGGACTAAATTACAATATTCCCATTTTTGTACAAAATAACCATATAAAAATATATCTCATATTTTTATATATAAAACACATAATGTACAAAAACTAAAACTTTCAAAACTAATATAAATCAATTATGAAATAATTGTTATAATTAATTTCTTGGTTATTTGGGAGACGAAAATTAGGGGTGTTACACAAACTATCCCAGAATTTTGAAGTAAAGCGCGGATCTCTATATGACATTATACTCGAGGGTACTCCATGAAGTCTCACCACTTCTCAAATGTACAAATCCGCTAACTTCTCTAGAGAATATCTCATATTAACCAGAAGAAAACATGCTGTCTTCATAAGCCTATCCACAATCACCCAAACTGCATCATATCCTTTATGAGTCTTCGAAAATCCAGAAACAAAATCAATCGAGATACTATCCCATTTCCACACTAGAACTGACAATGACTGTAATCCACCTCCAAGCTTCTTATGTTCTATCTTCGCTTTCTAACGTACCAAACATCTATAAACATACTCAGCCACCTCTCTTTTCATTCCAAACCACCAAAACAACTTCTTCAAGTCTTGATACATCTTTGTCGATCCATGATGAATACTAAACTTACTCTTATGAGCTTCTTCCAAAATCATCTCTTTCAGTCCATCATCATTTGGAATACAAATTCGTCCATTAAACCTTAGCACTCCATCCGTTCCAACTTGGAATTCCACCTCTTTCCCTTCCGCCGAAAGCTTCACCTTTTCTTGTAACTCCTCATCAGTTCTTTTAAATTCTTTGATTTGCTCGACAAATCCACTTGATATTGACAACATCCCTAACACGATGCTTTTTGGCTTTACTTCTATCCCCAAATTCAAGTCTCGGAATCTTTCTATCAGCTCTACCTCCTTCACCATCAATGCCGAAACATGCAAAGACTTCCTACTCAGAGCGTCTGCTTCCACATTTGCCTTACCAGGATGATATTGCAACACAAAATCATAATCTTTCAAAAATTCCATCCACCTCCTTTGACGCATGTTCAACTCCTTTTGTTCAAAAAAATACCTCAAACTTTTGTGGTCGCTAAACACTTCTATCCTCACGCTATAAAGATAATGCCTCCAAATCTTTAGAGCAAAGACCACCACTGCTAACTCCAAGTCATGAGTCGGGTAGTTATGCTCATGAATCTTCAATTTTCGCGAAACATATGCTAATACTCTCCTTTCTTGCATAAGCACACACCCTAATCCTTGCTTAGAAGCATCACAATATACACAAAATGGTTTAGAAGTGTCAGGTGAAACCAGCATTGGAGCTATTGTCAACCTCCTTTTCAGCTCTTGAAAGTGTTCTTTGTAACATCCCCAAATTTACTAAATAGTTATGTGCATTAGTTAGTAGAATTTTGATAAGTATAGGCTTGTATAAACTAGGGTTAGCTTAGAAACCATTAGAATGCAAAAAAATGGAAGTTTTAAGCCATTGATCGATTAAGACTCAGGATAATCGATTAACTATTAAACCAATGTCAGGCATTAATCGATTAGGGCTCAGATTAATCGATTAAGCATTTAACCCCTGTCAGCCTTGAATCGATTATTGAATGAGTTAATCGATTAAATTAAGTTGCAGCATCAGGCATTAATCGATTAACCAAACCAAAGTGGTTAATCGATTAACACCTGTAAAATCAGACTTAAAACACGTGATTTTGGGTATGTTTACGCATAATTCCTCTTTCCTCTCACTCGAGCTCTTCTTCCTCTTGCAACCCTAGAATTCTCAAATCATCAAATACTCCAAAGATTCATCAAAGTAATACCATGTTTCATCTCCTCCTCATTCCCTTATCAATTTCCCTCTCATAAATCTCATTCTAAACTCTTTTCCCTAAAATTCCCAAATTGAACCATGAACCCTAACTTTCCAAATCCATCACATAGAACCTTCTAATCATCAAAGGAAGCTTGGAAAGTGATTGAGGGAAAGTAATTAGAGGTCAAGGAGCTTGGATTGGAGTTTGGTGGTTGTGCTTTATCCAAATCCCAATTTCTCCTTTTCTCCCCATGGATGGTTGCATGTGCTATTTTTTTCTAGATGGAAACTGTCACCTTATAGATGCTATTTTAAAGTTAAGCTGCCTTTTTGATGTGCAATTAGAATCCTATAGGTACAACAATCACCTTGGATTGTAACCCTGGAAGCATTAGAACCTTTTACCTGTGAAGCCCCAAAACAGGTAGCTAGTTCCTTTCTTTGGAGATTGACATTGTGGAAACTTTATGATTACTTTAAAAAATAAAATAAAACTTCATAATTTTGCTTCTTACATCTGAAGTCCATAATCTATCTAATCTATCCATAAAATGCAGGATCCTCCTCCACTACCTTATTTGACTGAAAAAGAATCCAAAATCTAAGATATTTCACTAGAGGTATTTCAGAGCACCTTTATAGGCATGTACATTATATTTCACATGGTGTACGTGCTATTTGAAGAGTTCTGTTATAGTCTTCTTTAAGATTTATTTTTCCAATGCGATAAGTTAACTGTTTGAATTATTAAGTTAATAATAAAACTGCTTTCTTGCTGCAAGGTTCACATAAACCTGCTGAGCAGGAAAATTCAAGAGTGGTGACACGGAGTAATATAAATCACTTGTAAGGAATTTCTATTCAATAAGTACTGATAATTCATTTGTTTATACTTCATAATTAGTTTCTTGCCCCAGTGGCTTAGTTTTTTTTTTAAAGTCAGTCATGTTGCCTTGAAGGCATTTGCTATGGCTATGTTAATTTAAGCAAAGTGACTGGCCAGAAATTTGGTATTATTTGTGCACAATATGACTTCTATTTGGTGATATAGTCTCCTTGCTACACTGTGACAAGTAGTCTCTCTCAAGTCTTGGCATTTGATAAATGCTTAGCCTTGCCTTATATCAGTTACAGTATATGCAATAAAGTCAATACTTTGACGCTTTTAAACATAATTCACATATTCAGTTATTCTTGCTCTCTTACTCTGTAGGTATTGGACATTAACTCAACAGCTTGCTCACCATACGATCAATGGTTGCAACTTGAGGCCAGGAGATCTCCTTGGAACTGGGACAGTTAGTGGTCCTGTAAGAGTTAATATTTTACGTATTTTAACTTCTTGATCCCTGCTTTTTCTTTCACTTTCAAGAAATCGCTTGTTAGGATAATTGGGTTTAACTCGACTTCAAAAGTTAGCTCACTGAAGGAAGCTTGCACTAGTCATTATAAATTCTCCATGACTCATATACTGGATCAATAAGGGACTTTAAAACTTAAACATACTCCTCACACACAGGACTTTGGAGAATGAAGTTTGCAGAGTTGGACATCTGCGGATTGTGGATGACCCAAAATTGGAATAAACTCTAATACCATCTTGAATGGAAAATGCTGAATATTATTATGACTAATGGATAACCCTTTATTAGGATTTATATTATACATACTCTAGATGGCCTTTCACCATTAGGAGATCGTTTTAGAATGCTTAAGGTTAGCTGTTTGTTTCCAAATTCTTCTGTTCTGACTAAAGATTGTTAGCTTGTGCTACCATTCCTCTCACTTGCTTTTTGTGTTCCAGGCAAAAGAGGCAGATTTATTGGTGCAGAACAAGGCTCTTTATGAGGACAAGGACCAATTATCTCAGGTAGGATCGTTTTAAATTATGTTTAGTATTGTTTGCTTATGTTATGGTCTATGCAAGGTGGTGTTTTTTATGAGTGCAACCTCTTGTCATGCCAACAACATTGAGTTCCTTCTGTTTTGTCATATCCATGTGTTCAGTGTTTCAATTTGTAATTAAACCTTGAGGATTTAATAGTATATTATCTTTGATTGTAAAACTGTTTCATGAGCAGAAAGAATATATTCGAGGAATTAGTGCCTGGAATTTTAACCTGGAGGATTTAAAAAGTCAAGCTGTTCTTGTGAGTACCTCCACCTTCCTACTTTGTCTTATTTATTTCAATTAGGTTTAAAAGTCAGGCATTACTAGGCTTTACCTGTTTACCATCTATCATTCTTTCTCTTGTAAATATTTATGTTTTTCCTACATATTCAAGATGATGGTATGCCAATTGTTGACGAGTCAACGTTAAAGAAGGAGAACAACCAATATGATCACTTCAAGGTTCAAGCAGATGGGCTATCTGCTGCGGCAACTAATAATTTAGATGCCACACCCACGTTGGATAAAGAGGTAGTGTTATTGTCCTGAAATGATCAATTGGCAAAGAGGTGGTAAAATCTTGCCTTAGATAGTTTTTCCTTGTGAGGAGAAGACCATTAGAAGCCCCAATAAGAAGAATGAACTAGTAGGAGAATAGATGGATACATAGAGAACAACTAGGAAAATAAGATACCCAACTGCAACCGAATTGCTACAGAAATGCGATCTGAACAGCTAGGAAAATAGGTACCAAACTGCTACCGAATTGCTACAAAATTGTGATGCAATTTAGCTAGGAAATGGCTAGAGAATACCTAGGAAAAAAACTACAGAATAGCTTCAAAATTGCTAGGGATTATGTGGTTATCATTCACGCATCAGCTACGAAATAGATGCAACTTTGCTACAGATTGTGAAAATATTGGGTACGGATCAACCACCGAATATTTGTAGCTGGATAGCTACGGAAAAATATTATTATTACTTTAAAGTGGGCAATTATTTTGCTACAGTATTGCAACGGATTAGCTACAACTATTCTTTAATTAGCTTGGGAATAGCTACGGTATTATTCGGTAGCGAATTAGCGACCTGATTTACGCTACGCACCGTGTTGTAGCTGTTCCGCGGCAATTCCGTAGCTATGACTACTTTGCTAGAGAACAACAACGGAATTGCTACGCAATATTCCGTAGCTGTCCGAGAAAATTCTTGTAGTGCCAAGAGGTAAGAGGGAGTACTTTGGTTTAAATTAGGGAAAGGGTTTAATGATAATAAGAGAGGCATAATTAGATGTATATAAATTTTTTGTTAGGTTTAGAGTTAGTTGGAAATAATTATTGAATTGATGCCTTAAATATTTGCTCTCTTTTATGTGTATAATCTATGTTTAGTGCTTGAAATGGATTGTTGGCTATATGAATATTACTTCTCCATGTATTGATGATATAATCATGTGTTGGTTGTGTGTTATAAATTATAAAAGTTAATTCATAATAGTTATGCACAAAATTAGGGAATAGTGCTTTTTAGTTGAAATTGAACCCGAAACCAATGTAATTTCTAAAGTATCATGGGTTTAAATTCAATTAAGAAGAACTTAAAAGATTTCATCATGTATGGTGAAAAGGTGGACGTTAGGATTAGGGGAAAAACATACTATAATCAAACAATTCTATTAGTGAGGGCAAAGGTAACTAGATTGTGATGTTGAAACAATCGCCGAGAATTGTTATGGAAAGCTTTGATCTTCCAAAGGGCCGGGTTCATTACTCGTGTCGGGGATTGGCTTTACCGGAACCATAACAATTTTTTCAGTTACTTTTGGTCTTCGTGGCCGATCACTGGTGATTCCTGCTGCCAATTTGGTTGTATGAAGGACCTTCCAATGTGGAGGTGAAGTACTGTCAAGCCAAATTGTATGAAGGACCTTCCTATGTGGAGGTGAAGTACTGTGCAAGCAAATGGTATGAGGGACCTTCCTATGTGGAGGTCAAGTACAAACGGTATGAAGGACCTTCCTTTGTGGAGGTGAAGTACCGTATTTGGTGGAGGGGTACTACTATCGGTCGGTTTTTCCTCGGAGTGGAGGGTGAATGTGAGGAAATGTGTGATGTATACCAAAGTAAAGCAAAATGAAAGTGAAAGAAAAGAAGAAAAGTGCATGCATGTGCGTCAATGTAATTTAATTCATTGAATCCAATGAAAAGTATAAAGTAAATGAAATGCAATGGAAAAGTATAACATTGGATTCAAGGGTTAAATCAAATGAGCGACGTTGCATTACATTTTCATGTGATTGTATAAGAAAGCATTGGAATGTATATGTTGTAGCATAATTAAATGATACAAATGTGCAATTGATGATATGTGTATGCTTACATTTAATTATGATTTATTATTGTTATTTCAAGCATTTTCCTTGATTTATATTCAAATTACTCACCTCTTAAGTTGACCATTTTAGGCACCATGGAGAAAGACTTTCATACTATCAAAGCCGAGAAAGGTATACTCTCATTAGAAGAGTATATTAATGATAATGACCTTATGGTCACATTAATCATGCAACCGTTCTAAGATTCCGTAATGTAAAGTGTTGGATTACATAAAGACTTGTTTAATTATAAATTGCTATTTTTACTTAAGTATCTGTTATTGTAAACGGACTCTATAATGGTTTTTGATAGAAGAATTAGTGATTTTGAGGGATATTTATATATCCTCCCTTTGATAAATACATGTATTATGTCACAATCACTTATGATACAATTACAGGTTTTATTTATAAATAGAAACTAATCTAGATTTGACAGGTACAATAATCTATTTTGGGAAAAGGTCCATATTCTAAGCGGAACTCCGCCAAAATTTTTATAAAATCCGAAATATTCTCTCATTAATCAATATTTTTATGTAATAGATTTTAAGGTAAAAAGTTAGGATGTTACATTCTTCACACTTAGCCGTTCACACAAATGATTGTCCCTTCCTTGTCAACTTGGTCAATGGTAACGACAATCGAGAAAATCCGTCTATAAATCTCCGATAATAACCAACAAGACCTAAGAAACTTCGAACTTCCGTCACTGTTGTCGGGGCCTTCCATTCCAACGTCGCTGTCACCTTTGCAGGATCCACTGCAATCCCTTCCTTTGTAATCACATGTCCCAAAAAGTACACTGACTCCAACCAAAAATCACACTTTGACAACTTGGCATAAAGCTGTTTTTCCTTCAGTATCCTCAAAATAATCTTTAAATGCTCGGCATGCTCTTCTTTATCCTGAGAATAAACCAAAATATCATCGATAAACACGAAAATAAATGAGTCTAGGTAAGGATGAAAAATCTGATTCATGTAATCCATGAATACAGCAGGAGCATTAGTTACACCAAATGGCATAACCAGATACTCATAATGTCCATACCGAGTCCAAAAAGCAGTTTTCGGAATATCTTCCTCCTTTACTCTAATATGATGATATCCCGATCTAAGGTCAATATCTGAGAATACAACTGCACCCTTCAATTGATCCAACAAATCGTCTATCCTCGACAAAGGATACTTGTTCTTTATCGTCACTTTGTTCAATTGGCAATAATCCGTACACAACCGCACACTTCCATCCTTCTTTTTAACGAACAACACCGGTGCTCCCCATGGTGATACACTTGGTCGAATGAAGCGCTTCTACAGTAACTCTTCAATTTGCTTCTTCAGTTCCACCAATTCTATTGGCACCATCCTATACGGAGCTTTTGAAATCGGTCCAGTTCCCGGAATTGAACTCCACTTCTCGTCTTGGCGGTAAACCAGGTATTTCTTCAGGAAAAACTTCAGGAAAATCCCTCACTATCGGCAGTTTATCCAGCTCATTATCTTCCTTGCAATCTAAAGAAGCTAAGAACACATATGCTATGGCTCCATCCTTCAATGAAGCAAAGATTTGTTTGGCAGAGATATGCTCAAAATAATCGGGGTTAGACTCGTCAATCTTGGGTTCACTAATCAGGAGTGACTTGTCGGAGCAGTTCAAAAGAACACGATTCCGAGTAAGCCAGTCCATCCCTAATATGACATCTATTTGTACAAGGGGTAATTGAATCAAATCGACAGGATAGGTTTTTCCCTCAATCTCAACAGGACACTTAGGACAATAGGTTGACACTATGATAGGGTTACCAGTCGGGGTAGACACAAACAAGTCAAAAGGTAACAAATCTAACTGCAAATTTAACTTTTTCACCACATCACTAGCTATAAACGAGTGCGTAGCACCCGAATCATACAACACAAACACATGATTCTTATAAATGAAACACTCACCTTGAATCAGATTGGCAGCATTAGCCGCTTCAACTCTCCCTTGATTACTCGGCCTCACAGCA
Organism: Crotalaria pallida; assembly: GCA_037953625.1. Lineage (NCBI taxonomy): Eukaryota > Viridiplantae > Streptophyta > Magnoliopsida > Fabales > Fabaceae > Crotalaria > Crotalaria pallida. The sequence goes on from CM075654.1 coordinate 25,254,457, forward strand.
TTTCCAAAACTAGGAGCTCTCTTCGGTTCTTGACAGAAGCGAGCAATATGACCAGGCTTGTTGCAATTGAAACAATTCGGATTAGTTGTTGGGCACAACGGTCCGAAATGATTCCGACCACACTGATTGCAACGAGGGGCCACACTCCCTTGACTCCCTCCAGGATTAACTCGATTTCCACCACCGCTTCCAGGGTTGCTTCCAGAGGCACCCATACGGTTATTGTTGCCACCACCACGATTTCTGAAGTGAGAAATACCACCTCTTCCACTGTTCCGATTGAAACTACCACTTCCAGACGATCCACTGCCACCTCCACTGAACCTAAGATCTCTTCCGCTTCCAGAACGAGGATACGGAACAGGTGTTCTAAACCTTCCACCAGGACTTCCGTGATACGGATGATTCCGAATCGGTCCACGACTAGCCGACGGACTCACCACCTTCTTCGCCGCTGCCTTAGATTTCAAACCTCCTTCATACATCCGACACTTGTTAACCAATGTTGCAAACTCATTGATCTCCAAATGCGAAAAAGCCAACTTAATCTCAGCCCTTAAACCATCTCGAAACTTTGCACACTTAGACCTTTCATTTCCTCCATCTGCATACTGAGGCACGTACTGAGCTAACTCCTCGAACTTAGCAGCATACTCTCCAACTAACATATTCCCTTGCACCAACTTGAGAAATTCCATTTCTTTTGCAGTCCTTACATCCTCAGGAAAATACTTTCCAAGAAACTTCCTCTTAAACGACTCCCACTTGATCTCTTCTTCTGCATTCACCATCATTTGCTTAGTGTTCCTCCGCCAAGCAGAAGCTTCCTTCGTCAACATATACCCAGCATAAGCCCACTTCTGGGCATCCTCACACTGTCCCATTCCTTCAAAAATCCTTTCCAAATTCTCAATCCATCCATGAGCCACATCCGGTGCAAATCCTCCGAAAAACTCTCTTGGATTCCGATGACAAAACTCGTCCAATCCCCGAATTCCTTGCGGTTCCACATTCTGAGGCTGATTCTGGTTATTGAGATTCTGCTAAGCTTGCTGATGCAGAGCTTGCAGGTTGTCATTCACTCCAGTCATCACAGTAGTCATCTGAGCCATCAAAGCTGCAGGGTCGGGAATATCAGTTGTCCCATTAGCACTTCTAGAACCACGAGGTCGTCCGCGAGCCATCCACTCCTTCAGACAAACATAAGAACTCAGAACTCACGCACACGCACACACAAACATACAATACACAATCAAAGATCACACAAGGCAAGCATATAAGGCTATGCATAAGGCCACTGAGGATAAACATAGCTCTGATACCATAAAGTGTAACACCCCGATTTTGTTTCCCGAAATATTACATTTCTTTATTATTTATTAGTAAAAATGAGGGCCAAATATTTTTCTTTTTTTTTACAAAACATTCACATACATATACATTTGGTGATTCATTTTATCTATTTCCAAAACATCCTTTATTACTAAATAATTACAAAAATAACCTTGCACATTTTCTCATAAAGATTTATCATAGCCGTCTCACAAAAATCGAGATGTTACAACACTCCCATCACATACATAAATCGTAACTGAAAATACTTCTTCACATTTAATACATTGTCAATTAATTTCACCAGTATCTGTGATTACATAAATTTCCAAAAGTATTTTACCAACAATATTTCCAACATAGTTATAAAAGCATAATATAAAAGAGTATGATCTTTAAGTTCCAAAATACATCAGATATATGTTAGTTGCATCATATGTAATCCAGAGTATGACTTTCCTCAGTCGGACTCGACCCTAATCAAAACAAAATAAAACACCTAGACCACAAGACCCACGGGACTCCCTAAACTGATGGCTGATTACCATCATCCTCCGATGTTGTCTCTGTAGTGTCCTTGAACACTGTGTTCTTAACCCTCTAAGTGCTCAAGATTATGGAACCAGGAGCCCAAGAGAGGATCAAGTGTTAATATGTGACTTTATGGTGTTTCTACAGTTCCAATTGGGAAAAGCAGGGTCTCCCCAGTCAACAAGTGTGTGCAGAGTGTCAACTTAGGGATGAGAGTACGTACCTGAAACCCTAGCTGTTATGAGCTATTTATAGGGTTTGGAGGAGGCTGATATGGGCCGTATGGGCCCTGTATCAGGGTTGAGCTGAACCAGGATTCTGTGAGATAATATCGGAGGTTTATGCTCTTAGAATCTGGATAGGATCAGCTCAAGATCTCATGTCTAGGATGTTAGCGAGAATCTAGGAGAGATTTGCGGAGGGGATAAGAAGCTTGAATGAGTCTGAGTCTTCCCACAAGCCGACGGTATGTCTCGGCCCTAGAGTCCCGAGCCTGATGAGTGGAAGACCGTTTGTAAGGCTCGGCCCCATCAAGTCCGAGCCTGGTCCTTTTGTGTGCTCGGAGCCAACGAGTCCGAGCGAGGGACGTTTGTGCTGAGTAAACTGAGGGAAGGGCCCTTGAAGAGTCCCTTAAATAAGACTTGAGTCCTTCTATGGTCGGCAGACCCTACAAGCCCCCCAGCTCGTAAGACTTTATAAAGTCTGTGACGAGGTAGCATGTGTTTAGGGTTGAACCTTCTAGATGTCTTAACTCGAATGTGTGACAGCTGTCCGAGGTGACGTTTTGGTTTCTCTAGGTACGGCGCGTTCTCTTGTAAGTTGTGCCAAATCATTGCAATTTTTGAAATTTGAAAAAGTACCTGTTGAAACTGCCACGTCTCATTCAGCGAGTGGTTGCATCGGTTGATGGGCTTTCGGCCCAAATGCGTACCATGGAGGGAAACTGAAAAGTTTCCTTCATTAGTTCGAATCCTTTCAACCTCTTACTACCCACATTCATTTTTCCTTTCCTCACTCCAGAATCTTCTTAAATCATAATCCCCTCATTCTCTTTCCAATCTCCTTTCCACCGTCTCCGCCTTCGAATCCACAACCTTCTCCCATCATCCTTTCCAGCAACTAAAAGCAGGTAACTTCCTCTACTCTTCTTATTTCCGTTTCTGCGATTTCCTCCTTTTGTGCGATTTCTGCTTTTTGTAAAGGGGTTTTGGTTCTGGGTTTTGCAGGGAGTCTGGATTTTAGGGGATTTCTAGGTTCTGGGTTTTGCAGGGAGTTTGGATTTTAGGGGATTTCTGGGTTTTGGGTTTTTGTTCTGGGTAAGCTGTGTTTAGGATTCTTTACTTTTTAGACCATGAAAGGGTGGAGACGTTTGAGAAGAGTTTATCATGAACTCTGCAGGAGATTAGGAGAAGAACCTTCTAGTGATAGCGATTCTTCAAGTTCTTCTGGGAATTCTGTGGATGAGGGAAACCCTGATATTGACGATTCTGTACACCCTTCTACTCCCCCTTCTGGCCAACGATCCACCGAGGCCAAACCGTTAGTTGTAGAGTACCCGTCGAATCCCGCAGATGAGAATAAGTGGTTACTAGCGTATAGGTTCGCCGAGCGTCAGGCTTAAGTTAGGATGAGCCTCGATCGTCATACCGTGGAGGAAGAAACTTTAGGAGAACCACCGAGGGAGGGGGGAAAAAGTCCAAGGCTCGGCCTTAATTTTAGAATAAAAACATGTGCTGTAAAAAATCCTAACGCCGAGCCTTTTGCTTTTTCCCCAGATATGGTGGAGCGCAGGTGTGTTACCAACCCTGAAGAATATCCTCTGCCGCCCAATCATGCGCAGTACGATGCCGTTTTTGATCGGGAAGTACTAGGGACGAGACCTTCATTGTTGACAACAAATAGTCTTAATCATCTTCGGCCAATGTTAACACCTCCGAGCGCCGATGGAAATACCTCAGAATTCGTATTGAGACCTTTGGGAATCGACGACCGAATATGCTTCCAAGTACCGGAAAATCGTCAATATTTTTATTTCTACGAAGAAATAGCAACTAAAGTCGGTATCCGCTTGCCCTTTTCCACCTTCGAGATCGAAGTCCTCACTTATCTAGGAATAGCTCCTAGCCAACTGCATCCAAGTGGGTGGGCTTTCGTCCGAGCCTTCCAACAATTCTGTGACGTTGAAAACTTGGTCGCAACAGTACGATCCTTTTTTTGGTTATATGCTCCCCAAGTAAATAAGTTTGGTGATTCCAAGGGTCTTTGGGTGTCCCTAAAGGCTCGGAGGGGGCATGCCCTTTTCGCCAAGGTGACTGATTCTTGGAAATCTTTCAAACCTCTCTTCTTCCAATACGAGTATACTGGGGCCGGAGTATGTTGGTTCATGGAACGAGTTGAAGAAGGTGGAGTGATCAAGGTCGTGCCTCGGTTTCCACTGGGTTGGATGACTAACATTTATAACCGAGGATCCTCCTTGTATCAATTCGACTTTAAGGCGGATTTGACAAAAGCCGAAAGGCGATTATGCGACCATGTTTGGGAATACCTTCAAGCAAATGGTCAAATTGATACCAAACGAATCCTGTTGAAAGAAACACGAGACGAAGTGAAGGCGGAGCTGGGTACTATTTTTTTTTTTATTTTTTTTGTACTGATCCATTTTTTCTTACAGAAATAATGGGGAAGAAAGCAACCAAGGCTAAGAAAAGCGAAGCCCGAGCAGCCAGAGTATTACAGTTGGCTGCAATTAAAGCTGCCTCTGGCTCCCCAAACATGAGTCAATCTTCTGAACCAACCCCTTCTGAAAGTCCGACCATTATCCCCAACACCACTCCGACTGTTAGGATCAAAGGTGTTGAGCCGGTGATCAAAGGGGATCGTGTCATCGATGCTGTAAACATCGAAGTGGAGGCTCAAACAACTCCTCAAGGTACTCCCGAGCGTCCCCTCAAGAGATCTCGACCGGAAAAAGGAAAAGGTCTTGCTGGAGATTGGCTTAATTTGAGTAAGTCTCATAAAGGGGTAGAGATTCCTGAAGGAAAGGAGGAAGCTGCTGCCAAGACAGTGTGGCATCGAAAGATGACTGATACACTTGTTGCTACTGTCTTTCCCCCCGAGAATGCTGAAGTGATTGAGGCCTGGACCCCTGGGACTTGGGAGAATAAATGTAAATCTTTGGTGAAGAGTCTCCTGAGGGGTGCGAGCATACTCCATCATCTCGGTCATCATGGAGACGACGCTCATGCTGGGATGGCCCCCGAGGAAAATAAGAAAAGGACCGAGGCAGCCGAGCGCGAGGACTATTTACAACTTCAAGTTGAAGGTCTTAACAAGAAGTTGCAAACCTTGGCAGCTGAAAATGAACGGCTGAAAAAGGTGGCACAAGATGCTAAAGGTGCCAAGGTTAAGGCCGAGGAGACACTCCAGGGGGCCGAAGATAGGATAAAGCGTTCGGAAGAGGTCCTGAAAAAGGCTGAGGAAGACTCTGCTGCTCTCCGAGCGGCGATAGAGAAAGCGGAGCAAGCTGCTGCCGTGGCTCAGGAGCGGCATGAGTATGCCAAGGATGAGATTCTGGGGCTCCGAACTTCTTTGGAGAAGATGAGAGCAAAAGCTCTCAAGCACAAGAAAGTAGCCCAGGAGCACCTATACAACTGGGATCATGGGGTTGAGGATTCCTTCTACAATACTGCCGAGCAACTCCGCGTTCTGAATCCTGGGCTCGTGACCAAGGGTGCTGATCCTAATTTTTTTGTGAAAAATGGTCGAATTGTCGGCCCAAGTGGGGCTCCCATAGATCTGAACAGCGCCGATCCGCCTGATCATTTGGCTGAGGATTCCGAGGGGGAAGATGCCGAGGATGCCGAGGATGAAGAAGAAGAACATAGATTTGATGCCGACGGCATTGTACTGTCCGATTTAGAGTAGCTTATCATTTTGCTTTCCCTCTTGTAATTGCCCCAGTAAATGGGTTTGAAATTTTATTGTTGTGTTTCGTTTGGAATATTTTATAATATCCGTAATCGTGTTATGCTTCTTTTTACGCTCTTTTGTTAAGAATTCAAGTGTTAAGACCTCGGAACTCCAGCACTTTAGCCGAGGTGGGTTCCTCTATCCGCGATATAAAATGATTTTATGAAATCATGATTTAATCGGGAATCTTATTTAAAGTACTTGACGAGTTATAAGCTCTCGCTAGAGTTGTTTATAATCGTTCGCGTCATAATCAGTGGCTAATCGGTTACGAGGAAAAGTACGTGATACAATGAATTCAATAACGAGAACTTTTATTCATTTGAAGCATATTACAATGGGATCGGAGTTTCACCGAGCGTACACCATTAAAAAGAAATAATTCAAAAAGCAAATGTAATGAAACAACTAAAACTATTGAAAACGAGACTGAAACAATAAAAAACTAACTATAATAAGCTCGAAGTTTCGCCACGTTCCATGTGTTGTTGATGAGGGCACCCGAGAGAGTTTCGAGCTTGTAGGCTCCTGTTCCAGTCTTCGAGGCAACTCGGTATGGTCCTTCCCAGTTTTGGGCCAGTTTTCCGTCCTTTGCATTTTTGAGACCAATATCAGCTCTCCTCAAGACGAGATCGCCTACCTCGAACTCTCTGGATACGACCGAGCGATTATACCCTTTTGCTTGCATAATCTTAGCATGCTTTTCTCGTTCGGCCGCTAAATCCCTGACTTCTTCTGAAAAAACAAGATCCTCACACAATAAAGTGTTGTTGAGGGGATTCGGTTGTTGCATAGCTCGGAAAGAAGGGATGATCTTCTCAATGGGGATGACTGCGTCGCAACCATAAGTGAGCCGATATGGTGTCTCTCCTGTTGAAGTTTGTATGGTGGTGTGATACGACCAAAGCATTTCGTGCAAGTTTTCCAACCAATTCCCTTTCGCTCCTTCGAGTCTTTTCTTGATCCCCTGGATGACAGATCGATTTACAGATTCTACTTGGCCATTAGTCTGAGGGTGTTCGACCGAGGAAAAGTAATGTTTTATGCTCAAAGCATTGACCAAGTCTTGGAACGCCTTTGCCGCGAATTGGGTTCCGTTGTCAGTCACCAGCACTTGTGGTACTCCAAACCGAGCCACAACTTGCCTTTCAAAGAACTTCTGCACCTTGGACGAGGAGATGGTTGCAAGAGGCTCGGCTTCCACCCACTTAGTAAAATAGTCAATGGCCACTATCAACCACTTTTGCTATCCTGGAGCGGTGGGGAACTGTCCAATCAGATCCATTCCCCATTGATAAAAGGGATAGGGAGATGAAAGTGAATGGAGTTCCTCAGCCGGTTTCTGATACACATCACTGTGAAATTGACACTTGTCGCACCTATTCACATGGTTGATTGCATCCTGTTGAAGAGTCGGCCAGTAGTATCCTGCCCTTAAAACCTTTTTAGCCAGTGACTTCCCCCCAACATGATGACTTCCAATGACCCCATGAACTTCCTCCAAAGCCTGTTTTGCTTCGGCAGGGTCTAGACATCTAAGTATTGGACCGCTAACCCCTCGGCGAAACAAGACTCCATCAACTAAGGCAAACTGTGAAGCTTTTCTGACGAATTTCTTGGCCTCTGTTGGATTACTTGGAAGAACCCCTTGTTCCAAGTAGCCCGCTATCGGAGCAATCCAGCTCGGATCCAGCGAAATAGAGAGGACAACGCTAGGTCCATGCACCATTTCTTGGATCAACGTTCTGTTGTTCTCAGGACTCTTTGTCGAAGCAAGCTTGGAGAGAATATCCGCTCGGCTGTTACTCTCCTTTGGGATGTGGAAAAATTCGACCTTTGCAAACTCCGAGGATAGGAACTTCACCTTCTCCAAATATTTTTGAAGGATTGGTTCCTTAGCCTGGTACTCGCCCTTGACTTGTGAAATTACCAACGGAGAGTCGTTGAGAATTTTCACTTCTCGGGCCCCTACTTCTTTTGCCATTCTTAGCCCGGCCAATACGACTTCATACTCCGCCTGATTGTTCGAAGTTGAAAATCCAAACTTCAAAGAATATTCGAGGGTGACCCCCTCGGAGTTCTCCAAGATTATTCCTGCACCAGCCCCGAGTTTGTTACTTGATCCATCAACATAAATATTCCAATCCAAGTTTGAGCTCGTCAATGGCTCAGTAAACTCGGTGAGAAAATCAGCTAAGGCCTGAGATTTCATTGCCTTCCTCGGTTCGAAAGTGATTTCAAACTCGGAAAGCTCAATGGCCCACGTCACCACTCTTCCTGCCAGATCAGGTTTCTGAAGTATTTGTCGGATCGGCTGAGCTGTTCTGACTGTGATATGGTGGCTCTGGAAGTATTGACGTAATCGTCTAGCTGTGATAACCAGACAAAAAGCCAATTTCTCCACTTTCTGATATCTCAACTCTGGTCCCTGAAGAGCTCGGCTGACGAAATAGATGGGGGATTCTTTGCCAGATTCCTCTCGGACCAAAGCCGAGCTTACTACAGAATCACCCACTGATAAGTAAAGGAACAGAATTTCTCCATTTACCGGACTTGACAAGATCGGGGGAGATGCCAAGTACTGCTTAAGGTCAAAAGGCCTTTTCGCATGTCTCGTCCCATTCAAATGTCTCTTCCTTTTCTTTCCTCAGCAGTTTGTACCAGGGGAGGGCCTTCCTCGCTTACTGAGACAGAAACCTCGAGAGAGCCGCAACCCGACCTGTCAATTGTTGGACACCCTTGACATCTGACGGACTTTTCATATCAAGAATGGCTCGGCACTTTTCTGGATTTGCCTCAATTCCGCGCTCGGTAAGCATGAATCCGAGGAAGGCCCCTGCTGGAACTCCAAACGTGCATTTTTCTGGGTTCAACCTCATGTTGAACTGTCGGATCCTTCCCAAAATTACCTTTAAATCCTTAGCGTGATCTTCTTCTTTCAAGCTCTTTGCAATCATATCATCTATATATACCTCCATTCTCGGCCCAATCAAGGGGCCGAACACCTTGTTCATCATCCGCTGGTAAGTTGCCCCAGCGTTTTTCAATCCAAATGGCATCACATTGTAACAATATGTGGCCTTTTCTGTGATAAATGAAGTCTTTACTTGATCCAGGGGATACATTGGGATCTGATTGTACCCCGAGTAAGCATCCATAAATGAAAGCCTTTGATAACCCGCCGAGCTATCCACAAGTTTATCAATGCAGGGAAGTGGGTATTGATCCTTAGGACAAACTTTGTTCAAGTCTGTGTAGTCCACACACATCCTCCATTTCCCATTGGACTTCTTTACTAGCACGGGATTGGCCAACCAATCAGTATACACCACCTCCCTGATAAATCCTGCTTCTAGTAGCTCGGCTACCTTCTCATCTGTTGCCTGTGCCTTCTCAGCTCCAACTCTTCTTTTCTTCTGACAAACTGGCTTGGCTCCAGGATACACGCTCAACCTGTGGCAGATGAAGTTCGGGTCGATTCCTGGCATATCTGCCGAGGTCCAGGCAAACAAGTCCTTGTTTTCCACCAGCAATTCAGTCAGTTCTTTTTCCAATTCCTCAGAAAGGCCAACCCCCATCTTGACGCAACGAGAAGGATCGGGGCCTAAAATCACCTTTTTGAAGTCCCCTTGAGGAGTCGGCCTAGTTTCATCCTCCTCTCTTACGTCAAGATCTGCCAAGTTGACACTTCCTTTGTTAAGCGGCTCTTGCATGATCTTCTCATCATCAAGCTTCAATTTGCCCAGGCTGATATTATAACATTTCCGAGCCAACTCCTGTTCGGATCGCACTGTTACTACCTTGTCATCAGACCCTGGGAATTTCATGGCCAAATGGACCGTCGATACGACAGCACCAAAAGATTGGAGTGCAGTTCGGCCAAAGATGGCGTTGTATGCCGAGGGGGCCTGGACAACTAGCCATTTTACCATTTCAGTCCGAGCAGAAGGTGGTTCCCCCATAGTCACTGGGAGGTGGATGTGGCCTAAGGAAACAATTGAATGTCCCGTGAAGCCAATCAAACTTCCCTCGAATGGGGTGAGATCAGATCTTCTCAACTTCAATTTCTCAAACAGATCCAGAAACATGATGTCTGCCGAACTTCCCTGATCGACAAGAATCCTTCTGACTTCATAATTGTCGAGCCTGGCTGTAACTACCATTGGGTCATTATGGTCTTGTAATATGTCCTCAAAATCCTCATCACTGAAGCTGATGACTATGTTTTTCTTCCTGGGCTTTTGGATTGGTCGGCTGGCCACCGAAAGAACTTGTCCCACATACTTCTTGCGATCACATTTCTTTTCTCCTCCACCTGCAAATCCTCCAGCAATGGTGCCAATGAGAAAGCCATTCTTTTCCTTCTCGGATGGTTGGGTAGAGGCTCCCCCTGCAGGTGGTGAAGGGCTTCTAGTTCTTTTCTGTTCGGTTTTGGGTGGTGACGGACTCTTTCCCCTGGAGCGTTTGCGTAACGCTTCGCCGATATATTGTTGAAGCTTACCATCCCTTACCATCTCCTCGATTAAGTCCTTCAACTGAGTACATTGGTCGGTGGTATGCCCCCATCCACCGTGATGATCGCAGTACTTTGTCTTATCCTTTTGAGCTACCTTCCTTAAAGCTGGTGGCCGAGTGATGTTTCGCATCTCTGTATGCATAGTCTCACGAAGGATTTGACTCCTCGGGACTGTCAACTGGGTATATTCATCATACTTGCCTTTTGGAGGCAGTTTTTCCCCTCTCTCTCTTTCTCTTTTGTCTTTCCTTCCCCTATCTCGAAAACGATCATTCTGACGAGCGTCGTTTTGACGAGGACGTTGCTCATGTCGTCCTTCACCACCCCTTGCTGCAGTACTGATCCTACGAAATTCCTCTAGATTAACGTATTTCCTAGATCTTTCCCTAAGTTCGGCCATGTTCTTGGGTGGTTCCCCAATCAAGCAATCCTTGAAATCTCCATCCTGCAACCCTTGAGTGAGCAAAAGAACAGATACTCCTGATTGTAGGCCTGATATACCACTGGCCTCTTGCTGGTACCGAGCTAGATAGTCGCGTAGAGACTCATCGGGTCTCTGTGCAACTCCAGCTAGTGAGTGGTCTAATTTGGGCTGTGACATACTGGCCGTGTACCTATTTATGAATGCTTGTCTAAGCTCGGCCCACGATCGGATCGAATTGGCGGGTAGAGAATTGAACCATCTCAAAGGCGCCGAGCCCAGAGTCATTGAGAAAGCTCGACACTTCATAAAATCCCCTCCCCCATAAAACATCATAGAGGACTCGTAGGCAGCTATGTGGTCCATCGGGTCAGTTCCATTGTACCGAGGAATATTCTGATGACCCACATAAGTCTGCGGGGTTTGGAAAGCCATAATCTCAGGTGTGAAAGGGTGTCCAGGATGGGGTTCCCTAGTGATACGTTCTAGGGCTAAGCTTGGGTTGAGGGGTGGAGGTGGGGGAAGATTGCTCGGATTACCGTAGGTCGCGTAAGGGCCTTCCTCGGCAATCCTTGCCATGCTCTGCTGTTGAAGAGCAGTAATGGCTTGGTTTTGCTTCTCAATTAAAGAAGTCTGAGTCCTCAAAATCTCCATGATCGACTCCTCCATCCTTCGTGCCGAGGAAGTAGTCATGTAAGATCTGCCTTCCGTTTCAGAACGCTGACCACCTTGAAGAGTTCCAAAACGACCTCTAGTCAAATGAGGTATCTCCCTGTTGGACCTGTCAGCCCTGGAGTGATCATGCCGATCAGCCCGTTCAACTCGCCGATCCTCATCAGTTCGTGAGCCAGTAGCAGCCCGACGAGACTGACGTCCAGAATCAGCCGTGTCACGCCATTCTGAAACGTGGCCATCAGGGACGGTATGAGGGTTAGACTGCCCTCCGCCGCCCTCACCGAGAACCTGACCAGCTGGAGGAACCGTGGCTTGTGCCTGATCCGCCGTTGGAACTGGCGGAATTGTCTGAACATCAGCCTGATTACCTCCAGTTGGTGCTCCCGGAGCAATTCTGTCCCTCACGTTTCTCCCGGTCTTGGGTGGCCTCCCACGGAGGCGACGGCGGAGATCTTCTTGATTACCATCATTATTGTTGTTTGCCATGAGATCAGTGGGTAGGAATACTGGTTATTCGATCCCCACAGACGGCGCCAATGTAGTGTCCTTGAACACTGTGTTCTTAACCCTCTAAGTGCTCAAGATTATGGAACCAGGAGCCCAAGAGAGGATCAAGTGTTAATATGTGACTTTATGGTGTTTCTGCAGTTCCAGTTGGGAAAAGCAGGGTCTCCCCAGTCAACAAGTGTGTGCAGAGTGTCAACTTAGGGATGAGAGTACGTACCTGAAACCTTAGCTGTTATGAGCTATTTATAGGGTTTGGAGGAGGCTGATATGGGCCGTATGGGCCCTGTATCAGGGTTGAGCTGAACCAGGATTCTGTGAGATAATATCGGAGGTTTATGCTCTTAGAATCTGGATAGGATCAGCTCAAGATCTCATGTCTAGGCTGTTAGCGAGAATCTAGGAGAGATTTGCGGAGGGGATAAGAAGCTTGAATGAGTCTGAGTCTTCCCACAAGTCGACGGTATGTCTCGGCCCTAGAGTCCCGAGCCTGATGAGTGGAAGACCGGTTGTAAGGCTCGGCCCCATCAAGTCCGAGCCTGGTCCTTTTGTGTGCTCGGAGCCAACGAGTCCGAGCGAGGGACGTTTGTGCTGAGTAAACCGAGGGAAGGGCCCTTGAAGAGTCCCTTAAATAAGACTTGAGTCCTTCTATGGTCGGCAGACCCTACAGTCTCCTCCTCTACAGCCTTCACATCCGCAAGCAGTGCGGCCTGCGTACCACAATCGTAGTACGTCCGAGGTCCTCCATCCATATAGTCCCTCAAGGTAACGCAACCAATGTGCAGATCAATCCGTGCTCCTCTCAGACGATGTTCAGGGTCCTTAATCTCCAACCGAGTCAAACCTCTCCAGATCCATCCATCAGGGGTGACTTCCCACGCTCCCCTCGCTAGGGGCCACATGGTAATCTCGATGTTTTACACCATCTGCCCGTTGCGTCACCACGAAGAACGAAGAGAAACAACAAACAGGAGAAAGAATAAGCTTTTCTAGACGGATGACAAGCCAACAAATTCGGCGTACCACAATACGTCTCAAAGCAGAAAATAAATAACAACATAAGTGAAAATGAATGCATGATCCTCATCTTATTACGCAACCACTTTATTAATTCCACATCGTTATTCTCGTACAACTTTACTGCCATCTGTATCTTGTTGCCATCACACCTGATAGTTCACATTAATAACCTTCTCAGAATATTTTATTAAGTCTTATCAAGAGTTCACGTCCACTTGTAATGTCAGGGGAATTATAAGACATTACTATGACAGTTTTATTATTTAGCGCACACGTCTACATCTCCTCCATATCCTCCTAAAACCTAGTCGGAATCAAACGGGACGTACAGGAACATTAACCCACGCCGGTCGAACAGTCAGGAAACCACTGCATAAATATGAATGTCTAGCCACAACCGCACAGGTCGGCTATCATGACAATTGATATTCAACGCGATCCAATCTTCAGCCGATCTGCTCGCCTCGTTCAGGTTCCCTCTCACCGTTTCGAGTTTGATCAAGGGGGTGTCAGTACTTTTCTAGTTCGCGGTGCATAACACGCTACGATCCCTTGGGTATTAATCCCCAATCACTTATAGACTAGTTCCGCCTAGAAAAGAACTCCAGGTTTCTTGACGTTTCAGCATCATCACCCTCCCCTATCACAATCACACACCTGATTATCCGCAGATAAACAGGGTATCTTTCTCTCCACTACTTCACACTCATATCGCCGCATATAATTATTATCTTTGTTATGTTTCATTCTTATTAAAGCTTTTATTAAGCCTATGGTCGGACGAGTCACCCTTATGCATCACTTTGGTGATCCTCGACCTCTAAATACACAACTTTTCTTATCGTCCAAACTTTTCCAATATTACTTGCTTTATATTGATCAAGGCTCGGACCCACGGCATACTGCACATGTGGCCAGCTCCATTCGTCTTATCCATAATCATTGCATCGCTTATCAGAGAATTCATTTCCACTGATTATTTTTCCTTTCACTGCTTTCTTCACGCATCACATTCGTTCAATACATTATTTTCATGCTTTAATGTCATGCATCATGCTAAACAAAATATAACAACATGAATCGTTATGCATGAGCAGGCATCATGTAATCATATTCTCATGTTCACATAGCTCAATCAAATAATAACACATAAATGTAATAGTGATCTTAGTCTTTCGTGCGAGGAGCCAGACAATCACAGACCAATTGCCCTCACACTACTTAACCTTGTCAGATCACGGTTCCGATTTAAACAATCGAAACTAAACACAATTGCCCATGGCATACATTCCAGATAAGCTATTATTCTCAGCTTTATTACGATTTGAAACTCCTTGAGAATTCACGAAACTCTGATCTCCGCGATCACGATCCACAGCAACACCTTTAATTCCTCAAACCAAATATAATACAATAATATTCAATTTCCTATTTCTCAAATCGTTCCAAAGTAAAACCACAACTTAATTATATTAAAACATTTTAAAAATAATCTATAAGTGAATTTTAAAAACGAATACGAGCTGCTAGTCCGCCTTGGACAGCACCTCAAAACAACTCCGAAACACCGAAAAATCCTCCGTTTTCAATTTAACTTTTTCCTAAATCAAATACCACTTAAAAGCTTTGCTTTAAATCACTTAAACACATTTTTAAAGTTGAAGAACAAACTTAAACAATTCTGGACAGCAAGGTATTGCTTCCAAAAATCACTTTTCAAAATTTCCGAAAACAATGTAAAAGTACTTTTTGCTTCCAAACAATCCTTAGTATAAAACCAATACTTTAACAGTTTAAAAATCAAGCTTTTTACCATAAAACAAAACATGGACAGCCACCAAACAAGGCTATTGTCGCGGCCGGGTCCCGGGTCGCCCTCAAGGCCTCGCCTACGAGGGGGGGTCAACTGACCCAATATGGAGTCACCATTGCATTTTGTTAATAACGCGGAAAAAAATTATTAATTAAAACGGGATAAAACTTGGTCTCGAACTAGATAGATCTGAGCTCGGGAGTCGGTTACGAGCCGGGGAAGGTATTAGCACCCGTTCGCCCATTCGAAAATGGTACCTTTGATTGATTTTAATTAAAAGACCTAAATAATTGGTTTGCAAAAAAACATTTGTTTTTTATTGTTGTGCCTAACAAGGTTGCCCTTGGTCCTACGTACCCTCATAAAATGAGGAATCAAGGCTACGTAGTTCTTAATGTTTTAATTTTAATGTTTATATTTTAAAAATAAAATTTGTTTGATGTGAAGAGGAAATATACACAAGACTTCGACATTTAGCCAAAAAAAAGTGGATTTCCAAATCGCACATCGTTAGTATTTAATTAAAAAACTATTTAATTTTACTTTAAAATTTTTTTTTGTCTTTTAATGTTTATAATTTATTTATATAAAAAAATTATTTTTTATGTGTACATATTTTGTGCGGAGAGGAAGTTTGAGAGATCTCTCCATTGAATTTGGGAGAGAAAAATCGACTTACTAAAACGCAACACATTTTTAAAACAACTAGAAAAATCTACATTTTTAATTTATTATTATTTTAAAGAAAATTATTTTATATGTATTTTTGTGAAGATAGGAAGTCCAAGAGATCCCACCTCTATGATAAATTTGGGTGAGAAAAATTTGGCTTATCAAAACACAACCAATTTTTAAAAGATAAAGATTCTTAAAAATTAATGATTAAATTATCAAAAAAAAAATTAAAAAAACATTTTAATTTTCAGTATTTGATTAATTACTAAAAAATCTAGAAGTTAAAAAAAAAGAAGGAAGGGAAAAAAATGAAAGAAAGAAGGAAAGCACCTGATGATGATGGGAGATGATACTATAGTGCTATGGAGAGAATATGTGACAAGGAAGGGTTGCAGCACAACAGCATGCGGTTCTTGGAATGAAAATAAGGGGGCACGGAAAACAAAAGGAAAAATTATCACAAAACTCTACGTAAAATTATTCCCCTCGAATTTTTGTGTGCACCACTCTTCAAAAACCTTTTCTCCTTCCTCCAAAGTGAAGAATGACTTCTATTTATAGTAGAAGTTAAGTTAAGAAAAAAATCGTTAAAAATCAATTTCAAATTTTTTCAAAATAATGATAATATCTTTTCAAATATTTTTGATTTTAAAAGAAAATCCTCAATTAAATCAAATTGATTCTCAAATAAAAAAATGAATTGATTTTCAATCTTTTGAATTGATTTTGTCAAAATTTGAATTGATTTTAATCATTTCAAAAAGAGGATAATCCCTTCCAAAGAATTTTTGATTTGAATAAAAAAATGCAATCGAAATAAAAAAAATTTCAACTCAATCAAATTGATTTTCGATCCTCTTTAATTGATTCAAAAAAATTTACTTGATTTTCAATTGATTCTCAATTTCTTTTTGAATTAATTTTCAATCTTTTAAAAAAGAAGTTGATAACTCCTTCCAAATAAAACATATCATCAACTAAATTCAAATTGATCTCAATCAAAAAAATTTATTTTGTCAAAAATCAATTGTAATCTTTTTCAAATATTTATGATTAAAAAAAAGAACCTTTAATTAAATCAAATTGATTTTTCAAATTTTTAAATGATTTTGAAATGATTCTCAAAATTTTCTAAATTGATCAAAATATTTCTCTTTTTTAAAAATAATTGATTTTCAATCTTTTGAATTGATTTTGTCAAAATTTTGGACACAATATTTTCAATTAATTTTTCTTCTAAAAAAATTTTCAATGCACTTTTTCTTTTTTTTAATTTTTTTTTAAATAAATCCCAAAAATAACTTAATACACATTAATTAGAAAATAATGGGTCCAAACAAACTCTTTTATTTTATTTTATTTATAAAATTCAATTATAAAAACTTTAGGATAAAAATCTTACCCAAACAAAATATTTATGAAAATATAATTTTGACCCCGGACAAAATTGGGTGGCTACAGCTGCCCCTCTTTAGTTGTTTCTTATTAAAGAGTAGGCAAATCGGGGTTTGCATGCTATCATGGTAAGGAACGAGTAAAGAAATAGACACCGATTTTGTTCGGGAAAGGAACGAGAAACATACCTGTTAGATCTGGAAATTCCTATTGAAGACATATATAATAAATAATTCTTAAAATGACTTTCGGCGTTTGTGTCGGGCGTCAAGAGACCCAAAATGATTTTCGACATTTCTATCGGGGCTTCCAAAAGCCCAATAACAACTATGATTCTTCAACATTTCCGCCATGATATCATGAAAAGCCTAATAATAATGATGATTCTTCGACATTTATGTTAGGATGTCACGAAAGCCTAATAACAACGATGATGCTTCGACATTTCTGTCAGGATATCACGAAAGCCTAACCAACATCAAAATGACTTTCGGCGTTTGTGCCGGGCATCAAAAGACCCAAAATGATTTTCGACATCTCTATCGGGGCATCAAAAAGCCCAACCAATATCAAAATGACTTTAGCGTTTGTGCCGGTTGTCAAAAGACCCAAAATGGTTTTCGACATTTCTGTCGGGGCATCAAAAAGCCCAACCAACATCAAAATGACTTTGGCGTTTATGCCGGGCGTCAAAAGACCCAAAATGATTTTCGACATCTCTGTCGGGGCATCAAAAAGCCCAATAACAACTATGATTCTTCAGCGTTTTCGCCAGGATATCACGAAAGCCTAATGACAACGATGATGCTTCGACATTTCTGTCAAGATATCACGAAAGCCTAATAACAACGATGATTCTTCGACATTTCTGTCAGGATATCACGAAGGCCTAACCAACATCAAAATGACTTCGGCGTTTATGCCGGGCGTCAAAAGACCCAAAATGATTTTTGTAGTGTCCTAGACACAATGTTCAGAGTATATCCCTAGCTCAATGGTATGGAAGACCTAAGAGCTAGAAAACGGTCTGATGTTACTGTGTGATTTTGTTGGTATGCTAGCTATCCAGTGGGAATAACTAGGGTTTCCCTAATCACGAGTGTGTGCTAGTGTATGATTAGGGAGAGAGAACGTACCTGAGCCCCTAGCTGGAGACAGCTATTTATAGGGGGAGCGGTGTTGTACCCTATGGGCCTATACGGAGGTCCAGTAGGGCTGACGTGTCCCTTTATAGGATAAGGGATGAGTCATTCATCCTTATCCTGTTAGCGGTTAGTCTTATCTGATTAGCGAGCTAGGCTCACGCGCCCTTAGCTTGGACTCTTTAAGGGAAGAGGTCCCTGTGCTCGATCCAGAGTCGCTAGGGTGGGTCCTATGGCATGCGCTCGGCCCAAAGATGTGTGACCTGGCAGAATGAGTATTCTGGTCGGCCAATGAGTATTCTGGTCGGCCAAGGGTGTTTTAGGGTAGATCGAGGGTCGGTCTGCCACATAAGCCCCCTAGCTCGGTAAGACTTTTTGAGTCTTGAGTCGAGTTGAGAGTTCTTCGTAGGTGACCTTCAAGGTGCCGAGGGTTAAGCTCGGCAGGGGATAATGAGTTCAGGACAGCTCACACTGCCTCGCTGTCCCATTGACTGACTGAAAGGACGTTTGGATGTCCTTCTCCTGACACGTGCTGCCTTGTGTCAGAGGGGTCATGATGGTGCATGCTGCCTTTTGGGTTTTCGAAATGTTTCTTTCCACTAATTGCGCGCCACGTGGCTTCTCCGTGGCTCGATGCAGGCTTTTGGGCTTTTGTAATCAGGCCCAAATTTTCAAACGTTGGGGAAGTTACCCTCTTGAACTTCAACTGCTTCTTTTTCTTTTATTTTTCATACTTTCTTCCAAAACTTGGACTGCTGGTATTCCTCCTCTTTCTGCAATTCGTCTCCTTGGCTCTTGGACTTCCATTTTTACTCCATCGTTCTCTGCCAGTTTGTCTTGAAGCTTTTTGGCTTCTGTCTTGATTCTTCAGTTCGTTCGTGCCAGTTCTCATCCTCAAACCTCAGGTATTTTGCTTTCTGGTTTTGGTTTTGCTTCTGTCCTCTTTTTTTCTTTTTCTACTGAGCTGTTGATTCCTTAGGTTCCGGGTTTTTGGTTTTTGATTGTTTTTGTGTTTGCTAATTTTCTGGGTTGGTTTCTGGGTAAGTTAGATTTCATTATGAGTATCAACTGGTTTCAGTATGAGGAGTGGTCTAGAATTCTGGGTTTGAGTGATCTTGAGGATTCTTCCTCTTCATCTTCTTCTTCTTCCGATCTGGAGGTGCTGGACTCCTTACCCTCACCTTTCCGCCATCGCATGGCAGATCCGATGGCGGAGGTACCATTATCAGTAGATTACCCTCGGAATTCCGAGGAGGAGGAAAGTAGGAAACTACTGTATCATGCGGCGGAAGAGCGGGCCCAAGTATCCCGCCGCCCTTCGAACCGTTCCTGGGAGAAACCCTTCTGGGGAAAAGCTGTTAGGGTTAGGGGAAGCTGTAGTAGGCTCGGCTATAGGACTAATAAACCTAGGGTTAGGCTGTTTAAGAATTTTGATTTTATAGACTCTGACGCCGAGTATTCCCTTTCCCCAGGTATGGTTCGACGGTGCGTCTCACATCCTCACGAGTTTCCTGTGCCTCCGAACTCTGGAGATTATGACTGGGTTGACTTGGAGGTGCTCGGTACCCCGTCGGCTTTAGTCAACAGCAATCTAAGTCATATCCGAGCTCACATACTCCCCTGCCCCACGGACGAAGCAGGGACGTCTTATTCCATTAGCTCTCCGGCGGCCGACGACCGAGTGTGCACGGCTATTGCTGCGGATCGCAAGGAATTCTTCATGTACGAGGAGGTTATCATACGGCTGGGTGTTAAGATGCCGTTTACAGACATAGAAATAGAGTTGTTGCGTCGACTGCGCTTGGCTCCTACCCAACTGCATCCTAGCGGTTGGGCCTTTATCCGTGCCTTTCAAAAGTTCTGTGAAGCTCAGAAATTGACTTGCTCGCTCCGAGCTTTCTTATGGTTGTACATACCACAGGTGAACACTTTTGAGAAGGGGTCGAACAAAAGGTTGTGGGTGTCATTGAAGGCCTGCAACGATCATGCACTTTTCGCCAAGTTTACCGACTCTTGGAAAACTTTTAAACCTCTATTCTTCAAGTATAAGTTTGTCGGAATAGGAGATTGTTGGTTTATGGAGGGTAACGATCCCCTGTTTCCTCTGTCCTGGTCGTCCGACTTCTTTAATAAAAATCCTAAGCTTTATCAGTACCAATACGAGACCGAGCTATCGGTGGACGAGCGGCGTACTTGTGACACTTTCTTCACTTACCTTAGAGCAAACGGTCAAGTTGATATTAGGAATATCATCATTTTTCCACAGGAGCTTACAAAAGCCGAGCTTGGTACAAATATGTATATTTTTTTTTAACACTTGGATTTTTGGTTTTGCAGAAAAAATGGCTAAGGGAAACAAGGTTGTTGCTCGCATGAAGGAGCTTGCAAAAGCAAAGGCAACTGCAGGGTCGGTTGGTTCTCGGAGCGGGGACGTTTCTTCGGAAGCCACTCGCTCGGTGACTGTTGCCGAGGCTTGCCCCTCTGAGGTTGAAGTGATGCAAGACGTCCAATCTTCATCGGCTAAAGGGGTGGAAATTGCTACTGGGGTTCCTTTGGTTCAGGTTGTGGGGGAAAAGGAGGACGAGGAGGATCGGGTGCCCCTTGCCAAAAGGGCTAAATTGGATAAAGGCAAAGACAAGGTTGTGGAGGTGGTAAAGACGAAGGTTGTCGACCTTCAAAGGACCAATCTATGGTTTGATATGTCTGACCCAGACGAGGAGAGTGTTTGGGCTAAGAAGCTGAAGGAGAAGTTCGTCGGTTTGGTTTATACGCCAAATGATGAAAAAAGGCTGTCGGATCAGACGGCAAGCACCTTAAGGTGCCATTGTGATCTCTTGGGCAGAAACATGCTGAGGGCTGCCAGTTATATGTTTCACCTAAGCAAAAATGCTGAAGATATCAGTGCCACCCTCTCGGCAGCTGAGAAGGAGAAAAGGAAAGCTGCTGCTGCTGAAAATCTGCTAAGTCAAGTTAAGCAAAGTGAGGCAAATCCAACCTGCCGAACCCCCTTGACTTGGAGCAAGACGACGAGGAAGATTTTGATGGGTCGTCCATTGCTTTGTCCGAGGACGAGGATTAGCTCCTTTGAGATGTATTTTGCTATGTTATTTTGTAATTTGATCTGGTTTTGAATTTCTTTCAAGTATGAAATGGTCGGCTAGACCTAAACATTTCTTTTTGTAATATTGTGCTGTAAGAAGTGAATCTCATTCTGTTTTTCATGTATTTTATCTCGTTATAAACTGTCGTTTAGATTTCGAATCTCCAACCTTTGGCCAAGGTGGGATCCTCGGTCCTCGGCTTGAGGAAACTGTATCGAGTTTTTGGCCGGGCATCTATTAAAGTATTTGCGACTGTTAGTTTATATGTCCTTGTTAGAAGGTCATGTATAAACATCCAAGTTCGCCTCGGTGGCGAGCCGAGGGGAAATGGTTAGTACGTTGACAGTAAGAAGATACGAGAGATAATTGAAACGAAAAACTTCATTAAATTTACTTGGTCCGTTTGTAAACAGGAGTCAAATACAAAAGGCGATAACTAAGATCATGTTTAAGATAAATGACAATAATTTCAAATGACAGAATTTTAAATGACAAAATTTCAAATGACAAAATTGTAGCTTTGCAGAAAGTGTTGTGATTCCCACTTAGCTATAGTAGGTCTTAAGCTTGGTAGCATTCCAGGAGTTGTTCAACTATTGATTGGTTAGTGTTTCTAGTCTGTAGGCCCCCGAGCCGGTCTTCGAGATGACTCGGTAGGGACCTTCCCAGTTCCTTGCCAACTTCCCTTCTCTTGAATTTTTCAGACCAATATCAGCCCGCCTAAGGACCAAGTCTCCCACAGCAAAGCTCCTCGGAACCACCCATTTGTTATATTCTCGGGACTGCCTTTCCTTAGCTTTTTTCTCTCGGTCCGAGGCTAGAGATCGGATTTCCTCGCTGAGGGTTAGCTCTTCCTTTAGTAAATCTTCGTTTACCTCTATTGGTCGCTCGGATATACGAAAGGTAGGGATCCGAGTTTCAATAGGTAGCAAGGCCTCACAACCGTAGGTAAGTCGGAATGGGGTTTCTCCTGTTGAGGTGTGTATGGTCGTTCTGATTGACCATAATACCTCGGGAAGGAGATCAGCCCATGAACCCTCGGCATCCAACAATCTTTTCTTCAAACCGTCAATGATGGTTTTATTCGCAGCTTCAGTCTGCCCGTTGGTTTGTGGGTGCTCGACTGATGAGAAGTGGTGGGTGATATGGAAGTGGTCGACAAGTTCCTGGAAAACCTTTGCAGTGAATTGAGTACCGTTGTCGGTGACCAGGGTGTGTGGGACACCGAAACGAGTGATGATTTGTCTGAGAAAGAACTTCTGAATCTTGGCGGAGGAGATTGTAGCCAATGCCTCGGCCTCAATCCACTTTGTGAAATAATCAACAGCAACTACTACAAACTTCAGTTGCCCTGGAGCTGTTTTGAATTTCCCAATGATGTCCATACCCCACTGATAGAAGGGCCATGGTGTGATCATTGAGTGAAGCTCCGTCGGGAGACGTTGGAACACCTTTCCGTGAAGCTGACAGGACTCGCATTTTTTAACATGTTCCGAGGCATCGCTGAGAAGTGTAGGTCAATAGTAGCCCGCTCGGAGCACTTTGCGAGCCAATGCTTTTGCACCTACATGGTGGCTCGAGATTCCCTCATGAACCTCGGCCAGTACCAGATCAGCTTCCGCTCGGTCCAGACACCTTAGCATTGGGGAGTCCATTCCCCGTTTGTACAAAATGTCGCCGACCATGGTGTATTGAGCCGCTTTCCTGACTATCTTCTTTCCTTGAAAGGGGTCGGTTGGTAGGATTTTGAATTGGAGATACTGCTTGATGGGGTCCATCCAGCTGGTGGTCAAAGATATAACTAAGATAACACTCGGCTGATGGACAGTTTCTTGGACTAGGGTTTTGTTGTTCTCTGGCACTTTAGTACTTGCGAGCTTTGACAGGATATCTGCTCGGCTGTTAGAAGACCTAGGGATGTGGGTGATAGAGAACTGGGGGAAGAGATCTGTGAGAGTTTTGACTTGTTCTAGATATTTCTGGAGGATTGGTTCTTTGGCTTGGAACTCACCTTTAACTTGGGATACTACTAGCTGGGAATCACTGAAAACTTCTATTTCTGACGCCCCCATTTGATGGGCCATTCGCAAGCCGGCTATCACCGCCTCGTACTCTGCTTGGTTGTTCGAGGTGGGGAAGTCGAACTTGAGGGAATACTCCACACAAATGCCTGCTGCGTTTTCAAGGATTATCCCTGCTCCTGCCCCCTTACTGTGGCTGGAGCCATCAACATAAATCTTCCATGGTTGGGAGAGGTTGGAATAAGTAGAATCTGATAGCTCTGAAACAAAATCTGCCAAAATTTGGGACTTGAGAGTTTTCCTTGGCTCGTAGGTGATGTCGAACTCTGATAGTTCCACAGACCAAGAGACCATCCTTCCTGCCAAGTCAGGTCGGTGGAGAACCTGCCTGATCGGCTGAGTTGTTCTGAGTACTATGGGGTGGTTCTGAAAGTACTGCCGGAGCCTCCTAGCAGCAACTACCAAAGCAAAGGCGATCTTTTCAATCTTGGAATATCTTATCTCAAGCCCTTGGAGGGCCTTGCTGACAAAGTAGATGGGACGCTCGGTTCCTGAGTCGTCTTTGACCAAGACCGAGCTAACAGATGTTTCACTCACGGACAAGTACAAAAACAGAGTTTCCCTTTCCCGAGGACTGGTGAGGATGGGAGGGGCCGAGAGGTATTGCTTGAGTTCTGCAAACGCTTGTTCGCAAGAGTCATTCCAATGAAAATTCTTGTTTTTTCTGAGCAGTTGGTACCATGGTAAAGCTTTCTTGGCTACTTGAGGGAGAAATCTGGAGAGGGCTGCCATCCGACCAGTTAGCCTCTGAACTTCTTTGACATTAGATGGGCTGTGCATGTTCGAAATAGCTTGACATTTCTCTAGGTTGGCCTCGATACCCCTCTCCGTGAGCATGAAACCTAAGAAGGCCCCGGCTGGGACCCCGAAGGTGCACTTATCGGGGTTCAGGCGCATGTTGAATTTTCTGATTCTGTCCAAAATAGCTGCGAGGTCCCGAGGATGGTCCTCCTTCTTCTTGCTCTTGGCTATCATATCATCAATGTACACCTCGAGAGTAGGTCCGATCAAACCCGAGAAGACCTTGTTCATCATACGCTGGTAGGTTGCGCCAGCGTTTTTCAATCCGAAAGGCATTACCGTGTAGCAGTAAGTTGCCCTTTCAGTGATGAAGGCCGTTTTCTCCTGATCCGGAGGATACATCGGGATTTGATTGTATCCCGAGTATGCATCCATAAAAGAGAGGAGTTGATAGCCAGATGAGTTGTCCACTAGTTTATCGATGATGGCGAGGGGGTACTGGTCCTTTGGGCACGCTTTGTTCAAGTCGGTATAGTCGACGCACATGCGCCACTTCCCATTTGATTTTTTGACCAGAACGGTGTTGGAGAGCCACTCCGAGTAGCTAACCTCCCTGATGAACCCGGCGGAAAGGAGCTCGGATACCTTCTCCTCTATTACTGCAGCCTTTTCTGTGCCAACCTTTCTCTTCTTTTGGGCGACTGGCTTGGCGGTCGGATGAACGCTGAGCCGATGACATATCAAGTTCGGATCAATCCCCGGCATGTCTGCCGAGGTCCAAGCGAAAAGATCTTTGTTCTTCTTTAAAAGCTCGAGCATTTCTGCTCGTATTTCTTCTGGAAGGTTGGTTCCTAGTTTCACTTTTCTGTCTGGTAGCTTCTCATCCAACACAATGAACTCCCACTCTCCTTGAGGGGTCGGTCTTGAATCATCCAAATCGGACCTGACATCTAGGTCCGTCTAGAGTACACTTCCTTTGTTCAAACTTAACTTTGGCTGAATTTCTTCTGGAATCTTGATCTTTGCCAAACTGGCGTTGTAGCACATTCGAGCCCTCTCCTGATCGGCTCGGATGGTAACTACAGTTCTGTCGGAGCCTTCAAACTTCATAGCCAGATGGACAGTTGAGACGACCGCGCCGAAGGCCTGCAAGCATGTCCTGCCAAGGATGGCGTTATATGCCGATGGGCAATCGACGAAGAGGAACTTGATGATCTCGGTTCTCGCCGAGGGGTGGTTCCCAAGGGTCACTGGCAGCTGGATGTGTCCTTTGGGAACCACCGCATCTCCAGTAAAGCTGATCAGCTTCCCCTCGAAAGGGGTCAGGTCTGAGGTTTTTAACTTCAGTGCTTCAAAAAGGTTCAGGAACATGATATCTGTCGAGCTACCCTGATCGACAAATATCCTGGCAACCTCATAGTTGTCGATCAATGCAGTGATGACCATAGGGTCGTTACGACCCGGGATCACCCCTTCAAGATCATCATCAGAAAAGCAAATGGGAATACTTTTTGTAGCTCTCTTTCGGATTGGATGGTTGTGGACGGCAAGCACTTGATTGATGTATTTCTTTCTGTCGGATCGTTTTTCTCCTCCTCCCGCAAAACCTCCAGCAATGGTGTTGATTCGCAGGTTTTGTGGGGATTGATCCGTCGTGGCCACTTCTACCATGGCTACTCTCTGCTGGTTGGGTGGTTGTTTTTGGTAGATGTTTTGATCGGCCTGCCTGGTTAAGGATCGACCATTCCTGTCTGGGGATGGAGTTCTTCTCCGAGCATGTCGGTTGAGTGCTTCCCTGACATACTGCTGTAACTTGCCGTCCCTAATCAATTGCTCGATCACATCCCTGAGCCAAGTGCATTCATCTGTGGTGTGCCCATACCCACCATGATACGAGCAAAATTTGGAGCGATCCTGGCGTTGACTTCTCTTCAAGGGGGGTGGTCTTTCTATTGCTCGGAGGTCAGTCTGCATTGTCTCCTGTAGAATTTGGCTTCTTGGAACTATGAGAGGGGTGTATTGCTCGAATTTCCCTCGGGGAGGTCCAAATCTCCTATCCCCTCGGGGTCCCCTCCTTTGATCTTCTCTTCGGTCATCCCTTCTGTCATCTCTTCTCTCGTCTTTTCTTGGTTTTCCCTGGGAGGACGGCTCTCCTTGCTCGCCTCTATCTCTGTTCCTTTGCCATTTGCTGAATTCTTCTAAGTTTATGAACTTAGTAGAACGATGTCTCAGCTCCGCCATATCCCTCGGCGGTTTGCCCACTAGCGAGTTTTTGAAATCTCCGTTTCGGAGACCCTGAGTGAAGAGAAAAACTGCAAAGCTTGGTTCCAAGTTAGGAACGGTCCCTGCCTCCGAATGGAAGCGTGAAAGATATTCTCGCAAAGGCTCTTCAGGTTGTTGCATAACGCCTGCTAGTGCGTGGTCGGACTTTGGCTGGACGCAACTAGCAGTGTATCTGTTCAGAAAAACTTTCTTCATTTCTGCCCAGGAGTCGACAGAGTTCCTGGGCAAAGCTGAGTACCATCTTAAGACGGGTGGTTGCAAAGTCATGGGAAAAGCTCTGCATTTCATCAGGTCTCCTCCGTCGTAAAAGTTCATAGCTCCTTCAAAAGACAAGATATGCTCTAGGGGGTCGGTTAACCCGTTATACTTGGAAACACTCGTTGGGCCGAGAAAGGCTGAGGGTGTCTCGTATGCCATGATTCGCGGAGTGAAGGGATGGCCAGGGTGAGCAGTGTGGTCGGTTTCATATGTGGCCTCTAGGGTTGGGTTTATGGGAGGTGGTGGAGGTAGAGTGGTGGTAGGGTGGGGGATCAGCTGAGTTGCAGGGGTTGTTGCTAACGCCCTTTCAGTCATCGCCTGCATATGGAGCTGTTGGAGGTCGGCGATGGCCTTTCCCTGCCGCTCCAGGATCTGAGCTTGTTGCTTAATGATTTCTTCCGACTGGCTTTCTCTTTGGCCACGGGAGTAGTCCCTATCCCCTCCAGAAACACGAGCATCGATGGATCGGCCCGATCCGTGGTTTTGTGTATGATTGGGGTTAACAGGGTTTGGGTTAACAGGGTTTGGGTTAACAGGATTTGTTTGCCTAGAATGAACGGTGTAAGGGCCACTATGCGTGTGGGCTGGAATGGAGTGGTGGCTCCGGGCTGGAATTTGTCTTACTGATGGCATGCTGGGATGGGTAGGGTTTCTTCCTTCGAGATCTCTGTCGTTGTCACCGCTGCCTTCCTCCAACCTCTGACGGTTTCGCCCTGCTTGACGGTTTGCGCCACGTGAAGCAGCGTTTCCTCGCGTGTCTACCATTTTGGGGTGGGAATAGCAGTTTATGGATCCCCACAGACGGCGCCAATGTAGTGTCCTAGACACAATGTTCAGAGTATATCCCTAGCTCAAGGGTATGGAAGACCTAAGAGCTAGAAAACGGTCTGATGTTACTGTGTGATTTTGTTGGTATGCTAGCTATCCAGTGGGAATAACTAGGGTTTCCCTAATCACGAGTGTGTGCTAGTGTATGATTAGGGAGAGAGAACGTACCTGAGCCCCTAGCTGGAGACAGCTATTTATAGGGGGAGCGGTGTTGTACCCTATGGGCCTATACGGAGGTCCAGTAGGGCTGACGTGTCCCTTTATAGGATAAGGGATGAGTCATTCATCCTTATCCTGTTAGCGGTTAGTCTTATCTGATTAGCGAGCTAGGCTCACGCGCCCTTAGCTTGGACTCTTTAAGGGAAGAGGTCCCTGTGCTCGATCCAGAGTCGCTAGGGTGGGTCCTATGGCATGCGCTCGGCCCAAAGATGTGTGACCAGGCAGAATGAGTATTCTGGTCGGGCAATGAGTATTCTGGTCGGCCAAGGGTGTTTTAGGGTAGACCGAGGGTCGGTCTACCACAATTTTCGACATCTCTGTCGGGACATCAAAAAGCCCAACCAACATCAAAATGACTTTAGCGCTCATGCCGGGCGTCAAAAAACCCAAAATGATTTTTGACATTTCTGTTAGGGCATCAAAAAGCCCAATAAAAACTATGATTCTTCAGCATTTCCGCTAGGATATCACGAAAGCCTAATGACAACGATGATTCTTCGACATTTCTATCAGGATATCACGAAATAAAGCCTAATAACAACGATGATGCTTCAACATTTCTGTCAGGATATCACGAAAGCCTAACCAACATCAAAATGACTTTCGGCGTTTGTGCCGGGCATCAAAGGACCCAAGATGATTCTTTCTGAATTATTATTTTTGAATAATCAAGTTCTGGTGATGCAAACAATGCAAATAGTAATGAATAGAATGCAATCAATGCAAATGATATTGTTAATGAAAAACTGGTATGTTGCAACTGGTATAAAGCAATGGATAATGTAACTGGTGCAAATGATGTCAAAAATGCATAATGCAAAATGAACTTAATACAAATGATGTGAATAACAATGAAATGAATTTGATTTGGAATCAACAATGCAACTCTAACTTTTTTCTAATATAAACCCATCAAGAAATAATGGGTCTAAAACGCAAATTTTATTTTATTTTATTTTTCTTGTGTTTAACAAGATAAACTGGTCTCAACTCTTTTGCTCTTGAACACCAATACCGGGCCATACCAAAATCTGATCAAGACAGGCACGGACAAAAATCTTTAACAACTTTCTTCTTCAGCAATCTGATATTTGTCAATAATTAATCACCATCAAACAACCTGAATTTGTTCAAAATCTGCCCCAGTGTATTGTGCTAAAAACAATTATTGGGGAATTAAAGTAATGCCCCAATGTCTTTCATCTAGAGCTCAACAATTAATCTCTTCAAAAACTGCCCCAGTTTATTGTCTGACCAACAATGCAAGGGAATGATCAATGCTTCTAATTATCTCTTCAAAAACTGCCCCAGTATCTCATTCAAGTATTTATTCAACAAAATTTTCCAGAACTACCCCAATTGACTATATTAGCAATATTTGCAAAGGAACGACCAATCCGCTTGACCTCTCTTCAAAACTGCCCCAGTATTTCCTTCTAGGGCTTGTTAAAAATTTCCAAAACTGCCCCAGTTTGGGAAATGTTTTATCGAGGGTAAAGAATCTTCAAAATTGCCCCATTGCAACCTTCAGGACTTCTTTTCTGGTTCTATTTGCAATTTCCAATATCTCTTTGTTAAAAACAAACTAGTTTGCGTTTGAGAATTTTTTTTATTATTTTTTTGCCCTAAATTTTGCCTAGGAAACCCAATGTAGGTTCCTAGCGGGTTTTTATCTTATGATCCTAATTTTTGCCTAAGCCGCCTCTTTCGAATTTTACGACTTAGCGGATCGCTCTAACTTTTGCCTAGGTCGTCCTTTTTTCAGGATTTTCAACCTAGCGAGCTCTTTTTTATTCAACTTTTTTCTTTTCTTTTTCAAACACAACATTACTTAATTGGTTTTGAATTGATTGAAAATTTCAAATCTTCTTCATTCATCTTGATCAAGGTTAGGACTTCCTCAAAGAACAAAGGATCTCTCATAATTCAAAGACCATCAGTTTTCTGCTGAAGAACCATCATTTAAAGACAAACTTATCCTCTGGAAATCTCAAGGTCATAATGGCTTTAGCATGAGCCCTCATCATTTTATAGTATAGTCAATTGTGGCAAACTGCGACCGGGCACTTTCCAACAACTATATTCGACCGATCAAGTTCCTTTCAACTCCTTTTTTTCACATAACTTCTTAACAAGAAACACTAATGTAATGATCATGTGAACATAGAAATTATTTGGATGGTGGGAGTAATTAATTCATGCATTAAAAATGAGATATATTTCATCAAAGTTTCAATTAGGTTTAATGAAGTCAGCATTTCTCCGTGTAACACCCCGATTTGGAAATAGAATTTTCACTAAAAATTTGCGCCATTTTTTTTTATAAAACATTTACAGGATATCATTGAAAGGTGAGTTTGCATATAAACTTAGTCTCCAAAATGTTTTTCAACTTAGTTTTCGAAAAGGTTACATAACTAACTTAGTTTCTTAACTTCTATCAATAACTTGGTTTCATAAAAAGGTTTTCCTAAATACAATTTGATTCATTTGGTTTTCAATATTTGGTTCCTAACTCGTAATATAAAATTCCTTTCCAAAAAGAGATGTCACTAACACTTTTCCAAAAAGCTCCTTTTCGTAATGCCAAAATTATTCGATGGTTAATTTGCGGAAAACATATAATTATTTAACTTAACTTCATA
Organism: Crotalaria pallida; assembly: GCA_037953625.1. NCBI lineage: Eukaryota > Viridiplantae > Streptophyta > Magnoliopsida > Fabales > Fabaceae > Crotalaria > Crotalaria pallida. Next base: position 25,284,606 of record CM075654.1, read on the forward strand.
CATAATAAAAAAGAACTTCTTTTATTCCATTTAAATAATCCATATTACAACGGGGGTTACATTCGGGACAGATTAATCATGTCCTAATCACCTTAAGATAGGATACAAAGCAAGGACTATCCTATCTTATACTACAAGTCTTCATAGCTATCTCCCATCACAAGTGTCTAGAAGATTCCTCGATTGCTGCTTCTGCTTCCTCCTTGTGCGTGCGTCATCCCATGATCCTCTTCCTGTCTTAAGCTACCACTCCTTGATCTGCCATCTGTAGACATTGTTCCCAATGCCCACAGGAAAGGGGAAATAGAGAGAGTAAGCACTTCCGAACGATATTATCGTCGACGGCGTGGGCTTACCATAGGGGAATATTAAGACCACACAAACATGTACATCATTATTATCATTATCGATCTTATTGCATTTGTTACCATAAAATCTTTTCCCACTAAATGTTATACCTCTTAAAAACTATAGCCGTTATAATTTCTTTAGTCTCTAAGTTTCATACCATCGGTAAATCAAAAGGGGGTGCCATTACCGAGGTTCGAGGTATGGATATCACACACGTTACATCTCCTCCATAAGTCCAACCATATCCTAGTTCGGAAAGCAGATGGGACGCACAGGAACCCTAACCACGCCGACATCGAAGTTGGTAAACGAAAAGGCTATACCATCGCCAGTGGTCAGTAAGATATAAAAAATTCATGTGACCAACACCGGTGGTCAACAAGATTCATTTCATAAAAGTTTCCAAAAACCCAACCCTTACCGAACTTCTAGCCCCGTTCAGGTTCCCTCTCACCATCTATGATTTGCTCAAGGGGGCGACAGCACTATCTCCAGTTGGCCTGCAGTCCTCGCTACGACGAAAGCCTAGACTCCTGCGTGAACCTTGTCATTATAGTTCCGTCCCGCCTAGAGAAGTACTCGAGGCTTCTTGACGTTTCACCGTCCTTGCCCTCCCCTATTGCAATCATCACTTGAAGAACTCCTATCTCCAAGCATACCTGAGTATCCGTAGATAAACAGGGTGTCTTTCCTCTCCACTACTTCACTCTCAACGCAAGATTTAAAATAAAGGGTTCCTATGTCTTTTAAGTTATCGGAGAGCTTTTACAAAGTTTAACATTCCTAGTTGTGGTCGACCCATTCTAAACCTTGTTTCTAACGGGTCTCGACCTCTAAGGGATTAGCTTCTCATGGACACTTCCAGGTCACAGGGAATTCAACACTTAAAGATCAAGCATGTCATCATGACAATGCGATCCGGGGGTAGTATTATAACTTTCATAAACCTCTGTACAGGTTCCACGTTAATTCCTTAACCATAAAGCCTTTAATCAATTCCCAAAAATTATTTAATATAACATCATATCAACCCATTAACTTCCAATAACCAGATTTTTAGCATATACACCAGACATGTTATCATTATGCATTTAACAATATATAAACCTCATAATAATAAGCCAACATCATAATAAATCAGAATTCATAACATATACAATCATTATAAAGGGATCGTGTTTTCGTATGAACGGTGGGGGAACATACACACACAATTGCCGTTCTACTACTCACTCGATAGATCCCTAGTTCCGACCTTTGAGATGATACGGAACGTCCTAATATTACACTACATGCCACTATATCTTAAGAAGGCTTCTCTCTCACTTGAGCTCCACGCTTACTCTGTTTTCAACCCTTTTGCGTCTACAACTCCAGCAGCTCGTTCACTTTTGATTCCTTTATTCTTGAATGATGAACGACATACAATTAATATCTAATTGAGTACCTTATACTACCTTTACGTAAAGACTAACCCAAAGTCCCTTAAAATAGAAATCCTCTTTAAAACATAAATCCTTTTTAAGACATCAGATATTCTTAAAATAATTCCTTTTTAAAATTCAAGAAATCCTCTTTACAAAACATAATTTAAAACTCACTTCAATATTTGAAAACCTTTAAGAATACATTTTTATTTTCATAAAAACCACACTACATTGCTTATATAACAACTACCATGTTCAAACTAGCATGACTTTAAGGTATTTTTCTTTTGATGCAAATCTTAATCAGATCAAGCAGTAAACCAGTTTTTCAACAAACCATGTTATCAATATATTATAAAATAGGTGAAGTATGAGGGCATTTTTGTTTTCCCTCCTTAATCCCCATTATTTTCCCTCCTAATTTCTCACTTTCCCTCCTAAGTTCTCTTTTAATCTCAGCCATTCAATTGTAAATGCAATAATCAATCATAGCCGTCCATATCCATTGGTAGATTAAGTCTTTTCATTTTCTTTCATTCATTCATTTTTTGACTGTTATGGTGTGAAAGACATATTACCAACATCAATTAGTAGTTAGTGGTAGTAGTAAATTAGTAGAATCACGATCAGGAAAAGGCAACAAAAAGAAATTAGAGACCCGGGCAAAAAGAAAGCATCTAGATTTGGAAGCATTGTTTTCACCTCTTCTGTTGCAGGTGTGAAACAGGTATGAGCGTATGAGCAGTTTTTAAATTTTAGTTTTTTTTTTAATTTTTAATTTTTGTTTAGAATAGGTTTTTTAATTTTTGTACATGTATGTTTTTTTTAATAGCATAGTTTTCATCTCTTTTGTTGCAGGTGTGAAACAGGTATGAGCGTATGAGCATTTTTTTAATTTTAGTTTTTTTTAATTTTTAATTTTTGTTTAGAATAGGTTTACTATTAATTTTTGTACTGGTATGTTTTTTTAAAGAGATTTTTATTTAAATTTTTGTTTTCGAGATTTTTTTTACTCGAATTTTGTTTTGGGATTCTAGGGTTTGAAGAATCCCCTTTCCTTCTTCTCCGTTTAATTTTCATTTTTGTAGTATTGTTTTTTTAATCTCTCTGATCTGTAATATTGTTTTATATTACTTAAACCTGGGAGGCATATATTACTTGCTTCATGTTCATGCGAAATTGGTGATGTTCAAATTCCAAGAAAGTTTTGTATTTACCATTTCTGATTTTTTTTCTCTTGGATATTTGTTCTATATTTTCCCTGTTCTTTGGTTTCTATTTGTTATATTATTTTCTTCATTTCATTATTGTTTTATTTATATAAGAGTTGTGGTTTTTTTTAGAATGATATTTTTATTATATTTTTTCAATTTTTTCATTAGTAGGATTGGACAAAACGTATCTAAAATTATTGTTAATCTGTAATTGATGTTGTTGAGATTGGTGAAAGACAGAGGAAAATTGGTAAGGTTCTCAGGGTCAAACCCTTGGCTGCATTAGCCATGATTGATGAAGGGGAACTTGATCGGAAAATAGTTGCGATTTTATTAAATGATCCAAAGGCATCACTTGTGAATGATGTTGATGATGTCGAGAAGCATGTTCATAGTTGTTGTTGTTACTCGAAAGAAAGATTATCTAAGTTGCATTTTCATAGTTGCTTTCTTTATCTAAGTTTGCTAAATTGTAGTTATTAGAAAGAAAGGTTACTTAGTTGTTGTAGTTTAGGTCTTTCTCTTTCCATTTTGTGCACCATTTGTCTTCTCTGTTTTTAATTTGTCACTTTTTCAGAAGATGGTGATTGGTGATATAAAGCTTTCATGGTGATGATGTTGTAAAAATAATAATATTTTATTATTTTAAAAATATTTATTTTAAATTGAATTTATTAATTATTAATTTGGGTGGTGGTTACAAAAATTTATTCTTATTAAGTTGGGTGTTTATTCCCATTAATTCTTATTATTTCATTACTTATTATTATTATTAATTATTCTTTCTAACGGTTTTTTTCGTTAGAGTATATATATACTTATAGTAGTATATATTTTTAGCTCCAAACAGCTACTAATAACTATATTCATATTGTGTATATATAGTATACAGTGAATGCTTTATAGAATATATGTACGATGATGAAAATTATATATTTATATATTATTTATTCATAGTCCTTCACTTATTGATAACTAATTTTTTTTTTATCTTAGATAGACATTAAGATAGTCATAAATATTGAAAAAGATGCTTTTTTTTATTTAAATATTTGAACATTTCTTGCGTTTGTTTTGTGTCTAGCTATTTTATGAATAATATTTATTTGAAGAATTATTTATGTAAACATTTTTTTTATTAACATGCTAAATTTAATTATAAGTTGCTTACATTGATGCGTTATTTTATACTTTAGACAATATATAATACAGTCATGAATTAAAATTTAAAAAAAATCCAAAAATTTATACAATATGTTGCAATTTAAATTGTGAAAAATAATGATGCGTTATTTTATACTTTAAACAATATACTTATTTACAATTATGAAGTTCTAATACAAGCAAGTAATTTGAAAGTTCGAATCTTATAAACACGAGTTAATTAAAAGTGTGAAAACAAGTCTTATATTTTGGGACAGATGTAATAAAAATGATGATGATGATGATATATATGGCAAAAAAAATAGCTGCATTTGGACTTGCAAAACGATTTACTAACAAAATGCATTTGGAATGATGGATTAAATAAAACAAAAATCAAAATGAGTTGAATTTTTTTTAATATAAGAAATTAAGTTGTTAATTAAGATTAGAAATCGCATAGTTGATACATTATTAGTTAAATTTTTATTAATGAAAAAGTTGGTAGCTGAAACTAGATTCAAACGTTAATGTTTATGATTATTCATTTATAAATACATGTAAATCATTTTTATGAAAAGTTCATATTGACATATTATTTAAAAAGACATATTTCCAAAATCTATAATCAATTTTTTTTAAAAAAAAAAAATTAAACTCGTGCGATGCACGGGTAAAATTACTAGTAAGCATATATACTAAATAAGAAAGTAAACTCAAGCATTCAAGGTTTAAAATACTTTTTCTATCATAAATTAGATTAAGTTACAGACCACAATCAGATTTTAGAAAATTCACTCTCAAACATCAGTACATTAAAAATAACCTTTACAGATATTCACACCAACTTAACAGTAATTAACCAAATATATACTCTTTGAAAACATTAATTCCTCAAAGTCCTTGAAGTTTTGGGATCATGTAAATACCTAAAAAAATCAATCATTCTTTACATTTTATTCAAGTACAAACAATATTTCATTTAACACATACACCACCTTAATTATAATTATTCTAAATTTACTTTTTAAAAATTCATTTTCTAATCCTAAGCACTTATATTTCCATATTAACATAAAATCTGCATATCTAATCATTCAAGAACAAGTCATAACATAAATACTACACATTTCTCATTTTTGGACAGCATGCATACACAAACTTAAAAATTCAATTTCTCTTAAACAGAACATCGAAAACACATGCCGATTCTTCCTAAATTCTTATTACAACTTCTACTATAATAAAATAACTAAAACTAAACAAAATAAAATAGTTGCATCTGCTGTACAGCCACAAAAAAGTTGCATCAATTCAAAAAGTTCAAGTAACAATCCAAAACAATTTAGATACAATTCCTACTTATGCCAAAGACTTAAAATATAATTTTTTCATTAATTCTAAATTCTGGACAACAACTTAATATTTTTAATTTAAGTTATCCTAATCACTCAAAATACTTATTTCTATTGATTTCTATATCACATTTGCACATATAAACAAGGTATCACTAACATTCTAAAAATAGTCATTTGGGATCTTAAATAAATAAATTTTTCAGATTTAAAAATAAATTTCCAGAATAAAAATGAAACTTTCAAAATTAATCTTTTCCATATAAACATGTAATATATTCCATAAACATACTAAAGCAATCATCAAATAAAATAGAAAAATTCAATAGATTTAATTTCTTTTTCTCCTAAAATTCGACTAACATATAGACAAATTATAAAAATATTTTCAATTCCTAAAGCATCTATATAATATAATTATATCATTTTGTATATTAAAGATAAGAGGTTTAATCATTAACAAAATATAAAATAAATCTCTTTTAGAAAATAATTCACTTTTTCCAACAACTAACATTTACAAACATATCAACCACATACTCATACAATTAATTAAAAATACATGTTCTTATAGGTTTATAACAACTACCATTTGTTCCTATTTCTTGTAAACAATTAACTATAATTTAACTACACATCAAACAATCAAACAAATTACAAAAATAATTTCAAAACAACACAATAGACCTCACGGTCTATTCTTCTTATTTTTCCAGAAATTTAATTTTTGTTCATTTACTCACTGTTCTTATTTTAACTTAAATCAGACAAGAAGAAATAACATAAAATCAAACAATAACAATTAAACCAAATTCCTAGAAACTATAATTTCCTACACTTCAAGAACATCAAAATTTTCCAGAATTCATTTTATTTCGAAAAATCATTTTTTTGGCTTCTTTAAATCATTTTTATTTCATTTCTACTTTAAGGAAAAACACTCATTTGTTTTCATTCTTTTTAGAGACTTAATTATAACTCAATACACATGAAATAACAACAATTATCAGTCCATAAACGTACATACATACACGGTCCAGGGAAAAAGAAAATAAAAACCAAAAATAAAAATCCATTTTAATCTTTTATTCATTTCTATTTTCTTTTATTAAACAACAACACAATTAAAATACACAAATCAATCCTCAATTTTCTTAATATATCACACGACCTACATATACATATATATACCAGAAATAAAATTTTCCATTGTTATTTACTTGTTTCTTTTTCATTCCTTAAAACAAAGAACAAAACAATTAAAAGACAATGAAAAAAAACTTATTTGCTCATACAAAATTCTCCATAATCCTTATGTTCTAAGAATTAAAATAAACCCAGAAATAAAATTACTCAAACTCATCAAAACTATTAGCCATCTTAAGAATTTAAGAAAAGGGGAGATAAATCCCTTTAAACACCCTTTTTGTGTCCCTTTTCTCATTCTTAATTCATATGACTTAAGAACAATTTCATATATTCAAAAATAACTTCAAAAATGAAAGGAAAATTTAGAACTTGACCATAGAAGAAATTTAGAAGATTTAAACAAAATATAAACAAAACAATTTAAAAACAACTTAAATAAATAAGTGATTTTGGGTTACCTCTACTCCTTAAGCTTTTTAGAAGACTTCAAGCAACCAAGCAACTTTTCCCTTCCTTCCTAGTTTACACGTCCCTCTCTCTCAATTTCACTCTTAGAATTTTATTTTTTTCTCTTGTGAAACTATCAAGTTTTTGTGTGTGAAAAATGTGGGAACTAAGGCTATCTATTTATAGGTGTTGAGGATGCATTTCCCCTCCATTTTTCAGAGAAAAATTCGTCCTCCCTTCATCAAGTCTTAGTCAAAAATTTTCAAACACTACTTGGAACATGAACTAGCATTAAATGGGATTTTGTATGTTGATTCCTAAAGCATTTTAATTCATGGTTTCTTCTCACAAACTTCAGAACTATTCTTCCCCTCTTCCCACTAATTTTTGGACGGTGCATATATATTAAAATAGGAGAGAAAATTTTTCATTGGTTCATTGTGGAGGTGCGTACATAATTATCCAATCATCTTAACTATCAAAATTTGGTTTTCTACCTACTGTACAAAAATTTTCGTAAATATTAAAATAAAAATTTTATTTTTACATATTAAGATTCTACACTTTAATACGATCATTTTCATATAAAGTTTATAATTTTTGGACTTACGGTTTGAAAGTTATGAATTTTTGAAGTCCTAATATCATTTCCTTCAAAAATACACTTCCTAAGCTTTCAAATAATTTAAACTAAGAATAAATACGAAAATACATTTTATTTAAATAATAGTACCATATACAACTTCAGAAATGTCTTCTCATTTTCAAAATAAAATATGCTTGAGTCAAAAGACTATTTAATGCATTAAAACGATACATTGATTCTTAAAACTCAAAAATTCGTTTAGTATTGTATCAGTGATAAAATTTCGAAAACTCTAAAATAAAAATCAAAGCTTTACATTTTTATAATCTAGATTTTGATACGATCGTTTTGACATATCATTTGTAATTTTTCGACATACGGTTGAAAAGATATGAATTTCTAAAGATAGGATACTCTAATTCATCAAAAATCATTTCATCTTTTAAAATAATTTAAATCAAATACTTTACCTTAAAATATTTCATTTAAATAAGCTAGGGAAAATATTGGTACATAATATATATATATATATATGTCACGTATATATATATATAGGTATATATATATATATATATTTATTCATATATATATTAAATCCAGGCATCAAAATCAAGCATAATTTCCTAATTTCAATTATAAAGTCACAAATAATTTGGGTAAAATTGTGGGTCTCACACTCCGCCCTAGTGCGTAACTCAAAGAAACCAATCCTCAACGAGGTCTTTTAAAGCTTGTAATGTGGTCTGGCTAAGGGTTGACAATAAAAGGTATAAGGCTCAAATTTTATACTTCCCTTCCCTTCCTTTCTCCTTTCTCTTCAATTCCCTATTTTCTAGACAGATTTTGCACAACACTCAAATCATCAAAAGGATTTTCCAAAAGGTTGTAACATGGTCTGGGGGTAATAATATGGCAAATGAAAGAATGGATATAAAAGCCCAAAATTTATGTTGAGTTTTAAATGAGAATCTTTCATTCAGAAGGATTGAAATTTTTTTCATCACATAATGGATTTATGGGCTTTGCCTTATTTAGACAAGCACACTTGCTTTTTGCTTCCTTTTTTTTAATTAATTATTTGTGCTTGCCAACATCCATTTTGGATCTTTTTTTAGGATGGCACTCTTGACCATGGAAATTGTCTTCATTGGTTTGATTCTCATTAATACTCAGGTAAAATATTTTCGGTTTAAAAGAAGAAAATTTGTTTGCTTGGGCTCAATGGGGTGAACAATGGATGAAATGTGTTTGGGTTATGAAAGAAAAAGTAATCCTTGTAACACCCCAAAATTTTAATCCCCGATTAATGAAATGTTAATTATAATTTAATTATAATTAATGGTTTCTATGTTAATCCTTGATTAAAATATGTGTTCATGTGACTAGCTTAGGTGTGTGAAATTATTTAATAAATATAATAATGTATAAAATAGGAGTTTTGCATATTAGTCCCTGGGTAGGGACCTAGAAGCAATTATAGGAAAGGTTTTGGAGGGAAAGTAAATAAAATAATTATTTTTCAAAAACTGGGTAAAACACTCGAGTATTTTCTGGAACACTCGAGTATTCTGGGTCAAACTGCACGAGTTAGTGCGTTTGATGAGTCACCATGAACGATTCCCTCTCCTTGACACGAATACTCCATCATCAACAGCTCGAAGGCGTCGTGTCGTCCTGCATGGGCCTTCTCCATGTCTATAAAAGCTCAGCAACATCGAATTTGTGAAGAATTTGGCTAAGTTTGGGGTTTGTTGATGAAGTTAGGGTTTCAGATTTGTTGCCTTCGATTCTCTTTCAGTTCTGAGTATTAGGACTTGAGTGATACACGAATACAAAGCTCACATCTCGAGCTTTGTATAAACACAAAAATCGTGAGGATTGAGTGAGTGTGGTGGAAGGTTCAAGGAGTGGAAGTGAAGCTGTTTCTGTCAAGCCTTGGTCTGGGAGCTTACTTTGATCATTGATTCTGGTAAGCTCACGAATTCTTGAGTCTCAAATTCAGTTTCTTTAGTGAGTCCATGTTGTATAGAGTCAAGGAATCTAATTTTCCCCAATTCTTATCTCTGTTTTGTGGGTAAACCAATTCGGTTTTGGTGGTGCACTCAAAACTGTCATGCATGTGAAGTTCAAGTTGATTTCTGGTGTTGGAGCTCTTTTCTTGGATTTCTTTCTGTTGATTCACATTTGAGAGGTAAGGGGAAGTAATTATATTCACTAGATAGAGTTTGAAATCCATTAAATGTGTTAGAGAGCCACCAAGAGGCTCTAAGGGCTTAGATTCTATAGGAACTTTGGTTTTGAGACCAATCCATGCTCTAAATCTGTATTGAGCAAGTTTGTTATCATGCATGTGAACCTGAATGAGCTTTGTTTCATGAATATTATGCTTATTGTGTGATTTGAGGTATTGAGTTGTTAAAATGCCTTTTTGTGCATAATCAATGATTTCTCTGTCAATTCTGTGTTTTGAATTGAAATAAGTGTTGTAACATGTTTGATTAATGATATGTTAACTCTGTTGATCTCTGGAATGGACTTAAATTGAGTAGAAATGAGAATGGCATGTTAAAACCAGTTTCCAATACTGTCAGCTGCGAAACACTCGAGTAAATGGCAAAGTACTCGAGTAAATCGTGTTCAAAATAAAGCAAATTTCATAAGAACACTCGAGTATTTTGTCTGTTACTCGAGTATCGGGCATGAACTGAGAATTGATATAGGTCAAACACTCGAGTCTTTCAAAGTCACTCGAGTATTCTGGAAAAGTCCAAGAACACTCGAGTAACTCATGAACTACTCGAGTAAATTGTTGAAATTAAAACCCAAATCATCAGAAAGACATGAACACTCGAGTAAGCTTAAGAACACTCGAGTAATCTGGAAAATCTCCAGAACACTCGAGTATTCTGAACTTTACTCGAGTAAAATGCCCAGAATCTGAAAACATCATTTTCAATTCTAACTTAATTAATTAAGGAATTATTAAGGATAATTCAAGGGATCAAAGACTTAGAGAAATTGATAAATACAAATAGATCGTTCGGTGACGATCCATTTTGAAAATTAAGCCTAGGTGGAAAGTAATGTATTAATCAATTTCCCCTAAGTCTAAAATGCATTCATTCTGGAGTTTGGATGGTAGGACGTATTCATGTTTCGATAAACATGTGGAGGGCCTCTGGGAGTGCCAATACGCTTGCTTGATGACACGTCGTTGACGTGGTCGGCTTTGTGGATGCCGATATGGATATATCGTTTGGATGACGATCCGTTTGGATGACGGGATATGCTCGGGTGGCATGGATACCAAGCTTGACGTGTACATTCTAGGTGAATGTACGAATTGTTGTATACCTAGGAATACAACGCACTGTGGAGTGCTGGGTTGTCAGGGATGGACGTCAGAGAGTGACTTAGAAAATGTGGAGATAAGTTGAGAGTTAAAGTCATGCATCATGTCATTCACCTAATGCAATTGATATACCTGAATTAAGTGTGAACATCCTATGTGCATCTGATATTTGCTAAATGCTAATTGTGATTGTTATTAATTGATGCATTATTATCTTTCATATGTTGCATGATTTATTCTCTATTGATTATGTGAGTAGAATTGCTTACCCCTATGCCCTTGTAGGTGATGTCTCGCTACATTGCTTGCATCGAGATCCGGCCACTTCCTAGTGGCGTATGGATCTATGAGGACCATCGCGCGGTGTATGAGGGGGAGGTAGAGTTCACATTCTACCACCCTAATCCGCTGATGCGATTCCGTCCTCGTAGGTTTAGGATTCCCATCATATACACTATGCATGTACCCCCGTTTTATACTTATCATGGACCACCTCCCATGCGACCAGCTCGCTCTTACCATAGTCTTCGTTTTCAACCTACCCGCTCTCACCCTTTTACTTCGAGAGTCGTCCGCGAGAAGACTCCCCTATCTGATCCGAGGAGCCCAGTCAGGGTTTCACCATCACCTGACCCGGTACCCAGTGGTAGGGTACACTCTCCCTCGGATGAGATCGAGGAGGATCCGGTGGAGGACGAGAGTGGGAGCGAGCCTGTCGTGCATTCTACTGGGAGTGACTGGAGGGACGACGATCCCTAGGTACATGTATATGGTGTATGGTGTGGATCTGAGGATCCGGTGTGTGGAGGAGATTTGCTGCTGCTGCTGTGATGATGATGCTACTACCTTACTCACTTTACTTTTGGGAGACTACTGCTACTACTACTCCATCTGATGCTGCCAGATCTATGTGACTATTCCTAGAGTTATACATTTTGTTATGAATATATATTGTAGATATACTTTTGGAGCACTCTAGAGCTTGTAGTTACGCTGTTATATAGATCTAATGATGGACTTGTATATTTTGAAACTTGGAGACTTTACTCATGGGCTATGTACTTATGATTCTCTATATCTATGAAAACCTATGTTTATATTCTATCAGTTGCATAGTCCAGTAATTTCCGCTTACTCTGATTTAATCTGTTTAAGAGCTCGGCTATAAATGGTATCAGTTCTATCGTATAAAGCAAGGGTAGCTTAAACTACTTGATACAAAGATATCTTCTAAAAGATCGAATGTTACTCTATTTGCGAAAAGGTTTTAGAAATCGCCGAACTCGATACAATGATTTTGAGATAATATAGACTTTATTCTCCAAGACTTTCAAGTGACGATTCGTGCACCCGCTTTAAAAGAAAAATTTTATTGACCTATTTTCTTAACACTCACAAGTCCATATATATTATCCAATATAAAAGCATATTTATTAGTTTATATTTGGGTAATAACGAAGGGTGTGACACTTAGTGGTATCAGAGCAAAAGTCAGATCCTGTAGTAGTAGAAGTGGTTCCAGAAAGGTAGCCATCAACATCAAGCAGGTATCTTCAAAGCGCTTATTACCTTGAATGCTGTTATTTTGATTGTTAAAGGTTTGAATACCCTGAATTGTTTGTATCTTGTCTCTTTTGAGTACAAGACGCAATTGATTGTAGATCTAATAAGCTTAGGATAGAGCCTTAGTATAGGTGGTGTAATGGAAGTTTCTTTAGTTCAACATATGTGACCGTAAGCCCATAGCGCAGGTCTAATATGGCAACTAGAAACCAAAATCGCACCAACGCGATGTTGGAGCGAATCACCACGGTATTGGAAGCCATGCAAAGGCAGTCTCAGCAACCATCTCAATCGGCTAACCCGCCTCATCAATGTAATATGGGAAACACTGAGGCGAAGACTCTGGCTGATTTTAGGAGCTGCAATCCGCCAAAGTTTGAAGGAGGATTTAAACCGGAGGAAGCCAACAAATGGATTCACACTATGGACAAGATTTTGAGAACGTTGGAGTGTTCGGATGCTCAGAAGGTGGCATATGCAACCTATATGCTGGAGGATGAGGCTGAGAACTGGTGGAATCACACCATGCAGCTTTTACAATATGAAGGAAGGGAGATAAGTTGGGGAGTATTTATGGAGAAGTTTCTCCAGAAGTATTTTCCTGAGGATCTGAGAAGGAAGAAGGAGGTGGAGTTTCTGCAGTTGAAGCAAGGGAACATGAATGTGGGCGAGTACGCGGCAAGGTTTGAAGAGCTGATGAAGTACTCTCCATACTACCAGAACAATCCAGACGAGAGGAGCAAGTGCATCAAGTATGAAGGTGGATTGAGGCCAAAGTTGAAGTCAATTTTCAGCTATCAGCGGATTCAAAGTTTCCCTGCATTGGTAGATATGTGTAGGATGTATGAAGATGATACCAAGGCTGAGGAGGTGCAAGTTGTGGAAAAGAAGGACAATCAAGGATATGGACCACAGAGACGAAAGGGTTTCAATAATAGAGGTAAAGGTCCATACGATCGCAGAGGGAAAGGCAAGGGCAAGGTTGGTGGTTCTGAGGGAAGAAATTATCGGAGCGAAGCTCCATTCTGCGACAAGTGCAAACGCAACCATTATGGTCGTGTTTGCTGGGGAACAAGTGGATGTTTCAATTGTGGAAAGCCGGGGCATTTTGCGAGAGATTGCAAGGAGCCAGCCAAGGCCAATTCAAGAGGAGTTGCAGATAGACCGGTGACTCAAGGAAGGGTCTTCACCCTTAGTGGTGTGGAAGCGAATCGATCCTCTGATCTGGTGCAAGGTAAATACTTGCTTAATGGTCAGTTTTGCCATGTTTTGTTTGACTCCGGTGCAACGCATTCATTTGTTTCATATGAATGTGTAAACCGCTTAGGCTTGATTGTGTCTGAAATGCCTTATGTTCTTAAGGTAGAAACCCCTACCAATGCTCCTGTAATTGTTTCTAGAGCATGTCTTAACTGTTGTATAGAAGTGTTAGGACAAACCTCTAAAGTAGATTTGATCTGCTTACCCTTAGCACAATTGGATGTGATCTTGGGAATGGACTGGTTAAGTCAAAACCAAGTGATCATTGATTGTGATAGAAGACTCGTGACCTATAGAAACCCAAAACCCTCTGGTTACATATGTCTGTTCAACACCGAGGTGGGGGAGAGTGGTCCGAGGATGGAAGAGATCCCTGTTGTCAGAGATTTCCCGGAAGTTTTTGCTGACGAGATTCCTGGTTTGCCACCAAGAAGAGAGATAGAATTTGGCATCGATCTAGTTCCGGGAGCTGGTCCCATTTCTATCGCTCCCTATAGAATGACACCACCGGAAATGGCGGAAATGAAGAAGCAGATTGAGGAGCTGCTGCAGAAACAGATGATTCGACCAAGCGTGTCACCTTGGGGTGCTCCTGTCTTATTCATCAAGAAGAAAGATGGTAGCATGAGGATGTGCATCGACTACCGACAACTTAATAAGGTCACCATCAAGAACAAGTATCCGTTGCCACGGATAGATGACCTTATGGATCAAGTGCGTGGGGCTTTAGTATTTTCCAAGATTGATTTGAGGTCGGGGTACCATCAGATCAGAATTAGAGAAGAGGATATCTCTAAGACTGCATTTCGATCTCGATACGGACATTATGAGTATGTTGTGATGCCGTTCGGATTGACTAATGCACCAGCTATCTTCATGGACTACATGAATCGAATCTTTAGACCTTATTTAGATTCATTCGTGGTTGTGTTCATTGATGATATTCTGATTTACTCTAAGAGCCCGGAGGAGCATGCTGAACACTTGAAGATAGTGTTAAGCATCTTGAAGGAGAAGCAGCTGTACGCCAAACTTACAAAGTGTGAGTTCTGGCTGAAGGAGGTTAAATTTTTGGGGCATGTGATTTCAGATAAAGGGATAGCAGTTGATCCAACGAAAGTAAGTTCGGTTTTGCAATGGGAGCAACCAAAGTCGGCCACGGAAGTCAGAAGTTTTCTTGGTTTGGCTGGGTATTATAGAAGGTTCATCGAAGGTTTCTCGAAGATTGCACTGCCTCTGATGAAGTTGACAAGGAAAGATCAACCGTTCCTATGGGATAAGAAGTGTGAGAGAAGTTTTCGGGAGTTGAAGGAAAGGTTGACATCGTCTCCTGTATTGGTGTTGCCCGATACACAGAAGAGTTTCGATGTGTATTGTGACGCGTCGAAACAAGGTCTTGGGTGTGTCTTGATGCAAGATGGGCAAGTTGTCGCTTACGCTTCGAGACAACTAAAAGTTCATGAGATGAACTATCCAACTCATGATCTGGAGTTGGCAGCTGTGGTGTTTGCATTAAAGATCTGGAGGCACTATCTCTATGGCACTACGTTCCGGGTGTTTAGTGACCATAAGAGTTTAAAATACCTCTTTGATCAAAAGGAGTTGAATATGAGGCAACGCCGATGGATGGAGTTTTTGAAGGATTATGAGTTTGAGCTCCATTATCATCCTGGGAAGGCAAACGTTGTGGCAGATGCATTGAGTAGAAAGGCAATGCACATCAGTGCGATGATGGTCAGAGAAGCGGCACTGATAGAGGAATTTCGAGATTTGAGTCTGACGATGCAAGTGGAACCGACAAGTATCAAGTTGGGGATGTTGCAGATTGCTAATGAGTTTCTGCAAAAGATACGAGAATTGCAACACAAGGATGGGAAACTCATGGAAAAGAGGAAGTTGATGCAAGAAGGTAAGGCGTTGGAATTTCAAGAAGGAAAGGATGGAATCCTTCGCTTTAAAACGAGGATTTGTGTGCCTGATGATTTGGAAGTAAGAAGGATGATTTTGGATGAAGCGCATAAGAGTAAGATGAGTATGCATCCGGGAGCCACTAAAATGTACCAGGACTTAAAGAAGCTATTTTGGTGGCCTGGTTTGAAGAGAGATGTAGCTGAATATTTGGCATGTTGTTTGGTATGTCAAAAGGCCAAGGTGGAACATCAAAGGCCAGGAGGAGAGTTACTTCCTTTAGAGATCCCGTTGTGGAAATGGGATAGCATCTCGATGGATTTTGTGTCGGGATTGCCAAAGACATCTACTGGTCATGATGCAATCTGGGTGATCGTGGATCGGTTGACCAAATCAGCGCATTTCATTCCCGTGAATATGCGCTACTCATTGGAAAAGCTCACTCAATTGTACATCAAGGAAGTTGTTCGTCTTCATGGGGTACCATCGAGCATTGTGTCTGATCGTGATCCGAGGTTTACGTCGAAGTTCTGGCAAGATCTGCATAGAGCCTTGGGTTCAAGGTTGAAACTGAGTTCTGCATACCACCCCCAGACGGATGGTCAGACGGAGAGGACTATTCAGTCATTAGAAGACATTCTGCGAGCTTGTGCATTGGAAGAACGAGGGAATTGGGAACAAATGTTGCCACTTGTGGAATTCACGTACAACAACAGCTATCACGCGAGTATTGGAATGGCACCATTTGAAGCTCTGTATGGACGAAAGTGTCAGACGCCGTTATGCTGGTTTCAAGTGGGGGAGAGTTCTCTGATTGGACCAGATATTGTGCAAGAGACCACGGAGCAGATCAAAATGATACAAGAGAAGATGAGGGCAGCTCAGAGTAGGCAGAAAAGCTATGCTGATAGAAGGAGAAAAACCATAGAGTTTGCTGAAGGAGACCACGTGTTCATTAGAATAATACCAACCAAAGGTGTTAGTAGAGCCTTGAAAACCCAGAAACTATCGCCTAAGTTTATTGGTCCCTATCAAATCCTCAAAAGAGTCGGCCCAGTAGCTTATCAGTTAGCACTGCCTCCGTCATTGGCTAACCTTCATAATGTATTTCATGTGTCTCAATTAAAGAGATATGTCCATGACCCCACCATTGTTCTTAGCATCCAACCTGATGACTTAGAAATTCATAAGAATCTAACCTTCAAAGCTGTGCCAGTTCATATTGAAGATCGAAGAATCAAGCAGGTTAGAGGGAAGGATATTAGTTTGGTCAAAGTCGTTTGGAGTTATGGAGATGTGATAGAAGCATCTTGGGAATTAGAGGATAAGATGCGTCAGGATTATCCTGACTTGTTTGTATGAGTTGAATTTCGGGGACGAAATTCCTTGTAAGTGGGGGAGTAGTGTAACACCCCAAAATTTTAATCCCCGATTAATGAAATGTTAATTATAATTTAATTATAATTAATGGTTTCTATGTTAATCCTTGATTAAAATATGTGTTCATGTGACTAGCTTAGGTGTGTGAAATTATTTAATAAATATAATAATGTATAAAATAGGAGTTTTGCATATTAGTCCCTGGGTAGGGACCTAGAAGCAATTATAGGAAAGGTTTTGGAGGGAAAGTAAATAAAATAATTATTTTTCAAAAACTGGGTAAAACACTCGAGTATTTTATGGAACACTCGAGTATTCTGGGTCAAACTGCACGAGTTAGTGCGTTTGATGAGTCACCATGAACGATTCCCTCTCCTTGACACGAATACTCCATCATCAACAGCTCGAAGGCGTCGTGTCGTCCTGCATGGGCCTTCTCCATGTCTATAAAAGCTCAGCAACATCGAATTTGTGAAGAATTTGGCTAAGTTTGGGGTTTGTTGATGAAGTTAGGGTTTCAGATTTGTTGCCTTCGATTCTCTTTCAGTTCTGAGTATTAGGACTTGAGTGATACACGAATACAAAGCTCACATCTCGAGCTTTGTATAAACACCAAAATCGTGAGGATTGAGTGAGTGTGGTGGAAGGTTCAAGGAGTGGAAGTGAAGCTGTTTCTGTCAAGCCTTGGTCTGGGAGCTTACTTTGATCATTGATTCTGGTAAGCTCACGAATTCTTGAGTCTCAAATTTAGTTTCTTTAGTGAGTCCATGTTGTATAGAGTCTAGGAATCTAATTTTCCCCAATTCTTATCTCTGTTTTGTGGGTAAACCAATTCGGTTTTGGTGGTGCACTCAAAACTGTCATGCATGTGAAGTTCAAGTTGATTTCTGGTGTTGGAGCTCTTTTCTTGGATTTCTTTCTGTTGATTCACATCTGAGAGGTAAGGGGAAGTAATTATATTCACTAGATAGAGTTTGAAATCCATTAAATGTGTTAGAGAGCCACCAAGAGGCTCTAAGGGCTTAGATTCTATAGGAACTTTGGTTTGGAGACCAATCCATGCTCTAAATCTGTATTGAGCAAGTTTGTTATCATGCATGTGAACCTGAATGAGCTTTGTTTCATGAATATTATGCTTATTGTGTGATTTGAGGTATTGAGTTGTTAAAATGCCTTTTTGTGCATAATCAATGATTTCACTGTCAATTCTGTGTTTTGAATTGAAATAAGTGTTGTAACATGTTTGATTAATGATATGTTAACTCTATTGATCTCTGGAATGGACTTAAATTGAGTAGAAATGAGAATGGCATGTTAAAACCAGTTTCCAATACTGTCAGCTGCGAAACACTCGAGTAAATGGCAAAGTACTCGAGTAAATCGTGTTCAAAATAAAGCAAATTTCATAAGAACACTCGAGTATTTTGTCTGTTACTCGAGTATCGGGCATGAACTGAGAATTGTTATAGATCAAACACTCGAGTCTTTCAAAGTCACTCGAGTATTCTGGAAAAGTCCAAGAACACTCGAGTAACTCATGAACTACTCGAGTAAATTGTTGAAATTAAAACCCAAATCCTCAGAAAGACATGAACACTCGAGTAAGCTTAAGAACACTCGAGTAATCTGGAAAATCTCCAGAACACTCGAGTATTCTGAACTTTACTCGAGTAAAATGCCCAGAATCTGAAAACATCATTTTCAATTCTAACTTAATTAATTAAGGAATTATTAAGGATAATTCAAGGGATCAAAGACTTAGAGAAATTGATAAATACAAATAGATCGTTCGGTGACGATCCATTTTGAAAATTAAGCCTAGGTGGCAAGTAATGTATTAATCAATTTCCCCTAAGTCTAAAATGCATTCATTCTGGAGTTTGGATGGTAGGACGTATTCATGTTTCGATAAACATGTGGAGGGCCTCTGGGAGTGCCAATACGCTTGCTTGATGACACGTCGTTGACGTGGTCGGCTTTGTGGATGCCGATATGGATATATCGTTTGGATGACGATCCGTTTGGATGACGGGATATGCTCGGGTGGCATGGATACCAAGCTTGACGTGTACATTCTAGGTGAATGTACGAATTGTTGTATACCTAGGAATACAACGCACTGTGGAGTGCTAGGTTGTCAGGGATGGACGTCAGAGAGTGACTTAGAAAATGTGGAGATAAGTTGAGAGTTAAAGTCATGCATCATGTCATTCACCTAATGCAATTGATATACCTGAATTAAGTGTGAACATCCTATGTGCATCTGATATTTGCTAAATGCTAATTGTGATTGTTATTAATTGATGCATTATTATCTTTCATATGTTGCATGAATTATTCTCTATTGATTATGTGAGTAGAATTGCTTACCCCTATGCCCTTGTAGGTGATGTCTCGCTACATTGCTTGCATCGAGATCCGGCCACTTCCTAGTGGCGTATGGATCTATGAGGACCATCACGCGGTGTATGAGGGGGAGGTAGAGTTCACATTCTACCACCCTAATTCGCTGATGCGATTCCGTCCTCGTAGGTTTAGGATTCCCATCATATACACTATGCATGTACCCCCGTTTTATACTTATCATGGACCACCTCCCATGCGACCAGCTCGCTCTTACCATAGTCTTCGTTTTCAACCTACCCGCTCTCACCCTTTTACTTCGAGAGTCGTCCGCGAGAAGACTCCCCTATCTGATCCGAGGAGCCCAGTCAGGGTTTCACCATCACCTGACCCGGTACCCAGTGGTAGGGTACACTCTCCCTCGGATGAGATCGAGGAGGATCCGGTGGAGGACGAGAGTGGGAGCGAGCCTGTCGTGCATTCTACTGGGAGTGACTGGAGGGACGACGATCCCTAGGTACATGTATATGGTGTATGGTGTGGATCTGAGGATCCGGTGTGTGGAGGAGATTTGCTGCTGCTGCTGTGATGATGATGCTACTACCTTACTCACTTTACTTTTGGGAGACTACTGCTACTACTACTCCATCTGATGCTGCCAGATCTATGTGACTATTCCTAGAGTTATACATTTTGTTATGAATATATATTGTAGATATACTTTTGGAGCACTCTAGAGCTTGTAGTTACGCTGTTATATAGATCTAATGATGGACTTGTATATTTTGAAACTTGGAGACTTTACTCATGGGCTATGTACTTATGATTCTCTATATCTATGAAAACCTATGTTTATATTCTATCAGTTGCATAGTCCAGTAATTTCCGCTTACTCTGATTTAATCTGTTTAAGAGCTCGGCTATAAATGGTATCAGTTCTATCGTATAAAGCAAGGGTAGCTTAAACTACTTGATACAAAGATATCTTCTAAAAGATCGAATGTTACTCTATTTGCGAAAAGGTTTTAGAAATCGCCGAACTCGATACAATGATTTTGAGATAATATAGACTTTATTCTCCAAGACTTTCAAGTGACGATTCGTGCACCCGCTTTAAAAGAAAAATTTTATTGACCTATTTTCTTAACACTCACAAGTCCATATATATTATCCAATATAAAAGCATATTTATTAGTTTATATTTGGGTAATAACGAAGGGTGTGACAATCCTTCTTGATATTTGCATGTTGGCAAAAGCTGTTGAAAACTACCCATCCCATTTTATCACATGTTGTTGGTTTGAGAGAAATGATCTCCACTTCAAAATGTCTAGGCTCAACGGGGTGACTAGGGATATCTCCTTAGTGTTTGGGAATTCAACGAAGCCTTGTATCACTGGACTTACCTATTTGAGGGTCCACACTATTCTTGGGTCTTACATTTGCATCATCCTTCTCTAATTTTAAATTTGAATCAAATATCTCAAGTTAATACATAAATCAATTTTGTTTTTTATGATTTTATTCAATGGAATGTGGTGAGATGATTTATTCACATGATCAAAACATTAGTAAATAATTGTTAAAGAGAAATGCAATGAAAATGAAAAGTTCATTAATGAATAACTTTGAGATGGCCAAAAATGGCCTACACTTATTGAAGACAGAATGAAAAACATGGATGCACACTATCTGGTGCCCACTGCAAAATTGATTAGCTTGTGTGATTAGGCAGAGGTTCGTTATTCACATCAGGAGCGCTGACTTGAAAGTTCAATGAACCACGATCTATCATATTCTGAACTTGATGCTTCAAATTCAAACAGCCTTCCAAAGAGTGTCCCGCAATGCCCATGTGGTAATCACAACGTTGATCAGCTTTATACCATGGAGGTGGTGGGTCAAGTGAAGGGATTTTTCCAGGCTGTGGTTCAATTACTCCTTGCTTAAGCAAATACTGAAAAAGTTCAGTGTAGGTCATAGGTATTGGATCGAACTGTCTTCTTGGTTTTTCTTGGCCAGTATAAGATGGTTTGAAGTTAATGACTGGTGAAGAATGATCTTGTGGGGTGAATGAGTTTCTTTGATTTGTGGGCTTGGCTTGGTTTTGGTGAGTTTGCTTGCCTCTTCTTTCAATCATCACATCATTGGTTTCTCCTCCATTCTTCATCATTAAACCGGGCTTCTTTGTACCAGAAGGATCCCCTCGATCTCCATTAGACATCTTTCCAAATCTGAGTCCTCCGTCGATCTTTTCACCCACTAGTATCATGTCAACGAAGTCTGTAGTTATGAGACCAACCATCTTCTCATAGTAAGAGCTTGGCAAGGTATCTAGAAACATTGAGTTCATCTCCCTCTTAGTTAGTGGAGGGTCTACTTGAGCAGCCAGAGCCCTCCACCTTAAAGCATATTCTCTGAAACTTTCAGAATTCTTTCTAGCCATGTTCTGCAGTTGGGTGTGATCAGGTTCTATATCCATGTTGAATTTGTATTGATTGATGAAAGCTTCAGATAAATCTTCATAAGTGCGAACTTGGTCTCTTTCCAACCTCATATACCAACTTGATGCAGCTCCAGCAAGGCTGTCTTGGAAAAAATGAATCATCATTTTATCATTTTCAGCATGATTGGTCATTCTCCTTGCATACATGGTTAAGTGCTCTCTAGGACAAGTGTTTCCTCGGTACTTTTCAAAATTAGGCACCTTAAAGTTAGGGGGCACCACTAGCCCTGGCACTAAACACATATCCATGGTGCTTTTGATCCAAGATGGCTTATTTCCTTCCACAGCTTCCAATCGGGCTGCCAGAGACTCTAGCAGTTCTTTGGTCTCGGGGTCAGAGTAAGTTTTTTCACTTTGCTAGTTGCAATAGAATCGGGCTTGTAAGATGGTGATTCTGTAGAGGGATTAAGATGAGGAATAACCTTGGGCTGAGGATCTTTTAGAGGCTGAGAGGAATCTCCAAGATTTGTGATAGGTTGTTCATCTTCACCAGGCATCTCAAAATTCACCTTCATCAACCTTTCTAGCATTTGACCGACCTTAGTAATTTTCTCCACTGACTGACCCATCGTATCCATTTGCTCTTTCATTCGGAGCATTTCCGCTCGAAGCTCTTCTATGCTCTCATTTTCAGCAGCCATGATCTTGGTTCTTAGTCTGGTTTGGTACCGGTGTTTATGAGCAATAGTGACAAAACCTGGACTTGTTCAAAAATATATATATATTTTTAGATTTTCGCTTTATGAATGATGCACTTGAACATGACTAAATGATTATGCAAAAATGCATGATGCAGTGCCCTTAGAATCCAAAAGATCCTATATGGGGGGCGATTAAGCCTTCATTACAGATATGAGGTATCAGGATGAATTGATAACATTCATATAGTTCTGGCCAACTTCGGAACAACGGTGGATCGCTCCAAAATTTTTATTTGTCTTATTGAAATGAAATTTTACAAATGCAAATGCATGCCCCTAGGGTAAGTGACCCTAATTGGGGACTATTAAGCCTTCATTACAAAATACGGGATGTCATAATGGATTGACAATAACTATATAGTTCGGGCCCACTTGGAACAACGAGGGATTATCCTAAGTGAAATGATGGATATGAAAATGAAAATTACCCTTAGGGCGGTGGGCCCTATTGCGGGTTTAATGCGCATGCAAAGAAAAGACCTTCCTCATGGTATAAGGTTACCAAAGTGCAATGGTGCCCCTTACATCATTCTGGCTTGGATGACAATGAGTTACAAAAAATTTTATGTTTATTTTATTATTATTATTATTATTATTATTATTGCGAGGTAGTAGTCCCCGACTTACAACAAGTAATAGTAGCAGGGTAAGGAAGAATATGCTCCCTCATGGTAAATCCTATATGGTTTTTTAGAATGTCTATAGGTCACAATCTTATACTATTGTTCTATTGTAGAGCTAAATTGTAACACTCTAATTTGATAACTTGAAAAAGAGTATATATTTTTTAAATTTTGATTGACACAATCCCCACAACTTTTTCGAAGGTTAAGTAGGTAACAGATTAACTGTTTTGACACCTCTTAATCTTTGATAGTGAATGAAGGGGAACCATGACTGACTTATTCAAGTTTCAAAATAGAATGCTACACAAAGTGTACTCCATGGTGGCTCTAGACTTCTAAAGGCCCTCGAATTGCCCTCACTCTTTAAGGTGAGGAACCATTTTGCAAACGGTCGACAAGAAGTTGGTTACGCCTCCCAAAATAGGTTCGACGTACCTTCCAAAAATCGTGCTTACAAGAAATAGTTTGCAATCCGAGTGGTATTTTCACACACTACAAGAGACCATACACATGGTAAGTCAAAGGTAGGGCAAAAACATCCCTAAACTTAGGGTTTAAATAATAGTACCCGGGTATAGGGTATCCGTGTGTGCAAAGATTTGTGTAAAGAAAACCTATTTCGGGGGCATACAAACCCTTTTTTTAAAAAAATAAAAATAAAAAAATAAAAGAACAAAAGAGATTAGAATAAAGAATAAATATAGAATTAATCAAATAAGTAAAAAAAATAAAAATAAAAAAATAATTAAACAGATATATATAATAAACAATTAATTAAAGGCAAACCAATTGGAGAAGAAAATAGGTCTATTAAAAATAATCAACCATTTAGGCCTGACTCTCTTTTTAATGTTACATCCCCAGCGGACTCGCCAGCTGTCGCGGCCGAGTCCCAGGTCGCCCTCGAGGCCTCGCCTATGAGTGGGGGTCAACAGACCCAATATGGAGTCGCCACCGCATTTTGTTACAAAAACGCGGAAAAAAATTATTAATTAAAACGGATAAAACTTGGTCTCGAACTAGATAGATCGTCTGAGCTCGGGAGTCGGTTACGAGCCGGGGAAGGTATTAGCACCCCGTTCGCCCATTCGAAAATGGCACCTTTGATTGATTTTAATTAAAAGACCTAAATAATTGGTTTGCCAAAAAACATTTGTTTTTTATTGTTGTGCCTGACAAGGTTGCCATTGGTCCTACGTACCCTCATAAAATGAGGAATCAAGGCTACGTAGTTCTTAATGTTTTAATTTTAATGTTTATATTTTTTAAAAAAAAAAATTGTTTGATGTGAAGAGGAAATATACACAAGACTTCGACATTTAGCCAAAAAAAAGTGGATTTCCAAATCGCACATCGTTAATATTTAATTAAAAAAACTATTTAATTTTACTTTAAAAAATGTTTTTGTCTTTTAATGTTTATAATTTATTTATATAAAAAAAATTATTTTTTATGTGTACATATTTTGTGCGGAGAGGAAGTTTGAGAGCTCTCTCCATTGAATTTGGGAGAGGAAAATCGACTTACCAAAATGCAACAAATTTTTAAAACAAATAAAAAAATCTACATTTTTAATTTATTATTATTTTAAAGAAAATTATTTTATATATGTATTTTTGTGAAGATAGGAAGTCCAAGAGATCCCACCACTATGATAAATTTGGGTGAGAAAAATTTGGCTTATCAAAACACAACCAATTTCTATTATTGCGAAAAAAGATAAAGATTCTTAAAAATTAATAATTAAATTATCAACAAAAAAATTAAAAAAACATTTTAATTTTTAGTATTTGATTAATTACTAAAAAATCTAGAAGTTAAAAAAAAAGAAGGAAGGAAAAAAAATGAAAGAAAGAAGGAAAGCACCTGATGATGATGGGAGATGATATTATAGTGCTATGGAGAGAATATGTGACAAGGAAGAGTTGCAGCACAACAGCATGTGGTTCTCGGAATGAAAATAAGGGGGCACGAAAAACAAAAGGAAAAATTATCACAAAACTCTACGTAAAATTATTCCCCTCGAATTTTTGTGTGCACCTCTCTTCAAAAACCTTTTCTCCTTCCTCCAAAGTGAAGAATGACTTCTATTTATAGTAGAAGTTAAGTTAAGAAAAAAATCGTTAAAAATCAATTTCAAATTTTTCAAAATAATGATAATATATTTTCAAATATTTTTGATTTTAAAAGAAAATCCTCAATTAAATCAAATTGATTCTCAAATTAAAAAATGAATTGATTTTCAATCTTTAGAATTGATTTTGTCAAAATTTGAATTGATTTTAATCATTTCAAAAAGAGGATAATCCCTTCCAAGAAATTTTTGATTTGAATAAAAAAAATGCAATCGAAATAAAAAAAATTCTCAACTCAATCAAATTGATTTTCGATCCTCTTTAATTGATTCAAAAAATTTTACTTGATTTTCAATTGATTCTCAATTTCTTTTTGAATTAATTTTCAATCTTTTAAAAAAAAGGAGTTGATAACTCCTTCCAAACAAAACATATCATCAACTAAATTCAAATTGATCTCAATCAAAAAATTTTAATTTGTCAAAAATCAATTGTAATCTTTTTCAAATATTTATGATTAAAAAAAGAACCTTTAATTAAATCAAATTGATTTTTCAAATTTTTAAATGATTTTGAAATGATTCTCAAAATTTTCTAAATTGATCAAAACATTTCTTTTTTTTTTAAATAATTGATTTTCAATCTTTTGAATTGATTTTGTCAAAATTTTGGACACAATCTTTTCAATTAATTTTTCTTCTCAAAAATTTTCAATGCACTTCTTCTTTTTTTTTAATTTTTTTTAAAATAAATCCCAAAAATAACTTAATACACATTAATTAGAAAATAATGGGTCCAAACAAACTCTTTTTTTTTTATTTTATTTATAAAATTCAATTATAAAAACTTGAGGATAAAAATCTTACCCAAACAAAATATTTATGAAAATATAATTTTGACCTCGGACAAAATTGGGTGGCTACAGCTATCAAATCTAAATAAATCAAAGAAACCAAACTTAAAATCAATTAATTTTCAAAACCACTTTCTCCTCCAAACATTTTCCAAACCTAGTTTGAAATTCAATTGACAACAACACCTTAATAAACTAATCCACACAAGGCATACACTTTTCAAATATCAATCAACACTTAGCAAAATAAATTCCTATCCCACCAAACTTATGTAACACGCGCAATTTTCCCCAATTTAATAAATTGATTTTCGGAGATTTCTGATTGGTCGATCCTTTTTAAATTGAGAAAAACTATCATTTGATTTATAGATGACTCGTGGCACGAGGGAAATTATATTAAATGGATTGAGTATTTGATTCTTGTGTTTTATTGATTTGAAGGATTTATTTTGTGTTTTGGAGAAAGGATTACTTATTGATTTTTCTTTGATTTATTAAACTTTGAAAATTCATAACTTTTGACTGGTAAATTGGAATTTGACGAATTTATAGTCAAAATGATCGTAATAATATGTAGAATTTATTTTTGTATTGTTCGGAATTCCTTTTTGCAGTCCACGAAATTTTTATATTTTGTGAAAGATTATAATGTTTTGTTTCGTAAGAAATTTAATTATGATTTTTAAGTGTTATTTATTGTATTGGAAAAATAATATTTCTTACTGTCAGCGTATGTTGCACGATTTTGATATGTTTTTATGCATTTGAATTTTGAAATTGTGAGACATTCATTTATTAGTGCACAAGACCCTAGGGTAACTCAATTAAATATAACCACCCTACTTGTACCCTAGGGAGACAAAGCATTAATTGTCCCACTTATTTATGTTCCCCACTAAGTTGAGTGGTCATAAATCCTAAACTAATAAAAATTTCAAATAAAGCCCTTGTGACCCTTTGGTTGTTCGAACCCCATTTTTTTAGGCATAAACCCCACTTAAAATTTGCTAATGAGTCCTATAACTCTTGAATTGTTTTGCACCCCAATTTTTATGACATGGACCCTCAACCCCCAAGTTCTATAAATACCCCCTTGTCACACTACAACATTTTTGGCTTTAGGCAACACTTAAATTTCAACAGTTAGAAAACCGTTGCCTATACATGGAATAAGCAACGGTTTTTCGTGAGTAGCCAAATAATACCAATTAGCAATGGTTTTTATTCATTTCTGTTGCCAATTACTTCATATCAACATATCCTTCCATATAGGCAACGGTTTTTTAAGTGTTGATGGAAAGGACCACATTTTTAAACCGTTGCCTAAAACTTGAAAAAAAAAACCGTTGCTAATAATTGTTTTATATTAATATAAAGTTTCTATAGGCAACGGTGTATTAGAAAAGACTGCATTTTTTATGTGTTGCCTAAACCTTCATTAAAAAACCGTTCCCCAAAACATGCTAAAAAAATTGAGGAAGAGTAGAGCGCCTATGTTAAAATTTAGCGCCAACCTAAATCAGAACCCCCAAATCATCAGAACAACTCTGACCTTCCACCTCTCACTCTCACTCGCGCTGCTTCTCACCCGAAGCACCTCCTCCACGGTTCCACCTCAAAAGCACCTCCTCCACGGTTCCACCTCCACGATTCTCACTCCCCTCTCACTCTCGAACTCGCGCTGCTTCTCACTCCGAAGCACCTCCACGGTTCCACCTTCGAAGCACCTCCTCCACGGTTCCACCTCCGAAGCACCTCCTCCACGGTTCTCACTCCCTTCTCACTCTCGAACTCTCCACGGTTCCACCTCCACGGTTCTGCCTTAGAGGAGCACTCACACATAATCTCTGTTCGAGTTCCTTTCTCACAAGGATCGGTGAGTTCCTTTCTCAATCTCTCACTCCATGCTTCTGCTACTTCAGCTTTTAATTTTAGCGTTTCTAATTTTGATTTCTCTGTTTCCATACTTTTTGTGTTTGCATTTTGAGTTCTAGGGTTACAAAATTGATTCGATTGGTGGTTATAGGTCCTATAGTTTGTGCTTTAGGGTTTTGTAATTGATTATTCAAAAATGGTTTTTGGATTGTTTCACTGTTGTTCTGGCTTTGATTTGTTGTGTATGCAATTCTGAATTTGTAAAATTATCAACGATTGAGTGGGCAACATGTTCCTAAACTTAGAAAGTTTGCTCCTCTGCCTGCACGATGGGAACAAACAACCTTCATGTACCCACATTTTGCCATCATCCATATCATGTTCCTTCTTTAATTTCATTACCGAGGAATGTCTGTCTTCATTTAAAAACAATATAATACTACTTTCTATGTTGCTTTATTTTCTTCAATAGAACCAACTACCAAGGTCGCATGATGCTAAATAAAGAAATGCAGAGATGAAAAGAGATGACAATAAATCTAACTAAAGTTGCAAGGATCTAGTCATCTAGTACAAATGCCAAGGTTTATCATAATCGAGATAATATATTTAACTTACAGTGCGGGTTTTACATGTTGTAAAGTTTAATGAGAGTCTTCAATGATAAACCAGCTAGTTTAATGATAGTCTTCAATGATAAATCTAACTAAAGTTGCAAGGATCTAGTCATCTAGTACAAATGCCAAGGATTAATGAAAGTCTTCAATGATGATGTAAAGTTTTTTACACATGATGTTGCACTTATAAACAACTATGTCTATGATAATTTCTGCAGCACAACAAAATTTCATACAAGCCTCATACTTCAAACCAATGTTTTGGCCTAAAGTTCCTTATTATTGAAGTCTTATACTAATAACAATTCTTATTTCCATCCTCTATTAACTTTCTCACTAAACTCTTGCACTCTTCTCTTCAGCTCATCATCCTCTTCCTCTTCCTCTTCTTCCTCTTTGTTGCAATCATCATTGTCTTTAAATTCAATGCTGTTCACTGCTAATGCTTTTGCTTCAGTGTCTTTTTCTTCTTCTTCTTGGACTTGTGATACTTGTGGTGATGATCCTATGTCTTTTTGAACTAGACACTTGGAGTTTGTTTCTTGTTTCTTGATCATAAGACCACCCCTTGTTCTTAGCTTTATGTCTTAGAAAAAAAAGAGGAGATAGAGAGAAAGGAGAAGGAGGCCGTAGGGAGCAAAAGGAAGGAGGAAGAGGGATTTCAATTTTCTTAACTCATTTTTACTCTTCCATTTAGGTAATAACCCTCTAGCTTGTGTTCTTTTCTTTTGTTCTTACTATTTTCGATTTTCATTCAAAGTTTATGGAGGTTTTGATGCTTTGACTTGAAAATGCTCTTGCATGTGTATTTTTCCTTCTTCTCATGATTTTCTACACTTGTCTATGCATGGATTTAAGTTTGAAAACAAAATAAATAACATGCATCAACACCTAAGGAGCTCACGGTTTTTGGCTCCATTATGTCCAAATAATTTTTGATTTTTGATTTGTGTTTTTATGTTGAAAAATAAGTTGAAATGTGATGTTCATGAACTATTTGAAGTTGATTTGAAAAAATTTATCATGGTTCTCTAATGCATGATACGGTTAGGGTTATATTTGGGGAAAATGAATTTTACTTTGGTTTGCATGTAATTGGTTCTTGATTTGTGGTGATTATTTGATATATTTTTATATTTTAAGTTTGATTTCAAGAAAAATGAAATTTTGGTTTTAATATGTGTATGATAGGGTATTCGGTTTTAAGGACCTTTTTATTCAAAATAATTTTGTTCATTGATTTGTGTTGGATATGCTTGAATATGAGTGTATATGTGTTGGTTCACGGATTTTGTGTATTTGGTTTGCAAAACTTTTTTTCTTTCTCCATTGCATGATTCGGCCTAGGGTTGGAAAAGGGGAAAGTAAAATTGTTCTTGTATGCATGTCAATGATTAATGAATCTTTGCCATTTTCTTAGGTTGTTTTTGGTTCTTACAAGAAAATAAATTGTTAAAGTGATTTTTGTCCAAGTCTAGGGACTTTGAGGTCCCCACGGGTTTGCCTTATTGTGGTCCAAATGATTTTGTTTTATTTATTTGAATTAGTTTATATTTATAATGAGTAAAAAATGAAATGATTTTTGAAAATAAATTGGTGTTTAAGTGCATGACAAGAATCATGATGGTTTAAGTGTTCAAATATGTAAATTTTGGACTAATTGTTCTTGAATTCATTCGGCCAATTATTGTAAGTGTACTTAGGAAATTTTGTTTTATGAAAACAAACTTGTAAGTTGATGCTTTAAAATAGTTATGTTGATTTAAGTGTTGAATTTCCTAGTTTATTTCTCCTTGCTTTATGATTCGGTCAAAACATGCCTAGAAGGGTAAGTGAATTAGAGTGTTTGAAAACTTACAAATTTTCTTAAATTCTCTTTGTTTGATTCGGATAGGCATGGAAAAACTAATCAAATGACTTTTATTTGCTTAAGTGTGAATTCCTTAGTGATAATTGAAAATGACTGATTGGATTTAAGTGTTTAAGAATTGTAAATTTTGGTTTAGTTGGAAATGCACAATTCGGCCATGTATGTTTATGAACTCAAATGATTTTTGTTTCTAACAAATGACTATGTATGTTGATGCTTTGAAGAAAAGGAGTTGATTTAAGTGTTGAGGCATGTGAAATTTGAATTACTTTTCCTTGTTCAATTTGGTTCCTATGTGTTTAAATAAGTGAATATGAAAGTGTTTTGAGTTGGATTTGTTGTATGATTAATCTAAAGTTAGTCAAGTAATTGTATGTTGAAGTAGTAGTTGAAAAATAGGTATTTGAATGCCTTAGAGAGTGTTATGAAACAAATTGATTCTTGGTTTGTTTTAGTACACCATTCGGTTTTGCAAGGTTCTTAGGGAATAAGTTTATTTGATACATGCTAAATGTTACTTGAATATGCTTTAGTGACTTTAAATTGATTAGGAAATTGTTTAGGAATTTTATTGAGTTAAGTCTTGGTTTGATGATTGATCTTGTAATCTTAAGGGTCTTACTTGTGCAATGTTTGCATGAAAAGTGCTGGTACTTGTTTGTTTAGCTTAAGATTTTGTCGCTGTCTTAATGAGACTAATTTAAATGCCTCTAAAATTTTGGTATAATTTTTAGGATTAATTTATTAATTTTTCAAGAATTGTTTAATATGGGCATAAACTAACAATAAACATAAGATAGTGATAAAACCTTACAATATACCCTTGTTACTGATATAAGATCATTATTAACGATAAAGTTAGAATAACCAAATAACAAAATAAGAGAACCTGAAGCCAAGATGGTTGAAACCATATTAATTGGCTATAAGAACACTTTATCCCTTTCCACCTGCATCGATACCATTTAAAATTAGCCAAAAATATATGAAAGCAAACATTCTAACCACTGAGTTCAAACCACTGAGAATTTTTATCAAATATGTGGTGTGCAATATTTTCAGTGTCTCACAAATATAAAAATATTATTCAGTTACACAAATCTAAACAATAAAAAAAAACTTAGAATCTCACCTTCATCACAAATCCAAACTTCACTTCAACCATACTGTTCAACTATGATCTGCAATAACATAATGTGATTTACCATATAAAAGCTATTCTTTGAATTAGAACTATAATTGCATTTCTAAACTGTGAAAAAATAATAAAGGTTTGAACTTTAGCCCCTTTTGTCCTGTATATTCAAAGATAACCAACAAAAATGAATATAAAATAATTACCACTCTTAGAGCCTTCTTTTCTTCATTCACCAATTCGTGCCATCTTTGAATTAGAACTATAATTGCATTTCTAAACTGTGAAAAAATAATAAAGGTTTGAACTTTAGCCCCTTTTGTCCTGTATATTCAAAGATAACCAACAAAAATGAATATAAAATAATTACCACTCTTAGTGTAACACCCCAATTTGGACGTAGAATTTTCATAAAAATTTGCGACATTTTTTTTATATAACCTTTCTAAAACATTTCCTTTTAATTTATTCTGAAAAGATTAACTTTAACTAATATACATTACTTAGATTTGTTTACAAAATATCCGAGATGTTATTCTATTCAAAACTGAGACATTATCATTACACATTCCAAAACTCCTTTCCTTAAAATATTATTTCCTCTAAGGATTAATTGCGGAAAACATTTGATTACCTTTTTTAAAAATTCGACAAAAGACTTCAATTGAGAAGTAAAAGAATTTATTCTTATAATCGAGTAATTACATCAATTCAATTGGTTTACAAAAAGGTCGCGGCCCCTAAGGTCATGACATTTGATACAATAAAATACTGAATAAAAGTTCTATGCTAATACTAGAGATTACATCAGTCCTATCAGAGCAGACAGACTCAATCTAACTATTGAGGCCTAAGACAAACATAAAACTTCTTGTTGTCGTTGCTCTTCCATTACTGATGTCGCATCTGGGTCGAACTTCCACTGACGATCAGCTCCAGATCAAAGTCTCAAACACATGCCATCCAATCAACTTTGTAACATCCCTTATTTTTGTCCCAAGTTTTATGAGGAAAACCAATAGTAAGCCATGGGTAGGAGTTAAGAGTAGTGTCTTAGAGTTAGAATTTGTCAAAATAGGAGTTTTCAAAGGAGTAATCGATTACCTACAGGGTGTAATCGATTACATGCTCTCTGGTGAAATCACACAAAAGTTGCATTAAAAGTAATGGATTACTTGGACAAAGTAATGGATTACTTGGGCAAAGTAATGGATTACTTGGTGTTTTTTTGTGAAGTAATCGATTACATTGAAGGAGTAATCGATTACTTGGCCTCTGAAAATCATACTAGAATTGTTGCATCAAAGGAAGTAATGGATTACTTCAAGTAAGTAATCGATTACTTCAGTAAAAATCTGGAAAAAAAATAAACATGCGTGGACCACACGTTCTTAGCCTTCCCCTCCAAGCCAAACTTTCTCAGCCACACAAAGGGACTTGGTGGCCAAGTTAAAAACAAAAGAAAGAAAAGAAACACAAGTTTCTCTTTCTTCCTCCTTCTTCTACGTCTTCTTCCTCCTCCTCCCCAAGTGTAACATCCCAAATTTTAATTCCAAGAGTAATTAGGAAGATCTAAGTTAGAAGTTATGAGGAAAACCATAGGAAACCAAGGATAGGAGTTAAGGGTAGTGTTCTAGAGTTAGAATTTGTCAAAATAGGAGTTTTTAGAGAAGTAATCGATTACCTGCAGGGTGTAATCGATTACATGCTCTCTGGTGAAATCATACAAAAGTTGCATTAAAAGTAATCGATTACTTGGGAAAAGTAATGGATTACTTGGGCAAAGTAATGGATTACTCAGGCACAGTAATCGATTACCAATGCTCTGGTGATTGTATGATGCTGCAAAAATAATCGATTAATTGGAGGAAGTAATCGATTATTTTGGCAAAATAATGGATTACTTTGGGAAAGTAATCGATTATTTCAGGTCTGATGCAGAAAAAAAATAAAGTAAGGGCAAAAACGTATTTTCCACCCTTCCTCCCCTTATTTCAGCTACTCATCTTCCTCTCTGTAACATCCTACTTTTATACTTTAAGAAAATACTTTAATTTAATATTTATTTATGAAAATATTCGGGGTTTATAAAAATTTCGACAGAGTTTCCTTTAAAAATTGGACTTTCCCCGAATAGACTTAAACCTGTCAGTCCAGAATAGTTTTTAATTCGAAATAAATAATACTATGACATACTTTAAAACTTAGCGAAATAAAGAATGTACATATAAATCTACAATTTCACAAAATGCTTAAACGAAATAAAATCATTAATTACAATTATATTTACAAAACCTACTTATTACAATATAAACCTATAAATGGTTGCCCTACTATTGGGACCGTGAGGTCACCCTAACAATATACTCTCCGAAGGAGAGTATCACTTTCTCGGCCTTGATCTTCACATGTGCCTGTCTCCTTGGTGTACCTAATATGTCCACTGTAAGGGTGAGTACTTTGAAATCTAGATCAAAGAAAACGTTTAAAAACAGTAATAAATCATAAAGAGGCATACTCATACACAAACAATAACAGTTATACAATTCACAATTCAATTAGCAAATAAAACACCACAACACTATTCAGTTTAAGAACTTTAAATATAAAGGGTATAATACTTTAATATAATACTATAATGCACAATCACATGGTTATGCCCTGCTAACGTCACACTTAGGTGATTTAATCCTTAAATCCGATATTAAACATTTCATTTCAATTTAAACACTTTAACACTTTTGATCGGATTCGAAGAATTAAAACATCTATACAATGCATTCATACTTTCCCTTTCACTTTCACACTTTAACTTTTAACACTTAACACTTTTAACGATTGGGTACATTGTGCTTCACATTCTCCCCGAAGGAGGGTTCCTCACACAATGTACCTATACACTTTTAACACTTTAACTTTTAACACTTTTAACAATTGGGTACATTGTGCTTAACATTCTCCCCGAAGGAGGGTTCCTCACACAATGTACCTATACACTTTCCCTTTTCCATAACAATAATAACACAACCACCTCACAACCCCCCTCCACTCTGGGGAAAAACCGACCAGGAGGGAGCATTTCTCAACCCCTGTTTGGGTGCTTCACCTCCACTTAGGAAGGTCCCTCGCTCACCCGCTTGCACAATACGTCACACTCCTCTAGGGTAGTGTTAACAACGTACAATCTGGATTGATTTGCCCAGATTGGCTCTAGCAGAAATCACTATCACTGGCCAAAAGGAGCCAAAGTAAATAGAATTACTATGGTTTGGTCGGACCAATCCCCAACACGGGTGGCGAACCCATGTCCTTTGGAAGATCAAAGTCCCCCATAGTAATTCCTAACATTTACTCTTGTCCTCATCAATCACAAAGCGACATATGTTTTTCCCCGACTCCTAACGTCCACCTTTTCACCATGCATGATCCAATATTCTAAGTGTTTCTCAATTGAATTTAAGACCCTCTTTATTCTTTAGAAAATGTCATTTAATTGGTTTAAACTCAATTGAGAAATACTTGGCCCTATTTAATGCATAACTATATGAATGTCATTTACAATTTACTTATATACACTTTAATAATATTAATACAAACAATATCAATCAACAATCAGTCGACATACTCGGGTATGTCTCAGGGACTGTAATTTAAATCACCTTCCTAGGGTTCTTCACTTCCTACTTTAACAATTCACAAAATCAGTTAATATAACATATCCCTAAAACTTAGAGTTTCTAACTATACTCTACCCTCCTAACCACCAACCTAACCAATCAATAATATACCCAATTATAACTTTATTACTATAAATAAAACCTTCCTCTAATACTAGACCAAAGTATACCCCTTACCTCTTGGAGGGAAGAGGAGAAAGAGAGAAGTTGAGGGAGCACCAACACCCACTCCAGTCCAAGATCCTATGTGCTTCCTCTCTTGATTCCTATGACTCCTCAAGCTCCTAGGATGGATTTGAGCCTCCAATGACCAATTTCACACTTTAGGGTTTAGGGTTCAATTTGGGGGTTTTGTGGGAATGAGGGGAAATTGAAATTGAGAGAGGGAAATCCATGAGGGAGTAATGGGGAATTGATTTGGGGGTTTGATTTGGTGTTCTTTGGTGACGAATTAGAGAAATCAAAAGCCCTAGGTGAAGAAGAGAAGAGAGAGTCGTGTGAGAGGAGAGAGAAAATTTTGTGAAAAATGAGTTAAAAACGTGTTTTTAAGCTGATCTGACAGTGGTTAATCGATTAACAAAAGTGGTTAATCGATTAACCCATGTAAATTTGGCTTAGAACAGCATTCAGACCTTAAATCGATTAACCACCTGCTTAATCGATTAAGTCGTGAGCATCATTCGGTCTTAATCGATTAATGCCGCAAGGGGTGAAAATCTTAATCGATTAACTCAAGGCTTAATCGATTAACTGGGTTAGTCCACCATTCCTTTGAACTTCAAAGTGTCATAACTTTTTTGTTAACCGTCGGATCTTGCTCAAATTTTGAGGCAAGCTTCCTAAGACACTTATCTTAATATCCAACGGTGGAATTTGGGTTTAGAGCTATGGATCTTTTATTCTTAATTTCCTAAAGTCCTATGCTCTTAATCCTTAAATAACATTTCTAAACCACAATCATAACCTAACACATTCCTTTCTCTTCACTCTAAACCTATTCTAACTTACTTCTATTTCATATAAACCCACTCTAAGCTAACTACTACACTCTAAGAACTTTAACACATACTAATTCGAATACCAACTGTCGTTTCTAAACAAAATCGACACTTAAGAATACTAAGGCACTCATCGAAATCCTACTCACTAATGCACCTAATCACATAGCAAATTTGGGGATATTACAATTCTCCCCCACTTATATGAATTTCGTCCCCGAAATTCAGCTCACTTCAAAGAAAGGAGGTTATAAAACTATATGCTCGATTGAACAAGGGGTCTTAGCCTACTTTGGGATAGGTACGACCTTGGGGATTCACTCCCCCACTTAGGATGCAACTCCGATTGGATTTCTTTACTAGGTCTACTGGATTGCTATTGAGACTTTCGCCAAAAAGTCCCACTTAGTTCTTAAGGTTCAAAACGTAAAGTTCGGAGCCTAGGGGCAATACCTGTTACAACAGACCTACTTAG
This sequence comes from Crotalaria pallida, assembly GCA_037953625.1. Taxonomy (NCBI): domain Eukaryota; kingdom Viridiplantae; phylum Streptophyta; class Magnoliopsida; order Fabales; family Fabaceae; genus Crotalaria; species Crotalaria pallida. Next base: position 25,321,495 of record CM075654.1, read on the forward strand.
TCCTATAACCAACACTACCTAACATTATTCAACAAAATCTAAGCATCCAACTTTCACAACACATATTCATACACAATACAGATTAAGATAATCAAAACACAAAACATTTATCATTTAAGAAAAGTCAATGTCAAAATTAAAATTTCAAACATAAATTAAAGAAAATCAAATACAGAAAAAGGCATCGAAGTATCATGATATATATATATAAAGAGTTTCATTTTAAAAATCAAATACAATTTAATTAAACGATCATCATTTAAATTTTATTAAAGAGTGCATCCCTTAAAAGAAAAGCAGAGTATCGATTCAACACAAAGAAGTAAAACAATCCATACACACCAGAGGGAGCTTTGCATTGAAGAGAAGAGAAGGGTTGGGAAAAGTTGCAATTGGCAAGACTCCCTTAGGATCACAATAATTATGATTGGTGTACAGATGAAAATAAGGTTTTGAAAGGAAATAGTTAAATGCATCGGCTTTCCAAAACAAATGTAAACATTCATTGAGAAACTTAAATAGTTGAATACTATATATATGTATCCATAGTGAAATTGGAAATATATATTTTCAAGGCATGTGATAGAAAACACATTTAAATTTCCGTAGGGAGTAGTTCATATATATATAAAAGAAAGAATTTGGGATGTCCAAACATTCCAAGTGTCGAATATATAAAGGACACCTTATGAAAGTTAAGATTAAAAGGTAACTTGGACGTAAATAGAGTTGAAACATAAAGGTTATTAGGAAAAATAGACACAGGGTTTATCATTGAAAAATTAATCTAAGGGAGATTGATAAAATAAATTAAAGGTGTTACATAACTATATACATTTCAATCATAGGTATAGAAAATAAGTTGTTGTTTTCCATTACAAGTTTGTCACTTGTAAGTTTTTCTCTAAAAAGGTTACTTTGAAAAATATAGACATACTAGGGAAAAACGGAATTTTAAAACTACCATGTGAGGAAACACAAGGCAATGAACTTTGAAAAATTCATTTGGTAATTAATTAATAGATGTTAATATAGTATTCTTTTAAAATCATTTTCAATAGAAGGTAGAAGATAGTCTTAGTCAAAAATTGATTTAAAACAATACATATATATATAGTACTTAAAAGAATTTGAAATTTGAGGATTACCCAAAATCATAAGAAAAGGTTCATGAAAATAATTGGACTTAACATATAGTCCTAATAAGTTTAAAAATCGTAAATACATATATATAAAAGCCCAGCGTTCGAAAACATTTTAAAAACTCGCTTCCTTTATGCACATCTATATGCCTACACAACTATGTCCGAACTCTAGGACTCACTAAGATCGAACCTAGCTTCTATCACTCAGTCTATGAAGGAAACTATTGAGGTTCTATACTCGATCTAAAAGGGACCCTACGATGCAAGACTCCACTATCCGACACTCACGATTTCTCCTAAGGTTTAAGGTTTCCTAATTGGTTCCTTAGGCTTAAAGATCGCGCAACTAAGACTTGTCCTTAAATCCTAGTTAAGACTTTCCTATTACTAACTAGACTTTGGTTTTACGACTCTTATAATGGATGTTGAGACTAGAACTTGGACATTCACAAACTACATTCCATGGAAGAGTTAATGATGGTTTGAAAATAGTTTGCACTTCCGGAATACAGTTTGTTCAATCGACACAACAAATTCCTTGGAGTTCTATATGAACTTGAAGGAAAAAGGGATAACATCCATTACCCTGGTTTGGGTTCTAAACTAGACTCTAATTCTAGGGTAGCTGCATTACCTTTAACTTACCTCATTACCTTCGATTCACATTTCCCACTTCCACATTAAATAGAAACAATAAATTACCAATTTCTGTGTAAAAGGTTTGGTACTTGGTGATAAAAGAGTTTTCAAGAATTTGCATTTTCTTTAAAACAAGGAAGAACACTTTATACCTTTGTAAATTCTTTTCATTTTGAAACTTAAACAAAATTATCGTTTAGAAAAAGACATGTCAAGCACTATAGTTCAAATTATTCATACAAGTTTTCAAAATCATTTCACATCCATTTGAAATTGATTCTGAAGCTTGAGGATTCCTTTGACAAAGAAAATAAGAACCCTCTATAGTCATCAAACTCAAATAAAAGGAACAGATTTATGGTTAAAAAGTTTCAATGTCATTCACTCTCTTTAAATTCTAGTGAATGCCTTTCCTCTCATTTTAGTTTGAAAGTTCAAATTGACTTATGTCGCCTTCATTGAATTCCTATCAATTGATAATTGGTGTAACTTAAAAGTAAATTACACTATCATTCAATTAGTTAGGAATTCTCATTGTGAATAAAATTTTCTTAAAAATCAGTGTTGTGACATTCAATCAATTATCAGAGTTTGAATCAATTCCATACTTTGAAAAATATCAAAATATTACTGTACTTGACATTCATTTCAAATCGTAGTACTAATACTTTTCGAAAATAAAGTCTTGGAAAATTATGTTGCAAAAGCATTTCATACCATAAAAATCAGAGTACATTTATCACCAAAATATGATGTGGAAATGTAGAAGGCAATTAGGTTCTACTATGACTACACTTAGTAATCACAGTTAAAGGCAACTACAATGGGTTAACACCTATTCACTTCCGCTGTGCATTCTGATGAAGAATGCTCGAAGTGTAGAAACTAGACAACTTCTAGTACCGATCCTATACTTAGACTTAGAAAATAAATCCAACAATTATTTGATTAGATTCAAGGACTCAGCGATTTCATCTGTCAATGAATACAAAATGCGAGGGATCCATCCCGATTCTATATTGCATTGGAGACAAAATTGTTTTCGTGCTACTTGAGTTCCAATCAAATAAAGAATGACTCATCTTCGATTCAAAAGAAGGCCTTGAGATTTCGTGTTAAAGCGAAATCGCAATCCCTTGTCATATTTGAAATAGACATGATTAATTCAAAACTAAGAGTTAGTCCTTCCCGGTGGGGTAGCAATTTCATGCTCTGTCCCGTTGGGAGTTTTCTTTTCCCTTAGTCTCTACTTTCTGTCCATTTCTAATTACAACAAAGTTATGCTTTGAAAAATTTAGTTAGCCCACTTTAAATTGAAGATACACTCCTATGATTACTAAACTATGACTCACCCTAATAAACTATACGCGTTCCTGCTTACGATGCATGCATGAAACACTAATGTGCACTTCTTAATCAACTACCTATTAGTTACTCTCATGTGGAGTAACTCATTGGGAGTAGGAAAATCCATACTCCGGGCCGAGGATTGCAACCATTGCTCTGATACCATAATGTAACATCCTACTTTTATACTTTAAGAAAATACTTTAATTTAATATTTATTTATGAAAATATTCGGGGTTTATAAAAATTTCGACAGAGTTTCCTTTAAAAATTGGACTTTCCCCGAATAGACTTAAACCTGTCAGTCCAGAACAGTTTTTAATTCGAAATAAATAATACTATGCCATACTTTAAAACTTAGCGAAATAAAGAATGTACATATAAATCTACAATTTCACAAAATGCTTAAACGAAATAAAATCATTAATTACAATTATATTTACAAAACCTACTTATTACAATATAAACCTATAAATGGTTGTGTGACACCCTTCTTGATTATCCAAAAATAATATAGTACTTAAGCTATAATAATGGATAATATATGGACTTGTGATTATTAAGAAAATGTGAAAATACAATTTTCTTTGAAAAGCGGGTGCACAAACTAAAACTTGGAATTCTTGGAGAAGAAATTCGAAATCATTTGAAACAATTATATCGAGTTCGACAAGTTCTAAAATCTTTTAGTGAATTGGGTAACCTTCGTATCTTGAAATCATATTTATGTAATAGAAAATGAATGAAGCTACCCCTTGCTTTAATTGATAAACGGATACCATCGGATACTTTTCACAGCCGAACTCTTAAATAGATTAAATCAGAGTAAGCGGAAATTATAGGACTATGCAACTAGTAATAATATCAAACATAGATTTTATATATGAAAAGAGCCATGTCTACATAGTCCCATCATCAGTCTCCAAGAACCATATACAAGTCCATCACAGATCTACATCCTCATATAACCATAGTCTAGAGTACTCAAAAGTATATCTACATAATATATACATAACAAAATATGGACTCTAGGAGTGGTCACGTAGATCCGGCAGCATCAGATGTAGTAGTAGTGATAGCAGTAGTCTCCAAGGAACATAAGTAGTAAGGTAGTAGTAGCATCATCATCAAAGCATCAACAGCAGCAAAGTATCCTCCACAGCCTCCACACATCGGATCCACTGATCCTCATCACATACCATATGCACATACCTAGGGGTCATCGTCCCTCCCATCACTCCCAGTAAAATGCACGACAGGCTCGCCTCCGCTCTCGTCCTCCACCGGATCCTCCTCGATCTCATTCGAGGGAGAGTGTACCCTACCACTGCGTACAGGGTCAGGTGATGGTGAGACCCTGACTGGGCTCCTCGAATCAGAAGGGGGAGTCTCCTTGCGGACGACTCTAGAAGAAAAAGGGTGTGAGCGGGTAGGTTGAAAATAAAAACTGTGATATGAGCGAGCTGGTCGTGTGGGAGGTGGTCCATGGTAAGTATAAAAGAGGGGTACGTGCATAGTGTACATGATGGGAGTCCTAAATCTACGAGGATGAAACCGGACCATCGAGTTGGGATGGTAGAAGATAACCTCTACCTCTCCCTCGAAGACTGCTCGGTGATCCTCGTAGATCCATATGCCACTAAAAAGTGGCCGGATCTCGATGCAAGCGATGTAACGTGACATCACCTACAAGGGCATAGGGGTAAGCATTTCTATACACATAATCAACAGAGTATAAATTTGCACAATATGAATATGTAAATATGCAACAATGAACAACAATCACATTTAGCACTTAGCAGTTATTGAATGCAATTAGGATGCTCATACTTGTTTCATTTATCACACTTAATTCAAATGAGTGGCATGATGCATGAATCTAGCTCTCATGCCTATCTCCATCATTCTATGTCACTCTTTGACGTCCATCCCTGACAACCCAGCACTCACCAGTGCGTTGTATTCCTAGTTATACAACAGTTCGTACATTCACCAAGAATGTACACGACAAGCTTGGAATCAATGCCACCCGAGCAATGTTATAACGTGCCACCCGAGCAACGTACCGTCATCCAAACGGCCCATCATCCAAATGGTATAACCGTATCGGCATCCACTCAGCCGACCACGTCAACGACGTGTCATCAAGTAAGCGTATTGGCACTCCCAGAGGCCCTCCTCATGTTACCACAACATGATAAATGACTTACCATCCAAACTTCAAATGAATGCATCATTTTTAAGATTGAAGGAAATTGATTAATATATTACATGCCACCTAGGCACATTCCGTCATCCAAACGGACCGTCATCCAAACGGTGTATCCATATTAATCAATTCCTCTTAAGTTCAGATCCCTTGGATTATGGTTATGAAATCCTTAATCAATTGAGTTAGAATTGAAAATGGTGTTTCTCAGGTTCTGGGTAAATTACTCGAGTATCATTCAGCATACTCGAGTGTTTTTCAACTTTTCCAGATTACTCGAGTGTACTTAGGGTTACTCGAGTGTTCATGACTTTCTGAGGATTTGGGTTTCAAATTCAATAAATTACTCGAGTAGTTCATGGGTTACTCGAGTGTTCATCATGATTTCCAGAATACTCGAGTCACCCCTGCATTACTCGAGTGGTTTGCCTTAACATGTCCTCAGGTCTTGCTCGATACTCGAGTACCAGACACAATACTCGAGTGTTCTTGCTCAAATTACATTGTTTTACAAACGTTTTACTCGAGTACCTGGTCTAATACTCGAGTGTTTCGCAGCCGAAAACACTGAAATCTTAGTTTCAACATACCATTTTCATTTCTACTCATTTCCAGTCCATTCCAAGGATCAACAGAGTTAACATATCATACTTTGAACATGCGACAACATTCATTTCATATCAAATAACAGATTTGACAGAGAATCAACCATTAATGCATAAAATACTCAATTTGGCAACTCAATACCTCAAATTGCAAAATAAACATCACAATCATGAAACAATGGTCATTTAAGCTTGCATGCATGATTTAGAACTTGCTCAACACAGTTTTAGAGCATGACTTGGTCTCCAAACCAAAGTTCCTATTCAATCTAAGCCCTTAGAGCCTCTTGGTGGCTCTCTAATGCATTTAATGGAATTTAAACTCTATCTAGTGTACGAAATTTACTTCCCCTTACCTCTCAGACGTGTTCCAACCAAGAATTTCCAAGAGAAAGCTCTCCAACCCCAGGAATCACTTTGAGCTTCACATGCAAGACGGTTTCGAGTGCAGCACCAAAATTGAATTGGTTCACACATGAAACAGAGATAAAAATTGGGGATTTTAGTTTTCCTAGACTCTATGCAACATAAACTAACTAGAGAGATTGAATTGAGACTCATAGGATTCGTGAGCTTACCATAAATCAGAATCAAAGTGAGCCCCTAGAACCACTTTGACAGATAACAGTCTCAACTTCCAAGCTCCAAATCTTCCACCACACTCACTCAATCCTCACGATTTTAGTGTCTATACAAAGCTCGTGATGTGAGCTTTGTATTGGTGTATAATTTATCACTCAGATCAGCACACAGAGGAAGAATCGAATGAAACGATTCAAGAACCCTAACACACTAACTCTTCTTCAATTTGGCAAAATGGGTTGCTTAATCCGTCAACCACGGCTTAAATACTTGGCCAAAACCTTCACGCAGCTCGACACGAAGACATTGAAGTGTTGAGGAAGACGATTTCGTGTCAACACACGAGAATCGTTGTTGGTGACTCACCAAATGCACTAACTCGTGCAACTCTGTCCAGAATACTCGAGTATTCCAAAAAATACTCGAGTAGTTTGCCCAGTTTTTTGAAAAATAATTATTTTATTTAGTTTCCCTCCAAAATCTTTCCTATATTTGCTTCTAGGTCCCAACCCAGGGACTAATATGCAAAAATATCTATTTCATGCATAAATATATTTATTAAAATAAATTCTAATAATATAAACACAGGTTTTAATCAAAGATTAAAAATAGAAATAATTAATTATAATAAACTTTATAATTAATATTCCATTAATCCAGGATTAAAATTTTGGGATGTTACAAGTTGCCCTACTATTGGGACCGTGAGGTCACCCTAACAATATACTCTCCGAAGGAGAGTATCACTTTCTCGGCCTTGATCTTCACATGTGCCTGTCTCCTTGGTGTACCTAATATGTCCACTGTAAGGGTGAGTACTTTGAAATCTAGATCAAAGAAAACGTTTAAAAACAGTAATAAATCATAAAGAGGCATACTCATACACAAACAATAACAGTTATACAATTCACAATTCAATTAGCAAATAAAACACCACAACACTATTCAGTTTAAGAACTTTAAATATAAAGGGTATAATACTTTAATATAATACTATAATGCACAATCACATGGTTATGCCCTGCTAACGTCACACTTAGGTGATTTAATCCTTGAATCCTTTATTAAACATTTCATTTCAATTTAAACACTTTAACACTTTTGATCGGATTCGAAGAATTAAAACATCTATACAATGCATTCATACTTTCCCTTTCACTTTCACACTTTAACTTTTAACACTTAACACTTTTAACGATTGGGTACATTGTGCTTCACATTCTCCCCGAAGGAGGGTTCCTCACACAATGTACCTATACACTTTTAACACTTTAACTTTTAACACTTTTAACAATTGGGTACATTGTGCTTAACATTCTCCCCGAAGGAGGGTTCCTCACACAATGTACCTATACACTTTCCCTTTTCCATAACAATAATAACACAACCACCTCACAACCCCCCTCCACTATGGGGAAAAACCGACCAGGAGGGAGCATTTCTCAACCCCTGTTTGGGTGCTTCACCTCCACTTAGGAAGGTCCCTCGCTCACCCGCTTGCACAATACGTCACACTCCTCTAGGGTAGTGTTAACAACGTACAATCTGGATTGATTTGCCCAGATTGGCTCTAGCAGAAATCACTATCACTGGCCAAAAGGAGCCAAAGTAAATAGAATTACTATGGTTTGGTCGGACCAATCCCCGACACGGGTGGCGAACCCATGTCCTTTGGAAGATCAAAGTCCCCCATAGTAATTCCTAACATTTACTCTTGTCCTCATCAATCGCAAAGCGACGTATGTTTTTCCCCGACTCCTAACGTCCACCTTTTCACCATGCATGATCCAATATTCTAAGTGTTTCTCAATTGAATTTAAGACCCTCTTTATTCTTTAGAAAATGTCATTTAATTGGTTTAAACTCAATTGAGAAATACTTGGCCCTATTTAATGCATAACTGTATGAATGTCATTTACAATTTACTTATATACACTTTAATAATATTAATACAAATAATATCAATCAACAATCAGTCGACATACTCAGGTATGTCTCAGGGACTGTAATTTAAATCACCGTCCTAGGGTTCTTCACTTCCTACTTTAACAATTCACAAAATCAGTTAATATAACATATCCCTAAAACTTAGAGTTTCTAACTATACTCTACCCTCCTAACCACCAACCTAACCAATCAATAATATACCCAATTATAAATTTATTACTATAAATAAACCCTTCCTCTAATACTAGACCAAAGTACACCCCTTACCTCTTGGAGTGAAGACGAGAAAGAGAGAAGTTGAGGGAGCACCAACACCCACTCCAGTCCAAGATCCTATGTGCTTCCTCTCTTGATTCCTATGACTCCTCAAGCTCCTAGGATGGATTTGAGCCTCCAATGACCAATTGCACACTTTAGGGTTTAGGGTTCAATTTGGGGGTTTTGTGGGAAAGAGGGGAAATTGAAATTGAGAGAGGGAAATCCATGAGGGAGTAATGGGGAATTGATTTGGGGGTTTGATTTGGTGTTCTTTGGTGAGGAATTAGAGAAATCAAAAGCCCTAGGTGAAGAAGAGAAGAGAGATTCGTGTGAGAGGAGAGAGAAAATTTTGTGAAAAATGAGTTAAAAACGTGTTTTTAAGCTGATCTAAAAGTGGTTAATCGATTAACCAAAGTGGTTAATCGATTAACCCATGTAAATTTGGCTTAGAACAGCATTCAGACCTTAATCGATTAACCACCTGCTTAATCGATTAAGTCGTGAGCATCATTCGGTCTTAACCGATTAATGCCACAAGGGGTGAAAATCTTAATCGATTAACTCAAGGCTTAATCGATTAACTGGGTTAGTCCACCATTCCTTTGAACTTCAAAGTGTCATAACTTTTTCGTTAACCGTCGGATCTTGCTCAAATTTTGAGGCAAGCTTCCTAAGACACTTATCTTAATATCCAACGGTGGAATTTGGGTTTAGAGCTATGGATCTTTTATTCTTAATTTCCTAAAGTCCTATGCTCTTAATTCTTAAATAACATTTCTAAACCACAATCATAACCTAACACATTCCTTTCTCTTAACTCTAAACCTATTCTAACTTACTTCTATTTCATATAAACCCACTCTAAGCTAACTACTACACTCTAAGCACTTTAACACATATTAATTCGAATACCAACTGTCGTTTCTAAACAAAATCGACACTTAAGAATACTAAGGCACTCATCGAAATCCTACTCACTAATGCACCTAATCACTTAGCAAATTTGGGGATGTTACACTCTCCCCTATCCAAATCACGATCTCCTCTCTTTCTCTTCCTCTTCTTCTCCTTCTTTTTTCTCTCCATCGTTTCTCTCTTCTTCTCCCTCTCATACGCATTGTTTCTTCATCTTCCACCCAAACCACCACCAAATCTCCACCAACACCCATTAATAACCAAGCTTCCACCTTCAATCCTTCTTTCATGGTGGCCCATCTTCTTACTCACACCTTCTTTTTAATTCCTTCTCTCTCCTTCATGGGTCTCTCTTCCTCCATGGCCTTCTCGCTGCGAACACTCTCATCTCAAGCTTCTTCTCAAAAGGTGAGACCCCTTTTAAGTGAAAATGTTTGATAGTAAAAGAGAATAAAATGTGATTCTTTGGGAACCTAAGCCGGATCCCTTAGGAATTCAAAGAATTACATCCTATAAGTGTGGCACGTTTGTAAGTAGAAAAACTTCAAAAGTGCAATTGATTCTTGTTTAAGGGATGCAAATTCCAAGTCTTAAGTTAATTAAAGGCTAAAGTTTCTTACATAGGAAATCTTACTAATTAATAACGGAGTGCATAAACTTAAGCTGGACAGCGAGGGCTATTACCACTGATGGAATGTAGTGTCGGAACTGGCCAATCCGATGTTGCATTTGTCGGGAGGTGACGTCGTCGAAATCTAGAAGTTTGTGCATCATCGTGAATTAGTATTTGATTCCCTGTGTATAAAACTTATGTGTTGATTCTTTTATGTTTGTTTGCTTTGCTAAGTGTTTTGTGTGTGATTTTAAAGTGTAATTGTTGAGTAATTTGGTGTCAAAGTAATTGAATCGGGATTAGAAATGGAACCGCATGGAATAAATAAATTGTGAATCCCGAATACTAATCCAACCAAGTGATTAAGGTCACGTTGATTCGATTAGTATTTAAGAGAAACGAAAAAAATAGGGTTTATACTAAATTACTAAGCGGTTCTGTAACTAAACTTGATTCAAGTGAATGTGGCATCAAATGAATATAGGCATTGAGAACTAACCGATTGGATTTAAACCACAGAACCATATTAATTTGAGTTTCAAATAAAACAAACCTTTTGCTTAATTAGAGAAGTGGTTCGAATTCAATTGAAAGGGGTTCTCGAAATATGCTTACATGTGGAATGGTGTAGTGTTAAAGTAAGTGGACAAAATTAGAAGTGGAATCATGAGAATAAAAATGAATTACTACTGGATTCTAATCTATCCGAATGACTCAGTCGGCGTCGGTTAGACTAAAATCCATAAAAACAACAAAAAACATATTTATTGAACTCATGGTTGATTCCACCACTAATTCGATTCTGGTGACTTTAATATTAATAGAAAGTCAAGTTGAAGCTTCTAATGATTGGATTTGAACCTCGAGTTTCTATAATAAAATTTTGTAACGAAAAGAGGTATCAGGATGGGGTTAAAATTCAACGTAGAAGTTCTTACCTCACTTTTGGTTACATCATTGGTAGTGCATAGGTGTATATGAAAAAGCCTATGTTTATGTGGAAGTAAACCTAAACTTTCGGACATGTTCTCAAAATAATTTGGGATTAATAACTTTTCAATTGCCCTCTTTATGTTTGAAATCCCAAAATTACTTCCTACTAAGCATTGGCTAAAAGGGTTGTTTTGAAAATGTGTTCTTGATGAACTGAATTTTGTTTGTGTGTTTGGTTGATATGTGTGCTTGATATGTCTTTGTGCCAAGTGAAGTTTTTACTTGATGCTTGGGAGTGTCTAAAATGAATTTCAAAAGTTTTGCACCGAACCACAATCATTCTAAATGGATCGTGAGATCGCACAACAAATTTTCAAGAACTAGAAAGAAAAACAAGGATTTCTAAGTGATCGATTAGTGAATTAACTTAATTGTGGTAACCAAGTCACACATCGATCAAATAGGAACCCTTATTATGCGACTCAAATCAATTCGGAATGAAAACTCAAATTTTAAACTTGAAGTAAAAAGGGAATGCAATTGTCTCAACTTTTGAAGATTAATTAAAATTAAATTTTTCCAAGTCCGAGGCACACTCCTTCTTTCTTTGAGTTTATTCATCTTGAGTGATTTGTCATTCTTTCATCTAGGATCTTATGAAATTAGATGAAGGTAGCTCATCATGGTAAGGTGCATGATTTAAAAGTTTTAGTGAATTTTCATATGAAAGTAATTGTTCCTCATCAAGAGAGGAACCTAAGTTGCGAAAGAAATTTTGTTTTTATAAATGTGCCATTGCTTTCTAAGTGTTCCACTAGTATGGGATCTTCTTCTTAAATTTCAAAATCCTCATACCTAGTGATTTTTCAAACCAAAGGTTTTAAAAGACGTATGTGTTTGTGGTTAAGTGTTTTTGGGTAACCAGGGTGTTTACATGAAATGAAAAACTAAGTTTTTGGGTTTAGGATTTTGTTTGACTTGGAAAATTTGGCTTAAACACCCCAAAGTGGAATCTTTGTTTCATGTAATACTTCAAGCTAATTGGAGCAAGTTATCATTTTTAAAGCAAAATGAATTTAAGGTGCTCTAATCGGTTTGACAATTTTACATAACCACGGGCTGAGTTTAAGTGATGTCCCATCAAATTTTGAAGCCGATTGGAGTTGTTTGCTATTTTAAATGGATTTGACATAGGTTCACCCCGACCATTACAAATCTTTTACAAAGTGGTCACAGGGTCAAAAGTGAATCTAATGAACTCTGAATTGACTTGAGAATTTACCATACTGTTATATTATGTTCAGGGATGATATCTTCCAATTCTTCAAAAACTTTGGGAAAATTGAATTTATAAAAGGAATTTTGGTTGCAAGCTATGCAAAAAACCTTTTACAAACGCTTTTTAAAATATGTGATGGTATTTGTGTATGTGTTTGTAGAGGTAAGTGTTAGTCCTAAGTTAGGCTAGGAATAGCTAGGAAGAAAGCCAAGTCGAGTCGTGTTTAGGTTAAGGTGTAAGATGTTGTGGACTGCTGTTGTGAATGTTTGACCCTTGATTGATGCTTATATGATTTATGTTTGTATGAATGATGGATGTGTTTGATTAGAGTTTAGGTCTAAGATATAAGTAGTAGATTTGGAGTTAGAGTATAAATCACCCCATAAGGTAATAGTATCTAGAACGTATTAGTGCCCATACCAATCTTGGAAGTAGGAATTCCGAAGGGAAGCCTACTAACCTTAGAAATCTGTTAGAGTCGTAGTCTAGAGGTTGACCCAAATTAAACCTTAGTCGGCACTCCTCAATGTTGACCTTAGAAATCCCAAGAGTATTGTGGCACATTCATGTTGAATGGTATGCCAATCCCAAGTGGGGGAGTAGACCTAAGATGAGTTAGTTGTGTAGCTTAGAAAACCTTTTCCGGGATGGTTCTCCAATTAAGGATTGTGAGCGGAATTTCGGGGACGAAATTCCAATAAGTGGGGAAGAATTGTAACATCCCAAATTTTAATTCCAAGAGTAATTAGGAAGATCTAGGTTAGAAGTTATGAGGAAAACCATAGGAAACCAAGGATAGGAGTTAAGGGTAGTGTTCTAGAGTTAGAATTTGTCAAAATAGGAGTTTTTAGAGAAGTAATCGATTACCTGCAAGGTGTAATCGATTACATGCTCTCTGGTGAAATCATACAAAAGTTGCATTAAAAGTAATCGATTACTTGGGAAAAGTAATGGATTACTTGGGCAAAGTAATGGATTACTCAGGCACAGTAATCGATTACCAATGCTCTGGTGATTGTATGATGCTGCAAAAATAATCGATTAATTGGAGGAAGTAATCGATTATTTTGGCAAAATAATGGATTACTTTGGGAAAGTAATCGATTATTTCAGGTCTGATGCAGAAAAAAAATAAAGTAAGGGCAGAAACGTATTTTCCACCCTTCCTCCCCTTATTTCAGCCACTCATCTTCCTCTCCCCTATCCAAATCACGATCTCCTCTCTCTCTCTTCCTCTTCTTCTCCTTCTTTTTTCTCTCCATCGTTTCTCTCTTCTTCTCCCTCTCATACGCATTGTTTCTTCATCTTCCACCCAAACCACCACCAAATCTCCACCAACACCCATTAATAACCAAGCTTCCACCTTCAATCCTTCTTTCATGGTGGCCCATCTTCTTCCTCACACCTTCTTTTTAATTCCTTCTCTCTCCTTCATGGGTCTCTCTTCCTCCATGGCCTTCTCTCTCTTCATACACCCACTCCCACCATAATTTACCCCAAGCATCCATACTCCTTTCCCAAGCCTCATATGTGGATCTAAGCTTGATGTTGGGTTAGATCCAACACACAAACACCTCCTCCCTCATTCCTTACCTTTGATGTCTCTCTCCCCCTCATGGAAGCTCTTTCTCTCTCCTAGGGCTTCTTTCTCTCTCCTCCAATCTTGAAGAATGGAGTGGAGATCGGTCTAGAGGATAGGAATCAAGGTAGATCCGGAGTAGATTTGGAGTCTTTGGAGCTTTGTGTGGGCTCTCTCCCTCTCTAAGGTAAGGGGAGTCACTTTTCCACACTTTGAGTTAGGGATAGTTGGGGTATATAATAGGATTTGGGCTAAGTAGTTGAATTGGGTTGTGGGTAGCAAAATAGCACCTGTCATAAGTGGGTTTAGGAAAAATGAATGTAATTTGATTTAAGTTAATAAGTTAATAATTTAATTTAATTGTCATACATTGATAAAAAATCCTATTATGTATGTTGTAAGTGTAGGAAGTGAAGAACCCTAGGGAGTTGACTTATATTTAAGCATGCTGAGACATACCTGAGTATGTCGATTGATTCTGTGAATATATGTGTTTGTTGATTGTTGTTATGTTTGCAATGTGTGTAAAATGAGTATATAAATGGCTAAGTGTTAACTAAGGAGGTAAATTAATAATGCAAGCTATTAGGTGGTAAGAGGATTAGTGGTCATAGGGAGATTTCAAGGAAAATGATAATGAATAAGTTTAGTTAGGATGTTTTGGAGTTGGGTTTAAGTTGTAGTTTGGAATGTATGCGTTTTGTGAATTATGTTGGCGTATAGAAATGGAACACAAATGATGATGATTATGTGAAGTGAAAATTGGGATGATGTAATTGTTTGAATGTAAATCCTTGCTGCTTGATGTAAATGGATATTAGAAATGTGTGCTTTGTGGTGAATGTGTTTGTGTTGTTAAGGACGGTTGAATTGATCATTGGGACATTGGGACACTAGGTGTTCCTGCTAGGTGTACAAACGCCCCATTAGGGCCTAGGTACCCGTCAGGCTAAAACGCCCCACTAGGTGTAAATGCCCCGTTAGGAGTCGATGTCCCAAAATGATCAATTCAACGAAAACTAAAAGACTGGAAAGTGTGAAAAGGACTAAAGTATGTAAATTGAATATGCTAAGGAATTTAATGAGTATGAGTAAAGATTATATGTATCAGTCCTAACGGGTGAGGCCTAGTGGGTGAAAGTCCTGATGGGTGAATAAAGTCCCTAATGGGTGTACAAACGCCCTAGCAGGAGCAACCAAATTACCTAGTGGTACAAACTAAAAGAATAAAGATCAAGGATTAAATATGAGTAAGCGTCCCGGTGCTCACTTAAGCTACGGCAATGTGAGGTCACGAGCAAAGTATAAGGTTGTGGCTTGGTGCTCACTCAAGCTACGGCAATGTGAGACCAAGATATAATAAGGGAAATGAAAATGATTTTTGGAATAAGTGAAAAAGTGAAGCATTTTGGTAGTCATGGCTTGGTTTGATTATGATGCCTAAGTTTTTATTATGTGCTCTTTAACTATCTTCTAATTCACTGTGTTGTGAAAAGGTCTCACCCTTATGTGGTTAACATTTTTAGGTGAATGAAGAAGAGCTTGAGAATCAGAGAGTGTCGCAGAGGAAAGTTACAGAAAGAAGGAAAATCATATGTGGCGCTACTCTTATTGTAATTGGAATACCCAATGTTGTAATGAAATTTGATTTAACAAAAAGAAATTTTAAGTTCCCCTTTGTATTTATTACATAAATTGAATGAATATTTTTAACTAAAAGTTGGGTGTTACACCAAGAGTTCTCTTCTTCTTCTTAAATCAACCAGGCTCATCAACCACCATCCCCACCACCATTCAAGCAAAGAAAACAACACACCCTTCACTCATTTCTTCACACATACTACACATACATATCTTCCTCTTCTCTCTCTAAAATTCGGTCCCCTCTCTCTTTTAGGGTTCCAAATCATTCATCATCCACCTTGCTCATCATCACCACCCTCCTCCATGGGAGCATGTATCTAGAGCAACCTCAAGTTTTCCCTCTCACTCGTGGTCCCTCTCTCTCTCTCTCTCTCCTGGAGCTTCTCTCCCTCCTCCAATCTTGAAGAACGGAGTGGAGATCAGGCAAGGGAGCTGGAATTCATGTAGATCAGGGGTGGATCTGTGACCTATGGAGCTTCTAGTGAGCTCTCTCCTTCTCTAAGGTAAGGGTCGTCTCTTTTCCATACTTTGAGTTAGGGATAGTTATAGTTTATAATAGAATTTGGGTTTAATAGTTAGATTGGGTTGTGGGTAGTAAATAAATAGTTGATCAGAGTTGATTGGGGTGATTGTTATGTTTTTGGTTGATTTTGTTAAATTATTGATAATGTTTATGTTAATTCTTTTTTAGATATTATTAAAGTAGGAAGTGAAGAACCCTAGGGAGCTGATTTATTTTGAGCACTCTGAGACATACCTGAGTATGTCGACTGGAATGTCTGATATTTGTGAGAATTGATTATGCAACTAAATGCTAATTTTGGAATATGAAACTAAATGTAAATACTTGGTGATATAATTGTTATTCATGGGTCTGTGTTGGAAATAGGTGAAATATATATATATATATATATTTTGTTATTGGAATTCTGATTGTGAACTTGGATTTGTGAATGGAAACTATACGAACTGGAATTTGAATGTGTATGGAAATTTGTATTGAGTAATGGACTGTAATTTGTGCTAAGAAATAATTAAGGGTAAAAGTTGAAGTATAATGGTAATTAAAAATATGAATGTATGTAGGCCTCTGACCTGAGGATGCATACATTTATATTGTGGCATGTATGTAGGCCTCTGACCTGAGGATGCATACATGTTTAAATGGGATAAATGTATGTAGGCCATTGACCTGTGGATGCATACATTTATCAAGTAATATGTTTAAATGGGATAAATGTATGTAGGCCCCTGACCTATGGATGCATATATTTATCAAGTAATATGTTAAAATGGAATGAATGTATGTAGGCCACTGACCTGGGGATGCATACATTCATAAATTGGCATGTATGTAGGCTTCTGACCTGAAGATACATACATGGTAAATAAAATGGGATGAATGTATGTAGGCCACTAACCTGGGGATGCATACATTCATCAAGTGGCAGGTATGTGGGCCTCTGACCTGAGGATGCATACACACTAAAAAGAAAAAGAGTAAACTGTCAATGAATAAAGGAAGATGATATGATGTGTATGCAGATCACTGATTTGTGGTTGCATACAGTGCATGTAGATCTCTGTCTTGAGGTTACACATAATGGAAAATGAATAAAGGAAACGAAAGATAGAAATGATAAGGAAAAGGGAAATAAAAATGAATAATGGTAATGGATATGGTTTTGTTGTGTATAATGCAAAAGAGAATGTGATGAATTGGTTGATCCCCGACTTGATTTAATTGTTATTCTTGAGTTTATATTATGAGCTTTATATTGTCTTCTGATTCACTGTGTTGTGAAAAGGTCTCACCCTTACTGGTTAACATTTTAGGTGATTGCTAAGGAGCTTGTGGATCAGAGTGGCGCAACAGAAGACTGGGAAAGAAGGAAACTTTATTTTTGGGTGCTACTATATTGTAAATGGATGCCCAAAAGTATTTGTAAACTTGATTCGTAAAAAGGAATTTTTAAGTACATTTTTTTGATTATAGATATTTTACTTACTATTTTCGCATATAAAATAAGGGTGTTACATTTATGGTATCAGAGCAGTTCCTTCCTTCCGACCTGAGGGAAGTGGTCCCAATCTCGCTGCGAACACTCTCATCTCAAGTCTCTTTTCCAGTGGTGAGACTCTTTTCAGTTGAAAATTTAATGTTAAGTGATTGAATAATGTGCCTTGAATGAGCGGAATGAGTTTATGTTTGCAAATGGGGATACTAATAATTGTAAAATTTTTGGAAAAGGGTGTATAAAAGTGGAAAGGAAAGTGAATTCTTTGGAACCTAAGCGAATCCCTTAGGTATTCAAGGAATCACATATTGTAAGTGTTTACTCGTTTGCAAACAGAAAACTTAAAAAGAGTGCAAATTAAATTTTGTTTAAGGATGAAAATTTTAAGTTTTGAGTTAATCAAAACTTGAAGTTTCTTACAAAGTAAATCCTGCTAATCAAAACGAAGTTCATAAACTCTAACTGGATGGCGATAGCTATTACCACTGATGGAATGTGGTGTCAGAACTGGCCAATCCGATGTTGCATTTATCGGGAGGTGACGTCGTCGAAATCCAGAAGCTTATGCATCATCGTGAATTAGTATCTGATTTTCTAAGTATGAAACTTTTGTGTTGGTTCTTTTACGTTTGATTATTTTTATATGTGCATTTATGTGTGGTTTCAATGTATGCTTGTTGAATAAATTGGTGTCAAAGTAATTGAACAGAGATTAGAAATGGAACCACATGGAATAAATAAGTTATGATCTCGGATACTAATCCAATCGAGTGACTAAATTCATGCCGATTATTTAAATTAAATTAATGGTCGAATTCCATAGCTAATCTCAATTCAAGTAACTGTGATACCAATCGGGAAAGCAAGAAACGAGTACTGATCGATCAAATTTGAAACGCTGAACTATATTAACTCAAATTGCAATCATGAAAGTAAATTTTTGTCCAAGTTGGGGGAAGCGGTTCGAATTTCATCAAAAAGGTCCTCGAAATATGTTTTCATGTGGAATGGTTTAGCGTTAAAGTAGGCGGAAAGAAAGTAGAAGTGGAACCATGAAAATCAAAATAATTTATTGACTCGATACTAATCTAACCGAGTGATTTAATTCACATCGACTAGATTATGATCCATGAAAAACATCAAAAACATTTGTATTAAATTTGTAGCTGGTTCCACAGCTAATTTAATTCCGATGACTTTAGTACTAAACGAAGGATAGTAGGGAGTTCCTATCGATTGGACTTGAACCCCAAGTATAACCATAATATTTTATAAATAGAAAGAGGTTTCTTTAATTGAGAAAGGGGTTGGAATTCAATCTAAAGGTTCTCGTATCACTTCAGTTTAGATTGATGGTAGTGTTATGCACATATAAAGTCCATGCTTATGTGGGGATGAGTTTAAACTTTTGAAAATGTTCTTCAAATAATTTTGAAACTAAGAGCTTTTCGATTTCCATCCCCATGCTTGAAAGTTCCAAAACTACTTTCCCCTAAGCATTGACTAAGAGTGTTGTTTTTGGGAAATGGTATTCAGGGTGAAATTGATTATGTTTGTGTATGTTTGATTGATATACATGTTTGATATTTCCATGTGGAAAATAAATTTTTGTTTGATGCTTGTGAGTGAAGGTTATGATTTATATTTGTTTGACAATGCGAATGTTTAAAATGAATTTCAAAAGGGTGCATTGAACCACAATCATTCCAAATGGATCGTGAAGTTGCACGACAAATTTTTAGGAAATAGTAAGAAAAGCAAGGATTCTTAAGTAATCGAGGAGTGAGTTAACTCAATTGTTTTTAACCAAGTCATACTTCAATTAAATAGGAACCCTTTCTATTCGACTCAAATCAATTCGGAATGAAAACTCAATTTTCAAACATGAAGCAAAAGGGAATGTAATTGTTTCAACTTTTGGAAGATGAACTAAACTAAATTTTTCCAAGTCCAAGGCATATTCCTTTTTTCTTTGAGTTTACCAATCCTGAGTGATCTTTCACTCCTTCATCTAGGTTCTTATGAAATTAGATGGAGGTAGCTCTTCATGGTAAGGTGCATGATTAAAAGTTTTATTGAATTTTCAAAAGAAACTAATTGTTCCTCATCAAGAGAGGAACCAAATTTTCAAAGGATTTTGATTTTTGTAAAAGTAAAATTTTTTTTTCTAAGTGTTTTGCTAGTATGGGATCTTATTTTAAATTTTAAATCCCCATACCTAGTGATTGTCCAAACCAAGGATTTTTAAAGATGTATGCATTCGTGGTTAAGTGACTGTTTGGGAAATCAGGGTTTTTATATAAAGTGGAAAACTAAATTTTTGGGTTTAGGATGTTTGATTTACTTGGAAGGTTTGACATAAACACCCTAAGGTTGAATCATTGCTTCATGTAACATTACAAACCAAATGGGACAAGTTAGTGTTTCAAACAAAGCTAATTTAATGTGCTCTGATTGGTTTGATAATTTTACACAACCTGGGGCTAAGTATAAGTGTTGTCCCTTTAAATTTTGATTCCAATTGGAGTTTGTCTACTATTTTATATGAATTTGACGTAGGTTCACCCACGACAATTACAAATACTTGACGAAGTGGTCGTAGGGTCAAAAATGAACCTAATGAGCTCTGATTGACTTGAAAATTTACAATAATGTTCTTTTATGTGCAGGGACACCATCTTCCAATTTTTCAAAAACATTAGGGAATTGAGTTAATGAAAATGCATTTTTGGTTGTAACCATGCAAATTCTTTTCCCCAAACCCCTTTTGAATCAATTTTCAAATATGTGATGATTTTTATGAATGTGTGTGTAGAGGTAAGTGTTCGCTCTAGGCTAGACTAGGATTAGCTTAGTAGGAAGTAGGGTGGAGTCGTGTTGTGTGTGAAATGTATGCTGAAGTGGAATGTTGTGTATATTTGAATAATATATATGTGATTTATGTTTGTTTGATTGTTGAATGTGGTCGATTAGGGTCTAGGAATAGGATATAAGTGGTAGGTTTTGGAGCTAGATTAAAATCAACCTAAGAGGGCATTAGCGTTTAGAGCGTATTAGTACCCTTTCCAACCTTCAAAGTAGAATTTTGAAAGAAACCCAGTTGATCTTAGAAATCATTCCCAACTTCCTTGTGAAGTTAAACCTGAGTTTAGAATCCAATATCCTTTGGGAGCCTTGCTAGAGGGACTCCTGAAATAGTTAATCGAGTGAAGTGTAAACCTTAGGAAACCTGATAGAGTCTCCATGTCGAGACTAACCAAACCCAACCATAGTCGGTACTCTTCAATGAGTGCAAGGGTCTAGTGGCGTATTCATGCTGAATGGTATGCCAATTCTAAGTGGGGGAGTAGAACCAAAGTGAAGTAAGTTGCTTAGCTTAGAAACCCTTTTTCTGGGATGGTTCTCCAGTTAAAGATTGTGGAAGCGGAATTTCGGGGACGAAATTCCAATAAGTGGGGGAGAATTGTAACATCCCTTATTTTTGTCTCAAGTTTTATGAGGAAAACCAATAGTAAGCCATGGGTAGGAGTTAAGAGTAGTGTCTTAGAGTTAGAATTTGTCAAAATAGGAGTTTTCAAAGGAGTAATCGATTACCTGCAGGGTGTAATCGATTACATGCTCTCTGGTGAAATCACACAAAAGTTGCATTAAAAGTAATGAATTACTTGGAAAAAGTAATGGATTACTTGGGCAAAGTAATGGATTACTTGGAAAAAGTAATGGATTACTTGGTGTTTTTTTATGAAGTAATCGATTACATTGAAGGAGTAATCGATTACTTGGCCTCTGAAAATCATACTAGAATTGTTGCATCAAAGGAAGTAATGGATTACTTCAAGTAAGTAATCGATTACTTCAGTAAAAATCTGGAAAAAAAAATAAACATGCGTGGACCACACGTTCTTAGCCTTCCCCTCCAAGCCAAACTTTCTCAGCCACACAAAGGGACTTGGTGGCCAAGTTAAAAACAAAAGAAAGAAAAGAAACACAAGTTTCTCTTTCTTCCTCCTTCTTCTACGTCTTCTTCCTCCTCCTCCCCAAGAGTTCTCTTCTTCTTCTTCAATCAACAAGGCTCATCAACCACCATCCCCACCACCATTCAAGCAAAGAAAACCACACACCCTTCACTCCTTTCTTCACACATACTACACATACACATCTTCCTCTTCTCTCTCTAAAATTCGGTCCCCTCTCTCTTTTAGGGTTCTAAATCATTCATCATCCACCTTGCTCATCATCACCACCCTCCTCCATGGGAGCATGTATCTAGAGCAACCTCAAGTTTTCCCTCTCACTCGTGGTCCCTCTCTCTCTCCTGGAGCTTCTCTCTCTCTCCCCTCCAATCTTGAAGAACGGAGTGGAGATCAGGCAAGGGAGCTGGAATTCATGTAGATCAGGGGTGGATCTGTGACCTATGGAGCTTCTAGTGAGCTCTCTCCTTCTCTAAGGTAAGGGGAGTCTCTTTTCCACACTTTGAGTTAGGGATAGTTATAGTTTATAATAGAATTTGGGTTTAATAGTTAGATTGGGTTGTGGGTAGTAAATAAATAGTTGATCAGAGTTGATTGGGGTGATTGTTATGTTTTGGTTGATTTTGTTAATTTATTGATAATGTTTATGTCAATTCTTTTTTATATATTATTAAAGTAGGAAGTGAAGAACCCTAGGGAGCTTATTTATTTTGAGCACTCTGAGACATACCTGAGTATGTCGACTGGAATATCTGATATTTGTGAGAATTGATTATGCAACTAAATGTTAATTCTGGAATATGAAACTAAATGTAAATACTTGGTGATATAATTGTTATTCATGGGTCTGTGTTGTTATTTGGAAATAGATGAAATATATATATATATATATATATATATATTGTTATTGGAATTTTGATTGTGAACTTGGATTTGTGAATGGAAACTATACGAACTGGAATTTGAATGTGTATGGAAATTTGTATTGAGTAATGGACTGTAATTTGTGCTAAGAAATAATTAAGGGTAAAAGTTGAAGTATAATGGTAATTAAAAATATGAATATATGTAGGCCTCTGACCTGAGGATGCATACATTTATATTGTGGCATGTATGTAGGCCTCTGACCAGAGGATGCATACATGTTTAAATGGGATAAATGTATGTAGGCCCCTGACCTGTGGATGCATACATTTATCAAGTAATATGTTTAAATGAGATAAAAGTATGTAGGCCCCTGACCTATGGATGCATACATTTATCAAGTAATATGTTTAAATGGGATAAATGTATGTAGGCCCCTGACCTGTGGATGCATACATTTATCAAGTAATATGTTAAAATGGAATGAATATATGTAGTCCACTGACTTGGGGATGCATACATTCATAAATTGGCATGTATGTAGGCTTCTGACCTGAAGATGCATACATGGTAAATAAAATAGGATGAATGTTTGTAGGCCACTGACCTGGGGATGCATTGATAGCCCCGCAAGCGCACAGGTTATCGTAGTAATAAAAAGTATCGTATCCGCAGGGATTTTGTTGTTAAGTACCAACAAATTATAAGCACCAATTATCTAAACCGGATTAGTAGAAAATTAAAAATAAAATTTAGAGATTGATTTTTGGAAAAATAAAATAAAATAAAATCTAAAAGATGGGATTGAGATTTGGATTGGGAAATTTCCAAGGATTAGTTTCACCACATATCCGCATTGACAATCTTTAGTGATATCTCTTTTATTTAGTTAGATTTATTTTTAGGGTGAATTATCCTAATGTAGAATACTAGCTCTTTTCAGAGTCTTAGCAACTTACCTAATGAGGCCTAATTTCTACTTTCGTGATAATTAGGGTACATTAAATCCATTAAGTTCTATGATAATTCAGGGAATCCCCTCAGGAATTAAAACTACTTTCGTGATTTAAGTTCCTAAGTTCAATTTTGGTATTTTCTAATACTAAGGTTCACCTTTCGGTACTTCCCGCCCTTAATATCTGGGATCATGTAATTGTGGAGCTCTACACAACCAAAAGCATTAAGCACACCAAAATTAAATAAAAATATAATCTAGCATAAATAAAAGATAAAATATTAAATCCTCATATCAATGCCTCTATGGGCTAATCCTAATCCTCAGAAAAAGGGAACTACTCACTACTCATGTTCATGATACAAATTAAAAAATAAGAATAAGACATACTAAAGTAGGAATAACCAAAAGTTGAGAGGAGGAGAATTTCTTCTGTCTTCAATCGCCTTCCAGATCTTCCTTGAGAGAAAATATGTTGATTGTTGTCTTCAATCCTTGTTTTCTAATTATATATCTTCTCATCAAATCTAATCTTCTAAATCAAATCTATCTACAAGGGTTTCTATCTTTTACAAGTTATCTGCTACTTTTTCCAAATTCGGCCCAAATTGATTAATTAGGCCCAATGACTTATCTTCCTTCTCAAAGCCCCCAAATCTCTTTTCTCTCTATGCAATTGCTCCCACAAGCTCTTTAATATTTTGTCAATGATAAATTCTTTACTTTCCAAAGCTCCAAGCCTCCAAATTGTAACCTGCACATCAAAAACACCAAAAACCTTTCCCAAGTGAAATATGAACTAAATGCATGCTAAATTAAAATAAAATACCTAAATAAATATTAAAATAAACACAAACTAATAGGAAAATAATATGCATGCTACGTACACATCAAATTCCCCCAAGCTTGAACCTTTGCTTGTCCCCAAGCAAAACATGTAATGCAATGAATGAATCCTATATGAATGCAAACTAACTCATCATCCAGGCAACAAAACTCACAATCCAATAATGACATGCACAAAAACACAACTTCCTCAAAACAAATTCTATCAAATGACATAACCTGTAATTCTCCCAAACTAACATCCACTAACCAATCATGAAATAATCAAAAGTCTACCCAATTAGAACCTTAAACTTATCACAACCTTGCTCATCACTAAAGGGGGTCACTCCACTCACCTTCTCTCAATGTGTATAAGAGGGTAAGGACATATCACTCAAGTTCATCAATGAATGTGAATTACCATAAGCTTGACCATAGACCAAAATCTCCACTGAAAGTATTGAATGCATGCAAGAATCAAAAGGTCTTAATTAGGTTGTAATGAGGCCATGGCTAAAGATGTCAGGTGGGGTATAAGAAACAAAGGATCACGCAAAGGGCTATAATAATGTAACCATAAACACAATATCCCCTTGAATTATGAATGGAGCATATAATCACTGTAGTTACACATCAACTCCAAAAATTTGTGATCTTTCATTCCTTTTTTTTTCATTCTCTCTATTCTCTTCCTTTTTTTATTTTTTTGTCACATATCAAGTATTTCCCCAATAAGCAATTACCTGCTCTCAAAAGGGGTACCTGACATTCAATTATTTCCTTTTTTTTCTTTTTTTTTAGAAGAGAGATAAAGATAATAATGCTTTAAGCTCAATATCAACACTATAACATCTCATCCAAAAAACTACTCTCTCAATTGCACCATTCACAATCCAAAGGGTACCAAAAAGATGTAACATTATGAAAGGGTACCAAGGAAAACAATTATTTCATTAGGCTCAAAATGGGCAACTAAGGGAAAGTGTTTATCAAAATTGTTGAAGGCCATAAAAACAGTCCTAAGTGCCTTTATCATATTCATGCATGCAAACAATTATCAGTCTCAAGATGGTCACAGGTCAAGTTTTAGAATTCACAATCAAAGTGAACATCACTCAATATCAAGAAAGAAGAGGGGTTTAAAAAAAAAATTTATTATGTGTTACCCCTGTTAGGCTCAAAAAACTCACATTTATTGGCTAATTTAATGAAGAGCAAGAATCACAATAAGTTTCAGCCAATTATCAGTATTCTAATGATTATTCATGCAACCATCATTCCAAACAAGCAGATCATCACATGCTAAGTCATTTTTCAAAAATAATATTCTTAAGGAAACGCATCCAGTGCAAGTCAAAACAGATATAAGTCAAATTGCCTAGATAATGAGTCAGTCAGATGCATGAAAACTGAATGAAATTTATATATATATATATATATATATATATATATATATGTATGCATGTGAAAATAAAAAAAATGAAAAATGCATGATAAATGAATGAGAACACTATATGGTCCTAAACTAATATGCAAAATGCAATGCACCCCCCCAAGCTTAAATTCTACATTGTCCCCAATGTGGAACAAAAACTCAAGAAGAGGAAAAGGTCATAGTGTAGGATCAGGGAAGTGACCCTGAGAAATGTGCCAGTCATACATGGCTCGCTGCATCCTATTGGATTCCTCAACCATAGAGGCAATCCTTGCTAAATCAGAGCGAAGTTCGGTGAACTCAGCACGAGAAGGAGGAGGTGGAGAAGAGCTAGAGGGGCCAGGGGTATCATCAGGGGCCTCCTCAGCCAAAGGCTGTGGATCTATCATGAACTCCTCCGTCATAGGAGGTGGCGCCACAGGAGTAGGAAAGCGCCAATTGGCTGAGATTCGCACAGTGGTGCGAGCAGGATCAGGAAGAGGATAAGCAACAGGGTCACCATGGAGGCGAAGACAATAAACATCGCCTTGCTTTACAAGCATATTCATACGAAGGCAAGTGGCTAGATCAAAACGAGTGCCTCCAGGGACCGGAACTAGGCTAGAAACATCATGACGAAGGGCAAGAGCAATGGTGGTAATAAGACCACCAACCACAATAGTGGTAATAAGAAGCAGTCGAACGGAGGGAGAAGAGATGAGGGTGGTGCTGGGTTTTGGTTATGGTGATGGATAGTGGGGTGTGGCTATGGAGAGAAGTATGGGGAAAGAAGAAAAGAGGAGGTTAGGGAAAGGGGTGGGGACGGCGCGATAGGGTTTTGGGAGGGGGAAGGTCTGATTTCAATTTGTTTTTTTTTTTTTTTGAATTAACACGCCACGGGCGTGGCAAGTGCCACGGCTTGCCCGTGGCGCCCTGGAGAACGACGTGAGCTAAGAGTAACGCTGCCACGGGCGTGGCACACGCCACGGCTTGCCCGTGGCAACCTGGGAAACAACATGAGGATGGGCTTCTAAGCTCCACGGGCGTGGTATGTACCACGGCCAGCCCGTGGAGCTTTCTGTGAAAATTGCCACGGGCGTGGTACCTGCCACGGCCTGCCCGTGGCACACTAATTTTTTTTTTTTCAGAGCCCCGTGGCCATGGTATGCACCGTGGCCTCCCCATGGTTCTTCAAATGAATTCTTTTTCTTCCCAAATCAACACTTTTACGCTCCAAATCAACTCCTTTTTGCTGCAACCTCTTATAATCCTACAAAACAAAGACGAAACCCCAGTAGTATAACATAATAAAATCCTAAGAATCAACAAAATAGATCACGAAAGCGATTTAAAACTTGGGTTGCCTCCCAAGAAGCGCTTATTTAAGGTCCTAAGCTTGACCTCTCATTGTAATCACTCTGAGACAGATGGATTGAGAAGGGATTGTGTGTTCCCATCCTCAATAGGTTCTCCAATCAAGTAGTGCTTCAATCTTTGTCCATTGACTTTGAAAGCTCCAGTGGCTTCACTCCACACCTCTATAGCACCATAAGGGTAGACTTGCTTCACTCGGAATGGTCCTAACCATCTGGACCTAAGCTTGCCTGGGAAGAGTTTCAAACGAGAGTTAAAGAGTAACACAGAGTCACCCTCTTTGAACTCTCTTCGAAGGATTCTCTTGTCATGCCAACGCTTTGTATTCTCCTTGTAAATCTTGGCATTCTCGTATGCATCAAGCCTCAACTCCTCCAACTCATTAAGATGAAGCTTCCTCTTCTCACCAGCTTCATTCAAGTCAAAGTTGAGAAACTTTATTGCCCACAAAGCTTTGTGCTCCAACTCAACAGGAAGGTGGCAAGGCTTTCCATAGATCAACCGAAATGGGGTCATGCCAATAGGAGTTTTATAAGAAGTGCGGTATGCCCAAAGAGCATCATCAAGCTTCAAAGATCAATCCTTGCAGGATTTAGCCACTGTTCTCTCCAAAATACTCTCGATTTCTCTATTGGAAACCTCCACTTGGCCACTGGTCTGAGGGTGATAAGGAGTAGCAACCTTATGGGTTACCACATACTTCTTCAGGAGACTCTCAAATTGTTTTTCAATGAAGTGTGAGCCTCCATCACTGATAACTGCTCTAGGAACTCCAAATCTGGGGAAGATGACTCTCTTGAAGAGCTTGATGACAGTCTTGGCATCATTGGTTGGAGACGCAATTGCCTCCACCCATTTGGACACATAATCAACTGCCACGAGAATGTACTTGTTGTTGCATGAAGATGGGAATGGTCCCATATAGTCAACTCCCCAAACATCAAATATCTCCACTTCAAGAATGTTGTTCAGAGGTATTTCATTTCTTCTGGAGATATTACTCGTCCTTTGACAAGCATCGCATGAGAGCACAAACTTCCTTGCGTCCTTGAAAAATGATGGCCAATAGAATCCAGATTGAAGGACCTTTGCAGATGTTTTTGAGGTGCTGGCATGTCCACCATACACAGAGGCATGACAATGAAAAAGGATATTCTTCACTTCTTCTTCAGGAACACATCTTCTATATATACCATCAGCACACCTCTTATAAAGTAGAGGTTCTTCCCAGACGTAATGCTTCACATCAGAAAAGAATTTCTTCTTTTGTTGGTAGCTCAGCTCAGGTGGTAGCACTCCGCAAGCAAGATAATTAACAAAGTCTGCGTACCATGGAGCATCCACCTTAGAAAGAGCCAACAGTTGCTCATCGGGGAAAGAATCATCAATGGGCATCTCATTTGTATCATCAAGATCAGGATTATGAGGCAATCTGGAGAGGTGATCTGCAACCACATTTTCAACGCCTTTCTTGTCTCTGATTTCAAGATCAAATTCTTGGAGAAGAAGGATCCATCTGATAAGTCGTGGTATGGAATCCTTCTTACTCAACAAGTACTTGATTGCTGAATGATCAGTGTAGACGATCACCTTCGAGCCAACAAGGTAGGAGCGGAACTTCTCAAAGGCAAAGACAATCGTCAGCAGTTCCTTCTCAGTTGTTGCATAGTTGACTTGAGCATCATCCAAGGTCTTGCTGGCATAGTATATGGCATGGACCTTCTTGTCTTTCCTCTGTCCAAGCACTGCTCCAATGGCATGGTCACTTGCATCACACATCAGCTCAAAGGGCAAACTCCAATCAGGTGCCTGAATGATATGAGCAGAGATCAAAGCTTTCTTCAACCTGTAAAAGGCATCTAGGCAATCCTGGTTAAAATCAAATGGCATATCCTTAATCAACAAATTAGTCAAAGGTTTAGTAATTTTAGAAAAATCTTTGATA
Organism: Crotalaria pallida; assembly: GCA_037953625.1. Lineage (NCBI taxonomy): Eukaryota > Viridiplantae > Streptophyta > Magnoliopsida > Fabales > Fabaceae > Crotalaria > Crotalaria pallida. The sequence continues at coordinate 25,350,559 of CM075654.1, forward strand.
AACCTTCTATAAAAACCAGCATGCCCCAAAAAGCTCCGCACTCCCTTGAGAGAAGTGGGTGGGGGCATTTTCTCAATTACCTCAACCTTTGCCTTATCTACCTCTATGCCACGTTCGGACACTAAGTGTCCTAACACAATACCTTCTCTTACCATGAAGTGACATTTTTCCCAGTTTAAAACTAGGTTCATCTCATGACATCTCTGCAACACTTTGGAAAGATTAGCCAAACAATTATCAAAGCTAGTGCCATAAACAGAGAAATCATCCATGAAAACTTCCATTATATTTTCAATAAAATCAGAGAAGATAGCAGTAATACATCGCTGAAAGGTAGCAGGAGCATTACAAAGACCAAAGGGCATCCTTCTATAGGAAAATGTGCCATAAGGACAAGTAAAAGTTGTTTTCTCTTGGTCTTGAGGGTGAATGGGGATTTGGTGAAATCCCGAATACCCATCCAAATAGCAAAAATGTGAATGCTTTGCTAACCTTTCAAGCATCTGGTCAATAAAAGGGAGGGGGAAGTGATCTTTTTTAGTTGCTTTGTTTAGTTTCCTATAGTCAATACACATCCTCCATCCTGTGACTGTTCTAGTGGGGATTGATTCATTATTATCATTCTTCACAACAGTCATTCCCCCTTTCTTAGGTACTACTTGCACAGGACTAACCCATTCACTATCAGAGATAGGATAAATCACACCAGCATCAAGCAATTTAAGTATTTCCTTTTTCACTACCTCTTTCATGTTAGGATTTAATCTTCTTTGAGGTTCAACGGAGGGCCTATGACCCTCCTCCATTAATATCCTATGCATGCAAAGTGAAGGGCTAATTCCTTTTATATCACTAATGGTATATCCAATGACTGCTCTATGCAACCTAAGCTCTCTAAGTAATTTTTCAGTTTCAAGCTTGCTTAGATTGGCATTAACAATCACTGGATATGTAGAGTTAGGTCCAAGGAATTCATACCTGAGCAATGAAGGGAGAGGTTTCAGTTCTACCTTTGGTGCTTTGTCTTCCTTCCAATCTGATGACTTGGCTTCAGCTTCCAGCTTTTCATATGTATTCCTATGAGATGGTAGAGGTGGATTTGCTTCAAGTAGTGTAGCATAGCGGGCAGCTTCAGCATCATCAACTTCATTAGAGCACTCACCAACCAAGCACCGCTCGAGTGGATCTTTAGAGCGGTACTTGAATGCTTTGTCAGTCACCACTTGATGCAATAGATCTATTCTGCAGCATGAGTCCCCAAGAGATGGTTGTTTGACCACATTTGATATATCAAACTCAACCTTCTCTTCACCAATAGTTAGTGAAAGCTTTCCATTCTTCACATCAATAATAGCACCAGCAGTGGCCAATAAAGGCCTTCCAAGGAGGATAGGAATGGAGGTATCTTCTTCCATCTCAAGCACCACAAAATCAACTGGAATGAAGAAGTTACCCACCTTGATAGGAACATCCTCCAAGACACCCACTGGGAATTTGACTGAGCGATCAGCCAATTGCAATGAAATTCTTGTGGGTTTCATCTCACCAATATCAAGCTTCTTGCACATTGAGAGCGGCATAAGGCTAACACTAGCCCCAAGATCACATAAAGCGCGGTCAAAAGACACATTCCCAATAAGGCATAGAATGGAAAAGCTACCTGGGTCTTTGAGCTTTGGAGGTAATTTATTTTGAATTATTGCACTGCACTCCTCAGTCAAAGCCATTGTCTCACAATCTTCAAGCTTCCTCTTGTTGGAAATAATATCTTTTAAGAACTTTGCATATGACGACATTTGTAGTAGAGCTTCAGTGAATGGTATGGTGATAGACAGCTTCTTCAGAACTTCAAGGAACTTGCCAAACTACTTCTCTAGCTTCACCTTAGCCAATCTTTGAGGGAAAGGAATAGGTGGCTTGTAAGGGGCAGGAGGAGTATAAGTGGACTCCTCAGATTTTTCATCAACCATAGCTTTTCCTTATCTCTTCTGGGATAGCTCTTCTTTCACTGCATCTTCACTGCTTGGGCTTTCAAGAACTTTTCCGCTCCTTAGAGTTATTGCCTTGCAATGCTCACTAGGATTTGTCTCTGGTTGGCCTGGAAGTGTGCCTGGAGCTCTTGTAGATGAGGCTGCTAATTGTGCAATTTGAGTTTCCATCATCTTGTTGTGAGCTTCTTGTTGTGCAAATTGATTTTCCATCATCTTGTTGTGAGCTGCTTGTTGAGTCATGAAACTCTCAAACATGATTTCCAAGTTGGACTTTTTAGGAGTTAGTGGATTGATAGTCCTTTGAGGGAAACCAGGAGGCTGCTGTCTAGGAATAACAGAAGGATTGAGAACATTGTTGCTCTTGTAAGAAAGATTTGGATGTGTCCTCTGGTTGAAATTGTTGACATAATCAACTGTTTCTGTCGGCTGTTCTTGAGGAACAGGTTGAACCAATAGACAATGTTGAGCAACATGACCAGCAATACCACATATCTCACAAATAGCACTTGCCACATTCACAGCATTCACATTCAACATATCGATCTTCTTAGTTAAAACATCAACCTTACCAGCCAGCACACTCAAAGCATCAACTCTAGAGGAGAGATGTTTCAATTCATTTGTCTCGATCACTCCTGCAGTGGATGAAGAAGGTTTGGTAGAAGTTGATCTCTCTCTTGAATATCGCCTGCGGCTGAGAGAAATTTTGTCAAGAAAATCAAATGCCTCATCTGCATTCTTATCCATGAACGAACCATTTGTGACGGAGTCAAGATTAATCTGAGATTCTGGTGTCAAACCATTGTAGAAAGTTTGCACCAAAAGAGGTCTGGGAAACTTATGATGAGGGCACTTCCGTAGCGGAAACTTAAATCGCTCCCAAGCATCATAAAGAGTCTCTCCTTCTTTTTGCATGAAGGACATGATTTGGCCTCTGTACTCCGCAGTCTTCACAGGTGGAAAATATTGGGTAAGGAAGTACTCTGCCAACTTGTCCCATTCGGTGAAGTAGCCTTGTGGAAAAGCCTCCAACCAAGCAAGTGCATCACCTTTCAGTGAAAATATAAACAACTTCAGTCTGATATGGTCAGATGAGACTCCATTAGCCTTCACAGTGTCACAATATCGGAGGAAGTTGTCAACATGGACAGTAGGATCTTCTGCAAGTGAGCCTCCAAATTGATTTTGCTGGACCGCATTAATCAAGCTCATCTTGATCTCAAAGTTGTTGGCTTCAATGGGTGGGACGACCACACTTGATTGTAGCCCTTTGATGGAAGGGGTCCCATAATCCTTCAATGGCGTGTGATTTTCATTCTGCGCCATTGTTAGATTTTCAGGTCTTTGTTGTCTCCTTCTTCTATTCCTTCTTCTATGAAAAGTCCTCTCAATCTCAGGATCTGCTTGAACAGGTGTCCCAAGTCTGATGCTTCGCATAAAAGAAAAAGAATTCCTGTGGAAAAAAGAGAAAACAAAACAAACTAGAAAAAGAGGTTTAGTCTAATCAACTTATAATAACAGTTAATATTAACAAAGCAAAATCCCCGTCAACGGCGCCAAAAACTTGATAGCCCCGCAAGCGCACAGGTTATCGTAGTAATAAAAAGTATCGTATCCGCAGGGATTTTGTTGTTAAGTACCAACAAATTATAAGCACCAATTATCTAAACCGGATTAGTAGAAAATTAAAAATAAAATTTAGAGATTGATTTTTGGAAAAATAAAATAAAATAAAATCTAAAAGATGGGATTGAGATTTGGATTGGGAAATTTCCAAGGATTAGTTTCACCACATATCCGCATTGACAATCTTTAGTGATATCTCTTTTATTTAGCTAGATTTATTTTTAGGGTGAATTATCCTAATGTAGAATACTAGCTCCTTTCAGAGTCTTAGCAACGTACCTAATGAGGCCTAATTTCTACTTTCGTGATAATTAGGGTACATTAAATCCATTAAGTTCTATGATAATTCAGGGAATCCCCTCAGGAATTAAAACTACTTTCGTGATTTAAGTTCCTAAGTTCAATTTTGGTATTTTCTAATACTAAGGTTCACCTTTCGGTACTTCCCGCCCTTAATATCTGGGATCATGTAATTGTGGAGCTCTACACAACCAAAAGCATTAAGCACACCAAAATTAAATAAAAATAGAATCTAGCATAAATAAAAGATAAAATATTAAATCCTCATGTCAATGCCTCCATGGGCTAATCCTAATCCTCAGAAAAAGGGAACTACTCACTACTCATGTTCATGATACAAATTAAAAAATAAGAATAAGACATACTAAAGTAGGAATAACCAAAAGTTGAGAGGAGGAGAATTTCTTCTGTCTTCAATCGCCTTCCAGATCTTCCTTGAGAGAAAATATGTTGATTGTTGTCTTCAATCCTTGTTTTCTAATTATATATCTTCTCATCAAATCTAATCTTCTAAATCAAATCTATCTACAAGGGTTTCTATCTTTTACAAGTTATCTGCTACTTTTTCCAAATTCGGGCCCAAATTGATTAATTAGGCCCAATGACTTATCTTCCTTCTCAAAGCCCCCAAATCTCTTTTCTCTCTATGCAATTGCTCCCAAAAGCTCTTTAATATTTTTCAATGATAAATTCTTTACTTTCCAAAGCTCCAAGCCTCCAAATTGTAACCTGCACATCAAAAACACCAAAAACCTTTCCCAAGTGAAATATGAACTAAATGCATGCTAAATTAAAATAAAATACCTAAATAAATATTAAAATAAATACAAACTAATAGGAAAATAATATGCATGCTACGTACACATCATGCATACATTCATCAAGTGGCAGGTATGTAGGCCTCTGACCTGAGGATGCATACACACTAAAAAGAAAAAGGGTAAACTGTCAATGAATAAAGGAAGATGATATGGTGTGTATGCAGATCACTGATTTGTGGTTGCATACAGTGCGTGTAGATCTTTGTCTTGAGGTTACACATAATGGAAAATGAATAAAGGAAACGAAAGATAGAATTGATAAAGAAAAGGGAAATAAAAATGAATAATGATAATGGATATGGTTTTGTTGTGTATAATGAAAAAGAGAATGTGATGAATTGGTTGATCCCCGACTTGATTTAATTGTTATTCTTGAGTTTATATTATGAGCTTTATATTATCTTTTGATTCACTGTGTTGTGAAAAGGTCTCACCCTTACTGGTTAACATTTTAGGTGATTGCTAAGGAGCTTGTGGATCAGAGTGGCGCAGCGAAAGACTGAGAAAGAAGGAAACTTTATTTTTGGGTGCTACTATATTGTAAATGGATGCCCAAAAGTATTTGTAAACTTGATTTGTAAAAAAGAATTTTTAAGTACATTATTTTGATTATAGATATTTTACTTACTATTTTCGCATATAAAATAAGGGTGCTACATTGGATGTAAGGCGAAGCCTTAGTCCCATATCGGCTGGTAAGGAGAACGAAACATGCCTTATATAGGGTGTGGATACCTTACCTCACGTGGACGCGTTTTGGGGCTCACGGAAGGTGAGACCAAGAGCAAAACCGTGAGGGTGAGCGTAACCCAAAGCGGACAATATCCATGTGGCGGTGCGCTGGGCCCCAGTGCCCAGTACTGTACAGCTGGCTGGGGCTAGGCTGTTACATTTGGTATCAAAGCCAGGGTCGGGTCGGTGTGCCAACGGGGACGTTGGGCCTCAAAGGAGGGGTGGATGTAAGGCGAAGCCTGAGTCCCACATCGGCTGGTAAGGAGAACGAAGCATGCCTTATATAGGGTGTGGATACCTTACCTCACGTGGACGCGTTTTGGGGCTCACGGAAGGTGAGACCAAGAGCAAAACCGTGAGGGTGAGCGTAACCCAAAGCGGACAATATTCACGTGGCGGTGCGCTGGGCCCCAGTGCCCAGTACCGTACGGCTGGCTGGGGCTGGGCTGTTACAAACTTCACTTTAAAATAATCCCAATGCACTATCCACTATTTGAAACTTCCACACGACAATGACTTGATCTGCCATCTGTGGACATCATTCCCAATGTCCACAGAAAAAGGGAAAGTAGAGAGAGTAAGCGATCCGAACGAATTAATCGTCGACGGCATGGACTTACTCTAAGGGATCACTTTAAGATTCACACACATACATATACAATCATCAAATGAAATAAGCAAATAGTGACCATTCTCAAAAGACCTCATGATCATAAGTATCACCATCATCATTTCATAGCATCTCCTTATAATGTCATGTTATAACAATAATAATTTCACTTGCTTCATAAGGGATTTTCAATAAAAATATTAAAAATCATCTTTAATTTTATGCTTTCAACTCAAACATAGCCGTCAATGATTTAGGGAGGGAAATCATTGAGGCAGAGGAATAAGTCAGCACACACGATACATCTCCTCCTCAATATCCAACCACGACCTAGTTCGCAAAGCAGATGGGACGCACAGGAATCCTAACCATGCAGGCATCGATAGTCAAAGGGTACGCACCAGCTGAAACCATTACAGGGGGCCAGCAAAAGAAATAGTAAATGGACCACACTCAATGGGTCAGTAAATAAAAACAATGATCTCTAGCCTCGATTCGGATTCCCTCTCACCATCTCTGATTTGCTCAAGGGGGCGACAGCTCTATCCCTAGTTTGCGTTGCAGTCCTTGCTACGATCGAGGCCTATCAGGGACCTCGGATCATTGTAACGTTGTCCCGCCTAGGAAGCGTTCTAGGCTTCTTGACGTTTCACTATCCTTACCTTCCCCTATCACAATCACCACTCGAAGAGTACAAACCTCCATGTATACGGTATCTTTCCTCTCCACTACTTCTCTCTCAACGCAGGGTTAGGAAAGATTAAGCTTTTAAAGTCTTTAAGTCCTTTAAGTATTTTAGAAAAAGATTTAGCTTTATTAACCTATCGTTGGTCGACCCATTCTAAGCCACGCCTCTAACAGGCCTCGACCTCTAAAAAGAAAATGAACAAACACCTCCCTACATACAGTGGAACCCACAAAACTCGCAACCACGACACTTCATTCACGTGGCCAGCTACTTAAAATCAAGCACGTCCGAAAACAGTGCGATTGGGGATATACATCACAAGGTTATCTGTGCTACGTTGCACCATCACTGTATACTATTACTTTAGATGATACGAGCAAAGCTTACTTTTCAATCTTTATACTTTCAAGATAACAATTCTCTTTTCCAGAATCAATCGAATGTTACATGATATTCAGCATAGTACTCATTTCATCAATTTTCTCCAGGATACATCATTATTCAAAGCAGATAAACAAAAATGCTCAAGATATAACATAATTTTAAAGCAGATAAATATAATACTCATGAAATATAATACAGGTAAATTATAAACAGAGAATCACACAAACAAGAGTTATTGTCTCAACGTCGTCCGACCAAACACACGCACAAACAATTGTCGTTACGTATATTGAAAAATAACTACGGAGTTCTGATCTTTGAGATGATCAAGAACATCCTAATGATACCCAAAGTGCCATTGTGTCTTAGGAAAGCTTCTCTCTCACCTGGATATGAAGCTAGAGACAACTGATTCTGATTACCCGAATTTGCTTCACTCGAACCTTAAACATTGATAGTACAATTCAAAGGACCAATCAATTATACATTCACAAAACAATAACTTAAACCAATTGAACCCTTTTTCAAAATACGTAGAAAAATCGTAGATCATAAAACAATATTAGTAACTTAAAACCTTTTTCAAAACTCAAAAACAATTCACTGTTCAAGTAAAAACACTTTTTTGTTTATAAATTTATAAATCATGAAAACCTTTTCAAATCACAATAAAACTTAATTATAACATCTCAAAGATAAATTCCAGCTTTTCATTTACTGAAAAATCCCTTTCCAAACACCTTATAACAACTACCATTATCAGACAAATCATACAGCCAGAGTTAAAATCATTTGTTTTTGGTGCAACACTTAAATCAATTCAAATAGTAAATAAAAATCATACAACCACATTACAAGCACACATAATTCATTTAGAACATAAACTCATGTACTCAAAACTCAAAATAATTTTTTCTAAATTGATGCAACTCATTTACAGATTCTAATCAGCATAAGAAAAATCACTTTTTAAGCATCAGTACACACATATTCATGCACCTAAATTTCTAACATAAAATCACATACTTTATCATATTAAAACAATTTCTAAGATCAATATAATTAAATTAAAAATTAAGGACAACATGAGTTTTCTAATCTTAAAAAGCACTTTTCTCTTAAATAGTTAATCCAAAAATCATGCCACTTTTTCCTATAGCTTAATTACAAGCTCTACCATGAAAATATCATAATGTTTGATTCAAATGAACAAACTAAGCTTTGGTGAACAGCCACACAAACAGGTTGCATTCACTTAAAAATTCATCACAATTCAAGCTCTAACACTTATACACAAGGACCTATAATCTACAACTCAAAAATATACTTAACTTAGAAAAATAATCACATTTTCTAAATTACATCACATCTAGACAACAACTTCATTTTCCAGAAAATAATAATTTTATTCACTTTAAAACTTTCATTTTCATACCATACATGATACTAAATACATATACACATAAGCACATCACAATTACACATAAAAATACACCTTTATATCACACGGCCTTATTAAAATAAAATTTTTCAGAATTAAAATAAATTTCCAGATTATTTTTTTTTATCAAAAATCATTTATGCAATTGTTATTTCATGAAACCACATCAAAGAATTAAGATACAAACACCATATAATCACATAAACACTTAGAAAAATCAAAATTATACTCCTACCTATGATCATAACAATTCGACCATTTTTTTAAAAAAAATAGAAACAGTAACCAAATTATTTTTCACATAATCAATTATTAAACCTTATAATCAATTACAAGAAAACAAAGAACAAGGAATAAATTATGCACATAATCATCAAAAAATTATAAAATTTTCTTTTTGCACTCATGTAGGTCTTCACGGCCTACCCAGAAAATAAAAATAATTTTTTCAGCAATTTCCAAATAAAATTTTGTTTATTCATCAAATGATTATTTCCTTTAAGAATTTATGATAAAACGATCAAATATTCATCATTAAAATTTCCAAAATTCACTTAAACATGTTCATATGAACCAAATAAAATTTTCCATTTCCTTATTTAATCTTCATATATTCGGCCATCATAAGAAAATAAAAGGGGAAACTTTGTTTCTTTAAACTTCATTTCAAGCCCCTTTTATTCCTTATTCACATGACCATAAATAAAAATTCACAAACACTTAAAAAAATCTCAAATCTTCATGTTAGGGTTCATGAAGTAGAAAAATAAATCCAGAACATAAAGCTTATTGTTTATTTATAAAAATTCCAAATGAAAAGTTTCAAAATAAATTACAAGAAATAAGTCAAAAGTTCGTGAGAATACCTTTCTCCTAAGAAAAAAAAATGAACTTCAAGTGAGTATGCACTGTTTCCTCTTCACCTATGTCACGCCTCCCTCTCTCTTTGTAACATCCCGAATTCTAATTCCAAGAGTAATTAGAATAATAATAAGACTTAGACATAATAATTATGCATAAAATAATTTAAGGTGATAAATTAGATTTCCTTTTAATGTCATGAAGGAGTTAGGAAGCATTGCATCGGAAAAGAAGTTTAAAGAAGGCTAAACGACTTCTAAAATCGGCGTTTTCGGTGTTCTAAACACCCTATATTAGGAAATTCAAAATAAAAGAATTACAACTCCAAACATAAATTCCACCGTTGGATGTGAAGGGTAATATGTAAGGAAGCTTGCTATCAAATTTGAGCAAGATCCGACGGTTAACAAAGAAGTTATATCGAAGTCAATGCGAAGTCAACTGACTCTCGCCCAGGCGCATGAGGAACTCGCCCAGGCGAGTGAATTAAAACAATTCAGCACCAGACAGTGGAAAACTCGCCCAGGCGCACCATTGGCTCGCCCAGGCGAGCCCCTGTCGCACCAGTCCGTTCTGCACAGTGATTGGGGGGCGTTTTGGGCATTTTGCCCACCCCAAACCAATTTTAAACCACTCATTCTTGCTTCTAGGATAAGACTCAATCCCCCCCCCCCCACTTCATTTCCTCTTCTTCTTCGTTGGTTCTTGAGAGAAAGGAGGGTTGGAGCATCATCTTCTTCATCATTCAAAGCTCCATGGTTGCCCAAGCTTCAAGTTCCATAGCCATCATCAAGCTCTCTACTTCTTCTTGCTCTAATCAACATCATCAAACACACACACCATCATCTCTTCCTTTTTCCCTCTTGGATCCAAGAGCAAACCCCATCTTCATCAACCCAACTCCTAAAATCAAGCCACCCCATCATCATATTCATTATACCCATCAATTACTCACTAAGAAAATAGCCAAGAAATACTCCCTCATTCTCCCTCTTTTACTCTAATCCCACCTCCCCCATCTCCATGGATCTTTAGGTTTTGAGCTATGGAGAAATCTGCATGGATATATATATATGTCCTATAATCAACATCACCTTATAGCTCCCTCCTAAAATCCGTGGTCCTCTCCTCCATAACCTCCATTGATTTTCAAAGTTATATACTCTTGGGGACTCATACGAGTGCATACCACACCACCAAGAGCAAGTGTAGGGAACTCACTTCCACCATGCAACTTATCTCCTAGTGGTTGGTCAAGGGTCCATAAGAGCTCAAAGGGTTAGGGGTTCACAAAGTTAAGAAGGAGCTAGGACCTTGGTTGCTCTCATCATCAAAGAGGTAAGAAGGGGGGGTGTTACCTTTACTTAGAGGGTATTTTTCTAGCTTGTATATACGGGGAATTAAGGGTAGGGAATAAAATAGAAAGATGAACCTTATGGTAATTGACTAGATTAGGATTTGGTGCAAGTGAACTAAGAATTAGAATTTATGAATATGCTAGTTTGTATATGTATTTGTGGTTGATCTGACAAAATTGGGTTTAATGATGATGGTTGTAGAATATAGCATGGCTTGAAGGTTAATAATGAATATAGTGATTAGAAAGTTGATTATGTTATTAATTTTAGTGCCTTGAATGGGATTATAATGAACATGAATGATGATGAAGAGTAAAATGCAGATAACGGAAATAAGAAGGAAATTAGGTAATTGGTAAATTAATTAAAAGAGTGTCAAATGGTTAGAGAAGAAGGTAATGGAATGGTATGAATAACTGTTTGTGAAATTATGCATTCATGATCCTCCCTAATCGGAGCGAGAAATGATGTATTCATGACCCTCCTTATGCGGAGCGAGAAATTATATATTCATGACCCTCCCTATGCGGAGCGAGAAATTATATATTCATGACCCTCCCTATGCGGAGCGAGAAAGTATATTATCATGACCCTCCCTATGCGGATAGAGAAATTATATTATCATGACCCTCCCTAAGCGGAGCGAGAAATATGCTATCAGGACCCTCCACTTACTTTTAAGTGGAGTGAGAATTATGTTGTCATGACCCTCCCTATGTGGAGTGAGAAATATATTATCAGGACCCTCCATTCACTCTCTAAGTGGAGCGAGAATTATGTTATCATGACCCTCCGAAAGGAGTGAGAATTATACTATCATGACCCTCCCTAAGTGGAGCGTGAAAATATATGAATAAGTGTGTTGGTGTGAATAAAGTATCATGACCCTCCATTAAGGAGTGAGCATTATATGGAAATAAAAGGGGTAACGAGATAATGAAATAGAATAGGACCCGCCTTAGGGTGTGAGTAAATGGTTGATATTATTAGGACCCGCCGAAAGGTGAGCATAAGGTATACTAGAAGGAAAAGGATTGAGTAAGGAAAGGATAAGGAAGACTGGAAAGGAATAGAAAGGAATATGGACAACATAGGGAATTAATGAAGCAGGGGAATTGAAATATGAAATATAATTTAAGTGATAACGGGTAGTAATCTCTTAGTTGTTCTCTATGTCATTCTAGAATGTAATTTCTAAGTTCTGTGTAATGCTACCCTTCTTGCTATATTTTTACAGGTGCAAAAGGAGCTTACGCAAGCATGGCCGGGCAGGATTACACTCCACCTCGTGGAGTGTTGTTTAGTTAGTTGGGTGACCATTGTTTGTCAAGAATTTTATTTTGGAATTTGAAATGTATTATATTTTGGAAACCAAACGAAGTTAAAAGTTGTAAAGGTTTTCTGGAATAATGTACCTGAACTGAATTGTATTTTGGCCCTGCTGGCCTCTGTTGCCTAGTGAAAGTTTTTATGCAGGTTAAACAGGAAATTGTATTTTGGGAATGTCCCTAAAACAAAGTAAACTCTGTCCGATTTTACGAAGATTTTATAAGAAGTAAATATAACTAAAAGTTTTCATAATCAACTAGTAATATTAAAAGAAAAATTTTAAATCCTCAATTAATTAAGGGTAAAAGTAACTAAGGTGTTACAGTTTGGTATCAGAGCAGTTTTCCTCGGCCTATTGGAGTTACTCATTACTCCAGTGGTTACTCATCAAGTGAGTAACCAATGTATAGTTAGGTGTTCAAGTGTAGAGTTGAGGTAAAAATCCTATAGGGATCATGATTGAATATCTGGATGTGTAGAGATTATGTATGCCTATATATGCTATTCTTTGTTATGCATGAAGTAGTAGTACTAGTTGTAAGTGGATTTCCAAGTAGGCTAGCACTATAATAAAACTAGGTAAAGTTTGAGAGAAAAACTTGGTAGAATAATAATAGGATTAGTTGAATAGGTTTATAGGTAGATAATAATTAATGTGCGAATATGAATGAGTAGCATTCATTTTGTTGTTTTGTATATATATGATGATGTACAATGTTGCTATGCAAGTTTGAATGAAGACTATGTGGAAAAAAATGACTGCTTGAATGATGAATGTGTTTGATTAAGGCTTTAGGAGTAGTTAATAAGTTGTAGAACTCTGGGCAGAATAGAACCAAACCCAAGATGGTGTTGTCGTTTAATAGAATGTAAGAGTAGGATTGGTCGTCCTGGCTCTTGCAACCGTTAAGTGACGATATCATCAGTAAACTCGACAGTGATGTTACCATTGGTGAATGTGAGATTAGGACTGACCACCTCAATTTTTGCATTTATTGATGGTCGATATCATTGAAAGTTTCTAAGTAGAATAGCGACCAACCCAACATAGAAGAAAGGAAAAATCAGTCTGAATAGTATTCTTTCCAAACCTTTGCTGCAAAATTCCCGAGGGAACCCAGTTGACCCTAGAAATCATCTCCAACTCCCTTAGAGAGTTAAACCTGGTGATAGAAATCCAAGACCCATTCGGAGTCTTACTAGCAAGACTCTAGAAAACAATTATCCACGAGAAAAACCAACCTTGAAAACCTCATAGAGTCTCCACGTTGAGACTAACCAAGTTGAACCATAGTCCGTACTCTTCATAGAGTGCAAGAAATTGGTGGCGTACTAATGCAAGTGGTATGCCAATTCCAAGTGGGGGAGTGAAACCAAAGGGAAGTGAGTATTGTAGTCGAAAGACCCTGCATTTGGGATGGTTCTCCATTGAAGGAATTGAACAGAATTTCGGGGACGAAATTCCAATAAGTGGGGGAGAATTGTAACATCCAGAATTCTAATTCCAAGAGTAATTAGAATAATAATAAGACTTGGACATAATAATTATGAATAAAATAATTTAAGGTGATAAATTAGATTTCCTTTTAATGCCATGAAGGAGTTAGGAAGCATTGGCATCGGAAAAGAAGTTTAAAGAAGGCTAAACGAGATCTAAAATCGGCGTTTTCGGTGCTCTAAACACCCTATATTAGGAAATTCAAAATAAAAGATTTACAACTCCAAACACAAATTCCACCGTTGGATGTGAAGGGTAATATTTAAGGAAGCTTGCTATCAAATTTGAGCAAGATCCGACGGTTAACAAAGAAGTTATGTCCAAGTCAATGCGAAGTCAACTGACTCTCGCCCAAGCGCATGAGGAACTCGCCCAGGCGAGTGAATTAAAACAATTCAGCACCAGACAGTGGAAAACTCGCCCAGGCGCACCATTGGCTCGCCCAGGCGAGCTCCTATCGCACCAGTCCGTTCTGCACAGTGATTGGGGGGCGTTTTGGGCATTTTGCCCACCCCAAACCCATTTTAAACCACTCATTCTTGCTTCTAGGATAAGACTCAATCCCCCCCCCCCCACTTCATTTCCTCTTCTTATTCGTTGGTTCTTGAGAGAAAGGAGGGTTGGAGCATCATCTTCTTCATCTTTCAAAGCTCCATGGTTGCCCAAGCTTCAAGTTCCATAGCCATCATCAAGCTCTCTACTTCTTCTTGCTCTAATCAACTTCATCAAACACACACACCATCACCTCTTCCTTTTTCCCTCTTGGATCCAAGAGCAAACCCCATCTTCATCAACCCAACTCCTAAAATCAAGCCACCCCATCATCATATTTGTAACACCCCAAAATTTTAATCCCCGATTAATGAATAATTAATTATAAAGTTTATTATAATTAATTATTTCTATTTTTAATCTTTGATCAAAACCTGAGTTTATATTGTTAGAATTCATGTTGGTAATTATTTTATGCATAAATAAATATTTTTGCATATTAGTCCTTGATTTGGGACCTAGAGGTAATTATAGGAAAGATTTTGGAGGGAAAGTAAATAAAATAATTATTTTTCAAAAGTTGGGCAAAATACTCGAGTATTGTTCGGAAAACTCGAGTATTCTAGACAGAGTTGCTCAACGTTAGTGCGTTTTTGTGAGTCAACACCGAGTTACCGCCGCCTTGACACGAAAACACCCTCCACAACACGTCCTTGTATGCGTGTCGACGTGCATGGGCATGTTCCTTGCCTATTTAAACCCTTTGAACTCAGATTGAGAGCCATTTTGCCAATTTGTTGATGAGTTTATGAGTTAGGGTTCTAAAATCGTTTCCTTCAATTCATCCTTTGTGTGTTGATTCAAGTAACAAACCACACACTAATACAAAGCTCACATCACGAGCTTTGTATAGACACTAAAATCGTGAGGTTTGAGTGAGTGTGTTGGAAGAATTGGAGCTTGGAAGTTGGGGCTGTTTCTGTCAAAGTGGTTCTGGGAGCTCACTTTGATTCTGATTTCTGGTAAGCTCACGAGTCTTTGGGTCTCAAAATCGATTTCTTTAGTTGGTATGTATTGCATAGAGTCTAGAAAAACTAAATTCCCCAATTCTTATCTCTGTTTCATGTGTGAACCAATTCAATCTTGGTGATGCACTCAAAATTGTCTTGCATGTGGTGCTCAAAGTCATTTCTGGAGTTGGAGAGCTTTTTGTTTGGAATCCTCTGTGGGTGCACGTCTGAGAGGTAAGGGGAAGTTGTTTTATGCACTAGATAGAGTGTAAATTCCATGATTTTCATTAGAGAGTCACCAAGAGGCTCTAAGGGCTTAGATTGAATAGGAACTTTGGTTTGGAGACCAATTCATGCTCTATGGTTGTTGTGAGCAAGTTTTATATGATGCATGCAAGCTGTAATGAACACTATTTCATGAGTTTGTTGATTAATTTGCAATTTGAGATATTAAGTTGTTAAATTGGATGTTTTATGCATTAACAATCGATTCTCTATCAAATCTGTAATTTGATATGTGATAAGTGTTATAACATGTTCAATATATGGTATATGAACTGTTTTGATCATTGGTTTGGGTTAGAAATGTTTAGAAATGAAAATGGTATGTAAAAACCAAGTTTTCAGTCTGTTCTGTCTGATAAAACTCGAGTATATGGCTCGATACTCGAGTATTTCGTGGTGCACCAGTGTGGATTTTGGCGCACAACTCGAGTATCTGGCTTGGGACTCGAGTATTAACAGATGCAACAAGAGTCAAGTTGATGAACGACTCGAGTAATGCATGAACTACTCGAGTATTCTGGATTGGTGAATGACTCGAGTATCTCATGAACTACTCGAGTATTTTCTTAAAAATCTGAAACCTAACTTTCTGAAAAGACATGAACAACTCGAGTATAATGATGAATTACTCAAGTAAAAACTGGAAACTGATGAACTACTCGAGTGTTATGAAGAATACTCGAGTATTTTAGTCAGAAACTTAAAAATACCATTTTCAATTCTAAGTCATTTTGTTAACACTTAAAGGACAATAAACCAAGTGATCCTGGACTTAAAATAAATTGATTAATATAAGTATACCGTTTGGATGACGGTCCGTTTGGATGACGGGATGTGCTCGGGTGGCACGTTATATATTAACCAATTTCCTTTAAGCTTAAAAATGATGCATTCATTTGGATTTTGGATGGTAGGTCATTTATCATGTTTTGGTAACATGAGGAGGGCCTCTGGGAATGCCAATACGCTTGCTTGATGACACGTTGAAGACGTGGTCGGCATAGTGGATGCCGATATGGTTACACCGTTTGGATGACGGTCCGTTTGGATGACGGGATGTGCTCGGGTGGCACGGATTCCAAGCTTGTCGTGTACATTCTTGGTGAATGTACGAAAGGTTGTATACCTAGGAATACAACGCTGGTGAGTGCTGGGTTGTCAGGGATGGACGTTAGAGAGTGACATAGATTGATGGAGATAGGCTAGAGAGCTAAATTCATACATCATGCCACTCATTTAAATTAAGTGTGATAAATGAACAAGTATGAGCATCTTCTTTGCATCATATTCCTGCTAAGTGCTAAATGTGTTTGTTATTTATTGTTGCATGTTTATACATTTACATTATTCATGCATTTCTGCTCTATTGATTATGTGTATAGAATTGCTTACCCCTATGCCCTTGTAGGTGATGTCTCAATACATCGCTTGCATCGAGATCCGGCCACTTCCTAGTGGCACATGGATCTATGAGGACCATCGCGCGATGTTCGAGGGAGAGGTAGAGATTACCTTCTACCACCGGAACCCGTTGATTCGATTTCTTCCTCGTAGATTTAGGATTCCCATCATATACACTATGCACGTACCCCCGTTTTACACATACCATGGACCACCTCCCACACGACCAGCTCGCTCTTATCACAGTTTTCATTTCAGACCTACCCGCTCACACCCATTTTCTTCTAGAGTCGTCCGCGAGGAGACTCCCCCTTCTGATCCGAGGAGCCCAGTCAGGGTCACACCATCACCTGACCCCGTGCCCAGTGGTAGGGTACACTCTCCCTCGGATGAGATCGAGGAGGACCCCGTGGAGGACGAGAGCGGAGGCGAGCCTATCGTTCATTCTACTGGGAGCGATTGGAGGGACGATGATCCCTAGGTATGTGCATATGGTACATGATGAGGATCAGGGGATCCAGTGTGGGGATGTCGAGGAGGAGATGTTGCTGCTGCTGTTGATGTGGATATTTCTTTTGCTACCTGGAGACTTCTACTACCATTACCACTACTACTACTGATGCTGCCAGATCTACGTGACCACCTCTAGAGTTCATATTTTGTTTTGTATATATTTTGGAGCTCTAGGGCTATGGTTATATTAGGATGTAGATCTGTTATGGACTTGTTGGACCTTGGAGACTTGACCGCTGGGACTATGTATTACTTGACCTATATATATATATATATAGCTTATGTTCATATTTTTAACTGTGCATAGTCCTACTCTTTCCGCTCACTCTGATAAAGATTAATTAACGGATTCGATTATGTTATTTAAATGGTATCAGTTCCGCAAATGAAAAAAATGGATATGCATCGTTTAATTTTACTATGTCAATACGTTTTCGAAAGCACCGATGCTATCCGAATTATGGAAAGGTTTTCTTATTTTAGTAAACACCGAATCCAACACAATGATTCAAATAATACGAGTTGTTCTCTCCAAGAGCTCCATAGTTTGATTGTACACCCGCTTAAAAGAGAAATTTTGATTTTCATAATTTCTATACAATAACAAGTCCATATGAATTACAAGTAATACTTATTTATTGTAATATTTACTTGTATGGGAAAAGGGTGTCACATTGAGTGGTATCAGAGCAAAAGTCAGATCAGGTAGTAGTGGAAGTAGTTCCAGAAAGGTAGCCATCAACATCAAGCAGGTATCCACAGGGCATATTTATTGATTTGAATTCTAGTATCTTGCTTTTTGGGCATTAGATACAATTGGATGTGTTGTTTGAGGTTTTAGTTAAGACCTTAGTGTAGGTGGTGTAATGAAAGTTTCTTTAGTTCAACATATGTGACCATAAGCCCATAGCTCAAGTCTATTATGGCAACTAGAAACCAAAATCACACCAATGTAATATTAGAAAGGATTACCGCGGTGCTAGAGGCTATGCAACAACAAGCTCAGCAACCACCTCAACCGGTTAACCCGCCTCACCAGTGTAATGTGGGTAACACCGAGGCAAAGAGTCTGGCTGATTTTAGGAGCTGTAATCCACTCAAGTTTGAAGGAGGATTTAAACCTGAGGAGGCCAGTAAGTGGATCCACACCATGGACAAGATTTTGAGAACTTTGGATTGCACGGAAGTTCAGAAAGTAACGTATGCAGTCTACATGCTAGAGGACGAAGCTGAGAATTGGTGGAATCATACGGTTCAGCTCCTACGTTATGAAGGAAGGGATGTGAATTGGAATGTATTTATGAAGAAGTTTCTCAATAAATACTTCCCTGAGGATTTGAGGAGAAAGAAGGAAGTGGAGTTCTTGCAGCTGAAGCAAGGAGATATGAGTGTGGGTGAGTACGCAGCCAAGTTCGAGGAATTGATGAAGTACTCTCCATATTACCAGAACAACCCCGATGAAAGGAGCAAGTGTATCGAGTTCGAAGGGGGTTTAAGGCCCAAATTGAACTCTATTTTCAGCTATCAACGGATCCAAAGCTTTCCTGCACTTGTCGACATGTGTAGGATGTATGAGGATGACAAGAAAGCTGAAGGATTGCAAGCAACAGAAAGAAAAGATAGCCAGAATTATGGACCTCAGAAGCGTAAGGGTTTCAACAATCAAGGCAAAGGTCCATATGATCGCTGAGGGAAAGGCAAAGGAAAATTTGGAAGTAGTGATGAAAGTAACTTCCGAAGCGAGGCTCCCTTCTGTGAAAAGTGTAAGCATCATCATCGTGGAAGAATTTGTTGGGCAACAAGTACTTGCTTCAATTGTGGGAAGCAGGGTCATATTGCACGTTACTGTAGAGAACATGTGAAGAGTAACCCCAACGTACCTGCTAGCAAACCAATGACTCAAGGCAGAGTGTTTACCCTTAGCGGAGTAGAAGCTAATCGATCCTCCGATCCCGTGCAAGGTAACTATTTGCCGATGGTTAGTCTTGCAATGCGTTGTCTGATTTCAGTGTTATGCATTCGTATGAATGTGTGAATCGTTTGACTTTGTCTGTATTTGAGTTGTTCTATATTGGTATGATAGAAACTTTTACGAACATTCCAATAGTTGTTTCTAAGGTAAGTCTTAACGGTTGTATAGAAGTGTCAGGAGGAGTCTTTAGAATAGATTTGATTTGTCTATCTTTATCACATTGGGGTGCGATCTTGGGAATCGACTGATTGAGTACTATCATAGGACCATAGATAGACTTCCTTACGTCAAACTCCTATAACCAAGGTAATCCGAAGAATTAGCCTCTTATATGAAATAAGAGTACAACGAGGATTTTCAGTAATTGAAGTGAAGGCTAACATTCTCTCCTGCGTTGCTCTTACTCGATTCATAAGAAGGTATTAAAGAATAATTTCATGTATCGAGGCAAGGACCTAAAAGAGAGTAGTGTTAAGTAAGAAAGGGGTGTATGTGACACCCTTTTCCTCTACAAGTAATTACTATAATAAATAAGTATTACTCGGAAAATATATGGACTTGTTATTGAATAGAAATGTGAGAATAATTTTTTTTTTAAAACGGGTGCACAAACCAACACTTGGAATTCTTGGAGAAGAAGTTCTATATTATTTCAAACCATTGAATTTAACTCGGTGATTTCTAAAACCCTTTTCACGAGCTGAATAGCATTCGCATTTGAAATTGGATTTATATGTTAGAAAGTAAAGGAAGCTATTCATTCTTTTTGTCTTAATAAAATGATACCATCTAATCTGTTTTCCCACCGATCTCTTTAAAAATATTTCAATCAGAGTAAGCGGAAATCATGGGACTATGCAACTAATATAAATATAAACATAGGTTTTATATATATAAGAAAAGAGTCGTGCATACATAGTCCCAACATAAATCTCCAAGATCCATAATACAAGTCCATAAGAGATCTACATCAAAATATAACCATAGCCCTAGAGCTCTCATGAGCATATCTACATCATATATACATAACAAAATATGAACTCCAGGGGTGGTCACGTAGATCTGGCAGCACCAGCAGTAGTAGTAGTAGTGATAGTAGCAGTCTCCAAGAAGCAAAAGGTAACAGCATCATCATCAACACAGCAGCAGCAGTATCTCCTCCACGGCATCCCCACACCGGATCCCCTGATCCTCATCATACACCCTATACACATACCTAGGGATCATCATCCCTCCAATCACTCCCAGTAGAATGTACGACAGGCTCGCCTCCGCTCTCGTCCTCCACCGGATCCTCCTCGATCTCATCCGAGGGAGAGTGTACCCTACCATTGGGTACGGGGCCAGGAGGTGGTGTGACCCTGACTGGGCTCCTCAGATCAGAAGGGGGAGTATCCTCGCGGACGACTCTAGAAGAAAATGGGTGTGAGCGGGTAGGTCTGAAACGAAAACTGTGATAAGAGCGAGCTGGTCGTGTGGGAGGTGGTCCATGATATGTGTAAAACGGGGGTACATGCATAGTGTATATGATGGGAATCCTAAATCTACGAGGACGAAATCGAATCAACGGGTTCGGGTGGTAGAAGGTAATCTCTACCTCTCCCTCGAACACCGCGCGATGGTCCTCATAGATCCATGTGCCACTAGGAAGTGGCCGGATCTCGATGCAAGCGATGTAACGAGACGTCACCTACAAGGGCATAGGGGTAAGCATTTCTATACACATAATCAACAGAGTATAAATTTGTACAATAGGAATATGTAAGTATGCAACAAGGAACAACAATCGCATTTAGCATTTAGCAGTTATTGAATGCACATAGGATGCTCATACTCATTTCACTTATTACACTTATTTTAAATGAGTAACATGATGCATGAATTTAGCTCTCAAGCCTATCTTCATCAAACTATATCACTCTCTGACGTCCATCCCTGACAACCCAGCACTCAATCGTGCGTTGTATTCCTAGGAATACAACAATTCGTACATTCACCTAGAATGTACACGACAAGCTTGGCATCCATGCCACCCGAGCATATCCCGTCATCCAAACGGACCGTCATCCAAACGGTATAATCATATCGGCATCCACTAAGCCGACCACGTCAACAACGTGTCATCAAGCAAGCGTATTGGCACTCCCAGAGGCCCTCCACATGTTTACCAAAAACATGATATACGTCCTACCATCCAACTCCAGAATGAATGCATCACTTTCTAAGCTTAAAGGAAATTGATTAATACCTTACTGGCCACCTAGGCATAGTTTATCTTTAAAAAGAACCGTCACCAAACGGTACACTTATATTAATCAATCTCTTTTAAGTTCAGATCCTTTGGATTATTATAGTTAGATTCTTAACCAACTAAGTCAAAATTGAAAATGGTGTTTCTCAGGTTCAGGTAAATTACTCGAGTATAATTCAGAATACTCGAGTGATTTTCAACTTTTCCAGATTACTCGAGTGTTCTTAGGGTTACTCGAGTGTTCATGACTTTCTGGGGATTCGGGTTTCAAATTTATTAAATTACTCGAGTAGTTCATGGGTCACTCGAGTATTCATCATGATTTCCAGAATACTCGAGTCATCCCTGCATTACTCGAGTGGTTTGCCTTAACATGTCCCCAGGTCTTACTCGATACTCGAGTACTAGACACAATACTCGAGTGTTCTTGCACAAATTACATTGTTTTACAAACATTTTACTCGAGTACCCTGTCCAATACTCGAGTGTTTCACAGCAGAACAGACTGAAATCTTAGTTTTAACACACCATTTTCAGTTCTACTCAATTCTAGTCCAATCCAGGGATCCACAAAGTTCATATATCATAAATAGAGCATGTTACAACACTCATTTCATATCAAATTACAGATTTGACAGAGAATCAATCCTTAGTGCATAAAGTACACAATTTGACAACTCAACACCTCAAATTGCATAATAAGCACAATACTCATGAAATAATGTTCATTTAAGTTCACATGCATGATTTAGAACTTGCTCAACATAGTTTTAGAGCATGACTTGGTCTCCAAACCAAAGTTCCTATTCAATCTAAGCCCTTAGAGCCTCTTGGTGGCTCTCTAATGCATTTAATGGAATTTAAACTCTATCTAGTGTACGAAATTACTTCCCCTTACCTCTCAGACGTGAATCAACAAAGGATTTGCAAGAAAAGGCTCCTCAACACCCAGAACAGCTTCAAGCATCACATGCAGAGCAGTTTGAGTGCACCACCAAAATTGAATTGGTTCACACATGAAACAGAGATAAGAATTGGGGATTTTAGATTTTCTAGACTCTATGCAACACATACTAACTATAGAAATCGAATTTGGAACTCAAGGACTCGTGAGCTTACCAGAAATCAAAATCGAAGTAAGCTCCAAATACAGCTTGACCAAAAATAGCTCCACTTCCAAGGCTTGAATCTTCCACCACACTCACTCAATCCTCACGATTTTGGTGTTTATACAAAGCTCGTGATGTGAGCTTTGTATTAGTGTATAGTTTATGACTCGAATCGAAACAGAGAGGGAGAATCGATCGTTTGAACTCAGGAACCCTAACTGAAGCAACACACTCGAATTTGACTAAGAACCTCAACAATTTGGTGTTGCTGAGCTTAAATAGACTGGGGAAACACTCATGCAGGTCGACACAACTTCTATGGTGGTGGCAAGGTGATGATTTCGTGTCAACGACACGGAATCGTTGATGGTGACTCACCAAACGCACTAACTCGTGCAATTCTGCCCAGAATACTCGAGTATTCCAGAAAATACTCGAGTATTTTACCCAGTGTTTGAAAAATAATTATTTTATTTACTTTCCCTCCAAAACCTTTCCTATATTTACTTCTAGGTCCCAACCCAGGGACTAATATGCAAAAACATTATTATATTTATTAAATACTTTCACATACATTCTCTAACCACATAAACACATATTTCAATCAAGTATTAATAGAGAAATCATTAATTATTATTAATTTATAATTAACATTTCATTAATCGGGGATTAAAATTTTGGGGTGTTACACTACTCCCCCACTTACAAGGAATTTCGTCCCCGAAATTCAACTTATACAAACAATTCAGGATACTCCTGACGCATCTTCTCCTCTAATTCCCAAGATGCTTCTATCACATCACCACAAACCCAGACGACTTTGACCAGACAAATATCCTTCCCTCTAAGCTGCTTGATTCTTCGATCTTCAATGCGAACAGGCACGACTTTAAAGGTTAGGTTCTCATGAATTTCTAAGTCATCAGGTTGGATTCTAAGGACAATGGTGGGGTCATGGACATATCTCTTCAGTTGAGACACATGGAATACATTGTGAAGGTTAGCTAGCGACGGGGGCAGGGCTAATTGATAGGCTACTGGGCCGACTCTTTTTAGAATTTGATAGGGACCAATAAACTTAGGTGATAGTTTCTGGGTTTTCAAGGTTATACTAACACCTTTGGTTGGTACTATTCTAATAAATACATGGTCTCCTTCGGCGAACTCTAAAGGTTTCCTTCTTCTATCAGCATAGCTTTTCTGCCTACTCTGAGCCGTCTTCATCTTTTCTTGTATCATCTTGATCTGTTCCGTGGTCTCTTGAACAAAGTCTGGTCCAACCAGAGAACTCTCCCCCACTTGAAACTAGCATAACGGTGTCTGACACTTTCTTCCATACAGGGCTTCAAATGGTGCCATTCCGATGCTCGTGTGGTAACTATTGTTGTAAGTAAATTCCACGAGCGGCAACATTTGTTCCCAGTTCCCTTGACCTTCCAACACACAGGCTCGTAAGATGTCCTCCAGTTACTGAATAGTCCTCTCCGTCTGACCATCAGTCTGAGGATGGTATGCAGAACTTAACTTCAATCTTGAACCCAAGGCTTTATGCAGATCTTCCCAAAACTTCGATGTAAACCTCGGGTCACGATCTGACACAATGCTTGACGGTACCCCATGCAGACGAACAACTTCCTTGATATACAACTGGGTGAGCTTCTCCAAAGAGTAGCGCATGTTAACAAGAATAAAATGCGCCGACTTGGTTAGACGATCCACGATCACCCAAATTGCATCATGACCAGTAGCTGTCCTCGGCAATCCCGACACAAAATCCATCGAGATACTATCCCATTTCCACAACGGAATCTCCAAAGGAAGTAATTCCCCTCCTGGCCTTTGGTGTTCCACTTTCGCCTTCTGACACACCAAGCAACAGGCCACATATTCAGCCACGTCCTTCTTCAAACCAGGCCACCAAAATATCCTTTTCAAATCCTGATACATTTTGGTAGCTCCCGGATGCATACTCATCTTGCTCTTATGTGCTTCATCCAGAATCATCCAAAACCTTTCCTATATTTACTTCTAGGTCCCAACCCAGGGACTAATATGCAAAAACATTATTATATTTATTAAATACTTTCACATACATTCTCTAACCACATAAACACATATTTTAATCAAGGATTAATAGAGAAATCATTAATTATAATTAATTTATAATTAACATTTCATTAATCGGGGATTAAAATTTTGGGGTGTTACAGTGTACGTATCAAAGTGATTGAATACACTCAGGGTAAGCTCTTGTTGCAGGATTCGGAGCTTGCAACATGTATGCCCACTCTAAAAAAAATTTGGAGGATTAATCCCTAAGACTCTATGTCCCGGAGATTTAGAGACCAAAGGAATATGAAGAAATTGATTCGATCAGAAGGAGGAATTGAATTAGAGTTATCATCAATGGGTGGAGTTGAAAGTTTTGACTTCGAATTCCATTACCTACCTAGTAAAGTGAAAGGTGATAACCAATATTGAATCGAAGAACAATTCATGAAAACTCTAAGATGACCAAGAGGCTATCCTAAGTAGGGAAGTTGAAAGAAAATAAGAGATTGACTTATGGAAGATAAGAGGACCAATTTCCATCAGTGGACGGAAAGAATTCTTCTTTATATAAGAATTTGTATCTTGAACAATTTGTGAATTGGGAGTAAAAATCTTTGGAGTCACACACACAAGAGGTGAGTGGATATAAGGTCACGTCACTTCTATGCTAAGTGAGGTAGCGAGGAACTTGTGGGAACCATATAGGATAGTTGTTGAAAACAAAAGACTGATACATCGTTTGATTAGTATTCATAAAGACGACTTTGGGGAAACCGAAGGAAATTCTCAAGAGGCATGAGAAGGATACAAGGGGCTGAATCGCTAAACATAGAACGGGAAAGTAATAGGCTCGGAGAAGGCATCGCCAAGTTCAAATGACTGAGGAAGTATGTTTCATAACAACTCGGACGGAAGGTTCAAATATGTGAAGTTTAGAATGGATTATGTTCGAACCTCTAGCCAGCTATCAAGTATTAAGGCATAAAGGAATTTTCTCAATATTGGGAAACGTATGTGGAATTTATAAATACAATGGATGGGCATAAGAAGTTGGTAGAATGAATGTCCAAAACCAGTATAAGAGGGACTTGGGCAAAAAGGAAGTATTCAATTAGAAGAAAAGGAAATGAAGTTAAGAAAATTAATTATGGAGGAATGACAAAATTAAAGGAACCCCGATCGTGAGAATTATAAAGTATGTTAATAAGAAGTAAGAGCTTGCCCAACTCCATGTGTAGGAAATGAGATGCGTTACTTTGGACTAAAGTAGTGGTACACCTATAAAGACCTTCAATTGCAGCTGTGAGAGATTGAGATTTTAATTCGTCAGATTCAGCAAGGGTTAAGAGTAAGGAGGGAATGGACGTCAAGCGAATTGAGTTCGGATGAGTGTCCAACATGTTAGGATGCGAGTTAGATCTATGTATAGGTAATCTGAGTTATCCTTTCTCTGATCGGAATTAACGTAATCAATGTTTTCGATTGCGTTAATTAAATCGTTTGTGATCTGAAAACCTGAGCAAATCTGTAACTGGGATTTCTATGATCAAAACCCTTATCACAGTTGGATGTGATAAATATCTTTGGACACTACAGAGAGAAAAGATTAGTTGAGACTAGCGGGATTAACAACCACCGGGATAGGACAAGTATTTGTCTCCCCAACGGAAATTTCCCTAGAATTGACAATCTGTTTAAGTCTGATAGTGACAATAACACTCCTTATCTGTAAGTTCATCTAACTTAAAGATATATCGTATAATCTTTCTTGAGAAAGATTATATCTGTAAGGGATGATTTTATTACTGACAGTTAAAATATTAGGATTGATCACCCTAATGTTAATGACTATTAAGGAATAAAATCATACAAATGATTCCTTACTCGTGCTTGAGTGATCAGAGTGCGCAACAGAACATGTTTTTTTCCTCAAAAATATCTTTGGAAAATGTTTTAATTCAGGAATATATATATATTTGAAAGTATTATTCAAAAAAAAAAAGTTTTTCTCGAAAAAGTTTATTTGGAAGAGTGAATTTCGGGGACGAAATTCCTTTTAAGTGGGGAAGTAGTGTAACACCCCAAAATTTTAATCCCCGATTAATGAATAATTAATTATAAAGTTTATTATAATTAATTATTTCTATTTTTAATCTTTGATCAAAACCTGAGTTTATATTGTTAGAATTCATGTTGGTAATTATTTTATGCATAAATAAATATTTTTGCATATTAGTCCTTGATTTGGGACCTAGAGGTAATTATAGGAAGGATTTTGGAGGGAAAGTAAATAAAATAATTACTTTTCAAAAATTGGGCAAAATACTCGAGTATTGTTCGGAAAACTCGAGTATTCTAGACAGAGTTGCTCAACGTTAGTGCGTTTTTGTGAGTCAGCACCGAGTTACCGCCGCCTTGACACGAAAACACCCTCCACAACACGTCCTTGTATGCGTGTCGACGTGCATGGGCATGTTCCTTGCCTATTTAAACCCTTTGAACTCAGATTGAGAGCCATTTTGCCAATTTGTTGATGAGTTTATGAGTTAGGGTTCTAAAATTGTTTCCTTCGATTCATCCTCTGTGTGTTGATTCAAGTAACAAACCATACACTAATACAAAGCTCACATCACGAGCTTTGTATAGGCACTAAAATCGTGAGGTTTGAGTGAGTGTGTTGGAAGAATTGGAGCTTGGAAGTTGGGGCTGTTTCTGTCAAAGTGGTTCTGGGAGCTCACTTTGATTCTGATTTCTGGTAAGCTCACGAGTCTTTGGGTCTCAAATTCGATTTCTTTAGTTGGTATGTATTGCATAGAGTCTAGAAAAACTAAATTCCCCAATTCTTATCTCTGTTTCATGTGTGAACCAATTCAATCTTGGTGATGCACTCAAAATTGTCTTGCATGTGGTGCTCAAAGTCATTTCTGGAGTTGGAGAGCTTTTTGTTTGGAATCCTCTGTGGGTGCACGTCTGAGAGGTAAGGGGAAGTTGTTTTATGCACTAGATAGAGTGTAAATTCCATGATTTTCATTAGAGAGTCACCAAGAGGCTCTAAGGGCTTAGATTGAATAGGAACTTTGGTTTGGAGACCAATTCATGCTCTATGGTTGTTGTGAGCAAGTTTTATATGATGCATGCAAGCTGTAATGAACACTATTTCATGAGTTTGTTGATTAATTTGCAATTTGAGATATTAAGTTGTTAAATTGGATGTTTTATGCATTAACAATCGATTCTCTATCAAATCTGTAATTTGATATGTGATAAGTGTTATAACATGTTCAATATATGGTATATGAACTGTTTTGATCATTGGTTTGGGTTAGAAATGTTTAGAAATGAAAATGGTATGTAAAAACCAAGTTTTCAGTCTGTTCTGTCTGATAAAACTCGAGTATATGGCTCGATACTCGAGTATTTCGTGGTGCACCAGTGTGGATTTTGGCGCACAACTCGAGTATCTGGCTTGGGACTCGAGTATTAACAGATGCAACAAGAGTCAAGTTGATGAACGACTCGAGTAATGCATGAACTACTCGAGTATTCTGGATTGGTGAATGACTCGAGTATCTCATGAACTACTCGAGTATTTTCTTAAAAATCTGAAACCTAACTTTCTGAAAAGACATGAACAACTCGAGTATAATGATGAATTACTCAAGTAAAAACTGGAAACTGATGAACTACTCGAGTGTTATGAAGAATACTCGAGTATTTTAGTCAGAAACTTAAAAATACCATTTTCAATTCTAAGTCATTTTGATTAATATAAGTATACCGTTTGGATGACGGTCCGTTTGGATGACGGGATGTGCTCGGGTGGCACGTTATATATTAACCAATTTCCTTTAAGCTTAAAAATGATGCATTCATTTGGAGTTTGGATGGTAGGTCATTTATCATGTTTTGGTAACATGAGGAGGGCCTCTGGGAATGCCAATACGCTTGCTTGATGACACGTTGAAGACGTGGTCGGCATAGTGGATGCCGATATGGTTACACCGTTTGGATGACGGGATGTGCTCGGGTGGCACGGATTCCAAGCTTGTCGTGTACATTCTTGGTGAATGTACGAAAGGTTGTATACCTAGGAATACAACGCTGGTGAGTGCTGGGTTGTCAGGGTTGGACGTCAGAGAGTGACATAGATTGATGGAGATAGGCTTGAGAGCTAAATTCATACATCATGCCACTCATTTAAATTAAGTGTGATAAATGAACAAGTATGAGCATCTTCTTTGCATCCTATTCCTGCTAAGTGCTAAATGTGTTTGTTATTTATTGTTGCATGTTTATACATTTACATTATTCATGCATTTCTGCTCTATTGATTATGTGTATAGAATTGCTTACCCCTATGCCCTTGTAGGTGATGTCTCGATACATCGCTTGCATCGAGATCCGGCCACTTCCTAGTGGCACATGGATCTATCAGGACCATCGCGCGGTGTTCGAGGGAGAGGTAGAGATTACCTTCTACCACCCGAACCCGTTGATTCGATTTCGTCCTCGTAGATTTAGGATTCCCATCATATACACTATGCACGTACCCCCGTTTTACACATACCATGGACCACCTCCCACACGACCAGCTCGCTCTTATCACAGTTTTCGTTTCAGACCTACCCGCTCACACCCATTTTCTTCTAGAGTCGTCCGCGAGGAGACTCCCCCTTCTGATCCGAGGAGCCCAGTTAGGGTCACACCATCACCTGACCCCGTGCCCAGTGGTAAGGTACACTCTCCCTCGGATGAGATCGAGGAGGACCCCGTGGAGGACGAGAGCGGAGGCGAGCCTGTCGTTCATTCTACTGTGAGCGATTGGAGGGACGATGATCCCTAGGTATGTGCATATGGTACATGATGAGGATCAGGGGATCCAGTGCGGGGATGTCGAGGAGGAGATGTTGCTGCTGCTGTTGATGTGGATATTTCTTTTGCTACCTGGAGACTGCTACTACCATTACCACTACTACTACTGATGCTGCCAGATCTACGTGACCACCTCTAGAGTTCATATTTTGTTTTGTATATATTTTGTAGATATGCTCTTGAGAGCTCTAGGGCTATGGTTATATTAGGATGTAGATCTGTTATGGACTTGTTGGACCTTGGAGACTTGACCGCTGGGACTATGTATTACTTGACCTATATCTATATATATATATAGCTTATGTTCATATTTTTAACTGTGCATAGTCCTACTCTTTCCGCTCACTCTGATAAAGATTAATTAACGGATTCGGTTATGTTATTTAAATGGTATCAGTTCCGCAAATGAAAAAAATGGATATGCATCGTTTAATTTTACTATGTCAATACGTTTTCGAAAGCACCGATGCTATCCGAATTATGGAAAGGTTTTTTTATTTTAGTAAACACCGAATCCAACACAATGTTTCAAATAATACGAGTTGTTCTCTCCAAGAGCTCCATACGAGATGCACCTCCTCCTCGCTCTCATCCTCCACAGGGTCCTCCTCGACCTCGCCTGACTGTGTAGAGACCCCACCACTGGGTCTAGGATCTGCAGAAGCAGTCCTATCATAGTCAGTCGGACCAGGAGAAGGAGTCTCCTCAGTGACAACTCTATGGGAGGAAGGATGGGAACGAGTGGCAGCTCTAAAACGAAAACTATGAAAACGACGCATAGGTCGAGCCGGGGGTGGTCCTCTATATGTATAAAAAGGTGGAACATGCATAGTATAGACTAATGGGATCCTAAATCGACGAGGTCGCACTCGCACCAGAGGGTTAGGGTGGTAGAGAGTGATCTCAACCTCCCCCTCAAAAGTGGCACGGTGCTCCTCATACGTCCATATGCCACTAGGGATAGGGCGTATCTCGATGCAAGCTAGGTATCTGGCCATCACCTAAACAGGGCACAAAGAGTAAGTATACACATATACATAATTGATAAGGACTAAAATTACAATCACAAGTATATCATGGACAGGTCATAATGAAAATACATATGAGCACACCAGTTTTCAACATTATAACTCTTATAATGCAAGTGGCATGATGTATGCTTTTCTATCCACAACTGAGGCCTCTAAAAGTCCATCTTGGACGTCCATCCAATACACCCTTGTGTTCCCGGAACACCGACATTCGTTCCCAGAACGTAATGCCGAACCATACTTGGATAATAAGCATCACTCCCGGAGTGTGCACCACGTTCCCAGAACGTATACGTTCCCAGAACGCATCAAAACCAGGTCCCGGACACTGGCCATATATCTATAATGTGTCATCAAGTAGGTTATAATTTGGTACTCCCGGAGTACCCTCCTCATATTCCCAGAATATGATAAACGTTCCTACCAACCAGACTTCCAGTCTATATGGATGCACAAATATCAGGGTCGGTTTTATCTTTACATTAATTAATGTGATTTAGAAATATTCCAATTTCCCTTTTTTGAATGATTGATTTGAGGCATAATCTTTGGCATAAAATTCTCCTTTGAATTTTTCTCAAAACATGCCTTTTAAACTTAGATTGGGTAAAACACAGTCAATGGTATTCAAAAACTTAACTTTTTATTTTTCAGATTCAGGTACTAACCGGTTACAGTTTCAGGCTAACCGGTTAGAATTACAGACCTGAACTGTTTACCATTGCAATTCAGAAAAACCCTTTTTCTTGAATTTACTACCCAATCCATAAACAAGTTAAACATTGTTTTATGCCTCAAAAATCACAGTTTCCATCATTCAAAAGTCCAAATCACATTTTGTTTTCCATAAAGCATAATTTCCTCTTGAAATTATTTCATTGAATTAAGGTATAAACCCCTTACCCTTAAATCTGAACCAAGAGAGTATTGTCACCTCATTTCAGATTCTTTCCAGTGAATTTAAGGTATAGATTTGAGTAAAATTATTAAAACTTTAGGACTGTTTTATAAACTGATTTTCTTTTGAAATTCTGCAGTGTCTAACCGGTTACGAATATCGAGTAACCGGTTAGATTATGCAGTCAGACCTTCAAAATAAGGGTTTTAACACATCATTTTCTTTAATTCTCAAATCTAACCACTCTTCATCATTCAACAGGGTTCATATACCTTAAACAAACATGTTTCATCATAGAAACCAAATTCAAAGTACATGCATCAAGCTTTTTGCATCAAATTGCATAAAAATTCAAATAAACACAATTTAATACAACAAAACTCATACTAAGCATTTAAATCCAGAATTTAGTGTCTATATACTTCGCATGCATCAACATAAAGTTGCTCAAAACACCATTGAGCAGAACTTTGGCTTCCAATCCTTTGTGCCATATTGCACATAATGCCCTTTTTGAGTTTTGTTAACTCAAATCCTAAATCACTTGAATTTTAGTCTAAATCTAGTATAAGGTAGACTTCTCCCATACCTTAAGACTGAGTTTGATGAAGATTGACACAGAAATTGAAGAAACTCCACAGATTTCTCACAAACCCAAGGTTCTGTTCTCAGCCACGAATTCCACCAACAGGGTCCAAAGACCAGAAGTTTTGACATAGAAAATGGCCAAAGAAATTGGGGAAAACCATTAGGACTCAAAATAGGTAACATGCACTAGGAAATAGAAAAGATTGGAGGCTTAATGGTGGCTGTACTTACCCAAAATCAGATCTAGAATTCAGCTTCCAGAACAGAAAAACACAGAACTCAGACTTCAATTCCTAGATTCCAAGCTTGATTTCTCCTTCCACACGAACACTCAGCTCTCAAATCTTATATCAATGGAAAGCCCTTGATTCAAGCTTTACAGAAGTGTGTGTTTCGTTCTCTAACACTCAAGGACTGAAACGAATTTCTCATAACGAAAACGAAACCCTAATTTTGCCCTCTTCAACATAGATCAACAAAACCAACCCCCAACACCTTAGAAAATCCACAATTTATAGACAAATTAGATTACATGCATGTTGACGCGTGTGATCCCCCTAATTTCAGGTTGTAATCGTGGCGAATTTGGGATTAATCAAGTGATTACTCATCAAAATCCACTAACCCAGTTTCTGGGTTCATCGTCTAACCGGTTACAGGGCATTACTAACCGGTTAGATTAGTACAAAATTTAAAAATTAATATTTTTAAATCTTTCCCTCCAAGAACCTTTTTAATATTACCTTTAAGTCCTCATTCAAGGACCAAAATGCAATATCCTTATATTTTGCATTTATTTGCCTTATAAAAATATTTCAACTTATTTTTATATTTTAGGTTAATTAAATACAAAATATAAACTTGGAAAATTTCTATAAATTAATAATAAAACTTTTTATTATTAATTTCCTATTATTCGGGAGACGAAAATTAGGGGTGTTACAGGTTTGGGTTAGAAATGTTTAGAAATGAAAATGGTATGTAAAAACCAAGTTTTCAGTCTGTTCTGTCTGATAAAACTCGAGTATATGGCTCGATACTCGAGTATTTCGTGGTGCACCAGTGTGGATTTTGGCGCACAACTCGAGTATCTGGCTTGGGACTCGAGTAGTAACAGATGCAACAAGAGTCAAGTTGATGAACGACTCGAGTAATGCATGAACTACTCGAGTATTCTGGATTGATGAATGACTCGAGTATCTCATGAACTACTCGAGTATTTTCTTAAAAATCTGAAACCTAACTTTCTGAAAAGACATGAACAACTCGAGTATAATGATGAATTACTCAAGTAAAATCTGGAAACTGATGAACTACTCGAGTGTTATGAAGAATACTCGAGTATTTTAGTCAGAAACTTAAAAATACCATTTTCAATTCTAAGTCATTTTGTTAACACTTAAAGGACAATAAACCAAGTGATCCTGGACTTAAAAGAAATTGATTAATATAAGTATACCGTTTGGATGACGGTCCGTTTGGATGACGGGATGTGCTCGGGTGGCACGTCATATATTAACCAATTTCCTTTCAGCTTAAAAATGATGCATTCATTTGGAGTTTGGATGGTAGGTCGTTTATCATGCTTTGGTAACATGAGGAGGGCCTCTGGGAGTGCCAATACGCTTGCTTGATGACACGTTGAAGACGTGGTCGGCTTAGTGGATGCCGATATGGTTACACCGTTTGGATGACGGGATGTGCTCGGGTGGCACGGATTCCAAGCTTGTCGTGTACATTCTTGGTGAATGTACGAAAGGTTGTATACCTAGGAATACAACGCTGGTGAGTGCTGGGTTGTCAGGGTTGGACGTCAGAGAGTGACATAGATTGATGGAGATAGGCTTGAGAGCTAAATTCATACATCATGCCACTCATTTAAATTAAGTGTGATAAATGAACAAGTATGAGCATCTTCTTTGCATCCTATTCCTGCTAAGTGCTAAATGTGTTTGTTATTTATTGTTGCATGTTTATACATTTACATTATTCATGCATTTCTGCTCTATTGATTATGTGTATAGAATTGCTTACCCCTATGCCCTTGTAGGTGATGTCTCGATACATCGCTTGCATCGAGATCCGACCACTTCCTAGTGGCACATGGATCTATCAGGACCATCGCGCGGTGTTCGAGGGAGAGGTAGAGATTACCTTCTACCACCCGAACCCGTTGATTCGATTTCGTCCTCGTAGATTTAGGATTCCCATCATATACACTATGCACGTACCCCCGTTTTACACATACCATGGACCACCTCCCACACGACCAGCTCGCTCTTATCACAGTTTTCGTTTCAGACCTACCCGCTCACACCCATTTTCTTCTAGAGTCGTCCGCGAGGAGACTCCCCCTTCTGATCCGAGGAGCCCAGTCAGGGTCACACCATCACCTGACCCCGTGCCCAGTGGTAAGGTACACTCTCCCTCGGATGAGATCGAGGAGGACCCCGTGGAGGACAAGAGCGGAGGCGAGCCTGTCGTTCATTCTACTGGGAGCGATTGGAGGGACGATGATCCCTAGGTATGTGCATATGGTACATGATGAGGATCAGGGGATCCAGTGCGGGGATGTCGAGGAGGAGATGTTGCTGCTGCTGTTGATGTGGATATTTCTTTTGCTACCTGGAGACTGCTACTACCATTACCACTACTACTACTGATGCTGCCAGATCTACGTGACCACCTCTAGAGTTCATATTTTGTTTTGTATATATTTTGTAGATATGCTCTTGAGAGCTCTAGGGCTATGGTTATATTAGGATGTAGATCTGTTATGGACTTGTTGGACCTTGGAGACTTGACCGTTGGGACTATGTATTACTTGACCTATATCTATATATATATATATATATAGCTTATGTTCATATTTTTAACTGTGTATAGTCCTACTCTTTCCGCTCACTCTGATAAAGATTAATTAACGGATTCGGTTATGTTATTTAAATGGTATCAGTTCCGCAAATGAAAAAAATGGATATGCATCGTTTAATTTTACTATGTCAATACGTTTTCGAAAGCACCGATGCTATCCGAATTATGGAAAGGTTTTCTTATTTTAGTAAACACCGAATCCAACACAATGTTTCAAATAATACGAGTTTTTCTCTCCAAGATCTCCATAGTTTGATTGTACACCCGCTTAAAAGAGAAATTTTGATTTTCATAATTTCTATACAATAACAAGTCCATATGAATTCCAAGTAATACTTATTTATTGTAATATTTACTTGTATGGGAAAAGGGTGTCACAATATTCATTATACCCATCAATTACTCACTAAGAAAATAGCCAAGAAATACTCCCTCATTCTCCCTCTTTTACTCTAATCCCTCCTCCCCCATCTCCATGGATCTTTAGGTTTTGAGCTATGGAGAAATCTACATGGATATATATATGTTCTATAATCAAGATCACCTTATAGCTCCCTCCTAAAATTCGTGGTCCTCTCCTCCATAACCTCCATTGATTTTCAAAGTTCTATACTCTTGGGGACTCATACAAGTGCATACCACACCACCAAGAGCAAGTGTAGGGAACTCACTTCCACCATGCAACTTATCTCCTAGTGGTTGGTCAAGGGTCCATAAGAGCTCAAAGGGTTAGGGGTTCACAAAGTTAAGAAAGAGCTAGGACCTTGGTTGCTCTCATCATCAAAGAGGTAAGAAGGGGGGTGTTACCTTTACTTAGAGGGTATTTTTCTAGCTTGTATATAGGGGGAATTAAGGGTAGGGAATAAAATAGAAAGATGAACCTTATGGTAATTCACTAGATTAGGATTTGGTGCAAGTGAACTAAGAATTAGAATTTATGAATATGCTAGTTTGTATATGTATTTGTGGTTGATCTGACAAAATTGGGTTTAATGATGATGGTTGTAGAATATAGCATGGCTTGAAGGTTAATAATGAATATAGTGATTAGAAAGTTGATTATGTTATTAATTGTAGTGCCTTGAATGGGATTATAATGAACATGAATGATGATGAAGAATAAAATGTAGATAGCGGAAATAAGAAGGAAATTAGGTAATTGGTAAATTAATTAAAAGAGTGTCGAGTGGTTAGAGAAGAAGGTAATTGAATGGTATGAATAACTGTTTGTGAAATTATGTATTCATGACCCTCCCTAAGCGGAGCGAGAAATGATGTATTCATGACCCTCCCTATGCGGAGCGAGAAATTATATATTCATGACCCTCCCTATGCGGAGCGAGAAATTATATATTCATGACCCTCCCTATGCGGAGCGGGAAAGTATATTATCATGACCCTCCCTATGCGGAGAGAGAAATTATATTATCATGACCCTCCCTAAGCGGAGCGAGAAATATGCTATCAGGACCCTCCACTTACTTTCTAAGTGGAGTGAGAATTATGTTGTCATGACCCTCCCTATGTAGAGTGAGAAATATATTATCAGGACCCTCCATTTACTCTCTAAGTGGAGCGAGAATTATGTTATCATGACCCTCCGAAAGGAGTGAGAATTATACTATCATGACCCTCCCTAAGTGGAGCGTGAAAATATATGAATAAGTGTGTTGGTGTGAATAAAGTATCATGACCCTCCATTAAGGAGCGAGCATTATATGGAAATAAAAGGGGTAACGAGATAATGAAATAGAATAGGACTCTCCTTAGGGTGTGAGTAAATAATTGATATTATTAGGACCCGCCATTATTAGGACCCGCCGAAAGGTGAGCATAAGGTATACTAGAAGGAAAAGGATAGAGTAAGGAAAGGATAAGGAAGACTGGAAAGGAATAGAAAGGAATATGGACAACATAGGGAATTAATGAAGCAGGGGAATTGAAATATGAAATATAATTTAAGTGATAACGGGTAGTAATCTCTTAGTTGTTCTCTATGTCATTCTAGAATGTATTTTCTAAGTTCTGTGTAATGCTACCCTTCTTGCTATATTTTTACAGGTGCAGAAGGGGCTTACGCAAGCATGGTCGGGCAGGATTACACTCCACCTCGTGGAGTGTTGTTTAGTTAGTTGGGTGACCATTGTTGGTCAAGAATTTTATTTTGGAATTTGAAATGTATTATATTTTGGAAACCAAACGAAGTTAAGAGTTGTAAAGGTTTTCTGGAATAATGTACCTGAACTAAATTGTATTTTGGCACTGCTGGCCTCTGTTGTCTAGTGAAAGTTTTTATGCAGGTTAAACAGGAAATTGTATTTTGGGAATGTCCCTAAAACAAAGTAAACTCTGCCCGATTTTACGGAGATTTTATAAGAAGTAAATATAACTAAAAGTTTTCATAATCAACTAGTAGTATTAAAATAAAAATTTTAAATCCTCAATTAATTAAGGGTAAAAGTAACTAAGGTGTTACACTCTTACTCTCAAGGCTCTCAAAAAAATTTTTCTTTCTACAAAAGAATTGTGTGTTGTGTGTAAAAAAAAAGAGGGGGCTTAAGCCTCTATTTATAGGTTTAGCAAATATTGAATCTTCCCCTAAAAACCCATAAGGTTCATGCCCTAGGAGAATGAGAAGATGGTCAAGAATTTCAAATTTTCACTTAATGAGGTCTACTAACATGTACCTTCTATTAAAGCATTTCTTCTAATTCCTATGAAAATAAATTCTCAAACATTCACCACATGTTGAATTCAGAAAATACCTCTATGTATCTAGACGGTGCAGTAAAAAAAAATACATAAATATATAAATAAATTATTTTTAGGTCCAATAATTAATTCTAAGCCTTAAATTAATTTTTTCAAGCTTTAAACATATAAAATTCGTACAGTTACTGCAGCATAAAAATTTTTGAAGGCCACCACATAAAATTAAAATTTTTACATTTTTAGAAACTATATTTCAATACGATCGTTTTCATATAAAATTTATAATTTTAGGACTTACAGTTTGAAAGTTATGAATTTTTGAAGTTCTAAAGTTATTTCCTCCAATGTAACACCCCTAATTTTCGTCTCCCAAATAACCGAGAAATTAATTATAACAATTAATTTATAATTGATTTATATTAGTTTTAAAGGTTTTAGTTTTTGTACATTATGCGTTTTTATGTATAAAAATATAGGATATATTTTTATATGGTTATTTTGTACAAAAATGTGAATATTGTAATTTAGTCCTCGGGTTGGGACCTAATTGCAATATTAAAAGAGTTTTTGAAGAAAGAATAATTAAATTATTAATTTTTGAATTTTATCAGTATGTAACCGGTTAGAAGGGCTCTGTAACCGGTTACACGATGAACTCAGAAATTGGGATTAGTGCGTTTGATGAGTAATCATCCAATTAACCCAGAAATTGCCACAATTTCTTCCTTCCTTGAGTGGAGATAGACGTGTCGCCTTGCATGTTACTCCAATTCTCTATAAAAGGCTGGATTGCTGAAGGATTTGGGGTTGACTCTCTGAATTTAGGGTTGAAGCTCTGTTTAGGGTTTGTAAGTTCGTCTCTGAAATTCTCCTTCGTTTCTGAGAGTTAGAACATGAGTGTTACACTGTTACAAAGCTCACATCAAGGGCTTTGTATTGATATAAGGTTTGTGAGTTGAGAGTTTCTGAGCTAGGAGAAATCGATTCGTGAAGTTGGAGATTCAAAACTGTCACATTTCTGTATTGGGTTTCTGGAACTGACTTTGAGCTTTGATTTTGGTAAGCTCAAGCCTTCTCTTGTTCTAGACTTGATTTCCTTTCAAAGTTCATGTTGCATGGTTTTGATAATGACCATTTTCCCTAATTTCCATGTCCATTTCATGTTCCAAATTCCTTGATCAATCTACCCTGTCAAAACGGTTCTGGTTTGAGGAGGAGCTTTGGGTGTTTGGTGTTCTACCTCAAATCTCTGCTCAAATCTTGTTCAAGCACAAACCTAAGGTAAGGGGGAAGCTTACTATTTGCTAGAATGAGAATAAATTGTGGTAGAATATAGGATGAGTCACCAAGAGACTCAAAGGGCATAAGTTGAAATGGTTAAGTGGCTTGGAGGCCAATTTGAGCTCAATTGTTGTTTTGAGCAATGTTATCTGGATGCATGCAAGTTATTTTGAAGTTGATTTCATGACTTAATTGGATAGAGAAAATGGTCTATTTGGTCCCCAAAAGATACATGTGGCATCCGTTTAGTTCCCGAAAGATTTGTGACATTCATTTAGTCCCTCAAAGTTCAGAATGACATCGATTTAGTCCCTCCGTTAATAACTCTGTTAGTCAATATTTTGACTGCCACGTGTCACATTCTAATTGGTTATCCCTGGTGAACATATTTAGACACGAACCACAGGATTATTCCCTCATAAAATCTCAACCGTTGCTTATATCTGACGGTCCAAATTTAAAAATGAAAAATAAAATAATATAAATTTGGAAAAATATTAAAAAATTCAGAAAAGTTTTATAAAAATCTGTAAAATAATTTTTAAAAAAAATACCGATTTTTTTTTTTTATATTTTAAAAGTTAATTAAAAATTTAGAAAATAAAAAAAATCAGAAAATATTTAAAAAATCTGTAAAATAATTACGAAAATTATGAAAAAATTGTCTTTCCTTTTTTTAAATATTTATAACATAATAAAAAATAATGATTTTAGAAAATTCATAAAAACTTTAAAAAACATGTAAATATATTTTTTAAAAATTCTGAAAATTATTAGAAATAAATAAATATAATTTTAAAAAGATCGGTAAAATATTTTATAAAAAAAATCTGAAAATTTAATATTTCTTTTTAAATATTTTATAAACTAAATCTGCTTTTAAAAATTTTAAAATAGTTTAATGGTTTTAAAAAACTTTTCTTATTTTTTTAATTATTTTTCTGTATTTTTTATAATATTTTTTATTGGTTTTAAAAAAAAAATTTTACAAATATTCTATTAATTTTTATATTATAATAAAACAACAAAATTTCAAATTCTTTACGATTTTTTTAAAAATATAGTTATGTATTTCTTATAATTTTCAGAATTTCTAAAAAATATATTTGCATAATTTTAAAAAAATTTATTATGTTATAAATATTTAGAAAAAGGAAAGGCAATTTTTTCATAATTTTCGAGAATATTTTACATATTTTTTAAAAATTTTCTTAATTTTTTATTATTTTATGAATTTTTTATTAAATTTTAAAATATAAAAAAATAGGTATTTTTTCAAAAAATATTTTACAGATTTTATAAAACTTTTCTGAATATTTTACAATTTTTTCATAATTTTCGTAATTATTTTACAAATTTTTTAAAATATTTTCTAAATTTTTTATTATTTTCTTAATTTTTATTAAATTTTAAAATATAAAAAAATTGGTATTTTTTTTAAAAATATTTTACAGATTTTTATAAATCTTTTATGAATTTTTAATATTTTTCTGAATTTTTATTATTTTTTAATAATATTAAATATAGTTTTATTATTTTATTTTTCATTTTTAAATTTGGACCGTCAGATATAAGTAACGGTTGAGATTTTATGAGGGAATAATCATGTGGTTCGTGTCTAAATATGTTCACTAGAGATAACCAATTAAAATGTGACATGTGGCAGTCAAAATATTGACTAACAGAATTATTAACGGAGGGACTAAATCGATGTCATTCTGAACTTTGAGGGACTAAATGAATGCCACAAATCTTTCGGGGACTAAACGGATGCCACATGTATCTTTTGGGGACCAAATAGACCATTTTCTCTAATTGGATATTATGTGAATTGATGCATTAAGTTGTGAAATATGTGCAATTATGTGCAATTCGAGTATCTAAATTGAATGCATGCAAGATAGATATGTTTATGTGATTGAACACACTAGTATTAAGGTATGTAAACTCTATTTATGAATGAAATTGGTTAGATTTGAGTATGGTAGAAAATGGTATGCAAAACCTCATTTTTCAGTGTATGTTCTGCCTAATCTAACCGGTTAGTCGAAATTTGTAACCGGTTAGATACTGTCAATTTTCAAAGAAAATGAATTTCTGAAATTGGCTAAGTATCCATACCATTTGTACTCAAGTTTAAGCTAGAATTTCATACAAAGACCAATCTAAAACTATGTGTTTGAGCACTGTTTGGTTTAGATTGGAGGTGATGAGTTAATACCTTAATATCAAAGGATAATTTCAAGAGGAAATTATGCCTAAATAAAAATTGGATTATGACTTAGAACTTTTGAATGATATTATGTGTTGAACTTGAGGTATTCTGTTATGCTAAGACCTTGTTATTGGATTGAGAAGAGAATTTAAGACAAGATTCTTGGAAAATCAGTGATTTTATATTCAGGTCTGTAATTCTAACCGGTTAAGTGATGATGTAACCGGTTAGTACCTGAAACTTAAAAATAAAAGTTAAGTTTTTGAATAAGGGTTGTTAATACCAATGATTATATTCTCTCAATCCAGGTCTATGAGCATATGTTAAATTTAAATTCAAAGGTGAAATTTTATGAGTAAAGCCATACCTCAAGATATCATTCAGAAGTTGTGTTTTCTAAGTCATAATAATGGAATTAGTGGGAACATGACCCTGTACTCTAGGAGTACCAAACTGATGCAACCTACTTGATGACACATTCTGGGAATGTGGCCATTTTCTGGGACATGGTTTCTTCGATACGTTCTAGGAACGTGATGCACACTCCAGGAGTGGTGCTTGATTATATTCCAAGTATGGTTTGCGATACGTTCTGGGAACGTATGTTAGTGTTCTGGGAACACATTAGTGTAATAATAGTATTAAAGATAAAACCAACCTTGATGATTGTGCATTCATATAGAATGGAAGTTTGGTTGGTAGGAACGATTATCATATTCTGGGAATATGAGGAAGGTACTCCGGGCGTACCAAATTATAACCTACTTGATGACACATTATAGATATGTGGCCAGTGTCTGGGACCTGGTTTTTATACGTTCTGGG
This sequence comes from Crotalaria pallida, assembly GCA_037953625.1. Taxonomy (NCBI): domain Eukaryota; kingdom Viridiplantae; phylum Streptophyta; class Magnoliopsida; order Fabales; family Fabaceae; genus Crotalaria; species Crotalaria pallida. The sequence goes on from CM075654.1 coordinate 25,392,579, forward strand.
AACGTATGTTGGTGTTCTGGGAACACATTGATATGCAACCTACTTGATGACACATTATAGATATGTGGCCAGTGTCCGGGACGTGGTTTTTATGCGTTCTGGGAACGTATGCGTTCTGGGAACGTGGTGCACACTCTGGGAGTGGTGCTTATTACTCCAAGTATGGTTTGCTACACGTTCTGGGAACGTGGTGCACACTCTGGGAGTGATGCGTATTATCCAAGTATGGTTCGGCATTACGTTCTGGGAACGAATGTCGGTGTTCCGGGAACACAAGGGTGTATTGGATGGACATCCAAGATGGACTTTAGAGGCCTCAGTTGTGGAAGGAAATCATGCATCATGCCACCTGCATTGAAAGAATTATTACGATTAACCGGGTGTGCTCATATGATTATGCATCAGGATTTGCTACATATTGACTTGTGGATGTTAGTTTTATTCTCATTTAATTATGCGAATATGTATAGCTAACCCCCATGCCCTTATTAGGTGTTGATCGTGCATCTAGCTTGCACAAGAATCAGTAAGGGGAGATGTCCCTTAGGTGCATGCAGAGTGTAGAAAATGTGGGTTGGGAACCCGTTGTGCAGATATCGAGGATCCGACCATAAGGATGTTTGGACAAAGGACCAGTGACCAGCTCTATAACATTTCTATTTTTAATAGAATTTATATGATACATATTTTGGAAAGAGGTATCATAAGATGAATTCAGTTTCATAATAATACTTATTTGGCATTAATGGACTTGTTACACTTGATATATTTTGGGAGTATAATATGCTGATTTTACTATGTTTCCGCAAGCTCTGATTTTACTAAGTCACCTTCACTATCAATCAAGTGTTTGTGAGAATAAATTTTCAAGGGAATGGATAAATTCTTATTTTCAGATCTTTTTCCAACAACAACAAGTCCAAGTAATCACAAACTTATTACTTTTCTTATAAAGTAAGATGATATACAAGGAGTGTTACATCCAAAAATGCATTTCATAAGCTTTCAAACTAATTTAAATTTCAAAAATACAGAAATTAAATTATGGACGGTGCAACCAATAAGAACTCAGAAAAATAATTTTTTCATCCAAGTAAAAATATCTCTTGGTCAAAGAGTCATTAAATGTCTCAAGCTTATACTTTCAAGCTTATAAACACAAAAAAAATCGTACTATACTGTAACAGAAACAAAATTGCGAAAAATCCTAAATAAAATCTAAGACTTTACATTTTTGTAATCTACATTTCAATACGATTGTTTTGACATATTATTTTGTAATTTTTGGACTTACAGTTAAAATTATATGAATTTTTTGAAGACAAAACACTATAATCCTTCAAAAATCATTTCATATTCAAAGATAAAATACTATACCTTATAAAAATATTTTCATGCTAAGAATACAATTTAAATTCATGAAAGAACATTGGTATGCACATGTACACCCACGTGTATATATATATGTACATAAATAATTATATAACTTCAAACAATATTTTTATAAACCAAAGTACCATAAATCATTGTTTAATAATTTAATTAAAAATAAATTAAATAAATGAAATAAAATATCACAAATAAATTGGGTAAAATTGTAGGTTTCACATATCTCACGTATATATATATATATATATATATATATATATATACATAAATATAAATTAGCACATAGCAAAATTCATGTGACGAAAACAATTATGCTCAAAATATATTTCAATTGAATTCTTAAAATAATTTAAACAAAACATTTGGGCATCTTATAATATAATAAAATCTTATAATACATGAACATTCACATATATTACTTAAATCACGTACTTAGCACAAAATTAAATTAAAACATATAAAAAAAATTAATTTATTTTTCCAAATAATAACACAATTAAATTGGGCCTAAATTGGGGGTCTCACACTCATAGCCTTCTTTTCTTCATTCACCAATTTGTGCAACAAGAAGAAGAAGAAGGGACATAAAATAAATATGGCTAAATTACTCATTTGGTCCTTATATTATTTTTCAATTTCAAATTGGTCCTTTACCTTTTTTTGGTTTCATATTGGTCCCTTATGTTTCTTTTCGCTGTCAATTTGATCCTAGAATCACTGTTCATCCTACGTGTCAATATCATATTGATCCACGTATATATTGTTGGAGAGAGAAAGTGACACATGTCCATAACATACTGGTCTACATAGGATGAATAGTGATTCTGAGACCAAATAGACAGCGAAAAGAAACATAAGAGATCAATATGAAACCAAAAAAAACATAAGGGACCAATTTAAAATTGAAAAATAAAGTAAAGGACCAAATGAGTAATTCAGCTAATAAATATCACCTCCAAATCATAAAATTTAGGGGAGGGGGGTGCTTTGTGTTTTGGGAGGGATATATTATATTTTTTTAACATCGGAAATGGTGGGCTGTTTGAATTTTGAATGACTTTAGGGAAAAATGATTTTGGATGGATTTTTCAAATTTCGAAGGGCGGAGGGAAATATGGAAGGGAATTGAGTGAGAGGGAAATTGAATGAAAGGGAAATTAATGAATGGGAGGGAAGATTGAGGATTTTTATATAATAATATAGATAGGATCGAGATGATTTATTTGACTATAAATTTGCTCAATTTGGATATGAAATGACTAAAATAATAGGCTTCATTAGTACCATTTCGAAATTTTGCACTTTAAATACAAATTTTATTTAAAATATTCAAAAAAAAATGTAATTGTTTTTCATTAAGCTTAATTTCACAAGCTTCGTAGTGCCTATTCCAAAATTTTAGACTGATACATCGTTAAAAATGGACTATATCATCAGAATTACACAAAAACAATTTGAGACCTAAAAATAAAACAGTCTCAAAATGTCACAAAAATTTGTAGAAATCTTAGAGATGTCAAAATAAAAATATTTTTCTAAAGACATTTTTCCCAAAAATGCTTTTAAGATTTGCAAATTTAAATCTCTATCCAAGTAAAAATCGAAAAGGAATAAAATCATAATTTAAATTTCGTAAATCATAAAAATACAAATTTACACTTATTCTGATCAAGAAAATATGTTTTGAAAAAAAAAACTATGCACTCAAAATTTAATTACAGTTTTTCGAACAGTTTTTCGAACACAAAACATTGTATTAAATTCTTTAAATTACTATAAATAATAATTAATTATTAATTGTGGAAAATCTACAGTATTAGAGTATTTTGGCATTATTATGCTAATAATTTTTCAACCCCATTAAATCTTTTATTTCCTTTTCCCCGAGAATCAATTTAAGTGGTAGAGTTGTGAGGCATAAGGGGTTAATGTTATTCATTTTGACCCTACAAAAACAAAAACTTACCTATAAGTAGTATTGATAATTAGGGCGGGCGGGCGGGCTTGGCTCGCGCTCGCAGTTAGCTCGCCGCCCCAAATAAATTTTTAGGGTCGAAAAATCAGGCCATGCCCAACCTAAATGTCGGCGGTCCACAATTAAGTAAGAAAAAAAAAATAAAAATCCCATTTTCCCATGTCGTGGCTAAGGGTTGAAGTCGTGGCATCTCTATCCTGGCCTCGTAGTGGTTGTCGTCGAAGCTTGCTCTTCGTGGCGGCTGGGTTTGTGGCGGATTAGGCTGGGTCATGGGCGATTCGTGGCTCCGACGGCGATGGCCGCTTCAACGTGCGATGAGATCGTGAGAGAGACTTCCGAGTTGAGAACTTAAGAGAGAGAATAGATGAAGAAAAGCAGCAAGCCTGCAAATGTGTCAGAGAGACTTTTTTGTGTTTTGTGTAGTGTGTAACTTGTGTTTGTGACTGCCAGCTAGGTTAAACGAAATATTTTTTTTATCCACCCAGCACAGTAAATAAAGAATATTTTCTTTTATATATCCGCTTGTGGGCCGCCTGCACCCGCCCTATTTTGCTTGAAAAAAAAACGGGCAGAGCATGCAATCATTTTTTAAAATTAGGGCCTAAAATATATGCACTCTTTTTTTTATTGGAAGCAAGGTTTCTAGGTGTTAAATGTAACATCCTCAATTTTAATTTCCAAGTAAATTTATTATGATAATTACCTTAGGATATTTAGAATGTGGAATTTTATCAAACTAAGTTGAATTTCGGAGTAAGTTTGATTTTAAGAACACTCTAAGTTAGGAAATTTGAAATAAATTGTCCAAGCCTTCAAGCACAATTTCCACGTTGGATGTTAAGTTTAGGGTCTTAGGAAACTTGTCTCAAAATTTGAGTAAGATCCGACGGGTAACGAAGAAATACGGCATTCGTAAAGGTGAAGGAAAAGAAAAGAAGTTAAAAAAAAAAAAAAGAAAAAGGGCGTTTAGCTGGTGCGTGGCACCTTTCCAGCCATAGCACCGTGGCTTCTTTGTGAAGCCAACCCACCCCACCCCTTACTTTCCTTCATGCATCAGATACCTCCCTAGGTTGGCATAATACATATAAACAATTAACAACACCTTATTCTTCTCCTCTAGGCGCAGCATCATCATTCCCTCTAATTCCATAAATTATCAAGCCTCACGCCTCCATCCAAGTCCTTCATCTCCATCACCATTTCCTTCTCTTGATTATCAAGCCAAGCAAATAGGTAAAAATCTCTCTTCCTCTCTTCCTTCCATATACACGCCTCTCTCTCTCGCCCTTATATTCTCTCTTTGATTTTCATGTTCAAGCTCATAATCATGGAGGACACCCTACCTCATGCCTCCTAGTCAAGATCAAGTCAAGAGCAATCAACTTCCATCATACAACCCACATAATAGAGTGATTTATCAACATTGGTTATTGGCCTTGTGGAGGTGGCAAGCAAAGCTAAGAAAGTTCAAGGTCCCTAGATTCTAGAGCTCAAAAACAAGGTTCTTTTTATTGTTGGGTATTTTGAGGTAAGGAGTGAGTGTTACCTTACTTTAGGGATAAGTTTCTAGTAGGTATATAGTGCTTGCTAAGAGTTGGGTGTTAGTATAAGTTTTTGCACCTTAGGGTATCTGATAAAACTATTAATTTGAACCTAGAAAGTTAATTAAATATTTAAGGAAATAAATTGGAATATTAGATGATGGGTGATGATGCTATGTGTTATTTTGTGCTTTATGTGTTGATATTTGATATGAGAGGGAATGCTTATTAACAATAATAAGTTGATTAGGGACTGAAACAAAAAAAAATAAATAAAGGGTGAAAATAATTGATAAATAATTGATAATAAAAGAGAATGATAACTGAAGAAATAAAGTGAGTGAGAGAAGTATTTAACAAAGAATAAGATACAAAGATGTGTGGAATTCGACTGCGATTGTGCGCGAATCGGATAGTCCACGACTAGGAAACAAAGATGATTATGTGTGGAATCCGACTACGAGTGTTCGCGAATCGGATAGTCCACGAAAAGAATGAGAAGTAATCCCTTGCGACCCGACTGCGATTGTGCGCGAATCGGGTAGTTCGCGTCAAAGGATTAGTTAGTGCTCCTTTGCGGCCGACTGCGAGTGTGCCCGAATCGGTGCCCGACTGCGAATGTACGCGAATCGGGTAGTCCGTGTCAAAGGAGTACGACTCAACCTCTTGCACCCGACTGCGAGTGTACGCGAATCGGATCCGACTGCGAGTGGTCGCGAATCGGATTATGCGCAATGAGGGATGTTATTAATAAAGATGTAATGAATATGAAAAGAAATGAAAAGTATGATAAAACTTAAGAAAACAGTAAAAACCTCAAAATATGTGTGGAGAAAAAGATTTGAATGTGTTAAATGAGAGCAATTGAGGAGGTTTGTAAATATATACAATGTGACTTGTTTCTTTTTGTAATTACTTGAATTAATTGAATTGGTTGTGTGTGGCTTAGTCGGTATTATGTCTTATTAGAAACTGCTATTCCTACTTTATGTGTAGTGCTCACCTCCTTACCATTTTTTTCAGGTACTGAGTCGGAGTGTGCACTTGACCAGGCTGAGTAGGATTACTCTCCCTTACCGGGAGAGTTGGGGTTTATTTTGGGGGGACGTGATGATGTCCTGGACCTCATGACTGGGGGATTATGTGATATTTCTGTTTTGATGTATATATGTAAATAGTATCTTTTGGAGGTCCAGGACAACTCCTTAGGAAGAAGGAGTTCTTTTGGGAAACCAACTAGTTCCACCAACTTGTTTATAGCTGTTACTCTGATATACTTATATGCTGCTATGCGAAATATGCTGATAGCCATGTTGGCTTGATTATGATATGATTATGTACTAAACAGGTTGCAGGAAATTTTGGTAAAGTTCGAAAAACAAACGAAACTCCGTCCGTTTGACGGGTGAATTTTCATAAATATAAATCGAAAATTTGAAGTTCACGAATTTATTAATGGGTAATTAAGGGTAGAATTGTAGGTGTTACATTAAAGTATTGAAATTTCACATTGCTTAATAAGAAGAGTCAATAATCATTTATAATAGGTTTATTTACGTCTTTATTCCCTGAAAGTTTTGGGTGTTTTGGTTTTGGTCCTTATAAGTTTTTTTGACCTTGACTCATCCTTAATTGTTTTGAAAATTTGGTTTTATTCCATACCATTAGGAAAAATCCGTTAACTGCTAATGTGGCTAACGAAACTCCACATCAGCATATACGTGTGCAAGTATTACGTGCCATTGGTAAGATTACGTGGATGATTCGGACCTCAAGGAGCAAAAGGGCCAAAGTCCAATGCACAAACACATTTGAGTTGGGCTTTGGCCCTTTTGCTGCTGCAGGTCCGGATAATCCACGTCATCATATCGGTGATATGCAATATTTCACACATTTATGCCGATGTAACGTTTCGTTAGCCACATTAGCAGTTAACGGATTTTTGCTAACAACATGGACTAAAAGCAAAATTTTAAAACATTTAAGGATGAGTCAAGGTCAAAAAAATTTCTAAAAACCAAAACCAAAACATCCTCAACTTTCAGGAACTAAAGACATAAATAAGCCTTTATAAGAATTTGGACAATTCCTCTTGTAAGGTAACTCTTAAGATGAAGTTGAACCCAATTATTTTCGCATGGTACAAGAGAACCTACCTGATGTTGGGTCACGCATGTGTTTATACGATAAATATGGCCTGATTATAAATAGGGCTTATTTATGGTTTTGGTCCCTATAAGTTGATATCGTTTTGAATTTAGTCCTTAAATCTTTTTTGACCTTGAATGGTCCTTAAATCTTTTTAAATTTTGTTTTTAGTCCTTAAATCTTTTTTTGACCTTGAATGGTCCTTAAATCTTTTTAAATTTTGTTTTTAGTCTTTCTGTTTGTCTTCTTCTGTCATCTGCTGACATGACAAACGGCGTGTCATGTCAACCCTTATATTGACTGCCAACGATGCATCTGATGTCATGTGAGCAGGAACCGAGCATTAACCGTGCATGAGATATCGACCGAGTACGATGCAATTGGTAACGGCATAGCTTGGTTCGTGCTCAGTTCATCGTGCTCGGTTCGTGCTCGGTCGATATCTCCCCTCGGTTTGGCAAGTCATGCTCGGTTCATGATCGGTTAATGCTTGGTTCCTGCTCGGTTCCTGCTCACATGAGTAAGAGGTCCACATTAGATGCATCGTTGACAGTCAATGTAAGGGCTGACATGGCACACCGTTTGGCATGTCAGCAGATGACAGAAGAAGACAAACAGAAGGACTAAAAACAAAATTTAAAAAGATTTAAGGACCATTGAAGGTCAAAAAAAGATTTAAGGACTAAAAACAAAATTTAAAAAGATTTAAGGACCGTTCAAGGTCAAAAAAAGATTTAAGGACTAAATTCAAAACGAGGTCAACTTATAGGGACCAAAACCATAATTAAGCCTATAAATAGATATCTTCTTATAAAATCAGTAATTAGAAATACCGTAGATAGTATCTTGTTATGAAATCACTAATATTTTTTTCGATTAAATATAAAAATAGTCCTGGGTTATTTAAAATTAGTCCCAGCTTTTTTATTTTTTTGGTTTTGGTCCCTACATCTTGAATTCTTTATGGTTTTGGTCTTTACATTTTGAATTTGTTTTGGTTTTTGTCATCGGTGTTATCTTTGGATAGAAAATGCCGACATGACCTAACAAAGACCACTTCAGCACTAACTCATCTATCCTACATGGACCACCTTCATCTTTAACATCTTCTCCCATTGTGACAAGTCACATATGTTGGAGATACTTTTAATAAGATCACACAAAGATTATTAGAGACCTTGGGCAGAAGGTTAAAACCAAAATGAATTCAAAATGTAGGGATCAAAACCAAAAAAAATATAAAAGCATGGACTAATTTCAAAGAACCCAATATTGATAGGAGTGAGGCTTTTGATACCTCACTCATGGAAGCCCCACTCTATTTATAGGGATTATTTTCATATTTAAGCTTTTTTTTTTTTTTTTGACTGGCTGGAATCTTTAATTTTTTATTGGCCAAGATATTATGTAATATATCGAGAATAAAGTAGACCAAGAATTTTGATTTGTATTTACTCATGACGGTAAATTAAAATTTAGGTTTAAGAAACTAAGCTTCAAGCTAAATTCTGTGATGGCAAATGCTTGAAGGTTGGTTGTGCTTGTATGTGAATGCAAAGTTATACACGTTTTCACATACTGCTAACTTTCCATTGTATATTTGCATTTCAAGGTTCCCTTCGCTTGTTCATGTGCAACAATAAACTTACTCATCTCTATTCTCTATATATGTAATATGATAATAATTGATAGTGGTATAATTGACCCGAATTCCCTCACAGTTAATACAAATTAGATTTTCTCTGTTTCTCACATCCCTTCCTAGTGAAAATTTGAAGGTTAAGATGATCGAGGAAAAACCTATGCTCCTCCATGGAACAATTGAAGCTACCATCTTCAATGCCTCACCTTACTCCCCTTTATTTCCTTTTAATGTGAGCTCCACCTAACTGTGTTCATGCACATACATAAGTACATATATATATATATATATATATATATATATATATATATACATACATATAGCAATAAATGTTATAAGTACAGAAAGTAGTGTGAAATATTCCTTTGTCCTTAAATATAAATGCTAGAGTAGATAAAATAAGAGTGATTTGTTCTTTCTTATAGGCACTTGATTTAATTTTTAATGACATTAATTACTTATTTTTTATAAACACCCTTATTTACTCAATAGCACTTTTTAAAATTCTAATACTAATAACTATAGGATATATAAAATGTTATCAATTCCAATATCACTAATCATATTAACTAACTTCTTTAATCCAGAGTGAAAAACCACTCCAAATGCTTATATTCAGAGAGGGGCGGAAGGAGTATATGTTCACCAAACATTTTATTATATTAATTTATCTATGCTGTGAAACTTTTGCAGTGTTTTTTTCATAAACTCATAACCTGCAGGCTGCATGATTGTTTCTTTTTTTTTCAGTGTATATGTGCAAATGGAAAGCCTGCATATGTGACCATCAAGATAGACAGCAAGAAGGTTGCAAAAACGAAGGAAGACAACGATCGCGTCTGGAACCAAACATTTCAGATTCAATGTGCTCATCCAGCTGATTCTACAATCACCATTACCCTAAAAACATCACAAACCACATTGGGGAAATTAAGTATCCAGGCCAAGCAACTATTGGAGGAAGGAAGTTTGATCAATGGATTCTTCCCTCTCCTTATGGAAAATGGAAAACCAAACCCAAAACTCAAATTAAGGTTTGTATTATGGTTCAAGCCAGCAGAACTAGAACCAAGTTGGGCAAAGCTGCTAAGCAATGGGGAGTTTCAAGGGCTGAGGGATGTTACATTCCCACAAAGGTCCAATTGTCAGGTCAAACTTTATCATGATGCTCATCATTCTTCTGCTTTTCAACCTCCCTTTGATCTATGTGGTGCTCCAAGAAAGCTATGGGAGGATGTCTATAAAGCTATTGAGGGTGCAAAGTATATTGTGTATATAGCAGGCTGGTCCTTCAATCCTAACATGGTTCTGGTAAATATAATTGATTTATATTAAGCTGCTTTTATGTTACTCGGAAGTTTTTTTTGTGTTAGTTAAAATTATAAAATGAATGTTTAGTAAACGTTTTCAGGATCACTTTTAGCCAAGCATAAGCTATAAAATATAGCTTCTCGTAAACGCATTTTTCAATTTTTTTTAGCCTAAGCTTTTTAGCAAAATCCTAACCAAATGAAACATTCTAAGTGTCACAACTCAAGTGATTTTTTTTTATTTTTAAATTCTTGTTTTGGGGTGAAAAAAGATTAAACAAGCAAGCTCATAATCTCATTTCATGTTTTCCTTTTACATTAATGTTTATTACTTTTTTGAGAAGCTAGTATGCTACTTGGTCAGGTTAGAGACCCTCAAACAGAAATTCAGCATGCTAGAGGAATAAATTTGGGTGAGCTATTGAAAAAGAAAGCAGAGGAAGGAGTGGCCGTGAGAGTTATGCTTTGGGATGATGAAACATCTTTGCCTTTTATTAAAAACAAAGGTGTGATGAACACCCATGATGAAGATGCTTTTACTTACTTCAACCACACAAAAGTAATATGCAGAAAGTGTCCCAGGTTACACCATAGGTTCCCCACACTCTTTGCTCACCATCAGAAGACTATAACTGTGGATACCAAAGCAAACAACTCTGTTAATGATAGAGAACTTATAAGCTTTGTAGGTGGGTTAGACTTGTGTGATGGCAGATATGACACAGAGCAACATTCATTGTTCCAAACACTCATTAGGGAATCTCATTGCTATGACTTCTACCAAACAAACATTGCAGGAACTAGTCTCAACAAAGGAGGGCCGAGAGTGCCTTGGCATGATGCTCATGCTTGTGTTACCGGTGAGGCCGCTTGGGATGTGTTAACGGATTTTGAGGAAAGATGGATAAAGCAATGTGATCCTTCACTTCTAATCCCTGCTACCACCTTAATAAGTCTCATGCCTAGGACAAGCTCAACCACTTCCAGAGAGCGGGATTGGAATGTTCAAGTATTCAGGTCAATAGACCATTTCTCTATTAATGACTTGTTTAACAAGTTAACTGTTGACAGGAGTATCCATGAAGCTTATGTTGAAGCAATTAGGCGTGCCGAAAGGTTTATATACATTGAAAACCAATATTTCATTGGAGGCAGCCATATGTGGGAAAAAGATAGGCATTATGGCTGCACAAATCTAATTCCCATAGAAATTGCACTCAAAGTGGTGAATAAGATCAAAGCAAAGGAAAGGTTCGCAGTGTACATAGTCATACCGATGTGGCCAGAAGGAGTGCCCGAAAGCCAACCGGTTCAAGATATACTTCATTGGACAAGGGAAACAATGTCAATGATGTATAGGCTGATTGGAGATGCAATACAAGAAAATGGGGAACCAGGACACCCTAGAGACTACTTGAGTTTCTTCTGCCTTGCAAATAGGGAGCAGAAGGGAAAAGGGGAATATCTTCCACCACATTCTCCCCATCCTGAAACACAATACTGGGATGCCCAAAAAAATAGGAGGTTCATGGTTTATGTCCATTCCAAGCTCATGATAGGTATTATTGCATTATTCTTGAATTATTATTTTCTTTTCGAAGCTAACTGGTTATGTTCACTCCAAGCTTATAATAGGATTTTCTTTGTCACAAGGGTTAATAATTTACTCAAGTACTTGTTCAGCCACTTTTTCAAGTTGTGTACAACCATTTTCAACATATTAGAAATCAGATTTTTAAGTCGTACTAATTAGAGAATTTTGCTATTTCCCGTTTGCAGAAGTTACAAAATAATTTATAGGCAAAACCACTACATTGACAGTGCAAGTTATTTTTTAGTTACGATTTCGTCTCTTAACTTCTTTTTTTTTTTTTGTAAAAAAGTCCTGAAGTTGTTGTCGTCTAACAAATCAGTCATTTCCTTTAATTTTTTCCATTGAGTGACACATGTCACTCAATTAATGGGGCCACATATTAAAAAAATGGTTTAATGATTTTTTTTTATTTTTCTTATGGTGACATGTGTCACTTAATGAAAAAAATTAACGGAAATGATTGATTTGTTAAACGGCAACAACTTTAGGACTTATTTGAAACGAAAAAAAGTTAAAAAGAAAAAATCGTAACTAAACAATAAATCAAAGGACCAGTCTAATAATTTTGCCATAATTTATATAATAACTCATTTTAGAAAAGGATAAACAACTATGTAAGTGTGCAATTGTTTGATTGTGGTTGAAGTTCAATTGATAACAAATATTGTTTTCTTGAATTTGAAACCAGTGGACGACCTATACATACTAATAGGATCAGCTAATGTGAACCAAAGATCCATGGATGGAGAAAGAGACACTGAAATTGCCATAGGATGCTACCAGTCTCAAGATGGAGCTGATAACCAAATGAGTCACCGAGACATTCAAGCATATAGACTGTCATTATGGTATGAGCACACAGGTGGTGGTGAGGAATTATTCTTAGAACCAGAAAGTTTGGAATGTGTGAAGAGGATGTGCTCAATTGGAGATCAAATGTGGGAAATCTACAGTAGTGAAGAAATTGTAGACATGGAAAATGTGCATCTTGTAACTTACCCTGTGAGAGTGACACAAGAAGGGTATGTGAAGGACCTGACTAATGGAACATATTTTCCTGATACTAATTCTCTAGTAAAAGGGAAGAGATCTAAAATGTTGCCCCTTATCCTTACCACTTAGACATACAATTTGAGAAATGTTCACATAAAACACAACTGACACAAGTGTTCTGATTTATTAGGAAAAAGTCTAGTACATCCATTGGTGTCACCAATATTTGATGTATAGCAGAAATAAAACAATTCCTATTTCGAAGTTGAAACCCAGTATGTTTACTTATTTGTTTTGTTTTTTTAATGAAATTAAGGGTGATAAAGCATTCACTGGTGTCAACGATATTTGATGAGTAGTATAGAATAGAGTTTATTAATCTCATTCTAATATACTCTCATGTCTCATCTCGCCCTCTCATCACTTTCTTTCTTGGAAGATTTTTTATGGTAAACTTAAGTTTAGTTTTTTTTTTTTTTTAAATTCTTGATGCATATTATTTTACTGCAGTAAAAATTTAATTTTCTTTTTTTTTTTATAGCCATTAGATTTACAAATAAAATATGATAATGGTCCAAATTAAAAGTAAAAAAAATACAATTACAATTATGCTGTTATGAAACGTATGAAAATAAGGAGGAAGACGAGAAGAAGAGAGGAAACAATATATTATGATACATTTAGTGTACATTTTACATTATAGGTGAGTCCTATTTATAGGGAGATAGGAAACCTGATATGAAGTGGTTTCAACTAAAGATAAACACAAAGAAAGATAAACTCAAGCCAATAGAGATAAACTCAATCCAATAGATAGTCATCCACTAATTGGATAAATATGAATTGTTTATAACACTCCCCCTTGGATGACTATTACAAAAATATGCCTCATTAAAAACTTTACTAACAAAAAACTATGAAACTTAATGAAAGAAAAAGAGTACATAATTTTGATACGCAAATGAATACTGCCTCATTAAAAACCTCACCAGGAAAACCCAATGGGATAAAACCGTGGCTAAGGGAAAAAGAGTGCAATGCGTATTTATTGCTCCCCCTCATGTGAACAAATATCTTTGAAACGACGAAGACCATTTTTCTGTAGGTCATGAGCATAAACTTTTTTTGGTGAAATATGTTTTGTTCTATCTCCTTTAATGTATCCTTCTTTCAATTGGGCAATGCATGCAGCATTATTTTCATATAGAATGGTCGGATTCATTTTTCCAAATAATATACCACAATTTTGTTGTATGTGTTGAATTACATATCTTAGCCAAACACATTCTCGACTTGCCTCATGTAATGCTAAAATTTCTGCATGATTAGACAAAGTGGAAGTAATCGTTTGTTTCATAGATCGCCATGAAATAGCTGTGTCACCGCATGTAAATACATAACCGGTTTGCGATCGACCATTATGAGGGTCAGATAGATAACCTGCATCGGCATAACCGATAAGATTTGATTTAGTCATATTTGAGTAAAACAAACCCATATCCATTGTACCTTTAAGGTAGCGAAGTATATGCTTAACTCCATTCTAGTGTCTTCTTGTAGGCGAAGAACTATGTCTTGCCAATAAATTAACAGCAAATGATATATCAGGTCGTGTGTGACTAGAAAGATACATTATTGCTTCCGGACTTACTTTTTTTTTGTTTCAGAACTTTACATCTGTTTGCATTTTTTTTACTTCGGGATCAATATATTATATATCAAAAGAAGAGAAAATAAATAAATAAAACATTAATAAAAAAAATTACCTTGCTTATGATGAATTAGCTTCAACACCTTTTAGTTTCAACACCTTTTGGAGCAAAGAACGATCGTGCTGATAACGTGTTATGAAACGTATGAAAATAAGGGAGAAGAGAAAAAGAGAGGAAACAATATATTATGATATATTTAGTGTACATTTTACATCATAGATGAGTCCTATTTATAGGGAGATAGGAAACCCTGATATGAAGTGGTTTCAACTAAAGATAAACACAAAGAAGGATAAACTCAAGCCAATAAAGATAAACTCAATCTAATAGATAGTCATCCACTAATTGGATAAATATGATTTGTTTATAACATATGCCTTTATTATGGAGTATTTTACAAGAAATATCCTTCTTATTTAAATTTTCTTTTGAACTTGAAGATCATAAATTCTAAAAGATGTTCATAAAATTATAAAAAAAAATTGAAATATGTATATAAAATTATTTTTACATACATTTCTTATTAAAGATAGTTTCTTCTATTCTTGACCTTTGACAAAAAAGATATTAATTATCAAAAGTGATCCACTAATGTGTTGCGGTCTTCTATTTAATATCACAAAAACCAATATGATATCGAAATAGCAAAAAGTGCAAATTATGAAAACATTCCAAATTTTAGATGAGAAAGATTAAAATCTCAAATTCTAAGCGCAATGAAAAACAGTAAAGAATGAGAGAAAGAACCTAATAAAAAAAATGTGAGCAAAATATCATTTTGATAAAAATAAATTAAAATAGATGCATTAAAAGTACAAAAAAATGGAAGAAAGAAGGATGAACAAAGGTGATATGAATATTTTAAATGTGTATATAGCAAATAGTAAATCTATATATATTTAATTTTTATATATCGTAGATAAGTAATAGTTTTTTAATTTTAAAAATAATAAAGCAAAAATATTTTAATTGTTTTACTAGTTAGAAATCCATTATTTATCTACAATTACTCTAGTGTGGAGAAAACTTTAACAACAAATGTGGTGGCTCTAAAATGTATTGTTTTATAATAAGAAGAAAAGTATATAGAATTATACATAGATTCTTGACTACTTTTCTTACGTGGTTAATGCAGTGTATTTTATTTTTGCATTTTATTTTTTGGGAAATTGAACTTTATGTTTTATTATGTATAAATAAACATTAAATCTAAGTATTTCTTATTTATTTGATGATTTCATATGATATATATTGGTTGGTGATGAAAATTTAGAAAACTTGAATAATTTATTTAATTACAAATTGTAATATTTTAGTTGGGGATCATTCGGAAAATTTAAATACTTTATTTATCTATGATCGCTTTGGTGCAAGAATAGATTAATTGATATAATGAATCTGAGTTATAATTTTAATAAACAAATTATAGTCTCTTTCCTACTTCTTGAATGTATTTTCAATTTTTTATATTTATTTTGTCCATTTAATATTTTTTTAAATATCAAATTGATTCTTATAAATATTGACATTTTTGAAATTAGTCCTCACTTTTTTTTTTGTTTTGGTTCTGCTTTTTCCTTTCATTTTGGTTTTGGTCCCGCCGTCAATTTTGGATGAAAAATGTTGAAGTGCCCAAAACGGGAGAAAGACCAAAACTAAAACGAAATGGAAAAACATTGACCAAAACCAAAATGAAATGGAAAAGTAGGGACAAAAGCTCTAGATAATAAAAATATGGAGACCAAAAGCAAGACTATACATTTGCATTATCTTAAACCATAGTTGATGGAGGGAACCAAAACCAAAATAGAACGAAAAAGTAGGGACTAATAAAAAAATATAGGAACTAATTTCAAAGCGGTCTATATTTATAGGAACCAATTTGGTATTTAAGCCTTTTTCTATTTTAGAGAAAAATATATTTAGTTATTATGATTATAATAATCATAATATTTAAAATTTCTTCAATTAATTGCTATTGTTACGCAAATCTGTTTACATATTTTCTTTAGTGAACAAGTGTTTTTAATTAGAAAAATGTTACTCCCACATTTCTTTTTAGGAGTAGGGAAGAGAGATATAAAAAGAGAAAAGAGAAAAATAATTAATAATGTAATCAATATATATTAAAATTGGAGAAGTAGAAGGGCAAAAAAGATTTCCCTCCTAAAACACCCATTTTCCTTCCTAATGATGTATTTCTCTCATAAATCCATCATTAAGTGTGTGTTTTGTATCTTTTAATCTTAGCCGTCCATCATATTTTATTAGATTAAATCATAACCGGCCATCATGTTTTCTTAGAAACACAATAAAGATTTCCCTCCTAAAACACCCATTTTTCCCCCTAATGGTGTATTTCTCTCATAAATCCATCATTAAGTGTGTGTTTTGTATCTTTTAATCTTAGTCGTCCATCATATTTTATTAGATTAAATCATAACCGTCCATTTTGTATCTTTTAATCTTAGCCGTCCATCATATTTGATTAGACTAAATCATAACCGCCCATCATGTTTTCTTAGAAACACAATATTAATAATTAATAGTAGTCATCATCAACATAATCATCAACATATTATAAAATAGGAGAAGTTGAGGGTTAATCTTACTTTCCCTCCAAATTATTTTTTTAAAAAATATTTTCTATATATATATATATATATATCTAATGCACTACACAATATCATTAAACAAGATTAATAAAAATATAAAAAAAATATAGGTAAAAAAATAGTAAAAAAAGTCTAATATTATTATCAACATATTATAAAATAGGAGAAGTTGAGGGCATTTTTGTCATTTTAATTTTCCCTCCTTCATCCTTGCTTTTCCCTCCAAATTTGTTTGTCCGTGCATCGCAAGAGAATAAATATTTATCTTAATTTATTTTTAGTAAATTTTTATTAGTACAATTTGGATTACACATAAATATAAAAATTGCCCGCAAACATACAATTTGCATTTCGATATTATTACAATTTGCACAAGTTATTAATGATCTTTTCAAAAGGAAATAATTTGAATCAAACATTGACATAAAAAATATATAATGCCTAAACGACTCATCATATGATAATTAACCAGAAAAAAAATGAATATAATGTTGTAATTTCAGAAATTCTAATACAAACAAGTCATAATATAGGCAAATTGGTATTAAACATTTAAATAGAGCATCATTATGAATAATAAATTTTGGGTACAACGGAAAAAAACGGATATATAAGTATTAAAGATGAACTATAATTTGGTATAATGATTTAGCTTAATACAATCAAATATTTACTCAGTCATGAATTCAAATTTAAAAAAATCCAAAAATTTATACAATATGTTGCAATTTAAATTGTGAAAAATAATGATGCGTTATTTTATATTTTAGACAATATACTTATTTAAAATTATGAAGTTCTAATAAAAGCAAGTAATTTGAAAGTTCGAATCTTATAAACACGAATTAATTAAAAGTATGAAAACAGATCTTATATTTTGGGACAGATGTAATAATAATAATGATGGTGATGATGATATATATGGTAAAAAAAAATAGCTGCATTTGAACTTGAAAAACGAATTACTAACAAAATGCATTTGGAATGATGGATTAAATAAAACAAAAATCAAAATGAGTTGGATTTTTATTAATATAAAAAATTATGTTGTTAATTAAAATTAGAAATCGCATAGTTGATACATTATTAATTAATTTTTATTAATGAAAAAGTTGGTAGCTGAAACTAGATTCATATGTTAATGTTTATGACTATTAATTTCTAAATACATGTAAATCATTTTTATAAAAAGTTCATATTAACTAATTATTTAAAAAGACATATTTCCAAAATTTATAATCAATTTTTTTTTTTTAAAAAAAAATTTAAACCCGTGCGATGCACGGGTAAAATTACTAGTGTAATAAAAAATGAGATGTAAGAGCATCTTCATGCTTAGCTTCGAAAACTAAGCATATAAGCTTTCACTAAAATTGTCATTGGATCAACACAAAAAAAAAAAAAAAATGGTTATAGAAACATATATGCTAGTATAAGCATATATATGTTTAAGCAAAAACCAAACCATTCATTGGCTAGGGTGGTATATGTAGTAATTGATATTTTTGATCCATTTTAGTATTTTTTTTTTCTTTTTTTGCATCAAGGGTATCCTTTAGCCAGTAGCCAAAGATTAATCTCTTTCGAGACGTAGAGATCACCTAAATGGTTAAAAAACCCAGCTATCTGCCAACTGTGCTGGGTCTTGTTGGTATCCATTTTAGTATATAAAATGTATATTAAAATTGGAGTGTTGAATTAGTTAAGAAAATGTGCGAAATAAAAAATAAAAAAAAGATAAAAAGTGAGTTTAAGCGTATATGGAATATAATTGCATTGAACATGCATGCTCCAAATGATTGTGTAAAAGAAAAAATTGTAAGAATAAAAGTTTGTTTTAATTATTAACAAGCATCTCATGCATGGTACTAGTTTTTCAAATTTAGAAATATATAAAAAAACAAAAAAAATATAGTGTGAACTGTGAAGTACTGTGTTGATGTTTTTGAATCGTGACAATTTAGTTCTTGAAAATTTATAAATTTTTATTTAGTCCTTCAAGATTTTCGGATGTATCAATTTGGTCTTTAAGATTTTCTGATGTACCTACTAGGTCCCTTAAAATTTTCATGTTTTAAAGATCAATTTGATACATCTAAATATCTTGAGGAACCTAATTGATACATCCGAAAATCTTGATAGACTAAATATGAATTTATAATTTTTCAGCGGCTAAGTTGGTCGAGTGCAAAAATATCAAGGACAAAGTTCAAAATTCATTCAAAAATATAAGTAATCCAGAAACTATTATTAGTTAGTTAGTACATGATTCAGAAATTAGAATAAGTAACTAGAAATTTGAATCTGGAAAAGGGAAAGAACAAAATGGAAAAATTAGTGGGTTTGGATAATCACAAACATATTTTATCATGGAAATCAAGAACACTTTGAACTTGGTTAGAGGAACCTTCTGTGTTAATCACGGAAGGAATATTGTTTAGTTTGCTCTTATTGCCTATTATTAGAAGTTTGGTCGATAACGAAAAACTAACTGACAGCAACAAGCATAATATTACAACAGAATGTAGTAGTTGACCATTGGCATACAGAAATCACTGTTATGATTTGCTGGAGATTAATGTTAAGCCTTTGAGAAAACAACCCAAAAAGAAAAAAAACACAGATTATGAACTTAGCTTCTTAATTAATTTCCTTAAAACTTCTGGTGTTGTGCTCATTTTTTGTGTCCTTTTGTTATTGTTTTCTCCGTTCCATGTATGACATATATTAGTTTATTTCCTTCAATTGCTTTATACGGTGGAAGGAAAATCAAGAGAGGACAGTGGTTGTTGTATCAAATAAAAACCATAAAATATGTCCTTAGAATTGGTGGACCCAATCGCATACGTTAATATGTGTGTGATTTTACCACCGCAGGTGAATTCCAATGAATTATGGTTGCTTGGAGGAAAATCCAAAACCTTGCTTCCGACTAGTTCTTTGCCAATTTTGCAGATGCAAATGTGTATAATATTTTTTGGAACTCTTCTTTTTCATACCTTTCTGCGTCATCTAGGAATTCCCAGATTCACTTCTATGAGCATTGTAAGTCCTTCATTTTTCCCTGGTACATGCATGCCAATTTCAAATTATAGCATTGCCTAATGTAACATCATATTGCATTGTTATAATTTCGATTATATTTGGTGCACCAACTTATATTTACATAGTATCATGCAGTATAATGTTATTAACATTACATATTTATCTATTATAGTCTCAAATAAACGATCATAACAAGGCAAACATTTAATGTTTTGAACAGGTTGGTTTCATCTTAGGAACAAGATTCAATAAAACATGGGAAGAGAAGATGAAGGAGCTTTTTAACCCGGAGTCACAGCAAATTCTTGGGTTATTTTCAACGTTAGGTTACCTTCTTTTCCTGTTCTACATTGGGGTGAAGACTGATATGAGTGTAGTCCACAGGACGAGAAAGATAGCTACCAGCATTGGTACTGCTGCAGTAATGGCTCCCTTTCTATGTGGCAATTTTGTTTTGCAATATCACTCATCATATTACTTAAACAAAGCTCATGTCCAAAACCTTGGATTTATCACTGTAATTCTCTCTCAAACCCCTTACCCTGTGATTTCATCTGTTCTGAATGATCTGAAGATCCTTAATTCGGAACTGGGACGATTATGCCTCTCCTCGTCACTAGTTGCTGAGATGTTCACTATATTCTTGGTATCAATGATGGAATTCACCGAGCTGTTGTCAAGAAAGGGTCAAGTGACAGCTCTATTTAGCCTTACAATTTTTGTTTTGTTTTTATTCTTGGTTATATTTGTCATACGCCCGGCTATGTTTTGGATTATAAAACAGACACCAGAGGGTTCCCTTGTCAGTGATCACTATGTCTATTGCTTATTTGTCATAGCGTTCGTATCAGCATATGTTGTGAATAAAATTGAGTTCGAAGTTATCTTAGGGCCTTATATCTTGGGTTTGGCTATTCCAGAAGGACCTCCATTAGGCACTGCAATCATTAAAAAGATTGATACTATTGTTAATAGTGTTTTAATGCCTATTTTTGTGACTACGTGTGCAATGAAGGTAGATCTCAAACAGTTATTCAATTGGAGAGATGAAGTGAATGGAACATATGACCATTACATGGTGGAAACTCTGAATATGACAGTAGTAACTTTCATTGCCAAATTTATTGCCTGCATGATACTTCCATTGTACAACAGGATGCCCTTGAATGACACAGTATGTCTCACTTTCGCAATGAGTTGCAAAGGCATAGTGGAGATGGCTGGATACTCTTTCGTCAAAGAACTTATGGCAAGCATTTCATTTCTTGTCTCTTTAATCCAGCTTATAAGTTTGATTTTCATATTCGGATATGTATGACATGACATTTAAAAAAAAAAGATCAATATAGTATACGGAGTTCGAATCCTCCCCTAATTTAGTTCAAAATTCTGTAAGGAGTTGTTCAATGATAACAAAATTATGAACCTTGGCATTTCTGTCTTGTGATCTGAATTTCCCAGGTTCAAATCCTAGAAACATTTTTTCCACTTCAAAGTAAACCCTGTGCATATTTGTTTACCCTCACAGGAACCATTAGATATGAGCCTTGAGCATTATGATTACCTTTATCGCTACACTGTTTATAATAATCATTAGACTTGTTCCTTTGATTATTTTCAATGCAGAACATGCCTGATAACGTGTTCGCTTTGTTGATGGTGAGCATGGTATTGAACTCAACGGCTATGCCAATGCTCGTGAGATTCCTCTACGATCCTATGCAGAAATATGCAGGATACACAGAGAGGAACATCCTTAATCTTGGAAGTGACGGACAGCTTCGAGTCCTGACATGCATCCACGAAAAGGACAACATTCTCTCAACAATAAACCTGCTAGAGGCAACATACCCAACCAAAGAAGAGCCGCTTTATGCCTACGTGTTACACCTTGTAGAGCTAATCGGAAGAGCATCCCCAATCTTCATCAGCCATCAATTGCAAAAAAGGAAGAGTAATGATTCAAAGAGCTACCTTTCGGAGGACTTGCTAGACGCTTTTGACAACTTCGAGCAAGTGTTCAAAGGTGCTTTAACTGTGAACACCTTCACTGCAGTCTCGCCAGCAGAGATGATGTATGATGACATTTGCACCCTTGCGCTCGACAAGTTAACATCTCTAATAGTCCTTCCATTCCATAAAAAATGGCCATCGGACGTGAATTCCATCGAGTTAGAAGATGAATCAGTGCGAGACTTGAACTACCGCGTGATGGACAGGGCTCCATGTTCTGTAGGGGTCCTAATTGAGAGGGCACAAATGACACACATTTTCTCATTAGAGACACCTTACACTGTTTGCATGCTTTTCATAGGAGGGAAAGATGATAGAGAGGCTTTGTTTTTCGCCAAGAGAATGACCAAGAACCCGCACGTTAGACTAACCGTGATCCGGTTCTTAGCTTCAAACACAAGTAACCATGATAGCAGCAAAGACTGGCAGGGAACGATTGACTCAGAGTTACTCCAAGACATTAAGATAAACCATAAGGTTGGGGGTGCTTCTGTTAAATATATAGAGGAAAGTGTGAAAGATGGACCTGAAACAGCATTGATAATTCGGAAATTGGTGAATGAGTATGATTTAATCATTGTTGGAAGACAAGCTGGGATTGAAACACCTCAGACTTCTGGACTATTGCAATGGAGTGAGTATCCAGAACTTGGAGTGTTGGGAGATTTGCTAGCTTCTACTGATGCAGCTGGAAAAGCTTCCATATTTGTGTTGCAACAACAAAGAACAGCCATGGGTATTTAATTGAATTTTCTTTCTGACATTAGGCATTCATTTAATTTTTGTAGGTAGAAAATTAATTTGTAAAGGGGATTGATAGAATAGAACGAGATATATATATATATATATATATATATATATATATATATATATATATATATATATATGTCATGTGTACAAAATTGTGCACAATTTTATTATAATTTTCTTATATTAGGAATTCATTTAATTATTTTTTCCAGACTCATTCAAAAAAGAACTCCATTTGCGTTAAGAGAAATGTTTTGCCAATTTATTCTACTAGTACCTATGTCCTACGATGCACGGGTCGTTTAATTTGGTTTATTTTCGTATAAGAATGAAAAAAAAAAAAAACATATTATTGACAAAATAGACAGTGAAATCGAAAGATTAGATAATAAACATTAGTAAGTAGAACACAAATATTTAAATAAAGTTCATAGAATAATATGTCATGATAAGAGGATTGTGTTTTCAAAGTGAAAGTAGTGGAATGAAGCTTGTTAAATTTATACTCCTTCTTACTTGAATTATAAGCAAAAATAACTAATCTCACGCTTATTAAGGAGGTTAGTTATCGTATTTAATTTTTTCAAATTTATAAAAAATAGAGGTATTTTAGGAAAGTATTATTGGGAATGAAACAAAAATTAAATAAGATAACAATTATCTAGGAGTGTTTTAGGAAAGTGACATTGGGAATGAAATAAAATTTAATAAAGTTAGTCAATTTTGCTTATATTTAAAACTAAAAGAAATATGTTTTTTTTCTTATAATTCAAGTCGGGAGAAGTACAATACATCAAAAGAAGAATCATGAATTGTTAGTTACTTAAACTATAAAGGGAAGTCAAAAGTTAGGTATAATGGTAGCTTCATAATTCAAAGGTCACAATACATCCAGAAGTTATTGTAGAATCAGCATGGAATGCTCAGTTTTGATGAAGACAAATTGCGTGGATGAAGACAAATGGAGTGAATGATGTCGGATTGTGTATCGAGTAAACAACAACAACCCAGCTTCCGAGTCTGCCAACGTACTGTACCTTTAGTTATCAAGCAGTGGTAGACTCAGGTGGTTAGCTCAACTCAGACAGCAAGAAGCTCAGTTCGGAAGATGCTCGGAAGATGCTCGAAAGAACTGTGGTTGAACTAACCAAAGTTCAAGCTCAAATGCAAAGCTCGGCACAAGCTCGGATATCAACCTTCAACTCAAGTTCGTTCATAAAAGCTCGGCCCAAGCTCGGATGTCAAGGTTTACTCAAGCTCAAAGGCAATGCTCGGCCCAAGCTCGGATGATAGAGTTAAACTCAAGCTCGAATACAAAGCTCGGCCCAAGCTCGGATGATAGAGTTAAACTCAAGCTCGAATACAAAGCTCGGCCCAAGCTCGGATGTCAGAGTTAAACTCAAGCTCGAATGTAAAGCTCGGCCAAAGCTAGGATGTCAAAGCTCAAGCTCAAGCGCGGTTTACACTTGGTCAATAGCTGTGCAAGCATCATCAAGTTCAAGTACAAGCTCAGTTCAAGCTCGGTTCACGTCAAGTCATCCGTTGTGGAAGATCTTCCCATCTCAAAGCTCGGAGCTCGCTAATAGTCAGAATCTGTCTATAAAGGGATTGGTAATAAATGAAAGATCTGATTCAAAATTAAACCAAATCAAAATATTACTGTTGGAGAGGGAATCTCGTCAAGATCAATTCCTCATGTGGTGAAATTCTTTCATCCCTGATTCTTGGGATTCAAAGTGAATAAAAAGGAATTGTCTCCTCAAACATCTTAAGAAAGAGAATGAATGTACACACATTTTGAAAAACCAGATCTGATAATCTTCTTTCTCTGCCAATTCTTTCTAAGTCTGAAACCCAGTTGCCATTACACTATTATATTCAAACGTAACTGGTTTCAGTTTTTGGAGCCACATCATCATCACTGTTATTGTTCACCAGAGAAGACTTAGAAGGTTTCTAAGCAGAAGTCGAAGAGGTTATTCGCCGGTGGATTCTTTGAAGGTTTCAAGGAGCTTCAACTGTGGAAGTACTGAAGAGGTTCTTCAGTCATCAATTCAATTGGGGTAGATTTCGAAAGTTTGGTACAATCTTGAAAGGGTTAGGTTGAGTGAGGTTCACTTGTAATTCCTGTAACCGTTTGAATTGATTCTGAGTAAAATCTCCCTAAGGTTTAGGGGGGACTGGATGTAACTCACAAGGTTTGTGAGTGAACCGGTATAAAACTCTTTCTGTCTGATCTCTTTATCGCTTTTTGCACTTTTATTGTTTTCTGCATTACTCATCATTTAATCAGTTTTTGTCTAACTGCATATTCGGTGAAGTGTATTTGTTGTGATTCCGCTGCAAATATAATTATGTGTGGTGTAGCTCGGATAACCGATTATTGGTATAGATAATCGGTGATCGGATTCTGCTCGGCACTTAATCGGCCTTTTTATAAAACCAGCAAGTATATTTCATCTGTTTTCAATCTAATGCGAAAATTTGGTATCGTCGCTTTGAATTACTATTCACACCCTCCTCTAGTAAATTTTAGACCGCTTGTTAGTTTCGAACAAGTGGTATCAGAGCTCGGTCGAAAGATCGAGTGTAAAAACTTTTTCGAAAAGATCCTAAGGAACCCATGGGTTCTAACAATCCATTTGGAGGGGAAGGCTCTTCAATAAACCGTCCACCACTGTTTAACGGTGATGGATATGCTTATTGGAAAGTTAGGATGAAAATTTTTGTTGAAGCTATAGATATGGATATTTGGGATTCAATTGAAAATGGTCCGCACGTTCCTAAACGTAAAATCGGAGAGGAAGTTGTAGAAGTCCCAAAGGCAAGCTGGACTAATGATGATAAAAAGAGAGTTTCATATGATTTAAAAGCGAAAAACATCATCACATCAGCTCTGTCTTATGACGAATTTTTTCGAGTTTCACACTGCAAAAATGCTAAACAAACGTGGGACATTAT
The DNA here is from genome assembly GCA_037953625.1 of Crotalaria pallida. Taxonomy (NCBI): domain Eukaryota; kingdom Viridiplantae; phylum Streptophyta; class Magnoliopsida; order Fabales; family Fabaceae; genus Crotalaria; species Crotalaria pallida. Next base: position 25,418,267 of record CM075654.1, read on the forward strand.
ACAACTTACTCACGAAGGAACCAGTGAGGTTAGACGAGCCAGATTAAATACATTAATGCATGAATATGAGCTATTTCGCATGCAACCAAATGAATCTATAAATGACATGCAAAAACGATTTACTCTTATTGTTCTCGGTAAAACATTTTTAAACTCTGAAATTATTAACAAAGTGTTGAGATGTTTAAGCAGGGAATGGCAACCCAAGGTCACAACAATCATGGAATCAAAAGACTTGGACTACCTGGACATAGCAACACTGTTCGGAAAACTTCAAGAGCATGAGATGGAGCTCAGCCGATTAACAATGACGTAACTTTCTATTCTTCATTTGAAACTGAATCTGATATTGATGACTATGAAGAGTTGCATACTGCATATATTGAAATGCAATTCGAATTCAAGAAACTTGCCAAGAGTTATGTTAAACTGAAAAAGAATATTTTAAACCATAAAGATCAAGTTCTTGAATTGGCAAAATGCATTGACAAGTTAAAAAGCAGCAATGATTCTCTAGAACATACTATCATGTCTCTGAAAAATCAAAAGTGTGAAAGTTGCATCAAGTATGAGAATGAAATTCAAAATATTAAAACTACGTGTGCAACCTTCTCAAAGAGTGATAATATGTTAAATCGTTTAATTGTCGATCAAAGAAACAATTCGAACAAAACATATCTTGGTTACACAAATGCCAAAAAGAAATTTTTTAGAAAAGTTGGCTCATTTTCAAAAATTAACCATTCCAAACAGCCAACATGTTTTTACTGTGGCATTCATGGACATACTCCGAATGAATGCAAAATCAGGCGTTATGGTGTGGCCAAGGGCTCATACGTTTGGATTGTTAAAGACCCTCATGCTAACCTTCAGGGACCCAAAACTATTTGGGTACCCGAAATGGGGAAGTAAGTATGTTTTGTAGGTGCGCTTTCGAACAAAGGAAAATCAGTGGTATCTGGACAACAGATGTTAGAAGCACATGACTGGGGATAAGCAGCACTTCATCGAGCTTATTCCAAAAAGAGAAAGGATTCGCCACTTACATAGACAACAACCAAGGAGATACTTTGAGTTGTGTGACAAGTGCAGGAATCCAGAAAATTTCAAGTGTCGAGTTTAATAAGGATGAACAGATCATAACTGGAAATGGAGCTAAAAAGGATAATCCTGATGCACAAGAGGCCGACCTTCCTCCGCCTTGGAGAACTGACGATAACCAAGCCAACCTTCCTCCGACTTGAAGAATAGACAATAATAAGTTCGATCTTCCTCCCGTGTGGAAAACAAACAAGAACCATACAATTGAGAATGTGCTCGGCGATATCTCAAAGGGAGTATTAACTCGTCGGTCAGTTCAACATTTTTTTAATTTCGTCTCCTTTTAGTCATTCAAATATTTGTTTATATATTTTGAAAAGCTTGAAATTTTCCCCTCATCTGTTTTTGACTTGTTTTCTTAGGGAGAAATGTTATTTTGTTTAGAATATAATATTTAGGGGGAGTAGGGCAAGATTGTTTTCAACAAGTGATTTTTTTAATGTTTTCCGAGAAGCTTGCCCTCGGTTTTATTTACTGCTCTTTTGGCATATGCTTAATTCTTCGGCTCCTTTTTGATCATTCCAAAAGGGGGAGAAAGGTGTTGTTGTTTGTGTTGTTTCAGGAAACAGGTTTTATGAGCATATAATCAGGGGGAGTTTCCGAGCATGCTCTCGGAAGTATGTAAATCAGCTCGAAACTCAGATCGGTTAAAACAACAAGCATTTGTCATCATCAAAAAGGGGGGATTGTAGAATCAACATGGAATGCTCAGTTTTGATGAAGACAAATTGCGTTGATGAAGACAAATTCCGTGGATGAAGACAAATGGAGTGAATGAAGTCGGATTGCGTATCGAGTAAACAACAACCCAGATTCCGATTCTGTCAACGTACGGTACCTTTAGTTATTGTAACATCCTGGTTTTATTAACCTAATAATTATATTTAAGAACATTTTGCGTATATGGAAGTGACATATGAAAAATGATTTACAACTATCTTCTTAGTATATACATATATGTATATAGTTATGTTGAGCTAAAATATACATATGTATAAGTGTTTGTAAACATTTTCCTAGTGTATGTTGTAACACCCCTAATTTTCGTCTCCCAAATAACCAAGAAATTAATTATAACAATTATTTTATAATTGATTTATGTTGGTTTGTAAAGTTTTAGTTTTTGAACATTGTGTGTTTTTATATATAAAAATATGAGAAATATTTTTATATGGTTATTTTGTACAAAAATATGAATATTGTAATTCAGTCCTTGGGTTGGGACCTAATTGCAATATTAAAAAGGTTTTTGAAGAAAGAGTAATTAAATTATTAATTTTTGAATTTTATCAACATGTAACCGGTTAGAAGGGCTTTGTAACCGGTGACACGATGAACTCAGAAAACTGGGTTAGTGCGATTGATGAGTAATCACGCGGTTTAACCCAGAATTCGCCACGAATCCCACTCGATTCATGGTGGGAGACGCATGTCGCTATGCATGAGAGGCCAATTTCTCTATAAATAGCGGAATTGCTGAAGATCAAGGGTTGATTGCTGCAATTCTTGTTGAAGAAGGGTAATTAGGGTTCCAAATTCGTTCTGAGCAATTCGTCTCCTTCTTTGAGAGTTAGAGAGTGAAACACACCTTTCTGGAAAGCTTAAATCAAGAGCTTTCCAGTGATATACACCTTGTAAGTTGAGTGTTCGTGTGGGTGGAGGAATCAAGCTTGGAAGCTAGGAGTTTGAGTCTGAGTTCTCTGTTGTTCTGGTTCTGGAAGCTGAATTCCAGATTCGATTTTGGTAAGCATAGTTAACCTTTAAGTCTCAAATCTCTTTGATTCTCTAGTGCATGTTACCTATATTGAGTCCTAATTGTTTTCCCCAATTTCTTTGTCCAATTGCTATGTCAAATCTTCTAATCTTTGGACCCTGTTGATAAAAATCGTGGCTGAGAGCAGAACTGTGGATTTAATGGAAATCTGTGTTGGAGCCTTTCTCTCTGCAATGTTTTGGATCAAGCACGAACCTAAGGTAAGGGGGAAGCTTACTATTTGCTAGAATGAGGAAAAACATGTTGGTAAATAGGATGAGTCACCAAGAGACTCTAAGGGCATAGTTGGAATTAGTTTTATGGCTTGGAGGCCAATTTAAGCTCATTTCTGTTTTTGAGCAATCATAATATGATGCATGCAAGCTGTTATGATGACAATTTCATGACTTAATTGGATATTATGTGAGTTGATGCATTAAGTTGTGGAATATGTGCAATTATGTGCAATTTGTGTATCTAAATTGAATGCATGCAAGGTGAATGTGTTTCTGTGGTTAAACATGTTTACTTAAGGTATATGAACTCTTTTGAATGATTGAAATTGGTTAGATTTGAGTAATGAAAAGAATGGGTTGCAAAACCTCATGTTTCAATGTGCTGACTGCACAATCTAACCGGTTACTCGATAATTGTAACCGGTTAGACACTGTAAAATTGTCAAAGAAAATAAGTTTCTGAAATCAGTTCTGTGGTCTTATCAATATTACTCAAATATAGACCCTAATTTAACTGGAATTCAATCTGAAATGAAGTTGATTTTATTGTAATAATTCAGATTGAAAATTGGGAGTTAATACCTTAACATCAAATGATAATTTCAAGAGGAAATTATGCATAAGTGAAATGGGATTATGACTTAGATCTTTTGAATGATATTATGTGTTGAACTTGAGGTATTCTGATATGCTAAGACCTTGTCATTGGATTGAGTAGAGAATTTAAGAAAGGATTCTTTGAAAATCAGTGGTTTTGTATTCAGGTCTGTAATTCTAACCGGTTAGGTGATGATGTAACCGGTTAGTACCTGAAAACTTAAAAATAAAAGTTAAGTTTTGAGTAAGGATTTTGATATCAATGATTATATTCTCTCAATCCAGGTCTATGAGCATAGGTTAAATTTAAATTCAAGGGTGAATTTTATGAGCAAAGCTATACCTCAAGATATCATTCAAAAGTTGTGTTTTTCTAAGTCATAATAGCGGAATTGATGGAAAGACCAACCTTAGGAATTATGTATGCAATGCATGCATAGAGAAAGGTAATATAATATGTTGGCAAGGATTGTTTATCATGTTCTGGGAACATGGCCCTGTACTCTAAGAGTACCAAACTGATGCAACCTACTTGATGACACATTCCGGGAATGTGGCCATTGTCTGGGACATGGTTTCTTGGACACGTTCTGGGAACGTGATGCACACTCTGGGAGTGGTGCTTGATTTTATTCCAAGTATGGTTTGCGATACGTTCTGGGAACGTATGTTAGTGTTCTGGGAACACATTGGTATAATAATGGAATTAAAGATAAAACCAACCTTGATGATTGTGCATTCATATAGAATGGAAGTTTGGTTGGTAGGAACGATTATCATATTCTGGGAATATGAGGAGGGTACTCCGGGAGTCCCAAATTATAACCTACTTGATGACACATTATAGATATGTGGCCAGTGTCTGGGACCTGGTTTTATACGTTCTGGGAACGTATGTTGGTGTTCTGGGAACACTTTGATAAACAACCTACTGGATGACACATTATAGATATGTGGCCAGTGTCCGGGACCTGGTTTTTATACGTTCTGGGAACGTATGCGTTCTGGGAACGTGATGCACACTCTGGGAGTGATGCTTATTTATCCAAGTATGGTTTGCTACACGTTTGGGGAACGTGATGCACACTCTGGGAGTGAATGCTTATCATCCAAGTATGATTTGGCATTACGTTCTGGGAACGAATGTCAGTGTTCCGGGAACACAACGGTGTATTGGATGGACGTCCGAGATGGACTTTGTTAGAGGCCTCAGTTGTGGAAGGAAATCATGCATCATGCCACCTGCATTGAAAGAATTATTACGATTAACCGGGTGTGCTCATATGATTATGCATTATGATTTGCTACATGTTAACTTGTGGATGTTAGTTTTATTCTCATTTGATTATGCGAATATGTATAGCTAACCCCCATGCCCTTATTAGGTGTTGATCGTGCATCTAGCTTGCACAAGAATCAGTAAGGGGAGATGTCCCTTAGGTGCATGCAGAGTGTAGAAACTGTGGGTTGGGAACCCGTTGTGCAGATATCGAGGATCCGACCAGAAGGATGTTTGGACAAGGGACCAGTGACCAGCTCTATAACATTTCTATTTTTAATAGAATTTATATGATACATATTTTGGAAAAAGGTATCATAAAAGGAATTCAGTTTCATCATAATACTTATTTTATAATAATGGACTTGTTACACTTGATATATTTTGGGAGGGTAATATGGTGATTTTACTATGTTTCCGCAAACTCTGATTTTACGAGTCACCTTCATTATTAATCAAGTGTTTGTGAAAATAAATTTTCCAGGGAAGGGATAATTTCTTATTTTCAAATCCTTCTCCAACGATAACAAGTCCAAGTATTCTTAAACTTATTACTTTTCTTATAAAGTAAGAGGACATAAAATGAGTGTTACACTTTTATGGTATCAGAGCAATGGTCCTGACTCTTGGTCCTTGGGTGTGTGGTCCAATACGCTGGTCATCGATATCTGCAATGTTTCCTGGAAAGTATGCTTTCATATACTTCCAAGCTAGAGCTAAGGTTATGGGTAATGGCTCTAGATAAATAGCTCATTCTGCTATTAAGAAGTGTTCTATGAAGTCTAAGTAGAAGTATGATAGTCGTATGCTTCTCTTTAGACATGTTGTAAACCCAAAATCACAGTGTTGGTTTATTATGTTTTCATAGAACCAGTGATGAGGAAATTTTAAGGAGTTGTAGTTGAGTCCTCGACTCTGAGGAGGAGTGTTTACCCTCACTCGTGTTAAAGTTAATCAACTTTTTAGACCGAGTGTAGGGCAGTGATCTTCTTAAAGATCAACCTTGTTGAGTTTGTTAAACTCTAAAGCTATCCTTTCTTTGTTCCTTTCGGATAAGGGTAGTGATCGAAGTTGCTCAATGTCTTACCCAATCTGTTATCTCAAGTGGAGACTCCTACAAATCTTCTTGTAGTCATTTCCATGGTACGTCTAGATCATTCTATTAGACTTTGTCTATGTACCTGTGTCATGAGTACATTTGATCTTAAGCACAGTTTGTGAGCCGAGGGATCAAGTGATCATGATTAATGACGATAGAACAACCCTGTATTGGGATTCCCAAGTTTCGAATCGGGAATCCAATGAACCCATATGTTGCTTCTGGGAAGCAATATTAAAAGAAAAAGGGGGTTAAAGAAATCCTGGTTGTAGGAAATGATGCCAGGTTTACCTTTGGGTAAAGAGATAGAGTTTGGAATCAAGTCAATTCTTGAAATTGATTCTATCTCTACTACCTTTCTAATATGGTACCATCGGGAATGGTCAAATGGGAGAAACACGTAGAAAAGTGCAAGGTTGATTGGAGGTGGGATTAACCCCAAATCAGGATTCGGGACAGGGATACACTTAAGACTGCATTTTTGATCTCGATACGGACATTATGAGTGTGAAGTAATGTCGTTCGGATTAACTAATGCGCTTGTTCTTTTATGGATTATAAGAACGAGACCTTTAGATTACACTAGGATTCGTTTGTGGTTTATCCTGAGAATCCGGAGGAGCATGAGGAACATCTCGGGTTTGTGTTGAGAATCTTGCAAGGGGAATAGTTGTGTGTTAAGCTCGCCAAAGATGAGTTTTGGTTGAGTGAAGTTACGATTGCAGGGCATGTGATCTTTAAAGAAGAAAATGCGATGGATCCAGCAAGGGTAAGTTTAGGGTTGAAATAGGAACAGCCTAAGACTGTGACTGAGGTGAGAAGTTTCTTAGGGCTGACTGGATATTATCACCGGAATGTTGAGGGATTTTCTAAGATCGCATGGCCTCTGACCAAGTTGACTTGGAAAAGATCAACTGATGGTATTAAATGATAGGGTGTTGTTTAATTATGGTGGGGTGGTGATGGATTATACCCCAACATAATATGATTATTCCAAGAGGAATTATGGAAAATGTGAGTAGATTATGATTTAAATCATTTCAGTGATGGATTCAGTTGGAATCAGGGTATTAGATTATGATTAAATCCTATTTTGAGTTGGATTGGATGATGTAAAGAAAATGGTTTTGAAATTCTTTGGTTTTACTTCTAAAACTATACATCATAACCGGTTAGAGTTTCTTGTAACCGGTTAGAAGCTGAAAGTTTAAAATGAAAATTTAAGTCTTTTGTGAAGGAACTTTTGGTATTAGTAGACATCTTCCTCCAATCCAAACTCAATGTCAATTACCTAATTAAAGTTTAAGGAAGGATTTAATGTGATGAAATAACTTAATGCCTTGATTCATCATTGAAATTGATTTAAGAGGATTGAATTATAATACTTATGGATTAATCAAGAGTTGAAATTAAGGAGCCACTCCAATTGGAGAAGGTAGAGGATTTAGCTGGATGATGCAAAGGAAATAATAGGTGTTAAGATGAGAAGGTTGTGATTTATGAACAAGTTTGGAGTTCGAAAGTATGGATGACAATAAGAAGAGGAAGAGTTGAATGTAAAATAAAAGCGATGGATGGAGTTTCTTAAAGATTATGGCTTTGAGCTCCATTATCATCCTGGTTTAGCAAACGTAGTTGCAGACGATTTGAGCTGAAAGGCTATTTCTGTGAGCTCAATGATGGTCCAGGAGGCTATTCTGATTGAGGAATTTAGAGACCTAAGTCTGGTAACCCAAGAGGAACCCTCTAGTGTTAGATTGGGAATGTCGCCAATCACCAACGAATTCTTGAACCAGATTCATGGATTTCAACCAGGAAATGAGGAGTTAGATTTCTATGAAGAAAACGAATAAGATTTAATCTTTGGAATTAAAGTCAAGGATTATGGATATTAGAAAGTATATTAAGGAGGAAAGGGATTTATGAAGTATTGTTTAGAACAACCTTGATGAGAAATCCAAAGGCACGAATTTCAAGAGTAGATTACGTGCGAATCCAAGTTAGCTATCAACTATCAAGGAATAAGGAATTTCTCGATGTTGGTAAGCATGTATGAGGACTATGGGAAGGAATGATGAAATACGGGCCTTACTGGAGAAAGAGGAAAAGTAAATGGGAGAATATCAACCACGGAAATGTCAAGGTTAAGGAGTCCTCAATTGAAGAAAAGTGACTAAGGAGGAAATAGGGAAGGGAACATTTGTTCATCTCGAGGTGAAAACTGTGAGGCACATCACTTGGAGTTTAGTTGTGATGTACCTAAGGGAATAGTAAATTCCGATTGTAGGAAGCTGGAGTATTATTCACCGAATTGTCTTGAAAGAAAAGGTGAGAAAGGATTGGACAGTAAGCGAATCCAGCACGAGAAGAATTCACCGGTTGAGATGAGAGTTGAGTGTAATCCTGACGTAAACAACCCAAGCCTATCTCTTCCTTTGATCTGAGTTAACGTAGTTAAATGTTTTTAATTACGTTAATCTAACCGTTTGCGAATATCAATATCCTGTTGGAAGTCCAACTTCAATCTTTCTGTGATCAAAACCTTTATCACAATTGGATGTGATAAATCACTGTGGACACTACAGAAATAGAAAGATCAGTTATGGCTAGAGAGATTAACAACCACCGGGATAGGACAAATCTTTGTCTCCCCAACGGAAATATCTCTAGAATTTGACTATCTAACTAAGTCTGATAGTGATAATTACCCTATCTTTAAGTTCATCTAACTTAAAGACCTGTCGTATGATCTTTCTTGTGAAAGATTATATCTAAAAGGGATGATTTTGTTATTAATGGTTTGAATATTAGGACTGATCACCCTAGTGTCACAAACTATTAAGGAATAAAGTCATACAAATGTTCCTTTAATCGTGCTCGAGAGATCAGAGTGCGCAGCCCAAAAAGTTTTTCCAAAAAGTTTATTGGAAAATGTTTTAATTGAAAAATATTTATGTGAAGTGTAAAGAGTATTTCTTTTAAAAGAAATTCTTTCACATAAGAGTTTTTATGCAAAGAATTTTTATTTAAAGTGAAAGATTTTATTAGAAATGTTTCGAAATAAAGGAATTATATCGAAACTCTTTTAAGTGGGGGAGTCCCCTAAAGGACAAATTTTTGGGAACTAGATGAAGTTTTCTAGTATAAAAACACTTTGGAAAAGTAGAAAATTTCAAAAGACGAATTTCGGGGACGAATTTCCTTTTAAGTGGGGGAGTAGTGTAACACCCCTAATTTTCGTCTCCCAAATAACCAAGAAATTAATTATAACAATTATTTTATAATTGATTTATGTTGGTTTGTAAAGTTTTAGTTTTTGAACATTGTGTGTTTTTATATATAAAAATATGAGAAATATTTTTATATGGTTATTTTGTACAAAAATATGAATATTGTAATTCAGTCCTTAGGTTGGGACCTAATTGCAATATTAAAAAGGTTTTTGAAGAAAGAGTAATTAAATTATTAACTTTTGAATTTTATCAGCATGTAACCGGTTAGAAGGGCTTTGTAACCGGTTACACGATGAACTCAGAAAACTGGGTTAGTGCGTTTGATGAGTAATCACGCGGTTTAACCCAGAATTCGCCACGAATCCCACTCGATTCATGGTGGGAGACGCGTGTCGCTATGCATGAGAGGCCAATTTCTCTATAAATAGCGGAATTGCTGAAGATCAAGGGTTGGTTGCTGCAATTCTTGTTGAAGAAGGGTAATTAGGGTTCCAAATTCGTTCTGAGCAATTCGTCTCCTTCTTTGAGAGTTAGAGAGTGAAACACACCTTTCTGGAAAGCTTAAATCAAGAGCTTTCCAGTGATATACACCTTGTAAGTTGAGTGTTCGTGTGGGTGGAGGAATCAAGCTTGGAAGCTAGGAGTTTGAGTCTGAGTTCTCTGTTGTTCTGGTTCTGGAAGCTGAATTCCAGATTCGATTTTGGTAAGCATAGTTAACCTTTAAGTCTCAAATCTCTTTGATTCTCTAGTGCATGTTACCTATATTGAGTCCTAATTGTTTTCCCCAATTTCTTTGGCCAATTGCTATGTCAAATCTTCTGGTCTTTGGACCCTGTTGATAAAAATCGTGGCTGAGAGCAGAACTGTGGATTTAATGGAAATCTGTGTTGGAGCCTTTCTCTCTGCAATGTTTTGGATCAAGCAAGAACCTAAGGTAAGGGGGAAGCTTACTATTTGCTAGAATGAGGAAAAACATGTTGGTAAATAGGATGAGTCACCAAGAGACTCTAAGGGCATAGTTGGAATTAGTTTTATGGCTTGGAGGCCAATTTAAGCTCATTTCTGTTTTTGAGCAATCATAATATGATGCATGCAAGCTGTTATGATGACAATTTCATGACTTAATTGGATATTATGTGATTTGATGCATTAAGTTGTGGAATATGTGCAATTATGTGCAATTTGTGTATCTAAATTGAATGCATGCAAGGTGAATGTGTTTCTGTGGTTAAACATGTTTACTTAAGGTATATGAACTCTTTTGAATGATTGAAATTGGTTAGATTTGAGTAATGAAAAGAATGGGTTGCAAAACCTCATGTTTCAATGTGCTGACTGCACAATCTAACCGGTTACTCGATAATTGTAACCGGTTAGACACTGTAAAATTGTCAAAGAAAATAAGTTTCTGAAATCAGTTCTGTGGTCTTATCAATATTACTCAAATCTAGACCCTAATTTCACTGGAATTCAATCTGAAATGAAGTTGATTTTATTGTAATAATTCAGATTGAAAATTGGGAGTTAATACCTTAACATCAAATGATAATTTCAAGAGGAAATTATGCATAAGTGAAATGGGATTATGACTTAGATCTTTTGAATGATATTATGTGTTGAACTTGAGGTATTCTGATATGCTAAGACCTTGTCATTGGATTGAGTAGAGAATTTAAGAAAGGATTCTTTGAAAATCAGTGGTTTTGTATTCAGGTCTGTAATTCTAACCGGTTAGGTGATGATGTAACCGGTTAGTACCTGAAAACTTAAAAATAAAAGTTAAGTTTTGAGTAAGGATTTTGATATCAATGATTATATTCTCTCAATCCAGGTCTATGAGCATAGGTTAAATTTAAATTCAAGGGTGAATTTTATGAGCAAAGCTATACCTCAAGATATCATTCAAAAGTTGTGTTTTTCTAAGTCATAATAGCGGAATTGATGGAAAGACCAACCTTAGGAATTATGTATGCAATGCATGCATAGAGAAAGGTAATATAATAGGTTGGCAAGGATTGTTTATCATGTTCTGGGAACATGGCCCTGTACTCTAAGTGTACCAAACTGATGCAACCTACTTGATGACACATTCCGGGAATGTGGCCATTGTCTGGGACATGGTTTCTTGGACACGTTCTGGGAACGTGATGCACACTCTGGGAGTGGTGCTTGATTTTATTCCAAGTATGGTTTGCGATACGTTCTGGGAACGTATGTTAGTGTTCTGGGAACACATTGGTATAATAATGGAATTAAAGATAAAACCAACCTTGATGATTGTGCATTCATAGAGAATGGAAGTTTGGTTGGTAGGAACGATTATCATATTCTGGGAATATGAGGAGGGTACTCCGGGAGTACCAAATTATAACCTACTTGATGACACATTATAGATATGTGGCCAGTGTCTGGGACCTGGTTTTATACGTTCTGGGAACGTATGTTGGTGTTCTGGGAACACTTTGATAAGCAACCTACTGAATGACACATTATAGATATGTGGCCAGTGTCCGAGACCTGGTTTTTATACGTTCTGGGAACGTATGCGTTCTGGGAACGTGATGCACACTCTGGGAGTGATGCTTATTTATCCAAGTATGGTTTGCTACACGTTCGGGGAACGTGATGCACACTCTGGGAGTGAATGCTTATCATCCAAGTATGGTTTGGCATTACGTTCTGGGAACGAATGTCAGTGTTCCGGGAACACAACGGTGTATTGGATGGACGTCCAAGATGGACTTTGTTAGAGGCCTCAGTTGTGGAAGGAAATCATGCATCATGCCACCTGCATTGAAAGAATTATTACGATTAACCGTGTGTGCTCATATGATTATGCATTATGATTTGCTACATGTTAACTTGTGGATGTTAGTTTTATTCTCATTTGATTATACGAATATGTATAGCTAACCCCCATGCCCTTATTAGGTGTTGATCGTGCATCTAGCTTGCACAAGAATCAATAAGGGGAGATGTCCCTTAGGTGCATGCAGAGTGTAGAAACTGTGGGTTGGGAACCCGTTGTGCAGATATCGAGGATCCGACCAGAAGGATGTTTGGACAAGGGACCAGTGACCAGCTCTATAACATTTCTATTTTTAATAGAATTTATATGATACATATTTTGGAAAAAGGTATCATAAAAGGAATTCAGTTTCATCATAATACTTATTTTATAATAATGGACTTGTTACACTTGATATATTTTGGGAGGGTAATATGGTGATTTTACTATGTTTCCGCAAACTCTGATTTTACGAGTCACCTTCATTATTAATCAAGTGTTTGTGAAAATAAATTTTCCAGGGAAGGGATAATTTCTTATTTTCAAATCCTTCTCCAACGATAACAAGTCCAAGTATTCTTAAACTTATTACTTTTCTTATAAAGTAAGAGGACATAAAATGAGTGTTACATATGTGTATATTTATATAAATACATCCCTATGTAGGTGTTAGTATTTGTAATTATATTCTTGTGTATATGAATGTATGTGTTGGTATTTGCATGTGTGTGTATATATATATATATAGGTTGAGTTAGGATATATATGTGCGTATGTGCATTCCTAAGTGTAAGTAATTATAATTGTTTTCTTGTGTGTATGTGTATATTTGTTTATATGATTGCATCATTAGGTTTGGGTAGGGAAGTGTTTTGGAGTCGGTGTATATAGTCGAAGTGTAGTTGATTTAGGCTATGGATTGGTGTGGTTGCGATTGTGCGAGTAGGACATTGTGTAGGTTCGGGGGTCAAAGTGTTCCAGAGCCCATATAAGTACTTTTAGTGCTTTGACCTTGATGGAGTGAGTGGATAAAGGACCCTAAGATGGAGCTTTGAGTGTAAGGATAGACCTTAGCGTCTATGCTCGGAGAATTCCTTTGAACTCACGTTTCGACTGAGTTCCGGAATTTAATAGGTGTGCGAGGCATTTGAGTTCAATCTGACCCTGTTGGTTATGCCTCGAGCGTGATTGGTATTAGATTTATGTGGTTAGAGTGTTGACTTAAGTCGATCGGGTTAGATCGAGTGTAAGGATAGACCTTAGCGTCTATGCTCGGAGAATTCCTTCGAACTCACGTTTCGACTGAGTTCCGGAATTTAATAGGTGTGCGAGGCATTTGAGTTCAATCCAATCCGACCCTGTTGGTTATGTAACATCCCAAATTTTAATCCCAAGTTTAATTGGGAAGACCTAAGCTAGAATTTATGATAAAAACCATAGGAAAATCATGGGTAGGAGTTAAGTGTAGTGTCTTAGAGTTAGAATTGGCCAAATAGGAGTTTTCATTAGAGTAATCGATTACTCTCAAGGAGTTAATCGATTACTAGCCCTCTGGTGAAAACACTAAGATGTTGCAGCAATTTTAATCGATTACTTGGGTTGTAAGTAATCGATTATCTTGTGTTTTTGAGAAGTAATAGATTACTTTCAATGAGTTAATCGATTACTTGCCCTCTGTCAGAAACACTAAGAAATGTTGCATTGAAGGGTAATCGATTACTTAGGGTCAAGTAATCGATTACCACTCGTATCTGTGCAAAAAAAAAAGGTGAAAAGGGGGTGCACGTTGGAGGCTTTTTAGCCACTCAAAGGGAATCTTTCCCTTTTCTCTTTAATTTGTGGCCAAACATTTTTCCCCTACACAAACAAATAAAACACTCATTCTCACTCTCATTTCACTCATCATCAACCATCTCTCTCTCTCTCCTTCTCTCACACGTTTTTCTTCTTCTTCTTCCACCAAGAGCAAGTGGAGCTCTTCTTCCTTATCAAGCCTCTAAAGTGTTGTTAACCACCACCATCAAGCTCATTTGGTAAGCTCCATCTCCCTTTCTTCCTCTTCATTTTCGGCCCTATCCCTCTCTTATCTCTTCAATTTGGTTTTCTCTCTCCTTCACACAAAACACCTCCAACCACCATAAATTACTCAAAACCCTTCATTTCAAGCCTATATTCATGAGACCCACCTTCCCCCTCAAGCCCTCTCATGCGTGGCTCTCTCTTTCTCTCTCCAAGGGGTTTTCTCTCCCCTCCAATCATGAAGAACAGAGTGGACATCGGTCTAGAGTATGGGAAGCAAGGTAGATCCGGAGTAGATTCGAGGTTCTTGGAGCTTTGTGTGGACTCTCTCCTCCTCTAAGGTAAGGGGAGCCTCTTTTCCACACTTTGAGTTAGGGATAGTTAGGGTCTATAATAGAATTTGAGTTTAATAGTTAAGTTGAGTTGTAGGTGATGGATTAAGATGTGATTAGAAGTGATTAGGGGTAATGGGTGTATATTGGTTAATTTTGTTCTTATGGAAATTGTTTATGTTTAACCCTGTTGTATATTAATGAAATAGGAAGTGAAGAACCCTAGGGAGATGTTTTCTTATAAGCACTCTGAGACATACCTGAGTATGTCGACTGATTTGTGGATATATGTGAATTTTAAAGTTTGTATGTGTTATTTTGATTTGATGATGGATAGTGGGTGATGTGAATGGCTAATTATAATAAGAAAGATAATGGGAATAGGAAAAATGGAAGTGTTTGCAGATCATTGTTTGTGGTTGCATACACTATGTGTGTAGATCTCTGTTTGGGGTTACACACATTAATGAAAAATGGACAAAGGATAGGATAAGAAGGAAATGCAATGGAATTAATAATGATAGAAGAAGTGTTTTTGATATATAACTTGAATAGGATTAAGGGTCATGATTTGGATTATGTGTTAATAAGAGAAAATGGTTTAAGGGCTAAATGTTAAGGGTGATAGAATATGGTTATAGAAGTGAAGTGCGGAATGTGAAATTGAATGTGAATATTTGATTATATAAATGTTAGTCATGAATATGTGATGTTCTGTGGAAATAGGGGATATATATATATATGTATGTGCTGTTTGAATGTTGGTTGTGATTATGGATTAACAATGAATGGACTGGATTTATGAATAACTGGAAATGGTAAAGGGAATTAAAGTGGAAACTGATCAGTGGGGCCCGGAACACTAGGTACCCGGCTAGGTGTTCCAATTACCTGTTAGGGCTAATTACTTGCCAGGCCAATTACCCATCAGGCCAAACCACCTTGTAGGCGCCAGGTGACCCACAGGATCAGTTTTCCACACCAATAATTTGAATAAATAAATGGAATGGTAAAAGTACATAGTCCTACAGGTTATGGTCTAGATGGGTGTAAAGTCCTGGTAGGTGTTCCTAGTCCCTAGACAGGTGTTCCAATTACCTAGCGGGTATCCAAATCCTAGTGGTGTACGGTAAAAAAGAAAAGGGAAGTTTATGTAGATCTCTGTTTGAGGTTACATAAATGAGATGGGGTGTATGCAGATCACTGTTTTGTGGTTGCATATACTGTGTGTAGATCTCTGTTTGGGGTTACACACACATGGTAAGGTGTAGATCTCTGATTTGAGGTTACACCCAATGGAAAAGTGTAGATCTCTGCTTGAGGTTACACACAATGGAAAAGGAATTAAAGTAGAAGGAATTAAGAATGGAAAAGGTAACGTAATGGTAATGGAAAGGATTAAGGAAATGAATATGGATAATGGAAAATGGATAAATAGGAATGTATAAGGAAATGGGAATGGAATGAATTGGTTGATCCATGACTTGATTGACTGTTATTCTTAAGTTTATATTATGGGCTTTATATTATCCTCTGATTCACTGTGTTGTGAAAAGGTCTCACCCTTAGTGGTTAACATTTTAGGTGATTGCTAAGGAGCTTATGGATCAGAGTGGCGCAGCGGAAGACTGGAAAGAAGGAAACGATATGGTTATGCTACCTATATTGTAAATGGATGCCCAATATTAATTTGTAAACTTGATTTTGTGAAAACAAATTTTTAAGTACAATACTTTAAATATAAACTTTTACGTATTATTTTTGTATATAAAATAAGGGTGTTACAGGTTATGCCTCGAGCGTGATTGGTATTAGATTTATGTGGTTAGAGTGTTGACTTAAGTCGGTCGGGTTAGATCGAGTGTTTAAGAAGAGGTTAACTCTAGAATTCGGTTGTTAGTTCGTTTGTTTTTCCTTGTTTGTGATTTATGTGTTTATTATTATTAAATTATGATTTTGATGTTTTGCATAAGTTGAGGGTAGATTAGAATGTGTTTAGAACATAGAATTTGACTAAGGGTAAGTTGGTATGGGTTAGGAGTTGCTTAGAAAGCATTAGAATGCATTAGAAAGAGGAAAACTGCAGCCGTTAATCGATTAACAAAGGAGTTAATCGATCAACCATTTACCCCTTTTCAGGTCTTAATCGATTAAGGGCAGGATTAATTGATTAAGAGAATGTGCAGCTTCAGGCATTAATCGATTAACCAAAATGTTTAATTGATTAACCCCTGTTATATCAGTCTAATAACACGAGTTTTGGGCCATAAATTCATAAGTTCCTTCTCTTTTTCTCTCGAGCTCCTCTCTTCTCTCACACCCCAATCCTTCTCAATCACCAAATCAACATCAAATAACACCAAATCATCATAATATATGAACTCCTTATTAATTCTCTATCAATTTCCACCCTTAAATTCTCTATTTCATCTCTTTCTCTCAAAACCCCAATTTCACCCCAAAACCCTAACTTACCAAAATTGAAGAGCTCTTGTTCTAGGGCTTAGAAAGAAGAATCAAGGGAGTTTAAGGAGCAAGAAATTAGAGACTTAGGAGCTTAATCTCAAGGGGCTTGGTAGAGTGCAGCTCACACCCTCACATTCTCCTCTTCACTTTAAGAGGTAAGGGGAGTATCTTTTCCACACTTTGAGTTAGGGATAGTTAGGGTTTATGATAGGGTTTGTGGTTAGTAGTTAAATTAGAGTGTGGGTAGAAAAAGAAAGGCAGCGCTGAAAGAAAGAAGGGCAAAGAACACAAACCGAAGAGAGCATACATTGTCTGGGATGCTCCCGAAGACAGTGAACAAACTGAATCAAGCTCGGCAGATAACGAAGAAGAGGCAAACCTGTGCTTAACGGGAAGACAAAATGTACAAGCCTTACTGAGTCGAACAAAAATCGAGCAAGAATTTGAGATGTTCGAATCAAGCTCGGACTATGACGAGGAAAGAGCGACAATGTGCTTAATGGGTAGACATGATGAAGAAGCATCATCAAGCCACGATTTCACTTCAAGGAAGGAAGGAAAAGAGGTAACTTTCTATTCTTCATCTGAAACCGAATCTGATATTGATGACTATGAAGAGTTGCATACTGCATATATTGAAATGCAATCCGAATTCAAGAAGCTTGCCGAGAGTTATGTTAAACTGAAAAAGAATATTTTAAACCATAAAGAGCAAGTTCTTGAATTGGAAAAATGCATTGACAAGTTAAAAAGCAGCAATGATTCTCTAGAACATACTATCACGTCTCTGAAAAATCAAAAGTGTGAAAGGTGCATCAAGTATGAGAATGAAATTCAAAATATGAAAACTACGTCTGCAACCTTCTCAAAGAATGATAATATGTTAAATCGTTTAATTGTTGATCAAAGAAACAATTCGAACAAAACGGGTCCTGGTTACACAAATGCCAAAAAGAAAATTTTTAGAAAAGTTGGCATATTTTCAAAAATTAACCATTACAAACAGCCAACATGTTTTTACTGTGGCATTCATGGACATACTCCGAGTGAATGCAAAATCAGGCGTTATGGTGTGGCCAAGGGCTCATACGTTTGGATTGTTAAAGACCCTCAGGCTAACCTTCAGGGATCCAAAACTGTTTGGGTATCCGAAATGAGGAAGTAAGTATGTTTTGTAGGTGTGCTTTCGAACAAAGGAAAATCAGTGGTATCTAGACAGTAGATGTTCGAAGCACATGACTAGGGATAAGCAACACTACATCGAGCTTATTCCAAAAAGAGAAAGGATTTGTCACTTACAGAGACAACAACCAAGGAGATACTTTGAGTTGTGTGAAAAGTGCAGGATTCCAGAAAATTTTCATGTTTCGAGTTCAATAAGGATGAACCGATCATAACTAGAAATGGAGCTAAAAAGGATAATCCCGATGCACAAGAGGCCGACCTCCGACTTGGAGAACTGACGATAACCAAGCCGACCTTCCTCCGACTTGAAGAACAAACAATAATCAGTTCAATCTTCCTCCTGTGTGGAAAACAAACAAGAAACATACAATCGAGAATGTGCTCGGCGATATCTCAAAGGGAGTATTAACTTGTCGGCCAGTTCAAATTTTTTTTTAATTTTGTCTCCTTTTAATCATTCAAATGTTTGTTTATATATTTTGAAAAGCTTGAAATTTTCCCCTCATTTGTTTTCGACCTGTTTTCTGGGGGAGAAATGTTATTTTGTTTAGAATATAATATTTAAGGGGAGTAAGGCAAGATTGTTTTCAACAAGTGATTTTTTTAATGTTTTCCGAGAAGCTTGCCCTCGGTTTTATTTACTGCTCTTTTGGCATATGCTTAATTCTTCGGCTCCTTTTTGATCATGCCAAAAGGGGGAGAAAGGTGTTGTTGTTTGTGTTGTTTCAGGAAACAGGTTTTACGAGCATATAATCGGGAGGAGTTTCCGAGCATGCTCTCGGAAGTATGCAAATTAGCTCGAAACTCAGCTCGGTTAAAACAACAAGCATTTTTCATCATCAAAAAGGGGGAGATTGTAGAATAAGCATGGAATGCTCAGTTTTGATGAAGACAAATTGCGTTGATGAAGACAAATGGAGTGAATGAAGTCGGATTGCGTATCGAGTAAACAACAACAACCCAGATTCCGAGTTTGCCAACGTACCGTACCTTTAGTTATCAAGCAGTGATAGACTCAGGTGGTTAGCTCGACTCAGGTGGTTAGCTCAGCTCAGACAGCAAGAAGCTCAACAAGAAGCTCAGTTCGAAAGATGCTCGAAATATGCTCGGAAGAACCGGATGTCGAACCAGCAACAAAGTAAGAAGCTCAGTTCGGAAGATGCTCGAAAGATTTGTTATTTGTTGACATAGTTAACGAAAATCCACACCATCAGCCGCGTGGTGTGAAGTAGCGCCAAATAGGTGATGTGACATGGATGATTCAAGCCCATTAACTCAAAATTTGGTGTACGGGACTATTTTGCGTATCAGACCATTTTGCATCCGTTTGCATCCGTGGATCTGTATCATCCACGTCATATCACCTATTTGGCATCACCCTAGATCACATGGACTGCTGATGTGATGTTCCGCTAGTCACACAAACAAATAACAAATTTTTACTAATGGAAGGGACCAAAACGAAAATGTTTGAAAATTTAAAGACTAGTTCCGATCAAAATAATTTTTAGAGACCAAAATCAAAACACGCTGAACTTTTAGGGAATAAAATCATAAATAAGCCTGTTTTTATTAATGACAATCATTTGCGGAGGGATCACGAGGTGCATCTATCTTGATCCAGTTGTATTATAGCGAACATGGTGGGTGTCATGTCCGAATCTAGTATTCTATCTAATTTTGGATTAGATCATTAGACTAATCATATTTACAAATAATCTGATTCAACTATTCAACTCTTAGGTTTGCAGTTGCGTGTTAAAGTTTGGTAGAATGGTAGGGAATGTTTTGCTATCAATAATAATTTTAGGCTTAAATATCAAAATTGTCCTTAAAATTGTTGCTCATTTTGAAATTAGTTCCTATAAAAATTTTTTTTTGGTTTTGGTCCCTGAAATTATTTATTGTTTTGGTTTTGGTCCCTGACATTATTTATTGTTTTGGTTTTAGTCCCCCATGTTTAAATTGGATGAAAATCACTTACGTGACCTACCAGAATGGTGGTCAAGAGGCTGTTGCTACTGGGAATGGTGGTCAAGAGGTTGTTGCTGATTGGAACGAGCAACCATCTGCACAACCTGCACAGTCATGTAGAAAGAGGGCTAGGTCAACTGATAAAGTCCTCTTTCTACATGACTGTGCAGGTTGTGTAGATGGATGATCACTCCTAGAAGTAGCAGCCTCTTGACCACCATTCTCAGCAGCAGCAGCCTCATGACCATCATTCCGTTAGGCCATGTTAACGTTTTCCATCCAATTTAAATGTGAGGAACTAAAACCAAAACAATAAATAATGTTAGGGACCAAAACCAAAGAAAATTTTTTATAAGGACCAATTACAAAATGAACAAAAATTATAGGGAACATTTTGATATTTAAGCCATAATTTTATCTTGGTTGAACATGATTGTTTTTGGTAAAGATATTCATGATTTGAAACAAAAAAATATGCAAATTCTGTTGACATTTTATTTGTTTTTTGCATATCTATATAAATTCTCGAATTATGTACTACAGTATTATTTTTTAAAATTTTTTTAGGTTAATTTGAAATTTTGGTTTGTAAGCTAGTCATCCTAAAGCTAATTTAAAATCACGATTATCAAACACCCGTCAAATATTTTTATTCCCCCAATATATAAATCTCTTTTTGAATTTTTTTTCTTTAATATAAGTCACATTTTTAATTGTCAATGACATCAATTATTTCCGTTTTTATAAACACATTTATTTACTCAATTTTTTTAAAGTTTTAATAATAATTATAGGATACTTCTGAAATATTATATCAAATATTTACATTTTCAATGTCACTAATAATACTAACTAACTTTTTTAAAGGGTGTGGTTTTTAATCAAATAAGCTTATATATATATATATATATATATATATGAAAAATGTTAAAAAGTACACTTAGCTTAATTTAGGCTTCCGAATTCAAACAGGGCCAAACCGGTTTTCTATCATTTTTGATTGGTTTGGTGGTTTAATACCGGTTTTTGCAGAGCGGTTAATGACTTATTCCGTACCGGCACCTCCACCGGTTCACCGGTTTTCAAAACTACACAATGTTTATAATTTTTTCATTAACTATGTTTTTTTTTTCCAATTATTCATTTATTTATTACAATTTTTTAATAAACAATTTATTTATTACAATTTTATGACATAATGGCAAATGCTAAACAAAGATAATTCCTCAAATTCTAAATGTAAAATCATTTTAAGATAATTCCCCCCCCCCCCAACTTCTTCTTTTTCGTTGAAGGCCGCCGGCCTTAACCCCTCCTCCCTCACACGACTGCCGCCGCCACGCCGTGTCCCTCCTCTCCACCCAGTCGCAAACTGCAAGCCAGATGCCCGCCGTTCCAGCACTCTTTTCCCTTTGTGTTCGCGTTTTGTCCTCTCTCTCCCTGGAGCGCCGCTGAGCTCCCGCCGCCGCTCTCCCTTCCTTGGTTCGTGCAGACGCCTCCAGCCAAGGGAGTGACTCGCTTATCCCTCCTTTGTTCTCGCGCCGCCGTTGCCGGGATCGACATTCGGTGTGGGTTTTTTCTGGTTGCGAACCGAGCCGCCATCAACAGTGGTCGAAGCTCACGGACCGGCCAATGTCTCTCTCCTGTCGACTGTAAGCCACCTCTTGTGGTGGTGCTGCTGATTGGAAATGAGTTGGACCAAGTCTACCTGAACCGAACCGGCGCCGTTATCGCCATACCTGTGACTGTTCTCTCCACCGACGTCGACCGCCATCGATCCGTTCATCACCCCGGGTCACTAAAGCTTCACGGATCGCCGCTCCCTCCCCGAATTTGAGGTTATTTCTATTAATTTCGTCAATTGAGGTAAGGGGTTCTTTACCTTGCTTTAGAGAGTATTTTTTGATTAGTATATAATACTTGCTAAGATTATATGGGTATGCTTGTGACTGATTATTGGGGTAATGAATTTTAGGTTAAATATAAAGTAAGAAAATAAATGAAATGAACCATAAATTGATACTTGTCATTGAATATGCATATTAAGTGCTAAGCGCTATATGTTATCATGTAGGTTCATTCGAAGAACATGAACTCTGGCTGTTAATTGTTAATGATTATAAGTGATTATTGTTTTGTACGTCTGGTTGATTTAAAGAGATATATGTGTATCATATAAGTGGTAAATGAGGAATAAAACAACTAAAAAGTAAGAGTAGGAACTTGGTAAATTGAATGGTTGAATTATGATGTTTGTGTGCTAAATGTGTATTGCATAATGAATTGGATAATAAATAAAGAAGGAAAATATACGGGGATAGAGATAATAAATTGAGTATGAGAATAAAGGAAATGAAACCATTAATAAATTGCGATTAAATGTGTATTTTAATTGTTAAATGCTGTCATGAATACTTAATTGAAGAATATGCAACCTTGATTGATATTGGTGAGTTATTGTATGTTATAGTTGTTATGAATGTGTTGAATGACGAATGAGATAACAAGTTACTATTGAAAGGCATGAAGGAAAAAAATAATTATAAAGAAACTAAAGAATAGAAAAGATAATCAACGAAAAGAATAATTAAATAAGATAAACGGAATGAGGATGAGAATAGTAAATTGAAACGACACAGGTTGGTCGTGGTGACCCTGTAGCCTAATAAAAACGGCGCAGGTTGGTCGTGGTGACCCTGTGGCCTAGTAAAAGGTAAATGGCACAGGTTGGTCGTGGTGACCCTGTGGCCTGATAAAAATAAAAGATAAGCGGCACAGGTTGGTCGTGGTGACCCTGTGGCCTAATAAAAATAAAAGATAAGCGGCACATGTTGGTCGTGGTGACCCTGTGGCCTAATAAAAATAAATGATAATTGACACAGGTTGGTCGTGGTGACCCTGTGGCCAAATGATAAATGTGAAAGGAAAAAGGAAAAAGAAAAGAAAGAGATAAAGAAGGAAAACAAGAAAGAAAAGTAAATGGAAAGACTAGAATGAAAAGACTAGAATGAAAAGAAGTGGAATGAGTAATTGTGTTTGGAATATTGAAATTGTGTCTATGTGCTAAATGATATATTTACATGAGTTGGTAATTTATGAGAATGGAAATGGAAAAAAAGGGGACTTTACGAAGTTATTGGAAAGGTAATATGAATGGAATAAACGAATGAATACTAATAAGACTGTTGGTTGTGTATGAAGCATGTTGGGTTTGTAACATCCTGAATTTTAAACCCAAGTATAATTGAATTAATAATAATTTGGGATAATTGAAATAATAATAATAAACCATAAATAAGTATTCAAAAGAAGTATTTTAGCATTGTAAAAGAATAATAATAAAGACAAGTAGGTTAGAAAAGAAAGGAGTGTTAAATTGAAGTTAGGAACAGACCAGAAAAATAGATAATTCGGTACTAAAACATAACATAGGGTAGAAAATCAAAATAAAAGATTTAAGACTCAAAACACAATTCCCACCGTTGGATGTGAAGGTATGATTTTTAGGAAGTTGCTCGTCAAATTTGAGCAAGATCCGACGGTTAACGAAGAAGTTATGGCGATTTGAAGATAGGGGGAAAATAGAAGAAAAATAGAAAAGCAAACTAGGAGTATCTGATCATTATACTCGAGTATTTTGTCAAATACTCGAGTGTTTTGGGTCCAAATACTCGAGTATTGACAGAAATACTCGAGTATTTCTGCCTGATGTCACCACTAAAGCCATTTCGCTTAAGCGAAAATCCTGCGATCTGCAACATTAAAAACGCGTTTTGGGGGCTGAAACCCCCATTCCCAACCCCACTTTCTCTCTATCTCCGCCCAGCTCCACCACCGCCACCCTAAGCCGCCGCCGCCTTGATCCTTCCCTCCCTTCCTTAGATCCGTCTCTCTCTTGCCCTTACACTCTCTCTCCTCCTCTCTCACTCGAATCTCTCTCTCTCTCTCCTTCTCCACCGCCCTCCTCCTTCCCCTCCAGCCGCACCAACCACGGCCACCACCCACCCAGCCACTACCACCATCGTTCTTCCTCTCTCAGTCCCAAGCTCTCTCTCTCTCTCCCTCTAGCTCTTGGATTCGCGTTCTCCCTCCTCTATGTCGCGAATCGTGGCTCCTCTCTAGCTAGACACAAACAGCCGCCGCCGCCGCTGCTGGGGTTGCTCATCGCTGCCACCATTTCCTTCCTCTCTCCGGTGTGTTGCTGCTAAGGATCGTCACCGACGTCGGTATCGTCGTCATCGTCACCGTGGACAGCCGCTCCTTTGTGCATTGAACCGGGTCTGAACCGAACCGGTCTTGATCTTTTGCTGCCTCAAAAGCCTAATCGGAGGGTAAATCCCTAATACTTTTCTAATTGCTCTTTATTGTGTTTTAATAATAACACTAATTATAATAGTATGAGTAACAATTATTTAGTATTAAATTTTTTTTGGAAATTAAACTATAATTTATATTGATTTTAATTATATTGTTATTAATAATGATTTTTAATTAGTACGTTGATTTATGTTAGGGCAGAATTAACTGTTATGTCGAACGATTAATTTTTAAAAGTACTTTTGTTAAATGTGTTGGGTTCCTAAGTAAGTGAGCTGTCGCTTAGCTTGGTTGAGTTGTCCCTGAGCTAAACAATACCTCAGTTAATTAGGAAACTGATATAATCGACATAATGTTAATTCGAGTTAGGATGTTGAACATTAATTTCAAATTAAGGGGAAGTGCAATTAATTGAATATTATAATTGTAACTTGGACTCATTTTTGAACTGAGGACACTTCCTTTATTTTGGAATTAATAGTGTCAAGTTACGCATTTGATTTTGTAACTTAAAACTAAAATTACTTTACTTTAATGTATTTCTGACGAATATGTTACTTTTGAAAGTTAGCGTACTTTTAACAAAAAGATCTAGTATTTTATTAAGAAAGCAATAGTCTTAAGCTTAAATTTCTATTTGACATTGATTTATGAATTTTAGTTAAATGATTTTGAGATTAACTTATTTCAAATTCCAAGTTAAAGTTGCATAACTTTAAACGTATTCTAACGATTATCTTAGCGTGGATGTTAAATGCTTTTCAATAAGAAACTATACTATTTTATTGAGAAAACAACGATTCTAATTTGAAACTTCATATTAATTGTTGAGATTTCAAATTGAGACGATTTTGGCGCGATAAATTGATTTCTATTTGATTTAATAATATAGTCAGACGATGAAGGGCTTTAGGACCAGCTAATATGCGAGCAACGAATCGCGTAATGCCGTGAGTAGAAACAGGATCTCCTCGTCGTGCCTCGAAACAGGTTCTGGTAGAACCCCAAGGTAGGGGTTTATTTGCCGTCTCGGTGGGTGAGATACTAGTACTGTATAATTTGGATCAAGGTTAATTGTTTATGTGTGATTAGGGAATTTAGAATTTATTTTAATGAGATAATATGCTTATATGAGGTAAATGCTATTTGAAATGTGTTAAATGCTTAAGTGATGAATTCTTTGAATTATACGTTAATTTTATGTATATATGTATAAGTACCTGAGTAAAGTGCTATTTGATGTTAAGAATTGTAATTGTTAACTGAATATTTAATTTATGACTGTAATTTATATGTTTGATGTGTTCAAAGAGGTAAAGTGAGTTTGGTTTGCGTAGGTGCTAAGTTAGGAAGAGAATAGAACATAAAGGAAAGTTTAGGGAGAAAAAGAGAAAAAATGATAGTAGAAGAAAAAGGTGTTAGGCGAGGGCGGACTAAAATTGATAAAAAGGAAAAAGACATAAAATAAAAGAGAAATGAAAAGAGAATAAAGAAAGCACTCGGGTATGCGAATATCGATCCTATTAGACGTATGGCTGGTGTCATGACGATGACAGGCGGGCCGTATGCACGGATTGAGTAAGACGTGCGGCCTTTGGGGATCCGTACGCATCGGTAAGTCGTATCCTCGATAGAAGGGGAACGCAGTGGGGTATTCGCATCACCCATTTCTATGTCGGTGGGTACTGGGCCCTAGAAGACGTGTGGTAATTGGAACCCGCACGCATGGGTTGAGTAAGACGTGCGGCCTTTGGGGATCCGTACGCATCGGTAAGTCGTATCCTCGACAGATGGGGAACGCAGTGGCGGGAGCCCCACGACACTATAAAAGGAACAGGAAAGATAATAAAAGAGAAGGGGTTGGTGGGTACTGGACCCTAGAAGATGTGTGGTAGTTGGAACCCGCACGCATGGGTTGAGTAAGACGTGCGACCTTTGGGGATCCGTACGCATCGGTAAGTTGTATCCTCGACAGACGGGGAACGCAGTGGCAGGAGCCCCACAACTCCGGGGTCTATGGGTACTGGACCTTAGAAGACGTGTGGTAGTTGGAACCCGCACGCATTGGTTGAGTAAGACGACCAGACAGAGCCTGGCGCATCGGTAAGACGTATCCCTGGGTAGACGGAGGATACGCAGTGGCAGGAGCCCCATGACGCCCTAAAACATAAAGGAAAAATAATAAAAAGGATAAATAAATAAATATAAGGAAATAAGAGGATGGACGGGGGAGTAAAGGTGATGTGAGAGAAATGAGTAGAATAGGTGTGAGAGAGAAGGGTAGAGAGGATAGTAGAGAAAATTAGAGATTTGGGGTAAAGTGTAGAGAGTGAGATTTTGGTGTAAATAGGTAAGTGGCGAAATAGATTAGGTAAGGACATGTGTTAGAAGGTGCTAATAATCAGAGACGATTGTGCTTGTAGTGAATAGGTGCTTGGGTGTGATTATGATTGTATTATTTGACTAACTGCTAAATGTGTATGACTTGGCT
This sequence comes from Crotalaria pallida, assembly GCA_037953625.1. Lineage (NCBI taxonomy): Eukaryota > Viridiplantae > Streptophyta > Magnoliopsida > Fabales > Fabaceae > Crotalaria > Crotalaria pallida. The sequence continues at coordinate 25,445,137 of CM075654.1, forward strand.
CGTATTATGCTTTACTAGTTGTGCAATTCTCACCCTTACAACCACCACAGGTACAGGTCAGGAGCATAGCTGTTATTTGGGCCGAGCAGGAGCACACTTCCCAACGGGAAGTGTGAGTAATTTATTTTTTATTTTGTGTTGAGTCGTACCGGGCCATATTATGGATTACCATGTATTTTTAAGAATTTATTAATAATTGTATTTTAGATCTCAGTTGTATATTTGGTGGCCCGGGCTCTTTATTTGGTTCCTCGAAAATCTAAGTATTTTTATCTTAGTATTTATCCCCGGATATTGGGAGATGAGTTAAATTATATATGTATATTTATCCTGGATGTCTGGTTATTGTTGAAACTGTTTTGAACAGGTTACAGGTCAATTACAATTTTTGGGAATGTCCATAAAACAGAGGAAACTTTGTCCAATTTTCCGGAAAAATTTTAATAAGTATTTTAATTAAAAGAAATTTTTAAATCCATATTTTCAAAATAAGTAAAATAAAATAGGTTGTTACAGGGTTTGCCTAATTGAAAATATATGTGCTACGTGTAACACCCCAAAATTTTAATCCCTGATTAATGGAAAGTTAATTATAAAATTTATTATAATTAATTATTTCTATTTTTAATCTTTGATTAAAATCTGTGATTATGTTATCAATGGATGTATGAATTTATTTTGTAAGTATATTTAGGCATAAAATAAACATTTTTGCATATTAGTCCCTGAGTTGGGACCTAGAGGTAATTATAGGAAAGGTTTTGGAGGGAAAGTAAATAAAATTATTATTTTTCAAAAACTGACCAAAACACTCGAGTATTCCTGAAAAGACTCGAGTGTTCTAGCCAGAGTTGCACGAGTTAGTGCGTTTGGTGAGTCACCACCAACGATTCCTGCCGTGTGACACGAATACTCCTCCCTCAACACCTCAATGGTGTCGTGTCGACCTGCATGTAAGCTACAATTGCCTATTTAAGCTCTTCATCAACGAATCCGAAGGCTTTGTTGATGAAATTGTGGGGTTAGGGTTCTGAATTTGTTTCCTTCGATTCCTCTTCATTCTTGAGTGTTTGATCTCGAGTGATACACGATTACGAAGCTCACATCCAGGGCTTCGTAAAGATACTAAGTTTGTTAGCTGAAAGCAAGTATAGAGTGAGAATCGAATCTGAGAAGGGAAGGTGTAACATCCTCACTTTATTTAGTTAATTTTAAATTTTAATAAAATCAGAGTTTGAAAATTCATTTTTGAATTTGATTTCTTATGAAAGGTTTTACGAAAATCCGGCAGAGTTTCCTCTGTTTTTCGGACTTCCCAAAAATTTCTTCTTATAAACCTGTCAGTCCAGAATTATTTAAAACATAAACACAACAGATTAAAACCCAGTTCAGATCCTAACGCCCGATTAGTACCAGTTTCAGGGCATATAACTACACACATTATAAATTACAAAAATAACAGTTTTTAATATAATAAAATCCACTCGGGGTATCACAATTTCACTCCACGTGGTGGAGAGTTTACAGTTCGGCCCGCAACAGTGCAAGCTCCGCTTTCGTACCTGTAAAAGTATATCAAGAAGGGTAGCATTACACAGAACTTAAAAAGATAAATCCTATAAGAAGACATACCAAATAACTAAGCCTACTTAATTATTAATATACTTTATTCATAATTATTCATATAACTAATCTCTTTTTTAGTTCTTCACTTATTCTCACACTCTTTTAATTATTGATTCTCTTTTCATTCTTTCTTTCCCATTCTTTATTCTTTATCCATTTTTCATTAGGTAGTCCAGCCCCAGCCAGCCGTACGATACTGAGCGCTAGGAGTTCCCTTATTACTTATTCATTAGGTAATCCAGCCCCAGCCAGCCGTACGGTACTGAGCGCTAGGATTTCCCCTTTTTCATTATTCATTTTCTTTTCCTTTTCTTTTTAATCGACACGCCTTACCAGGCTCGCATCGATGCCGATACGCCTTACCAGGCTCGCACCGGACTTCCATTTTCCTTTTTAATCGACACGCCTTACCAGGCTCGCATCGATGCCGATACGCCTTACCAGGCTCGCATCAGACTTCCATTTTCCTTTTTAATCGACACGCCTTACCAGGCTCGCATCGATGCCGATACGCCTTACCAGGCTCGCATCGGACTTCCATTTTCCTTTTTAATCGACACGCCTTACCAGGCTCGCATCAGACTTTTATGTTCTTACCTTTCTTTCTCTTTCTTTGTCTTTGTCTTTGTCTTTTTCCTTTTTCTTAATCATATATCTTTTCTCTTTTTCTGATTTACTGTATTTTTTCTCTTTTCTCTCATTTCTTTACTTATAGACTTATCATCACATTGTTTACTTTTCTCTATTTTCAATATCCTTCTTTCTTTTCCTTTTTCTTCTTCTCTTCCTTTTCTTTTTCTTATAATTTAAGTAATTCTTTTATGCTCATCAGAATCTTTTAATCTTTATTTTCGTTTATGACTTATCACATTTTCTACTTTACTCTTTTTCTTTTTGTTAGTTCCCTTCGATTTCATCCAACTCTAATTAATACGGTCAAGTATAGTGTATTCTAGTTCTCGTTACTTATTCTTAGTTATTTCTTAATTTCCTTATCTCGGTCAATTACCTAACTCATTGTTCCTATTTCATTAACTATATTTATATTTAATTTCTCTATTAACTTAATCTAGCTTCTCAATTTTTATTACATTATTCTACCTAATTTCCCTCATAATGTACTCTTTCTTCGTTTTATTATCTTTTTATTAATCCGCTTATCGCTTTCCTATTTTCTTTTAAATCTAAGTTATTATCTTGCGCCTATTGCTTTAATCGGTCCTGCACGTATTTATTATTCCCTATACTAATCCCTCTTTTACCTCGCTTTACTCTTCGGGTACTATTATACTTATTATCTTTTAATTCATTAATTCTACTCTCTCTTTGCCTATTTCGTTTACCCTTTTTGTCCTTTTACTTCTCCTATGGTTTTATTTTTTATGATTGCTCACGTTTTTGTTTTATTCTAACTATTTTAACATTCTAATTGCACTCATTCGTTCCGGGCCTTATTCTACGCTCATTCCTTTTATTCCCTAAAGTGTGGTTTCAATTAACAATTCTAATTACTCATTTATGTCAGCGGGGACTACCCTAAGGTTCATTAACATACTTTTTAATTACCCTATTCTCGGCTACCACTATAGCATCCTAGAATTTACTTCTCAAGTAAAGGTAACACGAACCCTCTTACCTCGGGCTTGTTAAATAGAACCTGGATTTTAGCTCGGCGACGATGACGGCGTCGGTGTTGCTCCTCGTTAGCGGGAACGATCGCGATTGGACCGAGGCAAGAGCTTCGAGCTTCGAGGTTTCCGACACGAGCCCGGCACGATCACGGGTCGATAACAGCGCCGGTGAGATCCGTGGAGAGAGAGAGCTTGTGGGCGTGAGAGGGGAATGGATGAGGGAGGAGTTGCGGCTGTGGTGGTTCGATCGGCGGCCACGGCGGCGGTGGTGGCGGCCGACAAGGAAGAGAAGAGAGGGAGAGAGGGAAAGCTCGACCAATCGGGGAAAGAGAGAGCGAGTAAGGGGTTTATGAGGGTGGTTGGCCGTGGAGGTGATGGCGGTGACGGCTCCGGCGGTGGCTGGTCGTGGTTGGTGGTGGTGGAGAGAGAGAGCAAGGAGGGAGATTGAGAGGGAGAGAGAGAAAGTAGATCTATGGAGAGGGAGGGAGGCTCAAGGAGGCGGCGGCGGCCTTGGTGGCTCCGGTGGAGGCAGTGGAGGAGGGAGGAAGAAGGAGGATTGGAGGAAGAGAGAGAAACAAAGGGGGAGAGTGAGTGGAGAAGAGGGTCTCATCGCGTTTTAAAGCCAGTCGGACCATTTTCGCTTAAGCGAAATTTATTCGCTTAAGCGAATTGGCTTCAGTACGTGACACGACCGGTTTTCGTTTAAGCGACCAGCTTCGCTTAAGCGAAATGGCTTCAGTGGGGAAGTTTCACGTTTTCGCTTAAGCGACGGATTTTCGCTTAAGCGAAACCTTCGGGTACTGCTACTTCACTTTTCTATTTTTCAGTTATTTTCTCCTCAACTTCAAATAGCCATAACTTCTTCGTGCACCGTTGGATCTTGCTCAAATTTGACCAGCAACCTTCTAAAAATCATATCTTCATATCCAACGGTGGAAATTGCGTTTGGAGTCTTAAATCTTTTATTTTTATTTTCTACCCTATGTTATATTTTAATACCGGATTATCTATTTTGCTGGCCTGTTTCTAATTTCAATTTAATGTTCCTTTCCTTTCTAACATTATTGTTATTATTATTATCCTTTCCTAATGTTAAAACACTTCTTTTAACAACTATTTTTAGTTTATTATCCTTATTTCATTTATTCTAACTATTATTTATTTATTCGTCTTTGGGTTTAAAATTTGGGATGTTACATTTCTCCCCCACTTATTAGAATTTCGTCCCCAAAATTCCGTTCGGTTCCTTAAGTGGAGAATCATCCCATCGGTAAACTCCGGACTACGGTTTTTACTTCCCTTCGGTTTTTATTTCCCGCTCCAGGTGTGGCTAGGTTCATGCTTATTTCAAGGCTTGTCTTCTAATACTACGTATTATCTCTGCCTGCACAGGAATGTCGATTTTCTTATTATTAAAGTTCCATCTCCCATTCCTTGGATTGAAATCCTCCCCCACTTAGCATCAACATACTTGGTTATATCCATGCTTGGGGGTATGCTCATTTGTTATTCGGAATTTCGCACATAAGCTTCTCGACCGGTGTCCAAGGTTAGAAGGGACACGTGGATGGTTATCCATCGGTAGACATAGAACTATATTGGGTTCCTACGTCTTGGTGAATTCTCATGTATACATCTGAGACGCTTGAAACTTGAAGAGAGTGAAGATGAAAAGAAGAAACACGAAGCACTCAAGGATGGGTTTCATAGTCTTCGTAAGACGACCCAGGATGTACTGGATACATGTCAAGCAAGAAGACAATGGAGATTATCCTCAAGTGTGCATTTTCAGCAGAGAGTCATCAAAAGATGCGTTCTCTATGAAGCTGCGGCTGATTTGATTAGTCTTGGTAAGGGTACCTAACACAGTGACTAAAACTTGCCTCCTTTGAGGGAATCGTTCGGAAACTTGATTAGACTCTTAGGCGGGTTCCAAGTTGTCCACTTCCTAATTCGACTCGGCTGCAGGAGGATAGCTATAAGGTTCGCTCGAGTCTCTCAAGGATTCTACAATTTTTCACTCTACTCTCTAATTCTATGCAAAGAGTTCAGAAGGAACTCTTCTCGGCTTAGTTCTGTTCCGTCTAGGGGTCTACTTTAAAAACCTATTAATTTGATTATTTCGGTTTTTGATGAAATGTGTCAATGACATCGATCACCAATAGGTGTGAAGATCGAGGTGATCAGTCCCAATCTCACATCTATCAATGGCAATATCATTGTCAGGTTTGTTGGTGGTATCATCCTCTAGCAGATGCAAGAGTTAGAGTGATCAGCTCTAACCTTACCTTCTACCAGTGACAATATCATCAAATGTGTTTGGTGGAACTTCTAGCTAAGGCAGTAACACCTATCGATTTCTTCTAGGTTATACTACTCACACTTAATTTAAGTAACAACATTGAAGTAAACATTCATTGTATTACTAACATGAATAGTACCTTGGTTAGTTCATTCGCTCCCTTCACCGATACGTCCAGGACAATTTTCCCCCATGTGTCCCGGTTGTCCGCATACATAGCAGAGACCCTGTCTTCTGTGCTGTTTCAATAGTAGGCACAGTTTCCGATGGAATTTCCCACATAGTGGACATGGTGGCCTGGTTCTCGGGGCATTCACGTCTGGAGCCGTGTCCATTGGCACTAATGCCGTAGCATTAATATCGGCATATGGGCCTGATTCTTGCGTCGGTCCTTCTCCCCTGGTAGAACTTCCAGCACCCTGCATACTCCTGTTTTGTTGCTCCAACCTCTCCTGTCTCAATCCTTTTTCATAAGTGCTAGCCATGTTTACCAGGTCGGACAAGCTCGCAACATTCTGATACTCAAAGGCGACCTTAATCTCGGCTCGAAGTCCATCCTCGAACTTAATGCACTTAGTCCTTTCATCAGCATCCCTGTAGCTTCCGGCATATTGGATGAGATCCTCAAAATGTGCAGCATACTCTCCAACACTCATGTTCCCTTGTTTCAGGGTCAAGAACGCCAACTCTTTTTCTCGGTGGGCATCTTCCGGAAAGTACTTCCCTAGGAACCTGATTCCGAACACATCCCAGGTGATCTCCTGGTTAGCGATCTCCATTTCCCTTCGTACATGCTCCCACCAATATTCAGCTTCCCCAGTGAGCATGTACGCCGCCAAAGGAACTATCTGCTCCGTGGGCGGTGACATTGTGCGAAAAATCTTCTCCAATTCTTGGAGCCATCTCTGGGCTGCATCCGGATTGTAACTACCTTCAAACTTGGGCGGATCGTTCTGCCTGAATCTAGCTAGCCAGTCGATGCCAATTAGGTTTGGTGGTTGATGGAGTGCGGCGGCTGCCGCTGCTACTGTTTCAGCCTGATTCTGATTCATTTGGACCAGATTCTCAAGTATAGCAGCCATCCTATCATCCTGAGTACGTCTCCAAGGCATGGTGACTGAGTTCTGAAAAAGATTACGTTATTCCATAATTAACTAAACAATTCTCAATCTAAGTGTACCGATACGCCTATTCTAATACTTGACACTAACATTTGGTCACTCGCTTGGTGAGTAAACCATAGGAGTTGTGATTCCACACTCCAAGGCCGAGGGAAGCTGCTCTGATACCATAAATGTAACATCCTCACTTTATTTAGTTAATTTTAAATTTTAATAAAATCAGAGTTTGAAAATTCATTTTTGAATTTGATTTCTTATGAAAGGTTTTACGAAAATCCGGCAGAGTTTCCTCTGTTTTTCGAACTTCCCAAAATTTCTTCTTATAAACCTGTCAGTCCAGAATTATTTAAAACATAAACACAACAGATTAAAACCCAGTTCAGATCCTAACGCCCGATTAGTACCAGTTTCAGGGCATATAACTACACATATTATAAATTACAAAAATAACAGTTTTTAATATAATAAAATCCACTCGGGGTATCACAATTTCACTCCACGTGGTGGAGAGTTTCCAGTTCGGCCTGAAACAGTGCAAGCTCCGCTTCCGTACCTGTAAAAGTATATCAAGAAGGGTAGCATTACACAGAACTTAAAAAGATAAATCATATAAGAAGACATAGCAAATAACTAAGCCTACTTATTTATTAATATACTTTATTTATAATTATTCATATAACTAATCTCTTTTTTAGTTCTTCACTTATTCTCACACTCTTTTAATTATTGATTCTCTTTTCATTCTTTCTTTCCCATTCTTTATTCTTTATCCATTTTTCATTAGGTAGTCCAGCCCCAGCCAGCCGTACGGTACTGAGCGCTAGGAGTTCCCTTATTCATTATTCATTAGGTAATCCAGCCCCAGCCAGCCGTACGGTACTGAGCACTAGGATTTCCCCTTTTTCATTATTCATTTTCTTTTCTTTTTCTTTTTAATCGACACGCCTTACCAGGCTCGCATCGATGCCGATACGCCTTACCAGGCTCGCACCGGACTTCCATTTTCCTTTTTAATCGACACGCCTTACCAGGCTCGCATCGATGCCGGGCTCGCATCGGACTTCCATTTTCCTTTTTAATCGACACGCCTTACCAGGCTCGCATCGATGCCGATACGCCTTACCAGGCTCGCATCGGACTTCCATTTTCCTTTTTAATCGACACGCCTTACCAGGCTCGCATCGATGCCGATACGCCTTACCAGGCTCGCATCGGACTTTTATGTTCTTACCTTTCTTTCTCTTTCTTTGTCTTTGTCTTTCTTTTTCTTTGTCTTTCTCTTTTTCCTTTTTCTTAATCATATATCTTTTCTCTTTTTCTGATTTACTGTATTTTTTTCTCTTTTCTCTCATTTCTTTACTTATAGACTTCTCATCACATTGTTTACTTTTCACTATTTTCAATATCCTTCTTTCTTTTCCTTTTTCTTCTTCTCTTCCTTTTCTTTTTCTTATAATTTAAGTAATTCTTTTATGCTCATCAGAATCTTTTAATATTTATTTTCGTTTATGACTTATCACATTTTCTACATTTTCTACTTTACTCTTTTTCTTTTTGTTAGTTCTCTTCGATTTCATCCAACTCTAATTAATACGGTCAAGTATAGTGTATTCTAGTTCTCGTTACTTATTCTTAGTTATTTCTTAATTTCCTTATCTCGGTCAATTACCTAACTCATTGTTCCTATTTCATTAACTATATTTATATTTAATTGCTCTATTAACTTAATCTAGCTTCTCAATTTTTATTACATTATTCTACCTAATTTCTCTCATAATGTACTCTTTCTTCGTTTTATTATCTTTTTATTAATCCGCTTATCGCTTTCCCATTTTCTTTTAAATCTAAGTTATTATCTTGCGCCTATTGCTTTAATCGGTCCTGCACGTATTTATTATTCCCTATACTAATCCCTCTTTTACCTCGCTTTACTCTTCGGGTACTATTATACTTATTATCTTTTAATTCATTAATTCTACTCTCTCTTTGCCTATTTCGTTTACCCTTTTTGTCCTTTTACTTCTCCTATGGTTTTATTTTTTATGATTGCTCACGTTTTTGTTTTATTCTAACTATTTTAACATTCTAATTGCGCTCATTCGTTCCGGGCCTTATTCTACGCTCATTCCTTTTATTCCCTAAAGTGTGGTTTCAATTAACAATTCTAATTACTCATTTATGTTAGCGGGGACTACCCTAAGGTTCATTAACATACTTTTTAATTACCCTATTCTCGGCTACCACTATAGCATCCTAGAATTTACTTCTCAAGTAAAGGTAACACGAACCCTCTTACCTCGGGCTTGTTAAATAGAACCTGGATTTTAGCTCGGCGACGATGACGACGTCGGTGTTGCTCCTCGTTAGCGGGAACGATCGCGATTGGACCGAGGCAAGAGCTTCGAGCTTCGAGGTTCCTGACACGAGCCTGGCACGATCACGGGTCGATAACAGCGCCGATGAGATCCGTGGAGAGAGAGAGCTTGTGGGCGTGAGAGGGGAATGAATGAGGGAGGAGTTGTGGCTGTGGTGGTTCGATCGGCGGCCACGGCGGCGGTGGTGGCGGCCGACAAGGAAGAGAAGAGAGGGAGAGAGGGAAAGCTCGGCCAATCGGGGAAAGAGAGAGCGAGTAAGGGGTTTATGAGGGTGGTTGGCCGTGGAGGTGATGGCGGTGACGGCTCCGGCGGCGGCTGGTCGTGGTTGGTGGTGGTGGAGAGAGAGAGCAAGGAGGGAGATTGAGAGGGAGAGAGAGAGAAAGTAGATCTATGGAGAGGGAGGGAGGCTCTAGGAGGCGGCGGCGGCCTTGGTGGCTCCGGTGGAGACCGTGGAGGAGGGAGGAAGAAGGAGGATCGGAGGAAGAGAGAGAAACAAAGGGGGAGAGTGAGTGGAGAAGAGGGTCTCCTCGCGTTTTAAAGCCAGTCGGACCATTTTCGCTTAAGCGAAATTTATTCGCTTAAGCGAATTGGCTTCAGTACTTGACATGACCGGTTTTCGCTTAAGCGACCAGTTTCGCTTAAGCGAAATGGCTTCAGTGGGGAAGTTTCACGTTTTCGCTTAAGCGATGGATTTTAGCTTAAGCGAAACCTTCAGGTACTGCTACTTCACTTTTCTATTTTTCAGCTATTTTCTCTTTAACTTCAAATAGCCATAACTTCTTCGTGCACCGTTGGATCTTGCTCAAATTTGACCAGCAACCTTCTAAAAATCATATCTTCATATCCAATGGTGGAAATTGCGTTTGGAGTCTTAAATATTTTATTTTGATTTTTTACCCTATGTTATATTTTAATACCAGATTATCTATTTTTCTGGCCTGTTTCTAATTTCAATTTAATGTTCCTTTCCTTTCTAACATTATTGTTATTATTATTATCCTTTCCTAATGTTAAAACACTTCTTTTAACAACTATTTGTAGTTTATTATCCTTATTTCATTTATTCTAACTATTATTTATTTATTCGTCTTTGGGTTCAAAATTTGGGATGTTACAGAAGGAGTTGAAGCTGGTTTCAGTTCCTGGAGCTTACTTGAGCCATCGATTTTGGTAAGCTCTTGAACCTTTGAGACTTCAATTTCATTCCATTCTCTTATGCATGTTGCAGAGAACGATTTCTAATTACTTTCCCCAATTGTTTTGCATGATTTCACAATGAAAATCTCTGGTTTTATGGCCTCACTCAAAACTGTGTTACTGTCATATGATTCTTGGTGAAACTAGCTTGGAGTTTGTTTTTCTGTCCAATTTCAGTTCTCACACGATTTTGAGGTAAGGGGAAAGCTTTCTATTCACTAGATAGAGTTTAAATTGCATGAATTTAATTAGAGAGCCACCAAGAGGCTCTAAGGGCTTAGATTGAATAGGGAAATTGGTTTGGAGACCAACTTGTGCTCTAGCTTTGTTGTGAGCAAGTCCCATATGTTGCATGCAAGTTGTACTGAGCTTAAAATCACAAGTTTATTGAGTATCTTGCAATTTGGTATGTTGAGTTGTGAATTTTCGTGTTTTATGCATAATCTTGTGATTCTCTGCTAAACCTGTTATTTGATGTGTTTCAAGTGTTTAAACATGTTCAATATATGTTATATGAACTCTGTTGATCATTGGATTAGATTAGAAATGGTTAGAATTGAAAATGGTATGTTAAAACCAAGTTTCCAGTCTATTCTGTAAGAAAAGACTCGAGTACTTGGCTTGATACTCGAGTATTTTGTGTTAAAATGGTGTGTCTTTTGCTCCACATACTCGAGTACCAAGCCCAAAACTCGAGTATCAACTGATGTATGGGGATATTTTATGGCAAACCACTCGAGTAATGCCTGAATCATTCGAGTGTTCTGGGTTTGATGAAGAACACTCGAGTATTCATGAATTACTCGAGTATTTTTAAGAATCTGAAACCTAATTTTCCTGAAAGGCAAGAACAACTCGAGTAGCCAAGAACTACTCGAGTAATCTGGAAAGACCGAAGAACAATCGAGTATTCTGAAGAACACTCGTGTAATTTTACCCAGAATATTAAGAATACCATTTTTAATTCTAAATCATTTATGTAATACTTAAATGACAATAATCCAAGTAATTTAAGACTTAAAAGAAATTGATTGATGATATGGTAATTTCTTTTGAATAATGAGACGTTGTTGGTGGCACGTTAGGTATTATTAAAAAGAAAAACACCAATCAATTTCTTTAAGTTAAGATAATGTATTCATTTTGGAGTTTGGATGATAGATCGTATATCATGTTTTGGTAACATGAGGAGGGCCTCTGGGAGTGCCAATTGACGGCTCGCTTGATGACACGTTATGGTTGACGACGTGGTCGGCATAGTGAGATGCTGATAGTATGGTTATACCGTTTAGATGACGGGACGTTGCTCGGGTGGCACGTATTCCAAGCTTGTCGTGTACATTCTTGGTGAATGTATGAATGTTGTACACCTAGGAGTACAACGCACTGTTGAGTGCTGGACGAAGTTAAGGATGGACGTCAGAGAGTGACATAGAATGATGGAGATAGGCTTGAGAGCTAAGTTCATACATCATGCCACTCATTTAATCTAAAATTGATAAATGAAACAAGTATGAGCATACTACTTGCATCCAATATTTGCTAAATGCTAAATGTGGTTGTTGATTATTGTTGCATGTTTATACACTCACATTCTACATATATTTATGCTCTATTGATTGTGTCTAGAATTGCTTAACCCTATGCACTTGTAGGTGATGTCACATTACATCGTTTGCATCGAGATCCGGCCACTTCCTAGTGGCATATGGATCTACGAGGATCACTACGCGGTGTTCGAGGGAGAGGTAGAGGTTACCTTCTACCACCCGAACCCGCTGATCCGGTTTCGTCCTCGTAGGTTTAGGATTCCCATCATATACACTATGCACGTACCACCTTTTTACACATATCATGGACCACCTCCCACACGACCAGCTCGCTCGTATCACAGTTTCTGTTTTCGACCCACCCGCTCACACCCTTTGTTCTTCGAGAGTCGTCCGCGAGGAGACTCCCCCATCTGATCCGAGGAGCCCAGTTAGGGTCTCACCATCTCCTGACCCGGTACCCAGTGGTAGGGTACCCACTCCATCGGATGAGATCGAGGAGGACCCTGTGGAGGACGAGAGCGGAGGCGAGCCAGTCATTCATTCTATCGGGAGCCAGTGGAGGGACGATGATCCCTAGGTACGTGAGTATGGTAAATGATGAGGATCGGGGGATCCGGTGTGGGGATGCCGTGGAGGAGATACTGCTGCTGCTGCTGTTGATGATGTCTAATGATTACTACTTCTGCTACCTGGAGACTACTACTACTACCACCGTTGTTACTAGTGCCATGTGACCTGCTCTGGAGTTTTATATTTTGATATGTATATATTGTAGATATATCTTTTGAGAACTTTAGAGCGATGGTCTACTTTTGATGTACATATTATATTATGGACTTGTACTGGGGTCTTGGAGACTTTTATGTATGGACTATGTATCACATGACTCTTGATATATATATAAAACCTATGTTCATATTTCTATTGGTTACATAGTCCTATAATTTCCGCTTACTCTGATAAAGGTTATTTAAAGAATTCGGCTACGTTATTTGAAAATGGTATCAGTTCTGCGAAAGAAACAAATGGATAGTATCGCTTAATCTTACTATGTAAATATGTTTTCAAAAGTATCGATGCTATCTGAATTATGAAAAGATTTTATTGTGAATGCCGAATTCAATACAATGTTTAAAACGATACAAATTATATACTCCAAGAATACCATGTTTTGGTTTGTGCACCCGCCAGATAGAAAATGAAAAGAAAGTTTTTGATTTCCACATTTTCTAAACACTAACAAGTCCATATCTTTCCTAGAAATAGTATAATTATTATATTAATTACTTGGTCTTATAAAAGGGTGTCACACTGAGTGGTATCAGAGCAAAAGTCAGATCCTGTAGTAGTTGAAGTAGTTCCAAAAAGGTAGTCATCAACATCAAGCAGGTATCCACAGGGCATATTTATTGTTATGAATGCTAGTATCTTGCTTGTTTTGAGCATTAGATACAGTTGAATGTTTTGTTTGAGGTTTTTGCTATAGCCTTAGTGTAGGTAGTGTGATGAGTGTTTCCTTAGTTCAACATATGTGACCATAAGTCCATAGCGCAGGTCTAATATGGCAACTAGAAACCAAAATCACACTAACGCGATGTTAGAAAGAATTACAGCGGTGCTGGAGTCCATGCAACAACAGCAATCTCAGCAACCACCTCAACCGATTAACCCACCTCACCAATGCAATGTGGGTAACACCGAGGCGAAGAGTCTGGCAGATTTTAGGAGTTGTAATCCACCCAAATTTGAAGGAGGATTTAAACCTGAGGAGGCCAATAAGTGGATTCACACCATGGACAAGATTTTGAGAACTTTGGATTGCACGGAAGCTCAGAAGGTAGCATATGCAGTCTACATACTAGAGGATGAAGCTGAGAACTGGTGGAATCATACGATACAGCTCCTACACTATGAAGGAAGGGATGTGAATTGGGGTGTATTTTTGGAGAAGTTTCTCAACAAATATTTCCCTGAGGACTTGAGGAGAAAGAAGGAGGTGGAGTTCTTGCAGCTGAAGCAAGGAGACATGAGTGTGGGTAAGTACGCGGCCAAATTCGAGGAACTAATGAAGTACTCTCCATACAATCAGAACAACCCCGATGAAAGGAGCAAGTGTATCAAGTTTGAGGGAGGCTTGAGGCCTAAACTGAAGTCTATTTTCAGCTATCAACGGATCCAAAGCTTTCCTTCACTTGTAGACATGTGTAGGATGTATGAGGATGACAAGAAAGCTGAAGGGATGCAAGCCTCAGAAAGAAAAGACAGCCAGAATTATGGACCTCAGAGGCGCAAGGGTTTCAACAATCGAGGCAAAGGTCTGTATGATCGCCGAGGGAAAGGCAAGGGAAAGGTTGGAGGTAATGATGGAAGGAACTTTCGGAGCGAGGCTCCATTTTGTGACAAGTGTAAGCGCCATCATTATGGCCGTTTTTGTTGGGGAACAAGTGGTTGTTTCAACTGTGGGAAACCGGGACACTTTGCGAAGGACTGCAAGGAACCGGCCAAAGCCAATTCAAGAGGGGCAGCTGATAGGCCCGTGGTTCAAGGAAGGGTTTTCACACTTAGTGGAGTGGAGGCAAGCCGATCTTCTGATCTTGTGCAAGGTAATTACATGCTAAATGGTCAATTTTGTAATGTTTTGTTTGATTCTGGTGCAACGCATTCATTTGTTTCATATGAATGTGTAGATCGTTTGAGTCTACCTATGTCTGAGTTATCCTACACTCTTAAAGTAGAAACCCCTACTAATGCTCCTGTAGTTGTTTCTAGAGCATGCCTTAATTGTTGTATAGAAGTGTTAGGACAAACCTCTAGAGTAGATTTGATCTATTTACCCTTATCGCAATTAGATGTGATCTTGGGAATGGATTGGTTAAATCGAAACCAAGTGATCATTGATTGTGATAGAAAAGTAGTGATTTATAAAAACCCGAAACCTTCAGGCTTTATGTGCTTGTTCAACGCTGAAGTGGAGAGGGATGGTCCAAGGATTGAAGAAATCCCTGTTGTCCGAGACTTTCTAGAGGTATTCGCTGATGATATACCTGGTTTTCCATCGAACAGAGAGATTGAATTTGGAATTGATTTAGTTCCGGGAGCTGGTCCCATTTCTATCGCTCCTTATAGAATGTCACCACTGGAAATGGCTGAGATGAAGAAGCAGATTGAAGAATTGTTGCAGAAGCAGATGATCCGACCAAGTGAGTCACCATGGGGTGCTCCAGTTTTGTTCGTCAAGAAGAAAGATGGTAGTATGAGGATGTGCATCGACTACCGGCAGTTGAACAAGGTCACAATCAAGAATAAGTATCCTTTACCAAGGATCGATGACCTTATGGATCAAGTTCGTGGGGCTTCAGTATTCTCCAAGATTGATTTGAGATCTGGGTATCATCAGATCAGGATCAGAGAAGAGGATATCTCAAAGACTGCATTTCGATCCCGATAGGGGCATTATGAGTACGTCGTGATGCCGTTCGGATTGACTAATGCACCAGCTATTTTCATGGACTACATGAATCGAATCTTTAGACCTTATTTAGATTCATTCGTGGTTGTGTTCATTGACGATATCCTTATTTACTCCAAGAGCCCGGAGGAGCATGCTGAACACTTGAGGATAGTGTTGAGTATCCTGAAAGAGAAACAGCTGTACGCCAAACTTGCAAAGTGTGAGTTCTGGCTGGAGGAGGTTAAGTTTCTAGGGCATGTAATCTCAAACAAGGGGATAGCGGTTGACCCGGCAAAGGTAAGTTCATTTTTACAATGGGAACAACCGAGGTCGGTCACGGAAGTGAGAAGCTTTCTTGGTTTGGCTGGTTACTATAGAAGGTTTATAGAAGGTTTCTCGAAGATAGCGCTACCCTTGGCGAATTTAACTCGGAAAGACCAACCCTTTATCTGGGATGGGAAGTGTGAAAGGAATTTCCGAGAACTGAAGGAAAGATTGACATCATCCCTTGTGTTAATTTTGCCTGATACACAGAAGAATTTCGAGGTGTATTGTGACGCATCGAAACAAGGACTTGGGAGTGTTCTGATGCAAGATGGGAAGGTAGTCGCTTACGCCTCGAGACAGCTAAAAGTTCATGGAATGAACTATCTAACTCATGATCTAGAGCTGGCAGCTGTTGTTTTCGCTCTAAAGATTTGGAGGCACTATCTCTATGGCACTACGTTCCGGGTGTTTAGTGACCATAAGAGTTTAAAGTACCTCTTTGATCAGAAAGAGTTGAATATGAGACAACACCGATGGATGGAGTTCTTGAAGGATTATGAGTTCGAGCTTCATCACCATCCTGGGAAAGCAAACGTGGTGGCTGATGCATTGAGTCGAAAAGCAATGCAAATCAGTTCGATGATGGTCAAAGAAGCTGCATTGATAGAGGAATTTAGAGATCTGAGCTTGGCAATGCAAGAGGAGCCGACAAGTGTCAAGATGGGGATGCTGCAAATTGCTAATGAGTTCTTGCAGAGGATTCGTGAATTGCAACAAGAAGATGAGGGGCTTAAGGAAAAGAAAAAGCTTATGGAAGAAGGCAAGGAGTTAGAGTTCCAAGAGGGGAAAGATGGAATCCTTTGCTTTGGAACAAGGATTTGTGTGCCTGATGATCTGGAAGTAAGGAGGATGATTCTGAATGAAGCGCATAAAAGCAAGATGAGAATGCATCCGGGAGCTACCAAAATGTATCAGGACCTGAAGAAGATATTTTGGTGGCCTGACATAAAGAAAGATGTGGCTAGGTACGTGGCATGTGTTGGAAACCAACAAGCGGCTAAAACAACCTTCTAGAGGGGGGGTGAATAGAAGTTGCAAGCGATGATACCCAAATTTAAAAAGTAATTAAAATTGGTTCAGAAACTATTAATTTTTAAGCCAAAATACTGTAACACCCCAAATTTTCATCCCCTGATGTAATGAAAATTTTGATTATGAAAGGTTATTTCATAATTATTTTCCTTTAATCATAATTATATATTTCATAATTAATTTAGATTAATTATGTGTTGGTATTGGTGCCTGTACTAGGTGGAAAAGTATTTTGATAAAATATAATATGTAAAAATAATTTTTTTACATATTAGTCCCTGAATTAGGACCTAGAAGCAATATTAGGAAGGTTCTGGAGGGAAGGACATTAAAATAAATATTTTTGAAAAATTGGCCAAAACTGTAACACCCTCACAAATATTTAATTAAACTGAGTTTTATAAAAATATGGACTTGATGAAAATTTCTTTTTAAATCTTAACGAAAATCCGACAGAGTCTCCTCTGTTTATCGGACTTTCCCAAAAATAACTTTTATAAACCTGTCAACCAGTACAGTTCAAAAAATAATTATAAACATACTAATTTAATTTTCATGCCCTGCTAATCCAATAAAACATATTCAGGGCTTGCACGTATGAAATATAACAACTCAAAAGAAAACTAAATTTTAAACATAATAAATAACTCTCTTCTAATTAATTTTACAACACTCCACGTGGTGGAGTGTAGTCCTGCTCGGCCAATAGAATTGCAAGCTCAAACCTCAGTACCTGTGGAAATAGTAAGGAGTGAGCATTACACATAAAATGGGGAAACAGTTTCCAATTACGGCATAATGCTATACCAAGCCATACACATTTAACAATTCAATAACAATATAATAAAACTCAAGAAATCACAATTCATTATCAAAGTATTCCATTGGTTTCTCAAGTCAATCTTGCCTATTCATTCTTATACATCATTTTCATAAAGTCATTTATTCCTTCCACTTTAATCATATCATCATTCTTTTTAATCTGTCCCTGGTCACGACCTACTGCGTCTGCACTCCGGTGCACTCACGTCTTACTGCGTCCGGGTATGTTTTCATTCTCCCCTGGTCACGACCTACAGCGTCTGCACCCCTGTGCACTCACGTCTTACTGCGTCCGGGTATATATTTTTCCTACTGCGTCTGCACCCCTGTGCACTCACGTCTTACTGCGTCCGGGTATAAATTTTTCATTCTCCCCTGGTCACGACCTACTGCGTCTGCACCCCTGTGCACTCACGTCTTATTGCGTCCGGGTATATATTTTTCATTCTCCCCTGGTCACGACCTACTGCGTCTGCACTCCTGTGCACTCACGTCTTACTGCGTCCGGGTATATATTTTTCCACTTTTCTTTTTATCCTTTATAAATAACATTCCTTCTTAATCATATTAACCAGTCCATTTTTCCAGAAAACCTCTTAACTGTTTAACAAGTACATTACTCAAAATTAGTCAAAACATAACACATTTGCATTATCAAATCACCACTATTAAATCTTATAATTTAATTAGCACAAAATCAACATTTTATTAATATCATCCCCATTATCCTTAATTCATACTTAATTTCCATACTTTGCCTTGGTTTATAAAATAAAATCATAACTCAAACATTTAACGAAATTAGCACTTCAATTATAAACAACATCAAGTCACATGCTTATATACCAAATATTCAAAATAAACCATATCATCATCTAATTAATTTTCCTATGTCATAAGCTCTAGTTATTTATTACCCTATAGTATAACAACCTAAACTAACACATAACTCTCAGTACCCATTATATGCATATTGTAAACTAAACCCCAGAGTAAGGTAATACTCACTATAACCCACTCCTTACCTTGCTTTTCCTTAAACACCTCCACTTTGCACGATAACGTCCGATCATACCATGGTCCATTGCCTACGCGCAGTGACAGGTTCTAGAGCTTCTTCGTCGTCTAGCCATATTATATAAATCAAATAATCAAATTTAATACGCCAAAAGTGACTAAATTTAAAATCTCAATATATACTTATCATATATCAAAGTAGAGTGTTTTCGTAAGTTTTCCAAATCAAGAAGTCATTAAATTATATTTTACGAACCAAACTAATATAGAATTTCAAATTATAATCTTTGTCTTCTCAATAAAATAGTATCGCTTTTATTGAAAATACGCTTAACTCCCAAAACTAACATAATCACCAGAAATTCATTAAGTTAATTAGTTTTAGTTTTGAAACCACAAAATCAAAGGTTGGTATTTGACACTATTAATTCCGAACTAAAAGGAAGCGTTCTCGAATAAAAATAAGTTCAAATCACTATTACAACATTAAAACAATTATACTTCCCTTCAGTTTGAAATTAACGTTCAACGTCCGAACTCGAATTAACATCATGCCGACTATATTAGTTTCCTAACTAACTGAGGTATCGTTTAGCTCAGGGACAACTCAACCAAGCTAAGCGACGGCTCACTTACTTAGGAACCCACACATTTAACAAAATATACTTTTAAAACTCATTATTCGGCATACGTTTAGTTTGACGTTATTATAAATCAAGTAAGCAATTAAGGTCATTACCAATAACAACATAATTAAAATCAATATAAACTATAATACAAGTTTAATTTCCAAAACAGTTTAATATTAAATAATTATTATCATAACATTAAAATTAGTATTAATATAAAAATTAAAGCACAACATAGAGCAATTAGGAAAGTGTTAGGGATTTACCCTCAAATACGGTTTTGAAAGCCGGTTCGGTCAAGCCGGTTCAAAGCACAATGGAGCGGTTGGCCACGGTAATGGTGATGGTGATACCGGTGTCGATGGCGATAACGGCAACGGATCGAATCGGGCATGGAGAGGGAGCAATTTTCGAGCTCTGAGGCACCAACAACGAGCACCGCACAGCCACAGGAGGTGGATCCCCAGCCATGGCAGCGGCGGCGGCTCTGGCTTCCTCTCACGGTGGCAGCGGTCGCGACCTCCGGTAGAAGCACGAACACGGCGGATCGCGATCTGAGAAGGAGAAGAGAAGGACGACAGAGACGAAAACCATGGCGGCGGCGGCGGTTCCTTCTTTGCTAGGAGGGAGTCGCAAATCGCGACCGGAAGGAGAACATGGATGGCGGCGCTATTTCAGGGAGAGAGAGAGAGAGAAAGGCTTAGTGTGAGAAGGAGAGGGAGAGACGGCAGCGTCCTCTCAAGCGAGAGTGGGTGGCGACGAGCTTGGAGCCATGGTTGACGGCCCAGCACAAAGGAGAAGAAGTCATGGGGCAGGGGGGAAGGGGCGGCGCTGCATCTGAGAAGAAGAGGAGGATAGGTTTTGGTCCTTGTAACACATTCACACACAGCACACGATTTTCTCTTTCTTTTTTTTTTAAACATAAGGAAATACCAATATTAAAACTTAGACTTCATACAAATTCCTATAGAAAAGCCATAAAGTTGGAAATTAGCTAGATATTAGAAAGTGACAAAATTTAATATTGCATCTTTATAAATACCAAAATAAAGAATAGAAAGTCTATTTTTCAAATAGGGTAATTGTTTTCAAATAAATTTATTTTAAAAAATAATTAAACATACTTTCGTAATTAACATAATGTATTTTATGAAAATACTCAACAACTAAATAGTTGATTTTTAAGAAACATATATTTAATTCGATAAAATTTATAAATATATTAGGGATTAAAATTAGGGATGTTACAAAAACAGTCGAGTATTCCAGGAAACACTCGAGTATTTTGGACAGTGACGAACTCGTGAGTGCGTTTGATGAGTCAACACTCGACGATTCTGTTTTGTTGACACGAAAACACTTCAAGGACACGTTAATGATCTTCGTGTCGAGCTACATGATCAATGGAAATGAGTATTTAAGCAAATGGTTGAAGGAAATTGACCATTTTGGTCGAATTGTTCTGGAGATATCAACTTAGGGTTCCTGATTTCGTTTCTTCTGTTCTCATCCATTTCTGAGTGTTGATTCGAGAGTTATACACCCTTGTAAAGCTCACATCACGAGCTTTAAAAAGATATAAGATTCGTGAGTTGAGGCGCTGTGTGGAAGGAGAATTGAGGATCGAAAGGGGAGGGAGTTTTGCTGTCAAAACCAAGTTTCTGAGTTCTGGAGCTTACTTTGAGCTCTGATTCTGGTAAGCCTACAAACCCTACGAACCTCAAATTTGTTCCTATCTTTAGTTTATGTTGCAGAGAATAATTCCTAATCTCTTTCCCTAATTTTTACAACAATCTTGCATGTCAAATCCTCTGGTTTTGGTGCTTTGTTCACATGTTGCTGCATGCAAAGGATTTTGGGGGTTAGAGAGTTCTGGTCAATTTCTCTGCAATCTTTGTGTTGATTCATGGCCTAGAGGTAAGGGTGAAGCTATTAATTCACTAGAATAAGTTTAAATCATGTGAATTTAGGTTGAGAGTCAACAAGAGATTCTATGGGCATAGTTTGAAATAGGTTTAAGGCTTGGAGGCCTCTCTGGGTTCAAATGTTGTTTTGGACAAGTTTCTTATGTTACATGCAAGCTGTACCAAAGTTGTTTTCCTGCTAAATGTGCCTAAAATTGGATTTGGTAGGTTGAGTTGTTGGATAAGTGGATTTTATGCATAATTGATGCTATTGTGTGATTCAGTGTAATATGTTTGTTAATTCTGTATTGGAACATGTTTTATATGTATAATGTAAGCTCTGTTGATCCTTGGTTTTAACTGGAATTGGCTAGAATTGGAAATGGTATGTTAAAATGCAATTTACAGTGTTATCTGTCTGAAAACACTCGAGTATTGGGGTTGATACTCAAATATTTCGACCAAATCTGGAACATGAAAATGAAGAACACTCGAGTATCCATGAAGAACATTCGAGTATTTTGGTAAAATCTGAGGAACACTCGAGTATCCATGAAGAACACTCGAGTATTTTGGTGAAACCTGAAAAATGAATTTATGGAAAATAAAGAACACTCGAGTATTCATGAATCACTCGAGTACTTTTGTGAAAGTATGATTCACTCGAGTCCAGGAAATTTCACTCGAGTCTTTTGTCCAGGGACAGAAAAGTAATTTTAACATACCTAAATTATTTCCAATGGAATCAACTATGCTTATGGGGAAAATATCATGTTCCAATAAAAAGAATGGGATGATTAAGAACAACATTAAAATACACTGAGGAAAATATTATTGGTTGCACATAATAAGAT
Source organism: Crotalaria pallida (assembly GCA_037953625.1). Taxonomy (NCBI): domain Eukaryota; kingdom Viridiplantae; phylum Streptophyta; class Magnoliopsida; order Fabales; family Fabaceae; genus Crotalaria; species Crotalaria pallida. Next base: position 25,466,978 of record CM075654.1, read on the forward strand.
TATTGGTTAATCTTAATGGATAAATTTATGTGCATTCATACATGGAAAAAGGAAGTGGATAATTAATTCGGTGGTAACTGGCTCGATGACACATTTTGGTAATGTGGGCAGCATTGTGGGATGTTGTTACGTCTTGGTGACGTTGTGTGCACACTATCCGAGCAGTTCCACAATACATGGTGGACATGTATACGAATTGATGGATTGAACGTTCAATGAATAATGGAAATGGGGAGCATGCATCATAACACATAAATGATGAGACTATTTATCAATGAACCATGCTTGCTCATTTATTTGTGCACATGACTATTTGGTACTTGTGGATGTTACTTGTGTTATTTATACTTATTCGATTATGTGAATTATATTGCTTACCCCTTATGCCCATTGTAGGTGATGGCTCGCTATCTAGCTTGCATCGAGTCGCGCCCACTCCCTAGTGGAGTGTGGTACTACGAGGACCATAGAGCCACTTATGAGGGGGAGGTAGAGGTGATTCTCTATCACCCTAACCCTCTGGCTCGTGTTCGTCCTCGCAGGTTTCGCATCCCTATTATCTATACCTTGCATGTACCCCCTTTTTACGCTTATCATGGACCACCCCCGAGGCCCCGACTCGACCAGCTCGTCAATTCCATTCCTTTCGTTTTAGAGCTGCTACTAGATCTCATCCCTCTGCTTCCCGAGTGATCCGTGAGGAGACTCCTGTACCTAGTCCGATGAGTCCGGTTCATGGGACTCCTTCAGCTGACCCAGTGCCCAGTGGTAGGGCACCCACTCAGTCGAACGAGGTTGAGGAGGACCCTGAGGAGGCTGAGAGTGAGGGCGAGCCAGTCGAGCACTCCACTGGGAGCCAGTGAGGAGTTGGGGATCCACCGGGTGATGCATAGTATAGGTGATTAGGATGTGGGACATGTGGAGCAGCTGCTGGAGATTCTGGAGACTTATGCTTATGGAGGAGGATCATCGGACCACTGCTGGGATTTCATATTTTGCTCTATACATATATTGTATATATTTTTGAGAGATCTCAGTGAGGTGGTCTTTTCTTTTAGTCTTTTCTCATGGACTTGTATTTTATAAACTTCTGCTACCTCGACTTGACCTTGGTGTATGTTGGTACTTCTATGTTATTTTATGATATGGATAAATATATATATGTCTTTATCTAAATGACATGGAATGTGGTTTATCAAATCAAGGTCACTATTTTATTCAAATTCCGCTTACTCTGATAATCATGTGGTTTTATTCTAACAAGAAAGATTTTAGTGCTGAGTTGGGAAGTTTTAATAATCGTAAATGAAAACCCAACTTATGTTATCACAAGTTACTTTCATCGTATGTATGGTAACAAAGAATTTTCATTATTTATCCAACTTCTCCATTGAATGCAAGTCCATATATATTATATAAATACAAATAGAGACTATATTTTGTGTGACGAAAGGAGAGGGTGTGACACTTTTATGGTATCAGAGCATAATGGTCCTGATTCTTGATCCTCTCAAGCATGATCTTCCAGAAGATGCTACAGCTGGGTAAAGTTTCTTAGCTATTTGATTTATTTCATATAGCTTGAGTTCTAGTGATGTTTTGTTTAGAACAAAATTAGGTAGATTTCAATGGTTTAGATAGACCTTTAACGACCTAGGTCCATAGTGCAGGTCCACTATGGCAGCGCGTTATAGAAACCATACGAACGAAATGTTGGAAAGGATTACTGTGGTATTGGAAAATATGCAGCAGAATCAGCATCGACAACATCAACCTCAGCCAGTTAATCCACCTCCAATGGGTGTAGCAACTTCGGAGGCCAAAACTTTGTCGGATTTCAGGAGCTGTAATCCCTCAAAGTTTGCCGGTGGATTTAAGCCTGAAGAAGCTAATAAGTGGATCTTGGAAATGGACAAGATATTTAGAACTTTTGAATGCTCTGATGTGCAGAAAATAGTTTATGCTGTTTTCATGCTGTAAGGCGAAGCAGAACATCGGTGGAATCATACTGCCCATTTACTGGCTCATGAAGGAAGAGAGGTAACTTGGGAAGTATTCATGGAGGAATTTCTAAAGAAGTATTTTCCTGATGATCTAAGGAGGAAGAAAGAGGTGGAGTTTCTACAACTCAAACAAGGCAGCATGAGTGTGGGTGAATATGCTGCGAAATTTGAGGAATTGATGAAATACTCTCCTTATTATCAGACGAATCCTAATGAAAGGAGTAAGTGTATTAAGTTTGAAGGAGGACTGAGACTTGAACTAAAGTCTGTTCAGTTATCAAAAGATTCAAAGTTTTCCCATGCTGGTTGATATGTGTAGAATGTATGAGGATGATAAAAAGGCGGAGACAGTGCAGATTGTGGAAGGAAAGAAGGAGCATCAGGGATATGGACCACAGAGGCGGAAAGGGCATGACCACCGTCACAAAGGTCCTTATTCCCATAGGAATCGAGGAAAGGGTAAGATGTCTGGTGACCGAAACACCTCTTACAATAATGCTCCTTATTGTGAGAAGTGCAAGCGTCATCACTTTGGAAGATTTTGTTGGCCTCACAGTGGGTGTTTTAACTGCGGGAAATCTGGTCATTTTTCTCGCGATTGTAAGGAACCTCCTAAAGACACTCAAAGAGGATCTGTGGACAAGCCAGTGACCCAAGGGCGAGTTTTCACCCTTAGTGGTGCTGAAGCTAATTAGACTCCGAGACTCGTGCAAGGTACTTATCTGCTCAATGACCAACCTTGTAAAATTTTATTCGATTCAGGAGCCACTCATTCATTTGTTTCCTTTGAATGTGTGAATCGTTTGAAATTGTCTGTGTCTGAATCACCCTATTGTCTTATAGTAAAAACCCCCACTAATTCTCCCGTGATTGCTTCAAAGGTGTGCCTTAATTGTAGAATTGAGGTATTAGATCGAGTATCTCAGTTAGATCTGATCTATTTACCTTTGTCCCAATTGGATGCGATTTTGGCCATGGACTGGATGATTAGTAATCATGTGGTTATTGACTGTGATAAGAAGGCAATTTCATATAAGGACTCAATCTCAGAGAAGTATCTCTGTTTTGTCTCTGTTGTTGAACCAGAGGAAGGAGAAAAGTCTGTGGAGGAAATTCCAGTTGTTCGAGAGTTTCCTGAAGTATTCCCCGAGGAGATGCCGGGATTACCCCCCAAGAGGGAGATTGAGTTTGGAATCGAATTGATTCCAGGAACTGGTCCCATTTCTATTGCCCCTTATAGAATGGCACCACCCGAGATGGTCGAATTGGAGAAACAGATAGAGGAGATGCTACAGAAACAGCTTATTAGACCAAGCGTGTCTCCGTGGGGCGCTCCAGTGTTGTTTGTCAAGAAGAAGGATGGAAGCCTTAGAATGTGCGAAGATTACAGACAGTTGAATAAGGTGACCATAAAGAATAAATATCCTTTGCCAAGCATTGACTATCTAATGGATCAAGTAAGAGGAGCTTCAGTGTTTTCCAAGATTGATATGAGATCTGGGTATCATCAGATCAGAATTAAGGAGGAAGATATCCCTAAGACTGCATTTCGATCTCGATACGGACATTATGAATACGTTGTAATGCCGTTCGGATTGACAAATGCACCAGCTATCTTCATGGACTATATGAATCGGATTTTTAGACCATATCTGGATTCATTCGTGGTAGTTTTCATTGATGATATCCTGATATATTCTAAGAATCCGGAAGAGCATGCCGAACATCTTCGGATAGTATTGAAGATTTTGAAGGAGAAACAACTCTATGCCAAAATCTCTAAGTGTGAGTTTTGGTTGAGGGAAGTTCAGTTTTTGGGGCATGTGATTTCGGAAGGTGGCATAGCAGTTGACCCAGCTAAGGTTGAATCGGTTCTGCAGTGGGTTCAACCGAAGACAGTCACTGAAGTCCGAAGTTTCTTAGGACTGGCTGGTTATTATAGAAGATTCATTGAGAGATTTTCGAAGATATCACTACCTCTCACCAAGCTGACTCGGAAGGATCAACCATTTATATGGGATGAAAAGTGTGAGAAGAGTTTTCTGATGCTTAAGGAAAGGTTAACATCCTCGCCAGTGTTAATCTTACGTGACCCTCACAAGGAGTATGAAGTGTACTGTGATGCATCAGGACAAGGGCTTGGGAGCGTACTAATGCAAGAAGGAAAGGTTGTGGCATATGCATCTCGTCAACTGAAAGTTCACGAGGTGAATTACCCCACCCATGATTTGGAACTCGCTGCGATAGTTTTTGCACTGAAGATATGGAGGCATTATCTCTATGGCACTACATTCCGAGTGTTTAGTGACCATAAGAGTTTGAAGTATTTGTTTGATCAGAAAGAGTTGAATATGAGGCAGCGTCGGTGGATGGAATTCTTAAAAGACTATGACTTTGAGCTTCATTACCACCCCGGTAAGGCTAAGGTTGTAGCAGACGCTTTGAGCCGTAAAGCGATTTATGCAAGTTCCATGATGATTAGACAAGCGGCTTTGATTGAAGAGTTTCGGGATTTAAGTTTAGTGATGCGAGTGGAACCAAGCCACATTAAGATGGGTATGTTGCAAATTTCGAGTGAATTCTTGGCTCGAATTCGAGAATTGCAACAAGAGGATGAAGAGTTATCAGAAAAGAGGAAGTTGGTGAAAGGAGGAAAAGAGCCTAATTTCTTGGAAGGGCCGGATGGAATTCTTCGTTTCAAAACGAGAATTTGCATACCGAAGAATTCGAAGATTAGAAGGTTAATCTTGGATGAGGCGCATAAGAGTCAGATGAGCATTCATCTGGGATCAACTAAGATGTACCGGGATTTTGAAAGGCATGTTTTGGTGGTCGGGCCTTAAGAAGGACATTGCGAATTATGTAGCGTCATGTTTAATCTGTCAAAAATTTAAGGTGGAACATCAGAAACCTGGAGGAATGCTGCAACCCTTAGATATTCCACAATGGAAGTGGGATAGTATTTCCATGGATTTTGTGACTGGATTGCCAAGGACAGTTGCAAACCATGATGCAATCAGGGTAATTGTGGACCGTCTTACTAAGTCGGGGCATTTCATTCTGGTGAATATGCGCTATTCTATGGAAAAGCTTACCCAGCTTTATATCCGAGAAGTGGTACGATTGCATGGAGTGCCATCCAGTATTATTTCTGATCGTGATTCGAGGTTCATGTCTAGATTTTGGTCAAGCCTGCATCAAGCTCTGGGGACGAGGCTTAAGATGAGTTCAGCATACCACCCTCAGACAGATGGGCAGACAGAAAGGACTATTCAAACCTTGGAAGACATTCTGCGAGCTTGTATGTTGAAAGAACGAGGAAGTTGGGATCAGATTCTACCACTCGCAGAATTCACATACAACAATGGATATCATGCAAGTATCGGTATGGCACCGTTCGAGGCGTTGTATGGAAGAAAGTGTCAAACCCCGCTATGTTGGTTTCAAGTGGGGGAGAACTTACATCTTGGTCCGGATGTGGTGCAGCAGACAACTAAAAAGAGTAGAATGATTCAAGAAAAGATCAGGGCTGCTAATAGTCGTCAGAAAAGCTATGCTGATCGGAGAAGGAGACCTTTAGAGTTTGCAGAAGGCGACCATGTGTTTCTCAAGATTGTACCGCTGAAGGGAGTGAGTAGAGCGTTGAAACCTCAGAAGCTTTCACCTAAGTTTATTGGTCCCTACCAAATTCTTAAGCGAGTAGGCCCGGTAGCTTATCAAATAGCTCTTTCACCATCTTTAGCCAACCTGCACAATGTTTTTCATGTTTCTCAGTTGAAAAAGTTTGTGCATGATCCAACCACGATCCTTCAGATTCGTCCGGATGACATAACCATACGAGAAAACCTAACCTTTAAGGCTGGCCCAGTTAAAATTGAAGATAGGAGGACCAAACAACTTAGAGGAAAGGAGATTCCGTTAGTCAAAGTCGTGTGGCAAAGTGGAAATGTGTATGAAACAACTTGGGAATTAGAGGATAGAATGCGTAAGGATTATCCTGAGTTATTTATGTAGGTTGAATTTCGGGGACGAAATTCCTATTAAGTGGGGGAGTAGTGTAACACCCCAAATTTGTGAAGCATGTGAAGCAAATGCCCAAGAGATTTTGATGATTCCAAAAAGCAAAGTCCACAACATTGAAGCTTAGACTCAAGTTAGTCAAAAAGGAATTCATATAAACTTGTAATGTTAATTTAATTTTCTTAGAGTTCCTTAGGTGCTTAATGGTTAAGTCTAAGTTAGAATGAAGCTAAATCATAATCTAAAGAAAAATAGTATGCATGCTAAGTTAAATCAAAAGTGGGTGATTTTCAAAAAATAAAAAAAAATAAAAGAAAGTGGTTTTCAAAAATGAAAATGAAAAGAAAGTGATTTTCAAAAATAAAAATAAAAATTATTAAGGAAATATTTTTTTATAATGTTTTTGAAGTCAAGAAAGTAATTTCAAATTTAAAAAAAAAAAAGTGTATCTGATCAAATGTATCCGGATACATTCAAAAGTATCCGGATACTTTTTTTAAAACAACAGTTATATTTTTGAAATCAAACACTATGTATCCGAATACTTTCAAAAGCATCCGGATACATACAGTTAAAACTGTCATAAACATAGTCGTTTGCTGTCCTAACTGATATATATATGTTCCAAACGATTTCAAAACAGCAGGACACGTTCTTACAACTCTGAAACTCTCTGTACTTACTGGAAAAACAAAAGCCATTGAAATTTCACAAGTTCTTCATGATTTCTTCTACTTTTAACATATAAACGAAGAACATTCAAGTGTTTGCTCTTTTCACTTTCATAAACCCACTTTGATAAACACTTATCATTCATTCTCTTCACTTTAGATTACTGAATTAGTGTTCATAGACATTGTACATATTTGAGTTGTAAATCGCACACAAGGGTGCAAGTGACTACAACAACAATGATTGCTCAAATTCCGCAAGTTGGTGAAAGGTTTTCATCACGCTTAACTTGAAGGTTTCAAGGAAGTGAAAGAGGTTCTTTCAACACACGGACTCGCTGTGATTGGGCAAGGATTCGGTTAGGGGATACAACTTCCAAAGAGGTTCTTTGGAGGGTAAAGTCTAAGGGGAAGGTTTTCTCTTAAACTACTTGTACTAACGATTTCTTGATCATAGTGAAGCAAATCTCCCAATTCAGAGAGGGAGGACTGGATTAGCATTAGTGTTCGTTAACACACTAATGTGAACCAGGATAAAATCCCGTGTTGGCTATTCTTTCATAACTCTTTACATTTCCGTACTTAATTTTTGTTATATTTAGGCATAAGCAAAAATTAATTTTAACTCTGATAAACCGAAACAAGACCATATTAAGTGAGTAATTTTGGCTAATTTTTTTTTATTGGTGAAGTTAGTATTCTTCGCCTATTCACCCCCCCTCTAGGGAATAATACTACCCACTTGTTTTCCAACAAGTGGTATCAGAGCTCGGTCGGAAACGATTGAGCATAACTGCTTTTCCGTACGATCCTTAGTTTGGTAAACAATGGGTTCTAGTAATCCCTTTTGTGGTGAAGGTTCTTCCATTAATCGCCCCCCTATGTTTTCGGGCGAAGGTTACACCTATTGGAAGGTTAGGATGAAAATCTTCATTGAAGCAATAGATGTAGAAATTTGGAATGCTATAGAAAATGGCCCTTTTGTACCAAAACATAAAGTTAATGATTCTGTTCTTGATAAGCCCAAGGGGAGTTGGAATGATGATGATAAGAAAAAAGTAAGTTATGATTTAAAAGGAAAAAATATCATTACATCCGCTCTCTCATATGACGAATTCTTTAGGGTCTCTCAATGTACTAGTGCCAAACAGATGTGGGATACTTTACAAGTGACCCATGAAGGTACTAGTGAAGTCAAAAGGGCTAGACTAAACGCCCTCATGCATGAGTATGAACTATTTAGAATGCTTCCTGATGAATCCATCTCAAATATGCAAAAGCGTTTTACTCACATAATAAATCATTTACTAGCTCTTGGAAAGACTTTTCTTGATGGTGAACTTACTAACAAAGTCTTAAGATGTTTAGACAGATAGTGGCAACCAAAGGTGACTGCAATTATGGAGTCAAAGGACCTAAGTGATATGGATCTTGCTACTCTCTTTGGAAAACTACAAGAGCACGAAATGGAATTGGGAAGACTAAACATGCATGAAGAGTTAGACAAGCGCAAAAAGGGGATATCTCTAAAGACTACTACAACAAAGATGCTAAAAAGTCTTGAAGAGTTGCCCCAAGATGAAAATTCAGATTCAGACATTGACGATGAGACCATGGGGCTTTTGTTAAAAAAGTTCAGCAATTTCCTGAAGAGAAGAAATACATTCAATAGACAACAAAGAAATCAAAATGAAGCATCTTCTCGAAAGACTCCAAAGGAAAAGATAAAATGTCATGAGTGTGGTAACACGGGTCATATAAGGATTGAATGCGCCCAATATCTCAAGAAAAAGGAAAATGACAAAAAGGATAGCAAAGGATTCAAATCCAAGAGGGCTTATGTTGTATGGGATTTGCCTGAAGACTCAGAGAAGCAAAATGCTAGCTCTTCAGATGAGGAAGAATTGGCTAACCTGTGCTTAATGGGAAAATTTGATGAAGAAGCTTCATCAAGTGGAGAATCATCTGAGCCAAGAAACTCTAAATTGGTAACATATTCTAATTCTGATTCTGAATCTGAAGACACCTCTTATAATTCGCTTTATGAAGCTTATGTTGAAATGCATAAGGAACTTAAAAAGCTAGCTAAAATCAATATTGAAAGAAAGAGAATCATTATGGAGCATGAAGCTAAAATTTTAGAAATGCAAAAATTTATTGATGAACTTCAACTCCAAAATGAAACTCTAGATCTTATTTATTCTAATGCTTCCTATGATTGTGAACAAAAAGCAAATTCCATAGCTGAATGTGAAAGTTGCAAGCATTTTGAAAAAGAAGTGCACAATTTGAAAACTAAGCTTGCAAGCTTCACTAAAGGTAATATGCAACTAAACAACTTAATTTCTAATCAAAGAGAAAATACAAATAAAACTGGTTTGGGATATCAAAAACCCAAAAACTGCAAATATAGAAAGTTGGTATCGTTTTCAAATGTTAATTACTCTAAAAAGCCAACTTGTCATTATTGCGGAATTTTTGGGCATACTCCAAATACATGTAAGATTAAACTCAAAGGTATTCCTAATGGTTCATTTGTATGGATTAAGAAAGGATTTGATCTAAATGCTAACCAGTCAGGACCCAAGACCACTTGGGTACCTAAAAAATGCAAGTAATCTCTTTATCTTGTAGGTGTGTCTTAGAACAATGGAAGATCGTTGGTATTTGGACAGTGGATGTTCGAGACACATGACAGGAGATAAGAGGAAGTTCTTGAGCTTAACTACATCAGAAAAAGGCTATGTCACATATGGTGATAACAATCGAGGTAAAATAATGGGTGAAGGTAAAATAGGTAATGCCTCTAACGTAATTATTGACAATGTTCTTTTGGTTCAAGGCCTAGAGCACAACCTCTTGAGTATTAGTCAATTATGCGATAAGGGTAATCACGTTATTTTTACTTCAACCCATTGTATCATAAAAAGTGATGTAGACGAATCTATTAAATTTGTTGGTAATCGAATGCATAACACTTATTTAGTTGATTTGAATGACATCACCTCTTTAGTTTCAAAATGTTTTATTAGTAAAGAGGATGAAGTTTGGCTATGGCATAGGAAGATTGCACACGTCAATGTAAATCAATTGAAAAAGATACAATCAAAAAGGTTAGTAATTGGCCTACCGAATCTCAACTTTTCTATTGAAGGAGTTTGCATTCCTTGTAAGAAATGCAAACAAACAAAATCATCTTTTAAATCAAAGAAAGTGGTGTCTGCAACTAGACCATTGGAGTTACTCCATATGGATCTATTCGGACCCTCACAAGTTATGAGTTTCGGAGGTAATTACTATGCTTTAGTGATTGTAGATGATTTTTCTCGATTTACATGGACTTTGTTTCTTCCAAGAAAAAGTGATACTTATAAATCTTTTAAAAGGTTTGCCAAACAAATTCAAAATCAATTAAATAATAAGATTGTTATTATTCGTAGCGATCATGGTGGTGAATTTGAAAACGACAAATTTGATAGATTTTGTAACAAGAATGGAATTGAACATCAATTTTCTGCACCTAGAACTCCTGAACAAAATGGAGTTGTAGAACGGAAAAATAGAGTACTTGAAGAGTTAGCTAGAACAATGATGAATGAAAGTCAAGTACCACATTATTTTTGGGCTGATGTTGTTAATACTGCATGCTATGTAATTAATAGAGTTTTAATTAGGCCTATACTTTTGAAAACTCCTTATAAACTACTAAAAGGCCGAAAACCAAATATATCACACTTTCGTGTCTTCGGATGCAAATGCTTTATTTTAAATAATGGAAAACAATATTTGGGAAAATTTGATCCGAAATCTGATGAAGGTATATTTTTGGGATATTCTTTACATAGCAAGGCTTATCGTGTTTACAATAGACGAACTATGACTATAGAAGAATCTATACATGTTGTATTTGACGAGTCTCCGAAAGGAGAGAATTTTTCTATTAATGATAGTACAGGTTCGTTCGAACACCTATATGACAAGTATGGTGAAGACAAGACATAGAGTACATCAAAAGAAGACAATAGGGACAAACAAACAATTGAGGAGAAACAAGAAAAAGAGAAAGAACTAATTCAGTCTAAAGATGTTATCACTGACTTACCTTTAGCATGGAAAATCAAGAAGGATCATCCTCTAGAAAATGTATTGGGTGAGATAACCAAGGGAGTGGTAACCCGAGGTTCCTTGCGTAATTATTGTCATTTTATTGCATTTGTTTCACAATTAGAACCTAAAACCATTAATGATGCTTTGTTGGATGAACATTGGATAATGGCTATGCAAGAGGAATTAAATCAATTTAAAAGAAATAATGTTTGGACACTTGTGCCCAAGCCAGATGATCATACAATAATAGGTACTAAATGGGTTTATAGGAAAAAATTGGATGAATTAGGTATAATAACTAGAAACAAAGCTAGATTGGTCGCCCAAGGCTACAATCAGGAAGAGGGAATCGATTATGATGAGACCTATGCTCCTGTTGCTAGACTTGAGGCCATTAGATTACTACTTGCTTTTGCATCAATAGTTGGATTTAAGTTGTACCAAATGGACGTAAAGAGTGCATTCTTAAATGGCTTTATTCAAGAAGAAGTGTATGTGTCTCAACCTCCAGGATTTGAAGATTTCGAATACCCGAACTACGTTTTTAAATTAAATAAAGCTCTTTATGGTCTTAAGCAAGCTCCTAGAGCTTGGTATGATCGATTGAGTAATTTTCTATTAGAAAAGGGTTTTAAAAGAGGAAATGTAGACACAACACTCTTTATTGAACAAAGTGGCAAAGACATTCTTTTAGTCCAAATTTATGTTGATGATATAATTTTTGGTGCTACTAATGAGAATCTTTGCAAGAATTTTTCTGACTTGATGCAGAGTGAATTTGAGATGTCAATGATGGGAGAACTAACATTCTTCCTTGGATTACAAATCAAACAAGTTGACGATGGCATCTTCATTCATCAAAGCAAGTACTGCAAGGAGCTTCTCAAAAAATTTGGAATGGACAATTGCAAACCGAGTTCAACTCCAATGTCAACCACGTGCTATCTAGACAAGGATGAAAAAGGACCATCGGTTGAGGTAACTCGTTTTAGAGGAATGATTGGTAGTTTGTTATATTTGACTGCATCTAGGCCTGACATAATGTATAGTGTATGTGTATGTGCTAGATATCAATCAAATCCTAAAGAATCACATCTAACTAGTGTTAAAAGAATAATGAAATATCTGAAAGGAACCATGAATTTGGGTTTATTTTATCCAAGGGGTGCAAATCTAAACTTAATTGGTTATTCCGACTCTGATTTTGCTGGCTGTAAATTAGATAGGAAAAGCACTAGTGGAACATGTCACTTCCTAGGTAGTTCACTTGTTGCTTGGGCCTCCAAGAAACAAGCTTGTGTTGCATTGTCAATGGCTGAAGCTGAATACATTGCGGCTGGTAGCTGTTGTGCCCAGATTTTATGGCTAAAACAACAATTAGTTGATTATGGGTTGATATTAGATCACATCCCTATTCGTTGTGACAACACAAGTGCCATTAATCTCTCTAAGAATCCGGTTATGCATTCCCGTACAAAGCACATAGAAATAAGGCATCATTTCTTAAGAGATCATGTTTTAAAAGGAGATTGTGTTATGGAGTTTGTAGAAACAACAAAACAATTGGCTGACCTTTTTACGAAACCTTTGCCAAGAGACTCTTTTTATTTTATTAGAAGAGAATTGGGCATTCTTGATGAAACAAGTATTGATTAATTGTTTTTGTTGGATTTTAGTACTAGAAATCTCCTATTTTTGTTAAAATTTATGCCTTATTTGAGTGTGCCAAGTATATTCATGTGTTAAATTTCATGTTTAATGTTCAAATGATGTTAGGATGGTTGCTTATTTGTGTTAAAATTATTTGTTTTAAGTTTTTTTTATGTCTTTTTGGTCAAAACTGAGAAAAATATCCGAATACATTTAAAAATATCCGGATACCGCGTGTTAAGCTGGCCAAAACCAATCAGATACATACAAGTATCCGGATACTAGAGGATGTATCCGGATACCCCGTGTTCAGCAGACCCATAAGAAGGAAGATACATAAAAAGTATCCACATACACTTCATCTTCTTCCTTGCGCCGTTCTTCCCCCTTTCTAAACCTAGATTTTCAATCTTCAAAATCCATCATTTTTCTCTCAAATTAACTCAATTTCTTGATGATTTCACTTATTTCCAACACTCCTCTTTTCAAAAATCTTGTTCTTTCTCTCTAAAAAAACTCGCTTTTCTTCCCATGAGTTCTCTCTCTCTCCTCACGGCTTTCACTCCTAGTCTCTCTACTCCCAGTTTTTCTCTACAAAAACGTGTTGTTCATCACATTCATGGGTGACAGAGGCACTCCCGGTCGTGGCAAGCGTATTAAGTACACTGGACCACGTGCCCGCGTATCACCGCCTCGTGGAAATCATGACCCATTTGCTGGAGATCCACATTTCAACGCTTTTGATCGCAATAATCGTGTGCAAAGCTATGAGGGACGTCGAATCCAGATTGTGAGGTGGCTGAACTTCGATTGGCTTACTCAAGCACGCTTTAATTTTCACAATCAATTGGAGATACAAGGTATTCGCAGGTTCTTGGAATTGAAATGTAACTATTATCCTCGCATGATTAAGGAATTTTATGCTAATCTGATTTTTAGAGATGATAGTCTGCAAACATTGGTTAGAGATAATCATATAGTTATCACTGAAGCAGATTTTATGGAATTAGTTGGTTTAGTTGCTACGGGTGTATCTAAGGATGATAGTAATAGTGCTTTTAAACGCTGCAATCCTGTTCAAGTGTATACAGAAACTTTAAGGAATCCTCTTGGTTGGTTGGGACCCAAAAAGCAAGTTGGTAAAATGAAGACTGAAGACCGCCTCCTACTTTATATCATTACATACTGCCTGAAGCCTCGCTCTACCGGTAATAATGCCATAGCTTTAGGAAGTGATTTGAAATTGATGTACTGCATCAAGCAGGGCCTTCAAGTGAATTGGGTTCGAATCATTCTGGATTGCATGAAGGGTGTTATTGGTACTCAGGCTAGTTATCAATTGCCTTATGCTATGTTTATTCAGCGTTTACTCAATTTCAAAAGAGTTCCGCATTTTCATAATGAGGAGTTTGTTGAATTGGATGCCTCTCACAATTGTATGGGTGAAAATGTGCTTCATAGTGCTGGTATTTGGAGGTATCAAGTGCTTACGCAGGAGAAATGGTTGCTGCGTGATGAGGCTAGGGAACTCAATGCTATACCTTTGGAGAATGTGCCTCCGGGTCGTGCTGGTGATGATGCTGGTGATGGTGATGATGATGATGATGGTGGTGGTGATCAGCCTCAAGCACAAGCTCCCTTTCAACCTCCCTTTGGTCCATCTGTGCATGAAGAAGGTGGTGGATCAGGTTCTGCTACGGGTGCATCAGTTGGATTCGATCCGTCTGTGCTTATGGCTCACATGGACTCTCAGTTCGAGTCTCTTCGCCTATCACAGCTTGCTCACATGGATAACATGCAAGCTACACATCAATCTCAAATGGCTGACTTGCGCACATATGTCACCGATCAATTCACTGCTTTAGACAATCGCATGACTGCCAACTTCGATCGCCTTGATTTTCTGATTCGTACCATGGGTGATTTGCCTCCGCCGCATCCATCATCTGATGATTAGGAGATCTTTAATTGCATTTAGACTTAGTCGTTTTAGCATGTTTTGTTAATTTGGTTTTAGCATGTTTTGTAAACATTGTTCTGAACTCATTTCTTAGCTATGTTTGATTCTGCTCATGTTCTGCAATGACTATCTTCTGGTTATGTACTGGTTATGTTCTGTGATCTGTGATTATATTCAGGGGGAGTCAATTTTCTATTCTTCTTTTTGGCTTAATTTTATTGTTATCTATTATTTTGATAATGCCAAAAGGGGGAGAAGGTATGTTGTTGACTTTTAGGGGGAGCACATAAATCAACAAAGTTTGTCATCATCAAAAAGGGGGAGATTGTGAAGCATGTGAAGCAAATGCCCAAGAGATTTTGATGATTCCAAAAAGCAAAGTCCACAACATTGAAGCTTAGACTCAAGTTAGTCAAAAAGGAATTCTTATAAACTTGTAATGTTAATTTAATTTTCTTAGAGTTCCTTAGGTGCTTAATGGTTAAGTCTAAGTTAGAATGAAGCTAAATCATAATCTAAAGAAAAATAGTATGCATGCTAAGTTAAATCAAAAGTGGGTGATTTTCAAAAAATAAAAAAAATAAAAGAAAGTGGTTTTCAAAAATGAAAATGAAAAGAAAGTGATTTTCAAAAATAAAAATAAAATTATTAAGGAAATATTTTTTTATAATGTTTTTGAAGTCAAGAAAGTAATTTCAAATTAAAAAAAAAAGTGTATCTGATCAAATGTATCCAGATACATTCAAAAGTATCCGGATACTTTTTTTAAAACAACAGTTATATTTTTGAAATCAAACACGATGTATCCGAATGCTTTCAAAAGTATCCGGATACATACAGTTAAAACTGTCATAAACATAGCCGTTTGCTGTCCTAACTGATATATATATATGTTCCAAACGATTTCAAAACAGCAGGACACGTTCTTACAACTCTGAAACTCTCTGTACTTACTGGAAAAACAAAAGCCATTGAAATTTCACAAGTTCTTCATGATTTCTTCTACTTTTAACATATAAACGAAGAACATTCAAGTGTTTGCTCTTTTCACTTTCATAAACCCACTTTGATAAACACTTATCATTCATTCTCTTCACTTTAGATTACTGAATTAGTGTTCATAGACATTGTACATATTTGAGTTGTTAATCGCACACAAGGGTGCAAGTGACTACAACAACAACGATTGCTCAAATTCCGCAAGTTGGTGAAAGGTTTTCATCACGCTTAACTTGAAGGTTTCAAGGAAGTGAAAGAGGTTCTTTCAACACACGGACTCGCTGTGATTGGGCAAGGATTCGGTTAGGGGATACAAGTTCCAAAGAGGTTCTTTGGAGGGTAAAGTCTAAGGGGAAGGTTTTCTCTTAAACTACTTGTACTAACGATTTCTTGATCAAAGTGAAGCAAATCTCCCAATTCAGAGAGGGAGGACTGGATTAGCATTAGTGTTCGTTAACACACTAATGTGAACCAGGATAAAATCATGTGTTGGCTATTCTTTCATAACTCTTTACATTTCCGTACTTAATTTTTGTTATATTTAGGCATAAGCAAAAATTAATTTTAACTCTGATAAACCGAAACAAGACCATATTAAGTGAGTAATTTTGGCTAATTTTTTTTTATTGGTGAAGTTAGTATTCTTCGCCTATTCACCCCCCCCTCTAGGGAATAATACTACCCACTTGTTTTCCAACAAAATTTTCATCCCCTGATGTAATGAAAATTTTGATTATGAAAGGTTATTTCATAATTATTTTCCTTTAATCATAATTATATATTTCATAATTAATTTAGATTAATTATGTGTTGGTATTGGTGCCTGTACTAGGTGGAAAAGTATTTTGATAAAATATAATATGTAAAAATAATGTTTTTACATATTAGTCCCTGAATTAGGACCTAGAAGCAATATTAGGAAGGTTCTGGAGGGAAGGACATTAAAATAAATATTTTTGAAAAATTGGCCAAAACACTCGAGTATTCTAGGAAACACTCGAGTATTTTGGACAGTGACGAACTCGTGAGTGCGTTTGATGAGTCAACACTCGACGATTCTCTTTTGTCGACACGAAAACACTTCGAGGACACGTTAATGATCTTCGTGTCGAGCTGCATGATCAATGGAAATGAGTATTTAAGCAAATGGTTGAAGGAAATTGACCATTTTGGTCGAATTGTTCTGGAGATATCAACTTAGGGTTCTTGATTTTGTTTCTTCTGTTCTCATCCATTTCTGAGTGTTGATTCGAGAGTTATACACCCTTGTAAAGCTCACATCACGAGCTTTACAAATATATAAGATTCGTGAGTTGAGGTGTTGTGTGGAAGGAGAATTGAGGATCGAAAGGGGAAGGAGTTTTGCTGTCAAAACCAAGTTTCTGAGTTCTGGAGCTTACTTTGAGCTCTGATTCTGGTAAGCCTACAAACCCTACGAACCTCAAATTCGTTCCTATCTTTAGTTTATGTTGCAGAGAATAATTCCTAACCTCTTTCCCTAATTTTTACAACAATCTTGCATGTCAAATCCTCTAGTTTTGGTGCTCTGTTCACATGTTGCTGCATGCAAAGGATTTTGGGGGTTAGAGAGTTCTGGTCAATTTCTCTGCAATCTCTGTGTTGATTCATGGCCTAGAGGTAAGGGTGAAGCTATTAATTCACTAGAATAAGTTTAAATCATGTGAATTTAGGTTGAGAGTCAACAAGAGACTCTATGGGCATAGTTTGAAATAGGTTTAAGGCTTGGAGGCCTCTCTGGGTTCAAATGTTGTTTTGGACAAGTTTCTTATGTTACATGCAAGCTGTACCAAAGTTGTTTTCCTGCTAAATGTGCCTAAAATTGGATTTGGTATGTTGAGTTGTTGGAAAAGTGGATTTTATGCATAATTGATGCTATTGTGTGATTCAGTGTAATATGTTGTTAATTCTGTTTTGGAACATGTTTTATATGTATAATGTAAGCTCTTTTGATCCTTGGTTTTAACTGGAATTGGCTAGAATTGGAAATGGTATGTTAAAATGCAATTTACAGTGTTATCTGTCTGAAAACACTCGAGTATTGGGGTTGATACTCGAGTATTTCGACCAAATCTGGAACATGAAAATGAAGAACACTCGAGTATCCATGAAGAACATTCGAGTATTTTGGTAAAATCTGAGGAACACTCGAGTATCCATGAAGAACACTCGAGTATTTTGGTGAAACCTGAAAAATGAATTTATGGAAAATAAAGAACACTCGACCAGCAGTTCCACACTATCCGAGCAGTTCCACAATACATGGTGGACATGTATACGAATTGATAGATTGAACGTTCAATGAATAATGGAAATGGGGAGCATGCATCATAACACATAAATGATGAGACTATTTATCAATGAACCATGCTTGCTCATTTATTTGTGCACATGACTATTTGGTACTTGTGGATGTTACTTGTGTTATTTATACTTATTCGATTATGTGAATTATATTGCTTACCCCTTATGCCCATTGTAGGTGATGGCTCGCTATCTAGCTTGCATCGAGTTGCGCCCACTCCCTAGTGGAGTGTGGTACTACGAGGACCATAGAACCACTTATGAGGGGGAGGTAGAGGTGACTCTCTATCACCCTAACCCTCTGGCTCGTGTCCGTCCTCGTAGGTTTCGCATCCCTATTATCTATACCTTGCATGTACCCCCTTTTCACGCTTATCATGGACCACCCCCGACTCGACCAGCTCGTCGATTCCATTCCTTTCGTTTTAGAGCTTCTACTAGATCTCACCCCTCTGCTTCCCGAGTGATCCGTGAGGAGACCCCTGTACCTAGTCTGATGAGTCCGGTTCATGGGACTCCTTCAGCTGACCCAGTGCCCAGTGGTAGGGCACCCACTCAGTCGGACGAGGTTAAGGAGGACCCTGAGGAGGCTGAGAGTGAGGGCGAGCCAGTCGAGCACTCCACTGGGAGCCAGTGGGGAGTTGGGGATCCACCGGGTGATGCATAGTATAGGTGATTAGGATGTGGGACATGTGGAGCAGCTGCTGGAGATTCTGGAGACTTATGCTTATGGAGGAGGATCATCGGACCACTGCTGGGATTTCATATTTTGCTCTATACATATATTGTATATATTTTTGAGAGATCTCAGTGAGGTGGTCTTTTCTTTTAGTCTTTTCTCATGGACTTGTATTTTATAAACTTCTGCTACCTCGACTTGACCTTGGTGTATGTTGGTACTTCTATGTTATTTTATGATATGGATAAATATATATATATATGTCTTTATCTAAATGACATGGAATGTGGTTTATCAAATCAAGGTCACTATTTTATTCAAATTCCGCTTACTCTGATAATCATGTGGTTTTATTCTAACAAGAAAGATTTTAGTGCTGAGTTGGGAAGTTTTAATAATCATAAATGAAAACCCAACTTATGCTATCACAAGTTACTTTCATCGTATGTATGGTAACAAAGAATTTTCATTATTTCTCCAACTTCTCCATTGAACGCAAGTCCATATATATTATATAAAAACAAATAGAGACTATATTTTGTGTGACGAAAGGAGAGGGTGTGACAAATACAGGTCTTAATCGATTAACCTGTACCCTAATCGATTAACGTCAGAAAGCTTGAAAAATCTTAATCGATTAACCTTCAACTTAATCGATTAAGCACTGATTAATTTTGCAGAAAATTAAGTTCAGTTCAGTTCAAGAAATACACGGAAATCTAGATATGCAGAATTAAGTCTAAGGTAATCAATTACGAATCAAGTAAGCAAGAATATAGAATACGTAACTAAAATTCCCAATCTAAACCTATAACCAAGAACTCTCGCAAGATTCAAATTAATAACAAAATGTAAAGAACTAAAATAACAAGAACACGCGAAGATTTTAGCCTGGTTCACTCACAACCACCGTGAGCTACATCCAGTCCTCCCTCTCTGACTTGGGAGATTTTCTTCACTAAGAAATAAAAGAAATTAGTACACAAGAGTTAGAATTCCTCAACACTCTCAATCCTAACCCTTTCTCACGATGTACCAAATCGATGAGAATATACCCCAATTTCTTTATCTCTTAATCTTGTTCTTTTGTTTGAAGGTCGCCTTCAATCCCTTTAGCTTTTGCCTTTGAAACCTTCAAAGTCAAAGGTATTGCTCCACCTTGCTCCCTTTTTCAATTAACAATTGAAAATCGCTTTGTTGAATATCTTGAATTGTAACCTCAACGTTACTAATAGATTCGACCAAGAATGTTGAAAGCACTTAGAATCTCAACTTGATACAATAAGAATAGAATATGTATTGGAATTGAGATTTCAAAAGAAGATGATAGAGAATTGATTTGTAAAGAATAATAGCTCAACAAAGATTGTAAAATGGTGAAAATGTGCTCTTGAAAATATGAAGTTCGTAACCTTTTTCAAAACACATTAGAAAAGCTTTTATTTATTCTGATTTAACAGTCCTTAATCGATTAAAGAATAGCTTAATCGATTAACCACTGTTAACAGAATATATTAATTAAAAATTCACGTGTTAATCGATTAACCTGTGGTTTAATCGATTAACCACTGTAAAAATGCTTTTTCTTTTATTTGCAATTTTCACCTGTAAGTTTTAATAAAACTTTGAGCTAAATTCCCTATCATGATAACCTCAATTTTAAAACATATTAAGTTCTCATAAACCAAATTGAGATTAACTATACCTAATCTACCCACACTCATATAATATGAAAAATAAACATTATAATACAAGTATATGAATGTAAAACAAACTAGGCTTGATAAGTTGTTGTAGGTTGTGATTGTCCAATTGTCTTCATCATTGTCTTCACCAAAACACATAAACCTTCAATCTCCCCCTTTTTGATGAATGACAAACCTTGCTCCCCCTAAATGTAAGCGGACTTAGGAAAACAACCTACAAAACAAATATCAACCTTTCTCCCCCTTTTGGCATCGTCAAAATAAAACACTATAAATGTTTGCCAAGGAGTGATAAATAAGAACAAATAACCAATGTCCAGAACATAGTAATTATAAGTCATGGCTAGAATAAATGATGCACACAATCCACACATAATATATCATCAAAACACAATAGAAAATGTGCATAATCCAGCAAGATACCATAGCCAAAACATGATAAAAAAAATTACAAAACCAGAATTACTAAGTCTGAAACAACAAAACCATAAAACCAGAAAAACTTAAAACATAACTAAGAGACTTGTCCAGAGATAAGTGAAACATAACATCATAATAATGCAATGGTTTGAGGTAAAACCAACGCTATTACCGATATCACACAATTGACTAATACTAAGTAAGTTGTGCTCAAGTCCATCAACGTACAAAAGATTATCAATAATAACATTTGAGGCGTTTCCGATTTTACCTACACCAAGGATTTTTCCACGATTGTTGTCACCGTAAGTGACGTGACCCTTATCTCTAGGAGAAAACTCAATAAAATGTCTCTTGTCTCCCGTCATGTGCCTTGAACAGCCGCTGTCCAAATACCAACGATCTTCTCTCGTTCGAAGGCACACCTACAAAACAAATCATTTGGAAAACTTAGGTACCCAAACGATTTTGGGTCCTTGGGGGTTAATTTCCGGTTTCTCTCCTTTGATAATCCAAATATATTCCTTTTTGGGTACACCATAATTTTTGATTTTACAAACATTTGAGGTATGTCCAAAGATACCACAATAGAAACAAGTTGGTTTTCTAGTAAAATTGACCTTTGAAAAATTTCCAACTTTTCTTTAGGATTTCTTCTTTGGAATAGTGTATCCCAAACCGATCCTATTTGAATTATCTCTTTGTCTAGAAAGTAAATCATTTAAATTCCTTTTTCCTTTTGTGAAAGTTGCAAGTTTTTCTTTCAAATCACTTAGTTCAATTTCATAAGCCTTGCACTTTTCACAATCGGAAATCACAACAGAAGTAATACAACAATCACATGATGCATTTGAATATATGAGATCTAAAGTTTCATTTTGAAGCACAAGTTCATCAATATGTTTTTGCATTTCAATAATCTTTTCTTGATGCTTCAAAATGGCTTTCTTAGCTTCTATGTTGATTTTAGCTAATTTCTTAAGTTCACTATGCATATCAACATCAGCATTATAAAGTGCATCATATGAGGGGGAAGAGCATGATTCACCATCGGAATCCAAATCAGAGTTGCGATTAGAAAGTACCTCTTTTGAGCTTGATTGCTCAAGAGACACATCACTAGTGGAAGCTTCTTTATCGTCCTTAGCCATCAAACAAAGATTTGTCGATTCATCATCATCCGAAGTGCTAGAATTGTTTCATCTTCAGGTTCGTCCCAAACAATATAGGCCTTCTTTGCTTTATGATTGTTGGGTTTCTTCTTATCACTTTCGGATTTCTTTGGCTTTTGAGGACAGTGGTATTTGATGTGCCCAGCTTTCCCACATGTATGACAAATAATTTTGTCTCTTGGAGTTTTTGATTTTTGTGGAGTCTCCTTAGTTTCCTTTGAGTTGAATCTTCAAGAATTTCCTTTCCGCTTGAGAAATTTTCTGAAATTCTTCACCATAAGAGCTAGTGACTCATCATCCAATTCCGAATCGGAATCGTCATCTTGAGAAGAATCATTTTGAGTATCTACTACTTTTGATGACGTTTTCAATGCTATACCCTTTTTCTTCTTGTTCGATTCTTCATTCATTGTTAGACGTCCAAGCTCCATTTCATGCTCTTGTAATTTGCCAAATAGTGTTGCGAGATCCATAGCATCCAAATTTTTATATTCCACAATGGCACTTACTTTTGGT
Organism: Crotalaria pallida; assembly: GCA_037953625.1. NCBI lineage: Eukaryota > Viridiplantae > Streptophyta > Magnoliopsida > Fabales > Fabaceae > Crotalaria > Crotalaria pallida. The sequence goes on from CM075654.1 coordinate 25,489,203, forward strand.
TGCCAATTCCTATCCAAACATCTCAACACTTTGTTAGTAAGTTCACCTTGTAAAAAAGTCTTACCAAGAGCAAGTAAATGATTGATAATGTGAGTAACGCGTTTTTGCATATCATTAATAGATTCATTAGGAAGCATTTGAAACAATTCATACTCACGCATCAAAACATTCAACCTAGCACGTCTAACCTCACTAGTTCCTTCAAGAGTCACTTGAAGAGTGTCCCACATTTCCTTAGCACTAGCACATTGTGAAACTCTAAAGAATTCGTCATAAGATAAAGCGAAGGTGATGATATTTTTTTCTTTAAAATCAAATTGAACTTTCTTTTTATCATCATCCGTCCACCTATCTTCGGGGGTTGATTGTGCTGCTCCTTCAACTACGCTAGAGGGAATGTGTGGACCTTTTTCAATCGCTTTCCAAATTTCAATATCGATCGCTTGGATAAAAATTTTCATTCTTACTTTCCAATAAGCGTATCCCTCACCATTAAATAGTGGGGGACGGTTTATTGCAGCACCTTCACCTCCAAAAGGATTTTGATTTGAGCCCATGGTTTCCAAAGGATCTTTTCGAAAAAGCTTTTAAGCTCGGTTTATTCGACCGAGCTCTGATACCACTTGTTGGAAACCAACAAGCGGCTAAAACAACCTTCTAGAGGGGGGGTGAATAGAAGTTTCAAGCGATGATACCCAAATTTAAAAAGTAATTAAAATTGGTTCAGAAACTATTAATTTTTAAGCCAAAATACAGGTCTTAATCGATTAACCTGTACCCTAATCAATTAACGTCAGAAAGCTTGAAAAATCTTAATCGATTAACCTTCAACTTAATCGATTAAACACTAATTAATTTTGCAGAAATTTAAGTTCAGTTCAGTTCAAGAAATACACGGAAATCTAGATACGCAGAATTAAGTCTAAGGTAATCAATTACGAATCAATTAAGCAAGAATATAGAATACGTAATTGAAATTCCCAATCTAAACCTATAACCAAGAACTCTCGCAAGATTCAAATTAATAGAAAAATGTAAAGAACTAAAATAACAAGAACACGCGAAGATTTTAGCCTGGTTCACTCACAACCACCGTGAGCTACATCCAGTCCTCCCTCTCTGACTTGGGAGATTTGCTTCACTAAGAAATAAAAGAAATTAGTACACAAGAGTTAGAATTCCTCAACACTCTCAATCCTAACCCTTTCTCACATTGTACCAAATCGATGAGAATCTACCCCAATTTCTTTATCTCTTAATCTTATTCTTTTGTTTAAAGGTCGCCTTCAATCCCTTTAGCTTTTGCCTTTGAAACCTTCAAAGTGCAAGGTATTGCTCCACCTTGCTCCCTTTTTCAATTAACAATTGAAAATCGCTTTGTTGAATATCTTGAATTGTAACCTCAATGTTACTAATAGATTCAACCAAGAATGCTAAAAGCACTTAGAATCTCAACTTGATACAATAAGAACAGAATATGTATTGGAATTGAGATTTCAAAAGAAGATGATAGAGAATTGATTTGTAAAGAATAATAGCTCAACAAAGATTGTAAAATGGTGAAAATGTGCTCTTGAAAATATGAAGTTCGTAACCTTTTTCAAAACACATTAGAAAAGCTTTTATTTACTCTGATTTAACAGTCCTTAATCGATTAAAGAATAGCTTAATCGATTAACCACTTTTAACAGAATATATTAATTAAAAATTACACGCGTGTTAATCGATAAACCTGTGGTTTAATCGATTAACCACTGTAAAAATGCTTTTCTTTTATTTGCAATTTTCACCTGTAAGTCTTAATAAAACTTTGAGCTAAATTCCCTATCATGATAACCTCAATTTTAGAACATATTAAGTTCTCATAAACCAAATTGAGATTAACTATACCTAATCTACCCACACTCATATAATATGAAAAATAAACATTATAATACAAGTATATGAATGTAAAATAAACTGGGCTTGATAAGTTGTTGTAGGTTGTGATTGTCCAATTGTCTTCATCATTGTGTTCATCAAAACACATAAACCTTCAGCGTCTTGTTTGGTGTGTCAGAAAGCGAAGGTGGAATATCAAAGGCCAGGAGGATAATTACTTCCCTTAGAGAATCCGTTATGGAAATGGGATAGTATTTCAATGGATTTCGTGTCTGGGTTGCCAAGGACAGCTACTGGTCATGATGCAATCTGGGTGATTGTAGATCGCTTGACAAAGTCAGCGCATTTCATTCTAGTTAATATGTGCTACTCTTTGGAAAAGGTCACTCAGTTGTATATCAAGGAAGTTATTCGTCTGCATGGTGTACCATCAAGTATCGTGTCAGATCGCGATCCAAGGTTTACATCAAAGTTTTGGCAAGATCTGCATAGAGCTCTGGGTTCAAGACTGAAGTTGAGTTCTGCATACCATCCTTAGACTGATGATCAAACGGAGAGGACTATTCAGTCACTGGAGGACATCTTAAGAGCTTGTGTTTTGGAAGGTCAAGGAAATTGGGAACAAATGTTGCCGCTCGTGGAATTTACTTACAACAATAGTTACCATGCGAGCATTGGTATGGCACCATTTGAAGCTCTGTATGGGAGAAAGTGTCAAACACCATTATGCTAGTTTCAAGTGGGAGAGAGTTCTGTGGTTGGACTAGATTTTGTGCAAGAAACTGTAACACCCCGCAAATTCCTCGTATTAATTTAAAACACTAAAGAAATTTATTTTAGGGAAAAGTGTTTTGAAAGAGTATTTTCTTAAATGATTTTCTTAAAATTCACGTTTTCAAGATAATGGATGATTTTAAAGAAATGATTTCTTGAAATAATTGAAGTTTTTGGAAAAGTCTATATGCTTGATGTTTTATAAAAATATTTGTGATCTATGTATGAGTCCCTTTATGTTGAAAAAGAATTATTTTCTAAACATGAGTGTATGTGTAATACGTGTATGTGTATGAGATATATATATATATATATGTGTGTGTGTCGTGTGAACATGATGCCCAAAAATATTAGTTGTATGTATGTCATGTAAGTGTTAAGCGTGTGCATTATTACATGAGTTCATGCTATGTGTTGCTATGATAAACATGAAAAGAAATTGCATGTGAATGTGTATGTGTGTCCATGTGCATGTGTATGTTCGACCATGAGGGAGTCCAAGAGAACCAAGTGGGACTTATTCTCTTAAGCATTAAGAAATTAGAATTTAAATAGAAATTAAGTAGAAAATGGGTGGTGTGAGTCATGATGCCTAGTGGAGACTTTCTCTACACCTTGTCTCCCTTTTGATGAGACCTCTCCCATGAAACAATTGAGTTAGACCAAATTGCCCATGAACCCATGCCTTAGACCGAGGACAAAAAAGGGAAATTTCACCCCTTGCCTTTGCCCATATAGGCCGCGCGTGTGTGTGTGTGTGTGTGTGAGGTTGGCCTTCTTCATTTCCTTTCTTCCACAAACACACTTAATCTCAAGAGCACCCTCAAACTCTTGAAACATAGAGAGAAAGAGAGTGAGACCGTGAAGAGAGGAGAGGAGAGGAAGAATGAAAACCCAAACATCTTTAATTTCCTTCTCAACCATCTTCTTCTTCAAGGATCAAGAAGAAAACCCCCATCAACCCTAGAAGAAGAGAGGCCGAAGCAAACCTTAAAGGAGGAGAAGAGGAGATTTGAAGATCTAAGTTAGGAGTTTTAATTTAAGGTAGAAAGAGAGTTTTAATTGGATAATTTGATGTTGTAAAGGATTCTCTAATGGACTTTATTTAATTTTTGTGATGCATGTAATCATCCATGAATGATCTTGAGGTCTAAGTGTCTTGCATGTTATTTTTATGCTTTGATCTTGAATGATGATGTTGAAAAGTTTTGATCTCTTACTTGTTGTTTTTCTTCATCACGGTTTTGTTTAAAGTGATGTTTAAAATTCATATATTGTATTGATTTCCTCTTGCATGTTGATTTTGTGACCTTATGATTCTTATTTCTCTTTGCATGTCCTCTTTATATCTTGATCTTGGATTTCTAATAATAACTGAACTCATAAATCACCAATTCAAGAACTAGGTGATTCGGCCATGAGTAGAAGGAGTAGGTCTTGATGCTTTTAATTTGATCTAAGTGATTGCATGTTAATTCCATGTTTAGAAAAATTGATTTGAGGTGTTGAAATGTTTAATTGTGATTTGGTTTTGATAAAACTTTGATTTTTGGTTTTTAACTTTTAAAAGCTTTAGATCTTTGTCGTAATCTTTGAAAAAGTTGGATCTTTGACACATGCATGTTGTTGAAACAAAAAGACTTAATCTTCTTTAAGGTTCATCACGGTTTTGGTCTTTTCCAACTCAAAATGCTTTTTAATCCTTGACTTGTACTATTATATTTGATTTCATGAATTGATCCATAAGATCTATGTGCATGCATGTGAAAGATTTGAACATAAAGCCTTGATCTATGGTGATGTACATTCGATCTAACGTCTAGAGTTAGGTAATCATGCTTTATATACATGAAAGAGGACACATGCATGTTAACTTATTTTGATTTAAGGACCTTGTGTTTTTACATGTTGAAAAAGTGAAACAATATTCTTGTTTTGACCATAATGATATTCGGCCTCCACATGCTAGCTAGATTAGGACTCTTTTTCAATGAAGTGATTTAAAAACAATAAGTATGTTTTGAGAAATTATGCTAAACTAAATTGTTTGAAATTATGCTGTAAATAATTATTTTCTAATCGGTTTTTTATTTTAAAAAAATAAAGGAGATAAATGAACTAAATGATTTTGGAAAAAAGTATTTAAATAAATATATGTGTTAGTATGTGTATTCGGTTGAGAGGAAAAGGAAGATTAAATAATCTTATTTCATGAAAAAGAAAGTAGAATTTAAGTATTTGAAATAAATCAAGTTGATCTATGTGTTTAGATTTGTGACTCCTAACTTGTTTTCCTTCATTCTATTCGGCCATATAGTGTGGATAGGTTTAGGAGATCTAGTTGCATAAAATAAATGTACATAGTGACTTTTGAAAGGCATAAAGTTGTTTAAAGTAAGGAAGATAAATATTAACACGTTTGGTTTATATCTTTGGTTCAACTTGGTTTGTGAATGCATGCATGACTAAATATTTTGTTTTATGAAAATAAATTATTTGTGAGTTATATGATTGCTTTGATGATTGATTGATTGGTTATATATTTCTAATAAAGTGTTGTTGGTTGCTTGTATGTTGAGTTGATATTTGGAAAACAATTGAGTCTATAATTAATCTCGAAATTCAATGGTTTTAAAATAATTTGATTTGATTTGTTTGAGATTTTTGAATCATGTTCATGGCTGTCCAAAGTTGTTTTTAAAGTGTTAACTTTGAATAAAGAAGTTGTTTAAAACGAAAAGTGTTTTTACGATGTTTTCGGAGTTTTATCAAAACGATTTTTGTAAAATAATTCTTTGCTGTCCAGAATTAATTGTAATTGTTTCTTAACTTTGAAAAATGTGTTCAAGTTATTTAAAGTGAAATTTTCAAGTGATATTGGTTTTAAGAAAAACCCGGATCAAAAACGGTGGATTTTTCGGTGTTTTTGAACATGTTTATGGTGCTGTCCAAAACGGACCAGCAACCAAATAAATTGGTTTAAATTATATTACTAAATGTTTTCCAAATGATTTTGAAAGTACTTAAGGTATTAGAAAATATTAGTGTTGTTTGAAAGAAAACAATTGTATTTTAAATCTTCCAACGAGGAATGAGAGGTGTCTAAGTTACCCAAAAAGATTTTCTTAATATAAGTTAATAACGTAAGCGTATTTTATTTAGTACAAGGAATTTGAAGGACGAGGGATTGGGGGCAGCCGGCAGCACAAAGGATTTGAGGCGACGGTACGCATTAAACTGCTGGACCTCAGGTGAGAGAGAAGCTTTCCTAAGACACCGTGGTAGCTAGGTGATATATTAGGACGTTCCGTATCATCTCAAAGATCGGAACTGAGTGGTTCGAAGTTAGTAGTATAAGTGGCAATTGTCTGTGTTGTGTGGCAACTTATATGAAGGTAACAAAGGCCACGATGTTGTTGTGTGATGAGTGTGTGATTGATAGCATGCTTTTATGTTTTTATTTCATTATGTCTGATGATATTTATTGTTGTTAAATTAAATGAGTAATATGCTGATAGCCACATCCTGAATGAGAAATGAAAACGAAATGAATAAGTTGAGAAAGTAATGAAATTGAAAGTAAAGACACAAAGAGAAAGATCTAATGATTGGAAATAAGGTATGTGCTGGAAAGGAAAGAAAGAGTTGAGAATTGGGGAATGAAATTGAGGATAATGATGAGAACGAGCCAGAGCTGGGGAGAGTGATGTGAGTGTGGATATAAGATGTGATTTGAGCGGAGCTGGGCTCCTTTTGTTTTGGTTTTAGTCTGGGACTAGTGTTGAGTTGAGCTTGCTCCTCCATTAGCGCTCAGCAAAGTTGTAATTTTTAAAAAGGTTTTGAAAAGCGGTTTTTGAAAAGGTTTTTGAAAAGAGATCTTCGAAAAGATTTTTGAAAAGAGATTTTTGTGAAGAGTTGTGAAAAGAAATTTTTGAAAAAAGGTTTTTGAAAAGAAGCTTTTAAGAAAGATTATCAAGAATATTTTCAGAAAAGCTTTTGAAATGAAATTTTGTGAAAAGTTTGAAAGAAGATTTTTAGAAACCTTGATGAAAGAGATTTTTAAGAAAATTGTTGAAAGGAGATTTTGAGAAGATGTAAAACTAGATTTTTGAGAAAATTTACAAGAGGGAACCTTATGAAATAGTTTATGAAATAATACTTTGTGAAAGTTTATGAAAGGGGTGTTTTGAGATAGTTTTTGAAAAGAGTGTTCTGAGAAAAGATTTTGAAATGAGATGATTGCGAGAAATGGAGAATGTTAAGAAAAGTTTGAGAAATGAGATTTGAGATTGTGATGTGATCTCAGCTCTGTGCTATGTGAGAAATGATGAGAGAAGGATTGTGCCAAGTTAGTGGTCGGGACTCGTTGAAGGGTTGCACGAAGGATGGGCCGACCTTAGGATAATTAAAAAGATAAAAGACTTAAAAGACACACGCGGTGAGGTATGAGAGTGCGAAGTAGTGGAGAGGAAGATACCATAAGTATCTGCGGATACTTAGGAGGAGATTACATTAGGGGAGGACGATGACGGTGAAACATCAAGAAGTCTAGAGTATGTTTCTAGGCAGAACAAACTCCACATGTGGCGTACTAACGTGGTTGGGACTGGGTCTAATGCCGTGGTAAGTTCTGCGGGCCCACTAGAAACATACTGTCGCCCCCTAGATTGCAAATCTAGAACAGTGAGAGGGACTGGAGTGGGGCATCTTGATTGCCACTGTGAGACAGTGTGCCATGAATATTAATGAATTGATATTATTGATTGAGGCTGAGTCTTCCTGGTCTGGGACCATTTGATGTGTGACAGCTGTCGTGCCCTCACGGTAAAGGTCCTGTACTCCTGTTTGCTTCCGACTAGGTTGGGTGGATGACCGAGGAGATGTAGACGTGAGTGATAACCGAGAATAGAATGAATTTCCGACGATATCTGATGATTCCCAAAGTGAAGGAATGTTATGAATTGATAAGATCGGAAAAGGAAAGTTCTGAGTTGAGAAAGAAAGAATACTTAAAAGAAGTGAAATTAAATTTAGAAAGAAATTGAAGGATTATAATAATAATAAGGATAATAAGAGTAATAATATTGATATTGAAATTATGCTTGATTGTTGTGTGGTTGTATGCTGTATGGTATGTTTGTATGGTCCTTCTATCTTGCTTATCGTAATTCCACACCGTCGACGATGCGTCGTTCGGATCGCTTACTCTCTCCTGTTCGTTGGCATATCGGTGCTGCTGATATCTCAATGGACAGACGGAACATTACGTGGAGATCATCACTCTAAATGAATTGGAGCTGGAGCTTAACGTCAACAAGAAAGTAATGACAGAAGTGACTTCACTTTCGAGGATGAAGAAAGGGCGCAAGAGGAAAAGGGAAGCTTCATTCGGTTGTCTTCATCAAAGTAACGCAGCGGAAGCGATAGTAGTAAATTTAGTTTAAGTTATGAGTTGTGTTTTGAGTCAAGGATTACCAAGCAATGTGCCACTTATGTAATACAGCTAAATTTAAATCCTGTGCTGTAAAGCGCTTTACCTTGGAAGGGAGGCCCATGTAAACGTTTGAAATCTGTTATAAGTGTTAATGTTCTTGAAACTAAATTATTTTATGAAGAGAAAAAGTTTTATGAAAGGGACTGTTTTAGTAACAACTCGATTTTCAACAAAGGACTTTTAAATACACTAATGACTTTTCAACAAGGGGTTACCAAAAAAAAATGGCCTCATTTTTGCAACTTTAATAAGTAAAAGTTAATTATTTTTGGTTGATGAAAATCGGGCTGTTACAGAATGGTATCAGAGCTTATGGTAATCCTTAGTGGCCTTAAGCATGGGCTTACATGCTTTGCTTGTGTATGACTCTGTGTGTTTGTTAGTATCAGGGTAGGAGTAGCTTTCTTTTCGTAGGACATGAGACTAGTTGGTGGCTTAGTGTCGACTGTGATCAGTTTAAGGAGCCTTTTGGTTCTATAGCTTGAAGGAGTAGACCCTGGATAGATTCTGAGCTTAAGACCCAGTACCCCTGATGTTTCATTAAGTAATTGTTAGACTTAGGATTGTTAACCTTAGTGTACCTTTTTGTACAAGTATAGTTAGTACCCTTGAAAATTTAGTGTATCCTACCTGGAATCCCATGCTTGTTGAATTGCTTCAACAAAGCAGTTTTTGTTTTTAAGATTCGAACCCATTCTTCACGAACCCCTATCAACCCATAGCCTTATCGATTCTATTTAAAGACTCATTAGTCTCAATTGCGGAATTAGAAGTGCCATAGTTACTCAGATAATTTAGGCTTGAACGATGAAGGAAGGAAAAATGGTTTGAGTTAAGTGAGGATATAAGGTCATAACAGGTTAGCTATAATTTTTATCCAAGTTGGGGAGTCACAAGGGAGGAAGGAGGTGTATGATACCCGTTATCAAGGGAAATTCTGAGGAGAGACTGAGGATTAGAATGGCCATACTCCATAATTAAAGGTCTAGATGGTGAAATTGATAGGCTTGATTGGTGTTTGGGATGGATCTAAGGAGAGGAGTAAGGATGTTTGAGGGGTAAGTAAACCCACGTCGTAGTAGAATTCCCTTAAGTTAGAAAAATGATAGACGAAAACATTAGAGTTAGAAAGAGAGCGGAAGAAAGGAGTGATTATTGTGAGTTAGTAAGAACCTAAGTTGTAAAAAAATAGTGAATGATTAAGGATTTTTAGGTGAACCCTATACTTTTTGGAGATGTTTGAAATTTGTTTGTTTGATTTTCCCCTAAGTCCGTACCTATGGTTGGACTTTCTGTGATGACGATCAGTTAAGGGAGCGACATCTTCTTCGGTTAGTCCGTTGGACTTAACCCGGTTCGGCACGCAATTGATGATACGAGTGGAACATCTTCGTCTGAAAGCGATAAACAGGGAGCACGGCGGAGTGAATTAGACCAACAAAAGAGAGTACGACCACGAAGCGGAAGGAGAACGTTCTTGTGGGAACCACAATGATGAGAAAATTTTGTGCCCTGCTGCCCCATCTACAACGCATTTCTCGGGGACGAGAAATCCTTAAGTTGGGGAGAATGTAACACCCCGCAAATTCCTCGTATTAATTTAAAACACTAAAGAAATTTATTTTAGGGAAAAGTGTTTTGAAAGAGTATTTTCTTAAATGATTTTCTTAAAATTCACGTTTTCAAGATAATTGATGATTTTAAAGAAATGATTTCTTGAAATAATCGAAGTTTTTGGAAAAGTCTGTATGCTTGATGTTTTATAAAAATATTTATGATCTTGGTATGAGTCCCTTTATGTTGAAAAAGAATTATTTTCTAAACATGAGTGTATGTGTAATACGTGTATGTGTATGAGATATATATATGTGTGTGTCGTGTGAACATGATGCCCAAAAGTATTAGTTGTATGTATGTCATGTAAGTGTTAAGCGTGTGCATTATTACATGAGTTCATGCTATGTGTTGCTATGATAAACATGAAAAGAAATTGCATGTGAATGTGTATGTGTGTCCATGTGCATGTGTATGTTCGGCCATGAGGGAGTCCAAGAGAACCAAGTGGGACTTATTCTCTTAAGCATTAATAAATTAGAATTTAAATAGAAATTAAGTAGAAAATGGGTGGTGTGAGTCATGATGCCTAGTGGGGACTTTCTCTACACCTTGTCTCCCTTTTGATGAGACCTCTCCCATGCAACAATTGAGTTAGACCAAATTGCCCATGAACCCATGCCTTAGACCGAGGACAAAAAAAGGAAATTTCACCCCTTGCCTTTGCCCACATAGGCCGTGTGTGTGTGTGTGTGAGGTTGGCCTTCTTCATTTCCTTTCTTCCACAAACACACTTAATCTCAAGAGCACCCTCAAACTCTTGAGACAGAGAGAAAGAGAGTGAGACCATGAAGAGAGGAGAGGAGAGGAAGAATGAAAACCCAAAATCCTTAAACCCAAACATCTTTAATTTCCTTCTCAACCATCTTCTTCTTCAAGGATCAAGAAGAAAACCCCCATCAATCCTAGAAGAAAAGAGGCCGAAGCAAACCTTAAAGGAGGAGGAGAGGAGATTTGAAGATCTAAGTTAGGAGTTTTAATTTAAGGTAGAAAGAGAGTTTTAATTGGATAATTTGATGTTGTAAAGGATTCTCTAATGGACTTTATTTAATTTTTGTGATGCATGTAATCATCCATGAATGATCTTGAGGTCTAAGTGTCTTGCATGTTATTTCTATGCTTTGATCTTGAATGATGATGTTGAAAAGTTTTGATCTCTTACTTGTTGTTTTTCTTCAACATGGTTTTGTTTAAAGTGATGTTTAAAATTCATATATTGTATTTATTTCCTCTTGCATGTTGATTTTGTGACCTTATGATTCTTATTTCTCTTTGCATGTCCTCTTTATTTCTTTATCTTGGATTTCTAATAATAACTGAACTCATAAATCACCAAATCAAGAACTAGGTGATTCGGCCATGAGTAGAAGGAGTAGGTCTTGATGCTTTTAATTTGATCTAAGTGATTGCATGTTAATTCCATGTTTAGAAAAATTGATTTGAGGTGTTGAAATGTTTAATTGTGATTTGGTTTTGATAAAACTTTGATTTTTGGTTTTTAACTTTTAAAAGCTTTAGATCTTTGTCGTAATCTTTGAAAAAGTTTTTTTAGGTAAATAAAAAAATTTTATTAACCCACACGCACATATACAACCGAGCAACCCCTTAAAACTTATGCCACCTTCTAGGAAGGGTTCATAAGCTTAAGGGAAAGTCCAAAGCAAAAAACAAAAAGCCTAATCAATTTCTCTAATAATTCTATCAACTAAAGTCCTATTTGACCAAGAACGAAAGTCAACAAAATACAAAGAAAATCTAAGAGCAATCTCCCTTCTTAAAATTATAAAAACTTGATCTGGACGCTGACTTTGATGCTTCAATAGGCGCTTGTTACGCTCCAACCAAATGTGATACACAACAGCCACCATAGCCCCGTACACCACCCGTCTCCTGGTGCGATTTTTAAACGCATGGCGCAGCCATCTGCACCAGGAATCAAACCTCACGTGCGCACAAAAAAGGCAACACCAATTACAGACCAATTCCAAAAGCTGGCTGCTCCAAGGACACTCAAAATACAAGTGATCTCTAGACTCCAATGCAGATTGACAAAGCTCACAAATGGGGTTCAAGGACATGAAAGAAGCCATGAGATCCTTGGTTCGAAGCCTGTCTTTCACCACCAACCACATTATAAAACAATGTTTCTGCACTGATGCTGGATTCCACACCAAACGATACAGGGGAAAGCTTTCTTGATCACCAAGCAAAAACTTATAACCCTGTCGAATTGTATATGAGATGCCTTGAACTCCCATCCAAAGGTCATTAATATAACCAGCTCTCAGCTTATCACGAGCCTTCAATATCTGAGTCCAATGCCAACTTGAGTTTGAAGAATTACAAGTCCACAAATCACAGTGCCTTAAATACACAGAACTGATCCACCTCACCCAAAGGGCATCTTTTTTGCTAGCTAAGTCCCAAACTTGTTTCCCAATGGCTGCTAGATTCCATATCTGAATATTTTGGAATCCAAGACCTCCAAAACGCTTCTGCTTGCACACCTGATTCCAAGCAACAGCAGCCCGAGGTCGACCTGCTTGATTCAGTCCCCATAAGAAGTCCCTACACTTCTTATCAATCTCTTTCACAATTTTCTTAGGAATAATGAACACTGTGGCCCAATATACATGAAGAGATAGCAAAACAGAATTCACAAGCTGCATCCTTCCTTGATAAGAGAGGTTTCTTGTGCACCAAGAAATCAATCTCTTAGTGATTCTATCCACCAGAAATTGGCATGAATGACAAGACCATTTTCGAGCAGTGAGAGGCATCCCTAGGTACTTAAAAGGAAAAGCACCCATGGAAAAACTTGAAACATCAACCAAAGCCTGCTTCACCTGATTATCAACTCCAGCCATAAAGATTTGAGACTTCTGAGGATTAGCAAACAGACCTGAGCTCATAGAAAACTGATGAAAAGCCTCAGTTAAAGTCTTAACACTATCAACATCCCCTCTACAAAATAACAAGAGATCATCTGCAAAAACCAAATTGATCAAGCCAGTCTCTCTGCATAAGGGGTGGAAACGAAACCTGGACTGAGAAATAGCAGCCTTCAACTTCCTGGTCAACATATCCATGGCAATTACAAAAATTAAAGGGGACATTGGGTCCCCTTGCCTGATGCCCCTTGAACTTCTAAACAACTCACTTTTATGACCACTAACCAAGATTCTAAAAGAAGCAGAAGTGATGCATTTCATGACCCACCCTATAAATTTCACAGGAAACTTAAGAGCAGCAAGCATATTCTGGATAAAATCCCAGCTAATAACATCATATGCTTTTTTAATGTCAACCTTCATAAAACATCTAGGAGATACATTTTTCCTTCCATATAGTCTCATTAATTCCTGACTAATTAAAACATTATGGACAATACTTCTCCCATTGACAAAAGCAGCTTGATTGTTAGAGATCAGGTCAGGCAATACTCTCTGCAGTCTAGCACACAGTACCTTAGTAATACATTTATAAATTGTATTACATAAAGCAATAGGACTATAATCAGCTACAGAATTTGCACAATCATGCTTTGGTATTAAAACAAGCTCAGTAGCATTAACTTCTCTCAACAGCTTACCAGTTTTGAAAAATTCTTGCACTGCATCAATACAAGCTCTACTGATCACTGGCCAAGAACTTTTGAAAAAACCTGCACCAAAACCATCAGGTCCTGGAGATTTATCTCTGTGCATTGCCATGAAGCTCTGTGTGATCTCCTCTTCAGTAACTGGCCTAATCAAACAAAGCTGCTGGGAAACAGATAAAGTCATGCCCTGATTCACCTCATAATCTGAAAAATTCCATTCAGTGACATTGCCCCTCAATAGATTTTTATAAAACAGAAGAAAAGCTCTTTCAATGTCAGCCTGCTCATTCCAAAAATTGCCAGCCTCATCAATAACTGAAAGAATTTTGTTCCTATACCTCTTAGCTTTGATGACAGCATGAAAATAACTGGAATTCTGATCCCCATCCTTAAGCCAATGCTCCTTAGCCTTCTGTTTCAGAAACAAAATAGCTGCATCTGACACCTTACTAAACTCATGCTGTGCTTCCTTTTCAGCCTTCTGCAAACTCAAATTCTGAGGGTCCTGGGCAAGATCACTTTGAACCTTGAGTAAGCACTCTCTACATGCTATCTCTCTCTTGTCAATGTCATGGAATTTAGTGGAATTGAGAATCCTCAAAGGCTCATGCAACCCCTGAAGCATACACATCAACTTGAACATATTAGTCCCTTGCACTTTACAAATCCAATGTTGTCTAATGATGCTCAGATAGTCAGGATCAATGGTTAACATATTAAAGAATTTAAAGCTCCCCTTCCTTCTGCTAACATTATGATTCCAAGTCACCACAGCAGGAGAATGATCAGAAATGCTCTCATTATGAAAGGTGGTTTCTGTCTCAGGCCAACAATTCATCTATGGAGAATTAATCAAAGCTCTGTCAAGTTTGCTCAAGATACGATCAGCTCCCTCTTGCTTATTATTCCAGGTATATACACACCCCTTATATTTCATATCCAAGAGGTTACATGAGTTAACACAATCCCTAAAAGGACTGATATGTTGCATCTCCACTGCCTGCCCCCCAACTTTATCTTCTGGCTCTAAAATAGAATTAAAATCCCCTATAACCAGCCAAGGGATAACAATACTACTACTTAACTGACAGATTAAGTTCCAAAGATGCTGCCTCTCCTCCAAATCATTGGATCCATAAACAAAAGAGACCTGAAACTCCAAATTTCTATGCTTATGCTTAACCACACAATGCACCAGTTGACTGCTACTATTCACAATAGTAACATCAAACATGTCAAGCTTCCAGGCTACCCATATCCTGCCAAGATAATGATGCTCCAGATTTATGTAAGAGCCCCAACCAGGTACTACACAGTTCCTCACATAATCATAAGAAGATGCTCTTAATTTATTCTCTAAAATAGCAATAATTCCTACACTATACTCATTAATCAACCATTTAACTTCCTTTTGTTTACGAGGGTGGTTGATCCCCCGAATGTTCCAACATGCCAAACTATCCATGATTAGGTTGCAGGCTAGAGCCAACATCCTTATGCTTTCCATGTTTAGTCTGAGCCTTACTCCTTGTTTTAACAGGAGTCCAAGCATCATTATCATCTTCTTGCCGATCATTCCCAGCAGCTTCCATCAAGTCTGCACCAGGCACAATAGAATCAGCATCACCAGATTGAACAATAGCACCAGCCTTATTACCTGCAACCTTTTCACCAGCAGAATTGGCCATAGCATTAGTGTCATGAATCACCACCACCTCCTCATCTACCAAGTCTTTCACCAACTCAGAAGTAGTAGCCTGATTTTCCTCTGGAATAATTCCATTATCCAGACCCCTTTTAAGTCTTAATCTGCTATCCATGTCTTCAACCTCCTCTCTTGTTGGCCTCTTTTTTTCCATCCAAACCTGCTTAGACTTCTTCCTGCAATTTTTACTATCGTGACCATACATACTACATGTCGCACATAGCACAGGCTTCCACTCGTAAACAACTTTCTGAGTCAGCACATTCTCTTTCTCATCCTCAAAGAAGACCTCTTATGGAAGGATAGAAGGATTAACTTCCGCAAGAACACGTGCGAAATTTATCCTATTTCTTTCTTTAGTAACTTGATCAACCATAATAGGTGTGCCTATCAAGCTAGCAATCTTACTCAAGGCCTTATCCCTCCAGAATTTTAAATTCAATCCTGGCAACTGAATCCAAACAGGAACACAGTCTAAGAAACTCCTTGTAATCGGCCTTCCAGTCCAAGGTGCTATAATTAATGGTTTTTTGTCAAAATGGAACACTCCAATGTCCAACACCTTGTCTCTGCCATCCATAGAATTAAATCTAACAATCACTGTGCCATCCTCGTTCATAAGGACCTTATCAATCCCAAATTGTCCCCAAGCCTTCTTAAGAAATCCTTGTAAAACAGCATACGGAGGTCTAGCACCTAATACATAGCACACAACAGACTGCTGCCATTACTTCACTTCATCTACTACATCATCACTGTCAATATTTCCAATAGATATTCCTTCTTTGAGATTTGGTTTGACAAATCTCAGTTTATCACCCGCATTGCGAAGCTTCGATATGTCAAAAGAATCCCACACCGAAACCCTTTTAGGCACACCATCATCAGATGTGATCTGCACTGGCTGTGAATTATTTGTATCAACTGGTGCTGACTGGGAAGCCACAACATTCTCCTTTTCCATTGCCTGAGAAGACATCATATCACCATCATTCTCCTTACTTGCTTTCCCTTTGACTCTATCACGTATTAATTCCAAGCCATGCATCAGCGAGTCGATTTGCTTGGGAGTCAAGGCATCAATCGTTTCTAAATCTTCATCATCAAGCTGAGTTAAATCAAAAGCATGCGAATGTTTCTCCAAGGTAGACGAACAAGAAGTTTTAGATGGAAGAGACGAGGGAGACTTGGGAGGCCTCCCCCTCTTTTTGGCCATTACGGCAGCGCCGACAAGAACAGCCGCGAGAAAGAGGGGAAACCCTAAGAGAGAAACCCTAGTCTCAGTGAAAGAATTAATTGAAAAAAAAAGTTGGATCTTTGACACATGCATGTTGTTGAAACAAAAAGACTTGATCTTCTTTAAGGTTCATCACGGTTTTGGTCTTTTCCAACTCAAAATGATTTTTAATCCTTGACTTGTACTATTATATTTGATTTCATGAATTGATCCATAAGATTTATGTGCATGCATGTGAAAGATTTGAACATAAAGCCTTGATCTATGGTGATGTGCATTCGGTCTAAAGTCTAGAGTTAGGAAATCATGCTTTATATACATGAAAGAGGACACATGCATGTTAACTTATTTTGATTTAAGGACCTTGTGTTTTTACATGTTGAAAAAGTGAAACAAAAATCTTGTTTTGACGATAATGATATTCGGCCTCCACATGCTAGCTAGATTAGGACTCTTTTTCAATGAAGTGATTTAAAAACAATAAGTATGTTTTGAGAAATTATGCTAAACTAAATTGTTTGAAATTATGTTGTAAATAATTATTTTCTAATCGGTTTTTGATTTAAAAAAAATAAAGGAGATAAATGAACTAAATGATTTTGGAAAAAAGTATTTAAATAAATATATGTGTTAGTATGTGTATTCGGTTGAGAGGAAAAGGAAGATTAAATAATCTTATTTCATGAAATAGAAAGTAGAATTTAAGTATTTGAAATAAATCAAGTTGATCTATGTGTTTAGATTTGTGACTCCTAACTTGTTTTCCTTCATTCTATTCGGCCATATAGTGTGGATAGGTTTAGGAGATCTAGTTGCATAAAATAAATGTACATAGTGACTTTTGAAAGGCATAAAGTTGTTTAAAGTAAGGAAGATAAATATTAACACGTTTGGTTTATATCTTTGGTTCAACTTGGTTTGTGAATGCATGCATGAATAAATATTTTGTTTTATGAAAATAAATTATTTGTGAGTTATATGATTGCTTTGATGATTGATTGAATTGGTTATATATTTCTAATAAAGTGTTGTTGGTTGCTTGTATGTTGAGTTGATATTTGGAAAACAATTGAGTCTATAATTAATCTCGAAATTCATTGGTTTTAAAATAATTTGATTTGATTTATTTGAGATTTTTTAATTATGTTCATCGCTGTCCAAAGTTGTTTTTAAAGTGTTAACTTTGAATAAAGAAGTTGTTTAAAACGAAAAGTGTTTTTACGATGTTTGCGGAGTTTTATCAAAACGATTTTTGTAAAATAATTCTTTGCTGTCCAGAATAATTATAATTGTTTCTTAACTTTGAAAAATGTGTTCAAGTGATTTAAAGTGAAATTTTCAAGTAATATTGGATTTAAGAAAAACCCTGATAAAAAACGGTGGATTTTTCGGTGTTTTTGAACATGTTTATGGTGCTGTCCAAAACGGACCAGCAACCAAATAAATTGGTTTAAATTATATTACTAAATGTTTTCCAAATGATTTTGAAAGTACTTAAGGTATTAGAAAATATTAGAGTTGTTTGAAAGAAAACAATTGTATTTTAAATCTTCCAACGAGGAATGAGAGGTGTCTAAGTTACCCAAAAATATTTTCTTAATATAAGTTAATAACGTAAGCGTATTTTATTTAGTACGAGGAATTTGAAGGACGAGGGATTGGGGGCAGCCGGCAGCACAAAGGATTCGAGGCGACGGTACGCATTAAATTGTTGGACCTCAGGTGAGAGAGAAGCTTTCCTAAGACACCGTGGTAGCTAGGTGATATATTAGGACGTTCCGTATCATCTCAAAGATCGGAACTGAGTGGTTCGGAGTTAGTAGTATAAGTGGCAATTGTCTGTGTTGTGTGGCCACTTATATGAAGGTAACAAAGGCCACAATGTTGTTGTGTGATGAGTGTGTGATTGATAGCATGCTTTTATGTTTTTATTTCATTATGTCTGATGATATTTATTGTTGTTAAATTAAATGAGTAATATGCTGATAGCCACATCCTGAATGAGAAATGAAAACGAAAGGAATAAGTTGAGAAAGTAATGAAATTGAAAGTAAAGACACAAAGAGAAAGATCTAATTATTGGAAATAAGGTATGTGCTGGAAAGGAAAGAAAGAGTTGAGAATTGGGGAATGAAATTGAGGATAATGATGAGAATGAGCCAGAGCTGGGGAGAGTGATGTGAGTGTGGATATGAGATGTGATTTGAGCGGAGCTGGGCTCCTTTTGTTTTGGTTTTAGTCTGGGACTAGTGTTGAGTTGAGCTTGCTCCTCCATTAGCGCTCAGCAAATTTGTAATTTTTAAAAAGGTTTTGAAAAGCGGTTTTTGAAAAGGTTATTGAAAAGATATCTTCGAAAAGATTTTTGAAAAGAGATTTTTGTGAAGAGTTGTGAAAAGAAATTTTTGAAAAAAGGTTTTTGAAAAGAAGCTTTTGAGAAAGATTATCAAGAATATTTTCAGAAAAACTTTTGAAATGAAATTTTGTGAAAAGTTTGAAAGAAGATTTTTAGAAACCTTGATGAAAGAGAGATTTTTAAGAAAATTGTTGAAAGGGGATTTTGAGAAGATGTAAAACTAGATTTTTGAGAAAATTTACAAGAGGAAACCTTATGAAATAGTTTATGAAATAATACTTTGTGAAAGTTTATGAAAGGGGTGTTTTGAGATAGTTTTTGAAAAGAGTGTTCTGAGAAAAGATTTTGAAATGAGATGATTGCGAGAAATGGAGAATGTTGAGAAAAGTTTGAGAAATGAGATTTGAGATTGTGATGTGATCCCAACTCTGTGCTATGTGAGAAATGATGAGAGAAGGATTGTGCCAAGTTAGTGGTCGGGACTCGTTGAAGGGTTGCACGAAGGATGGGCCGACCTTAGGATAATTAAAAAGATAAAAGACTTAAAAGACACACACGGTGAGGTATGAGAGTGCGAAGTAGTGGAGAGGAAGATACCATAAGTATCTGCGGATACTTAGGAGGAGATTGCATTAGGGGAGGACGATGACGGTGAAACGTCAAGAAGTCTAGAGTATGTTTCTAGGCAGAATAAACTCCACATGTGGCGTACTAACGTGGTAGGGACTGGGTCTAATGTCGTGGTAAGTTCTGCGGGCCCACTAGAAACATACTGTCGCCCCCTAGATTGCAAATCTAGAACAGTGAGAGGGACTCGAGTGGGGCATCTTGATTGCCACTGTGAGACAGTGTGCCATGAATATTCATGAATTGATATTATTGATTGAGGCTGAGTCCTCCTGGTCTGGGACCATTTGATGTGTGACAGCTGTCGTGCCCGCACGGTAAAGGTCCTGTACTCCTGTTTGCTTCCGACTAGGTTGGGTGGATGACCGAGGAGATGTAGACGTGAGTGATAACCGAGAACGGAATGAATTTCCGACGATATCTGATGATTCCCAAAGTGAAGGAATGCTATGAATTGATATGATCGGAAAAGGAAAGTTCTGAGTTGAGAAAGAAAGAATACTTAAAAGAAGTGAAATTAAATTTAGAAAGAAATTGAAGGATAATAATAATAATAAGGATAATAAGACTATTAATATTGATATTGAAATTATGCTTGACTGTTGTGTGGTTGTATGCTGTATGGTATGTTTGTATGGTCCTTCTATCTTGCCTATCGTAATTCCACACCGTCGACGATGCGTCGTTCGGATCGCTTACTCTCTCCTGTTCGTTGGCATATCAGTGCTGCTGATATCTCAACGGACAGACGGAACATTACGTGGAGATCATCACTCTAAATGAATTGGAGCTGGAGCTTAACGTCAACAAGAAAGTAATGACAGAAGTGACTTCACTTTCGAGGATGAAGAAAGGGCGCAAGAGGAAAAGGGAAGCTTCATTCGGTTGTCTTCATCAAAGTAACGCAGCGGAAGCGATAATAGTAAATTTAGTTTAAGTTATGAGTTGTGTTTTGAGTCAAGGATTACCAAGCAATGTGCCACTTATGTAATACAGCTAAATTTAAATCCTGTGCTGTAAAGCGCTTTACCTTGGAAGGGAGGCCCATGTAAACGTTTGAAATCTGTTATAAGTTTTAATGTTCTTGAAACTAAATTATTTTATGAAGAGAAAAAGTTTTATGAAAGGGACTGTTTTAGTAACAACTCGATTTTCAACAAAGGACTTTTAAATACACTAATGACTTTTCAACAAGGGGTTACAAAAAAATGGTCTCATTTTGGCAACTTTAATAAGTAAAAGTTAATTATTTTTGGTTGATGAAAATCGGGCTGTTACAGAATGGTATCAGAGCTTATGGTAATCCTTAGTGGCCTTAAGCATGGGCTTACATGCTTTGCTTGTGTATGACTCTGTGTGTTTGTTAGTATCAGGGTAGGAGTAGCTTTCTTTTCGTAGGACATGAGACTAGTTGGTGGCTTAGTGTCGACTGTGATCAGTTTAAGGAGCCTTTTGGTTCTATAGGTTGAAGGAGTAGACCCTGGATAGATTTCTAGATTAAGACCCAGTACCCCTGATGTTTCATTAAGTAATTGTTAGACTTAGGATTGTTAACCTTAGTGTACCTTTTTGTACAAGTATAGTTGGTACACTTGAAAATTTAGTGTATCCTACCTGGAATCCCGTGCTTGTTGAATTGCTTCAACAAAGCAGTTTTTGTTTTTAAGATTCGAACCCATTCTTCACGAACCCCTATCAACCCGTAGCCTTATCGATTCTATTTAAAGACTCATTAGTCTCAATTGCGGAATTAGAAGTGCCATAGTTACTCAGATAATTTAGGCTTGAACGATGAAGGAAGGAAAAATGGTTTGAGTTAAGTGAGGATATAAGGTCATAACAGGTTAGCTATAATTTTTATCCAAGTTGGGGAGTCACAAGGGAGGAAGGAGGTGTATGATACCCGTTATCAAGGGAAATTCTGAGGAGAGACTGAGGATTAGAATGGCCATACTCCATAATTAAAGGTCTAGATGGTGAAATTGATAGGCTTGATTGGTGTTTGGGATGGATCTAAGGAGAGGAGTAAGGATGTTTGAGGGGTAAGTAAACCCACGTCGTAGTAGAATTCCCTTAAGTTAGAAAAATGATAGACGAAAACATTAGAGTTAGAAAGAGAGCGGAAGAAAGGAGTGATTATTGTGAGTTAGTAAGAACCTAAGTTGTAAAAAAATAGTGAATGATTAAGGATTTTTAGGTGAACCCTATACTTTTTGGAGATGTTTGAAATTTGTTTGTTTGATTTTCCCCTAAGTCCGTACCTATGGTTGGACTTTCTGTGATGACGATCAGTTAAGGGAGCGACATCTTCTTCGGTTAGTCCGTTGGACTTAACCCGGTTCGGCACGCAATTGATGATACGAGTGGAACATCTTCGTCTGAAAGCGATAAACAGGGAGCACGGCGGAGTGAATTAGACCAACAAAAGAGAGTACGACCACGAAGCGGAAGGAGAACGTTCTTGTGGGAACCACAATGATGAGCAAATTTTGTGCCCTGCTGCCCCATCTACAACGCATTTCTCGGGGACGAGAAATCCTTAAGTTGGGGAGAATGTAACACCCCGCAAATTCCTCGTATTAATTTAAAACACTAAAGAAATTTATTTTAGGGAAAAGTGTTTTGAAAGAGTATTTTCTTAAATGATTTTCTTAAAATTCACGTTTTCAAGATAATTGATGATTTTAAAGAAATGATTTCTTGAAATAATCGAAGTTTTTGGAAAAGTCTGTATGCTTGATGTTTTATAAAAATATTTATGATCTTGGTATGAGTCCCTTTATGTTGAAAAAGAATTATTTTCTAAACATGAGTGTATGTGTAATACGTGTATGTGTATGAGATATATATATGTGTGTGTCGTGTGAACATGATGCCCAAAAGTATTAGTTGTATGTATGTCATGTAAGTGTTAAGCGTGTGCATTATTACATGAGTTCATGCTATGTGTTGCTATGATAAACATGAAAAGAAATTGCATGTGAATGTGTATGTGTGTCCATGTGCATGTGTATGTTCGGCCATGAGGGAGTCCAAGAGAACCAAGTGGGACTTATTCTCTTAAGCATTAAGAAATTAGAATTTAAATAGAAATTAAGTAGAAAATGGGTGGTGTGAGTCATGATGCCTAGTGGGGACTTTCTCTACACCTTGTCTCCCTTTTGATGAGACCTCTCCCATGCAACAATTGAGTTAGACCAAATTGCCCATGAACCCATGCCTTAGACCGAGGACAAAAAAGGGAAATTTCACCCCTTGCCTTTGCCCACATAGGCCGCGCGTGTGTGTGTGTGTGAGGTTGGCCTTCTTCATTTCCTTTCTTCCACAAACACACTTAATCTCAAGAGCACCCTCAAACTCTTGAGACATAGAGAGAAAGAGAGTGAGACCGTGAAGAGAGGAGAGGAGAGGAAGAATGAAAACCCAAAATCCTTAAACCCAAACATCTTTAATTTCCTTCTCAACCATCTTCTTCTTCAAGGATCAAGAAGAAAACCCCCATCAACCCTAGAAGAAGAGAGGACGAAGCAAACCTTAAAGGAGGAGGAGAGGAGATTTGAAGATCTATGTTAGCAGTTTTAATTTAAGGTAGAAAGAGAGTTTTAATTGGATAATTTGATGTTGTAAAGGATTCTCTAATGGACTTTATTTAATTTTTGTGATGCATGTAATCATCCATGAATGATCTTGAGGTCTAAGTGTCTTGCATGTTATTTCTATGCTTTGATCTTGAATGATGATGTTGAAAAGTTTTGATCTCTTACTTGTTGTTTTTCATCATCACGGTTTTGTTTAAAGTGATGTTTAAAATTCATATATTGTATTGATTTCCTATTGCATGTTGATTTTGTGACCTTATGATTCTTATTTCTCTTTGCATGTCCTCTTTATATCTTGATCTTGGATTTCTAATAATAACTGAACTCATAAATCACCAAATCAAGAACTAGGTGATTCGGCCATGAGTAGAAGGAGTAGGTCTTGATGATTTTAATTTGATCTAAGTGATTGCATGTTAATTCCATGTTTAGAAAAATTGATTTGAGGTGTTGAAATGTTTAATTGTGATTTGGTTTTGATAAAACTTTGATTTTTGGTTTTTAACTTTTAAAAGCTTTAGATCTTTGTCGTAATCTTTGAAAAAGTTGGATCTTTGACACATGCATGTTGTTGAAACAAAAAGACTTGATCTTCTTTAAGGTTCATCACGGTTTTGGTCTTTTCCAACTCAAAATGATTTTTAATCCTTGACTTGTACTATTATATTTGATTTCATGAATTGATCCATAAGATCTATGTGCATGCATGTGAAAGATTTGAACATAAAGCCTTGATCTATGGTGATGTGCATTCGGTCTAAAGTCTAGAGTTAGGAAATCATGCTTTATATACATGAAAGAGGACACATGCATGTTAACTTATTTTGATTTAAGGACCTTGTGTTTTTACATGTTGAAAAAGTGAAACAAAAATCTTGTTTTGACCATAATGATATTCGGCCTCCACATGCTAGCTAGATTAGGACTCTTTTTCAATGAAGTGATTTAAAAACAATAAGTATGTTTTGAGAAATTATGCTAAACTAAATTGTTTGAAATTATGCTGTAAATAATTATTTTCTAATCGGTTTTTGATTTAAAAAAAATAAAGGAGATAAATGAACTAAATGATTTTCGAAAAAAGTATTTAAATAAATATATGTGTTAGTATGTGTATACGGTTTAGAGGAAAAGGAAGATTAAATAATCTTATTTCATGGAAAAGAAAGTAGAATTTAAGTATTTGAAATAAATCAAGTTGATCTATGTGTTTAGATTTGTGACTCCTAACTTGTTTTCCTTCATTCTATTCGGCCATATAGTGTGGATAGGTTTAGGAGATCTAGTTGCATAAAATAAATGTACATAGTGACTTTTGAAAGGCATAAAGTTGTTTAAAGTAAGGAAGATAAATATTAACACGTTTGGTTTATATCTTTGGTTCAACTTGGTTTGTGAATGCATGCATGACTAAATATTTTGTTTTATGAAAATAAATCATTTGTGAGTTATATGATTGCTTTGATGATTGATTGAATTGGTTATATATTTCTAATAAAGTGTTGTTGGTTGCTTGTATGTTGAGTTGATATTTGGAAAACAATTGAGTCTATAATTAATCTCGAAATTCATTGGTTTTAAAATAATTTGATTTGATTTGTTTGAGATTTTTGAATTTTGTTCATGCCTGTCCAAAGTATTTTTTAAAGTGTTAACTTTGAATAAAGAAGTTGTTTAAAACGAAAAGTGTTTTTACGATGTTTTCGGAGTTTTATCAAAACGATTTTTGTAAAATAATTCTTTGCTGTCCAGAATTAATTATAATTGTTTCTTTACTTTGAAAAATGTGTTCAAGTGATTTAAAGTGAAATTTTCAAGTGATATTGGATTTAAGAAAAACCCGGATCAAAAACGGTGGATTTTTCGGTGTTTTCGAACATGTTTATGGTGCTGTCCAAAACAGACCAGCAACCAAATAAATTGGTTTAAATTATATTACTAAATGTTTTCCAAATGATTTTGAAAGTACTTAAGGTATTAGAAAATATTAGAGTTGTTTGAAAAAAAACAATTGTATTTTAAATCTTCCAACGAGGAATGAGAGGTGTCTAAGTTACCCAAAAAGATTTTCTTAATATAAGTTAATAACGTAAGCATATTTTATTTAGTACGAGGAATTTGAAGGACGAGGGATTGGGGGCAGCCGGCAGCACAAAGGATTCGAGGCGACGGTACGCATTAAATTGCTGGACCTCAGGTGAGAGAGAAGCTTTCCTAAGACACCGTGGTAGCTAGGTGATATATTAGGACGTTCCGTATCATCTCAAAGATCGGAACTGAGTGGTTCGGAGTTAGTAGTATAAGTGGCAATTGTCTATGTTGTGTGGCCACTTATATGAAGGTAACAAAGGCCACAATGTTGTTGTGTGATGAGTGTGTGATTGATAGCATGCTTTTATGTTTTTATTTCATTATGTCTGATGATATTTATTGTTGTTAAATTAAATGAGTAATATGCTGATAGCCACATCCTGAATGAGAAATGAAAACGAAAGGAATAAGTTGAGAAAGTAATGAAATTGAAAGTAAAGACACAATGAGAAAGATCTAATGATTGGAAATAAGGTATGTGCTGGAAAGGAAAGAAAGAGTTGAGAATTGGGGAATGAAATTGAGGATAATGATGAGAACGAGCCAGAGCTGGGGAGAGTGATGTGAGTGTGGATATGAGATGTGATTTGAGCGGAGCTGGGCTCCTTTTGTTTTGGTTTTAGTCTGGGACTAGTGTTGAGTTGAGCTTGCTCCTCCATTAGCGCTCATCAAAGTTGTAATTTTTAAAAAGGTTTTGAAATGCGGTTTTTGAAAAGGTTTTTGAAAAGAGATCTTCGAAAAGATTTTTGAAAAGAGATTTTTGTAAAGAGTTGTGAAAAGAAATTTTTGAAAAAAGGTTTTTGAAAAGAAGCTTTTGAGAAAGATTATCAAGAATATTTTCAAAAAAGCTTTTGAAATGAAATTTTGTGAAAAGTTTGAAAGAAGATTTTTAGAAACCTTGATGAAAGAGATTTTTAAGAAAATTGTTGAAAGGAGATTTTGAGAAGATGTAAAACTAGATTTTTGAGAAAATTTACAAGAGGGAACCTTATGAAATAGTTTATGAAATAATACTTTGTGAAAGTTTATGAAAGGGGTGTTTTGAGATAGTTTTTGAAAAGAGTGTTCTGAGAAAAGATTTTGAAATGAGATGATTGCGAGAAATGGAGAATGTTGAGAAAAGTTTGAGAAATGAGATTTGAGATTGTGATGTGATCCCAGCTCTGTGCTATGTGAGAAATGATGAGAGAAGGATTGTGCCAAGTTAGTGGTGGGGACTCGTTGAAGGGTTGCACGAAGGATGGGCCGACCTTAGGATAATTAAAAAGATAAAAGACTTAAAAGACACACGCGGTGAGGTATGAGAGTGCGAAGTAGTGGAGAGGAAGATACCATAAGTATCTGTGGATACTTAGGAGGAGATTGCATTAGGGGAGGACGATGACGGTGAAACGTCAAGAAGTCTAGAGTATGTTTCTAGGCAGAACAAACTCCACATGTGGCGTACTAACGTGGTAGGGACTGGGTCTAATGTCGTGGTAAGTTCTGCGGGCCCACTAGAAACATACTGTCACCCCCTAGATTGCAAATCTAGAACAGTGAGAGGGACTGGAGTGGGGCATCTTGATTGCCACTGTGAGACAGTGTGCCATGAATATTTATGAATTGATATTATTGATTGAGGCTGAGTCCTCTTGGTCTAGGACCATTTGATGTGTGACAGCTGTCGTGCCCGCACGGTAAAGGTCCTGTACTCCTGTTTGCTTCCGACTAGGTTGGGTGGATGACCGAGGAGATGTAGACGTGAGTGATAACCGAGAACGGAATGAATTTCCGACGATATCTGATGATTCCCAAAGTGAAGGAATGCTATGAATTGATAAGATCGGAAAAGGAAAGTTCTGAGTTGAGAAAGAAAGAATACTTAAAAGAAGTGAAATTAAATTTAGAAAGAAATTGAAGGATAATAATAATAATAATAAGGATGATAAGACTAATAATATTGATATTGAAATTATGCTTGATTGTTGTGTGGTTGTATGTTGTATGGTATGTTTGTATGGTCCTTCTACCTTGCCTATCGTAATTCCACACCGTCGACGATGCGTCGTTCGGATCGCTTACTCTCTCCTGTTCGTTGGCATATCGGTGCTGCTGATATCTCAACGGACAGACGGAACATTACGTGGAGATCATCACTCTAAATGAATTGGAGCTGGAGCTTAACGTCAACAAGAAAGTAATGACAGAAGTGACTTCACTTTCGAGGATGAAGAAAGGGCGCAAGAGGAAAAGGGAAGCTTCATTCGGTTGTCTTCATCAAAGTAACGCAGCGGAAGCGATAGTAGTAAATTTAGTTTAAGTTATGAGTTGTGTTTTGAGTCAAGGATTACCAAGCAATGTGCCACTTATGTAATACAACTAAATTTAAATCCTGTGCTGTAAAGAGCTTTACCTTGGAAGGGAGGCCCATGTAAACGTTTGAAATCTGTTATAAGTTTTAATGTTCTTGAAACTAAATTATTTTATGAAGAGAAAAAGTTTTATGAAAGGGACTGTTTTAGTAACAACTCGATTTTCAACAACGGACTTTTAAATACACTAATGACTTTTCAACAAGGGGTTACACAAAAAAAATGGCCTCATTTTTGCAACTTTAATAAGTAAAAGTTAATTATTTTTGGTTGATGAAAATCGGGCTGTTACTGAAACAACTGAGAAGATCAAGATAATACAAGAAAAGATGAAGACAGCTCAGAGTAGGCAGAAAAGCTGTGCTGATAGGAGGAGGAAACCCTTAGAATTTGCTGAAGGTGACCATGTGTTCATTAGAATAGTACCAACCAAAGGTGTTAGTAGAGCCCTGAAAACTAAGAAACTATCACCTAAGTTTATTGGTCCCTACCAGATTCTTAAAATAGTAGGTCCAGTAGCCTATCAATTAGCCCTACCCCCGTCATTAGCAAATCTTCATAACGTATTTCATGTGTCTCAGTTAAAAAGGTATGTCCATGATCCCACCATTTTTCTTAGAATCCAACCTGATGACCTAGAAATCCATGAGAACCTAACCTTTGAAGCCATGCCTATTCGCATCGAAGATTGAAGAGTCAAGCAGCTTAGAGGGAAGGATATTTGTTTGGTCAAAGTTATTTGGATTTGTGGTGATGTGATGGAAGCATCTTGGGAATTAGAGGATAAGATGCATCAGGATTATCCTGAGTTGTTTGTATAAGTTGAATTTCGGGGACGAAATTCCTAGTAAGTGGGGGAGTAGTGTAACACCCCAAAATTTTAATCCCTGATTAATGGAAAGTTAATTATAAAATTTATTATAATTAATTATTTCTATTTTTAATCTTTGATTAAAATCTGTGATTATGTTATCAATGGATGTATGAATTTGTTTTGTAAGTATATTTAGGCATAAAATAAACATTTTTGCATATTAGTCCCTGAGTTGGGACCTAGAGGTAATTATAGGAAAGGTTTTGGAGGGAAAGTAAATAAAATTATTATTTTTCAAAAACTGACCAAAACACTCGAGTATTCCTGAAAAGACTCGAGTGTTCTAGCCAGAGTTGCACGAGTTAGTGAGTTTGGTGAGTCACCACCAACGATTCCGGCCGTGTGACACGAATACTCCTCCCTCAACACCTCAATGGTGTCGTGTTGACCTGCATATAAGCTACAATTGCCTATTTAAGATCTTCATCAACGAATTCGAAGGCTTTGTTGATGAATTGTGAGGTTAGGGTTCTGAATTTGTTTCCTTCGATTCCTCTTCATTCCTGAGTGTTTGATCTCGAGTGATACACGATTACGAAGCTCACATCCAGGGCTTCGTAAAGATACTAAGTTTGTTAGCTGAAAGCAAGTATAGAGTGAGAATCGAATCTGAGAAGGGAAGGAGTTGAAGCTGGTTTCAGTTCCTGGAGCTTACTTGAGCCATCGATTTTGGTAAGCTCTTGAACCTTTGAGACTTAAATTTCATTCCATTCTCTTATGCATGTTGCAGAGAACGATTTCTAATTACTTTCCCCAATTGTTTTGCATGATTTCACAATGAAAATCTCTGGTTTTATGGCCTCACTCAAAACTGTGTTGCTGTCATATGATTCTTGGGGAAACTAGCTTGGAGTTCGTTTTTCTGTCCAATTTCAGTTCTCACACGATTTTGAGGTAAGGGGAAAGCTTTCTATTCACTAGATAGAGTTTAAATTGCATGAATTTAATTAGAGAGCCACCAAGAGGCTCTAAGGGCTTAGATTGAATAGGGAAATTGGTTTGGAGACCAACTTGTGCTCTAACTTTGTTGTGGCAAGTCCCATATGTTGCATGCAAGCTGTACTGAGCTTAAAGTCACAAGTTTATTGAGTATCTTGAAATTTGGTATGTTGAGTTGTGAATTTTCGTGTTTTATGCATAATCTTGTGATTCTATGCTAAACCTGTTATTTGATGTGTTTCAAGTGTTTAAACATGTTCAATATATGTTATATGAACTCTGTTGATCATTGGATTAGATTAGAAATGGTTAGAATTGAAAATGGTATGTTAAAACCAAGTTTCCAGTCTGTTCTGTAAGAAAAGACTCGAGTACTTGGCTTTACTCGAGTATTTTGTGTTAAAATGGTGTGTCTTTTGCTCCAAACACTTGAGTACCAAGCCCAGAACTCGAGTATCAACTGATGTATGGGGATATTTTATGGCAAACCACTCGAGTAATGCCTGAATCATTCGAGTGTTCTGGGTTTGATGAAGAACACTCGAGTATTCATGAATTACTCGAGTATTTTTAAGAATCTGAAACCTAATTTTCCTGAAAGGCAAGAACAACTCGAGTAGCCAAGAACTACTCGAGTAATCTGGAAAGACCGAAGAACACTCGAGTATTCTGAAGAACACTCGAGTAATTTTACCCAGAATATTAAGAATACCATTTTTAATTCTGAATCATTTATGTAATACTTAAATGACAATAATCCAAGTAATTTAAGACTTAAAAGAAATTGATTGATGATATGGTAATTTCTTTTGAATAATGAGACGTTGCTCGGGTGGCACGTTAGGTATTATTAAAAAGAAAAACACCAATCAATTTCTTTAAGTTAAGATAATGCATTCATTTTGGAGTTTGGATGATAGATCGTTTATCATGTTTTGGTAACATGAGGAGGGCCTCTGGGAGTGCCAATTGACGGCTCGCTTGATGACACGTTATGGTTGACGACGTGGTCGGCATAGTGAGATGCTGATAGTATGGTTATACCGTTTGATGACGGGACGTTGCTCGGGTGGCACGTATTCCAAGCTTGTCGTGTACATTCTTGGTGAATGTACGAATGTTGTACACCTAGGAGTACAACGCACTGTTGAGTGCTGGACGAAGTAAAGGATGGACGTCAGAGAGTGACATAGAATGATGGAGATAGGCTTGAGAGCTAAGTTCATACATCATGCCACTCATTTAATCTAAAATTGATAAATGAAACAAGTATGAGCATACTACTTGCATCCAATATTTGCTAAATGCTAAATGTGGTTGTTGATTGTTGTTGCATGTTTATACACTCACATTGTACATATATTTATGCTCTATTGATTATGTGTCTAGAATTGCTTAACCCTATGCCCTTGTAAGTGATGTCACGTTACATCGCTTGCATCGAGATCCGGCCACTTCCTAGTGGCATATGGATCTATGAGGATCACCGCGCGGTGTTCAAGGGAGAGGTAGAGGTTACCTTCTACCACCCGAACCCGCTGATCCGGTTTCGTCCTCGTAGGTTTAGGATTCCCATCATATACACTATGAACGTATTGTAACAACCTATTTTATTTTATCTATTTTGAAAATATGGATTTGAAAATTTCTTTTTATTTAAAATACTTATTATAATTTTTCCGGAAAATCGGACAGAGTCTCCTCTGTTTTTCCGACTTTCCCAAAATTTAGTTTTGACCTGTAACCTGTTCAAAACAGTTTTCAATAACCACCATACAGCCAGATATAATATATAACATATTTAGACTCTTTTGACATCAAATATTAAAATAGAAACTTTTAAACTGTTGCAGGTAAAATTAAATACCCCGGGCCACCAATTTTTCCAAAATACACATTGGGAATACATACATAATCCATAATTATACAAAATACATCGAATACCCAAATGTGGCCTGGTTTGACTCAATTTAATAAACGACTCAAAGTAATATAAAGACTCGATTTCACACTTTCTGTGGGAAATGTGTTCCTGCTCAGCCTCGATATCTGCAAACTCAACCTGTACCTGTGTTGGTTGTAAGGGTGAGAATTGCACGAACTAGTAATGTATAAGACATGCCAAGTCATACACAATTAGCAATTACCAAAATAATGCAAACATATCACGCCCAATCTCCTATCCACTGCAAACACAAACATCTCCAATTATTCGCATTTCCTAATTAATGTCAATTCCTATTCTATTTCCGTTCTCTTAGCGTTTTACCCTCACCTAAACTTAAACTCTCAATTCTTCTTCCTTTTCTCCTTTTTACTCACATTCTTCCTATTTTATCAAGTTAACTAATTCTAATCTCTATCTCTCCTTTCTTCATCTCATTCATCACCTTCTCAACTTTCTTCTTTTTATTTCTTTTCATTTCATTCTTTTTAATTTTTTGGGATCTTTGTGGTTTCACAATTGCGTTCCCCAGTCTTTCAGAGGATACGTCTTACGGATGCGTACGGATCCCCAAAGGCTGCACGACTAACTCAACCACCGCGCACTCTGCCAAGGTGGCTTACGTTTCCTGCACCCGAGAGCATGTCTTACACGGCCAGAATGCCACAAAATCCTTGGCTATGCGAATTTGCCACTGCATTCCCCAGTCTTTCAGAGGATACGACTTACTGATGCGTACGGATCCCCAAAGGTCGCACGACTAACTCAACCCTTGCACACGTTCCAGCCAGCGGCTTATTGCAGGTGTTGCGCACCCGACTTATTGCACCCCACCGTGTGTCTTACAAGATTCAAACCGCATACCAATATTCTCTTTTTCTTTTCTTTTTATTCTTTTTTCATTTTTCTTTTTAATCGACACGCCTTACCAGGCTTGCATCGATGCCGATACGCCTTACCAGGCTCGCACCGGACTTCCATTTTCCTTTTTAATCGATACACCTTACCAGGCTCGCATCGATGCCGATACGCCTTACCAGGCTCGCACCGGACTTTTATTTTCCTTTTTAATCGATACGCCTTACCAGGCTCGCATCGATGCCGATACGCCTTACCAGGCTCGCACCGGACTTTTATTTTCTTTACTTCCTTTTATTTTCCTTTTTTTTCTTCTACTTTGATTTTCCTCTTTTTTTTTCTACTACAACTAATCTATTTCCTTATAATTAACTCACAATCATTTCTAATAACACTTCCTATTTTCCCCATTTTATTTCCCTTACATTTTCATCTGTGTTACCATCAAATTCAAAGCTCACTCCTCCGATCACTCCTTTCCGTTTTCAATCAATCTCTAAATACAACATACATACACCATTCAATATATTTAATAATTACATTATAATACAAGTCATTATCCAATTAATTCACATAATTCAGCACATACATATCATTCTTATATTTTCAACAATTACACCTAATTCATGGCCTCAATTAGCATTTAGCAGTTCACAACACAATTATCAGGATATATATATCAATTAATCACTTAACACAATAAATCATCAATTCATATTATAATTCATAAATATCAATTCCTAATATCAACTACACAAACCAATTAATCTCAACACGCACACACATACTAGTTACACAACCACCGT
The DNA here is from genome assembly GCA_037953625.1 of Crotalaria pallida. Lineage (NCBI taxonomy): Eukaryota > Viridiplantae > Streptophyta > Magnoliopsida > Fabales > Fabaceae > Crotalaria > Crotalaria pallida. The sequence continues at coordinate 25,521,955 of CM075654.1, forward strand.
GCGGCAATAAACCCCTTACCTGAGAAATGAATGAGAGAGATTAAACCTTAAGAGGAATTAAAACTCTAAAGCAGGAGGTATGTCAATTGGACCCAATATCCGCAATAATCACCGAGGGAGGCACCGGAGTCCGTCGATCCCCAAATTAGAGTAAGCCTAATGAGCTCCACTTCCTTCCTTGAGGGGGTCGAACATCAAGAGGAGAGGGAACCCCTAATCACACCACCTTCAATGGTGGAGACCCAAGTGGAAGTGATGGAATTGGCTTGAAATGATGATGGTGTCAATTGAGAGAGGGGAAAGAGAGCTTGATGATCATGGAGGAAGGTATTGAAGTTGAGAGCTTGGGGAAAGATGAATCAATGGAGATTTGGGGTGGAACTTTGGTGCCCTAGCTTCAAAAGGAAGAAGAAGATGAGGGAAGGAGGGATTGGTGCTTGATGATCAACCATGGAGCTTTGAAGCTTCATTAATGGAGGTTGGAAGGGAAGGGATGGAGTCCTTGCTCCATGGAAGAGGGAGGAGTTGAGGGAGAGAGGTGAGGGTTCGAGTATGGGGGAGGGAGGAAGTGTTTGGGGGTGTTTAATGGGGTTTTGGGGTGGGAAATGACGAAAATGCCCTTAAAATCGCGTGTTCAGTGTTGCAGATCGCAGTATTTTCGCTTAAGCGAAGCATTTTCGCTTAAGCGAAGCCCTTACAGTGATGCCATGGAACCTATTTCGCTTAAGCAAAATCTACTCGCATAAGCGAGCTCTTTAGGTGTTGAAACTGTGACATTTTCGCTTAAGCGAAATCATCAGGTACTGCTACTTCATTTTTCTATTTTTCAGCTATTTTCTCCAAACTTCAAACAGCCATAACATTTTCGTTCACCGTCAGATCTTGCTCAAATTTGACGAGCAACTTCTTAAAAATCATATCTTCATATCCAACGGTGGAAATTTTGTTTTGAGTCCTAAATATTTTATTTTGATTTTCTAACCTACGATATGTTTTAATACCGAATTATCTATTTTTCTAGCCTGTTCCTAACTTCAATTTAATGCTCCTTTCTTTTCCTAGACCAATATTATTATTATTTATCTTTTCTAATGCTTATACACTTCTTTTAATACCTATTTATGATTTTATTATTATTATCCCCATTATCCCATATTATTATTAATTTATTTGTATCTGGGTTTAAAATTTGGGATGTTACATTTCTCCCCTACTTATTTGAATTTCGTCCCCGAAATTCCATCAAGTAATCTAGGGAGATAACAAACCCTTGGAAATTAATGTACAACAACCTCGCATCTCTTCGTCATTTACTCCCCTACTCGGACTTTGTCCAAGAGACTTAATGGCCACAACTCCTGCTCGTTCCCTAGAATGTTCACTCCCTTTGATCAGACTCCTGTTTATTCTTCCAAGTACGCAACCCAAGGTTTTTGGTCATTCGGGCCACAATATAGAGTCCTGAGACTCTAAGGATGGCATTGTTGTTAGGTTGCAGTTCTCCTAATCACAACACTTGAAGAATTCCCAGAACATCATTTCCTTGCTTGAATTTAGCAAAAATCACTCCGACATTCAACTTGACTTCATTCGAATCCTATTTCATTGTCGTTCCAGCTTACTCGCTTCCTAGCTCCGCTTCGTCTCGAAGAGACTAAGATCGGTTTCTACTTGGGAATAGGGGTCAAGGTCTAATTCTACTTCTTTGTTCCGTGTTTGTTCGGATTTCTCCTAACCTGTTCGAGGTTGGTTCTCCGCCAATTCCTAGTGACCTTCTTAGCGGTTTACGTAAGGTTTTTAAGAATAATGGTCTTGGGCAACCATCGATGAGGATAACATTGTTAAAAGTTGAGTTGATGTCCGACATAATGTCATTATCAATTTGAGGGATATTGGTGACCTGTGTAAGTTTGTTATACCTTTCCAAAGTGTGGGAAGAGATAACAGCGGATGTTCGACATCTTATCCATTTTCGGTCTTGATGTTTCTGTGGGTACACTAAGGTAGTTTACGTTCTAGTTCTGCTCGGCTGTCGTTCTCATTCTTTACCATCACTCGGATGGGTTTCGGGTAGGACTATAAGGTTCTCCCCTACTTAGTATCAACATACCTACGTAGATCGATACCAAGAGGTAACTGAGTAGATGTTAAGAATTAGTGGTTCTACTTTTCGATTTGGTGACAGGTTTGGAAAACAAGGTTGGATGAACTACTTGTTCGGTATTCTAAGATATAGCGATCTCACGTACTTGCATCTCTCTATGTTCCTATACTAGATAGGATTGTCATGGGTAGATTTGTCGCACGATCGATTGTCACGAATTTCCACAAGATTTCTAGTGAGCTTGAACTCGATTTGACCTTCTTCAGGTCGGAGTTCTTATGTCAATGGTTCTAATCAGACTTGAGAGATTTGCAATGATATATCCGCCAATAAATGCAAGGACCGGGGTAGCTAATCCCAATCCTTCATCTAGTAACAGCACATCATCACGTTCTTCTAGATTTGCAATGTTGTCATCTGTCAATAAATGCGAAACTGGGGTAGCTAATCCCATTCTCACCTCTATCAACAGCACATCAGCGCGTTTCCTTATATGATAGTATTGTCTTTCAACGGATGTAAGAGAAGGATAGCTAATCCCGACCTTACACTTTATCAAATGACAACACCATCACTGGATTGGGTGTTTATTAAAGCTTTAACTTCATGGATAATTTTCTATAGTGTTTCACAGTTACTTAGGCGAAAGAATGGGAAGGATGTTCCAGGTACGTCTCTTAGTACCTTGTTGTGAAATGGTCGGAATATAATCACTAAGGAAATACTCTAGGAGGTCTTACTACTGAAAGAAAGGAGAAGTTTAGAATTTATGAAATGGTCCTAATTGGAAATAATTCTAGGCTCTCCATGAGTTGATTCTTTAGCAAAGTGTTACTTCAAAATAACACGTACCTTCGCTTGGATCATCCATGTCCAGTCCTGCTGCCTTGTCCATGTTGTGCTCTTCTCCTATTTGTTCGGATGGACTTCCTTCCGCCTGTTGCCTCGGCAGTACACTCACTCCCTTCCATGGAGTGATATGAGGACAATTTGCAACAAAGTGTCCCGGTTTTTCACAATGAAAGCATAGGCTGTCTTTCACAATACGATCCTTGTACCGGCACACACCTCGGTGACATTTTCCACAAGTCTGACATGACTGTCGAGTAGTGGAAACTGTTGCACTTTGGTTCTTAACTCTGGGAGATGCTGCTCTAGTGCGAGTGTTGGCTTGTGGACCTGATGTTTGAGCTAGTCCTTTTCCTTTGGAACGGTCCGTTACTTTCCGAACCTTGTGTCTTCCACCAGTAGACATTTCTAAGTTTTTCTCACAAGTTCGGGCCAAGTCCACCAGTTGAGCAAGTTTCCTTACTTTACTATTCTCCAAGAGGGTCCTTATATCTCCACGAAGTCCCGCTTCAAATTTAATGCACTTCGTCTTCTCATCAGCCCCAGTGTAGCTTGAGGTATACTGAATAAGATCCTCAAATAGGTTGGTGTACTCCGTTACGCTCATATCCCCTTGAGTCAAATTTAGGAAGGCGACTTCCTTCTCTCTGCAAATCACCTCTAGAGAGTACCTCGCCAGGAATTTAGTTCTGAATACTCTCCAGGACACCTCTTGCTTAGATGCCTCTAACATCCTTCTTTCTTGACTCCACCAGTATGCGGCTTCCCCGATAAGTGCATGCTCTACCATAATGACCATCTGCTCCGTTGGGGGTGTCATAGCACGGATAATCCTCTCGATTTCCTGAAGCCATCCTAGCGCTTCCGCCACATCATCGTTACCCTTGAACTTTGGAGGGTTATTTCACCGGAACTCGGCTAGCCACGGAGTATCCAACATGGCCCAGTGTGGTAAAACTCGTGATGACTGGTTTCCTGCCTCTCCCATTGAAGTAACTGCAGGCATCACACCCGCTTGATCCTGGTTCATCTGAACCAAGCGTCCTATGTTTGCGCGATCCTATCATTGTCACTGCCACTACCCGCCATAATGCTTAACACCTGGAGGAATCAAAAATAAATGCACACATATGCATACACAATTAAATGTTATTCTAGAAAATATAATTATTCTAGTGTATGTACCTATATATGTACCTATACTGGACACAAGACTTTGGTCACTCTCTTGGTGAGTGAACCAATAGAGTAATTCTCACTCTGAGGCCGAGGACAAAACGCCCTGATACCATAAATGTAACAACCTATTTTATTTTATCTATTTTGAAAATATGGATTTGAAAATTTCTTTTTATTTAAAATACTTATTATAATTTTTCCGGAAAATCGGACAGAGTCTCCTCTGTTTTTCCGACTTTCCCAAAATTTAGTTTTGACCTGTAACCTGTTCAAAACAGTTTTCAATAACCACCATACAGCCAGATATAATATATAACATATTTAGACTCTTTTGACATCAAATATTAAAATAGAAACTTTTAAACTGTTGCAGGTAAAATTAAATACCCCGGGCCACCAATTTTTCCAAAATACACATTGGGAATACATACATAATCCATAATTATACAAAATACATCGAATACCCAAATGTGGCCCGGTCTGACTCAATTTAATAAACGACTCAAAGTAATATAAAGACTCGATTTCACACTTCCTGTGGGAAATGTGTTCCTACTCAGCCTCGATATCTGCAAACTCAACCTGTACCTGTGTTGGTTGTAAGGGTGAGAATTGCACGAACTAGTAATGCATAAGACATGCCAAGTCATACACAATTAGCAATTACCCAAATAATGCAAACATATCACGCCCAATCACCTATCCACTGCAAACACAAACATCTCCAATTATTCGCATTTCCTAATTAATGTCAATTCCTATTCTATTTCCGTTCTCTTAGCTTTTTACCCTCACCTAAACTTAAACTCTCAATTCTTCTTCCTTTTCTCCTTTTTACTCACATTCTTCCTATTTTATCAAGTTAACGAATTCTAATCTCTATCTCTCCTTTCTTCTTCTCATTCATCACCTTCTCAACTTTCTTCTTTTTATTTCTTTTCATTTCATTCTTTTTAATTTTTCGGGATCTTTGTGGTTTCACAATTGCGTTCCCCAGTCTTTCAGAGGATACGTCTTACGGATGCGTACGGATCCCCAAAGGCCGCACGACTAACTCAACCACTGCGCACTCTGCCAAGGTGGCTTACGTTTCCTGCACCCGAGAGCGTGTCTTACACGGCCAGAATGCCACAAAATCCTTGGCTATGCAAATTTGCCACTGCGTTCCCCAGTCTTTCAGAGGATACGACTTACCGATGCGTACGAATCCCCAAAGGTCGCACGACTAACTCAACCCTTGCACACGTTCCAGCCAGCGGCTTATTGCAGGTGTTGCGCACCCGACTTATTGCACCCCACCGTGTGTCTTACAAGATTCAAACCGCATACCAATATTCTCTTTTTCTTTTCTTTTTATTTTTTTTTCTTTTTTCTTTTTAATCGACACGCCTTACCAGGCTCACATCGATGCCGATACGCCTTACCAGGCTCGCACCGGACTTCCATTTTCCTTTTTAATCGATACGCCTTACCAGGCTCGCATCGATGCCGATACGCCTTACCAGGCTCACACCGGACTTTTATTTTCCTTTTTAATCGATACGCCTTACCAGGCTCGCATCGATGCCGATACGCCTTACCAGGCTCGCACCGGACTTTTATTTTCTTTACTTCCTTTTATTTTCCTTTTTTTTTTCTACTTTGATTTTCCTCTTTTTCTTTTCTACTACAACTAATATATTTCCTTATAATTAACTCACAATCATTTCTAATAACACTTCCTATTTTCCCCATTTTATTTCCCTTACATTTTCATCTATGTGTTACCATCAAATTCAAAGCTCACTCCTCCGATCACTCCTTTCCGTTTTCAATCAATCTCTAAATACAACATACATACACCATTCAATATATTTAATAATTACATTATAATACAAGTCATTATCCAATTAATTCACATAATTCAGCACATACATATCATTCTTATATTTTCAACAATTACACCTAATTCATGGCCTCAATTAGCATTTAGCAGTTCACAACACAATTATCAGGACATATATATCAATTAATCACTTAGCACAATAAATCATCAATTCATATTATAATTCATAAATATCAATTCCTAATATCAACTACACAAACCAATTAATCTCAACACGCACACACATACTAGTTACACAACCACCGTGCGGCAATAAACCCCTTACCTGAGAAATGAATAAGAGAGATTAAACCTTAAGAGGAATTAAAACTCTAAAGCAGGAGGTATGTCGATTGGACCCAATATCCGCAATAATCACCGAGGGAGGCACCGGAGTCCGTCGATCCCCAAATTAGAGTAAGCCTAATGAGCTCCACTTCCTTCCTTGAGGGGGTCGAACATCAAGAGGAGAGGGAACCCCTAATCACACCACCTTCAATGGTGGAGACCCAAGAGGAAGTGATGGAATTGGCTTGAAATGATGATGGTGTCAATTGAGAGAGGGGAAAGAGAGCTTGATGATCATGGAGGAAGGTATTGAAGTTGAGAGCTTGGGGAAAGATGAATCAATGGAGATTTGGGGTGGAACTTTGGTGCCCTAGCTTCAAAAGGAAGAAGAAGATGAAGGAAGGAGGGATTGGTGCTTGATGATCAACCATGGAGCTTTGAAGCTTCATTAATGGAGGTTGGAAGGGAAGGGATGGAGTCCTTGCTCCATGGAAGAGGGAGGAGTTGAGGGAGAGAGGTGAGGGTTCGAGTATGGGGGAGGGAGGAAGTGTTTGGGGGTGTTTAATGGGGTTTTGGGGTGGGAAATGGCGAAAATGCCCTTAAAATCGCGTGTTCAGTGTTGCAGATCGCAGTATTTTCGCTTAAGCGAAAAGCGAAGCATTTTCGCTTAAGCGAAGCCCTTACAGTGATGCCATGGAACCTATTTCGCTTAAGCGAAATCTACTCGCTTAAGCGAGCTCTTTAGTTGTTGAAACTGTGACATTTTCGCTTAAGCGAAATCATCAGGTACTGCTACTTCATTTTTCTATTTTTCAGCTATTTTCTCCAAACTTCAAACAGCCATAACTTTTTCGTTCACCGTCGGATCTTTCTCAAATTTGACGAGCAACTTCCTAAAAATCATATCTTCATATCCAACGGTGGAAATTTTGTTTTGAGTCCTAAATCTTTTATTTTGATTTTCTAACCTACGTTATGTTTTAATACCGAATTATCTATTTTTCTAACCTGTTCCTAACTTCAATTTAATGCTCCTTTCTTTTCCTAGACCAATATTATTATTATTTATCTTTTCTAATGCTTATACACTTCTTTTAATACCTATTTATGATTTTATTATTATTATCCCCATTATCCCAGATTATTATTAATTTATTTGTATCTGGGTTTAAAATTTGGGATGTTACATTTCTCCCCTACTTATTTGAATTTTGTCCCCGAAATTCCATCGAGTAATCTAGGGAGATAAAAAACCCTTGGAAATTAATGTACAACAACCTCGCATCTCTTCGTCATTTACTCCCCTACTCGGACTTTGTCCAAGAGACTTAATGGCCACAACTCCTGCTCGTTCCCTAGAATGTTCACTCCCTTTGATCAGACTCCTGTTTATTCTTCCAAGTACGCAACCCAAGGTTTTTGGTCATTCGGGCCACAATATAGAGTCCTAAGACTCTAAGGATGGCATTGTTGTTAGGTTGCAGTTCTCCTAATCACAACACTTGAAGAATTCCCAGAACATCATTTCCTTGCTTGAATTTAGCAAAAATCACTCCGACATTCAACTTGACTTCATTCGAATCCTATTTCATTGTCGTTTCAGCTTACTCGCTTCCTAGCTCCGCTTCGTCTCGAAGAGACTAAGATCGGTTTCTACTTGGGAATAGGGGTCAAGGTCTAATTCTACTTCTCAGTTCCGTGTTTGTTCGGATTTCTCCTAACCTGTTCGAGGTTGGTTCTCCGCCAATTCCTAGTGACCTTCTTAGCGGTTTACGTAAGGTTTTTAAGAATAATGGTCTTGGGCAACCATCGATGAGGATAACATTGTTAAAAGTTGAGTTGATGTCCGACATAATGTCATTATCAATTTGAGGGATATTGGTGACCTGTGTAAGTTTGTTATACCTTTCCAAAGTGTGGGAAGAGATAACAGCAGATGTTCGACATCTTATCCATTTTCGTTCTTGATGTTTCTGTGGGTACACTAAGGTAGTTTACGTTCTAGTTCTGCTCGGCTGTCGTTCTCATTCTTTACCATCACTCGGATGGGTTTCGGGTAGGACTATAAGGTTCTCCCCTACTTAGTATCAACATACCTACGTAGATCGATACCAAGAGGTAACTGAGTAGATGTTAAGAATTAGTGGTTCTACTTTTCGATTTGGTGACAGGTTTGGAAAACAAGGTTGGATGAACTACTTGTTGGGTTTTCTAAGATATAGCGATCTCACGTACTTTCATTGAAGATCTAAGGCAAGGCAATGCTTTCAATTTAAAGGTTTTGATGAAGACAACAAGGATTTGAGTTCACCACAACAACAAATGATTTAAGGACTTTACTTTTCTATTTCATTCATTCTTATCGTATTGTAATTGTTTTATTATTTTATGAGAGTGGGTGGTAGATTAGTTTATAATCTCAATTGAAAATAAAAGAGTAATGTTTAATGTTTAACAATTGAGATTGCATTGATAGAGTGTTAAAAAAATTGCTCAAGAACTTTCAAAATTTATTAGGTGAAAATTGAAGTTTTATTGAAATTATTTTTATCAGTTTTGTACAGATCTTAATCGATTAAGTAATTGATTAATCGATTAGTAATCGATTAAGCAAATCGTTTAATCGATTAAAGTCTGTTAAAACTGAATATTAAAAGGCTTCATTCACAACTTTTAAAAGGTTACGAATTCTAAATTTTCACAGAGATTATTTTCACACAGTTTTCACAACATTCTTGAGCATTATTCTTTAAAACATTATTACTCTATCATTGTTAATTCTGAATCTCAATTTGTGAAACATTCATTCTTCTTTTACTTTTCAAATTGATGATTCTTAGAGTTTGAGCTTTTATTGCGTTGAATCAATTCGTAGCATTGAGGTTACTTCTTTGAAGATTCAACAAAGAACAGTTTTCTTTGGAAAACAAAGCGAAGACGAGGGTTGGAGCAAGTCCCTTAGTGATTTTGGAATCATTCGAAGCTCACAAGAAGATTGATCGTGATTCAATCGACAAGGAACAATTGGAATCGTTGTACAAGAATTGGGTAGACGTTGATTGATTTGGTACATCATCAACAAGGGTTAGGATCAAGAGAATTGAGAGGATCTAACACATTCTTGCAATCTCATTCAATTGTTCATAGTGCAGCAAATCACCCAAACCAGAGAGGGTGGACTGGATGTAGCTCTTGATTAAGAGTGAACCAGGCTAAAATCACGTGTTCTTGATTTTGAGCTTTTTCATATTAATTCGATTCTAAAATCAACCAAACCTAAAATCAATCTTAGATATTATTTGGGGATTTCAATTAAGCATTCTTCATTAATTCATTAATTGATTGTTAATTGATTTTCTGTATATTCGTATATTGATTCATTGATTTTTGGTTGCAAATCGATCTTGTTTGAATTCTGGATTTTCTGTCTTTTTACAGTGTTTAATCGATTAGTAATCGATTAAGTAAATTCAAGCTTTCAGGCTTAATCGATTAAATCTCAGGTTAATCGATTAAGTTAGTGTAAATTGGCTAAAATTGAACAGTTTTTGATAGTTTAACGAAAATCGTATATCGTAGTTTGATACTTCTATTCACCCCCCCTCTAGAAGGTATTTTTTTACCCGCTTGTTGGTTTCCAACAAGTGGTATCAGAGCTCGGTCGAATAAACCGAGTTTAAAAACTTTTTTCGAAAAGATCCATTGGAAACCATGGGTTCTCAAAATCCTTTTGGAGGAGAAGGTGCTGCTATTAATCGACCCCCACTATTTGGTGGTGAGGGGTATGCCTATTGGAAAGTTAGGATGAAAATTTTCATTCAAGCTATTGATAACGAGATTTGGAAAACTATTGAAAAAGGTCCTCACATTCCCTATACCCTATTTGAGGATGCTCAAACATTAACCCCCGAAGACAAGTGGACCGACGATGATAAGAAAAAGATCCAATTAGATTACAAGGCTAAGAATATCATTACGTCCGCTTTGTCATATGATGAGTTCTTTAGGGTATCCCAATGCGCTAGTGCAAAGGAAATGTGGGACACTTTACAAGTGACTCACGAGGGAACTAGTGAAGTTAGGAGAGCTAGATTAAATGTCTTGATGCGTGAATATGAGTTATTTACTATGTTGCCTAATGAGAATATTAATGATTTGCAAAAGAGATTTACTCATATTATTAACCACTTGCTTGCTCTTGGTAAGGAATTCTTACCGGGAGAACTTACTAATAAAGTTTTGAGGTGTTTGGACAGAAATTGGCAACCCAAGGTCACGGCAATTATTGAATCAAAGAACTTGGATACCATGGATCTCGCTACTTTGTTTGGTAATTTGCAAGAGCACGAGATGGAGCTCGGTCGCTTAACTTCAAATGAGGAATACGATAAGAAGAAGAAGAGTATCGCATTTAAGGCTTCATCTTCAAAAAGTGTTGATACTACTAATGATTCTTCCTTGGATGAAGACACGGATTCCGACCTTGATGACGAGTCACTTGCACTTGTTGTGAAGAAATTCAGAAAATTCTTCAAGAAGAAAGGAAACACAAGAAGATTCAATTCAAGAGATAGTAAGGAAAATCCACAAAAGTCAAAGACCCCAAGAGATAAAATAATTTGCCATACTTGTGGGAAAGCGGGTCACATCAAATATCATTGTCCACAAAAGCCTAAGAAGTCCGATAACGACAAGAAGAAGTCCAACAACCACAAGGCTAAGAAGGCCTACATTGTTTGGGACGAACCCGAAGAAGATACAAATTCAAGTACTTCGGAGGATGAAGAGTCGGCTAACTTGTGTCTTATGGCTATGGATGATGTTGAGGCTTCCACTAGTGAGACGTCACTTGAGCTTTCAAGCTCAAAGGAGGTACAATCTAAAACTAACTCTGATGTGGATTCCGATAATGAATCTTGTTCCTCCCCTTCATATGATGCACTTTATAATGCCTATGTTGATATGCATGCCGAACTTAAGAAATTAGCAAAAATTAACATTGAGGCTAAGAAAGCCATTTTGAAGTACAATGAAAAGATTTTGGAAATGCAAAAACATATTGATGAGCTTGTACTTCAAAATGAGACTTTGGAACTTATATACTCTAATGCATCATGTGATCATTGTGTTTCAAATGTTGTGATTTCCGATTGTGAAAGGTGCAAGACATATGAAAAAGAATTACTTGATTTGAAAGAAAAACTTGCTACCTTTGCAAAAGGAAAAAGAGATTTAAATGACTTACTTTCTAGTCAACGTGATAATGCAAATAGATCCGGTTTGGGATACATCAAACCAAAGAAGAAGTCATATAGACAAGTTGGAAGTTTTTCAAAAGTGAACTTTTCTAGAAAACCGACTTGCTTTTATTGTGGCATCTTTGGTCATGTTTCAAAATTTTGCAATATTAAAAAGTTTGGTGTTCCTAATAAGGATTTTATTTGGATTGTGAAAGGAGAAAAACCAGAAATTAACCCCAAAGGACCCAACATCGTTTGGGTACCTATGTCTTCAAACTAATTTTTTTTGCAGGTGTGCCTTAGAACGAGAGATAACCGGTGGTACCTAGACAGCGGTTGTTCAAGGCACATGACTGGAGATAAGAAGCATTTCATCGACCTAACACCAAGAGATAAAGGACATGTGACTTATGGTGATAATAATCGAGGACGAATTCTCGGTGTAGGTAAAATCGGTAACTCTTCCAATGTGATAATTGATAATGTGCTATATGTTGAAGGTTTAGAACATAATTTGCTTAGCATTAGTCAGTTATGTGATATTGGTAATAGTGTCAGTTTTACCTCTAACCATTGCATAATTAGAAGTGATTGTGATCAAAGCATTTTTTCAAGTCTTTTCTCATTCTCTCTCACTCAAAACACGACCTTCACTCCTCTTCTCACACTGATTCATCACCATTTACTCATTTCTACTTGATTTCTTCACGAATTTCTTGCATAATCTTCATTCCTCATTCATATTCTCTCATATTCCACATCAATTTCATTCCAATTCATCCCCTTTCATTAAACCCCCAAATTCGAAACCCTAAGAGCATCAAATGGCCCCTCCATCTTCATCATCTGGTAAGCGCAAGAAGCAACGAGTACACCTTGACTTGGACTCCTATTTCTATTCAAAAGAGCAAAGGCAGCAGCGGGAGCAAGGGTTTATCAAGCGTGGTTTCGGTTTAGTGCGGTTTGTGAACATGAAATGGTTAATCACTCAGAGGTTTGACTGTTCTTCTCTATTTGTAGAACAAGGATTGCAAAAATTCCTAGGTTTTCATTGCAACTATTACCCTAGGTTGGTTCGAAAATTCTATGCAAACCTTAAATATGATGCTGATGATGAGTATTACAAGACTATTGTTAAGGGCAAGTTTCTGAAATTTAGAGAAAATTTGATGCATGAATTGTTTGATTTAACTACTGAGGGTACTTATTTTAATGACAAGCGAAATGAAATTTTGAATGATTGTGATGTGTCAACCACTTTTGGTAAGACTGTTAGAGAAGGATTTAAGTGGGACAGCGGTACAAAGCATGTTGGAATTATGTCTCCGGATGCGAGGCTCCTGCTATATGTCATTTCTTATATTTTGCGGCCTAAGTCTAGCCAGAACTATGGACAAGCGTCAAACGATGAGGTTAGATTAATCTATGCATTTGTGGAGCACATTCCAATTAATTGGTCTAGGATGGTACTTGATCGTATGGTTATTGCTTCGGCATCCACTGGAAATTCTTTTCTGCCTTATCCTATGATTGTTTCTCATATTTTGGAGCACTTTGGTGTGGAGATAAATGATGAAGAAGAAGAAATTGTGGTTACTGACAAGGAGTGTATTGATTCCACTCTTCTTCATGGTCTTGGTATGGATGAGTATCCACGTGCTCGAAATTGGATGTGGAAGGTGGATATAGAGCATCTCAAGAAGCAAGAAGAACAAGAAGAGCTAGCAAGGCAAATGGGTGCTGGTCCTTCAAATGCGCCTCCTGAACCGATTTTCAATGTCGAGGATTTTATGACTGATGGTGGGCGACAGCAACACCAAACCCCACCTTATCATGGCTTTGATTTCCAGGAGTTGCGTGAGAGTTTATCTGCTGAAATTGGTGGCCATTTTGCACAGATGGAACAGCGGCAAATTGCTATGGAAGAGCGCCAGAATGCGTTGATTCGGACTGGTTTTCAAGCGATGGAGGATCGCTTCTTTGGTGCTCTTGGGCGTATGTTTCCACAGCCACCACCACCACCTCCACAGTGGCTTCATTCATGTCATGTCCTGCATTATTGCATTTGGTCTCGATTTCATATGGTGTTATGCTTTTGGATTATGTTGTTCTTATCTTTATGATGTATTTGTCTCGGATTTAGATACTATTTCTCTTCTGGTTTGTGGTGTGTTTTATAGTCCGATGTGTGGACTTGGTATTTACGTTTCAGACTATGTGTTTTTATTATGTTATGTTTGGGTTGTACTTCATGCTGTGATCTTTGGCACATTATGGTATTAATGGTTTATGTTGTTTTGTTATTGTGCTTGAGTTTTCTTTCTTTATACCCTTACATTATTATCATAGTTTGGAATGTGTTTTACATTCTCACCTTTGGCACATTACTATTGTTCTATTTTTTGATTAATGCCAAAAGGGGGAGAAAGGTTTTGGATCATTGTTTTTGTAGGTGAAGACATTTTTCCTAAGTGTGCATACATTTAGGGGGAGTATTGAGTTGATATGGTTCATGTTTGTCATTCATCAAAAAGGGGGAGATTGAAGAGCTAAGGCAAGGCAATGCTTTCAATTTAAAGGTTTTGATGAAGACAACAAGGATTTGAGTTCACCACAACAACAAATGATTTAAGGACTTTACTTTTCTATTTCATTCATTCTTATCGTATTGTAATTGTTTTATTATTTTATGAGAGTGGGTGGTAGATTAGTTTATAATCTCAATTGAAAATAAAATAGTAATGTTTAATGTTTAACAATTGAGATTGCATTGATAGAGTGTTAAAAAAATTGCTCAAGAACTTTCAAAATTTATTAGGTGAAAATTGAAGTTTTATTGAAATTATTTTTATCAGTTTTGTACAGATCTTAATCGATTAAGTAATTGATTAATCGATTAGTAATCGATTAAGCAAATCGTTTAATCGATTAAAGTCTGTTAAAACTGAATATTAAAAGGCTTCATTCACAACTTTTAAAAGGTTACGAATTCTAAATTTTCACAGAGATTATTTTCACACAGTTTTCACAACATTCTTGAGCATTATTCTTTAAAACATTATTACTCTATCATTGTTAATTCTGAATCTCAATTTGTGAAACATTCATTCTTCTTTTACTTTTCAAATTGATGATTCTTAGAGTTTGAGCTTTTATTGCGTTGAATCAATTCGTAGCATTGAGGTTACTTCTTTGAAGATTCAACAAAGAACAGTTTTCTTTGGAAAACAAAGCGAAGACGAGGGTTGGAGCAAGTCCCTTAGTGATTTTGGAATCATTCGAAGCTCACAAGAAGATTGATCGTGATTCAATCGACAAGGAACAATTGGAATCGTTGTACAAGAATTGGGTAGACGTTGATTGATTTGGTACATCATCAACAAGGGTTAGGATCAAGAGAATTGAGAGGATCTTAACACATTCTTGTAATCTCATTCAATTGTTCATAGTGCAGCAAATCACCCAAACCAGAGAGGGTGGACTGGATGTAGCTCTTGATTAAGAGTGAACCAGGCTAAAATCACGTGTTTTTGATTTTGAGCTTTTTCATATTAGTTCGATTCTAAAATCAACCAAACCTAAAATCAATCTTAGATATTATTTGGGGATTTCAATTAAGCATTCTTCATTAATTCATTAATTGATTGTTAATTGATTTTCTGTATATTCGTATATTGATTCATTGATTTTTGGTTGCAAATCGATCTTGTTTGAATTCTGGATTTTCTGTCTTTTTACAGTGTTTAATCGATTAGTAATCGATTAAGTAAATTCAAGCTTTCAGGCTTAATCGATTAAATCTCAGGTTAATCGATTAAGTTAGTGTAAATTGGCTAAAATTGAACAGTTTTTGATAGTTTAACGAAAATCGTATATCGTAGTTTGATACTTCTATTCACCCCCCCTCTAGAAGGTATTTTTTTACCCGCTTGTTGGTTTCCAACAAGTGGTATCAGAGCTCGGTCGAATAAACCGAGTTTAAAAACTTTTTTCGAAAAGATCCATTGGAAACCATGGGTTCTCAAAATCCTTTTGGAGGAGAAGGTGCTGCTATTAATCGACCCCCACTATTTGGTGGTGAGGGGTATGCCTATTGGAAAGTTAGGATGAAAATTTTCATTCAAGCTATTGATAACGAGATTTGGAAAACTATTAAAAAAGGTCCTCACATTCCCTATACCCTAGTTGAGGATGCTCAAACATTAACCCCCGAAGACAAGTGGACCGACGATGATAAGAAAAAGATCCAATTAGATTACAAGGCTAAGAATATCATTACGTCCGCTTTGTCATATGATGAGTTCTTTAGGGTATCCCAATGCGCTAGTGCAAAGGAAATGTGGGACACTTTACAAGTGACTCACGAGGGAACTAGTGAAGTTAGGAGAGCTAGATTAAATGTCTTGATGCGTGAATATGAGTTATTTACTATGTTGCCTAATGAGAATATTAATGATTTGCAAAAGAGATTTACTCATATTATTAACCACTTGCTTGCTCTTGGTAAGGAATTCTTACCGGGAGAACTTACTAATAAAGTTTTGAGGTGTTTGGACAGAAATTGGCAACCCAAGGTCACGGCAATTATTGAATCAAAGAACTTGGATACCATGGATCTCGCTACTTTGTTTGGTAAGTTGCAAGAGCACGAGATGGAGCTCGGTCGCTTAACTTCAAATGAGGAATACGATAAGAAGAAGAAGAGTATCGCATTTAAGGCTTCATCTTCAAAAAGTGTTGATACTACTAATGATTCTTCCTTGGATGAAGACACAGATTCCGACCTTGATGACGAGTCACTTGCACTTGTTGTGAAGAAATTCAGAAAATTCTTCAAGAAGAAAGGAAACACAAGAAGATTCAATTCAAGAGATAGTAAGGAAAATCCACAAAAGTCAAAGACCCCAAGAGATAAAATAATTTGCCATACTTGTGGGAAAGCGGGTCACATCAAATATCATTGTCCACAAAAGCCTAAGAAGTCCGATAACGACAAGAAGAAGTCCAACAACCACAAGGCTAAGAAGGCCTACATTGTTTGGGACGAACCCGAAGAAGATACAAATTCAAGTACTTCGGAGGATGAAGAGTCGGCTAACTTGTGTCTTATGGCTATGGATGATGTTGAGGCTTCCACTAGTGAGACGTCACTTGAGCTTTCAAGCTCAAAGGAGGTACAATCTAAAACTAACTCTGATGTGGATTCCGATAATGAATCTTGTTCCTCCCCTTCATATGATGCACTTTATAATGCCTATGTTGATATGCATGCCGAACTTAAGAAATTAGCAAAAATTAACATTGAGGCTAAGAAAGCCATTTTGAAGTACAATGAAAAGATTTTGGAAATGCAAAAACATATTGATGAGCTTGTACTTCAAAATGAGACTTTGGAACTTATATACTCTAATGCATCATGTGATCATTGTGTTTCAAATGTTGTGATTTCCGATTGTGAAAGGTGCAAGACATATGAAAAAGAATTACTTGATTTGAAAGAAAAACTTGCTACCTTTGCAAAAGGAAAAAGAGATTTAAATGACTTACTTTCTAGTCAACGTGATAATGCAAATAGATCCGGTTTGGGATACATCAAACCAAAGAAGAAGTCATATAGACAAGTTGGAAGTTTTTCAAAAGTGAACTTTTCTAGAAAACCGACTTGCTTTTATTGTGGCATCTTTGGTCATGTTTCAAAATTTTGCAATATTAAAAAGTTTGGTGTTCCTAATAAGGATTTTATTTGGATTGTGAAAGGAGAAAAACCAGAAATTAACCCCAAAGGACCCAACATCGTTTGGGTACCTATGTCTTCAAACTAATTTTTTTTGCAGGTGTGCCTTAGAACGAGAGATAACCGGTGGTACCTAGACAGCGGTTGTTCAAGGCACATGACTGGAGATAAGAAGCATTTCATCGACCTAACACCAAGAGATAAAGGACATGTGACTTATGGTGATAATAATCGAGGACGAATTCTCGGTGTAGGTAAAATCAGTAACTCTTCCAATGTGATAATTGATAATGTGCTATATGTTGAAGGTTTAGAACATAATTTGCTTAGCATTAGTCAGTTATGTGATATTGGTAATAGTGTCAGTTTTACCTCTAACCATTGCATAATTAGAAGTGATTGTGATCAAAGCATTTTTTCAAGTCTTTTCTCATTCTCTCTCACTCAAAACACGACCTTCACTCCTCTTCTCACACTGACTCATCACCATTTACTCATTTCTACTTGATTTCTTCACGAATTTCTTGCATAATCTTCATTCCTCATTCATATTCTCTCATATTCCACATCAATTTCATTCCAATTCATCCCCTTTCATTAAACCCCCAAATTCAAAACCCTAAGAGCATCAAATGGCCCCTCCATCTTCATCATCTGGTAAGCGCAAGAAGCAACGAGTACACCTTGACTTGGACTCCTATTTCTATTCAAAAGAGCAAAGGCAGCAGCGGGAGCAAGGGTTTATCAAGCGTGGTTTCGGTTTAGTGCGGTTTGTGAACATGAAATGGTTAATCACTCAGAGGTTTGACTGTTCTTCTCTATTTGTAGAACAAGGATTGCAAAAATTCCTAGGTTTTCATTGCAACTATTACCCTAGGTTGGTTCGAAAATTCTATGCAAACCTTAAATATGATGCTGATGATGAGTATTACAAGACTATTGTTAAGGGCAAGTTTCTGAAATTTAGAGAAAATTTGATGCATGAATTGTTTGATTTAACTACTGAGGGTACTTATTTTAATGACAAGCGAAATGAAATTTTGAATGATTGTGATGTGTCAACCACTTTTGGTAAGACTGTTAGAGAAGGATTTAAGTGGGACAGCGGTACAAAGCATGTTGGAATTATGTCTCCGGATGCGAGGCTCCTGCTATATGTCATTTCTTATATTTTGCGGCCTAAGTCTAGCCAGAACTATGGACAAGCGTCAAACGATGAGGTTAGATTAATCTATGCATTTGTGGAGCACATTCCAATTAATTGGTCTAGGATGGTACTTGATCGTATGGTTATTGCTTCGGCATCCACTGGAAATTCTTTTCTGCCTTATCCTATGATTGTTTCTCATATTTTGGAGCACTTTGGTGTGGAGATAAATGATGAAGAATAAGAAATTGTGGTTACTGACAAGGAGTGTATTGATTCCACTCTTCTTCATGGTCTTGGTATGGATGAGTATCCACGTGCTCGAAATTGGATGTGGAAGGTGGATATAGAGCATCTCAAGAAGCAAGAAGAACAAGAAGAGCTAGCAAGGCAAATGGGTGCTGGTCCTTCAAATGCGCCTCCTGAACCGATTTTCAATGTCGAGGATTTTATGACTGATGGTGGGCGACAGCAACACCAAACCCCACCTTATCATGGCTTTGATTTCCAGGAGTTGCGTGAGAGTTTATCTGCTGAAATTGGTGGCCATTTTGCACAGATGGAACAGCGGCAAATTGCTATGGAAGAGCGCCAGAATGCGTTGATTCGGACTGGTTTTCAAGCGATGGAGGATCGCTTCTTTGGTGCTCTTGGGCGTATGTTTCCACAGCCACCACCACCACCTCCACAGTGACTTCATTCATGTCATGTCCTGCATTATTGCATTTGGTCTCGATTTCATATGGTGTTATGCTTTTGGATTATGTTGTTCTTATCTTTATGATGTATTTGTCTCGGATTTAGATACTATTTCTCTTCTGGTTTGTGGTGTGTTTTATAGTCCGATGTGTGGACTTGGTATTTACGTTTCAGACTATGTGTTTTTATTATGTTATGTTTGGGTTGTACTTCATGCTGTGATCTTTGGCACATTATGGTATTAATGGTTTATGTTGTTTTGTTATTGTGCTTGAGTTTTCTTTCTTTATACCCTTACATTATTATCATAGTTTGGAATGTGTTTTACATTCTCACCTTTGGCACATTACTATTGTTCTATTTTTTGATTAATGCCAAAAGGGGGAGAAAGGTTTTGGATCATTGTTTTTGTAGGTGAAGACATTTTTCCTAAGTGTGCATACATTTAGGGGGAGTATTGAGTTGATATGGTTCATGTTTGTCATTCATCAAAAAGGGGGAGATTGAAGAGCTAAGGCAAGGCAATGCTTTCAATTTAAAGGTTTTGATGAAGACAACAAGGATTTGAGTTCACCACAACAACAAATGATTTAAGGACTTTACTTTTCTATTTCATTCATTCTTATCGTATTGTAATTGTTTTATTATTTTATGAGAGTGGGTGGTAGATTAGTTTATAATCTCAATTGAAAATAAAATAGTAATGTTTAATGTTTAACAATTGAGATTGCATTGATAGAGTGTTAAAAAAATTGCTCAAGAACTTTCAAAATTTATTAGGTGAAAATTGAAGTTTTATTGAAATTATTTTTATCAGTTTTGTACAGATCTTAATCGATTAAGTAATTGATTAATCGATTAGTAATCGATTAAGCAAATCGTTTAATCGATTAAAGTCTGTTAAAACTGAATATTAAAAGGCTTCATTCACAACTTTTAAAAGGTTACGAATTCTAAATTTTCACAGAGATTATTTTCACACAGTTTTCACAACATTCTTGAGCATTATTCTTTAAAACATTATTACTCTATCATTGTTAATTCTGAATCTCAATTTGTGAAACATTCATTCTTCTTTTACTTTTCAAATTGATGATTCTTAGAGTTTGAGCTTTTATTGCGTTGAATCAATTCGTAGCATTGAGGTTACTTCTTTGAAGATTCAACAAAGAACAGTTTTCTTTGGAAAACAAAGCGAAGACGAGGGTTGGAGCAAGTCCCTTAGTGATTTTGGAATCATTCGAAGCTCACAAGAAGATTGATCGTGATTCAATCGACAAGGAACAATTGGAATCGTTGTACAAGAATTGGGTAGACGTTGATTGATTTGGTACATCATCAACAAGGGTTAGGATCAAGAGAATTGAGAGGATCTTAACACATTCTTGTAATCTCATTCAATTGTTCATAGTGCAGCAAATCACCCAAACCAGAGAGGGTGGACTGGATGTAGCTCTTGATTAAGAGTGAACCAGGCTAAAATCACGTGTTTTTGATTTTGAGCTTTTTCATATTAGTTCGATTCTAAAATCAACCAAACCTAAAATCAATCTTAGATATTATTTGGGGATTTCAATTAAGCATTCTTCATTAATTCATTAATTGATTGTTAATTGATTTTCTGTATATTCGTATATTGATTCATTGATTTTTGGTTGCAAATCGATCTTGTTTGAATTCTGGATTTTCTGTCTTTTTACAGTGTTTAATCGATTAGTAATCGATTAAGTAAATTCAAGCTTTCAGGCTTAATCGATTAAATCTCAGGTTAATCGATTAAGTTAGTGTAAATTGGCTAAAATTGAACAGTTTTTGATAGTTTAACGAAAATCGTATATCGTAGTTTGATACTTCTATTCACCCCCCCTCTAGAAGGTATTTTTTTACCCGCTTGTTGGTTTCCAACAAGTGGTATCAGAGCTCGGTCGAATAAACCGAGTTTAAAAACTTTTTTCGAAAAGATCCATTGGAAACCATGGGTTCTCAAAATCCTTTTGGAGGAGAAGGTGCTGCTATTAATCGACCCCCACTATTTGGTGGTGAGGGGTATGCCTATTGGAAAGTTAGGATGAAAATTTTCATTCAAGCTATTGATAACGAGATTTGGAAAACTATTGAAAAAGGTCCTCACATTCCCTATACCCTAGTTGAGGATGCTCAAACATTAACCCCCGAAGACAAGTGGACCGACGATGATAAGAAAAAGATCCAATTAGATTACAAGGCTAAGAATATCATTACGTCCGCTTTGTCATATGATGAGTTCTTTAGGGTATCCCAATGCGCTAGTGCAAAGGAAATGTGGGACACTTTACAAGTGACTCACGAGGGAACTAGTGAAGTTAGGAGAGCTAGATTAAATGTCTTGATGCGTGAATATGAGTTATTTACTATGTTGCCTAATGAGAATATTAATGATTTGCAAAAGAGATTTACTCATATTATTAACCACTTGCTTGCTCTTGGTAAGGAATTCTTACCGGGAGAACTTACTAATAAAGTTTTGAGGTGTTTGGACAGAAATTGGCAACCCAAGGTCACGGCAATTATTGAATCAAAGAACTTGGATACCATGGATCTCGCTACTTTGTTTGGTAAGTTGCAAGAGCACGAGATGGAGCTCGGTCGCTTAACTTCAAATGAGGAATACGATAAGAAGAAGAAGAGTATCGCATTTAAGGCTTCATCTTCAAAAAGTGTTGATACTACTAATGATTCTTCCTTGGATGAAGACACGGATTCCGACCTTGATGACGAGTCACTTGCACTTGTTGTGAATAAATTCAGAAAATTATTCAAGAAGAAAGGAAACACAAGAAGATTCAATTCAAGAGATAGTAAGGAAAATCCACAAAAGTCAAAGACCCCAAGAGATAAAATAATTTGCCATACTTGTGGGAAAGCGGGTCACATCAAATATCATTGTCCACAAAAGCCTAAGAAGTCCGATAACGACAAGAAGAAGTCCAACAACCACAAGGCTAAGAAGGCCTACATTGTTTGGGACGAACCCGAAGAAGATACAAATTCAAGTACTTCGGAGGATGAAGAGTCGGCTAACTTGTGTCTTATGGCTATGGATGATGTTGAGGCTTCCACTAGTGAGACGTCACTTGAGCTTTCAAGCTCAAAGGAGGTACAATCTAAAACTAACTCTGATGTGGATTCCGATAATGAATCTTGTTCCTCCCCTTCATATGATGCACTTTATAATGCCTATGTTGATATGCATGCCGAACTTAAGAAATTAGCAAAAATTAACATTGAGGCTAAGAAAGCCATTTTGAAGTACAATGAAAAGATTTTGGAAATGCAAAAACATATTGATGAGCTTGTACTTCAAAATGAGACTTTGGAACTTATATACTCTAATGCATCATGTGATCATTGTGTTTCAAATGTTGTGATTTCCGATTGTGAAAGGTGCAAGACATATGAAAAGAATTACTTGATTTGAAAGAAAAACTTGCTACCTTTGCAAAAGGAAAAAGAGATTTAAATGACTTACTTTCTAGTCAACGTGATAATGCAAATAGATCCGGTTTGGGATACATCAAAAATAAATGCACACATATGCATACACAATTAAATGTTATTCTAGAAAATATAATTATTCTAGTGTATGTACCTATATATGTACCTATACTGGACACAAGACTTTGGTCACTCTCTTGGTGAGTGAACCAATAGAGTAATTCTCACTCTGAGGACGAGGACAAAACGCTCTGATACCATAAATGTAACAACCTATTTTATTTTATCTATTTTGAAAATATGGATTTGAAAATTTCTTTTTATTTAAAATACTTATTATAATTTTTCCGGAAAATCGGACAGAGTCTCCTCTGTTTTTCCGACTTTCCCAAAATTTAGTTTTGACCTGTAACCTGTTCAAAACAGTTTTCAATAACCACCATACAGCCAGATATAATATATAACATATTTAGACTCTTTTGACATCAAATATTAAAATAGAAACTTTTAAACTGTTGCAGGTAAAATTAAATACCCCGGGCCACCAATTTTTCCAAAATACACATTGGGAATACATACATAATCCATAATTATACAAAATACATCGAATACCCAAATGTGGCCCGGTTTGACTCAATTTAATAAACGACTCAAAGTAATATAAAGACTCGATTTCACACTTCCTGTGGGAAATGTGTTCCTGCTCAGCCTCGATATCTGCAAACTCAACCTGTACCTGTGTTGGTTGTAAGGGTGAGAATTGCACGAACTAGTAATGCATAAGACATGCCAAGTCATACACAATTAGCAATTACCCAAATAATGCAAACATATCACGCCCAATCACCTATCCACTGCAAACACAAACATCTCCAATTATTCGCATTTCCTAATTAATGTCAATTCCTATTCTATTTCCGTTCTCTTAGCTTTTTACCCTCACCTAAACTTAAACTCTCAATTCTTCTTCCTTTTCTCCTTTTTACTCACATTCTTCCTATTTTATCATGTTAACTAATTCTAATCTCTATCTCTCCTTTCTTCATCTCATTCATCACCTTCTCAACTTTCTTCTTTTTATTTCTTTTCATTTCATTCTTTTTAATTTTTCGGGATCTTTGTGGTTTCACAATTGCATTCCCCAGTCTTTCAGAGGATACGTCTTACGGATGCGTACGGATCCCCAAAGGCCGCACGACTAACTCAACCACTGCGCACTCTGCCAAGGTGGCTTACGTTTCCTGCACCCGAGAGCGTGTCTTACACGGCCAGAATGCCACAAAATCCTTGGCTATGCGAATTTGCCACTGCGTTCCCCAGTCTTTCAGAGGATACGACTTACCGATGCGTACGGATCCCCAAAGGTCGCACGACTAACTCAACCCTTGCACACGTTCCAGACAGCAGCTTATTGCAGGTGTTGCGCACCCGACTTATTGCACCCCACCATGTGTCTTACTAGATTCAAACTGCATACCAATATTCTCTTTTTCTTTTCTTTTTATTCTTTTTTCCTTTTTCTTTTTAATCGACACGCCTTACCAGGCTCGCATCGATGCCGATACGCCTTACCAGGCTCGCACCGGACTTCCATTTTCCTTTTTAATCGATACGCCTTACCAGGCTCGCATCGATTCCGATACGCCTTACCAGGCTCGCACCGGACTTTTATTTTCCTTTTTAATCGATACGCCTTACCAGGCTCGCATCGATGCCGATACGCCTTACCAGGCTCGCACCGGACTTTTATTTTCTTTACTTCCTTTTATTTTCCTTTTTTTTTCTTCTACTTTGATTTTCCTCTTTTTCTTTTCTACTACAACTAATCTATTTCCTTATAATTAACTCACAATCATTTCTAATAACACTTCCTATTTTCCCCATTTTATTTCCCTTACATTTTCATCTATGTGTTACCATCAAATTCAAAGCTCACTCCTCCGATCACTCCTTTCCGTTTTCAATCAATCTCTAAATACAACATACATACACCATTCAATATATTTAATAATTACATTATAATACAAGTCATTATCCAATTAATTCACATAATTCAGCACATACATATCATTCTTATATTTTCAACAATTACACCTAATTCATGGCCTCAATTAGCATTTAGCAGTTCACAACACAATTATCAGGACATATATATCAATTAATCACTTAGCACAATAAATCATCAATTCATATTATAATTCATAAATATCAATTCCTAATATCAACTACACAAACCAATTAATCTCAACACGCACACACATACTAGTTACACAACCACCGTGCGGCAATAAACCCCTTACCTGAGAAATGAATGAGAGATATTAAACCTTAAGAGGAATTAAAACTCTAAAGCAGGAGGTATGTCAATTGGATCCAATATCCGCAATAATCACCGAGGGAGGCACCGGAGTCCGTCGATCCCCAAATTAGAGTAAGCCTAATGAGCTCCACTTCCTTCCTTGAGGGGGTCGAACATCAAGAGGAGAGGGAACCCCTAATCACACCACCTTCAATGGTGGAGACCCAAGAGGAAGTGATGGAATTGGCTTGAAATGATGATGGTGTCAATTGAGAGAGGGGAAAGAGAGCTTGATGATCATGGAGGAAGGTATTGAAGTTGAGAGCTTGGGGAAAGATGAATCAATGGAGATTTGGGGTGGAACTTTGGTGCCCTAGCTTCAAAAGGAAGAAGAAGATGAAGGAAGGAGGGATTGGTGCTTGATGATCAACCATGGAGCTTTGAAGCTTCATTAATGGAGGTTGGAAGGGAAGGGATGGAGTCCTTGCTCCATGGAAGAGGGAGGAGTTGAGGGAGAGAGGTGAGGGTTCGAGTATGGGGGAGGGAGGAAGTGTTTGGGGGTGTTTAATGGGGTTTTGGGGTGGGAAATGGCGAAAATGCCCTTAAAATCGCGAGTTCAGTGTTGCAGATCGCAGTATTTTCGCTTAAGCGAAGCATTTTCGCTTAAGCGAAGCCCTTACAGTGATGTCATGGAACCTATTTCGCTTAAGCGAAATCTACTCGCCTAAGTGAGCTCTTTAGGTGTTGAAACTGTGACATTTTCGCTTAAGCGAAATCATCAGGTACTGCTACTTCATTTTTCTATTTTTCAGCTATTTTCTCCAAACTTCAAACAGCCATAACTTTTTCGTTCACCGTCGGATCTTGCTCAAATTTGACGAGCAACTTCCTAAAAGTCATATCTTCATATCCAACGGTGGAAATTTTGTTTTGAGTCCTAAATCTTTTATTTTGATTTTCTAACCTACGTTATGTTTTAATACCGAATTATCTATTTTTCTAGCATGTTCCTAACTTCAATTTAATGCTCCTTTCTTTTCCTAGACCAATATTATTATTATTTATCTTTTCTAATGCTTATACACTTCTTTTAATACCTATTTATGATTTTATTATTATTATCCCCATTATCCCAGATTATTATTAATTTATTTGTATCTGGGTTTAAAATTTGGGATGTTACACGTACCACCTTTTTACACATATCATGGACCACCTCCCACACGACCAGCTCGCTCGTATCACAGTTTCCGTTTTCGACCCACCCGCTCACACCCTTTTTCTTCGAGAGTCGTCCGCGAGGAGACTCCCCTATCTGATCCGAGGAGCCCAGTTAGGGTCTCACCATCTCCTGACCCGGTACCCAGTGGTAGGGTACCCACTCCATTGGATGAGATCGAGGAGGACCCTATGGAGGACGAGAGCTGTAACATCCCCATTTTTAATTCCAAATAATAATAAGAGTAATAAAAAGAAAAATAGCACTGGCTAATCGATTATTGATATGGCTAAGTGATTAGTTCAATTAAAATGTTAAAAATAATTATACTATTTGAAAAGCATACTTTCTATACTTTAATATATTTTGACATTTTAAATGTTGAACTTGTTTTAAGAATTTTAAGAGTCTTAACTTTATAATTTCATATAAGTACTTACTAAATGCTTACATTTTACTATTAGTAATTTTTGAGATTTACAATAAACAAATAAAGAAAAATGGTATTAGTGTTTTAAAACCATACTAACACAAGTAATAATAATAATAATAAAAAGAAAAAGAAAAAAAAATAATAATAATAAATAAAAAGAAAAAGAAAAATAATAATAATAATAGTAATAATGCTAATAATAATAATAATAATGATGATGATGATAATGATAATGTAATAATAAAAAATAATAATAAAAGAGGAAGGGGGTTCGAACAACCCCCCCATCTCCTTCTTCTTCAGCCCAACCGTTCCTAATAATTTGGGCAACCACCATCTCCCTCCTTCCTCCCAGTTCCGGCCGCCACCACCAGTACTCTTCTCTCTCTCCATCTCATGCTCTCTCTCTCTCCTGGCCGCTCGGACTCCCTCCCTCTGCAGATCAGACCGCCACGAGCCACCCACCGCGCCGCCGCTCTCCCTTCCCTGGTTCGGGCAGCCACCGCCTCCACTGCTGGGCAAACTGCCATCGTCTTCTCCCCTCCACCGTTCGCCATCACCCGCTCTCCCTCTCTTCTCCCAGTCGCGATTTGCGACCCATTGAGGCCCTAGCTCGCGCCGCCGCCGTCGTTCCTTGCAGTTTCTACCTGTGGAAGTTGCGCCGCCGCCACCGACGAAGATATCAACCCCATCCGTTGTGTGTCCAGCAACCCGAGACCGCATCTCCGCCTCCTCCTTGCGCCGGTGACGTTCGTCACTGGTTCGAACAGAACCGCTTGCTCGTGGTGCTCCACCGTTCGTCACCGAGCCATCTCGGCCGCCTTGATTCGTTGTGGATGCTTCCTTGGTATTGATGTTGCTACCATGTGGTTGGGTTAAGCCGGAGCTTTGTGAACCGACACCGTTATCGCCGTAACCGTGGCTGTTCTCTCCACCGGCATCAACCGCCGACACACCGCCACCCACCGATGTTGACCGCCACGGACCCGTTCATCACCTCGGGACACTAAAGCTTCACGGATCGCTGCTCCCTCCCCGAAGTTGAGGTTATTTCTATTAATTTCGTCAATTGAGGTAAGGGGTTCTTTACCTTGCTTTAGGGAGTATTTTCTAATTAGTATATAATACTTGCTAAGAATATGTGGGTATGCTTGTGACTGATTATTCGGTAATTAATTTAAATTAAATATAAAGCAAGAAATTAAATGAAATGAACTATAAATTGATACTTGTGATTGAATATGCAGGCTAAGTGCTAAATGTTATCATGTATGTTTATTTGAAGAACAAGAACTCTGGTTGTTAATTGTGAATGATTATAAATGATTATTGTTTTGTATGTCTGGTTAATTTAAAGAGATATATGTGAATCATATAAGTGGTTGAACTGTGGTGTTTGTGTGCTAAATGTGTATCGCATAATGAATTGAATAATTGAATAATAAATAAAAGAAAGTAAGTATGTATGAGATGTAAATTAGAATGAGAATTAAGGAATAGAAAGAGTTAAAAATGTCATGGCATAAACTTAGGGAATTGAAAATATAAAGTGTGAAAAGTGTTGTGTATGCTTGTATAATAAATGTGTGTTGAAGGACGAATGAGATAACAAATTAATAATAAAAGGCAAGAGAGAAAAGAATAATTAAAAGAAAGTAAAGAAAGGAGAAAAGAGAACTGCATGAATTGTAAAAGGAAACTGGCGCAGGTTAGATCGCGAGATCTGGTCATGAGACCCTGTGTCCAATTGATAAAAGACTAATAAGAGAATGGGCCAACGCAGGTTAGATCTTGGGATCTGGTCATAAGACCATGTGGCCAACGCAGATTAGATAATATGATCTGGTCATGAGACCCTATGGCGCAGGTTAGGTCGAAAGGATCTGGTCATGAGACCCTGTGACATAGGTTAGGTCATATGTATCTGGTCAATAGACCCTGTGGTAGAACAATAAACAGTGGTTCGGTGCAGGTTAGGCGGTGTGGCCTGGTCATGAGACCCTGTAGCCGAACCGATAAAAAGAATGAAAGCAAGAAAGAAATGGTAAAACTAAAGGAAAAAGAACAAGGTAAAAGAAAGAGTCAAAATAAAGGAGAGCGAATAACGAGTAAGAATAGAATGAAAAGAAGAGGAACGGGTAACTGTGTGTGAATATTTGAAATGGTGTTTACGTGATAAACGACTATATGTGTGTGAACTGGTGATTTATTAAATTGGAAATTTGAAAACTGAGACCTAACGAAGATATTATGAATGGAATAAATGAATGGATACTAATAATACTAATGTTTTGTATGATGCATGTTGGGTTTGCCTAAATGAAATTTATGTGCTATATGCTAACTGCGTTTGATTTAGTCAGTTATTATGCCTAGTCTGGAGACTGCTTTCTATTTCATGTGTAAAGCTCACCCTTATAACCATTTTTCAGGTACTGAGCTTAGAGCTTGCACAGTTTCTGGCCGAGCAGGTTGAACCTCCACTACGTGGAGTGTCCGTTTATTAGTTTATGAGTGGATTGTAGTTTTAGTTATGTTAAAAACTATTATTTTGTAATTTAAAGTTATGTATTAGTTGTACGCCCCTATTTGAGATATTTAGGGCATTAGGATCTGTTTCTGGATAATATTTAAAAGTTTTATGTTTTAAAAGTTTACTGGACTGAACAGGTTAAGCAGGTACAAAATTGGAAATTTTGGGAAAGTCCGAAAAACAGAGGAAACTCTGTCCGTTTTTCCGGAAAAATATTCTTTAAGTATTTTAATTTAAAAAGAAATTTTGAAGTACCAATTTTTATAAAATCCTAAATTAACTAAATATCTGTGAGGGTGTTACATTATGGTATCAGAGCAGTTTTTCCTCGGCCTTGGAGTGTGGACTCACAACTCCTTTGGGTTACTAATCAAGCTAGTAACTGATAGATAGTTAAGTGTATAAATCAGATGAATAGGATACATACATATGTATATTTATAGGGAAACACATATAATTATATGGACTAAGTGATAAGATTTGGAAGCGTAGTGATAGCGATAAGCCATGGAACACAGGTTTAACTTTAATTGAATTCGGCGATGGTGTTGTCGTTTGATGGAATGTGAGGTCAGAACTGATCACTCTGATCCTTGCATCTGTTAAGTGATAATATCATCAATAACTGCACCAATGATGTTGCTATTGATAGATGGGAGATTGGTATTGATCACCTCGATCTTCGCACCTATTCATGGTCGATGCCATTGAAAGCTCCTAACTAAAACAAAAACCGATCCGAAATAGAACTTCCCCAAGAAGTACCACCTTTAGGAGGAAGGAAGCCAACCGCCTTCCGAACCCTTCATGCAGCATCCTGGAGAAAATCAAGCTGGCCTTAGGAACCCCTTCTAAATTGCATGAAGAACCAAATCAGATGTTGCTAGCCATAAACTCATCGGAAATCTTTCCACAATTCCTGGATAACCACCAGAAAAAAAAAATAAAGTTTTGACAATTCCATAAAGTCTCCACGCTGAGACTAGACGATCTTAGCAATTGAGCACCAACAGGTAGTAAGCTTAACCTGACCCTTAGTCTTGGAAATGATGTAAACCCCTAAGAGTGTTGGCCTACCTCGATCCATGGGCACTAAGTGTCATTCAAGGCTTTATTCGTGTTTCGTTGAACCGTAAGTAATGATTCCATTCGTGCGAGTAAACCTCCATCTTCTTATTTTGATCTTCGTGGTTCTGAACCAAATTTGATGCAACAATTTCAATCCTAACCAAGTGCATTCGTGTTTCAACCAACTAAGGTTGGTGAACTCTTGATTTTCCCTATGTTTGTCTTTGGTGAATATTAGACGTTCATGGAGTTCTAGTTTTGTCTACTCGATTCGGTTTACCAGGTATGAATAAAGCTGGACCACTGTACGAGGTACCCTCACCGAGATCGATCAAGTCAATCATCGCTCTGTAGAAAGTACATCTATTAATGATTCCTTAATGAAAGTGCATTCTCTGGAATAATCTCCATTGTCTTCTTGCTTGACATGTACCCAGTCATGCTGCTAACCTCGATGTCTGTACGGGCATGAACCTTTCTCAACCTTGTCACCCAGCACATCCTTGATCACCTTGCAAAGATCATTAAGCTTCTCCATGAGTGCTTCGTGTTTCTTCTTCACATCTTCACTCTTTTCGAGCCTCAAGCATCAAGTGGGAGAACTTAGAAGTAGACACGAGAATTCGCCAAATCGTAGAAATTCAATATGACCCAATGCTCCTCAACAGGTTCCATCTTCAATCTCGAAGAACCGTCAAAAAGTTAGATAGACGACCCTTAGAACTGACCAAGCCTATTATTTGACATTGACACAGCTAGGTATGTCAATGCCAAGTGGGGGAGTAAGGAACCATAGTCGGAATCCGTTACTCCTAGCTGATTAAATCTGGACGCTTAGCCGAAAGAACCTTTCCCTAATAATC
Organism: Crotalaria pallida; assembly: GCA_037953625.1. Classification (NCBI taxonomy): domain Eukaryota; kingdom Viridiplantae; phylum Streptophyta; class Magnoliopsida; order Fabales; family Fabaceae; genus Crotalaria; species Crotalaria pallida. Next base: position 25,552,948 of record CM075654.1, read on the forward strand.
GAAGTTGGTACTCACAAGTGCCGGACTATGGACGAAGTCAACCATTAGTCCGGAGGAAATGCCTTTTTCTATGAATATCTAGTAAAAATTCATTCTTTAGGATGATTTTCTTCATCTTCTTGCTTGACATGTATCTAATCACGTTATCGTCTCCAATGCCTGTATCTACCCGATTCTTGTCATGATGGCGACCCTCTTGGACCTGCCAATCACCATACAGTATGGAGAAAACCATACGCGGTCAGACACCACAACCTTCTCAAACTTGTCAACCCATCACGACTCTCGATTTTGAAAGAAGTGCAAGTCTTAAGGTGATAGAAATGTCAAATTTCATTAGCTTTCTTGTTCTGTATCAAGTTCATTCAAGCTTTCCTTAAGGTTTAACTCGAAGAAGGTTGCAAGGGATTGCTGACATACACCCAAGGTATGTCTTGAGTGTCGTTGGTCTAAAATAGTGTTTAATAGAACGTTCAAACGTCAAGAATACTTGCCAACCTCCAACCTTTGACCATCGAAAATCGTTTAAGAATTTAATAGTAAATCTGAAAGCCTTAATTAGTACCCCAAATCGTGCAAGTAGATCCCTTCCTTCTCATTCTTCTTGGTTTGACATGACCTCGAAGTAGCGACTTTTGATCACGGATCAAAGATTTCTCGCTCCAATCTACTAAACATTGTGAATTTACGATCTTCTCCTTGTTTCTTATCCTAGAAGATTCATGGTTCCTGGAGTTCCAGTCTTATTTATTCGATCCGGTTCCGGGAAATTTCTAGCCATAAGCTGCTACGTTCTACGAAAAGTCTTTGAATCGCATAATCTTATGTTATCTCCTTAAAGCGAAGTCGCAAATTCGTCGTGAATTCCAAAGATTATATTTTCTGTTGTTGTTAGATTCTTTCATTCTTTATTAAGAGTCGTATGAAAGGCAATCAGGAGCTGACATGTTCGATTTCCTGCTTCCTGGCATCGGAGTAAGCAGGTAAGTTGATGCTAATTGGGGGAGGATTTCAACCCAAGAAATGGAAGATGGAACTTTAATAATAAGGAAATGGTTAATCCTGTCGCGATAGAGGAGACATGTAGTGTTCAAGGACAGACATGGCAATACTAAGAAGAATAGACCTAAACACATCGGAAGCGAGGAAATAGAACCGACAGGAACCCCATTAGCTGGATGGTTCTCCGCGTTACGAAGTAACCCGAATTTCGGAGACGAAATTCTTGTAAGTGGGGGAGAATTGTAACATCCCCATTTTTAATTCCAAATAATAATAAGAGTAATAAAAAGAAAAATAGCACTGACTAATCGATTATTGATATGGCTAAGTGATTAGTTCAATTAAAATGTTAAAAATAATTATACTATTTGAAAAGCATACTTTCTATACTTTAATATATTTTGACATTTTAAATGTTGAACTTGTTTTAAGAATTTTAAGATTCTTAACTTTATAATTTCATATAAGTACTTACTAAATGCTTACATTTTATTATTAGTATTTTTTGATATTTACAATAAACAAATAAAGAAAAATGGTATTAGTGTTTTAAAACCATACTAACACAAGTAATAATAATAATAATAAAAAGAAAAAGAAAAAAATAATAATAATATTAATAATACTAATAATAATAATAATAAATAAAAAGAAAAATAATAATAATAATAATAATAATAATAGTAATAATAATAATAATAATAATAATAATAATAATAATAATGATAATGATAATGATAATGTAATAATAATAAAAAAAATAACAAAAGAGGAAGGGGTTTCGAACAACCCCCCCCCCATCTCCTTCTTCTTCAGCCCAGCCGGCCCTAATAATTTGGGCAACCACCATCTCCCTCCTTCCTCCCAGTTCCGGCCGCCACCACCAGTACTCTTCTCTCTCTCCATCTCACGCTCTCTCTCTCTCCTGGCCGCTCGGACTCCCTCCCTCTGCAGATCAGACCGCCACGAGCCACCCACCGCGCCGCCGCTCTCCCTTCCCTGGTTCGTGCAGCCATCGCCTCCACTGCTGGGCAAACTGTCATCGTCTTCTCCCCTCCACCATTCGCCATCACCCGCTCTCCCTCTCTTCTCCCAGTCGCGATTTGCGACCCATTGAGGCCCTAGCTCGCGCCGCCGCCGCCGTTCCTTGCAGTTTCTACCTGTGGAAGTTGCGCCGCCGCCACCGACGAAGATATCAGCCCCATCCGTTGTGTGTCCAGCAACCCAAGACCGCATCTCCGCCTCCTCCTTGCGCTGGTGACGTTCGTCACTGGTTCGAACAGAACCGCTTGCTCGTGGTGCTCCATCGTTCGTCACCGTTGTGGATGCTTCCTTGGTATTGATGTTGCTACCATGTGGTTGGGTTAAGCCGGAGCTTTGTGAACCGACGCCGTTATCGCCGTAACCGTGGTTGTTCTCTCCACCGGCATCAACCGCCGACACACCGCCACCCATCGACGTTGACCGCCACGGACCCGTTCATCACCTCGGGAAACTAAAGCTTCACGGATCGCTGCTCCCTCCCCGAAGTTGAGGTTATTTCTATTAATTTCGTCAATTGAGGTAAGGGGTTCTTTACCTTGCTTTAGGGAGTATTTTCTAATTAGTATATAATACTTGCTAAGAATATGTGGGTATGCTTGTGACTGATTATTCGGTAATTAATTTAAATTAAATATAAAGCAAGAAATTAAATGAAATGAACTATAAATTGATACTTGTGATTGAATATGCAGGCTAAGTGCTAAATGTTATCATGTATGTTTATTTGAAGAACAAGAACTCTGGTTGTTAATTGTGAATGATTATAAATGATTATTGTTTTGTATGTCTGGTTAATTTAAAGAGATATATGTGAATCATATAAGTGGTTGAACTGTGGTGTTTGTGTGCTAAATGTGTATCGCATAATGAATTGAATAATTGAATAATAAATAAAAGAAAGTAAGTATGTATGAGATGTAAATTAGAATGAGAATTAAGGAATAGAAAGAGTTAAAAATGTCATGGCATAAACTTAGGGAATTGAAAATATAAAGTGTGAAAAGTGTTGTGTATGCTTGTATAATAAATGTGTGTTGAAGGACGAATGAGATAACAAATTAATAATAAAAGGCAAGAGAGAAAAGAATAATTAAAAGAAAGTAAAGAAAGGAGAAAAGAGAACTGCATGAATTGTAAAAGGAAACTGGCGCAGGTTAGATCGCGAGATCTGGTCATGAGACCCTGTGTCCAATTGATAAAAGACTAATAAGAGAATGGGCCAACGCAGGTTAGATCTTGGGATCTGGTCATAAGACCATGTGGCCAACGCAGGTTAGATAATATGATCTGGTCATGAGACCCTATGGCGCAGGTTAGGTCGAAAGGATCTGGTCATGAGACCCTGTGACATAGGTTAGGTCATATGTATCTGGTCAATAGACCCTGTGGTAGAACAATAAACAGTGGTTCGGTGCAGGTTAGGCGGTGTGGCCTGGTCATGAGACCCTGTAGCCGAACCGATAAAAAGAATGAAAGCAAGAAAGAAATGGTAAAACTAAAGGAAAAAGAACAAGGTAAAAGAAAGAGTCAAAATAAAGGAGAGCGAATAACGAGTAAGAATAGAATGAAAAGAAGAGGAACGGGTAACTGTGTGTGAATATTTGAAATGGTGTTTACGTGATAAACGACTATATGTGTGTGAACTGGTGATTTATTAAATTGGAAATTTGAAAACTGAGACCTAACGAAGATATTATGAATGGAATAAATGAATGGATACTAATAAGACTAATTTTTGTGTATGATGCATGTTGGGTTTGCCTAAATGAAATTTATGTGCTATATGCTAACTGCGTTTGATTTAGTCAGTTATTATGTCTAGTCTGGAGACTGCTTTCTATTTCATGTGTAAAGCTCACCCTTATAACCATTTTTCAGGTACTGAGCTTAGAGTTTGCACAGTTTCTGGCCGAGCAGGTTGAACCTCCACTACGTGGAGTGTCCGTTTATTAGTTTATGAGTGGATTGTAGTTTTAGTTATGTTAAAAACTACTATTTTGTAATTTAAAGTTATGTATTAGTTGTACGCCCCTATTTGAGATATTTGGGGCATTAGGATCTGTTTCTGGATAATATTTAAAAGTTTTATGTTTTAAAAGTTTACTGGACTGAACAGGTTAAGCAGGTACAAAATTGGAAATTTTGGGAAAGTCCGAAAAACAAAGGAAACTCTGTCCGTTTTTCCGGAAAAATATTCTTTAAGTATTTTAATTTAAAAAGAAATTTTCAAGTACCAATTTTTATAAAATCATAAATTAACTAAATATCTGTGAGGGTGTTACAAAAGCGGAGGCGAGCCAGTCGTTCATTCTACCGGGAGCTAGTGGAGGGACGATGATCCCTAGGTACGTGCGTATGGTAAATGATGAGGATCGGGGGATCCGGTGTGGGGATGCCGTGGAGGAGATACTACTGCTGCTGCTGTTGATGATGTCTGATGATTACTACTTCTGCTACCTGGAGACTACTACTACTACTACCACCGCTGTTACTAGTGCCATGTGACCTGCTCTGGAGTTTTATATTTTGATATGTATATATTGTAGATATATCTTTTGAGAACTTTAGAGCGATGGTCTACTTTTGATGTACATATTATATTATGGACTTGTACTGGGGTCTTGGAGACTTTTATGTATGGACTATGTATCACATGACTCTTGATATATATATATATATATATATATATAACCTATGTTCATATTTCTATTGGTTACATAGTCCTATAATTTCTGCTTACTCTGATAAAGGTTATTTAAAGAATTTGGCTACGTTATTTGAAAATGGTATCAGTTCTGCGAAAGAAACAAATGGATAGTATCGCTTAATCTTACTATGTAAATTCGTTTTCAAAAGTGTCGATGCTATCTGAATTATGAAAAGATTTTATTGTTTGAGCGAATGCCGAATTCAATACAATGTTTAAAACGATACAAATTATATACTCCAAGAATACCATGTTTTGGTTTGTGCACCCGCCAGATAGAAAATGAAAAGAAAGTTTTTGATTTCCACATTTTCTAAACACTAACAAGTCCATATCTTTCCTAGAAATATTATAATTATTATATTAATTACTTGGTCTTATAAAAGGGTGTCACACTACGTGCTAATTGTGTTTGACTTGGTAGGTCATTATGCCTAGTTAGAAACTACTTCTCTATTTCATGTGTAAAGCTCACCCTTGCAACCATTTTTACAGGTTCAAAGTTTGAGCAGACAAAATTTCAGGCCTAGCAGGAATAACACTCCACCACGTGGAGTGTGCTCGTTCACTATTTTATGAGTGGGTTGTAGTTTAATTATGTGATAAACTGTTATTTTTGTAATTTAAAATATGTAATAGTTATGCGCCCTAAACTTGTATTAGTAAGGGCATTAGGATATAATCGAATGTATAATGTGCTTGTTTATGTTTTAAAATGTTCTGGTCTGAACAGGTACAAATAGGAAATTTTGGGAAAGTCCGAAAAACAGAGGAAACTCTGTCGGATTTTCGTCGAAATTTTCAAGTCCATATTTTCATAAATCTTAATTTAACTAAATTATTGTGAGGGTGTTACATATATGGTATCAGAGCAGTTTTTCCTCGGCCTTGGAGTTTGGACTCACAACTCCTATGGTTTACTCACCAAGCGAGTAGCCAATAGACAGTTAGATATCTAAGTTAGTTAGATTCGGAATTAGGACATAGTGGACTTAGAATGATATCGCGTAATTCATAGTTGATTTCTTGGTGTTTGTTTCAAACTTCACAAAATGTTCAGATCCAATTTCCCCATTTGTTGTATTGTCATACTTGGAAAACGTGTAATTGTCAAGACTAAGGGTAGTGAAAGACCCCAACGGGCCAGGGCATGCTAGCTGCCACCCCAACGAGAAGGATTAACCCTTAGTATTGAATCAAGAGCACAAATTCCAATGGTGACAATTTAGACAAAATAATTCCAATGGCATTTCCGTACATTTAAAACCATGATTTAAGTCGTGCCACTCTCCTCAATGGGAATAGCAAGTTGCCTACCGCATGGTAAAATTTTATCATACGGAAATGACTTCTCCACCAATGGAATGTAAGGTTGGACTTGCTCACTCCAATGTTACACCATTGAAGTTTCTGGGTTTAGGAATACAGATTGATAATTTGAAATCCCCTGTAGATTTGAAATTCTCTAAAATCAGAATGCGCAGCGGAAATACCTGGATGAATCATTCTACAAAATCCTATAGGTCTTTCGTTCCTCTTCACGTATCAAATCTACATATGGTGTCCCTAACTTGAAGCGTTGATTCTGTTGAGCAGAACCTTAATATTGGCTTAGCGTCTTAAACTTTTATTTCTTCGTTTAAATCTTGACGTCATAGATATTAATTGTTGAATCTAGATTTCATTCTTCTGCAAATATCGGTTGATTGTGAATGAATCTTATAAATTCATGATACACTCGTTAATGTACAACTTCTTACGTACATTATACCCTTCATTTCTAGTTCAATTGATCGCTTGAATACAAACCAAAAGTTTGCCTTTTCGTATTTTGCATGGGTTCGATCCTACATACCCCCATGGCCTTCTGATATCAAATGGGATTTCTCTATTGTCCTTGACAATGGAATTGTATTTGAACAAGCTTGACTTTGTGTGTTTCAAATATAATTAGAGAGTTACCAATTCTTCCTTTAATCATGTATCTATTCCTGAAGGCAACATACAGTTATGACTTGATAAGTCGATACCTGAATCTGTCTTTGGTTCATAATCCTTACAATCTCTTACACGCCAACAAGTTTGATTATATGGTCATTCTTTTCAATTTTATTTGCCTTGTGATCGTTGTAGACTCGAATTGTCTCTTGCAAAGTTTAAACACATTCTTGCTAAGTTGAAACATTAAAAGTAACATGGAATCGTTTTCATGTGATCCATGAATGAATGATCATATTTATTTTGATCATACCTCCTAATATTTTCAAAGAGGCAACTCATGAGACTCTATCCTTACTTCTTCTTAGAAACCAAAAACGATTCTTTTTACAACCTCTTGGCTTGACTTATCCTTGGATTTGATTGGCATTTTCATGAGTTTATTATGTCATGTCTCTCTAATGAGTTGTCAGCTGGATCTCCTATCCTATCCAAAATAATGTTGACATCAAAGGAAGTTTGGATACCACCAACTGTTATCCCATATTGTTGTACTACTGTCTAATTTCAGGATCCTAAGCCCCCATACTCGTTAGGAGTAGAGTAATAGGTGTTAGAATCCTCGAGAGAATCGAGCTACATTAAATTTTGGCAAGCCATCAGGTACCATTACCAAGACTAATCAAGTCAACCATCGCTCCTTAGAAAATGCATCTTTCGATAATTCCCTATTGAAAATGCATTCTTTGGGATAATTTCCATGGTCTTCTTGCTTTACGTGTACCTAGCCATGTTGCTGTCACTCAATGCCTGTGGTTTCATGATCCTTCCATGTTGGCGGTCTACCCATACTCGTCAGTCAACAGATAGCATGGACCTTCTCAACCTTGTCACCCAGTACATCCTTGATCACCTTGCAAAGATCATTAAACTTCTCCTTGAGTGCTTCGTGTTTCTTCTTCTCATCTTCACTCTTTTCGAGCCTCAGGAATCAAGTGGGAGAACTTAGAAGTAGACACGAGAATTCGCCAAATCGTAGAAGTTCAGTATAACCCAATGCTCCTCAACAGGTGCCACCTTAAATCTCGAAGAACCGTCAAGAAGTTAGAAAGTCGATCCTTAGAACTGGCCAAGCCTACTATTTGACATTGACGTAACCAGGTATGTCGATGCCAAGTGGGGGAGAACATAGTAACCCAGTGGGAATCTAGTCCAAGTAACTATGAAACGAGGGGATAATAAAAGGAAACAAGAAGGAAAGTCGAGCGCGAATGAGGCATATAGTGTTCAGGGGTGAACACGAAGATGCCAAGAAGTATGAATTGCCAAGTATCTTAAGTAGAAGAACGGAATTGATGGGGAAATAAACAGTGTGGTCAGAAATCACGTCAAGGGATGGTTCTCCATTTATGGAATTGGTCGGAATTTCGAGGACGAAATTCTCCTAAGTGGGGGAGAATTGTAACATCCCAAAGTTTCGCTTGTATTAAATAACGAAATTTACTAAATTAAATATTGAATCCTTAAAATTTATCATTAGAGTGTATAGCATTTTTATAAAGTATCCTACAGTGTTTACGAAAGTATATTTTACTTATATATTTTAAAGTAGAATCATTAAAACAATTACCCTTATTGAAAAATATATTTTCTATACTTTAATTTGCTTCGACATATTTAATTATTAAACTTGTTTTAAGAACTTCAAGACTTTTAACTTTATGATTTTATACAGGTAATTATTTGATGCTTACATTTTATTATTAGTATTTCTTGAGGTTTAAAATAAACAAATAAAGAAAAATGGTATTAGTGTTTTAAAATCATACTAACATAAGTAGTAATAATAATAATAATAAATAAATAAATAAATAAATAAAAATAAAAAGAATAATAATAATAATAATAATAAATTAATTAAAAAAAAAGAAAAAAGAATAATAATATAATAATAATGTAATTAAAAAAAATAAAAATAAGAGGAAGGGGGGGTTCGAACCCTTTCCCTCCCCCCAACTTCTTCTTTTTCGTTGAAAGCCGCCGGCCCTAACCCCTCCTCCCTCACACGACTGCCGCCGCCACGTCGTGTCCCTCCTCTCCACCTAGTCGCAAACCGCAAGCCAGCCGCCCGCCGTTCCAGCACTCTCCTCCCTTTGTGTTCTCGTTTTGTCCTCTCTCTCCCTGGAGCGCCGCCGAGCTCGCGCCGTCGCTCTCCCTTCCTTGGTCCGTGCAGACGCCTCCAGCCAAGGGAGTGACTCGCCTATCCCTCCTTTGTTCTCGCGCCGCCGTCACCGGGATCGACATTCGGTGTGGTTCTTTGCTGATTGCGAACCGAGCCGCCATCAACAGTGGTCGAAGCTCACGGTCCGGCCAATGTCTCTCTCCTGTAGACTATAAGCCACCTCTTGTGGTGGTGCTACTGATTGGAAATGAGTTGGACCAAGTCTACCTGAACCGAACCAGCGTCGTTATCGCCGTACTCGTGATTGTTCTCTCCACCGACATCGATTGCAATCGATCCGTTCATCACCCCGGGTCACTAAAGCTTCACGGATCGCCGCTCCCTCCCCGAAGTTGAGGTTATTTCTATTAATTTCGTCAATTGAGGTAAGGGGTTCTTTACGTTGCTTTAGAGAGTATTTTCTGATTAGTATATAATACTTGCTAAGATTATATGGGTATTCTTGTGAATGATTATTCAGGTAATAAATTTTAGATTAAATATAAAGTAAGAAAATAAATGAAATGAACCATAAATTGATACTTGTGATTGAATATGCATATTAAGTGCTAAGCGCTATATGTTATCATGTAGGTTCATTCGAAGAACATGAACTCTGACTGTTAATTGTTAATGATTATAAGTGATTATTGTTTTGTACGTCTGGTTGATTTAAAGAGATATATGTGTATCATATAAGTGGTAAATGAGGAATAAAACAACTAAAAAGTAAGAGTAGGAACTTGGTAAATTGAATGGTTGAATTATGATGTTTGTGTGCTAAATGTGTATTGCATAATGAATTGGATAATAAATAAAGAAGGAAAATATACGCGGGTAGAGATAAAAAATTGAGTATGAGAATAAAGGAAATGAAACCACTAATAAATTGCGATTAAATATGTATTTTAATTGTTAAATGTTGTCATGAATACTTAATTGAAGAATATGCAACCTTGATTGATATTGGTGAGTTATTGTATGTTATAGTTGTTATGTATGTGTTGAATGACGAATGAGATAACAAGTTACTAATGAAAGGCATGAAGGAAAAAGATAATTATAAAGAAACTAAAGAAGAGAAAAGATAATCAATGAAAAGAATAATTAAATAAGATAAACGGAATGAGGATGAGAATAGTAAATTGAAACGGCACAGGTTTGTCGTGGTGACCCTGTGGCCTAATAAAAATAAGAGATAAACGGCGCAGGTTGGTCGTGGTGACCCTGTGGCCTAATAAAAACGGCGCAGGTTGGTCGTGGTGACCCTGTGGCCTAGTAAAAGGTAAATGGCACAGGTTGGTCGTGGTGACCCTGTGGCCTGATAAAAATAAAAGATAAGCGGCACAGGTTGGTCGTGGTGACCCTGTGGCCTAATAAAAATAAAAGATAAGCGGCACAGGTTGGTCGTGGTGACCCTGTGGCCTAATAAAAATAAATGATAATTGACACAGGTTGGTCGTGGCGACCCTGTGGCCAAATGATAAATGTGAAAGGAAAAAGGAAAAAGAAAAGAAAGAGATAAAGAAGGAAAACAAGAAAGAAAAGTAAATGGAAAGACTAGAATGAAAAGACTAGAATGAAAAGAAGTAGAATGAGTAATTGTGTTTGGAATATTGAAATTGTGTCTATGTGCTAAATGATATATTTACGTGAGTTGGTATTTTATGAGAATGGAAATGGAAAAAAAAAGGGGACTTTACGAAGTTATTGGAAAGGTAATATGAATGGATACTAATAAGACTGTTGGTTGTGTATGAAGCATGTTGGGTTTGCCTAAATGAAAATATATGTGCTACGTGCTAATTGTGTTTGACTTGGTAGGTCATTATGCCTAGTTAGAAACTACTTCTCTATTTCATGTGTAAAGCTCACCCTTGCAACCATTTTTACAGGTTCAAAGTTTGAGCAGACACAATTTCAGGCCGAGCAGGAATAACACTCCACCACGTGGAGTGTGCTCGTTCACTATTTTATGAGTGGGCTGTAGTTTAATTATGTGATAAATTGTTATTTTTGTAATTTAAAATATGTAATAGTTATGCGCCCTAAACTTGTATTAGTAAGGGCATTAGGATATAATCGAATGTATAATGTGTCTGTTTATGTTTTAAAATGTTCTGGTCTGAACAGGTACAAACAGGAAATTTTGTGAAAGTCCGAAAAACAGAGGAAACTCTGTCGGATTTTCGTCGAAATTTTCAAGTCCATATTTTCATAAATCTTAATTTAACTAAATTATTGTGAGGGTGTTACAAATAAGGTTTATTACACTTTTAAAATCCTCAAAAGAGATATAACAAAATAAAATTTCTCTCCAAAAAAGGACAGATAATAAGGAACGGAGGGAGTAAAAAACATTGAAAAATTTTGTTCCAAATTAAAATTAAAATTGTGAATAAAAAAAATTGAAATTGCATTGTATATTTTTATGATTGGTCAATCAAGGAAACATGTATTAAATACTTGCTTTGAAAATTGGTTAACTTGGGGGGTCATGCATTAAAAGCATGTTTCCTTATTTTCGTTGAATTTTGAAAATTCAACAAATTTCAAAATTTAACAAGTTTAAGGGAACATGTTTTTAATGTATTGTCCCTCAAATCAATCAATTATCAAAGCAAGTATTTAATACATGTTTTCTTAATTAACCAATCACAGAATATACAATGCAATTTTAATATTTTTATTTCCTATTTTAACTTCAATTTAGGACAAAAAATTTTTATGGTTTTTTCTAACTTTATGGGACTAAGGAAGTATTTTTTTTTTCTTGTTAAGATACACCCTCCGGCTTACAATATAAGCAAATCTAATTGCTTTCACACTTATTAAGAAGGTTAGTTGATTGTATTTAATTTTCTCAAATTTATAAAAATAGAGGTATTTTAGAAAAATAATATTGGAAATGAAACAAAAATTAAATGAGAAAACAATTTTTTAGGTATATTTAAAGAAAATAGCATTAAGAATGAAATTTTCTAAGTATATTTAAGAGGATTCGTTACTTTTCTTATATTTTAAATCAAATAAAATATACAGTATATTTTTTGTTACTAATATTTGTAGTACATGTTTTACAAATTTATTACGTGAAGGAAACGTTTGTGCTGATTACCTAGCCAACAAAAGTCTTCAGCTTGTGAAGAGTAATATATTACAAACCTCCATTAGTATCCCCAAACCCCAAATACACTCTTGAAAAGACAAAAATACCCTAAGAGTTTTTTTTTTAAAAAAATAACTTTTCTTATTCTCTCTCTCACTCTCTCACGGTCCTTCTTCTTCTCCATAGGGTTCTTATTCTTCTCCTCTCACATAGCATCTCTTCAACCTCCTCAACTTCATTTTTTGTCATCTCCACCTTCGTTTTTGTGTTTGTGTTCTGATTCAATCTTCATTTTCGTGTTACTGTACCGGATTGAGGTTCTTCATCTTCATTGTTGTTCCTCTCCTTTTGGTGCGTCGTTTCTGCATTGATATTGTTCGTTCTTCATCTTCGATTCGTGCTGCAAGGCTAAAGGTATGTTCTCCTCTTCTCTTGCTTCTGGTTTGCGATTTTAGGGTTTAGGTTTCATAGTATTCTTCTCAATCACTTTGTTTTGTTTAGGGTAGTGTTTGTAGGTTAGTGTGTAGGTTATTTTCATGTTTAGGTTAGTTATTCGTATTATTATGTTTACTGGTGCTATTGTGTTGTGGATTTGTGGCTGCAATTCTTTTCTGCGATTCCGATAGACCAGTCTCGGAATTATAGTTTTCCGACTCAAGAGTCTTGGAAACTTCCGAGACCTGGCTGTCGAATTTTTTTTTTGCATGTTTTCTTGCTTGATTTCGTAAACAAAATTGGTTGGTTGTTAATGAGTAATATATTGTTTGTTTGATTCTTAAACAAATTTGGTTGATTTCTAAAGTATTGTTGATTTATTAAACAATACTCTTTTTTTCTCTATTTTTTCTTTTAATTTGGTATAAGTATAACAGTTTATAAGCCATTACTGAATGTTACTTTTTTATGCATGCAGAATGGTGAGAACCAAGAGTATGGCCAACAAGGAAGTTGTCGGTGACAGACGCCGCCAACCTACTGAGAATGCTTGGAGACGTACTATCCATCAAAGCGAAGCGGGATCTTCTGGTTCAGAGCATACTAATAATGATGAAGAAGAGCATAGTTCGGGAGAAACCGAACCCCAACCTACTGCTCAAGTGTCTGGTTCGAATCCATCTAGTTCGGAGGATAGTTCTGACTTCGGTGAAGACGTTGGTGGTGAAGATGATGCAGATGAGCAACAAGAGGAGGAAGAAGCAAATGACGAGATTCCCGATCCTCAAGATATGACTTTGCTCAAGTCATATGATAAACATGTTGCCAAAGATATTTGGCAAGATAATGTTAGTATCAGAAGTAGATTATGTCATTGTGGTGTTGTCTGTAATTATGTATAATTGTAATTTGTAAGTAACGAAAGTTAATTTATTTTTTCATTAACGTGGAGTGTTGGGCCGCGGTACCAACAAAAAATGGACACTTCCATGTGTGGCCGACTTGCCTGAAGAAGTGAGGGTTATTCTTCAGAGGTCCGGATTGGCACCGCTTGTTGGAGCTTCATACGAGCAAATTGATAGGAAGCTGCTAACAGCGTTTGCCGAGCGTTGGTATAGGGATACCAACACTTTTCATCTCCCGGTTGGAGAGATGACAATTACATTGGATGCTGTATCTTGTCTTCTCCACATACCGGTAACCGGGAGATTCATTACATGGAAGAAGCCCAATGTTATTGATGGTGCGGGAATGATGGAGCTACAATTGGGCATGGATATGGTATCAGCTGCTGCGGAGGCAAAGAAAAACCGTGGTGGAGCTATCCGATTTAGCACACTCCACCAATGGTATCATGCCCATGTCCAGGCTGAGAGATTTGATTTTACTGCCCGTTGCTATCTATTAGCACTTGTTGGGTCAACCTTGTTCATAGACAAGAGTATGACCTACGTGGGAATGCAGTATGTGATCGCACTGGCCAATACCCAGCGCATCCACAGTTATGCTTGGGGGGCATGTGCTTTGGCACATTTATATAGCGAGCTTGCCAATGTCACCAAGAGCAGTGTCAAACAACTTGGTGGATACATGACATTGCTTTAGGTAATGTTAATTGAACTATTTTATTCTTAATTTTTTATATCTTGTTATTTTATATTTCTTTTCTTGCTTTTAGCAACGAATGCTGACTTATTGTTGATTCGGTAAACAGGCATGGATAAAGGAGTACTTCCCTGGAATCGGATCTTCTATTGCCAGGTGGGATTATCGGGAAGAGCTTCCACGTGTTTTCAAGTGGGATCAAGGTGTAGGTTCGGGCAACATGGAAGTACAATATCGAGCACACCTTGAGTCACTCAGAATCGATCAAGTTAGGTGGCGACCATTCCAACCCGAGCATCGTCTAGTCCAACCTTTTGAGCCTATTAGTTTCTATTCTGGATGGCTAATTGTTGGCAAAGAACGTGTCGCGTATCTGCTTGAACGTGTTATGTGGAAACTTGGTCATATACAAGGCATTCCTTGCTCACCACCACTGCAGTGCCCTGATTTTGAAGATATTATTGATGCATGGGCACATTGGAATGACCATGTTGTAACGCGCTCATTTTCCATAAGGTTTTCGATTTCGAATCATTTGGACTTGTATAGTTTTCAAAAATTAGGGTGGAAAAATTTTTCTTTTAAAACACTTGATTGGTAAGTAAAATCAAAGAATTGAAATCCGACAAGTTAAAAGGAATTGGAAAGCAGTCGAGGGTTTTCGCAATAAATATTATTTTCATAAATGAAACCTTTAGTCCCTCAATTGCGAGTGCTTTTAAAATAAAACTGATCAATACTGGATTTCAAAACTTATTAAAAGCAAGCGAAATATTGAAATGCGTAAAGTGAACCATAGTTGTAGATAATAAGTCATAAAAGGTCTGATACAAAATAGTTACAAGTCCATTGAAAATAAACACTCTGACAATACCTCACCAAAAGAACATTTACAAAACATAAAACTCAAAAAGAAAGGGTATCATCAGAGCTGGTCACTGGTCCACTGCAGCTATTCCATAGTCAGAGATCACCGGTTTCGTCCCACGAAACCTACGAGGACGAAAGCGAACTACGGGATTAGGATGGTAGAGAGTGATCTCTACTTCACCCTCAAAACAGCCCGGTGATCCCGATACTCCCAAACACCATCAAGGAGCGGGCGATTCTCGATACAAGGCAGGCATCTGGCCATCACCTAAAAGGGCAGAAGAGTAAGCCTAACACAGTCGCATTATCGAATGAGCCTAAGCCCTAACATTCACAGCCAGATAAACAGCAGCAATCACCAGTGCAGAAAATGCATATACATATGAGCAAACACCAGTTTAATTATTATCTTCGAGATAAGTGGCATGATGCATGTACATGTTCTCCAACTCTGAGGCCTCTGTGTCCACCGGGTCCAGATATGAGGAACGGTGTGTTCAAGAACACGGCACGGCTTACGGCACGTCTGCCAGCGTAAACGGCACGACTTACAGTGTTTCCACCAGCGTAAACGGCACGACTTACAGTGTTTCCACCAGCGTAAAAGGCACGACTTACAGTGTTTTCACCAGCGTAAACGGCACGACTTACAGTGTTTCCACCAGCGTTAAAGGCACGACTTACAGTACGTCCACCAGCGTAAACGGCACGACTTACAGTATTTCTACTAGCGTAAACGGCACGACTTACGGTGAACCCTGTGCAGGCTTTCATAAAATATCAAGTTCACTTACAAAAACAGTTCACAGGTTCACCGGCATAGGAAAGGCACGCCTTACGGTGTTTCCACCTGCATAGGTGTTCCTCAGATTGGGACTGGTCTGATAACCTAGCTCATGTCATGTATGTTCTCGATGCAACTCTTGCAATCCTAGGTTATCATGCATATGTTCAAGTTCCGAGTTTATCATTAGTCCAATTATGTCATGACCTTTCGTCATTAGGTCATCATATACTCATAAGCAATTAACAGGTACCCAACACGACAGAGTTATACTAGTTCTGGGTCAGGCTTATGTCTAAGTATTCGAACAGAGTCCCATCATTTACTTGACCTAGGTCACCTTAAGTGACTAAAACTTGGGATAAACAAGTCTTAACTACTTAAGACTTCGGTTAAGTGAGTCCTAATCACTTAAGACTAGGTTTAACTGACTTCAGTTGACTAATCATGGACTAAGTCCACTAATCTTGGACTAAATCTCACTAATCAGGAGTTTAGTCTCACTAATCATGAATTAGATCTCACTTAATTGACTAATCTCGGATTAAATCCGACTAATCATGGATCAGGTCCAGCTAATCGCGGATTAATTGACTAATCAGTGAATTAAGTTTACTAATCCAGGGTTAAGTCCAACTAATCATGGATTAGTTGACTAATCAAGGGTTAAGGTCACTAATCGAGGATTAAGTCCAACTAATCTTGAATTAGTTGAATAATCAGGGTTAAGGTCACTAATCGAGGATTAAGTCTAACTAATCTTGGATTAGTTGACTAATCAGGGATAAGGTTACTAATCAAGGATTAACTAATCTTGGATTAGTTGACTAATTATGGTTTAAGTGAAACTTTATTAAGTCTAAGTGCTACTTAGTGGTCTGGGATTAGGTTTAATTAACACTTAGTTAGCTAAACCATTCTTAGTTATTGGGTCATCTTCCTAATCAAGGCTTAGAAACCTAAAACCGAATTGATCAACACCCTAATTACCTTATCAAGTTGTCAATTAAGGCCTAATTGGCTCAATTCCTTTAGTTAACGCTTAAGCCTAGTTCATTCAAGGATCTAAGCATTCCCTTAACAACATAACCTATGGAATTAATCACCAACACAAAGCATAATCACAAAATTCAGCATAGAACATTTCATTAACAACATAACACAAGTAATATAATAGTCAACACAAAACATAATCATAAAATTCAGCATTGCACATTCAACAATAACAAGTCATCATTCATCCAAATTCGGCCTCCAAGCCCAAAATCAAAGTCTAACTAGTGCCCTTGAGTCTCATGGTGACTCACCCTAGTTTCTAAGCTTAAGACTTATTCTAGCAAATGTGTAAGCTTCTCTCTTACCTCTTGAAGACACTAAGAAAACTTAGAACCTTTGGCCCTTTATCTCACCAAAACCGTGAGCAACACTCCCTCCTTGGACACTTGAAATTTGACTTCCAAGCTTCTAAACTTCTAAGACTCCACTTGATCTTCCAAGCTAAAGATCCTAATGCCTTGAACAAGGTTTGGCCGTGAGGTCTATTTGGGTTTGGAGTTTGATGTTTGAAATTTCTTCAACACAACTTCAAACAAGTGGCATATTCATGATCTAGAGTATGAATATGCCAAGGTTTCTTTTGTTTGGTGAGTGTTTAAGTTGATTAAGGGTGATGAAGTGGTGAGGCCGTGAGCTCCTCAAGAGAAAGGAAGGGTTGAATTTGAACTTCTAAGCTTCAATCACTTATGCATGTTGTGTATTCATGATCTAGGCTTAGAGTATGTAAGGATTCTTGGTTTTTAATGGAAGAAAAGGTTAGGATGAGGGTGGTGGAGGTGTTGGCCGTGAGGCCTCTTGGAAAAGAAGAAGAAGAAAGTGGTGAAGATGGCATGAAGAAAAGGAAAACAAAATGATGCCCATCAACACAAGGTCACTTTTATAAAACTTATGGTCAAAGGTGAAGAGGTAAGGTGGCATAAGGGTGGGTTTTGGAGTGGACACCTCACTACTTCATGCAAAGAAAGGGAATGTGGTGTTGACACCTATTACTTTGACTACATGCATGAAATGTGAGCATGACAACTCACCTTCTTCATGCATCACACAAATTCACTTCATGGCTTCACACACCACGGCCTACACATGCACACACAAGGCCCATCACACAATCTTGGCCCAACATCACTCACAAGGCCCATTTGGTTGCTTATGCTTAATCTAGTCCACTTAGCCCTTAAGCCATTCATTAACCAAACTAATCTAACTCTTAACTAAGCTATTAGACATCTAAACTAAATCAACTTAAACCACACAAGTCTAAACCTAATAAATTGGGTTTAATCTAACCCTAATCACGATTTGCTATCTAAACAAGATTAAGTTCTAACACATCAAGCTAAAGCAAAACATTTAAATCACAAAGCACGAATTATTTGGGAACTAAAATTCAGGGATGTTACACTCTCCCCCACTTACAGGAATTTCATCCCCGAAATTCGGTTTCACTGGAACAACTCAAGATATTCTCTACGCATCGAAGCTTCGGGTTCCCAGGTTGACTCTTGAACACCATTGTGTTCCCAAACAACTCTAACCAAGGGTATCTCTTTTCCCCTAAGTTGCTTGATTCGGCGGTCTGCTATAAAAATTGGGCCAGCTTCTAGAGTTAGGTTTTCTCGCACAGACAGGTCATCGGGTCGGATATCTAGGATAGAGTTAGGGTCATGCACAAACTTTCGAAGTTGTGAAACATGAAAGACATTGTGCAGACTAGACAAAGATGGTGGTAAGGCTATCTGGTACGCAACTGGACCAATTTTCCTAAGGATTTGGTACGGACCAATGAACCTGGGTGAAAGTTTCTTGGTTCTCAACGCTCTGCCTACACCTTTCATCGGGGATACCTTGATAAACACATGCTCTCCTTCTGCAAACTCAAGAGGTCTTCTCCTCTTGTCCGCATAACTCTTTTGCCTTCCCTGAGCGGCCCTCATCTTCTCTTGTACCATCTTAATCTTTTCAGTTGTTTCTTGTACCAGTTCTGGACCGATTAAAGCATTCTCCCCCACTTGAAACCAACATAGTGAGGTCTGACATTTTCTACCATACAATGCTTCAAACGGTGCCATCCCAATACTCGCATGATAACTGTTATTATAGGTAAACTCCACCAACGGTAACACCTTATCCCAACTTCTTTGTTCCTCCAAGGCACACGCTCTTAACATATCTTCCAACGTCTGAATGGTTCGCTCTGTTTGTCCGTCAGTTTGAGGATGATAAGCAGATCCCATTTTTAACTTTGTGCCCAGGGCTTGATGCAGACTGTTCCAAAACCGAGATGTAAACCTTGGATCATGGTCAGACAGTATACTGGAAGGTATACCATGCAGTCGTACCACCTCATCAACGTAAAGTTGAGCAAGCCTTTCCAACGAATAATGCATATTTACGGGGATAAAATGCGCTGATTTAGTTAACCGATCTACCACAACCCATATGGCATCAAAATTCTGGTCCGTCCTTGGTAAACTTGTCACAAAATCCATCGATATGCTGTCCCATTTCCACTAAGGGACCTCCAAACATTGTAATTCTCCTCCTGGCTTCTTATGCTCGGCCTTCGTTTTCTGGAAAACCAAACATGATGCTACATACTCAGCCACATCTTTCTTTAATCCAGACCACCAGAACAACTTTTTCAAATCCTGATACATCTTAGTTGTTCCCGGATGCATACTCATCCGACTCTTGTGTGCTTCCTCCAATATCATTCTTCTAAGTTTTGCGTCCTTTGGAATGCATATCCTCGTTTTGAAACGAAGAAGCCCATCATTTCCCTCTTGAAAGTTCAGTTCTTTCCCTTCAGATGCCAATCTTTTCTTTTCACTAAGCTCACCATCTTCTCGTTGTCGCTCGCGGATCAGAGTCATAAACTCATTCGTGATCTGCAGCATCCCTAATTTTAAGCTTGTTGGCTCGACTTCCATTACTAAACTCATATCCCAAAACTTCTCTAGTAACGCAGCCTCCTTGATCATCATGGCACTCGCATGCAATGCCTTTCTGCTTAGGGCATCGGCAACCTTATTCGCCTTTCCAGGATGATAGTGGAGTTCGAAGTCATAATCCTTGAGAAACTCAGTCCACCGACGTTGTCTCATGTTCAACTCTTTCTTGTCAAAGAGATACTTTAAACTCTTATGGTCACTGAATACTCGGAACACTATGCCATAGAGGTAGTGCCTCCAGATCTTAAGAGCAAAAACTATTGAAGCCAGCTCCAAGTCGTGCGTCGGATAATTCACCTCATGCACTTTCAACTGCCTTGATGCATATGACACAACCTTACCTTCTTGCATCAGCACACATCCGAGGCCTTGCCCTGAAGCATCGCAGTACACATCAAAACTCTTCTGCGGATCAGGTAGGATTAACACCGGTGAAGTGGTCAGCTTTTCCTTCAGCTTTTGGAAACTCTCTTCGCACTTCGAATCCCAGATAAAAGGTTGATCCTTCTTGGTCAACTTCGTCAAAGGTTGGGAGATCTTCGAAAATCCTTCTATAAACCTTCGATAGTACCCGGCAAGTCCTAAGAAACTCCGGACCTCCGTCACCGTCTTAGGTTGTTCCCATCGAAGAACTGATTCAACCTTTGTTGGATCGACAGCTATTCCTCCTTTCGAGATCACGTGTCCCAAAAACTTAACCTCCTCCAGCCAAAACTCGCACTTCGAGAGTTTGGCGTACAACTGTTTCTCCTTTAAAACTTCCAATACAATCCTTAAGTGTTCTGCATGTTCCTCTGGACTCCTTGAGTAGATCAGAATATCATCTATAAAGACCACTACAAACGAGTCCAGGTACGGTCTGAAGACCCTATTCATGTAGTCCATAAAGACAGCAGGAGCATTCGTCAAACCGAACGGCATTACCACATACTCGTAATGCCCATAACGAGACCGAAACGCCGTCTTGGGAATGTCCTGTTCCCGAATCCTTATCTGATGGTACCCAGTTCTTAGATCTATCTTCGAGAAAACAGAAGCTCCACGAACTTGATCCATAAGATCGTCTATCCTCGGCAGAGGGTATTTGTTCTTGATGGTCACCTTGTTCAACTGACGGTAATCCACACACATACGCAGACTTCTGTCCTTCTTTCTCACAAACAACACTGGCGCACCCCAGGGAGACACACTTGGTCTGATCAAGTGTTTCTATAGCAACTCTTCTACTTGCTTCTTCAACTCAGCCATTTCCGGCGGCGCCATCCTATACGGTGCTATAGAGATTGGGCCAGATCCTGGGATTAGATCGATACCAAACTCGATTTCTCGAGTTGGCGGCAACCCCGGCACGTCATCCGTGAACACTTCCGAAAACTCCTTTACCACCGGTATTCCTCCTAACTCCTTCTCCTCTTCTTCCCTCGTTACAGAGAACAAACACATGAAGCCTTTGGGTTCGGGGTTCGAGGGTTGAAGGTATTTGTACAAGGCTATTCTCCTATCACAGTCGATGATCACTCGGTTCCTCATCATCCAATCCATACCCAGAATGACATCTAACTGTGACAAAGGTAAACAAACTAGGTCTACACTCGAGACGCGGCCTAGTACCTCAACCAAACAGTTTAGACAGACTTTGGAAGTAAGGACAGGGGAATTAGTTGGGGTTTCGATTCTAAAGCAGTATGGTGAATCGGATAGGGGCAAGTTCAAACGATTCACACATTCATGCGAAACGAAAGAATGAGTAGCTCTAGAATCAAACAAAACTTTACAAGGTTGACTATTGAGAAGAAAGGTACCTTGCACGAGATCAGAGGCTTGATTGGCTTCAGCACCACTGAGAGTAAACACCTTCCCTCTAGCCATAGGTCTATTCGCCGATCCCTTCGAGTCATTCTTCTCGGGTTCTCTGCAGTCTCTTGACCAATGACCCGGCTTACCACACTTGTAGCAACCAGAAAACGGCTTCCGACAAACCTCTCCGAAGTGATGACGTTTTCACTTATCGCACAACGGAGCACTTCCCTGATAACTTGCTACTTGTCCCGATGACTTGCTTTTACCCTTGTGCTTGAAGTGCGGCCTTTGGCCTCTAAAGTTTGACTCCTTGAGCCTCTGTGACCCGAAACTCTGCTGATTTCTCTTACTTCGCAGGTATAGCTCCTCAGCCCTCTTATCATCTTCATAAAACCGACACATGTCGACCAGAGTTGAGAAGTTCTGAATCTTCTGATAACTGAAAGCGGCTTTTAAATCCGGTCTTAGCCCATTCTCGAACTTGATGCACTTGCTTCGTTCGTCAGGGTGTTGCTGAAAGTAAGGAGAATACTTAAGAAATTCCTCAAACTTAGCCGTGTATTCACCCACACTCATGTCACCTTGCTGTAGTTGCAGAAACTCTACCTCCTTCTTTCGCCTCAGATCCTCGGGAAAGTACTTATCCAGAAACTTTTCCGTGAACACTTGCCATGTGACTTCCCGACCTTCGTGAGCCAAGAGTTGAACAGCGTGCTTCCACCAGTTTTCAGCTTCCCCAAACAACATGTACGTGGCGTAGGTCACCCGCTGAGTGTCCGTACATCCTAAGGTTTGGAAGATTTTGTCCAGTTCGCTTATCCACTTGTTAGCCTCATCGGGTTTGAAACCTCCCTCAAACCTAGGAGGGTTACAGTTTCGGAACTCGGACAGACTACGGAACTCGACTTGTCCCGCTTGGTCTGGGGGTGGTTGGTTAGCTTGTTGTTGCATGTTCTCGATCACCGTAGTGATCCTATCTAAAACGTCAGTTAAGTTACGTTGATTCAAAGCTGCCATTGTGAACCTGCACTAAAGGCTAAGTATCACAATAGACCTAAGGGAACTGAAGTCCTACGACTATCCTAATCCTACAACTATCTTAATCTAGATAGAACCAACTATGGACCAGGTGCAGGACCTTCAGCTCTGATACCACAAAAGTTGTAACGCCCTTATTTTCCATAAGGTTTTCGATTTCGAATCATTTGGACTTGTATAGTTTTCAAAAATTAGGGTGGAAAATTTTTTCTTTTAAAACACTTGATTGGTAAGTAAAATCAAAGAATTGAAATCCGACAAGTTAAAAGGAATTGGAAAGCAGTCGAGGATTTTCGCAATAAATATTATTTTCATAAATGAAACCTTTAGTCCCTCAATTGCGAGTGCTTTTAAAATAAAACTGATCAATACCGGATTTCAAAACTTATTAAAAGCAAGCGGAATATTGAAATGCGTAAAGTGAACCATAGTTGTAGATAATAAGTCATAAAAGGTCTAATACAAAATAGTTACAAGTCCATTGAAAATAAAACACTCTGACAATACCTCACCAAAAGAACATTTACAAAACATAAAACTCAAAAAGAAAGGGTATCATCAAAGCTGGTCACTGGTCCACTGCAGCTATTCCATAGTCAGAGATCACCGGTTTCGTCCCACGAAACCTACGAGGACGAAAGCGAACTACGGGATTAGGATGGTAGAGAGTGATCTCTACTTCACCCTCAAAACAGCCCGGTGATCCCAATACTCCCAAACACTATCAAGGAGCGGGCGAATCTCGATACAAGGCAGGCGTCTGGCCATCACCTAAAAGGGCAGGAGAGTAAGCCTAACACAGTTGCATTATCGAATGAGCCTAAGCCCTAACATTCACAGCCAGATAAACAACAGCAATCACCAGTGCAGAAAATGCATATACATATGAGCAAACACCAGTTTAATTATTATCTTCGAGATAAGTGGCATGATGCATGTACATGTTCTCCAACTCTGAGGCCTCTGTGTCCACCGGGTAAAGATCTGAGGAACGGTGTGTTCAAGAACACGGCACGGCTTACAGCACGTCTGTCAGCGTAAACGGCACGACTTACAGTGTTTCCACCAACGTAAACGGCACGACTTACAGTGTTTCCCCCAGCGTAAAAGGCACGACTTACAGTGTTTCCACCAGCGTAAACGGCACGACTTACAGTGTTTCCACCAGCGTAAAAGGCACGACTTACAGTGTTTCCACCAGCGTAAAAGGCACGACTTTTAGTGCGTCCACCAGCGTAAACGGCACGACTTACAGTATTTCTACCAGCGTAAACGGCACGACTTACGGTGAACCCTGTGCAGGCTTTCATAAAATATCAAGTTCAGTTACAAAAACAGTTCACAGGTTCACCAGCGTAGGAAAGGCATGCCTTACGGTGTTTCCACCTGCGTAGGTGTTCCTCAGATTGGGACTGGTCTGATAACCTAGCTCATGTCATGTATGTTCTCGATGCAACTTTTGCAATCCTAGGTTATCATGCATATGTTCAAGTTCCGAGTTTATCATTAGTCCAATTATGTCATGACCTTTCGTCATTAGGTCATCATATACTCATAAGCAATTAACAGGTACCCAACACGACAGAGTTATACTAGTTTTGGGTCAGGCTTATGTCTAAGTATTCGGACAGAGTCCCATCATTTACTTGACCTAGGTCACCTTAAGTGACTAAAACTTGGGATAAACAAGTCTTAACTACTTAAGACTTCGGTTAAGTGAGTCCTAATCACTTAAGACTAGGTTTAACTGACTTCAGTTGACTAATCATGGACTAAGTCCACTAATCTTGGACTAAATCTCACTAATCAGGAGTTTAGTCTCACTAATCATGAATTAGATCTCACTTAATTGACTAATCTCTGATTAAATCCGACTAATCATGGATCAGGTCCAGCTAATCGTGGATTAGTTGACTAATCAGGGAATTAAGTTTACTAATCCAGGGTTAAGTCCAACTAATCATGGATTAGTTGACTAATCAAGGGTTAAGGTCACTAATCGAGGATTAAGTCCAACTAATCTTGAATTAGTTGACTAATCAGGGTTAAGGTCACTAATCGAGGATTAAGTCTAACTAATCTTGGATTAGTTGACTAATCAGGGATTAAGGTTACTAATCAAGGATTAACTCATCTTGGATTAGTTGACTAATTATGGTTTAAGTGAAACTTTATTAAGTCTAAGTGCTACTTAGTGGCCTGGGATTAGGTTTAATTAACACTTAGTTAGCTAAACCATTCTTAGTTATTGGGTCATCTTCCTAATTAAGGCTTAGAAACCTAAAACCGAATTGATCAACACCCTAATTACCTTATCAAGTTGTCAATTAAGGCCTAATTGGCTCAATTCCTTTAGTTAACGCTTAAGCCTAGTTCATTCAAGGATCTAAGCATTCCCTTAACAACATAACCTATGGAATTAATCACCAACACAAAGCATAATCACAAAATTCAGCATAGAACATTTCATTAACAACATAACACAAGTAATATAATAATCAACACAAAACATAATCATAAAATTCAGCATTGCACATTCAACAATAACAAGTCATCATTCATCCAAATTCGGCCTCCAAACCCAAAATCAAAGTCTAACTAGTGCCCTTGAGTCTCATGGTGACTCACCCTAGTTTCTAAGCTTAAGACTTATTCTAGCAAATGTGTAAGCTTCTCTCTTACCTCTTGAAGACACTAAGAAAACTTAGAACCTTTGGCCCTTTTTCTCACCAAAACCGTGAGCAACACTTCCTCCTTGGACACTTGAAATTTGACTTCCAAGCTTCTAAACTTCTAAGACTCCACTTGATATTCCAAGCTAAAGATCCTAATGCCTTGAACAAGGTTTGGCCGTGAGGTCTATTTGGGTTTGGAGTTTGATGTTTGAAATTTCTTCAACACAAATTCAAACAAGTGGCATATTCATGATCTAGAGTATGAATATGCCAAGGTTTCTTGTGTTTGGTGAGTGTTTAAGTTGATTAAGGATGATGGAGTGGTGAGGCCGTGAGCTCCTCAAGAGAAAGGAAGGGTTGAATTTGAACTTCTAAGCTTCAATCACTTATGCATGTTGTGTATTCATGATCTAGGCTTAGAGTATGTAAGGATTCTTGGTTTTTAATGGAAGAAAAGGTTAGGATGAGGGTGGTGGAGGTGTTGGCCGTGAGGCCTCTTGGAAAAGAAGAAGAAGAAAGTGGTGAAGATGGCATGAAGAAAAGGAAAACAAAATGATGCCCATCAACACAAGGTCACTTTTATAAAACTTATGGTCAAAGGTGAAGAGGTAAGGTGGCATAAGGGTGGGTTTTGGAGTGGACACCTCACTACTTCATGCAAAGAAAGGGAATGTGGTGTTGACACCTATTACTTTGACTACATGCATGAAATGTGAGCATGACAACTCACCTTCTTCATGCATCACACAAATTCACTTCATGGCTTCACACACCACGGCCTACACATGCACACACAAGGCCCATCACACAATCTTGGCCCAACATCACTCACAAGGCCCATTTGGTTGCTTATGCTTAATCTAGTCCACTTAGCCCTTAAGCCATTCATTAACCAAACTAATCTAACTCTTAACTAAGCTATTAGACATCTAAACTAAATCAACTTAAACCACACAAGTCTAAACCTAATAAATTGGGTTTAATCTAACCCTAATCACGATTTGCTATCTAAACAAGATTAAGTTCTAACACATCAAGCTAAAGCAAAACATTTAAATCACAAAGCACGAATTATTTGGGAACTAAAATTCAGGGATGTTACACATGTCGTACCTCCCGATTCAAGAGAGAAACATATGAACATTTCTGGCGAGGTTGTGGATGGATATCTTGATTGTTTGCATAAGTACTCTCATCCATATCTGCTCCCTACGTCCACGGGGGTTCAAAACCCCGGAATCCTTAATGTAAGTTTATCTTTATCTTGTAGAATGTGTGTTATAGTTTATTACTCAAAAT
The DNA here is from genome assembly GCA_037953625.1 of Crotalaria pallida. Classification (NCBI taxonomy): domain Eukaryota; kingdom Viridiplantae; phylum Streptophyta; class Magnoliopsida; order Fabales; family Fabaceae; genus Crotalaria; species Crotalaria pallida. Next base: position 25,579,482 of record CM075654.1, read on the forward strand.
AACTTCCATTATTTATATTGATGATAGGTTCGATACCAAGAGATGCTGAACCGGATTGGAGTATTGATGCAATCGAGAGATGACACCGGGGTATTGCCCCAGTATGCATACGAAGAAACATATTTTTAAAGAAAATCAATACAAACACTTAACACATCAACAATCATTCTAAAATATGAACTCATTCACTTATCAAGTCAAAACAAGTTCTAAAGTTGATGCAACTCAAACTAAGATTCTGGACAGTAGCACAAAATAAGGTTGCATCTCTTCACAGTTACCCAAAATTCATTCTTTTCAATTTCCTACTAAAAGATTCACATCAAAGTTCTAAAAAATGACATTGAGCTTAAGAAAGTAATATTTTTCCACACTTATTCAATTATGGGCAGTACTTAAATTATTTCAATTTACCTTAAATCTTATAAACATACTACTAAGGTCAATATAAAACAAATCCGGACAGCCACTCAAACAATTTGCACCCACTCAAACAATTTGCACTTACTCACAATTTTCATCAACTTAAAGTTCTAACCTCTATTTTCAAAGAACTAAGAATTATAACTCGAAAATACTTATAACTTATAAAAATAGTTACATATAGATTAATTAGACAATAATATTCATAGCATACATTTATTTATCTAATGAAATACCATAACTTGCCTAAAACTCTTAACATTATATTTTTATATCAAAACACAACCCACTTCTTATTTACTAAATTCAAACAATATGATAACCATACCCACACATACACACATACATCAAAATCATTTTTATAATTACTTAAATCAATTTATTAAATTTGAACAGTATACAATACAAACTCAAAAATCACTTTTACAAGACATTTCACAATTATCATACAAGCATCAGTAAGACATTTCACAATTATCATACAAGCATCAGAAAGACAACAGTTTTAGTAAACAACTAGAACATTAAGGCATACATTTACAAAGTCACTTTTATATTTCCTTTTTAACTCTATATATAAAAAGTCTTAGCATAAAATTCACATATTGATTTAATCCAAAACAATTTCTATCATTGATGCAACTAATTTAGATTTTTGGACAGCATGCATACTTAAACTTAAAAGTTCAATTTCTCTTAAACAGAAAATCGAACACACATGCCGTTTCTTTCTAAATTCTTATTACAACTTCTACTATAATAAAATGACAAAATTAAACAAAATAAAATAGTTGCATCTGCTGTACAGCCACAGAAAAAGTTGCATTAATTCAAGAAGTTCAAGTAGAATAATCCAAAACAATTATACACAATTCCTACTCATGCCAAATACTTTAAAACACTATTATTTCTAATAAAATATTACTTTTTCATTAATTATAAATTCTGGACAGCAACTTAATATATTTTTTTTTATATAAATCACTTTTAATCAACCAAAATACTCATTTCTATTTGTTTCTACATTATATTTGCACATATAAACAAAGTATCACTAACATTCTTAAAAATAATCACTTGGGGTCTTAAATAAATAAATTTTTCAGAATAAAGATTAAATTTCCAGAATTAAAATAAAACTTTCAAAATTAATCTTTTCCATATAAACATGTAATATATTCCATAAACATACTAAAGCAATCATCAAATCAATTAGAAAAATTTACTTACTTTAATTCCTTTTTCTTCTAAAATTCGACTAGCATATAGAAAAGTTAGAAAAATATTTTCAATTCCTAAAACATCTATATAATATAATTACATCATTTGGTATACTAAAAATAAGAGGTTTAATCATTAACAAATATAAAATAGATCCCTTTTAGAAAATAATTCATTTTTTCCCAGCAACTAACACTTACAACCACATCAACCACATACTCATACAATTAATCAAAAATACATGTTCTTATAGGTTTATAACAACTACCATTTGTTCCTATTTCTTTTAAATAATCTACTATAATTTAATTACAAACCATACAACAAAAAAATAACAAAAATAATATAAAAATAATACCATAGACCTCACGGTCTATTATATTTTTATTGTTTCCATAAATTTATTTTTTTGTTCATTTATTCATTGTTCTTAACTTAAATCAAACAAAAGGAAATAACATAAAATCAAACAATAACAATTACATCAAAATTTCATAACATATAATTCCATACACTCTAAGAACATCAAAATTTTCCAGAATTTATTTTATTTCTAAAAATCATTCTTAGTTCCTTTAAATCATTTTCATTTCATTTCTACTTTAAAGAAAAGTACTTATTTGTTTTCATTCCTTGTAGAGACTTAATTATAACTCAAATACACATGAAATATAACATATAATATAATCTAATTACATATATATATATATATATATATACACCTAATACACGTCCAGAAAAAAAGAAAATAAAATAAAAATCCTTTTTTAATTCTTTTATTTATTTTCTTTTCCCTTTTATTTTATTAAACAACAATACAATACACATACTAAATTACACAAATAAATCTCCAATTTTTTTGATATGTGCCACGGTTCATATATATATATATACCAGAAATTAAAATTTTTCCATTATTATTTACTTATTGATTATTATTCCTTAATACAAAGACATAAAACAATTAAAAGACAAAGAATACAAACTCATTTAATCTTACAAAAATTTTCTATAATTCACATGATTTAAGAAACAAAATAAACCCAAAAAATAATTTAATCAATCTCATCAAAATATTTAGCCATCTTAAGAATTTAAGAAAAGGGGAGATAAATCCCTTTAAACACTCTTTTTGTGTCCCTTTTCTTATTCTTAATTCATATGACTTAAGAACAATTTCATAGAATCAATAACAACTTTAAAATGAAAATAAAAATTTAGAATTTAACTATAGAAGAAATTGAGAAGGTTTAAACAAAAATATAAACAAAACAACTTAAAAATAGCTTAATTAAATAAGTGATTTTGGGTTACCTCTACTCCTTAAGCTTTTTAGAAAACTTCAAGCAACCAAGCAAATCCTCCCTCCTTCCTATAGCTTGCTCGACCCCCCTATCTCTTTCTCTCTTAGAATTTTTATTTTTTTCTCATGTGAAACTATCAAGTGTTTGTGTGTGAAAAATGTGGAACTAAGGCTATCTATTTATAGGTGTTTGGAGATGCATTTCCCTTCATTTTCAGACCTAAATTTCGTGCCCCCTTCATCAAGTTCCATTCAAAAATTTTCAAACACTACTTGGAACATGAACTAGCATTAAATGTGATTTTGTTGATTCCTAAAGCATTTTAATTCATGAATTATTCTCACAAACTTCAGAACTTATTCTTCCCCTCTTCCCACTTATTTTGGACGGTGCATATTATTAAAAATAGGAGAGAAAATTTCTCATTGGTTCATTGTGGAGGTGCCTACATAATTATCCACTCATATAACTATTAAAATTTGATTTTCTACCTACTGTACAAAATTTTTCGTAAACATTAAAATAAAAATTTTATTATTACATATTAAGATTCTAAATTTTCATACGATCATTTTCATATAAAGTTTGTAATTTTTGGACTTATGGTTTGAAAGTTATGAATTTTTGAAGTCCTAAGGTCATTTCTTCAAAAATACACTTCCTAAGCTTTTCAAATAATTTAAAAATAATAAAAATACGAAAATACATTTTATTTAAATGATAATACATTATAAGACTTCAGAAATGCATTTTTATTTTCAAAGTAAAATATACTTTAGTCAAAAGGCTATTTAATGCATTAAAACCATACATTGGTTCTTAAAACTCAAAAATTCGTTCACTTTTGCAGCAGTGATAAAATTTCGAAAACTCAAAAATAAAAATCAAAGCTTTAAATTTTCATAATCTAGATTTCGATACGATCGTTTTGACATATCATTTGAAATTTTTCGACGTACGGTTTAAAAGATATGAATTTCTAAAGATAGGATACTCTAATCCATCAAAAGACAATTCATTTTCTAAAAATCATTTAAATCAAATACTTTACCTTAAAATATTTCATTTAAATAGGCAAGGGAAAACATTGGTATATATATAATATATACATATATGTCACGTATATATATATATATTCATATATATATATATATGAATATATATATATATATATATATTTATATATATATATATATATATTTAATTAAATCCAGGTATCAAAATCAAGCATAATTTCCTAATTTCAATTATAAAGTCACAAATAAATTGGGTAAAATTATGGGTCTCACAGGATGAAGAAACCTCACTTGCTCTTGATGGATTTGATGATGGAGAATGGAACCCTAGGGGAGAGAGGAAGAGAGGTTCGAATTTTGGGAAGAAAAGAACGTGTGGATGACTTTATTTTTTTTCATCAGCAACAGCCTTTAATCGATTAGTAATCAATTAAGGCTTTTCACCTCAACGGACCTTAATCGATTAAACTGCAGGGTTTTGCAGTACCCAGACTTTGACAGACCATAACTTCTTCGTTACCCGTTGGATCTTCCTCAAATTTTAAAGCAAGCTTCCCCACATACTAATCTTCACATCCAACGGTGGAATTTGTGTTTAGAGATGTAAATCTTTTATTTTTAATTTCCTAAGGTTCTATGTTTTTAACCCTAGTTCTACATGTATTTTTGGCTAGATTCTAACTTATATCTCCATTTCTTCTACCCTAAGACCATTCCAACATAGATTATACTTGGAATTAAATTTGGAATGTTACAGCCATATCATCGAATAATGAATCCACATATTCCCAATATGATGGATCACGTTTTGTCGAATTGTCTTTGTCCTTTTTTCGCCCCTTCGTTCTCACTGGCACCTTGGGTGGTAGTACTGAAGTTGTGTCAGGCTCCACAACTTCCTTAAATTTTTGGAATAGTTGTTTCTTTTTATCAAAGTCAGCTTTGTTGTACTTCTCTTTGTATTGTTCCCATAACATCTCAGAATCTTCTGAGTTTCTAGGACGACTGCTCACTTTACTGTCCATTGATAGTACTTGCCAATGACGATGAATTGCATATAATGGAATAAGTTGGCCTACCCGAATATACTTGGCGATCTCACATTGACAAGGCAACCCATGAGTTGAGAGAATACGACAATCGCAAAAAACATCATCCACATTAGAAACGTCAATACCTTTAGCCTCCTTATAAAGTAGTCCCAAAGCCTCCCGAGATATCTTGAAGTGCAACTCTTTAAACAAGGGAGTGTTTTGTTGGAGAGTGCCCTAGTGGCAATCGTATTTTCTCTTTTACATGTATTTATTTCATGTTTATGGATTATTATTATTAATAATAATGAGGCATTTCATTTATTATATTTATTCTTTAATTGTTTAATTAAAATAGATGTAATAAAGTCCTTAGGATTATAAGTTCAATGTCATAAGAATATCAAGTACATGACTTGATAGTGAGATCTTATTGATTGATAATTATCCTTAAAGATTCCCTAGTCGAGTATTACAGTTAATAAGGACAACTATAATACATCGAGACTAGTATGTGACAGACTGATGACTGTATCTCACCGGTCATGGATATGAGATATCAAGTCTTCACATAAGTACACATTGGGACAATTGTGTACTGGATTGACCCGCCATGAGAATGCTACATGGGTTATTAAGTGAGTGTCATAAGCGATTCGCATAGTGACAATGGTGTACATGGTCCTTCGACCTGAAGTCACTACGGTTCCCAACATGAGGAATTATGTACTTTCACGCAATCAAACGTCATCTTTAACCAGGTGATCATAACGGTTGTAGTCGGGTATATGATAAATCATGTAGAGGGATGTGAGTGACGTAGATGGGATTTGTCCTTCCTTGTCAATAGGAATTATATCTCTAGGGCCCTTGACTAAGTGAGACGGTGAAATGCATGGCCATACTCAAGACAGTCAATATGAGATATTGACGAGACTTGTTTAGACGTGTCTACTCAGGGATCAAGAAACCATAGGTTACACTATACATGGGTGACACGTTCCATGCCATGAGTGTAACTATGATATTTGGACAAAGGGATTAAATTTACACATGATCATTGGTCACAATAAGGTTATGTCAGATCACAGACATTCCTGTCACTTGAGTAGCAATGACGTGTTGCTAGATACCACTCATTGCTTGTAAACTTAAAATGGGATTTTAACTTTACTGCCAACGTTACAGGAACCTATAGGGTCACACACTAAGAACAGATAGATTGGAGATATCACATTTGATAAAAAATACAATAGTTGTATTTTCATAAAATTTACATCCGTGCGATGCACAGTATGACCGTGCGACGCATTCTGATATGTGCTGCCAAGCCCAGCCCGCTGGTCTAATACTACTATAAATAATAGTATTAGCCTTAGGGTTTTGGTACGTGTGATACACAGGACGGCAACCCTAGCCGTCCATATCAGAGAGTGAGTGATACACTGAATCTCTCTCTTTTCTGCTAGCACTGAGAAGAGAGATGTGACTCCAATTGGGAATCTGTTCGTGTGGATACCGATAGAGGCGCGACTACCTTGCTGCGCTCGTGATTGACGTGAATTGTTCGTGGACGATCTGACCAGCGCCGCTCTCCTCTTCACAACAAGAGGTAAACGTTTTTCTATCTCGAATCATGCTCTCTCGCATGGATCCTGTTCTGGAAATAGGGTATTTCGTTTTTTTTTTCGCTGCGTATTTGATCCCTATTTCCAGCATGTTTACCCTATGCTCCACCTTAATGACACTTTCTTCAAATGATGCCAGAATATCAGTGTGTTGACACAACAACATCTGATCCATACATTCGAAACAAGTGGCAATGTCTCCTATGTTATCGGATAACATCCTCTTGAATGTCGAATGTGCGGTCTCAACCCTATTTAAACAAAACAAAAACACACAGTTATATTTTTTTAAACCAGTATTAACTTAATTTATTTATTACATTTGATTCAATCAATGCTAAATGTTACCTGTTCGTTGTTGTGTTGCCGAGATGCATTAGCTTGTCAACATAGGAATCAATGAATTTGGTCGCATGGTTGCTCAAATACGTGTCAGAGACATATTTAGCAATATGGTCACCTGATTTTTCACAAAAGATGCGAAGGCAATCTTCATAATAATCCACATTTTTACAATGGACAAGACCTTGAAAGGCTTCCATTACACAGTCAACTTTGTTAGGCTCCTCCTTGAAAAACTCCTTCGTGTTCGCCCGAACATTGCATTTGATGTGGAATTGGCAAAGCAAATGTGAAGACATTGGAAAAACATGCTCCAATGCCTTACCCAAAGCAATATCCATATCGGTTACTATCACTTTGGGATAGCATGCCAAATCTGGAATCAAATCGCGAAGCTTCTCTAATGCCCACACATATGTCTCCGTGGTCTCATCAGATATGAAACAAAATGCCACGGTGAAGGTCTTCCATGTCGATGTTTGCCCAACAGTATTGAGCATTGACATCTTGTACCTATTTGTCTTATGCGTGCTATCCAAAATCAATACTGTGTTGAAATTCTGCAAAAGTTGTATTGAGGTAGGATGCGCCCAAAACATGTTTTTAACCTCATCAGATCCTTCATTTGTGGTATGCCATGCTTCATACGCTCTATCGGTCAGCAACTTGAATAGATGTTGCATCTGCGTTCTTGGATTCCGAATACTCTTTCGAAAATCTTTACGAACAAAATACACTTTCCTTACGGTTGTCACATTGTCTGGGAATCTCTCCTTCAATGTGGTCAAAACCTTCTTGGGCTTGACACCGCTTTTCATCATGTCGATGACAAGCTTCCTTTCTTCTTCTAACAACTTAACAGTATGTCCAACCATCGACTTGTATGGAGGATGGTTATGACTTCCACATTTCACTTCTAATTTCCAACCATTGCCTTTTGACATTGGCTTAGCATACAAGCCGAATGGGCAATTACACTTCTTTGAGGCAGTAATGTATTTGCCATCGTCTGCCGACTTGAACACACCTCGTTTCTCACACCCAAAAACCACCCTTTGTCTTTTAGAAGGATCTTTTCCGCCATCAGATCTTGTTATCTTCAAAATAAACCCTTGTTCCAGCCCAAGCTGCTTCACATAATGAACTACGTCATCACGACTCGAAAACAATCTATCGGTACAAAATGAACCCCCGTAATCATGAACTTCTACTGCCTCCAACTGAATATTGTCAAAATCGTTCCCATCATTTTGATCCATCATGCTTAAAAATAAAAATAACAACTCTAATTAGCAATTATCATGTACAAATAATCATAATTATACAAAATAAAGTCAAATAATATTTTCCGAGACACATAGATCGGAAATTAACCATGAATTCCGAGAACCTCGAGTCAGAGTATTATCTGTTTTTTCGAGACTGGTCAGTCAGAAAACGCACGTCCAGTTAAAAAAAAACGTAACTTAGTGGCAACGCAATCACCAACACGAACAAGTACTCCATTGATGCAATAAAAACTCGATGTTGATGAAAGTGAATGCCAAAAAAACTACTATTTTTGAGAAGGGAGAGAGAGAGGTTGGGTGATCAAAGGGATTTTTTTAGAGAGAATAAGGAGGATAAAGTTTTTATGATAGGATATATGAAAAAGGGGTTTGAGATTTATGGATAGAAAAAGGGTTTTAGAGTTTGAGGATAAAACAAGGTTTGTATTATAAGTTTTTTTTAATTAAGGCATTATGATAATTAATTTTTTTTTAAGGGGTTTGGGATACTAACGGGTTTGGTAATCTATTACTCGCTTGTGAATGGATGTCACATTATTGATCAACCAGACGATGAACCGAAGGGATTGCTATTCCTAGAGATTTATTTTGAAGATTAGTTTTTTCTTTTTGTTTGGGCTTTTTTATCTCCTTTTGTTCAAAAAATAATAATTTCTCCTCCTCTCCCAATGGGATTGATCATGATCCTATGATATGGACTTCCCAGATCATTCACTTTCTCTTGTAAGCTATACAATCATTTCTCTGACTCTTCATCTTTCAAATTTCTACTTAGCAATCAATACAACTATTCCTATTATTATTATTATTATTATTATTTTGATTTGGATATGGTTTTGTGGTCTGAGATTAGAGGTCAAGTTTAACCTTTGGAGAAACTGTGTGTGCGGTGTTCATTCCTCTCATTGGTATAGTTGAAGCTTTGTTTTTCGGCTTAGCTAGTTGCTTCCATCTCCACCCTTCAAATTCAATCAGTAATAATAAGAAGAAGAAGAAGGAAAACGTTACCACCTTCGATGATATTGTTCGCCTCGCCAATCACTCTCCATGTTCGTTTCTTCGCTTTTCCCCTCTTTGATTTCATTGACTTGTGTTTTTTTTTTTATTCGTTATTATTGTGTGTGTTTTTTTCTTTTTTTCTTTTTTGCAGTTAGTGTTAATGAGATTGAGGCGTTGCATGAGTTGTTCAAGAAGTTGAGTAGTTCGATCATTGATGATGGCCTCATCCACAAGGTGATCCTTTTGCTTCTTTGAAAAAAAAAAAAAACTGAAGTATCAACTAAGTCTGATGTGTTTCTCACTGTACTAGTTTAGTCTCTGAAAATTTATAATTATACATTTAATCCCTCAAGATTTTGGGATGTACTAATTTGGTCTCTCAATATTTTTTTCATACCAACTTGTTCTGTCTAGATTTTCTTCCATACCATCTTGGTCCCTCATATTTTAAGGACCAAATTGGTATATCTGAAATCTTGAGGGACCAAATTGGTACATCCGAAACCTTGAGGACCAAATTGGCACATTTGAAAATTTTTGAGGGACTCAATGTGTATTTATAAATTTCTAGGGACTAAATTGGTACAGTGAAAAAATATCAGGGACTAAATTGGTACTTCACTAAAAAAAGGTTGATTTCATATTGCGGGAAAATGCGCCTGACATGGCTGCAATCGTGGTCATGATGTGGTTGCGGAGACTACTTAAATTACAAAAATGATTTATAAACCTATAAAATTAGCCTACAAATCAATCTATACTACAAAGAGAGTGACACACTAGCTTACTATTGATATTGATATTGATATAATGATGCCACCTCAATTGCAGTCATGGACCCAGATTTAAAAACATCAATAAGCGATGAATGAAATTGCCTCGGATGTGAATTAGTTAATTGTTTTATACTTTTAGATGGCTCTATACTTGATTTGCATAGTTTTCACACTTGGCAACACTTATTTTTACACAATTCAACTAAGTATTGATCCTTTTGAAAATAAGTGGCCAATAGAATTTCCTAGGTAGTGAATTCATTATCTGTATTAGTTGTCCATACTAGCTGTCAAATTTAGTGGCGCAAGAAACATTTTCTTCAATTTAACATCCGCTTTAATGTGTGGCTGTGTTGGTTTCCCACACAGTGGGGTCAGTCAAACTTAACTGAAATGATGCGAGTGATAATAACAACTAAGAATGAGATTTGTGAGTGTCTTTTGGATGCTAAGTTTGTGGATTGTCATTTAGTTTGTTTGCTTTTGAAAATGTCTGTGTTGGTTGTTACTCGATTTGGTTTATCATTATCAGAATGTCAATTTTAGTGTTGAAATTGTGGTCAGATTTCATCCTTTGACTCTTCTTTGTTTCTCATCTGAAGGAAGAGCTCACATTGGCACTACTGAAGACCCCATCTGGTGAAAATCTTTTCCTTGATAGGGTAGGGTATACTCATTTTTCAATTTTCTTTTCTCTTTCCACTTCATGTTTTCTTGAATTCATTCATGATCCTTATTGTTTTAAACATCTTAAATGGGATCAAATTGTTTCGTCAAATAAGTACTCCCTTGGTCTTCTATGGCATTTGGGTAAATCTGGTGGAAATATTTTCCAATCTCATGCTTCCCTTTTTGGTTTACACAACTCAATTCAAACACATTTCCCATGTAATACTTCTCATCCCATGTAACCCATAAACTAAAACCCCAAAGCATATTCATTCCATCTGCCCCTCTTAGAGTTTTGATCAAGTTTTGCTGTTGTAGTCTGATACTTGTTGCCTTCCATCTCATCTCAAGTTTTATTAACTTTAGAATATGGTTTTTATGTCAAGCTTAAAACTCTAAAGCTGGATTTGTTTAACTTACACAATCAATTATGAGTAATGCCTGGATATTGAAATATGTATCTCATGGATTGAATATTGTATTTCTGATGTATCAATCTCTCTTTTTATGATTTTAACCTTATATGGCATATTGCTATAGCCAAAGGTATCTGACTATCAGGATTTGATGATCATATGGTGTGCATATCTGCCCTATCACTGCCCTCCAGAAAATAAAATGTTGTGGATAACACCTATATACTTGCTTTGCAGGAAGATCTGTTATTTTACTACTATTCTTCCTTTTTGACTTGTTCAATTAAGTACATTCATAGTTTGCGACCTTATGTAGGTGTTTGATCTCTTTGATGAAAAAAGAAATGGTGTTATAGAGTTTGAGGAATTTGTGCATGCTCTCAGTATCTTTCATCCTTATGCTCCATTAGAAAAGAAAGTTGATTGTAAGACTTCAGTAAGCGTTTTACAATTGTATTTTTGTATCATCCATTTCAATGCTATTAGCGTTAATAACGTGAATATTCTCTTTTTGTTTTGTTGGCTTGCAGTTGCTTTTAGATTGTATGACTTGAGACAGACTGGATATATTGAGAGAGAAGAAGTGAGTATCTTGGAGAGTCCAGGTTATGAAGATCTTATTGGATTAAACAAATTTTCATTATTATAGAATAATACTGCATTAAAATTCTCTGTCATCAGTTTCATTTGACTAGTTCAATCTAACAATGGTGGTGATGGTGGTTTCTCTCTGCCAAATCTACAGAGATCTTATGTTTGTTGAATGATTATAAATCTTGTACCATAAGGATGTCTGCTAATTTATATAAACTTATTTCCCCCAATAAATTTTCATTTATCAATGTTCGGAACTGTTTTATTAACCAGTAACATGTTCCAGGTTAATCAAATGGTGGTTGCTATTATGTCAGAATCTGGCATGAAACTAGAAGATGAAGTTCTTGAAGCCATTATTGATAAGGTAAATGTTTGCAACATTATTTTTCCCTCAATTATGATTTGAATTCAAATCCTTTCCGTAACTGTTTTTCTTGAACATTATTAGACATTTCAAGATGCTGATGTTGACGAGGATGGCAAGATAAGTAAAGAAGAATGGAAGGCATTTGTTGTTCGGCACCCAACACTCTTGAAGCACATGACTCTTCCTTATCTAACGTAACTGACTTCTTTGCCTTACTTCTTTCATTAATATATATATATATACATGTATGTGTGTGTGTGTGTGTATGAGTGTATGCATATGTTGTGTGGATGAAAATAGATCAATAGGCCTCCCTTACTCTAACTTGCTTGTTAACCGAGTTGAATACATTACTTGAATGATTTTAGTTGGCAAGAACATGGGAAAAACTTAGTCTGAAAATAAGAAAAATAGTAATTTTTTTTCAATACTTTTCTAATGATTTATAAATGGCAAATGTTGCACTTGTTAAGCAACCAAGTATAATAAATAAGTATTGAAAAATGTAGCTTTTTGGGTTTTCGAGAGAGAAGACAATGTTAACCTATTGAATTTTCTCTACCTTTGGTAACCTTTAGGGGCACTAATTAACAAGACCCTTAATATAAATTCTTTTTAACTACTTGCAAAGGGAATGAATGCAATACTACAATATAACTGCTAGCAACGAGTAGGTTTGTACTTGTTCTCGATCACTAGATAATCTCAATGATCATGTTTGATGATACGAGTGTTGCAAATTTTACAATGTATGGAAGAAATAGGGAAAGACAGGAGATCTTCGAGGAAGAGGAAAAAAGCAAGAAAAGAAAAACAAAAAAAGACTAGATGGTCTTGGGAAAAAAGAAACTTATATGATGGGCTAGATATGCTGTCTTAAATTCTGAGACATTGCCACTGATATCAAATGATTAAAACAGGAAGTATCATCACAACATTTTTGATTAACCTTTGTTTAAAGATATCAGTGATAGTGTCTTTATATCCTTAATATAGTATCTCTAGTCCACCACAAGTCTTCCTTATCTGTTCTCTATCTTCTTCCTCATTTTGACTCCTTGTATTCCTCCTCCTATTTCTCTTCTCCCTTGTATGATTTTAGAATTTCGTGAGCAAAGATGATAATGGAAAACTCTTCCTTATTAGTAAGTGGTGTACTGTTACAATCACCTCTTGAATAAGTAGCTAAATCAAGTAATATTAAATTATATAAAATATTAAAATTAAAAATGTTTACTTGGTTCTTTTCTCATTTTGAGAAGAGCATTGTCATCTTATTATCATTTCAAGTCATATCTCTCAAATTCATAATGAAAAATGATTTAGAGACCTACAAGGCTACAAACCTACACATAAGATTATGATACTTGTTATTTTCAAGTTAAAAAAAATTAAATAAAAGAACTTAAATGACATTTGTCAAGATCCTAATGTGTAGGCTTATGAGTAGGTATCTTTATGTAGGTCTTTCAATCATTGCTCATTGTTAATAATCATGTCAAAGTAAAATTTCAAAAATGTCCTTTAAACAGGTTTAATAATACTATTAGTAGAAGGAAGTTAAAGAACAATAACTATTTCCACTAACTGGGTATAAAAGTTAGGGATTCCTAACTACACAAGCCTAGTCCTTACAAAGTGTTGGCAATAAATAATAAATTGCCTAGCTCAATATAAATCTTTTCTCACAAATCATTTCTCAAAAAATTGCCTAGCCAAGTTTAAGAGAGGGATGTTAGAAACTAAACTTGGCTGCATGTTGAGTCGGAATTTATTTCCATTTCTTCGTCATGAGGTTATATTACATTCAGCTTCTGGAGTTATCTAGTTTTGACTATTATTAGGTTGATATGCTGGTTATCTTCTCATATTTCAAACAAGGCAAGGCAACAATCTTATAATCCCTATAAAATAGTTTGTATGTAATTGCCATATTTTGTGAGAGAATACAGAGTCAAAGAAAAATAGGAAATACTTTGATAACTCTTGGTGTATGTTCAAAAAGGTCATCCCATCACAAGACATCTTGAAATATTTATTTTATAAGAATAAGGTTTATATTGAGCTAGGCAAATTATTATTTGTTGCCAACACAAAGTATATATATTGCTTATTAGTTTTCGAAAATTGACTGGGGTAATTAACAATATGGTCCTAAAACAAGTGTCCTACAAACATTGTTAAAGATTCAAGAAATAAAACTTTGTATTGAAAATCACGACTTTATGATTTTCAAGGTATTAAATACATCATTTTCAATGCATTTTTTTAAACAAAAATTCTGAACAATGCCATGCAATCGTTATCATTCTCCATTACAATATGGTTATAGCTTTAAATACTTGGAATTTTTTATTTAATGATTTGCATAGTATCAATTGGAATTTGTTCAATCTTTTACTTTTGATTTCGTCACTTGCCAGGGACATCACCACGGTATTTACCAGCTTCATATTCAACACCGAAGTTGATGATTCCCACTGGCAACACAATGACAACCATAAACTTTAAGGACTGAAAGCTTGTTCCATTGCACTGGTCGATTCCACTCCCAATGTTCACTCCAACAAGAGAGATTACGAAGCTATGGACAAAACCATCCCTCAAGTAATTTTACCTAGGGGTGTTTAACAAATCCAAACCAAACTAAATTAACAGGTTAAATTGGATCAAATTTTAGGTTGGTTTGGTCATTATTTTACACCCTTGTACAAAATTCATTTGTACCATTCAAGAAATGATTTGAAAGAATAATTCATATTGTGTGAAGTTATTCAGAGACAGTCTTCTGCCTGAATTAAATGGTATGGCTTTCGGCAGTTGACAATCAATGTAAACTATCGTCAAAAATGAAATTGATCAATGCCGAAATGATGCTAATACTAGGTCGTTGCCTAGCGTACCTTTTTTTTCCATGACTGCAATGCATTTTAGACATTACATTTATTAAATTATAAAATAAAAGTCTCCTGGGATATGCATGGGTGGAGTCCTAAAAATATTTAATACTATGAATACTGCAACATTCTATTGTGAATACAGTATAAAAGTCATTATCCAAAATCCAAATTAGGCAGATAAACACGCTAGCTTTCTATCAAATACACATGATAAATAACAAGTTGATAGGAAGCAAAATGCTTACCTATCAAGAAGACTAAAAACTACACCTAAAGAAGATAACAAAAACAACTAAAATTAATTATTCATTTCAGTGCTTGATTTTTGAACAAGGATTACAATGCTTATATAATAAAATAGTTAACCCTAAAAGTAATATGGACCATGGTTGTCAAACTCGCGAGTTACGAGTTTACGAGTTTACTCCATGGAATCGAGTTAACTCGGTTCAAAACTCAGATCTGAGTAACTCGGGTAAACTCGCATAAACTCGCGAGTCATTAAAAAAGGGCCCAAAAATAGAAGCCCAACACGATGATGTCTTTTTTGGGCATTGTCAACTGCATTTTGGAAGAATCAGTTGCGTTTTGGCAAGATCAAAATTAGAAACCCTTTTCTTTCTCTGTTGCTCTCCATCTTTGCTGCTCTGGCTTGGTGAAACCCTTCTCGATCTCCGTTGCCCTTTCTGGCCTCTCGATCTTCGCTGCTCTATCTGGACTTGAAGGATTTGCTACATTAACTATTGCCGATGGTTCTGATTTGCTTGCATTAACTACTACTGCTGTTGAAATTGGCTCTTCTGATTTACTTGCATTCAGATTAGCTAATTGACTACTGTAACTGATGCAATTTTCTTATAATTTTACTTGTTACTTTTATTGTATAATTGTATTTATGCATTTCTATTGTATCATAATATCATTGATTTGACTTTGATCGATTGCAAATAAATGCTATCATATATTTATAAACACTTCTTTTTCATTTTAATAGAGTAAAAATTATGAAATGGAAGATATGAAAGCTGTGTAGATATTAATTTTATAATCAGTAAAGTCGTACGAGTTCACGAGTCGAGTTTACCACGGCTCCACAAGTTTAGATTAACTCGCGAGTTTGACAACCTCGATAAGGATCACACAAGTGGCATAATCTCATACATAGGAATATTTTATAATTATTAATATTAAATAAAGTATTGTTTACTTAATTACCTAACTACAACTATCCTATCCCCATCTTGATAATGGACCTATTAAACCCCAACCCTTTAAAGACAACCTTATCATGAAGGTAGAACTTCTTAGTGAGATGAAGAATTAAAAACCTATAAATATCATCTTTGTCCTCAAAATTGAACTCATCGATAAGGTGGGGGATAATTATATCGGACCAGAGTTGATCAACTTCAATTTCTGAACTCACACTCTTTAACCTGGTAAGATTACTGTTAGGCCCAATAATTGTGAAGTTCCTATCACATGTGTGTAGTGTAGAAGGCCAAGTAACATGGATCAAGATATTCATATTGGGCCAAGTGAGCCCATATGTTTTGAGATGCTGCAACATTGTATGAGCAAGGGTGATAGCAACACACTATGGCTTTGAGGAAGAAATAGACGCACAACTTGAATGCCGACGTGGTGCCAAGGGATTGGAGAGAAGGGTTGCACAAGGATTGTTTACTACGGAGGGCCAAGATTTGTCCGCATCATCCCTTGTTGATATAATTGACAGAGGATGCTTCATTTGGCATTATTATCTCATCAACAAAGAAATTTTCACATCCAAAAAATATTATTCCTCTGCTCTGCACTTCTTTCATTCCCTTAAAATCACTTTTATATCCTATTTCTTTTTTCTTCCTTGATGAGAGCCAGAAACATTTCCCTGCAACTATTTTCTCAGAACCCTTCAAGCTATCACACAGAAATTCAGTCTTTGACAGTGGATATGGTGGCTTTAACGGTGGTGCACGGTGGGTCATAAAGTTCGCCTCTTGTAACACCCACCGGAATTATCCTCAAAATTATAAAATATTAAATGAAATAGTAAGTAGATATCAAGTAAATATTAAATAGATACTATGTGAATATTATGTGAATAAATGTTATAAAAATATTATGTGAATTTTAGCTTTAAATTGTAGAAATAATATTAGAAATGTTGAAATGTAAGAAGCATGTTTTAATTATTATTATTATTAAAAAAATAAATATATAAAATTTTAACAAAGTAATCGATTACCAAGAAGTGGTAATTGTAACACCCTTCTATTAATTACCCTTAATTGATTTAGGACTTGAAAGTTTTTCTTTAAAAACCATCTTAATTTCTTTTGCATTACCATTTACAGAGTGCCAGCCAAAATATATTAAATACATATAGCACAGAAGTGCACCAACAACCGAGTTTGAAAACGTTCATTATACATAACCAAAATAACTAAGGCATCAGTGTATCTTCATTTCCAAAAGACCGAGGACATAAACCAGTGTCCGACTACAAAGACCTACTCTCCGTGTGAGGGAGAGAGAACCTACTCGGCCAGGGAACGTACATGCTCGGACTCGGTACCTGAGAAATGGTAAGGAGGTTAGCATTACACAAAACTTAGGGAAACAGTTTCTAATATGACATACCGACATACCACGTCAAACACAGTTATTCAAATAAGCATATAATCACATTATCCAATCCAAAACATGCATCATACACAGTTACCATCATTCACTCGGCCCATACCTATCCTTTTCCTGTATCCTTTATCTTTCACTTTTATTTACCTATTTCCTTTTCCTTTTATTCTCACTCGTAACCTTTTATCATGTCTTACATTCTCTTTATTCAGCCTTCTTTCCTCTTTTTCCTTTTTATTCACATTTTTCATGTCTTTTAGAGAAGCGCACACCCAGTATGCGTCTTACACTTTTCTTATTCTCGGAAGCGCACACCCAGTGTACGTCTTACACCTTTCTCGGAGTTATGGCGTGTCCATCATTGCGCACACCCAATGTACGTCTTACAGCTACGCATCTCGTGCGACTTACGCGATTATGGTATACGGCACCCCGCATGTCTTACATGACCAGGAGCACATCCTAACCGATTCCGTTACTCGGAATCTTGTGTGAGTCATTACTACGTGCATCCCCATGAGGCACGTCTTACAGATGCACATCCCATGTGTGTTACTCGGTCCGCTTGCGACTTACAGCGCACATTTTCATGCGCAGCTTATTGCACCCAACCGAAATGTCTAACTTGACCCGTCTCACACAACCATTATTCTTTACTTATTCTTTTACTTTTATTCATTCACTCTTGACTTATCTCGTCTCACTTCCCTTTACCATTTCACTCGCCTTCTTGTGACAGTTTCTATTCTCTAGTTATTATTCCTCATTTAATCTTTTCCCTAGCATTTTTACACCATTTATCAAACTCGACCACCTATGGTCGGCACGCATGTTAATCAAACAGTATCAAACATGAATAAAATAGTTATCACATTTCACACATATTTATAACAGTAACCATGATATCAAACATACACATTTTCACAACTAGTTCTGTGGGTTCTTTTTATTCTCTTATTTCTCTAATAGTAATTTATATCCTTTATCCTACGGTTTAATATCCTAATCTAACACCCATTCTTAGTACTCACTATGAGCACACTAAAAACCCAAACCCAAACCTAAGCTAGGGTAACACCCACTCCTTACCTCGAAACAGTGAAAGATAAGGAAGTCCTGTGAGTCTTAGACTTGTTTCTTGCGTTCGAACTCCTCGAACCGTAGTCCCTTGAATCTTCGGTGACGCCTTAACAATGCCCTAGGAATGCCGAGGAAAAGCTCGAAGCTTATGAGAAAGTGGAGGGAAAGATCTTTGGCTCTTAGAAGTGGTTGAGGCTTAGTGAAAGTGGATGATAAGAGTAGAGTCTGTAAGTAAGGTGAGAAGGATGGTTTTATCACTAGAGCCCTAGTAGAGAAATGGAGAAAACAAAGAAAGTATGTGTTTCGTGTGTTAGAGTGTTGGTCTTGGTTCTTGTTTTTATTTCCTTTTGGAAATAAATATGTGGTCCTGGTGAAAAGCTTCCTTTGGAAGCTTTAGGAACATGTGGCTATAAATTATTGGCTTCTTGAGGAAGCCATAAATAGTGATTTGAAAAGGACAGACAGAGATTGAAAAGGACGTTTGACATACGTACGACTGGCGCGGATAACGATGTGCGAGTCATTTGTTCGAGTGCAAGTGCTTGGCTCTAGCTTGACGTGTTAGGATCTCGGTGCTCGGGTTTTGGGGAGCACCCTCTAGGAATAAGACCGTAAAGTGAAATGCTCGGCACGTGGAGACCGAGATGTCTTGGCGTCGATACACGGTTGGCTTAGTCTCTCGCTAGTCGACCGGTAGAAGGCCGAACTTATAGTCAGTTAATACATGGCTACTCGCTGTGGTCGACTGTACATGTCTAAGACAGGTGCGTATAATCGTATGTCGCTGATCGTCTCGATATGCTCGGCTACTTGTAACACCCTAGGATTTTTACCCTTAATTCCCCTTTAATAAAATACGGACTTAAAAATTTCTTTTTAATTATATTAAAATCAACCGTCAAACGGACGGAGTTTTGTTTGTTTTTCGGACTAATCCAAAATTTGACCTGTGATAAACAATTTCAAATAAACAACTGATAGCCTGCAGGGCTTCAGATTATATTTCTAAATCAAATCAAGGCCCCACGGGCTCCAATGATATCAATATGCAAAAATAAATCAGAGTATTAGCGGAAATACAAATTTTAAGCATTAAAACCAAAAGTTATAGCTTTAGCAAAACAAAACATCCTAAGCCTCATTCGAATTATGCATATAAAATTTACATCAAAATAATATCAGAGGCTTAGGTCCACACTATACACTAAACCCCTAACCTGTAAGGGAAAGTGCTCCTGCTCGGCCGGGGGCTGCGCCAGCTCAATCTCCGAACCTGAAACTGTAAGGGAGTGAGCATTGCACAAGAAATAGAAAGCAGTTTCTAACTAGACATAACAACTCACTAGGTCAAACACATTTAGCAATTAAGCATATATTCACATATTGCACACCGTACTCATTACAATATTTATTCCACATTTCCATTCTCATTATTCATTTCACCATCTGTTTCCTTGTATTTATTTTTCCCCATTTCCAAATAATTCCCTTTTTAAACCCTTACATTTTCCTTATTTTTACGGTGTATGTATGTCTCCACCAAATCGAAGGCCTACATACATACACCAATCACGATGTATGTCTCCACCAAATCGAAGGCCTACATACATCGCGTTCTCATTACCATACCTTGTCCAATTTTATTCCCTGTTTCCTTTATTCATTTCCTTTTATTTACGGTGTATGTGTGTCTCCACCAAATCGAAGGCCTACATACATACACCAACCACGATGTATGTCTCCACCAAATCGAAGGCCTACATACATCGCGTTTCCATTACCTTTACCTTATCCAATTTTATTCCCTTTTTAAATTATGTGTCCCTCAGGTCAGAGGTCAACACCCATTCATTATAATCCATTTTGTGTCCCTCAGGTCAGAGGTCAACACTCCAATACATATTTTATTCGGTGTCCCTCAGGTCAGAGGTCAACACCCAACCCATTATTTAATCCGGTGTCCCTCAGGTCAGAGGTCAACACCCAACCCATTATTTAATCCAGTGTCCCTCAGGTCAGAGGTCAACACCCAACCCATTATTTAACCCGGTGTCCCTCAGGTCAGAGGTCAACACCCATTCATTCCAATTCATATCGTGTCCCTCAGGTCAGAGGTCAACACATTTTACCATTCATATTGTGCCCCTCATATCAGAGGTCAGCATATTCATCACTTTCCATTATTCGCCACCTCAAATCAGAGGCCAACGCATTTAATCACACCACCATATTCATTACCTCACATCAGAGGCCAAAACATACTTTCATATTCTCACATCAACAATTACATCACATTTAAACACAACCACACACATTCAACAACTAATCATTCATGCAAATTCCTCATTCACTTCCTTTCTCAGTTATCACAATCATATCCAATAGCATTCTCATTCATAGTCCAACATTTATATTACACTTCATTTCAATTTACATATTTCACCGTCTCACATTTTCGCTTTAACACCACATATTAAAATCATCTCTTACTTTTTCTTAAACATAATCCTCTTACTTCCATTTCCCATATTCACAAGTTCCATTAATAAGCCTTGACTTTTGTTCACAATTAATAATACTTAACATTTAAACTCATTTAGCAATTAAATACAAATACACACATTCATCACATTTAATTGTTTCCATTCCCTTTCTTCCTATATCAATTTATTCCCCAACACATACATATATTAGCTACAACAATTAATTATCATTTAATTCACAACCTTGCAAATAAAACCAATAATCACAGAGACCATTTTTGTGTCAACTTCATTATCAATTACCCAATTCCTCATTTAATTCAACTTAATTAATAACCAAATTTCATTTATCAGATAATTCATTCTCATACTGTGGGGTTTCCTTTTCCTAGTCATAACACACAATCATTATGCATACTTATTTAATTAGAATTTCATATTCAATAACCTAGGGATTTATAATCTAATTTTCTCCCCTAACACATAACCCTAACAAGCATTATATACTAACTAGACCCGACTCTCTAGAACAAGGCAAGCTCACTATATCCACTCCCTTACCTTAACCAAAGAGAGAGAAAGTGGAAGAACCCAAGCCATAGCTCCAAGCGCTCCCAAAACCAAGGGCTCCGCACGCACGAAAATGGAGATAGTGATAATAATCTTCCCTAAGCCAAAGGAATGGAATGATAAAGAGATTATTGCCCCTTTTCCATAGAGAATTCGGATTTCCCAAAGAGGGGAAAGAGAGAGAGAGAGAGAGAAAATCCACATTAGAGAGAGAGAGGAACTTCAATAATCATGGATACTTACTTGGAGAGACCAAGGGAGACTTGATGGGGGACCTTGGAGTGATTCCCTTGAAGCTTGATGGATTTGGGATGAGAGATTGTGTGCCCTAGAGAGAGAAATTTCGTGCATTATGGCCAAAAGCACGCGTGAAACGCTTTTATTTTTTTCAGTTTTAGCAGCCCTTAATCGAGTATTACTCGATTAAAACCTCCCCCCCTTCAGGCTTAATCGATTAAGTTGCAGGGTTTTCAGAACCCGACTTTGAACGGCCGTAACTTCTTCGTTAACCGTTGGATCTTCCTCAAATTTTGACACAAGCTTCCTCACATATCCTACTTCACATCTAACGGTGGAATTTGTGTTTAGAGTTGTAGATCTTTTATTTTGAATTTCCTAATATCGGGTGTTTATAACACCGAAAACTCGATTTTTACCACTCGTTTGGTCTTCTTTAAATTTGTTTTTCGATGCCAATGCTCCTTGACTCCTATATGGCATTCAAAGCACTCCTAATCCATCATTTTAAATCCCTTCTATGAAAATCCTTTCTTCCAAATCTTACTATAATTCTAATTATTGTTAGAATTAAAATTCGGGATGTTACATTTCTCCCTCACTTATTAGAATTTCGTCCCCGAAATTCCGTTCAATTCCTTCAAATGGAGAACCATCCCAACATGGGTTTTCTAAACTACGATGCACACTGCACTAGGTCCTACTCCCCCACTTTGAATCGGCATACTACCTTGCTTAAGTACGCCACCAGACTCATGTGTCCAATGAAGAATACAACTCGTGGTTTAGTTTGGTTAAACTAGAAGCAAAATTCTCTAAGGTTTTTGTGGTTTACTCCGATATCGGTCAAACATTGCAAGAGTTCTAATCACAATCTACCTGGTAATCTACACTTAGGCATTATTCTTAAGTCCTAAGCAACCACACTCATTGACAAGTAAACAGTTAGCAATTGCCTGGCAATCAAAATTCAAATATACGCACCAACATTTCATATCAGCGCATAAGTGCAAGCACTAACCTAGCAACCTCTACTTGATTCTAATCTAATTCCGATCTACCTGAATCAGCCCTAGAACTCAGGTCTAAATCCATGCACACATCTTAGATAAGCTGCACACATTTCAAATGCAATCCAAGAAGAGTTTGAAACTTTTCATGGTTTCCCATGATTTGTTTTACACATTCAAGTTATGCATGCCAAGATAAAACTTTGATAAAATCACCCACTTGCATGGTTTCAAAGTTTAATGATTAAAACCTCATAAATTCAAAGTATGTGCGCTTTTATGAACATCAGAATAGTGTTCGGAAATTCGTTTGTGCATTTATGCATTTATAAAATTACAGGGACATGCCGAAAGCATGCATGCGTTCATCTATGTTTAGAAATTTTGCTTATCTTACAAGAAAGGCACTTACATATGCATAAGTCCAAAAAATAGCACATCAACAAATATTGATGTGGTGGTGTGTCGATAGGTTCATTATTCTTGAAAAATCAAGTTCCTTTCTTGATGGACAACCATTTTGATTTGTTTTACGTAAAATCCTTAGGAAAAGATTAAATCAGGAAAAATTTATTTCACACTCTAAAACTTTGATATGTTCATGCCAGATTAACTTGGGTGAAGTTCCAAAAACTAGTTTTATAAAGCAAAGCATATCTCTTTGTAAAGGATTTTCTCCATCTAATTTCGGGAGATTTAGGTGAAGGATTATGACCTTACTCAAAATTAGCAAACTCAATGAGAATGGGAGTATGTGGTTTACTAGAAAGTTTATTTCGATGATTCTCAACAATCCAAATAGTCACATTCCCTTTGACTTTGAGTTTGAAGATTAAGCTCCATTCCGAATCGAGTAAAGTCACCTAGAAGGGTTCCTATTTAATCAGCATGGGGATCGATTAAAAGAATAAATTAGTCCACCGCTTGATTACTTAGGAATCCTTGGTTGACTCACTAGCTTTTCAAAATTTCTCTACACAACTTAGTACTCAATTTGGAAGAATTTATGGTTCCATTAGAACAGAAAAATTCATTTTTCAATTCAATTCCAAAACATAAAAATTCATTGGGGTCACTATCACGCTTGAAAAATAAATCGAATGGTTCCTGATTTTTGAAATGATTACGCTTGAGAACCAAGCGACTTGTTGATAGCAATACCATTCCATGAGGATGTTTTGCGAAAGGTTTTATGCTCCAAATAATTTTCATCATGCACATGTTTCAGACAATAACAATTATCATTAAAATGCACAATTCATCATGTAGGAAAACACAAGACAATACATAGCATCGCATTCATTCATTTCTAAACGCATAACCAAGCTCTATTCAATCACTTGGGATTTTAAGTACCTAATGTCTAATCTTAGGACTTTTACTATGTACTATCTTGGGGTTTCTTATATTCAAGTCTATATGTATAAATACTAGCAATCTATCATAGCTAACAAGGATTCCTAACTAGCTACTCCTCTTATCTTAAGACAAGGCAATACTTCCTACACTTCCGTTGCGTAACTCTGATTCTAAAATGCTTACGCATACGGACACCTATGACAAGAACCTCTAATCCTGATAAATTTGGGATCTCACTAAATTCCCAAAGTACTCGCCGAAACTTAAGGACAGGATGATGATATCCCCCAATAGATGTACACTTGAGGTGATCAGGCTCAATCATACATCATATCAGTGATAAGACCATTTTTGTCTTACTTAAGCTTGAATTTATCAACCTATTAGTTTCAAAATGTTGAAATCTTGTTTGGTGTATCACATTTAGATTTGGTTTACTTAGCGCGGAACTAAAGATCACTGCCTCCCGGTGGGGTAGCAACTTAGTGCCCTAGCCCGTTGGGGTATCGTTTTCCTTAGCTTCGTCATTTACCCACTTCTAAATATGATTCATCGCTTTCCACAAGATTTCAAGTTTAGCATGGTAAACTAAACATAATGAGTGGACTTAGAAAAATTTTCCAATGCTTACCATGCTTGTTGAAAGAATCATCAGATACTAATCGCGTTTCTCAATATACTTAACAAACTTAAAAGAATTTAAGCTATTCGCTATCCTAGACTCAGCAACTATGCCTATTATCATGCTAACGATAATACCTAACTAAATCACAAAGCAGTTTGATATCAGACTACCAGTTACTCGCTTGATGAGTAACTACAGGAGTAGTAAGTTACTCCAATGGGCCGAGGAAAAACTGCTCTGATACCATAAATGTAACACCCTAGGATTTTTACCCTTAATTCCCCTTTAATAAAATACGGACTTAAAAATTTCTTTTTAATTATATTAAAATCAACCGTCAAACGGACGGAGTTTTGTTTGTTTTTCGGACTATCCAAAATTTGACCTGTGATAAACAATTTCAAATAAACAACTGATAGCCTGCAGGGCTTCAGATTATATTTCTAAATCAAATCAAGGCCCCACGGGCTCCAATGATATCAATATGCAAAAATAAATCAGAGTATTAGCGGAAATACAAATTTTAAGCATTAAAACCAAAAGTTATAGCTTTAGCAAAACAAAACATCCTAAGCCTCATTCGAATTATGCATATAAAATTTACATCAAAATAATATCAGAGGCTTAGGTCCATACTATACACTAAACCCCTAACACCCTACTCTCCCTGTAAGGGAAAGTGCTCCTGCTCGGCCGGGGGCTGCGCCAGCTCAATCTCCGAACCTGAAACTGTAAGGGAGTGAGCATTGCACAAGAAATAGAAAGCAGTTTCTAACTAGACATAACAACTCACTAGGTCAAACACATTTAGAAATTAAGCATATATTCACATATTGCACACCGTACTCATTACAATATTTATTCCACAATTCCATTCTCATTATTCATTTCGCCATCTCTTTCCTTGTATTTATTTTTCCCCATTTCCAAATAATTCCCTTTTTAAACCCTTACCTTTTCCTTATTTTTACGGTGTATGTATGTCTCCACCAAATCGAAGGCCTACATACATCGCGTTCTCATTACCATACCTTGTCCAATTTTATTCCTTGTTTCCTTTATTCATTTCCTTTTATTTACGGTGTATGTATGTCTCCACCAAATCGAAGGCCTACATACATACACCAACCACGATGTATGTCTCCACCAAATCGAAGGCCTACATACATCGCGTTTCCATTACCTTTACCTTATCCAATTTTATTCCCTTTTTAAATTATGTGTCCCTCAGGTCAGAGGTCAACACCCATTCATTATAATCCATTTTGTGTCCCTCAGGTCAGAGGTCAACACTCCAATACATATTTTATTCGGTGTCCCTCAGGTCAGAGGTCAACACCCAACCCATTATTTAATCCGGTGTCCCTCAGGTCAGAGGTCAACACCCAACCCATTATTTAATCCGGTGTCCTCAGGTCAGAGGTCAACACCCAACCCGTTATTTAACCCGGTGTCCCTCAGGTCAGAGGTCAACACCCATTCATTCCAATTCATATCGTGTCCCTCAGGTCAGAGGTCAACACATTTTACCATTCATATTGTGCCCCTCATATCAGAGGTCAGCATATTCATCACTTTCCATTATTCGCCACCTCAAATCAGAGGCCAACGCATTTAATCACACCACCATATTCATTACCTCACATCAGAGGCCAAAACATACTTTCATATTCTCACATCAACAATTACATCACATTTAAACACAACCACACACATTCAACAACTAATCATTCATGCAAATTCCTCATTCACTTCCTTTCTCAGTTATCACAATCATATCCAATAGCATTCTCATTCATAGTCCAACATTTATATTACACTTCATTTAAATTTACATATTTCACCGTCTCACATTTTCGCTTTAACACCACATATTAAAATCATCTCTTACTTTTTCTTAAACATAATCCTCTTACTTCCATTTTCCATATTCACAAGTTCCATTAATAAGCCTTGACTTTTGTTCACAATTAATAATACTTAACATTTAAACTCATTTAGCAATTAAATACAAATACACACATTCATCACATTTAATTGTTTCCATTCCCTTTCTTCCTATATCAATTTATTCCCCAACACATACATATATTAGCTACAACAATTAATTATCATTTAATTCACAACCTTGCAAATAAAACCAATAATCACAGAGACCATTTTTGTGTCAACTTCATTATCAATTACCCAATTCCTCATTTAATTCAACTTAATTAATAACCAAATTTCATTTATCAGATAATTCATTCTCATACTGTGGGGTTTCCTTTTCCTAGTCATAACACACAATCATTATGCATACTTAATTAATTAGAATTTCATATTCAATAACCTAGGGATTTATAATCTAATTTTCTCCCCTAACACATAACCCTAACAAGCATTATATACTAACTAGACCCGACTCTCTAGAACAAGGCAAGCTCACTATATCCACTCCCTTACCTTAACCAAAGAGAGAGAAAGTGGAAGAACCCAAGCCGTAACTCCAAGCGCTCCCAAAACCAAGGGCTCCGCACGCACGAAAATGGAGATAGTGATAATAATCTTCCCTAAGCCAAAGGAGTGGAATGATAAAGAGATTATTGCCCCTTTTCCATAGAGAATTCGGATTTCCCAAAGAGGGGAAAGAGAGAGAGAGAGAAAATCCACATTAGAGAGAGAGAGGAACTTCAATAATCATGGATACTTACTTGGAGAGACCAAGGGAGACTTGATGGGGGACCTTGGAGTGATTCCCTTGAAGCTTGATGGATTTGGGATGAGAGATTGTGTGCCCTAGAGAGAGAAATTTCGTGCATTATGGCCAAAAGCACGCGTGAAACGCTTTTATTTTTTTCAGTTTTAGCAGCCCTTAATCGAGTATTACTCGATTAAAACCTCCCCCCCTTCAGGCTTAATCGATTAAGCTGCAACTTAATCGATTAAGTTGCAGGGTTTTCAGAACCCGACTTTGAACGGCCGTAACTTCTTCGTTAACCGTTGGATCTTCCTCAAATTTTGACACAAGCTTCCTCACATATCCTACTTCACATCTAACGGTGGAATTTGTGTTTAGAGTTGTAGATCTTTTATTTTGAATTTCCTAATATCGGGTGTTTATAACACCGAAAACTCGATTTTTACCACTCGTTTGGTCTTCTTTAAATTTGTTTTTCGATGCCAATGCTCCTTGACTCCTATATGACACTGAAAGCACTCCTAATCCATCATTTTAAATCCCTTCTATGAAAATCCTTTCTTCCAAATCTTACTATAATTCTAATTATTGTTAGAATTAAAATTCGGGATGTTACACTACTCACTACCAAGGATTGTCAAATGAGACGAGGTCGTTTCTTACGAGCTCAATACTATCTATTCGTTTCGGAAACATGTCCTCTACATAAATCCTCCTAGTTCGGTGCGGCGATTCGAGCTTATCTCATGTTTACGGGATAGCCTAACAGTCTAATGTTCTCAGATCGGCTTACTTCGGTTAAGATGGGTCCGCAACCCTGCACGTCGCTCATTGGTAGGCTAAGATGGAATTTGGTCTGAACGAGGTCTGATAAACTATACTCGAACTCTCTTACTTTTTGCTAAGGTTTCCTAACTCTGACATGCTTTTCCCTTAATAAATCCCAACTTGTTCCTATGATTTCCAATATTTTCAATCAGAATTATTCTAATTAAATTGGATATTAAATTCAGGATGTTACAGTAATCGATTACCACAACTCTGTTGAGACAGAGTTAAGGCGGTTTGAGAATGAATGGCTGGGATTTTTCACAATTTCAACCACAATTTCACACAAAAATCACCTGATTGCTGTGCTAGATTGATAGGGACACTTTGGGGGTTGATTAATTTAAATAAATGGAGGGAGTATACACTCAAAAACTCAAGAACAACACCCAACCTTCCCAAAATCGTGTTTTTCTGGTGTAACCTTTCTCTGATTCGTTCTCCATGATCTGAACGTCAAACCCTTACAAACTATACACCAAATTAAAGCTTGTTCAACCCTCTTCAATTTCGTACCGAGTTTGTTCAATTTGGTGGAGTGTAGAGAAAGATATAATCCTGCAAAGTTTGGTATATAAAGCTGGAATCTGAATTTCAGACTCGTGGAGCTTTATTTCTTTGATTCGTGTGGTAAGCTCGAGCATCCTTTGAGCTTCAAACTTGTTTTATTTTCAAGATTACATATCCTAGTTTTGATTCTAACCCTTGATCACGAAATTTTATGCCTTATTCTTAGTGATCAACACTGATTTTGTACCCTTGCTGAACTGAAAACAAAGACGTTGAGGCTGAAACCAAAAACTTGGTATTTTCCCAACAAACTCATTTCTTTCCACTCCAAATCAATACATACGCTTGAGATAGGTAAGGGAGAAGTTATCCGGGTGCTAGAATAATAATCCAATGTCTAGAAATATAAGAGTTCTCATGAACTCAAGGGCAAAGTAATGAAAAATGAGATCTTGAAGTGGGAAAATGACTTGGAGGTCATTCCAATCCCATTTCTTGCTTTGAACAACTTTTATATGATGAATATGAGCTAAATGAATTCTGAACTTGGACTATTTTGCAAAGGAAATGAAAATCATGTGCTAAGTTGTGATTTTACGTCTTTTATGCACCTTGAGTGAATTGGATATGAAGATGAAGCTTTGGTTGCTTAAACTAGGCATAAACATATGTAATTATATGTGATTTTGATCTGTTTTGGGTTGTATTAGGTGAAAGTGAAGTGTATCAAGAATTGGTATATCAAAACCTTATTTTAGTATGCAATTTCTGCAGGGTAATCGATTACCAGGGTTTGGTAATCGATTACCAGGCTGAATTTGGTACCAAAATTTGAATTTTCACGTGGTAATCGATTACTCCCCTCTGGTAATCGATTACCAAGACTCCTGAAGTGCAAAATGCCAATTTTTAATACACCTAGCCTAACCTAACGCACTTATGGAATGTGGAATATATTTTTATGATGATCTTAATGATGATTGATTATGAATATGAATTCATAATTATGAAATGAGTATTAATGAAAAGTGGAATGATAAATTGTTTGAATTCGCACGAGAATTTCCGAATGGTGAGATAATGATATTATGATGATGATGGAATAATGAGTCAATAATTAAAGATGGTAATGAATCATATTTGCATACATGCATTGAGAGAGATTTGCTCCAATTTGTGAGGCATTTATACTAGTTACGCGGGGCGGAGGAAGCTTGTAAGTCGTGAGAGGTCGAGCGGAGGAAGCTCATGAGGACCCATTGCCCTCCAAATTGTGATCCCCCGGGTTGTGATTGAGACGAGATTAGCATGCATCATGCCACTTAATCACAAGAGTATTGTGTTGATAAATTGTGTGCGCAATTATGTATGCATTATTCTCTGATTACTTGATTACCTGTGTTTGTTATTTCTAGTACTGATAGATTATTATTTGATGATGTGCTTCAGCTATGACTTACTCCCCTGCCTTTTTGTTTGTCAGGTAATGGCTCAGAACCCGATCTGCATAGAGATGAGGTTCATTCCCGAGGGGGAATGGCATACGAGGGGTACCAACCTGATCTTGGAGGGGATGGTGGAGATTACGATCCATCATCTGAACCCTCTCCCTCATATGCGTTCCCTTAGGACTTGCGTTCCCCTAGTCCTTATCATTCGCCTCTTTCCTGACTAGAAGGAGTGATATGTGACTATGTGGTAGGAAGTCTTGTGTTTATATATATATTTGCCGATGTTTTGGAGTTCTAACCATGTGCTCTAGGTCTTATATTTTTGGATGTGAGATAATGTAAAATATGTCAAGTGACCTAGGGTACAGACTAATGGACAAACTAAAAGCTACACTACTACTGCTACTGATGTGAAATATGTTTTATAACCTTTTGATAATCATAATGTACATGATGTGAATTAGTTTCGTCTCTATGCTTTTGATGTGGTGATGTGTTGATTAAAACTAGTGATGGCTTGAGTTTATTTTCCTAAAAGGCGAAAAATTAATCCAGATTTTTATAAAAGAATTAAGGAAAAAGGGAAATAAATTTGGGCCGTCGCGCCTCCCCTTTCTCATCTTCCTTCTCTAGTGATGCAGGTGACGTTAACCATGGTAGCTCACCAAGTAGCTTAGCCTGTGTTAGAGGAATGTAATGTAAATTATGTGTATTAGCTTAAACACAAGTAATGGTAAGTAAACTGAATTTTTCCTCCTTTGTGAGTTCGTATGGGATCACAGGTAATTAGAAAAAAGTAGTACAATATCAGTAACTAGCAGTACTATAGATGAGCATTGAAAGAAGAAAAAACAAAAGGGAGAAGGAATTTCTCTAATCATTGCCTAAGGGAACATTCTCTGTCCGTTCTTTCTATAAGTATCAGTGCTGCCCCACTGATACCCTGCAAGTCGCGTGTTTGGCAGTGTTTCCCGCACGATCCTTTCCTCCCTAACCGGCCTATGGTTGCCTGCCAGCTGTCCAGTACCTTTAATCAAATTATTCTTGCCATGTGCGTGAGTATCTTCCTCACCGCCATGACTACTATGCCCTTTCTTCTCAGCTGATATTGTTACATTACCTCCCCTTTAAAATTAACCTTGTCCTTAAGGTTAAAGCCTGGATATTGCTTATGAATTTGAGTTAAGTCTTCCCAAGTTGCTTCTGTTGTGTCTTGACCCTCCCACTGTATTAAGATTTGAGGCACAAACATAGAGCCTTTAATGACTTCTCTAGTTGCCAAGGCTGTTTGAGGATTAAGAACAAGTCCTTGTTCATTAATTGCGAGAGGTAAGGGAATATATATAGCTTAATCATTCCCTTTTCACTCTTTTAATTGTGAAATATGAAAGACTGAGTGAATTTTTGCATGCTTAGGCAGTAACAACTTATAAGCAACTTGACTGATTTTTTCAATGATTGGAAAAGGTCCAAAGTACCTGATTCCTAATTTCTGGTTCTTCCTTAGAGCAACTGAGTGTTGCTTGTAAGGTTGAAGCTTCACTAAAACCAGATCACCAACTTTAAATTCCTTATGGGGTCTTTTCTTATCAGCATTCTTCTTCATTCTGTTTTGAGCTCTAAGTAGATTAGTTTTCAACTGAGCTAGAATAAGGTATCTTTCGTGCAACAATTCCTGAACAGAAGTAGGATCTAGTTGGCTAGGAGTGTATTTAATGATGGTTGGAGGATCTCTACCATACACAGCCTTGAAAGGTGTCATCTAAGCACTGTTATTATTAATGTATCTATTCAATGTTTCAGGGGGAGTATAGTACAAAGGGGGAGAAGAACCCTAATCTTGCTACAGTCTTCCCACCATTTTTGATGTTGACAAAATGAGGAGAAGAATTCTGAGTTTAATGGAATATTTTATTCATACTAAAAGGGGGAGAAGAATTATGGAATATGAGAAGAATTTTGGAATATATTATTCATACTAACCATCTATGCAGGGGGAGATTATGAAAGATTATTATGTTTTATTCAATTATTCCCTGATAATTTAAATTTCCTATGTTACTATTGAATTATATTATGCTATACTTTCTTGCTTAACGACTGTGATGCAGAAACTCAGAAAAGGGTTTGTCATCATCAAAAAGGGGGAGTGTTGGAAATCAAGCTTGCCCCAAAGGACGTAAAGAGTCAATGCTAGAAGATTTCTAGAAGAAGTTAGTTGTGATGATAACAACACATTCCAAGTTTCAAGCATCAAGTCAAGCATCAAGTCTCAAGCAGTATCAAGGCTCAAGCTCTCAAGTTCAAAGTTGTGTATAAGCCTTGCCCATAAGAAATGTCTAAGGTAATTAAGTTTTATTACAGGTGTGTAATGGCCAAATGACTTGGGGTAATTCTGGGATGGGTGACCTCCTGGGAAGTTTTCTCGGGAAGTGTGCGAGTGAGGACAAAGCACACTGAAAAGGCTCGTGTTGGTATGTGGGGACAGTCGCAATCCATTTGCCTGCCAGGGATGTTACAATTTGTATTATGATGGAATACCTGATGATATAATGATGTTGGAATATTACGTTATGAATTATTGATTATTCGAAAAGGAGAAATTGTGATCTGAGAATTGTTAAAGATCTGAAATATGAGCTGTAATTGTATCGTCTAAAGTTAGTATACAGTGATGGTGCATCGTAGCACAGATAACTTTGTGATGTATATCCCAATCGCACTGTCTTCGGATGTGCTTGATTTTAAGTAGCTGGCCATGTGAATGATGTGCCATGGTTGCGAGCTTTGTGGATTCCACTGTATGTAGGGAGGTGTTTGTTCGTTTTCTTTTAGAGGTCGAGGCCTGTTTGAAAGCGCGGCTTAGAATGGGTCGACCAATGTTAGGTTAATAAAGCTAAATCCTTTCTAAAAGACTTAAAATAATTAAAAGACTTAAAATCCTTAATCTTTCCTAACTCTGCGTTGAGAGAGAAGTAGTGGAGAGGAAAGATACCGAATACTTGGAGGTCGATGCATTCCTTCGAGTGGTGATTGCGATAGGGGAGGGCAAGGACGGTGAAACATCAAGAAGCCTTGAGCGCTTCCCTAGGCGGGACAACGTTACAATGATCAAGGTCACCTCCTGGGCATTGATCGTAGCAAGGACTGCATGTACAACTAGGGACAGAGCTGTCGGCCCCTTAAGCAAATCGGAGATGGTGAGAGGGAATCCGAATCGAGGCTAGAGGTCATTGTTTTTCTTTACTGACCAACTGTGCATGGTCCACTTATTATTTCTTTGCTGGCCAACCGTGCGTTGTTTCAGCTGGTACGTACCCTTTGACACTCTATGCCGGCGTGGTTAGGATTCCTGTGCGTCCCATCTGCTTTCCGAACTAGGTCGTGGTTGGATAATGAGGATGAGATGTAACGTGTGTGCTGACTTGTATTTCCCCCTGCCTCAATGATTTTCCTCCCTAAATCATTGGTGGCCATGATGTATTTTGAAACTTGAAAGATCTAAGAGAAAATCTATAAGAATGTAAGAATATAATGATATGAGAAGATATTATTAGAAAGTATAATGGTATGAAAATGATGCAGTTATGTATTTCCTTTTGAGCTGTCATTGTATGTGTGTGTGAATCCTAATGTGATCCCCTAGAGTAAGTCCATGTCGTCGACGATTATATCGTTCGGATCGCTTACTCTCTCCGCTTTCCCTTTTCCGATGGACATTGGGAATGATGTCCACAGATGGAAGATCAGGTTATTTATCAGATAGATGTTTCAAATAGTAGGGTAGTGTATTTAGAGGATTATGGGCATTGGGAGGTGAAATGGACCGGATGGATTTGGGAAGGACCGGCAAGGATAGAGATCATTGACCCTGATTTAGTTGTTAGTGGGAGGATGACGGATGTAACCCCATGTGTGATGTATCTTCGAGACCAAGTGATTGGTGGTCCTTTCACTTATCATGAGCTTCACCCTGCGATGAGGTGTATGGACTTCGAAGATATATCCGATGGAGAAGAAGATCCTAATACGGCATCAGAGGGCGAAGAGGATGTAGTTTCAGAGGAAGAGTTAGAAGATATTCAAGGAGAAGAGTTCCAGGAAGAGAATCAAGAGGAGGTGGCAGAAGAAGAGCAAGAGGAGGATCCACAGGACGTGGAGCTGATGAACCTGGAATGGGATGAAGATGGAGCTATCTGGGAGCTTGACGACTTACGAGAGAATTTTTAGGTGTGGGAGCCTAAGGAGGAGGAAGTGTGTAACACCCCAATTTGGACATAGGATTTTAGCCAAAATTTCGTGCCATTTTTTTTTTAAAAAAAAAGCATTTCATTTTAGTTTATTTCCAAAAAGATTAACTTTATACAATGTACATTACTTCGCTTTTTGAAATAACTTAGTTTACAAAATATCCACTACACTATTCTATTCCAAACCGAGACATTACCAACACACTTTCAAAAACTCATTTTTTCAAAGTATCCTTTCTTCAAAAGGTTCATTTTCGGAAAACATTTGACTATCTTTAGAAAATTTATCAATTGGATTCAATTGAAAAATTTTAATGATTTTATTATTATGATCGAACAATTACATCTGTCAATACCAACTGTTTTATAAAAAGATCAAGACCTCTTAGGTCATGACATTTGATACAATAAAAACACTGAACAAAATAAGGTTTATGCCAAGACTAGAGCTTACATCAGTTTTATCAAAGCAAACCGACTCAATCTAACTATCGAGACCTAAGACAGACATAAAACTTCTCGTCGTTGCTGATCCCCATTGTCGGTTCCTCATCTGCGTCAAACTTCCATTGACGTCCAGCTCCAGATCAATAAGCTCCACTCATGTCGGTCCTTCCCAGAGTCGTCCACTTCACTTCTTACAGACCAAAAGGATCCCAATGCACTATTATACTATTCAAAATCTCTATACGACAACAACTCGATCTGCCATCTGTGGACATCGTTCCCAATGCCCACAGAAAAGGGAAAGCAGAGAGAGTAAGCGATCCGAACGAAATAATCGTCGACGACATGGACTTACTGAAACATCCTCAATTTTATACTTTAAAATATATTGCTTTTTATAGTGATTTAATATTAAAATGCTTGGGGTTTTATAAAAAGTTTTGGCGGAGTTTACTTTAAAATATGGACTTTCCCCAAGTTAACTTTTCACCTGTCAGTCCAAAACAGTTTATAACGATTACCAACTATAATTATATTGTAAGTGGTAGTGACTTACTTGAAACAATTTAGAAAAGGATATTTTTAAATCCTTCACAACCATTGATACATTTTATCAAAACAAATACTTTTATAAAGTCCGTTTTACAAAAATAGAAATATCTTTAAGTGGAGATAAGTAATTCAAAATTAAATACAACTTTAGTCAATGAAAATAATTTACATTACAATATCCTAGAATGATTGCAATAAAATGAGACTACTAAAGTCTCACAATTAATATACTCTCCTTATGTGAGAGTATATCTTCTCGGCACGAAAGCGGTGAATATCTTGCTCCAATGGTACCTAAAATGGTCAACTTAAGGGGTGAGTAATTTGAATAATAATTAAGGAAAACACTTAAACAACAGTAATAAGACATAACTAGACATACCCACACACACATACTCATATTCCTTTATCCTACTCAACCATATTATTTATATACCTTAACATTTAACTATTCCTTTACATTATGCACACACCTTTCATTTACCCAATAACAATACATAACAATGATTGATGCTCAAACATATGATTATGAATGCACTTTATACCATTATGGTTTAATTCCTGAATCCGATGTAACACTTTATCATTTCACTTTAACCACTATAACACTTTAGCACTTTCATTGGATTCAGTGAATTAAACCAATTATATATCCATGAATACATTTCTCCATATCCAATAACAATAACACTTTCCAACCCTCACATACACCCTTCACTCTGGGGAAAAACCGACCAGGAGTAAGTATTCCTCAACCTATAGTTGGGTGCATCACCTCCACTTAGGAAGGTCCCTCGCTCACCCGCTTGCACAACACTTCACCCCTATAGGGTTCGTAATGCAATTTGGATTGATTTGCCCAAATTGGCTTTTGCAGAAATCACCCTCGACCGGCCAAAACGAGCCAAAGTGATGGAATTACCCCGGTTTGCGTGGAAGCAATCCCCAACACGGGAAGCAAACTCGTGTCCTTTGCAGGATCAAAGTTCCCCAAGATAATCCCAATAATTCACTTTTGCCCTCATCAATCATTAAACAACGTGTGCTTTTCCCCGTACACCTAAGGTCCACCTTGCTCCATAATGCACATGTTTCTAATTCATTTTATTTGGCTTTCATTAGTCAAACCTTTAATACTTTATTTCCAATTGGTTGGGTTCTCTAACTTAAGACTTTCAGCCATAATATATATATATATATATATATATATATATATACTACAATCAAACAATAACAACTATATTCACATCATTCATTCAATCATTAAATTCCCTAACAATCAAATTAATTCATTTAGTTCACCATAGAATCCTAGGTCCGTAACAATACGCAAGTAAATATTTAATTACAAGCAAACATATACCATTCTTAATTGCCCATAAGTTTATATTCATTTAATTTCATAACAATTATAACAATTTATTTCTAACAAAACCCTAAGTTCATAACCTATATACTCATGCTCAACATATAAAACACATAAGTCACACATACACATAACAAAATACATCTACTTATGACTTTATTACTATCATTAAGTCCCTTCCCTAATTAAAACCAAAGTACTCCCCCTTACCTCTTGAAGAGAAGAGGAGACAATGAGGTTCTCATTTAACCCACTCATCCACTCCAAATCCTAGCTCCTTAGCACTCCAATCTTTGATTCCTAGTGATCCCCAAGCTCCCTTGATGATTATAAGCCTCTATTCCATGGATTGCTCAAGTTGGGATTTAGGGTTTGATTTGGGGATTTTAAGAAAAAGAGATGAAATGAAGATTTGAGAGAGGGAAATTGGTAGGGAATCAAAAGGGAGATGATTGGTGGTGATGATTTGTTGTTATTTTGTGTTGATTTGTTGATTTGCAAAACCCTAGGGCAGAGAGAGCAAGAAGCTCGAAGAAGAGGAAGAGAAACAAATGAAATCAACACTGAAAAATCGTGTTATTTGGCTGATATAACAGGGGTTAATCGATTAACACTTGCTATTTACACATGACTAATCGATTAACTCTTACCTTAATCGATTAGTGGCTGAAGGTGGCTAAAAATTTAATTGATTAATCTATACCCTACTCGATTAGTGGCTGAACATTGCCAAAAACTTAATCGATTAACTCAAGGGTTAATCGATTAACCTGTTCATCCCACTTAATCCCTTGAAATTCGAATCGCTCTAACTTCTTCGTTAACCGTCGGATCTTGCTCAAATTTTGAGACAAGCATCCTAAGACACTCGTCTTCATATCCAACGGTGGAATTTGGGTTTGGAGCTATGGATCTTTTATTCCTAATTTCCTAAGATCATATGTTTGTAATCCTCGAATAACCCTCCTAAAGCTCATTTCTAAACTAACTCTACCTCATGAAAGCCTACCTTTAACTAAATCCTATATTATGAACACACTCTAAACAATTCAAAGACCTGAACACAACGCTAAACTTATCAAAATTCCATTAACTAAGGCACCTAGCGATTCGGTAAAATCGGGGATGTTACAATTCTCCCCCACTTACAGGAATTTTGTCCCCGAAATTCGACTGAGCTCAATAACTAGAAGAGACATAGAGCTATATGCTCTAGTCATAAGATGAATCCTGTCTTAGACAATGAAAAGGGTTTATGATATTCGGGGGTACGCTCCCCCACTTATGACACAACTTCGGTTGGGTTTTGGGACATAATTGTCCTCCTGCTAAGGATGCTACTACTTACCCAAAGTCCTACGACT
The DNA here is from genome assembly GCA_037953625.1 of Crotalaria pallida. Taxonomy (NCBI): domain Eukaryota; kingdom Viridiplantae; phylum Streptophyta; class Magnoliopsida; order Fabales; family Fabaceae; genus Crotalaria; species Crotalaria pallida. Next base: position 25,617,912 of record CM075654.1, read on the forward strand.
TTATGGAAGCTCAATCTTAGGAAAACTAATCAGAGAACAAAAGTCTTAAACTCGTTCATAGCATTTGATCATTAAACAAAATAATAGACATCAACATCAGAAAACATTTTAAACAGACAATTACCAATAACATATTCAAAGAAAAACAAAACATCAAGCATTTAGCAAGTAGAGAAGCTAATACAACAAAATTATAATTCGAAAAGGACTAATCCAAAGAGACAGCTACACACACAGTCTTAACAATATTATTTAGTTGAAATTCTATATAGGATTAAATTTAACCAAATATAAAGAATGTCATTTTGGATTCTTATCAAAGAGTATACAAAAAAAATAAGCCATCAATCCAACACAAGTAAGGGAAAACAATTTAACACACATTAAAGTAGTCTTGCTTTGAGTTGGATTGAGTAAAAGTCCTGAAAAGGTTTTGATACTCGTTTGATAAAGAGTTATGCATCTTGCAATTCAAAGGGTAAACCGCATTTGCACACATAGAAGGTCACCCAAAATAGAGCTGGTTACTCATGAAGAGAATGAGTTTAAATTCCAACCCAAAGTTATTCAATATAAAAGAAATACATTTTTGAGATATGCCTTCGCCGGGTGAAAGCGATAGGTTGCTTGAAAGCAATTTAGAAATTTACCATTTCATGCTCTTCAAAAATTTCCTTTGCAAAAGAGTCAAGATCAAAGAATACATTATGCATGAATGCAGTTGAAAATAAGGATTAGCAACGGAGGGTAAATACAATGATGGTCTTTTGAAAATCCACTTTGATATATGTTTATAATCTAAATTAAAAATATTATATGAAAAGATATTTTTTAATTCTTTATACATATATGAAAATGAGTTGTCCTTTATACAGGGACTCAGTTTATTAAATTATAAGTTTGATCATTCATAAAATTTCCTTTAAAGAAGAAAGATTACCTTGAAAAATATAATTACAATGGAAAAAGATTTAAAGTTAGAAATTGCCATTCAAAAGACATAAGGCAATTAGCTTCGAAAATTTAATTTAGTACTTAGTTGATAAAGGATGGTTTAGTGCGTTCATAAAATCACCTTTAATAGTGTTTGGAAAACATTCTTTATCAAAGGTCATTAGCAAATAACACACAAGGCGTATAAAAATAATTAAAGTTGGAACTGGAATAAAAGAACACAAAACAAGTAGTTCCAACAATTATTTGGTTTAGTATATAATCTTAGAAAATTTAAAATTATCAATATACTTATATACAATTCAAACACACACAAATAAATAATTCTAGAGCAGATAAAACCTACTTCCTAGGTAAGCATATATATATATATATATATATATATATATATATATATATAAAACTTAACCCTAACACTCAACTAAGACGGATTTAACTTCTGCCATTTAGTCTAATCCTCATACTATCGAGGTTCTACTACTTAATTCTAAACGAAAATCCTACAAGCTTAAGGCTCCCACTAGGTCTACGCTTGTCTATCACTCACATGAGGTTCAGGGTTTCCTATTTGGCTTCTTGGGTTAGGGTTTCACATGACTGTTTTCTATCTTAGGTCCTTAGTTGAAACCCTCTTATTGCTATCTAGACTCTGGGGCTAAGACCATTATAATGGATGTTAGGATTGGGACTTTGATATCTAACAAATTACATTCCAGGGAATAGTTAACTTTGATTTAAAAATTAGTTGTGATTCCGGAATATAGTTTGTTCAACAAGAATCACACATTTCCCTTGAGTTCTACGTGAACTTAAAAGAAATGACATAACATCCTTTATCTAAGTTGAGTTTCCAAACTAGAATCTCACTCTATGCTAAATACGTTGCCTTTAACCCACCTTGTTATCGTCCTGTGCATTTCTCAATTCCACATCATAATAGAAAACAAAGGAGTTCTAACTTATAAATAAAATATTTGGTCTTTGGTGATAAAGAACTTCCAAAATTATCTCTTTCCGAAAATAAGGGGAAACTCTTTGTAATTTATAAATCAGTTTCATTTCGAACTTCAACAAAATTAGTTGATAATAGGAAAACAAGTCAAGCATCCAAAAGTTCAAAGTATTCACAAAGATTTCCGAAATCATTTCACATTGGTTTTAGAATTAATTCAAAAGTTTCGAGGACTCCTTTGACAAAGAAAGGTAAGGATCCCCTATGACCATCAAACTCGAAAAAAAGGAATTGCATGTATCAGTTGAAATTTGATTTCATCCACATTTTCAAATCTTAATAAATGCCTTTCCTTTTATTTCAACTTTGAAGTTCAAATCTTGTTTCCAATTGGTGTATGTCACATTCGGTGAATTCCTATTTAATCGGGAATTGGTGTAATCCAATAATAAACTACACCACCATCCCATTACTTAGGAATTCATTTTGTTAACAGTATCTGTTTAAAAAAATTAATAATGCGACATTCGACCGATTATCAAAGTTGGAATCAATTCCGTACCCTGGAAAATATTAGAATACTATTATGCTTGACGTTCGTTAAAATTCATATTACTAATACTTTTTCAAAATAGAGTCTGAAAATAGTTTGATGCCAAAACACATTTACACTTTTCAATATAGTAATGTATTTATCACCAAACATAATGTGGAACTGTAGAAAGTACTTAGGTCTTATTAGAGACGACACTTAGTTATCAAAGTTAAAGGCAAGTACATCGGGTTGACACCTATTCACTTCCGCTGCGCACTCTGACAAAGAATGCTCGGAGTGTCTATGATTCAATGATTCCCAATAATTATCCTATTCTTATGCATAGAAAAGAAATTCGACAATTATTTCATTGAATTTCAAGGACTCGATGATTTGATCTTCCAATAAATGTAAACCTCGAGGGGCCCATCTCGATTCTACATTGCGTTAGAGATAAAACCATTTTCGTACAACCTGAATCCCAATCAAATAATAAAGAAAAGACTCATCTTCCATTCAAAAGAAAACTTTGAAATTTCATTTCATGTAAAAGTTTCAATTCTTCGTCATATCTGAAGTTGACTTACTTAATTCAAAACTAAGGTTTAGTCCATCCCGTTGGGGTAGCAATTTCATGCTCTAACCCGCTGGGAGTTTTACTTCCCCTAGTCCCTACTTTCGGTCCGCTTCAAAGTACAACAAAGTTAAAATTGAAAATTCTACTTAGTCCACTTTGAATTGAAGATTACTAAACTATCACTAGCACTATTCTATTAATACTACTAAACTTTGCTGACTTTAACTAAATAGGCATGCAAGAACTATGACAATAAGCTGCTAAACTAACTATTGGTTAGTTACTATCATGTGGAGTAACTCTTTAGGAGTAGGAAATCCATACTCCACAGCCGAGAATTGCAACCATTGCTCTGATACTATCACATACTCAATTTTATACTTTAAAATATATTGCTTTTTATAGTGATTTAATATTAAAATACTTGGGGTTTTATAAAATTTTTTGGCGGAGTTTTCTTTAAAATATGGACTTTCCCCAAGTTAACTTTTCACCTGTCAGTCCAAAACAGTTTATAACGATTACCAACTATAATTACATTGTAAGTGATTGGACTTACTTTGAAACAATTTAGAAAATGATATTTTTAAATCCTTCACAACCATTGATACATTTTATCAAAACAAATACTTTTATAAAGTCCGTTTTACAAAAATAGAAATATCTTTAAGTGGAGATAAGTAATTCAAAATTAAATACAACTTTAGTCAATGAAAATAATTTACATTACAATATCCTAGAATGATTGCAATAAAATGAGACTACTAAAGTCTCACAATTAATATACTCTCCTTATGTGAGAGTATATCTTCTCGGCACGAAAGCGGTGAATATCTTGCTCCAATGGTACCTAAAATGGTCAACTTAAGGGGTGAGTAATTTGAATAATAATTAAGGAAAACACTTAAACAACAGTAATAAGACATAACTAGACATACCCACACACACATACTCATATTCCTTTATCCTACTCAACCATATTATTTATATACCTTAACATTTAACTATTCCTTTACATTATGCACACACCTTTCATTTACCCAATAACAATACATAACAATGCTTGATGCTCAAACATATGATTATGAATGCACTTTATACCATTATGGTTTAATTCCTGAATCCGATGTAACACTTTATCATTTAACTTTAACCACTATAACACTTTAGCACTTTCATTGGATTTAGTGAATTAAACCAATTATATATCCATGAATGCACTTCTCCATATCCAATAACAATAACACTTACCAACCCTCACATACACCCTCCACTCTGGGGAAAAACCGACCAGGAGTAAGTATTCCTCAACCTATAGTTGGGTGCTTCACCTCCACTTAGGAAGGTCCCTCGCTCACCCGCTTGCACAGCACTTCACCCCTATAGGGTTCGTCATGCAATTTGGATTGATTCGCCCAAATTGGCTTTAGCAGAAATCACCCTCGACTGGCCAAAACGAGCCAAAGTGATGGAATTACCTCGGTTTGCGTGGAACCAATCTCCAACACGGGAAGCAAACCCGTGTCCTTTGCAGGATCAAAGTTCCCCAAGATAATCCCAATAATTCACTTTTGCCCTCATCAATCGTTAAACGACGTGTGCTTTTCCCCGTACACCTAAGGCCCACCTTGCTCCATAATGCACGTGTTTCTAATTCATTTTATTTGGCTTTCATTAGTCAAACCTTTAATACTTTATTTCCAATTGGTTGGGTTCTCTAACTTAGGACTTTCGACCATAATATATATATATATAGACACTACAATCAAACAATAACAACTATATTCACATCATTCATTCAATCATTAAATTCCCTAACAATCAAATCAATTCATTTAGTTCACCATAGAATCCTAGGTCCGTAACAATACGCCAGTAAATATTTAATTACAAGCAAACATATACTATTCTTAATTGCCCATAAGTTTATATTCATTTAATTTCATAACAATTATAACAATTTATTTCTAACAAATCCCTAAGTTCATAACCTATATACTCATGCTCAACATATAAAACACATAAGTCACACATACACATAACAAAATACATCTACTTATGACTTTATTACTATCATTAAGTCCCTTCCCTAATTAAAACCAAAGTACTCCCCCTTACCTCTTGAAGAGAAGAGGAGACAATGGGGTTCTCATGGAACCCACTCACCAACTCCAAATCCTAGCTCCTTAACACTCCAATCCTTGATTCGTAGTGATCCCCAAGCTCCCTTGATGATTATAAGCCTCTATTCCATGGATTGCTCAAGTTGGGATTTAGGGTTTGATTTAGGGATTTTAAGAAAAAGTGATGAAATGAAGATTTGAGAGAGGGAAATTGGTAGGGAATCAATAGGGAGATGATTGGTGGTGATGATTTGTTGATTTGCAAAACCCTAGGGCAGAGAGAGCAAGAAGCTCGAAGAAGAGGAAGAGAAACAAATGAAATCAACACTGAAAACTCGTGTTATTTGACTGATATAATAGGGGTTAATCGATTAACCTCCTTGGTTAATCGATCAACACTTGCTATTTACACATGACTAATCGATTAACTCTTACCTTAATCGATTAGTGGCTGAAGGTGGCTACAAATTTAATCGATTAATCTATACCCTACTCGATTAGTGGCTGAACATTGCCAAAAACTTAATCGATTAACTCAAGGGTTAATCGATTAACCTGTTCATCCCACTTAATCCCTTGAACTTCGAATCGCTCTAACTTCTTCGTTAACCGTCGGATCTTGCTCATAATCTCCATATCATATCATATAATATTGTCAATAATTTGCTTCATGAAGAATTTCAATAAAACTTATTAATCTTTCATTTCTCTTCTCTCAACTCAAAATATAGCCGTCAATGATTTAGGGAGGAAAATCATTGAGGCAGGGGAAAAGTCAGCACACACGATACATCTCCTCTTAAATATCCAACCACAGCCTAAGTCGGAAGCAGATGGGATGCACAGGAACCTTTTCCACACAGGTCTAGTAGCCGAGAACAATGCTACAACCACATCCGGGTTAGCCAAGAAACAATGCTGCAACCACATCGGGTCAGCCAAATGAATCAAAGTAATATTTTACGATATCGGAGTATCGTACCACAATATTATAGGGCCCACAACAAATCAAACAACTAGCCTTGTTCGGGTTCCCTCTCCACCATCTATGATTTGCTCAAGGGGGCGATAACACTTTCTCTAGTTGCGCATGCAGTCCTTGCTACGATCAACGCCCAGCAGGCGACCTTGATCATTGTAACTTTTGCCCCGCCTAGATAAGTGCTCAAGGCTTCTTGACGTTCACTGTCCTTGCCTTCCCCTATCACAATCCCTACTCGAAGCAGCGCAAGTCTCCGAGTATCTGGTAACCTTCCTCTCCACTACTTCTCTGTCAACGCAGAGTTAGGAAATGATTAAAGCTTTTAAAGTCTTTTTAGTCTTTTACAAAAAGGTTTATATTTATTAACCTGTAATTGGTCGACCCATTCTAAGCCACGCTTCTAACAGGCCTCGACCCCTAAAGAAATTGAACAAACACCTCCCTACATACAGTGGAATCCACAAAGCTCGCAACCATGGCACATCATTCACAAGGCTAGCTACTTAAAATCAAGCATGTCTGAAGACAGTGCGATTGGGATATACATCACAAAGTTAACTGTGTTACTATGCACCTTCACTGTATACTAACTTTAGACGATACGATCAAATCTTAACAATTTTCAGATCATAATTTCTTCGACAATTCATCACATAATTATTCCAACTTCATTATATCATTAGGTTTCCCATCAGGATACAAATCTCCTCAGATAAACATATCACAATAATTATTTCATAACTTTCTCAAAATATAGTCATAATTCAATAGCAGATAAAATAATACTCATAGAATAAAATACAGATAATAACAGACAATCACACAAACAAGAGTTATCATCTCAACGTCCGATCGACCAAACACACGCACAAACAATTGCCCTCACGTATATTGACAGATAACTACGAAGTTCTGATCTTTGAGATGATCGAGAACATCCTAATGTTACTCAAAGATGCCATTATGTCTTAGGAAAGCTTCACTCTCACCTGGGTTTGAAGCTAATGAACTAGGATTCCACTTACCCGAACATGCTTTTCCTGAATCCTTTAGCATTGATAAACATAATCCAAGGGACCAATCAATTACACAATCTCAGAACAAGTAACTTAAACCAAATAATTTCTTTTCGAAAAAAGTACTTATTAAAACTTAAGATTACAAAACATTTATCAGTAACTTGAAACCTTTTCTAAAACTCAAAAACAATTTACTGTTCCAGTAAAAATACTTTTTTTGTTTATAACTTTATAAATCATGAAAACCTTTTCAAAACAAAAAATAATTTTTAAAACTTAATTATAACATCTCAAAAATAGATTCCAACTTTTCATTTACTCATAAACCCATTTTCAAACACCTTATAACAACTACCATTTGCAAATAATTCATACAGCATAAGTTAAAACACTTGTAACACCCATTGTTTTTATATGAAATATCACTTAAAAATAAAGCTTACTAATTAAAAAGAAGAACTTAAAATTTTCTCTTCATAAACAAGTTCACAAATGGTTTTGGGCATTCCCCTTTACAATATACATAGTACAACATACAATTTCCTTCTTTCCAATTCTTCCGCTGCGACACTCTGATAACACCCGATTCGGCAACTTGAAAACTTCCGTTACTTAAGTTAAATATAGTGAAAATTAGGGCCATTTTTTTTAAAACAAGTATTACATAACGTGAGAACACTTAGACTTTTCAAACACAGTTACATTTAAAACTCATGTTCTCACATTGCATAACACCTTTCAAGTTCCAAACCGAGATGTCACAAGACACCGCACCTTGAAACTCGTTTTCAAAACATTATTTAAAACATAGCCCGTTTAATTGTTTCAACTATCAGTGTTAAATAAAACTTGTGCCGGGGTACAGTATGATAGAGCTAAGGTAACTAAGAACTTACATTGGAATACATTCCTCCCGGGGGATTGCCAAGCTTCTAGTCAGACACACTAAGACTCGTCGTCCAACCTCCGGATCTGGGTAGACCAAGCTCTCCGATCGCAAGTAGAGTCGTCCTCGTCTGCTGCCTCAGGTATCTCCTCCAGATACCATCGTCAGGAACAAACTTCTATGCTCTTCCTTACAGGGTACAGGTGAACCGCTACACGCTACGCCATCTAGCAGTTGCAATACCAGCAATTGCCGATACGACAACATGGTAGGAGAGAGTCAGTGTTCCGAACACTAACGGGTTGACCATGCAGTCTCAAGGTAGATTTAACATAAAGATAGACAGATAATACAATAAAACAATATAACCTAGATACTTATCATGATGCAATCACATAATCATCAACAGATATGCATATAACATGTTATTCACATAGCATATATGAATCACATATAACACAGCACATCATAATGTTCTAAACACACCAATATCTTTACTCATAACCAAATCAGTCATTACGCTCACAAATCTTTTCCATCCTTTCTTCAATCGTTGCCTCGAGGTTTATTACTTATTCCAAGAATCATTTCTTATACTTGTCTTATAACTTTTACTTAACACTTGGTATCTTTATTGTATCTTAGTCTTTTAAGTTTTATTGTTCCGGTTCGCTCAATGATGGGGGAACATCATCATTGAGGAAGTCACACACGTCTACATCTCCTCGGTCATCCACCCAACCTAGTCGGAAGCAAACAGGTGTACAGGACCTTTACCACGCGGGCACGACACCTGTCTCACAATCAATTGGTCCCAGACCAGAGGACTACAGCCTCAAATCAATTCAATTCATATCATATCATTTCATATCATATAATCAACGCACACTCTCAGCGGCAATCTCAAATGCCCCGTTCCAGTCTCTCTCACTGTTCTAGACTTGCAATCAAGGGGGTGACAGTATCATTTCTAGTTCGCGGTGCAGAACTTACCACGGCATTGGACCCAGTCCCTACCACGTTAGTAAGCCACATGTGGGATTCGTTCCGCCTCGAAATATACTCCAGGCTTCTTGACGTTCACCGTCTTTGCCCTCCCCTCATGCAATCTCCACCTGAGTATGTAACACCCCGCAAATTCCTCGTCCGTTTTAAACGAATTTTCGAAATAGATTTTATCAATAATAGATGTATGAATGTGAAGATGAGCGTTTTCATGAATTTATAGTTGAAGATTTTACTATTTGGAATTTTTATAAGAAGTGAATTTCTTGAACTTTAATAGATTTACCAAACTTTGAAAATTCATATCTTTTTAACCGTAACTCCGAATTTTATGATCTTTATATGAAAACGATCGTAATGAAATGTAGATTTCAAAAATATAACTTTTATAATTTTCTGGATTGATTTGCAAAAATTTATTTTTGAGGTACTTAAAGGACGAATTTTGAGAGAATAAATTAGTAAAAATAGTTAAGGACTTCAAATGAATTTTTCCTTTTGGGAATATCTTTAATATATTAAAATATGGTTTTAGAAAATGAAATGACAGCCATAATCATGGCCAAATGGTACAGTTTATTATTTGAAAAGGGAATTTATTTTTATGTGTGTATGTACATGTATGTATGGCCTAACTATGCATGTGTGCGCTTAGGAATTAAATTAGTGGAAGGATGTGATGATGCATATATGTGTGTATATATATATGTATGTATATATGTGTGTGTAGTGTGTATGTGTATGTATGCATGTATAAGTTTAGATTTTATTGGTTGGATAAGAAACCAAATGAAACTAAATTAGAACCTAAAGTAACCAAGTTAGTAGAAACCCTAACTATTAGCCAACTAATCCTTAGCCCTAAAATGACCCCTAATACCCTAGACTATCCTACCTTGTCCCCTTAACTTTGCTAAAATCCACCCATGCAAATATTTGTGAAGACCAAACCGTCCCTCCCATTTGTTCATGACCAAACCAAGACCCAAGGGCAAAAGAGGAATTCGTGGGTTGCCTATAAATTAGTGAGGCCATAGTTCATTTTCATTTCACCCATTTTCATTTCTCACTTATTCATTTCCACTCCAAACACAAAACACTCTAAGAGACTCACCAAACTCTTAGAGGAAAAAAGAAAAGAAATAGAGAGAAAGAGAGGAAGAGAGGTCGTGAGACTTGAAGAGGAAGAAGGAAGGAATTCAAGTCCAAACCTAGGAGTTTCTTTTGAAGATCTAAGTGTTATGAGACTAGGAGACCAACCCTTTTCATGGTAGGATTTGAAGATCAAAAAAGAAGAATTTGTAATAGTTTAGTTTTCTCTTTTGTTTGTAGATCTATTTCATTTGCTTCTTTGCATGTTCATTTTTGTGATTTGAGAGATGAACTTATGTGTTGATCTTCTTTAATCTTGGACTTTAAGGACTTAAAACAATTTGTAATATGTTCAGCCTTATGTTTTGTATTTGGTTGAGGATTTTCTTGATAGATCTAATGTTTTTCTAACTAGAACCTTAAAGATCTAAAGGAAAGTCAAGATTTTTGTAAAGCTTAAAATAAACTTCTCTTGCATGTTTAATTTCCTTGCTCAAACCGTGATTAATGATGTTTTCATGAAAAGACATGATAGATAAAATTATGATCTAAACTTGTTTGATGATGATCTTGGTGCTTTATGTACATGCATGTGTCATTTGTACTTTGATCTTGAATTTTTAAAAGTAAATGAACTGGAAAATTTCTAAACCAAGAACTATGCAATTCGGCCATGTCTTAGAGTTTAGGTCTTGATACTTTTAATTTGATCTAAATAATTGCATGTCAATTTTATGCTTATAAAAGTTGATTTGAGTGGTTGAAAGGTTTTGATTTGAACTTGATCTTGATAAAGTTTGGATTTTTGGTTTTGATCTTTAAAAAAGCTTTAATCCTTGCCTTGATCTTTGAAAGTGTTTTAATCTTGAGTCAAATATGTGGTTTTCAAACGAAAAGATTTGATATTTCTTCATGCATGTCACGGTTTTGGTCTTTTGTACTCAAAGTGGTTTTTGATCCTTGATTTGTACTATGGTGATTGATTTTATGACTTGGTCTACAAGATTTAAGAACATGCATGTTAATTTCTATGTGATTCAAGAATTTCTAAAAAGTACATGTAAGAAAATTAAAATAAAAACTTGGTTTGTGTGGTAATCATGATTCGGTTTTATGCTTAGATATTTTTAGAATTTTGTGTGAGGAAGTGCATGATTTAAAACCCATGAATCTTCAACTTTGTATGTTGAAAAAAAAATGAGTCCAAGAATCTTGTTTTGTCATAATGAAATTCGGCCTATACATAGAAATTAGATTAGGCTTCTTTTTCATGAAATGACACAAAAGTAATGAGTATGTCCTGGGAATTTATGCTAAATTAATTTGTTTGAAATTGTATTATGGCTATTTTTCTTCAATTCGGTTTGGGTTAAAAAGATAAAAGAAACTATATTTGATCTGATAAATCAATTTAAGTTGAGAAAATGAATTAAAGTTTGTTTAATTTTTAAGAAGGGCTCACGGTTTTTGGAGCAAAATGGAATGAAAGACTTCATGATTTCATGTCCTTAATATTGAATAAATCTTGCTTAGACTTATACTTATATTCAGTTTTAAGAGAAAGAAGGGGTAAATGATTTTATTTCATGAAAGAGAAGAAAATGAGGTTTAAGTGCTTGAAATAAACTAAGTTGATTTATGTGTTTTGTTTTTAATTTTTGACTCGTCTTCTTTGATTCCATTCGGCCACGTAGTATAATAAAACCTAGGAGATTCAGTTGCATAAAAATAATTTCACATAATGATTTTTGAAAGGAATTAAGTTGTTTAAAGTAAGAAAATTAAATGTGTTTGGTTTGCATCTTTGGTTCAATTCGGTTTATTAATATGTGTATGTCTAAGTGATTTTATTATTTAAAAAGGGACTTGCATGATGATATTTCAAGATAATCAAGTTGATTTAAAGTGTTTGAACAAGTAATTTTTGGTTTGCCTTGACATGTTTAATTCGGTTTTCTTTTTAATAAAGAAGGTAGATATGAAGATGAAATGTGATTTGCATTATGTGAATTTGTGAATGCTTTGGAAATTTAATGTGGTTATTCTCCATGCTAATTGATATTTGAAATATGGATGATTTATATGATTTAACTTATTTAAGTGTTGTTGTGGTTGTGTGTTAGTTTGTGTTTGAAAAATATTTGAGTGTGTGATTGGTTTTTAAATTAAGTGGTTTTTAAAATAAATCCATTTGAGACTTTAAATTGTGTGGTGGCTGTCCAAAACTTGTTTTATGATAAAAGCTTAAGTTTTAAAGTGTTGGTTTAAGCTAAAGGACTATTTGAGATAAAAAGCGCTTTTACGATGTTTTCGGAATTATTATTATTATCATTTTATGGAATGAATCCTTTGCTGCCCAAAGTTTTTTAAAATTATTTCTTAAAATTAAAAAGGTGTTTATATGATTTAAAACATAGTTTTCAAGTGGTATTTGGATTAAGAAAAAGCCGGATTAAAAACGGAGCATTTTTTGGAGTTTTCGAACGCGGTTCAGGTGCTGTCCAAGACGGACCAGCAACTAACCCAAATGAATAAAATTATTTTATATGATGTTTTCAAATGATTTTGAAGAATTTAAAGTGCTAGAAATATTAGAATTATTTTGAGAAAATAATCACGTTTTTAAGTTTTCCGACGAGGAACAAAATGTGAAATGAGTTAGGAAAATATTTTCTTAATACGAGTTAATGACGTAAACGTATTTTATTTAGTACGAGGAATTTTAAAGACGAGGGATTGGGGCAGCTGGCAGCGACAAGGATCCGCGGAGATCGAGTACGTGTGATTGCTGGACCTCAGGTGAGAGAGAAGCTTTCCTAAGACACCATGGTGTTTAGGTGATATATTAGGACGTTCCGTATCATCTCAAAGATCGGAACTTAGTGGTCCGGAGTCAGTAGTATAAGTGGCAATTGTGTGATTGGGTGGCCACTTATACGAAGGTGACCAAGACCACATTGTTGTTGTGTGATGATTGTGTGAAATAGCATGCTTGTATGTTTATTTATTTAATTATGCATGATGAGAATTACTATTGTTGATTAATATGAGTAACATGCTGACGGACGTCTTTGCGTCCTGAATATAAGAATAAGATAAGTAAGTTGTGAAAGTAAAGACATAAAGATAAAGTGATAATTATAAAGGCTATGAGATTGAGTGAGAAGGAAATAAAGAAGCAAGATTGGGGACAGATTTGATAATGAGAGTGAGGTTAAGCCAGAGCTGGGGAAAGTGATGTGGAATTGATTACTGGAATGAGATGTGAAGTGAATGGAGTTGGGCTCCTTTGTGATATTGTTGAAATGATGCTGGTGTTGAGTTGAGCTTGCTCCTCCACTAGTACTCACTGAAACAATAGGTTTTCGAAAAGTTTTTGAAATGAGATTTTTGAAAAAGAAAAAAAAATTGTGAAAAGAGGTTTTGTGAAAAATTTGTGAAATGAGGTTTTTGTTTAAAAAGGTTTTAAAATGAGGTTTTTGAAAGATTTTATGAAATGAGAATTTTTAGAAACTGATGAAAGAGATTGAGAAATGAGATGCAAGTATGATGATGCGAACCCAGCTCTGTGCTCTGATAAGAAATGATTGTGTAAAGTTAGTGGTCGGGACTCATTGAAGGGATGTACGAAGGATGGGCCGACCTTAGGATAATTAAAAGGTAAAAGACATTAACGCGGTGAGGTATGAGAGTGCGAAGTAGTGGAGAGGAAGGTACCCCGGATATCAGGGATATTCGGGTTGTGAATGCAATAGGGTAGGCTCGGGCGGTAAAACGTCACGTTGCCTTGAGTACTATTCTGGGCGGAACGAATTCCATATGTGGTAGCCAGACGTGGCGGGGACTGGGTGCTAATACCGTGGTAAGTTCTGCATCCGGAACCGGAATAGTGTTGTCACCCCTATGGCATTTCGAGAACAGTGGAGAGGGACTGGAACGGGGCATTGTGATTTGCCACTGGTTGTACAGTGAGCCTTGATTATTGATATTATGAAATTGAAATGATTTGAGGACGAGATCCTCCTGATCTGGGACCATCTATGTGTTGAGACAACTGTCGTGCCCGCATGGTAAAGGTCCTGTACTCCTGTTCGCTTCCGACTAGGCTGGGTGGATGACCGAGGAGATGTAGACGTGTGAGACGATGGTAACAAAGGGAGTACCTCGATGATATTACGACCCCTCCAATCATCGATGGTTATGATTTGATAAGACTAGATAATGAAAATGGAAAAGTAATAAAGAGAATGATAATGGTATGATTGAAGCCCCCTGGAATGCTGAGGGCAGGAACGAAAATGAGATCTAAAGTAAAAGATTTGTAAGTGAGATTGCAAAAGTAATTAAGAAAGAAAGAAGGTTCATAAGTTTGGGAAAACAAGGAAAATAATGATAAGAATAATGATGATAATGATAATAATAATAATATGCTTGATTGTGGTGCGGTATGTATGTTGTGTGTTGTATGCTTGTATGGTCTTGATATCTCGCCTACTGTAATTCCACACCGTCGACGATTCGTCGTCCGGATCGCTTACTCTCTCCTGTTCGTTGGTGTATCGGTGCTGCTGATATCTCAACGGGCAGACGGAGCATTTCGTGGAGATCATCACTCTAGATGGATTGGAGCGGGAGCTTATCAACAATAGGAAAGTAATGACGGAGGTGACTTCACTTTCGGGGATGAAGAAAGGGCACCAGAAGAAAGGGAAGCTTCATCCGGTTATCGTCATCAGCACAGCGGAAGCGAAAGTAGCGAATCTAGATTAAGTTTATGATGTGTGTCTTGAGTTAAGGATTACCGAGCAAAGAACCATTTATGTAACCAAGCCAATTTTAAATTCTATGTTGTGAAAGTACTTTCATTTTGAGAAATTAAGTTATGTAATCTTTTGTAAACTGTTGTGGATATTTTTAATCCACTGCAATGAATAGCCATGCTTTTCGAAAAGAAATTCTTTTGTAAGCATGAAAGTTTTATGAGAATAAATGTTTTAGTAACAACTCGGTTTTCAGTGAAAGAAATTTTTAAGTACGCCAAAGACTTTTCAAATACGTTTGGAAAAAAAAAATTTGGCCTCATTTTTGGTAACTTTAATAAATAAAAGATGATTATTTTAAGTTACGAAAATCGGGCTGTTACAGAGTATCCGCAGATACCCATAGTATCTTCCTCTCCACTACTTCGGTACGACACTCATACCTCACCGCGTTTGTAAATGTCTTTTAAAGTTTTTTTTAAAGGTTTAGAGTTTTATTTAACGGCTGAATCCTACTAGTCAGCCCATCCTTGGTGCATCCCTTCAACGAAGCCCGACCACTAATCGCAATCCGTTCCCCAAATAACCTCAACGGCATCATGCCTCAAATCTCTTTCATCTCATTATCCTTATTCTCATAAGCTCATGCTCGGCATCTTTCTCATTATCATTGATCAGTAGCATCATCGTCGGCATCTTACTCCTTAGCTGTTACTTGGTAGCATTATCATCATCATTCTCCTCCATTGTTGCTCCGCAGCATCATTGGCATCACTCTCCTTAGTTGTTCCTCAACAGCACCATCAGCAGCACCATCAGCAGCATCATCAGCACCACGCTTCCGCTCGCCTCGTCGGATATTTCTTGTTACCATTTCCAACAACATCTTTTCATCTCAATTCCACTATTAGTTCTCTTCCATCCATCACTTATCGCTTTCACAGTTTCATTCGTGTCGCGTTTTGTTTCTTTCTCAATCATTTCTTATAATTCTTATCCGCACTTTCTTTTCTCTTTAATCTTAATTTATTACTTTCATAGCTTTGTTGTTTATCGTTTCACTATTCAGACACAATCAAAAAATTTCTATATAGAATAAAGTATGCACAACAGATAAACATTTAGTAATGCATAACAGATAAACATGTAGTATGCAAACAAAATAGGTAAGCATCTAACACAAATATCTGTATCGCCTAGTTCGCAGTACTTTCACAATCCATCTAGTCGGATTGCGAGCAACCACGTTACGGGATCACAACACTCTCACTCACCTCGATGACAAAACATCCGAAAGCTTCAAAGATTTCCCGTCGTTATTCTTGCCACGTTTCCTTCGCGTCCAACACCCGAACTAGAACATTTTTCCCCGTGCGTTAGAAACGATTTACGTGAATTCTTAATTTTCGTTTTGAAAACACATTAAGACAATTCTCTTTTTAAAAGCACATTGCCAATATCCAAAAGGTTTTAAATCCAAATCAAATTTCTAATAAAAAGGTTTTCAAGAAAACTTTGAAACAAATTATAAAATAATCTCTTTTTCATAACAGGATCCATTTCTCTTAGTTCGAAAACATTTTAATTATAAATCAATGTTCTTAAACTTTAAAACAGAATTCAGAAATTCAGTAAAAACATTAAGACCACTTCACATTGATTACTTAAATTTCTATACTTCACACATCATCAAACATTGCTCAAAGAATGTCATTTAAAAAGTTTCAAATTAGCTTAAGTTGTTTAAATTACACTTTTTAAATAAAACATTTTCTTTGAAATTCAAACATAGATTTTTTCACAAATACAGTTCACAAATAGTATTCAAAACAATTTTCATTCAACACATAACACTAAGCATCTAGGAATATAACTATCATCATGGTTATTTTATGAAAATAATTTTCCTATCATCATGGTTGTTTTTACTGATTCAGAAATTCAGTAAAAACATTAAGACCATTTCACATTGATTACTTAAATTTCTATACTTCACACATCATCAAACATTGCTCAAAGAATGTCATTTAAAAAGTTTCAAATTAGCTTAAGTTGTTTAAATTACACTTTTTAAATAAAACATTTTCTTTGAAATTCAAACATAGATTTTTTCACAAATACAGTTCACAAATAGTATTCAAAACAATTTCCATTCAACACATAACACTAAGCATCTAGGAATATAACTACCATCATGGTTATTTTATGAAAATAATTTTCCTACCATTTAAACATATATTGGCCGAATTATACACATTCAATTTTGCAAAAATTTAATGCACAAATAAAAACATACAATCATGAAATTATTTTCTTTATTTTAGGACCAAAACCGTGAGCATCCAAAGAAAATTAACAAATTTCAATTCATCTTTCATTAACAAAACCAAGCAACAATTTAAACCACAAATCATTTCAAAGATTCACATATATTTCTTTTAAAACTTGATCATTTCATGCATGTACTTTAAAGCTTCTTATATAAAAATAGTTTCATCATGTATGCACCCTAAATGAGAAACAAACCTAGCTCCCTACTTTTTCCTATGATGGCTGAATCTCATGATGCACCAAACAAGATTTTTGGTTCACTTTTTAAATATACAAAGTCATGCATTCACATCAAAACATGTAAAACAACACATTACATTATTTGTTCACATCAACCTTTCACAAAATAAACCTCAAGTTCATCATTTTATAAAAATCAAAGTTATACTTTGAGCTTAAAAAAATGACATGCATAAGTTTAAAATCATTAGATTTAATCTTAAAACAAACATGCATTAACAAAATAAAAACATAGATCTTATTTTTCAAACATGGCCGAATGGCTTCATAAAAATTTAACACACACAAAATCAAGTACTAAATCAAACCAATCACTAAATCTAAACATGCACAAAAAGGAAAACATGATCTTTCTCTTAAAAATTAACATGCAAACTTAAGATCTTAGCTTCTTCATAAATCAAACAAAAATAACCACATGCATACACTTTTCACAAAATAAAACATGGATTTCATTTTTAATCAAACATTTAATCAAACCATGCTTGAAATCATTTTAAATCTTACTTCTTTAATTATTTTCTTTAAAACCAAAACACATATAAAGAAAACATAATCTTTTCTCTTTGAAAAACAACATGCAAATCAAGGATCTAAACGTTTTTCATTCATCAAACAAAGATAATTACATGCATGCACTTAGATCAACTAAAATCATCACACATTTAACATGCAAGACTAGAAACTTGAACTTTTTCACAAATCAAGTTTAAATCATGTTTTTATTCAACAAATAATCATGGTAATACACATAGATCATGGTTTTAACGAAAGATCTAACATGCAAAGCTAAAGAATATCACTTTATAATTTATCAAACTTAGATCATACATTTACTTGTCAAATAATTACAAACACACACATGGATCACGGTTTAGAGCAAGAAAATTAAACATGCAAAGAGATTCATTTTAAGCTTTCACAAAATCTTAATTTTTCTTTAGATCTTTAAAGTTTTAGTTAAGAAAACATTAGATCAAGCAAGAAAATCTTCAACCGAACATCAAACATAAAGATTAACATATTAAAAATTATTTTTAAGTCCTTAAAGTCCTTGATCAAGCAAGATCAACACATAACAACGACATGCAAGAAGAAACAAGAAGTAAATCTATAAACTAAAAGGAAAAACTAAACTATTACAAGTCTTCTTTCTTGATCTTCAAGTCCTACCATGGAAAGAATTGATCCTGTAGCTCCTAATACTCTTGATCTTCAAGGAAAACTCCTAAGTTTGGACTTGAATTCCTCCTTCTTCCTCTCCAAGTCCCACGGCTCCCTCTTCTTTTCCTCTCTCTCTTTTCTTTTCTTTTCTTTCTCTAAGAGTGGAATGGGTCTCTTAGAGTGTGTTTAGTGTTTGGAAGTGAAAGTGAAGAAATGAAAATGAATGGGGTGAATGAACTAAGGCTTCAAGTATTTATAGACAATTTCATTTTCCCCATGTGTCCTTAGGGTTGCTCGGCTACAACACATTGGGAGGGGCGGTTTTGGGCTTCCAAATATTTGCATGGGTGGTGTTTATCAAAACTTAAGGGGACAAGGTAGCATAGCCTAGGGTGTTAGGGGTCATTTAGGCTTAAGTGTTAGTTAGCTTTTGGTTAGGATTTGGTTACTTGGTTTGGTTTGGTTCTAACTAGGTTTCCTCATGGTTATGGCTTTATCTTACACACTAAGCTTCTAGAAAATTATACTCCTAACATACATACACACACACATACACGTAAAACATGCACACACATATTCAAGTGTAACATACACATACATACATACACAAACCGTATCACACACACACACACTCATGCGTACATTTTACATTTTTATTCTTCTAATTATATTTACTCATAATTACCTATTCACACAATAACGCAATTAATTCAAAAATTCACATTCACACAATCATACATCAAATATACGCATTAAATCAAGCATATATCACATAAAAATTTCAAGCCAAATCAATGAATTTATTTTCTTAAAAACACAAATCCCCCAAAATTCGTATTTCATAACTCTGAAAATAATTTTTTTTATAAATCAACCCATAAAATTCCAAAAATTACATTTTAAAAATCTACGTTTCAAGACGATAATTTTGATATAAAGATCATAAAAATCCGAGTTACGGTTAGAAAGTTACGAATTTTCCAAGTTATCAATTTAAAAACTTCATTTCAAATAAAAACCACCTTTTTAACAAAATCACAACTTATTTCTTATAAATCAAATCAATTCAAAACTCCACAAAATTCTTCACTTCTCTTTTATAAAAACATTTTGTTTATAAAAATCCTTGAAAATCATCACTTGATTTCTATCTCATATAAAATACTCTTCTGAAAATCTCTTATAAAGTAGAATCTCAGGGTTCATTTTTGTCGAAAATCGTTTACGCACGTATGGGAAAAATGCGGGGAAAATGCGGGGTGTTACACTTAAGCTTCTTCAGCATTTACCTAAAATGATAACCACTAAGGGTGAGACCTTTTCACAACACATTGAATTATAAGATAGCTAGTAAAAATGGCACATAATAGCAATTCAAGCATAATAATCAAACCAAGCCATGACTAACAAAATGCTTCACATTCATGCTTCCATAATCATCTTCATTTCCATTTTTATAAATCATAATAACGCGTGTCTCCTCACGGTCAGAGGACAACACACCCAACATAAAATCGCATGTCTCCTCACGGTCAGAGGACAACATGCCAACATAATATCGCATGTCTCCTCACGGTCAGAGGACAACATACCAACAATTCTTTCTTTTACTCTTTTTCTTTTAGTTTGTACCACCAGGAATTGGTTGCTCCTGCTAGGGCATTTGTACACCCATTAGGGACTTTTACACCCATCAGGACTTTGGTCACCCATTAGGCTTCACCCGTTAGGACAATACAATGCAATCTTATTATTGCTTACCAATCTTATAACTTAATCATTTCCAAATACATTATTCCTTTTCACATTTTCCATACTCTTAATTATCGTAGAATTGATCAATTGGGACATCGACGCCTAACGGGGCATTTGGACCTAATGGGGAATTTGGCCTGATAGGGCATTTTGCCCTAATGGGGCATTTGATACACCTAGCAGGGGCACCTAGTGTGCCAATGTCCCAATGATCAATTCAACCGTCCGTTCCTTTTTAATTCATTCAATCAAACATATCCATCATAATGCATACCATTCTATTAGTCATTCCCATCAAGTAGCAAATATCTACATTCAAGCACTTACAACATTCTAAATTCCAAACATCACACAACAACAATAAATCAAAATTAAACAAAAACCACAACCAATCACAAGCATAAATCAAGGGTTCATATTTTTCAATTAACATTAATAATATTAATTAGCCCTAGAATCAACTCCACACATTTTCACACTTAACATTTAAGCATTCATGTAATCTATTTTACAATTAATTAACTATTTTCACCACCTAATAACCAGCATTAATCTATAAATATACAAATCACCCATTTACACTTAGTCACAAATATATCCATTTAGCACTTAGTGAACATAGAATTTATTCCCAAAAATCCACAGACATCATCAATCAGTCGACATACTCAGGTATGTCTCAGAGTGCATTTAATATAAGTCAGCTCCCTAAGGTTCTTCACTTCCTACTTTAATATAGTACAAAAAGGATTTAAAATAAATATTTCAAACAATATAAAATCAATATATAACATACTCATTACTCCTAATCAAACTCTAACCCAACACTAAACAGGTGTTATTTTATTACCCACAACCCAATTCAACCATTATACCCAAATCCTATTATACACCCTAACTATCCCTAACTCAAAATGTGGAAAAGTGACCCCCCTTACCTTAGATAAGGAGAGAGCCCACACAAAGCTCCAAGGACCTCGAATCTACTCCGGATCTACCTTGCTTCCAACTATCTAGACCGATTCCCAACTGGTTCCATAATTGGAGGAGAGAGAGAAAACCCTAGATGAGAGAGAAACACCAATAGAGGAGAGAGAAAGCTTAATCAAGAGAGGGATAGTGTTTATGTTAGGATTTAACCCAATATCAAGATTAAATCCATGGGTGAGGCTAGAAATAGAGGTTTGGGTGCTTGGAGTTGGTTATGGTATGTGGGTTCCATGGAGGGAGAGAGAAAGCCATGAAGGAGAGAGAGAGAGAGAGAAAGAAGGAAGCATGAGGGAGGAGGTGATTGCATGGGGAAAGGGGGTTAGAGAGGAGCTGTGGAGGTTTGGTGGGTGAAGGAGGGAGGGTCATATGAGAGAAGAAGAGAAATGTTGGGGTTTGAGGCCCCAACTCGTATTTAAGGCCAGGGAGAAAGGATGAACGGCCCAGATCGCTTGGCTTGGAGGAAAAGCCAAAAAGAACGGCTGAGATTCGCCAATCCTGCACAGCATGCTCGGGCGTGCGCCTGAGCGTGTGTCCATGCCATATTTCTGGTGTGTTTTCTGGTGCGCCATTTCTGGTGAGGGTGGGTTCTGGTGCGTCGCACGCTCGGGCGTGCGCTCGAGCGTTGACCGATGCAACATTCTGGTGCTTCTGCTAGGTCGAGCATGCGCTCGGGCGTGGCTAATGCAACTTTTGGGCTTCTGCACGCCTGGGCGTGCGCCCGGGCGTGGGGGTCTGATTCATTTTTCCTATTTTTCCTCAACTTCAAACTGCTATAACTTCTTCGTTAATCGTTGGATCATGCTCAAATTTTAAAGCAAGCTTCCTAATAAATTCAACTTCATATCCAACGTTGGAAATTGGGTTTTGGGCTATAAATCTTTAAATCCTAATTTTTCTTCTATTTGAGAAACTTTAACTATTTTCTAACTATTTTTGGTTCTAATATCTACCACTTGGTTTTTCTATCACTATCGCCTCCTGAGTCTATTATTCTAATAAATAGACTTGGAAAATAAATTGGGGATGTTACAATTCTCCCCCACTTATGGGAATTTCGTCCCCGAAATTCCGCTCAGAATCCTTAATTGGAGAACCATCCCTGAAAAGGGTTTCTAAGCTACATTACTTACTTCACTTTGGTTCTATTCCCCCACTTAGACTTGGCATACCATTCAGCATGAGTATGCCACTAAACTCTTGTACTCATTGAAGAGTACCGACTATGGTTTAATTTGGTCAGCTGGATTTCCCTCTGGAATTCTATATCGGAGGTTTGGAAAGGGTACTAATACGCTCTAAACACTAATACTCCCAAGGGGTGATTATAATCTAGCTCCCAAAACCTACCCTCTATGCCCTACACCTAAGCCCTAATCAACCACATCTATCATTCAAACAAACATAAATCATATAGACACCATTCAAGGCTCAAACATTCACAACGACAGACCACAACATCTTACACTTCAAACCTAAAAATGGCTCAACCCTACTTCTCCCTAAGCTAACCCTTGTCTAACTTAGGGCTAAGAGTTGCCTCTATGTAACACCCCGATTTGGCAACTTGAAAAATATACTTCTTTAATTCCAAAATGTAGTGAAAATGTGGGCCAATTTTTTTTTTTTTACATGTAACGTGGTTGAGTAGCATGAGTATGCGAACCATGTCATTTTCAGAACGCTTCCATAAATAAAAGGTGTTCACACACATCATGCTAAAGTTCAAGTTCCAAACCGAAGTGTTACAAAACACTACACTTTGCAACCTAACTCTTCTCAACTCAATGGTCATAGCCCATTTTCTTTTATAATTAAGATCAGTGAAGTCATTAAAAATAAACTTAATCCACATAAGTTTGGGGTTACATCATGGTACTGCAATGAAACTAAGTAAATACAGAAAACAAGATACTTCCAGGAGAAAAAGAGAACTACCACCAGGCCCATTGAAGTCGATGATCCACGGAAAATGCCTCGTTGGGGTCGTCCTCAATTACGTCCGCCTCCGAGTATCTATGTCCTCGTCCCGTTCCTCTAATTTCTTAGCCTCGAGGTAAATGTATGCAGACCAACGCATCAGGTATCCACCATGATAATCAGCTGACCCACCGATCTCGGTGTCCTCACACTACTTCCGATCTCGATAATCCACTTTCCATCTTCCTTCGTCTCGAATGTCGAACGCGAACTTGATAGGATCCATAGACTAATGGAATAGACATCATAACACCAACATATAGAACAGAAGGACTAGAGAGAGTAAGTATTCCCAAGCATGTTATGCCAACGATGTGGGATTACAATAGGTAAGATATTAAGAAATAACAAAAACATATAAGCAAACCACACATACAAGCAATCATATTCAAACCTCTGCTTTACTCCATTTCTTTTCTTTTCTCAAAACTTTACATATCCACAGAACTTCCGTCAATCGCTTCCGCTGCGAAACTCTGATTCCATCATCCATATCATCCTCTTTTTCAAGCTGTCTCTTAAGAATTATTTCTTAACAATATCAGTTATCTTTTCTTAATTAAGTTTTATGAATTCGTATCCGTCAATGATGCGGGGGGATTTAATCATCATTGAGGAGGGTTGCTCTCAAAGTTAGCACACACGTCTACATCTCCTCGGTCATCCACCCAACCTAGTCGAAAGCAAACAGGAGTATAGGACCTTTACCATGCGGGCACGGCAGCTGTCTCAACACATAGATGGTCCCAGACCAGGAGGATCTCGTCCTCAAATCATTTCAATTTCATAATATCAATAATCAAGGCTCACTGTACAACCAATGGCAAATCACAATGCCCCGTTCCAGTCCCTCTCACTGTTCAAGATTTGCAATCTAGGGGGCGACAGTATATTTCTAGGGAGCTCGCAGAACTTGCCACGGCATTGGACCCAGTCCCCACCACGTTAGTGCGCCACCTGTGGAGTTCGTTCTGCCTAGAAACATACTCTAGACTTCTTGACGTTTCACCGTCATCGTCCTCCCCTAATGCAATCTCCTCCTAAGTATCCGCAGATACTTATGGTTCCTTCCTCTCCACTACTTCGCACTCTCATACCTCACCACGTATGTTCATGTCTTTTAAAAGTCTTTTATCTTTTTAAAATCAATCCTAATGGTCGACCCATCCTTCGTGCATCCCTTCAATGAGTCCCGACCGCTATCTTTGCACATATTTCCTCTCATCATTTCTCACGTAGCACAGAGCTGGGATCACATCAACCACTTGCATCTCATTCCACAATTTCTTTCAACAATCTCCTTTCAAATCCTTTTCTCAAAATCTTATTTTATAAACTTTCGCAAAATACCAATTCGTAAACTTTTTCATAAAATTGCTTCTCATAAATTCTCTCCAAATCTCTTTTCAAAAACCTTTTTGAAAATTTCTTTTCACCCACTTTTTCCAAAAAACCTCCGTTCACAAATCTTTTCAAAAACATTTCTTTTCACAATCCTTTTCCAAAAAAAAATCTCCTTTCAAAAACATTCTCAAACTCACATTTCGTACTCTGCTTCAAAAATCCCGTTTCAAAACTCTTTTTAAAATAAAACTTCATTTCAAAAACTTTTCGAAAACTTATTGTTTCAATGAGCACCAGCGGAGGAGCAAGCTCAACTCAACACCAGTCTCATTTCAACAATATCACAAAGGAACTGAGCTCCTTCTAAATCCCATCTCATTCCACAACACAACATCACTTTCCCTAACTCTGGCTCATCCATATCATAATCATCAACCCTTACTCATCAGCGATTATAAACTCCACAACATTTCATCATCTTTCTCAAACTTTATCTTTCATTTCTTTTATTCTTTTTATTCATTACCATTCACATTGTTTTCAATCTCATCATGCATAATAAATTCATCAAATAAACGAATAAACAACATACTAGCATTCAAGTATCATAATATAAACTCATTACCTAATTTCATGTGGTCTTTGTCTCCTTCACACGAGTGGTCACACAACCAAACAATTGCCACAGTGCTACTGACTCAGAACCACTAAGTTTCGACTTTTGAGATGGTCGAAATGCTTAATATATTACCTAAATACCACGGTGTTTGGGGGAAACTTCTCTCTCACCTCAACCGATGACGATCTTCAATGCGCTCCTTAGTTTCCATTGTGACGTTCGTAACTGCTTCCCGATCGTTACTGGCACTCAGATAGTTCTCCCTCATTAAAAATCTTTCTTATATAATTATCTCGGAATAAAGCAACGTTACAAAACTTTTATTTGAAAATAAGCATTTGTTTCTTCTCAATAATTTGAAATCACTTTGGGTTTTAAACTCACAATCAAAATCAAGTAAAACATTTATTTAATAAGACATTTAGAAAATTAAAACTTAAAATACTCTTTTAAAAAATTTGCTAAAAACATAATTAGTTCTCTGACCTCTTTAAAGGCCACATTTATCTTAAGGGTTTTTAAATATGAAACACCTTTTAAATTAAAATCTTTTCAAAACAATACTTTTTCAATAAATCAAATCACTTTATTTCCTTCAAAAACCGAATTAGATTAGAGAAAACAACTCAAGGGTTAAATCAAAACCTTTTACAAGTATTAAACATTTCAATCATTTTCGAACATACATATTATTGAACATGTTAAATCATTCATAATTCATGCATGCATACAAAACAAGAATCAAACACAAACTCCTATTATTTTCTATACATGGCCGAATCCCTTCTATATAAGATAAGGCTATATTCACAATTTCAAACACACATACAAAACATGCACATATGGAACATAATCATTTAAACACATTATCCTACTTTAAACATCACAACCGAAAATAATTATTAAAAGAAAGGAATATCTTCAATTAAATTCATGTCAACATCTTTCAAATCAATTAGCTTTATCCCTATATTAACATGCAAATGAAAATCAATTTATTTCTTTTATTTCTTAATCAAGCCGAATTGGACATAGAGAAATAATCCAAACTCACAATAATATAATCACATACCAAACCACTCAAAGTTAACTCAAACAATAACACACAAGAAAATAAAATAGCTTAAGTAAAACTTGTTCCTAAAACCGAATGGAACACAAAATCACTTTTAAGTCTTTAATAAAAAATTTAGACTTTCACATACTTGAAATCCATAGATCTATCAATGAAATACACATGCAAAGCAAAATAAACAAACCTTGATATTTATAAAGGCAAAACAGTGAGCTCCATACAAAAATTCATCAAACTTTAATTTTTATTTCTTCAAATAAATTTATCACAATGAAAATCAAAGGTTATATCAAAAATCTTTAGATCACATAAATTTCAACATGCATGCAACTAGAATAAGGATCAAGCATGATTCCCTACTTTTCCTAGGTTTGGCTGAATGACAAAATACACAAAGGTAAGATCTTAGGTTCTATTTTCACATGCAAAGCTTTAAAACAACATTTTCTTTTCAAACATCAAGAAATCATCATCACACACACAAGATCTTGTTTAAAAATCCTTTTTGTACCAAAAATCATTTTTAAAACTTATTATCATAATTTTCTCCTCGAAATCGTGACATTCATCAAAGAAAACCAAAACTTAAAACAACATGCAAAACTCAAACTTCATGTTTTTGCAAAGATCTACCATAAATCAATACATGCAAGAGAAGATCAAGGTAAAAACATAAGCTTAAACACAAACTTCAAACAAAACCGTGAAGAAGAAATTTTAGAAATTAAAGATCAAAGTTTTCAAACACAAATATTCAAGATCAATACATAAGAATGACATGCAAAGCATTTAAACTTCAAGATCATGAGAAAATAAATACATGCATCACAAAAATTAAACTTAAACAAAGTCCATCATAGAATTCTTTACATCACAAAATTATTACACTAAAACTTTCTTAAACAACTACCTTAAACAAAATCCTAATCTTCAAGCTTCAAATCTCCTCTCCTTCTCCTAAGATTGCTTCGGCCTCCTCTCTCTTAGGGTTAAGGGTTGGTTTTCTTCTTGATCTTTGAGAAAGAATGTGTTTGAAGGAAGAAATCAGAGGTATTTGAGTTGGAAGGTTTGGGTTTCCACTCTTCTTTTTCTCTTCTCCTCTCTCGGCCACTCTCTCTTTCTCTAAGGGTCTAAAGAGCTTGAGGTGCTCTTGGACCAAAGTGTTTGTGTTGGTGTGAAAATGTGAAGGGAATGAAGAATGAACTAAGGCCATCACTCATACATACACACACGGTTTTATGGGCAAAGCAAAGGGCTTGGGATTTTTCCTCTTATGTCCTCGGTTTAGGGTGTGGTTCAAGGGCAATTCGGTCCACTCATATTATTGCATGGGAGAGGTCTTGTCAAAAGGGGAACATGGTGGAAGAAAAGTCTTCCTAGGCACCATGACTCACACCACCTAGTTTCCTACCAATTTCCTATTTATTTTCCATTTAATTTCTACTTTCTTAATGAATAAGAAAATGCACTCATACTTGGTCCTCTTATCCTCTCATGGCCGAACCATACACATGCACACATACACATATGATTTCTCTTCATGTTATCACAACAACACATAACATTAAATCATGGAATGATGCATGCATTTAACACATACTTAAACATGCATACAACACTTTGACACCTCATGTTTTCTACTCAAACACACGACACACACACACATACATACATCATACATATATTCACATTCACACAATTCATGCATTTCAAATTTATCATTCAATTTTATTTCTTAAGATAAGAAAACACACATTCACATTTCAAAAATTCCAAAGATGCAACTTTAAAGAAAATCAATTCACTTTATCAATTTATTTTCAAAATAAGTTTATCTTTAAAATAAAACCTCATTTTCACACAAATCAAAGACTTTTTGAAGAAACCACTTATTAAAAACCTCAAATCATATAAAAAAGAAAATTCGTTTCTTTAAGAAATCTCAAATGACAAAATCAAACTTCAAATAAAATCACTTACTAAAACACTTTAACTGAAAAATCTTTCTTAAATTCTGAAAAATTCATTTTAAATAAAATCTTATTAATTTATCTGAGTCCAGAAGATGCGGGATGTTACACTCTACACACACATTCATCACAATCATCACACAATTGAAAATCGGTTAAAACAGGGGTCGGGGAAAAGGACTTATATGGTTTGCAATCAAGAGGCATTTCATCAATTCAATTTCCCAAGGTTTTGAAAATAGTGTCCCTGTACATAAAAGAACATTAAGATAAATTTTCAAGTCAATCAGAGTTCATTAGGTTCACTTTTAACCCTACAACCACATGTAAAAAATTTGTAATGGTCGGGGGTGAACCTACGTCAAATTTTCTTTAAAATAATAGGCAAACTCCAATTGGCCTCAAAATTTAATGGGACAGCACCTAAACTTAGCCCAAGGTTGTGTAAGATTGTCAAACCAATCAGAGCAAGTTAAATTCATTTCAGTTAAAACATTAACTTGCTCCCATTGGCTTGAAATGTTACATGAACAAAGATTTAACCTTAGGGTGTTTAGGCTAAAATTTCCAAGTCAAACAAATATCCTAAACCCAAAACTTAGTCTCTCCACTTTATATAAAAACCCCGATTTCCCCAACAATCACCTAACCACAAACACATATATCTTTTAAAAAAAATCTAGGTTTTGAACAGTCACTAAGTATGGGGATTCAAAATTTAAAAAGAAGATCCCATACTAGTGAAATACTTAGAAAGCAATTTTACTTTTACAAAAATCAAAATTCTTTGGAAATTCAGTTCCTTTCTTGATGAGGAACAATTAGTTTCATTTGAAAATTCAATAAAACTTTAAATTGTGCACCCTACCATGAAGAGCTACCTCCATCTAATTCCATAAGAACCTAGATGAAGGAGTGAGGAATCACTCAAGATTGGTAAACTCAAAGAAAAAGGGAATATGCCTTGGACTTAGAAAAATTTAGTTTAGTTCATCTTCTAAAGTTGAAACAATTACATTCACTTTGACTTCAAGTTTGAAAGTTGAGTTTCATTCCGAATTGATTTGAGTCGCGTAAGAAAGGTTCCTATCGAATCGAAGTGTGACTTAGTTAAAAACAATTTAGTTAATTCACTCCTCGATTACTTAAGAATCCTTGCTTTTCTTGTTGTTTCTTAAAAATTTGACGTGCGACCTCACTATCCATTTGGAATGATTGTGGTTCGGTGCACCGTTTTGAAATTCATTTTAAACATTCACAAACATCAGGCAAAATTTCACTTTTCACATAGTAGTATCAAACACATATATCAATCAAACATACACAAACAAAATTCAGTTTTATCTTGAACACTATTTTCAAAAACAACATTTTTAGTCAATGCTTAGTGGAAAGTAATTTGGAACTTTCAAGCACGGGGATGGAAATCGAAAAGCTCATAGTTTCAAAATTGCTTGAAAACAATTTCAAAAGTTTAAACTCATCCCCGCCTAAGCATAGACTTTACATATGCAATGTAACATCCCTCGTTTCCTTAAAAAGAATTTCACTTATTATTGAGACGTGTTGGAAAAGTCTGAGTAGGAAAATTTTTCAAATGAATGTGGTACTCAAATTTAAACCATGTATTGGAACTAAATTCGGTAGAAGGAGTAATTATTTGCTGAACATTTTAGAATCCTTTTGAGATAACCTTTGTAGTACAAAATAGCTTTCAAAAATAATTTAGTTATTAGGTCATCCCAGGAAATCAACTTTAACAATACTTCCTTCGTGCCGAACGGATAAAATCAGAGTGAGCGGAATATATTAAAATAGTTCATTGACTCATAAAATCATATATATATAAATTCGATGTGTACCACAATTATATTAAAGTATGAAAATCTAGGTTTTCTCTTGGATACATCTCTCAAAATATATACATTGTTTCCATTATCAAACATAGAGACGTTCCAGAGCTGGTCACTGGTTCTTCATCCATTCGTTCATCTGGTTGAGTCCTCAGAGTTGTACAAAAGAGTCTATATCCCATGATGACTTAGTACTTCATGAACTTAAGGGTCGTCCAATTCCTTTAGTCTCTAGGTGGTCTAGGTACCTGGTCAAAACCTATTAAGGGCAGGGGGTAAGCTTATACATTCGCATTATCAAATAAGAATAAAGTCCTAACACCCAAAAGTAAGCACCCATCATGATAGAAATGCATAACCATGAGCACTCGCCATTTCATTTATTTCTCTTTCCAAATAGGTGGAATGATGCATGCTTCCTATTTCTCGATTCCTGAGATTTTTCAACTAATCACTCAGATGAACGTCCTTCCATAACACCATGGTATTCCCATAAGACAAATAATACATTATCAAACGTATGGCGTACTTGCTCGGAAGTAATAAAAACGTCACACTATCTGGTGAACGTCACGTCGCCCAAGGACGTAAACCTATCACTTTTCAATATGCACTGGGTGTGATAAAAAACGTCACCACATCTGATGAACGTCACGTCGCCTAAGGACGTAAACCTTATCACTTGTGATACACAACAGAGGTGATAAATAACGTCACCATGTCTGATGAACGTCACGTCGCCTAAGGACGTAAACCTTATCACTTGTGTGCACCACACCCTTCTCAACAAACAACGGGTGTGATAAAAAACGTCACCACATCTGATGAACGTCACGTCGCCTAAGGACGTAAACCTTATCACTTGTGTAACACAACAGAGGTGGTAAACAACGTCACCATGTCTGATGAACGTCACGTCGCCAAAACGTAAACCTTACCACTTGTGTGCAACACACCGTTGAACCATCAAACCAACAGTATACCACATACTGCCCACATTGTCCACCTCAATGTGTCATCGATCAAGTAGTAACATTTGGCACTCCCAGAGGCCCTCCTCATGTTCCAAAAACATGACACAACGATAACCCATCACCGTTCACTATGCATGAATGCATGCAAGTATTCCCTCAAGATTATTCGTTAATCTCATCGTATACAATATGTAATGAATTCATCAATGAGATATATCAATTTCCATGCTTAGGAATTATGGGATTTGTTAAAGGAAGTATCACATTATTCCCTTTAAGTGTCATTAGGTTTAAATGGAAGTGGTTAGATTAAAAATGGTGTTTTCTCAAGATTTTAGTAAAAGACTCGAGTAGTAGCTTCAATACTCGAGTAGTTCTTCAATTTCATGAAATTGTGTATCAGACTGCCCAGAATACTCGAGTATTTCACAAAATACTCGAGTAGTTTACAGTTCAGAATACTTGAGTATTTCACAAAATACTAGAGTATTTTTCAGCCCCAAAATACTTGAGTGTTTCACAAAATACTAGAGTATTTTTCAGCCCAAAATACTTGAGTATTTCACAGAATACTAGAGTATTTTGCAGCCCAGAATACTAGAGTATTTTACAAAATACTAGAGTATTTCGTGATCTTCTGGGAAACTTGCATCAGAAAATACTCGAGTGTTTTACCAAATACTCGAGTATTTTTGACAGCAGATGCACTACAACTTGGTTTTAACATACCATTTTCAATTCTAACCAACTCTAACTTAAACCAATGATCAACAAAACTTTGTTTACACATTTAAAACTTGTCTCAACACAGAAATCGCATCAATTCATAGCAAATCATAATCATTCATCAATTATGCATGAAAATCACATATTATGCAACTTAAAGTACCAATTTCACTTCTACTCATTTTTGGCATAATTTCAGCATTGATTAAGCTCACATGCAACCAAATAAACTTGCCTTAGCATGTAGCATGCCTCAGATTGGCCTCCAAGCCATATTCCTATTTCAATCTATGCCCTTAGAGTCTCATGGCGACTCCTCCTACTTTCTAATGCAAATTACTCTTATTCTAGCAAATGGTAAGCCTCCCCCATACCTTAGGGTCGTTCTTGAACAAAAACTCCACAGAGAACAGCAACCAAATGCTCTAACCACTTCCCACCCGAACTTGCATAACAGTTTCAGCAAAGGTTCAAAACCACATCAATCGACATTCGAATCATGCATAAAAATTGGGGAAATTGGTTAGACTATGTTCTCTGTAACATGAACTTTGAAAACCAATAAGTTTCAGACCAAAAGGGAGCTTGAGCTTACCACAATTGAAGCTCAAAGTCGGCTCTCTGAATCTGAAAATCTAGTTTGGCAGATTTCAACCCCTAACTTTGAAGGCCCATAACTTTTCATCCAGGAACTCAAATCTAACAAACTTGGTATCAAATCGAAGCTCGTTGAAAGAGCTTTCCAATGGTATATCAGGCGTGAGGTAACTCTCAAGGAGGAGAGAGAATCGAATACAAGAAGGTGACGGGTCTGAACAACATTCTAGTTCTTGGCAGATTTCGAACTCTCTATTGCAGAGCTCATTACTCCTCACACACTCAACCTTAGCTCACGATTTTTGGTGCTTTTCAAAGCTCTGGATGTGATCTTCGAAATGGTGTATGGTTTGTTCTATGAGATTCAGAAACGAAGACGAATTGAGAATTGGAATTCAAGAACCCTAAAACTCGTTTCTGAACTTCAAGGATTGAGTTTTATACCAAAAAGTTGAGGAATTGGTCAAATCCTTCTCTTAGAAGGATGAATAGATAATGGAAATGTTTGCATGAAAGGCGCCACGAGTCATAGGACGTGGCTGGGGGTTGAAATCGTGTCAAACGGCGGTGACTCGGTGGTGGTGACTCACCAAACGCACTAACTCGTGCAACACTGCCAGAATACTTGAAAATACTCGAGTATTTTGACCAGTTTTCACTAAAAACTTTGTTTAATTAATTTTAACCCCAAAAGACCTTCCATTATTGTTTTTAGGTCCTTCCCAAGGACTTAATTGCAAAATTTAATATTTTATGGAAAAACCTCATCATAAAATATTTTCACATAATACTTATAATGAATATATATCCAAATCAAACATGAAATTATTATTTATTTATAAAACCATTTTACTAACATATTTATTCGGAAGACGAAATTTGGGGTGTTACATGCAAAACTACTAACATCAATCTAAACTGAAGTGATGTGAGAACCGTTAGATTGAATTTCAACCCCTTTCCCGATTAAAGAAACCTTTTTCCCTTTTATAAAATCTTATGGTTATACTCGGGGTTCAAATCCAATCAATAGGAACTCCATACTTATCTTTCATTTAGTATTAAAATCATCGGAATTAAATTAGCCGTGGAATCAGCTATAAATTTAATACAAATGTTTTTTGTTGTTTTTCATAGATCCTAATCTAGTCGATGTGAACTAAATCACTCGGTTAGATTAGTTTCTAGGCAATAAATTAGTTTAATTTTTATGGTTCCACTTCTAATTTCTTTTCGCCTACTTTAACACTAACTATTCCACGTGAAAACATATTTCGAGGACCCTTTTGATGAAATCCGAACCGTTTCCACAACTTAGACAAAAGTTATTTTTATGATTGCAATTCAAATTGATGTAGTTCAGTGGTTCGAATCCAATCGATCGGTACTCGTTTTCTTGTTTTCCCGGTTGGTATCACAGTTACTCGAATTGAGATTTGCCATGGAATTCGACCATTAATTCAATTTAAACATTGTTTTTGGTTCTCTTAGATACTAGTCTAATCTTCATGAGTTTAGTCACTCGATTGGATTAGTATTCAGGATTATGATTTATTTATTCCATGCGATTCCGTATCTAATCCCTATTCAATTACTTTGCACCAAAATACTCAACAAACATACATTGAAACCACACATAAATGCATATAGCAAAGCAACCAACATAAAAGAACTAACACAAAAGTTTCATACATAGAAAATCAGTTACTAATTCACGATGATGCATAAGCTTCGGGATTTCGACGACGTCACCTCCCGATAAATGCAACATCGGATTGGCCAGTTCCGACACTGCATTCCATCAGTGGTAATAGCCTTCGCCATTTAGTTAAAGTTCATGCACTTCATTTGGATTAGCAGGATTTCCTTTGTAAGAAACTTCCAGTTTTGATTAACTCAAAACTTAAAAATTTTCATCTTCAAACAAGACTCAATTTGCACCATTCAAGTTTCCTGTTAACAATAGTGTCACACTTATAGGATGCAATTCTTTGAATCCCTAAGGGATCCTGCTTAGTTTCCCAAAGAATTACATTCTATTCTCCTTAACTATCAATGTTATCAAAAATTAGCAGTTGTCCATTAGGAAATTCGCGCACCTGTTAGGTAATTTCTCACCCACTAGGATTTTCACCCAATCCAGATAATTTCCACCTATTAGGCCACGGTTGACACCCATTAGGACTAAAACATAATTTTAGCTCTTTTACTTTTACATAGCACTCTTCACTTTCATAATTCTTTTCATTTGCCCAGCAGATTGACCCATTGGGTACACCCGCCTAACGGGTCATTTACGGGGCCTAATAGATCACTTTCACCTGGATGGGTCATTTGAACCTAATGGGTAACTTGTCCCCTAACAGGGCACCTAATGGGTCGGTGTTTCCAAAGGATCAATCTTTGCTGCGACTTATCCATTTTTTTTTACACATTTCATAATCCAAAATCGAACATCAACAAATCACAAATTTTCAATTGAATACTTAACATCAAACATTTTCACCCATCACCAAACACAAAAATTTCCACTTAAAAAGGGTCTCACCTCTGGAGAAGAAGCTTGAGATGAAAGTGTTCGCAGCGAGATCGGGACCACTTTCCCTCAGGTCGGAAGGAAGGAACTGCTCTGATACCATAAAT
Source organism: Crotalaria pallida (assembly GCA_037953625.1). Classification (NCBI taxonomy): domain Eukaryota; kingdom Viridiplantae; phylum Streptophyta; class Magnoliopsida; order Fabales; family Fabaceae; genus Crotalaria; species Crotalaria pallida. Next base: position 25,653,055 of record CM075654.1, read on the forward strand.
GTAACACCCATTGTTTTTATATGAAATATCACTTAAAAATAAAGCTTACTAATTAAAAAGAAGAACTTAAAATGTTCTCTTCATAAACAAGTTCATAAATGATTTTGGGCATTCCCCTTTACAATATACATAGTACAACATACAATTTCCTTCTTTCCAATTCTTCCGCTGCGACACTCTGATCCTTAAGCTTCTTCAGCATTTCCCTAAAATGATAACCACTCAGGGTGAGACCTTTTCACAACACATTGAATTATAAGATAGTAAAAATGGCACATAATAGCAATTCAAGCATAATAATCAAACCAAGCCATGACTAACAAAATGCTCCACATTCACGCTTCCATAATCATCTTCATTTCAGTTTTTATAAATCATAATAACGCGTGTCTCCTCACGGTCAGAGGACAACACACCCAACATAAAATCGCATGTCTCCTAACGGTCAGAGGACAACATGCCAACATAATATCGCATGTCTCCTCACGGTCAGAGGACAACATACCAACAATTCTTTCTTTTACTCTTTTTCTTTTAGTTTGTACCACCAGGAATTGGTTGCAACTGCTAGGGCATTTGTACACCCATTAGGGACTTTTACACCCATCAGGACTTTGGTCACCCATTAGGATTCACCCGTTAGGACAATACAATGCAATCTTATTATTGCTTACCAATCTTATAACTTAATCATTTCCACATACATTATTCCTTTTCACATTTTCCATACTCTTAATTATCGTTGAATTGATCAATTGGGACATCGACGCCTAACGGGGTGTTTGGACCTAATGGGGCATTTGGCCTGATGGGGCATTTTTCCCTAATGGGGCATTTGATACACCTAACAGGGGCACCTAGTGTGCCAATGTCCCAATGATCAATTCAACCGTTCGTTCCTTTTTAATTCATTCAATCAAACATATCCATCATAATGCATACCATTCAATTAGTCATTCCCATCAAGTAGCAAATATCTACATTCAAGCACTTACAACATTCTAAATTCCAAACATCACACAACAACAATAAATCAAAATTAAACAACAACCACAACCAATCACAAGCATAAATCAAGGGTTCATATTTTTCAATTAACATTAATAATATTAATTAGCCCTAGAATCAACTCCACACATTTGCACACTTAACATTTAAGAATTCATGTAATCTATTTTACAATTAATTAACTATTTTCACCACCTAATAACCAGCATTAATCTATAAATATACAAATCACCCATTTACACTTAGTCACAAATATATCCATTTAGCACTTAGTGAACATAGAATTTATTCCCAAAAATCCACAGACATCATCAATCAGTCGACATACTCAGGTATGCCTCAGAGTGCATTTAATATAAGTCAGCTCCCTAAGGTTCTTCACTTCCTACTTTAATATAGTACAAAAAGGATTTAAAATAAATATTTCAAACAATATAAAATCAATATATAACATACTCATTACTCCTAATCAAACTCTAACCCAACACTAAACAGGTGCTATTTTATTACCCAAAACCCAATTCAACCATTATACCCAAATCCTATTATACACCCTAACTATCCCCAACTCAAAGTGTGGAAAAGTGACTCCCCTTACCTTAGAGAAGGAGAGAGCCCACACAAAGCTCCAAGGACCTCGAATCTACTCCGGATCTACCTTGCTTCCAACTATCTAGACCGATTCCCAACTGGTTCCATAATTGGAGGAGAGGTAGAAAACCCTAGAAGAGAGAGAAACACCAATAGAGGAGAGGGAAAGCTTAATCAAGAGAGGGATAGTGTTTATGTATAGGATATAACCCAAAATCAAGATTAAATCCATGGGTGAGGCTAGAAATAGAGGTTTGGGTGCTTGGAGTTGGTTAGGGTATGTGGGTTCCATGGAGGGAGAGAGAAAGCCACGAAGGAGAGAGAGAGAGAGAAAGAAGGAAGCATGAGGGAGGAGGTGATTCCATGGGGAAAGGGGGTTAGAGAGGAGTTGTGGAGGTTTGGTGGGTGAAGGAGGGAGGGTCATATGAGAGAAGAAGAGAAATGTTGGGGTTTGAGGCCCCAACTCGTATTTAAGGCCAGGGAGAAAGGATGAACGACCCAGATCACTTGGCTTGGAGGAAAAGCCAAAAAGAACGGCTGAGATTCGCCAATCCTGCACAGCATGCTCGGGCGTGCGCCTGAGCGTGTGTCCATGCCATATTTCTGGTGTGTTTTCTGGTGCGCCATTTCTGGTGAGGGTGGGGGTTCTGGTGCGTCGCACGCTCGGGCGTGCGCTCGAGCGTTGACCGATGCAACGTTCTGGTGCTTCTGCTAGGTCGAGCGTGCGCTAGGGCGTGGCTAATGCAACTTTTGGGCTTCTGCACGCCCGGGCGTGCGCCCGGGCGTGGGGGTCTGATTCATTTTTCCTATTTTTCCTCAACTTCAAACTGCTATAACTTCTTTGTTAACCGTTGGATCTTGCTCAAATTTTAAAGCAAGCTTTCTAATAAATCCAACTTCATATCCAACGGTGGAAATTGGGTTTTGGGCTACAAATCTTTAAATCCTAATTTTTCTTCTAATTGAGAAACTTTCTAACTATTTTTGGTTCTAATATCTACCACTTGGTTTTTCTATCACTATCGCCTCCTGAGTCTATTATCCTAATAAATACACTTGGAAAATAAATTAGGGATGTTACAACACTAGTCTTTGATGTAACACTTAAACAAATCTTAGGCAGTAAGGAATTTGTTCTAAAAATCACAAAACCACATTAAAGGCATACACAATTCACATAGAACATAAACTCATATATTCCTAAATTCAAAATAATTTCTAAAGTTGATGCAACTTATTATAATTTCTAAACAGCATATAAAAATTACTTTTTAAGCATCTATACACATTTATCAATCACATACATAAAATCATACACTTTATAATATCAGAACAATTTCTAAGATTTATGCAAATCAGTTTAAAATTCTTGGACATCATTAGTTCTAAGTCTTATAAATCACTTTTCTCTTAATGGATTCATCTAAAAATTATGTCACTTTTTCCTATAGCTTAGTTACAAGCTCTACTATAAAAATAACATAACGTTTGATTTACATAAACAATTTAGGCTTTCTGGATAGCCACACTAAACCGCGTGATTACTCATCAAACGCACTAACCCAGTTTTATGAGTTCATCGTGTAACCGGTTACAAAGCCCTTCTAACCGGTTACATGCAGATAAAATTCAAAAATTAATAATTTAATTACTCTTTCTTCAAAAACCTTTTTAATATTGCAATTAGGTCCCAACCCAAGGACTGAATTACAATATTCATATTTTTGTACAAAATAACCATATAAAAATATTTCTCATATTTTTATATATAAAAACACACAATGTTCAAAAACTAAAACTTTACAAACCAACATAAATCAATTATAAAATAATTGTTATAATTAATTTCTTGGTTATTTGGGAGACGAAAATTAGGGGTGTTACACTACTCCCCCACTTAAAAGGAATTTCGTCCCCGAAATTCGTCTTTTGAAATTTTCTACTTTTCCAAAGTGTTTTTATACTAGAAAACTTCATCTAGTTCCCAAAAATTTGTCCTTTAGGGGACTCCCCCACTTAAAAGAGTTTCGATATAATTCCTTTATTTCGAAACATTTCTAATAAAATCTTTCACTTTAAATAAAAATTCTTTGCATAAAAACTCTTATGTGAAAGAATTTCTTTTAAAAGAAATACTCTTTACACTTCACATAAATATTTTTCAATTAAAACATTTTCCAATAAACTTTTTGGAAAAACTTTTTGGGATGCGCACTCTGATCTCTCGAGCACGATCAAAGGAACATTTGTATGACTTTATTCCTCAATAGTTTGTGACACTAGGGTGATCAGTCCTAATATTCAAACCATTAATAACAAAATCATCCCTTTTAGATATAATCTTTCACAAGAAAGATCATACGACAGGTCTTTAAGTTAGATGAACTTAAAGATAGGGTAATTATCACTATCAGACTTAGTTAGATAGTCAAATTCTAGAGACATTTCCGTTGGGGAGACAAAGATTTGTCCTATCCCGGTGGTTGTTAATCTCTCTAGCCATAACTGATCTTTCTATTTCTGTAGTGTCCACAGTGATTTATCACATTCAATTGTGATAAAGGTTTTGATCACAGAAAGATTGAAGTTGGACTTCCAACAGGATATTGATATTCGCAAACGGTTAGATTAACGTAATTAAAAACATTTAACTACGTTAACTCAGATCAAAGGAAGAGATAGGCTTGGGTTGTTTACGTCAGGATTACACTCAACTCTCATCTCAACCGGTGAATTCTTCTCGTGCTGGATTCGCTTGCTGTCCAATCCTTTCTCACCTTTTCTTTCAAGACAATTAGGTGAATAATACTCCAGCTTCCTACAATCGGAATTTACTATTCCCTTAGGTACATCACAACTAAACTCCAAGTGATGTGCCTCGCAGTTTTCACCTCGAGATGAACAAATGCTCCCTTCCCTATTTCCTCCTTAGTCACTTTTCTTCAATCGAGGACTCCTTAACCTTGACATTTCCGTGGTTGATATTATCCCATTTACTTTTCCTCTTTCTCCAGTAAGGCCCGTATTTCATCATTCCTTCCCATAGTCCTCATACATGCTTACCAACATCGAGAAATACCTTATTCCTTGATAGTTGATAGCTAACTTGGATTCGCACGTAATCTACTCTTGAAATTCGTGCCTTTGGATTTCTCATCTAGGTTGTTCTAAACAATACTTCATAAATCCCTTTCCTCCTTAATATACTTTCTAATATCCATAATCCTTGACTTTAATTCCAAAGATTAAATCTTATTCGTTTTCTTCATAGAAATCTAACTCCTCGTTTCCTGGTTGAAATCCACGAATCCGGTTCAAGAATTCGTTGGTGATTGGCGACATTCCCAATCTAACACTAGAGGGTTCTTCTTGGGTTACCAGACTTAGGTCTCTAAATTCCTCAATCAGAATAGCCTCATGGACCATCATTGAGGTCACAGAAATAGCCTTTCAGCTCAAATCGTCTGCAACTACGTTTGCTAAACCAGGATGATAATGGAGCTCAAAGCCATAATCTTTAAGAAACTCCATCCATCGCTTTTATTTTACATTCAACTCTTCCTCTTCTTATTGTCATCCATACTTTCGAACTCCAAACTTGTTCATAAATCACAACCTTCTCATCTTAACACCTATTGTTTCCTTTGCATCATCCAGCTAAATCCTCTACCTTCTCCAATTGGAGTGGCTCCTTAATTTCAACTCTCGATTAATCCATAAGTATTATAATTCAATCCTCTTAAATCAATTTCAATGATGAATCAAGGCATTAAGTTATTTCATCACATTAAATCCTTCCTTAAACTTTAATTAGGTAATTGACATTGAGTTTGGATTGGAGGAAGATGTCTACTAATACCAAAAGTTCCTTCACAAAAGACTTAAATTTTCATTTTAAACTTTCAGCTTCTAACCAGTTACAAGAAACTCTAAACGGTTATGAAGTATAGTTTTAGAAGTAAAACCAAAGAATTTCAAAACCATTTTCTTTACATCATCCAATCCAACTCAAAATAGGATTTAATCATAATCTAATACCCTGATTCCAACTGAATCCATCACTGAAATGATTTAAATCATAATCTACTCACATTTTCCATAATTCCTCTTGGACTAATCATATTATGTTGGGGTATAATCCATCACCACCCCACCATAATTAAACAACACCCTATCATTTAATACCATCAGTTGATCTTTTCCAAGTCAACTTGGTCAGAGGCCATGCGATCTTAGAAAATCCCTCAACATTCCGGTGATAATATCCAGCCATCCCTAAGAAACTTCTCACCTCAGTCACAGTCTTAGGTTGTTCCTATTTCAACCCTAAAGATCACATGCCCTGCGATCGTAACTTCACTCAACCAAAACTCATCTTTGGCGAGCTTAACACACAACTATTCCCCTTGCAGGATTCTCAACACAAACCCGAGATGTTCCTCATGCTCCTCCGGATTCTCAGGATAAACCACAAACGAATCCCAGTGTAATCTAAAGGTCTCGTTCTTATAATCCATAAAAGAACAAGTGCATTAGTCAATCCGAACGGCATTACTTCCCACTCATAATGTCCGTATCGAGATCAAAAATGCAGTCTTAAGTGTATCCCTGTCCCGAATCCTGATTTGGGGTTAATCCCACCTCCAATCAACCTTGCACTTTTCTACGTGTTTCTCCCATTTGACCATTCCTGATGGTACCATATTAGAAAGGTAGTAGAGATAGAATCAGTTTCAAGAATTGACTTGATTCCAAACTCTATCTCTTTACCCAAAGGTAAACCTGGCATCATTTCCTACAACCAGGATTTCTTTAACCCCCTTTTTCTTTTAATATTGCTTCCCAGAAGCAACATATGGGTTCATTGGATTCCCGATTCGAAACTTGGGAATCCCAATACAGGGTTGTTCTATCGTCATTAATCATGATCACTTGATCCCTCGGCTCCCAAACTGTGCTTAAGATCAAATGTACTCATGACACAGGTACATAGACAAAGTCTAATAGAATGATCCAGACGTACCATGGAAATGACTACAAGAAGATTTGTTGGAGTCTCCACTTGAGATAACAGATTGGGTAAGACATTGAGCAACTTCGATCACTACCCTTATCCGAAAGGAACAAAGAAAGGATAGCTTTAGAGTTTAACAAACTCAGCAAGGTTGATCTTTAAGAAGATCACTGCCCTACACTCGGTCTAAAAAGTTGATTAACTTTAACACGAGTGAGGGTAAACACTCCTCCTCAGATTCGAGGACTCAACTACAACTCCTTAAAATTTCCTCATCACTGGTTCTATTAAAACATAATAAACCAACACTGTGGTTTTGGGTTTACAACATGTCTAAAGAGAAGCATACGACTATCATACTTCTACTTAGACTTCATAGAACGCTTCTTAATAGCAGAATGAGCTATTTATCTAGAGCCATTACCCATAACCTTAGCTCTAGCTTGGAAGTATATGAAAGCATACTTTCCAGGAAACATTGCAGATATCGATGACCAGCGTATTGGACCACACACCCAAGGACCAAGAGTCAGGACCATTGCTCTGATACCATAAAAGTGTAACACTCATTTTATGTCCTCTTACTTTATAAGAAAAGTAATAAGTTTAAGAATACTTGGACTTGTTATCGTTGGAGAAGGATCTGAAAATAAGAAATTATCCCTTCCCTGGAAAATTTATTTTCACAAACACTTGATTAATAATGAAGGTGACTCGTAAAATCAGAGTTTGCGGAAACATAGTAAAATCACCATATTACCCTCCCAAAATATATCAAGTGTAACAAGTCCATTATTATAAAATAAGTATTATGATGAAACTGAATTCCTTTTATGATACCTTTTTCCAAAATATGTATCATTTAAATTCTATTAAAAATAGAAATGTTATAGAGCTGGTCACTGGTCCCTTGTCCAAACATCCTTCTGGTCGGATCCTCGATATCTGCACAACGGGTTCCCAACCCACAGTTTCTACACTCTGCATGCACCTAAGGGACATCTCCCCTTACTGATTATTGTGCAAGCTAGATGCACGATCAACACCTAATAAGGGCATGGGGGTTAGCTATACATATTCGCATAATCAAATGAGAATAAAACTAACATCCACAAGTTAACATGTAGAAAATCATAATGCATAATCATATGAGCACACCCGGTTAATCGTAATAATTCTTTCAATGCAGGTGGCATGATGCATGATTTCCTTCCACAACTGAGGCCTCTAACAAAGTCCATCTCGGACGTCCATCCAATACATCGTTGTGTTCCCGGAACACTGACATTCGTTCCTAGAACGTAATGCCAAACCATACTTGGATGATAAGCATTCACTCCCAGAGTGTGCATCACGTTCCCCGAACGTGTAGCAAACCATACTTGGATAAATAAGCATCACTCCTAGAGTGTGCATCACGTTCCCAGAACGCATACGTTCCCAGAACGTATAAAAACCAGGTCTCGGACACTGGCCACATATCTATAATGTGTCATCCAGTAGGTTGCTTATCAAAGTGTTCCCAGAACACCAACATACGTTCCCAGAACGTATAAAACCAGGTCCCAGACACTGGCCACATATCTATAATGTGTCATCAAGTAGGTTATAATTTGGTACTCCCGGAGTACCCTCCTCATATTCCCAGAATATGATAATCGTTCCTACCAACCAAACTTCCATTCTATATGAATGCACAATCATCAAGGTTGGTTTTATCTTTAATTCCATTATTATACCAATGTGTTCCCAGAACACTAACATACGTTCCCAGAACGTATCGCAAACCATACTTGGAATAAAATCAAGCACCACTCCCAGAGTGTGCATCACGTTCCCAGAACGTGTCCAAGAAACCATGTCCCAGACAATGGCCACATTCCCGGAATGTGTCATCAAGTAGGTTGCATCAGTTTGGTACTCTTAGAGTACAGAGCCATGTTCCCAGAACATGATAAACAATCCTTGCCAACCTATTATATTACCTTTCTCTATGCATGCATTGCATACATAATTCCTAAGGTTGGTCTTTCCATCAATTCCGCTATTATGACTTAGAAAAACACAACTTTTGAATGATATCTTGAGGTATAGCTTTGCTCATAAAATTCACCCTTGAATTTAAATTTAACCTATGCTCATAGACCTGGATTGAGAGAATATAATCATTGATATCAAAATCCTTACTCAAAACTTAACTTTTATGTTTAAGTTTTCAGGTACTAACCGGTTACATCATCACCTAACCGGTTAGAATTACAGACCTAAATACAAAACCACTGATTTTCAAAGAATCCTTTCTTAAATTCTCTACTCAATCCAATGACAAGGTCTTAGCATATCAGAATACCTCAAGTTCAACACATAATATCATTCAAAAGATCTAAGTCATAATCCCATTTCACTTATGCATAATTTCCTCTTGAAATTATCATTTGATGTTAAGGTATTAACTCCCAATTTTCAATCTGAATTATTACAATAAAATCAACTTCATTTCAGATTGAATTCCAGTGAAATTAGGGTCTAGATTTGAGTAATATTGATAAGACCACAGAACTGATTTCAGAAACTTATTTTCTTTGACAATTTTACAGTGTCTAACCGGTTACAATTATCGAGTAACCGGTTAGATTGTGCAGTCAGCACATTGAAACATGAGGTTTTACAACCCATTCTTTTCATTACTCAAATCTAACCAATTTCAATCATTCAAAATGTTGGAAACCAACGAGCGGGCTAAGCAAATACTAGAGGGGGGTGAATAGTATTTTGAAGCACTAATACCAAATATTTCGATTGATAATTGAAGAATGGAGCTAAGACTGAATTTTCTGGAATCAGACACAAAAGACTCGAGTCTTTTGTGAAATACTCGAGTTTTTCAGTGATGAACAACTCGAGTCTTTTCTGAAATACTCGAGTTTTTCCTATCAGATAGCAGAAAAACCAGAAACGAAAATTCAGCAATTTAACTCAAATCAATTCAATAATAAACAGGAACTTATCCAACAGAATAGCAAGCAATCTAAATAACTTTTAAACACAAAGATTCCTTGAACTTGCTACCTAATTGTATAAATCCTAATTGATTGAAATGACTTAAGTCTATTGAGCTAGAAAGTAGATTAAAAGCAATAAACCAACACTCAAGCAATTTTATCCTGGTTCACTCCAACAATGAGCTACATCCAGTCCTCCTAATCACTTAGGAGTTTCTACTAATAATCAAATTGTTAGAAATTACAAAGGATTGCTTGAGAATGGCCTCACTCAACCTAACCCTTTCAAGAGTGTACCAAACTCTTGATTTCTACCCCAATTTGATTCCGGTGATTGAAGAACTCTTCACAAAGCTTCCTTGAACTCCCTTCAAGAAACTCCATCGGGCTAGGAACTTCCTAGTCTTGTGCTTGAGAACCTCTCAAGACTTCCAACACCCTAAGCCACTTAGGGTTTGCTTGGGAACAATCCAAGACTTTGAATAATCAAGCTTTTTGTATGTGTATTACTAATCTCACAATGGATTAGCACAAATAAGCACAGCTCAATGTAAGAATTGAGGCCTAAAAACTCAACTTGGAATAAAATGACAATATGAGTGAGAAGTTGAGCTTTTTGGGAATTAACACTTGAGAAGAGGAAATTAAGAAAGCTTGAATCAATGATGTGTTGTTGTCTTGTTTGTTCTTGCACAAATTCAAAGAGAAATTTTACAATAAGGTTCTGAATTCTCTCTTGGGGTTGGATGAGACTCAAATGCCCTCAATTGAGTTTTTGAGTCTCTCCAACGTTCATTTTTGCTGACTGGACAAAAATACTCGAGTCTTTTGGTAAATACTCGAGTCTTTTTGGTCGGTCACGAGTGAATTGGTGCACGAACAAGACTAACGGTCATAATTGCTGACCTGGCACAAATACTCGAGTTTTTCTATAAATACTCGAGTATATACTCGAGTCTTTATCAAAATACTCGAGTATTTTGATCAGATATGGGAAAAATTATTTTTCAATTTTATTTTTCCTCTCAAGTATTAATTTTTGGTCAATCTCAACTTAATAAACATATAAAAATTTATTCCTAGAAGAGACTAACTATTTCTACCCACTCTCAACCACTCTCAACATAAATTAGAAATTTACAATTAATATTTGATTGAGAATGATTGGGCACTTGTCTTCTTTTCTTGACTTCTTGTTGATGTTGATGTTGCAATATCTTCAAGGCATGATTTGTTAATTATTTTGTCATCATCAAAACATAATCCACATAATTAGGAGCATTGAATTCACAATCTCCCCCTTTTTGGTGATGACAAAATAATTAACACTTGATCCATTTGTTAAGCTTGATCCACTTGGAGATGCAACTCCCCCTCACTATATGATACTTTTCACCTATCTAAAAATTCAGCTTGAGCAAGATGTTATGACAATTTAATTTTAGCACCAAGCCTATGGTATTAGAGAATTTAACAATTATCAGAGTATATACCATAATTAGAGATTTTAGGTGCAACAATATCAAGACAAGACAAGTGTAATATCTCTCCCCCTTTTTGTCATACGCCAAAAAGATGTAACAATTTAGAAAAAGATCAAGGGAGGAGAGGTGCAGAATCAGAAAACCCCATAACCAACTATGCAAAAAAATAGACTTAATAATAAATATAAAGAGCTCCCCCTGAAGCTTTGCACAAACATCATAATGAAAACCAAATTCATTAACATAAAAACATCATAAAAGGTCCAAATCAAAGGTGCAATAATAAACCCAAAGTCTCAAAACACCAAGTTCTCAAAATACAGAAAATGTAACAAAGACCAATATGATAAACACAGAATGAAAACTAAGATAGACTGCAAAGGTCAACATCATCAAAACATCGAAGGAGCTGGATCATCTGGAGGAGGATCAAAATCGAGAGAAGGCCGCCATCATCTCATCAAACCGGCGGTGCATCTCCCCTGACTGCTGGTCCAGGCGGGCATTAATCTGGGCCGAGTGCTGATCCAAATGAGAATAAAACATGGCAGACTCTGCACTCATCCTAGTGTCTAAGCTAACAAAATCATCACGCTGGCTGTCCAAAGCATGCACAAGGGAGTCCATTCTCCCATCTAAAGTGTCCAGACGTGTGATCACATTCTCTCTCCAGCCCGAGTTGTCAAACCCAGATTGAGATCCAGCGAAGTCATCAAAGTTAATCTGATCAATAGGATCCCCTTCTTCAGCCTGGGCAAATGCAGCAGCTTCCTCTTCCATCTGATGGGCATCCATCCCTTGTTGAGCTGCCACATTTGCAACCCTCTCTAGCTCAGCAATATCAGATCGGTACAAGTATTGACCAGAGGGTTCATGGAATGCCATGTCCTGGTGACTCAAGGTGCCTTTGTTGAGGCAATGCTGGTTCACATGAAGAGTCTTTTTCTCTTCATTGCGTGGGATAGGCACCTTGAAGTAACTCAACAGATAACAAACATGCATGGCATAGGGCAGGGTTTTTGGGTGTTTAGACTTAGCAGCAAGGAGCATTCTATCCAAAATTATGCGACTCCAGTTCAGCTTCTCATTGTTCAGGATGGCACTAAGAAGCCTAAGTTCATTGTTTGTGGGTTTGGCATAATTGGGTGAGGTTTGAGGCACTAATTGATGACAAACAATATAATGCAACACCCTAGATTGGACAGTCATGTATGAGGAATGCTTAACTCCTTCGGTCCATACACGACCGGGGCGCAAACAACTTTGAAAAATGCCGTCCGCATCGGCCTTTAGAGAATTGTCCCCGTGACGGGTTGTCCCAAAAGCTACAAAGAGGTCCTTAGTGCTAATTTTAAAACGAATACCCTCAACCATTGTTTCTATGACATTGTCCTTTAGCCTAAGGTTTGCATAGAATGTTCTAACTAACCTAGGATATATAGGTCCATGAAATTCCAGAAATTGAATCAGTTTTTGATATCTAAGGTTAGTAACAAAATGGAAACCCTTACTCTCAAGGAAAGTACTATTGATCCATGTGATTACTCCGAATTCTCTGGTGGCAAAGCCTTCCATCCTTTCCAAGCGTTCATCCTCTTGATAGTAGTCGGAAATTTCCTCCTCGGAAGATGAGTCAGCAATCCTTACTCTCTTTCCTTTGCCAGATGATGAAGCCATAGAGGAATTGATGAAAATTGAAGTTTTGGAAAGTTAGGGTTTGAAAAGGGGGTGACGGATTTGAGGTTGAAAAGAGTTGAAATTCGTTGAAATAATGGTAGAAAAGTGATTAGAGGATGTAAAACTAGTAAGATTTGGCAAAAATTTGAGTAAAAACGGAGTTTTGAGGAGAGAGATATGAGAAAACCGAGAGAGAAGAGAAAGGGGTTCGTGAAACTCGAGTTTGTGGGGGCTGGAGTATATATAAACTCGCCAAAATACTCGAGTATATTCAACAATACTCGAGTTGTTCGTTGAAAAATACTCGAGTGTTTGAGAATATACTCGAGTCGTTCATGACTCAGCCCAGATTTCCCCAGAAAACTCGAGTAAAAACGTAAAAACTCGAGTTTGGTCCGAAAGTTCAAATTTCAGGGAAAGGCAAAATAATCGAGTTTTTGGAAAATACTCGAGTTTGGTCTGAAAGTTCAAAAATTGGGGGTTTCGAAAGACTCGAGTGTTTTGAAAAACACTCGAGTAATTTAATAAAGACTCGAGTGTTTGGAGAAACACTCGAGTATTTTTCTCAGACCCTGATTAAAAACTTTTTCAATTTAAAACTGATTTAATTTTGAATTAAAATACTCGAGTGTTTTTGGAAAAACTCGAGTATTTTGATAGAACAGAGAGTAAAAACTCAGTTTTAAAAGACCAAACACAAATCAAACACAAATGCTTCACTACCAACTTGGAATACAGTACAGAATCACACACAATTAACATATACAATTTCAAATATCATCAAGGACAATTTAACTAAGAATCAATAACACATTAGAGTAAGACTAATATGGTGATTTTCCAAAAATGACACACAATGCAATTAGCCTATATTAGCTTCATCTAAAATACCAAGTTCTCTCCTAATATGATAAAAGGTGTCCCTTGGTAGAGGTTTTGTAAAAATGTCGGCTAATTGATTTGTGGTACTAACAAATTCAATTGTGCAATCACCCTTTTGTACATGATCTCTTAAAAAATGATGTCTTATTTCAATGTGTTTAGTTCTTGAGTGATACACCGGATTCTTAGTCAAATTGATTGCACTCGTGTTATCGCATCTAATCGGAATATTTTCAAGTTTCAAACCAAAATCCGATAATTGTTGTTTCATCCATAACAGTTGAGCACAACAACTACCGCCTGCGATATATTCCGCTTCGGCGGTAGAAAGAGCGACACAAGCTTGCTTTTTAGAAAACCATGACACCAATGAACTTCCCAAGAAATGGCAAGTACCACTGGTGCTTTTGCGATCAAGCTTGCATCCGGCGAAGTCGGAATCCGAGTAACCAACTAGACTAAGATTGGCATCAGCAGGATACCATAAACCAGTGTTAATTGTTCCTTTTAGATACTTAAATATATGTTTAACTACGAATAGGTGAGATTCTTTAGGATTAGCTTGAAATCTAGCACACATGCATACACTAAACATAATATCCGGTCTAGATGCAGTGAGATATAGGAGACTACCTATCATACCCCTATACTTACTAACATCAACCGGTGTACCTTGTTCATCCTTGTCTAGGTAGCATGATGTGCTCATTGGAGTGTAGGCTTCCTTGCACTTGTCCAATCCGAATTTTTCAAGGAGCTCTTTGCAATATTTCCCTTGATGCACAAATATCCCCTCCTTGACTTGCTTTATTTGTAAGCCTAGGAAGAACTTGAGTTCTCCCATCATTGACATTTCAAATTCCTTTTTCATCAAATTTGAAAACTTTCTACAAAGAGACACGTTAGTAGCACCGAAAATGATATCATCAACATAGATTTGTACTAACAAAATGTCATCCTTGGTTTTATAAATAAATAATGTATTATCAACCTTCCCTCTTTGAAACTTGTTTTCTAATAGAAAGGAACTCAATCGATCATACCAAGCTCTAGGAGCTTGTTTCAATCCATAGAGTGCCTTTTTCAATTTATAAACATGGTTTGGAAATTCACTATTTTCAAAACCGGGGGGTTGTTTGACATACACTTCTTCATTTATAAACCCATTCAAGAAAGCACTTTTAACATCCATTTGATATAAAGTGAATTTCATGATTGAAGCATAAGCAAGTAAAATTCGGATTGCTTCAAGACGTGCAACCGGAGCAAAGGTCTCATCATAATCGATACCTTCCTCTTGGTTGTACCCTTGAGCTACTAGTCTAGCTTTGTTTCTTATAATCAACCCGGATTCATCACGTTTGTTTCTATAAATCCATTTAGTACCAATTATGGTATGATCATCGGGTTTAGGGACTAGATCCCAAACTTCATTTCTTTCAAATTGGTTTAATTCTTCTTCATAGCAAGAACCCAATGATCATCCTCAATGGCCTTTTTAATTGAATCGGGTTCAATTTGAGAAACAAATGAGACATAGTGGCAAATGTTTTGAATAGACCTACGAGTAAGTACTCCCTTTGACATATCTCCTATGACTTTGTCTATAGGATGAGCCTTGACCGATTTCCAAGTTGGAGGAAGTTCTTCCCTTACTTCTCCTTCATCAACTTTTGAATTCTCTCTCTCTTTTTCTTCTTTTGAAAAGACAATGCCATCTTCACTAGCATCACATAAAACACTATCTTCTTTTGAAGACTCATTAAAAACCACATGAATTGATTCCTCAATAGTTAAAGTTCTTTTATTGAAAATTCTATAAGCTTTACTATGAGAAGAATAGCCTAAAAATATGCCTTCATCAGATTTGGAATCAAACTTGCCAAGGTGTTCTTTTCCATTATTTAAAACAAAAACTTGGCATCCGAAGACATGAAAATGAGATATATTTGGCTTTCTTCCCTTGTAAAGTTCATAGGGGGTTTTATCCAAAGAGGGCCTTATCAAAATACGATTTAAAACATAACAAGCCGTATTGACGGCATCGGCCCAAAAATATTGAGGTACTTGAGAATCATTTAACATGGTTCTAGCAAGTTCCTCTAGCACCCTATTTTTCCGCTCTACCACTCCGTTTTGTTCTGGAGTCCTTGGTGCGGAGAATTGATGCTCAATACCATTTTTAGCACAAAATCTATCAAATTTGTGGTTTTCGAATTCACCACCATGATCGGTTCGAATAATAATTACTTTTTGATTTACTTGGTTTTGCAAAAGTTTGACATGATGTTTAAAAGATTTGTAGGTCTCACTCTTAGTAGTTAAAAATAAGGTCCAAGTAAACCTAGAGAAGTCATCAACAATCACCAATGCATAATAGTTGCCACCAAAGCTTTTTATTTGTGATGGTCCAAACAAGTCCATATGAAGCATTTCTAATGGCCTTGATGTGGAAATAACCATTTTTGATCCAAAGGTGTTTTTAGTTTTTTTACATTTCTTGCAAGGGGAACAAACACCTTCAATAGAAAAATTTAGCTTTGGTAAACCAACTACTAGATCTTTAGATTGAATTTTCTTCAATTGGTTTACATTTATATGAGCGGTCCTACGATGCCATAACCAAGTGTCATTTTCTTTGCTCACTAAACAAGTAGAGACCAAAGAAGTGACTTTGTTCAAATCAACTAAGTAAGTATTATTTGACCTTCTACCAACAAATTTGATTGATTCATCTTTGTCACTTTTAATGAGGCAATGGGTAGAGGTAAAAACTACATGATTGCCAATATCACATAATTGGCTTATGCTCAAGAGATTATGTTCTAATCCTTGAACATAGAGCACATTATCAATAATCAAGTTTGAAGAGTTTCCGATTTTACCAATACCAAGGATTTTGCCTTTGTTGTTGTCCCCATAAGTGACATAACCCTTTTCCTTTGGAGTAAGCTCAATGAAGTGCCGCTTATCTCCCGTCATGTGCTTCGAACATCCACTATCAAGATACCATAATTGTTTTCCCGTTCGAAGACACACCTACAAAATGAAATCACTTGTTCACTTTGGGTACCCAAACAATGTTGGGTCCCTTAGGGTTAGTGTTGGGACTTTCTCCCTTCTTAATCCACATATAAGTGCCCTTATTCATTTCAAACTTCTTAATATGGCACTCAATGTTGATATGTCCAACTTTTCCACAATAAGTACAAGTTGGTCTCTTTGATGAGTTTTTCTTAGAAAATGTTCCAACCACCTTGTACTTTTTGTCCTTTTTATGAACATATCCTAAACCGGTTTTGTTGTGATTATGTCTTTGAGAGTTCAACAACCGGTTGAGGTTTCTATCACTATGTGAGATTGTGAGTTTGTTTTTCAACTCTTTCACTTATTTTTCAAGTTCATCACATCTCTCACATGAAGTGATAATTTCCTCATGATTTGCACAATCACTTTGATGACTAGAATTAATAAGTTCCAAGGATTCATTTTGAAGTTTCAACTCATTTATAGATTTTTGCAATTCATCAATTTCATGTTGAAACTCCAAAATTTTCTTTCCTTTTTCCTTATTAATTTTAGCAAGCCTTTTAAATTGAATTAACATTTCATTGTAGGCTTCTTGCAAATCATCATATGAAATGGAGTTTGAAGATGAACAAGAAGAGCTAGAGGTTACCTCATCATCACTTTCACTCATGCCATGATTAGCTCTTGATGAGGACTCATGATTGTTCTTGGCCATGAGACAAAGGTTTGCATTTTCATCACCGGAGCTACTTGAAGACGATTCATTGCTCTTCTCCAGTGCATCCCAAACAATGTATGCACGCTTCCCTTTGGTCTCTTGGGTCTTCTTGTCATTCTTCTTCAAGAATGTGGCACATTCCATTCTTATGTGACCAACCCCACCACATTCATGACACTTAACTCCATCATTGGTACTCTTTTCTCTTTGTTTGGAGTCTTTGGTTCTCTTGAAATTGGATGAAGATCCACCTTTCTTCCCTTTGAAGAATTTGTTGAATCTTTTCACAAACATCCCAAATTCTTCTTGATTTGGTTCACCATCGGAATCTCCACTTGTAGAGCATTCTTCAACTTCTTTTGTAGCTTTGGTTGAAGCTTTGAGTGCTATGCTCTTTTTCTTTTTGTCCGATTCCTCATGCATCCCAAGTCTTGTAAGCTCCATCTCATGCTCTTGGAGTTTGCCAAACAAAGTGGCTAAGTCCATGCTATTTATGTCTCTTGATTCCTTGATGGCGGTTACCTTGGGTTGCCAACTCCTATCAAGACATCTTAGAATTTTGTTAGTAGTTTTACCATTGCGAAATACTTTTCCCAAGGAAATCAAATGATTAACAATGTGAGAGAATCGCTTTTGCAAGTCACTAATGGTTTCATTTGGCAACATGTGGAACAATTCATATTCGTGAGTTAGAGAATTCAATCTTGCATCTCTAACCTCACTTGTTCCCTCATGTGTGACTTGCAAAGTATCCCACATTTCTTTTGCCGATTTACATTGGGAAACTCTATAAAATTCATCATGGGATAGAGCCGAAAAGATGATGTTTTTAGCTTTTAAATCAAATGAGACTTTTCTCTTTTCATCATCATTCCAACTACTCCTTGGAATTTCAACAATTTCATCATTTATTTTCTTTTTGGGAATGAAAGGACCATTTTCAATTGCATCCCAAATATCCATATCAATTGCTTCAATAAAAACTTTCATGCGAGTTTTCCAATAAACATATCCTTCACCATTAAATAGTGGAGGACGGTTTATTGAAGCTCCTTCTCCACCAAAGTTATTGCTAGAGCCCATTAAGTTTCCAAAAGGATCTTTTTCGAAAAAGTTGTTACACTCGATCTTTCGACCGAGCTCTGATACCACTTGTTGGAAACCAACAAGCGGGCTAAGCAAATACTAGAGG
The DNA here is from genome assembly GCA_037953625.1 of Crotalaria pallida. Classification (NCBI taxonomy): domain Eukaryota; kingdom Viridiplantae; phylum Streptophyta; class Magnoliopsida; order Fabales; family Fabaceae; genus Crotalaria; species Crotalaria pallida. Next base: position 25,671,653 of record CM075654.1, read on the forward strand.
GGGGGTGAATAGTATTTTGAAGCACTAATACCAAATATTTCGATTGATAATTGAAGAATGGAGCTAAGACTGAATTTTCTGGAATCAGACACAAAAGACTCGAGTCTTTTGTGAAATACTCGAGTTTTTCAGTGATGAACAACTCGAGTCTTTTCTGAAATACTCGAGTTTTTCCTATCAGATAGCAGAAAAACCAGAATCGAAAATTCAGCAATTTAACTCAAATCAATTCAATAATAAACAGGAACTTATCCAACAGAATAGCAAGCAATCTAAATAACTTTTAAACACAAAGATTCCTTGAACTTGCTACCTAATTGTATAAATCCTAATTGATTGAAATGACTTAAGTCTATTGAGCTAGAAAGTAGATTAAAAGCAATAAACCAACACTCAAGCAATTTTATCCTGGTTCACTCCAACAATGAGCTACATCCAGTCCTCCTAATCACTTAGGAGTTTCTACTAATAATCAAATTGTTAGAAATTACAAAGGATTGCTTGAGAATGGCCTCACTCAACCTAACCCTTTCAAGAGTGTACCAAACTCTTGATTTCTACCCCAATTTGATTCCGGTGATTGAAGAACTCTTCACAAAGCTTCCTTGAACTCCCTTCAAGAAACTCCACCGGGCTAGGAACTTCCTAGTCTTGTGCTTGAGAACCTCTCAAGACTTCCAACACCCTAAGCCACTTAGGGTTTGCTTGGGAACAATCCAAGACTTTGAATAATCAAGCTTTTTGTATGTGTATTACTAATCTCACAATGGATTAGCACAAATAAGCACAGCTCAATGTAAGAATTGAGGCCTAAAAACTCAACTTGGAATAAAATGACAATATGAGTGAGAAGTTGAGCTTTTTGGGAATTAACACTTGAGAAGAGGAAATTAAGAAAGCTTGAATCAATGATGTGTTGTTGTCTTGTTTGTTCTTGCACAAATTCAAAGAGAAATTTTACAATAAGGTTCTGAATTCTCTCTTGGGGTTGGATGAGACTCAAATGCCCTCAATTGAGTTTTTGAGTCTCTCCAACGTTCATTTTTGCTGACTGGACAAAAATACTCGAGTCTTTTGGTAAATACTCGAGTCTTTTTGGTCGGTCACGAGTGAATTGGTGCACGAACAAGACTAACGGTCATAATTGCTGACCTGGCACAAATACTCGAGTTTTTCTATAAATACTCGAGTATATACTCGAGTCTTTATCAAAATACTCGAGTATTTTGATCAGATATGGGAAAAATTATTTTTCAATTTTATTTTTCCTCTCAAGTATTAATTTTTGGTCAATCTCAACTTAATAAACATATAAAAATTTATTCCTAGAAGAGACTAACTATTTCTACCCACTCTCAACCACTCTCAACATAAATTAGAAATTTACAATTAATATTTGATTGAGAATGATTGGGCACTTGTCTTCTTTTCTTGACTTCTTGTTGATGTTGATGTTGCAATATCTTCAAGGCATGATTTGTTAATTATTTTGTCATCATCAAAACATAATCCACACAATTAGGAGCATTGAATTCACACAAAAGAGTTCATATACCTTAAGTAAACATGTTTAACCACATAAACACATTCACCTTGCATGCATTCAATTTAGATACACAAATTGCACATATTCCACAACTTAATGCATCAACTCACATAATATCCAATTAAGTCATGAAATTGTCATCATAACAGCTTGCATGCATCATATTATGATTGCTCAAAAACAGAAATGAGCTTAAATTGGCCTCCAAGCCATAAAACTAATTCCAACTATGCCCTTAGAGTCTCTTGGTGACTCATCCTATTTACCAACATGTTTTTCCTCATTCTAGCAAATAGTAAGCTTCCCCCTTACCTTAGGTTCGTGCTTGATCCAAAACATTGCAAAGAGAAAGGCTCCAACACAGATTTCCATTAAATCCACAGTTCTGCTCTCAGCCACGATTTTTATCAACAGGGTCCAAAGACCAAAAGATTTGACATAGCAATTGGCCAAAGAAATTGGGGAAAACAATTAGGACTCAATATAGGTAACATGCACTAGAGAATCAAAGAGATTTGAGACTTAAAGGTTAACTATGCTTACCAAAATCGAATCTGGAATTCAGCTTCCAGAACCAGAACAACAGAGATTTCAGACTCAAACTCCTAGCTTCCAAGCTTGATTCCTCCACCCACACGAACACTCAACTTACAAGGTGTATATCACTGGAAAGCTCTTGATTTAAGCTTTCCAGAAAGGTGTGTTTCACTCTCTAACTCTCAAAGAAGGAGACGAATTGCTCAGAACGAATTTGGAACCCTAATTACCCTTCTTCGACAAGAATTGCAGCAATCAACCCTTGATCTTCAGCAATTCCGCTATTTATAGAGAAATTGGCCTCTCATGCATAGCGACACGCATCTCCCACCATGAATCGAGTGGGATTCGTGGCGAATTTTGGGTTAAACCGCGTGATTACTCATCAAACGCACTAACCCAGTTTTCTGAGTTATCGTGTAACCGGTTACAAAGCCCTTCTAACCGGTTACATGCTGATAAAATTCAAAAATTAATAATTTAATTACTCTTTCTTCAAAAACCTTTTTAATATTGCAATTAGGTCCCAACCCAAGGACTGAATTACAATATTCATATTTTTGTACAAAATAACCATATAAAAATATTTCTCATATTTTTATATATAAAAACACACAATGTTCAAAAACTAAAACTTTACAAACCAACATAAATCAATTATAAAATAATTGTTATAATTAATTTCTTGGTTATTTGGGAGACGAAAATTAGGGGTGTTACAGAGAGAAAGAAGAGTGAAAAACTCAAAAGCCTTAACCCAAACTTCTTTGATTTCTTCCTCAACCACCTTCTTCTTCAAAGATCAAGGAGAAAACCCATTAACCCTAGAAGAAGAGAAGGGGCCGTAGCAACCCAAGAGGAGAAGGAGAGGAAAATTGAAGATTTAAGTTAGGAAATTAAGGTAGATAGAGTTTTAATTGAATGATTTTGTGTTGTAAAGGACTTTTAATGGACTTTGTTTAATTCTTTTGTGATGCATGTAATTATTTAGATCTAAGTGTCATGCATGTTATTTTTGTGCTTTGATCTTAAATATTGATGTTGAAAAGCTTTGATTTCTTACTTGTAAATCCTCTTCATCACGGTTTTTGTTTGAAGTTGTGTTTAAAGTTCTTATATTGTTTTGATTTTCACATGCATGTTGATTTTGTGGCCTTATAGTTCTTATTTTTCTTTACATGTCCTCCTTATGTTTTGATCTTGGATCTCTAAGAACTAATGAACTCATAAATTACCAAATCAAAAACTAAAATGATTCGGCCATGAGTAGAAGGAGTAGGTTTAGATGCTTTTGATTTGATCTAAGTAATTTTATGCTTATTTTTCACGGTTTGTTTGAAGGTTTGAGTTTAAGTTTATGTTTTGTTTTGATCTTCTTTTGCATGTCTTGATCCATGGTTGATTTTTGAGAAAACATGAAGCTTGAATTTTGTATGTCTAAATTGAGTGTAAAGTCTTGATTTATTGTATGCATGTCACGGTTTTCAAAGGAAATTAAGCTTAACAAACTTTGAAAATAATTTTAATTTGAATCAAGATGTTGTGTGTGTAATGATGATTCGGTTGATGTTTGGAAAAATAAAATGATGTTTTTAAGTCTTGAATGACATGATCTATGGATTTAGATGTGTGCATGTAGAAAATAAAATTGTGAAACCTTGCCTTTTTGCATGTCACCATTCGACCAAGTCTTGATAGAATAAGAAATCATACTAGATCATCATTTTCTTACATGCATGATTGAAAATTGTCCCACCTAGAGATTTGTAGGTGCATGCATGTGTTTTTCTAAAGAGGATAAAGACCTTGACATGATTCTTAATTCTATTGTGTTAAGAAATTAAATTTTTGATTGTTAAAATTCTTGTGCAACTCACGGTTTTCATAAAGACAATAAGAAAACAAGTTTTTGAGAATGATCCTTGCATTGATCCATGATCTATGTGCATGCATGATGAATATTTGAAAATTAAAGTCTTGATTTGTTATGATGATGATTCGGCCTAGCTAGGATTAGTAGGCTAGACTCTTTTTCAATAAAATGACATAAAAGAAATAAGTATGTTTTGTGAAATTATATTAAAATAAATTGTTTTAAAGTTGTGTTGTGAACATTTATTTCTAATCGGTTCTTTATATAAAGATAAAGGAAATAACCAAATTAAGTTAATATTAGAAGAGTGTTGCATATATGTGTGAGTGTGTGTTTGAATGAATATATGTGTAATCGTGTGTGCCTATGTGTTTTCAGTTAGGGTTAAAAGAAAATAGAATCCAAATGCCTAGAATAAAATAAATTGATTCATGTAATTTGAATTGTGATGTTTGATTTATTTTCTTTACTTTTATTCGGTTAAGTGATTTAAATAGATTTAGGGAGTTTAATTGCATGAAAGGAAATGTGCATGGACATATATAAATATGTTGGTTTGAAATTTGACTCAATTTGGTTTATTAATAATTGTGTGCTTAAGTGTTGTTTGTTAATTGTATGTGGTATGGTTTGTTTAGAATTATATTGTGGTTGTGTATTTAATTGACTTTTAAGAAAATTGATTTGATTTACTTGAGATTTTTAAATTGTGTTCATGGCTGTCCAAAATTGTTTTATGATAAAAACATGAGTTTGTAAAATGATAATTCTAAATTAAAAAGTTATTTCAAGTAAAAAAATGTTTTTACAATATTTTTAGAGTCTTAATATAATGATTTTGTAAAACTATGTTTGCTGTCCAGAATTACCTGGACGTGCTTTTATGTTTAAAAATGTTTTCGTGTGATCTAAAAGCTAAGTTTCCAAGTGATAATTGATTTTGGTTATATTTTCAAAAGTTTTCTCAACAAAGAAAAGACAAGTATTAAGCTAAGAAGAGATTTTCTCTTATAAGTTAACAATGTAAAGTGTTTTATGTAATATGAGGAATGTTATAGAAAAGAGATTGGGGCAGCCGGCAGCCAAAGGGACACGAGGAGACGGTACGCACTTAAATCGCTGGACCTCAGGTGAGAGAGAAGCTTTCCTAAGACACCGTGGTAGCTAGGTGATTTATTAGGACGTTCCGTATCATCTCAAAGATCGGAACTTAGTGGTTCTGAGTCAGTAGTATAGTGGCAATTGTTTGCTTTGTGTGGCCACTTATACGAAGGTGACAAAGACCACAATGTTATTGTGAGATATTGTGTGTTGATAACATGCTTTGAATTATTTATTTACTTATCTATTTAATTATGTTTGGTAATATTTATTGCTATTGATTATGATAAGTAAATGGTGGATGGACGTTTGTCACGTTCTAAATAAGAGAATGAAAATGAAAAGAAAGAGTTGAGAAAGTAATGGTGCAATGAGAAAAGAGTAAGAGATTATGTGAAAGAGAGATGAGAGTTGATTGGGAAAAGAAGTTGAGGATAATGTTGAGATCGAGCCAGAGCTGAGGAAAGTGATGAGAATTGTTGGGAGGGAGAAGTGAATTGAGTGGAGCTAGGCTCCTTTGTTTTTGGTTTTAGACTGGGAACTAGTGTTGAGTTGAGTTTGCTCCTCCACTAGCGCTCAGCACAAAATGTGTTCTGCAAAAAGGGTTTTTGAAAAAGGAATTTTCGAAAAGATTTGTGAAAAAGAATTTTTCTAAAGAGTTAGGAAGAGAGATATTTTCATAAATGGGTTTATGAAACAAATTTTTGAAAAAGGTTTTGAGATAGAATTTTTGTGAAACATTGTTTTCCAAAGGATTCTTTTTACCTTATGAAACGATCTTTTTAAAAAGGGTTTTATGAAAGGATATTTATGGAACTATATTTTCGAGAAAATTTTACGAAATGATCTCTTTGAGAAAAGTCTGTGAAAACATTTCTTTTGTGAATGTTGGTGAAAATAAAGTTTTGAAAAGGTTTTTGGAAAGAGTGTTGATAAGAAAGTTTGAGAAATGAGGTTCTTGGAGAGTGATGAAATCAAAGATTTGAGAAGGATGGTAAAAAGGAAGAATTGAGAAAGATGATGTGAATCAATGGAGATAATCCCAGCTCTGTGCTATGCGAGAAAGAATTGTGCAAAGTTAGAGGTCGGGACTCACTGAAGGGATGCACGAAGGGTGAGCTGATCATTAGGTTAATTAAAAAGATAAAAGACATTAAAAGACATTAACAGCGAACGTGGTGAGGTATGAGAGTAACCCGAAGTAGTGGAGAGGAAGGAACCATAGGTATCTGAGGATACTTAGGAGGAGATTGCATTAGGGGAGGACGATGACAGTGAAACGTCAAGAAGTCTAGAGTATTGTTGTAGGCAGAACGAACTCCATAAGTGATGCACTAACGTGGTGGGGACTAGGTCCAATACCATGGTAAGTTCTGCGCGCGCACTAGAACAATACTGTCACCCCCTAGATTGCAAATCGAGAACAGTGAGAGGGACTGGAACGGGGCATTGTGTTTTGCCACTGCGAGGCAGTGTGCCATGATTATTATGAATTGATATTATTGAGGCTGGGCCTCCTGGTCAGGGACCATTTATGTGTGAGACAGTTGTCGTGCCCGCATGGTAAAGGTCATGTACTCCTGTTTGCTTCCGACTAGGTGGATGGATGGCCGAGGAGATGTAGACTTGAAACGTGAGTGCTAACAACGAAAGGAACACGTACCTCGATGGTGCTTTAATACCCCCGATCATCGATGGTTATAATTCTATAAGACATGATAATAAAAGATTTATAATTGTCAAGAAACAAGAGTGTGAGTAGTGTAAAGAATGAGAAAGAGATTGAGAATGGAAATGTGGAAAAAGGTATTAAGTCCCATGAGAGGGATTAGCAGTAAAGTGTAATGGTACGAAGGAAATGATAATAAGCTGAAATAATGAGGTGTGTTGATGATAGTATGCTTGTTTGTTATCCTGCATGTGTGTTATGTATTGTGTGTGTCCTATTATCTTGCCTACCGTAATTCCACACCGTCGACGCTACGCCGTCCGAATCGCTTACTCTCTCTTGTTCGTTGGTGCATCGGTGTCGCTGATATCCCAATGGGCAGATGGATCGTCGCTTGGAAATCTCTACGTGGCTTCGTGAAGGGAATGGATGGAAAGCTACGTGTTATGGATGGGTATGGACTGGACATGTTCAGTTGGTGATTGCAGACCCCGAGCATAAGCTAGGAGGAAAGACAACGAGTTCGTGCTTAGGAAGCGTATCTTTTGTGGGACATAATTCTGAACCACCATCTCGTGATACAAAGAAGGAGAACCCGGTGAAGCTGTTCGGAGTGGAGCTTAAACCGAATTCTGAAGTGGATACAACAAGTGGAATTGTAACATCCCAAATTTAATCCCTAGTATAATTGATGATGGGTCAAGCCTAGAGTGAAGGAAATAATGATATTGAGTTAAAAATAGTGGTTTGAAGGCTTGATTTAGGATTAATAACATAGGATATTAGGAAATTCAAAATAAAAGATTTACAACTCTAAACACAAATTCCACCGTTGGATATGAAGATATGATTTTTAGGAAGTTACTCGTCAAATTTGAGCAAGATCAGACGGTGAACGAAGAAGTTATCTAGAATTGAAGAAGGAAGAAAATAGGAGGAAAATAGGAAAATGAATAAATGGGGTACTGGGCAAAAATACTCGAGTCTTTTGGAAAAGACTCCAGTCTTTCGGAAAAGACTCGAGTCTTTTTGAAAAGACTCCAGTTTTTTGGAAAAGACTCCAGTATTTTTAAGGAAAACACTCGAGTCTTTTGGAAAAAACTCGAGTGTTTTGTGCAGACAGCCCAACAATCTCATTCATAACTCAACTTCACTCTCTCTCCTAGGTCACGAACAAGCTCCCATTCTCTCTTCAAATTTCATCTCAAATCATCAAATACACCCATGATAAACCATTAAAAACCAATCCCCATCACTCACCAACATCATCTCTTCCATCAATCTCTCCTATTGTTCTCTTTCAAGCCATGGGTATGAGTTAGGGTTCAAGAGCTTCAACACCCACTCTTGATTTCTACAATTTCAAGCTCAAAGTAAGTGAAATTCAAGCTTTCCTCCTCATTTCCTTCATGTTATACGAATTTCCCCCATAGTCTCTAACTAATTTTATTTCTTTTGGTTCATGAATCACTTTCTCTCTCCTCCAAGCTTGAAGCTTTCTCTCTCTTGTCTTCCATGGTGGTTTTCAACTCTAGGCCATGGAAGCTTCTCATTTTCTTGAGCTTTGTCAAGAGGCTATGGCATAAATGCTAACTCTTCTTGTTATGGCTATTATATTAGGTTCCTCACTTCTCTCTTGGGTCATAACTCAATTGGTGGCAAGGCTCTCAAGCTTAAAGCAAGTGTAACCGCCTTATCTCTAAGTGTTGAGGTAAGGAGTGGGTATTAGTGAGTATTACCATACTCTGGGGAATAGTTTATAGTATGTATATAATGCTTGCTAAGAGATAGGTGTTAGTATAAGGAATTGGAAACCTAAGTTAGAAAATGATGGTAAATTCTAGAAACGAACCTAGTGTAACTCTACGATGGGGAATAGGAATAATAAATTGATTAGGCAAACCAATAAATTGAACTAGCTAAATGCATGATCTTGCTACTATATGTTATTATAGGTGCTACTTGAGAATAATTTTTAAGTGCTAATGTGTAGGATATTTTATGTGCTTATCTGAGTTGTTGCTAATGATTATATATATTTGGTGTATTCTTGATAATTATTGTGAACTGTTCATTTGTTGCTCTAAGTGTTTAAGCGTTGTGAATTGTAATTGTGTTTATTTACTAGATGGTTTATATGAGATGATAGGAATGGCGTGTTTACTATGGTATATTGATATTTGTTGTTTGTTATGATTATTCGGAAGTAGTGAGTATGTTGGCCTTTGACCTGAGGTGACATACTTTGTGAATATGGTAAGTATGTGGGCCTTTGACCTGAGGCGGCATACTTAACATGTGTGAATAGGGTGAGTATGTTGGCCTTTGACCTGAGGTGACATACTTTGTGAAGTTGGTAAGTATGTGGGCCTTTGACCTGAGGTGACATACTTATCATGTATGTATGGGGTGAGTATGTTGGCCTTTGACCTGAGGTGACATACTTTGTAAACTAGGGATGTATGTGGGCCTTTGACCTGAGGTGACATACATCGCAAATAGAAATTGGAAAAATAAAGGAAATGAAAGGGATTGGAAGAAAGGAATGAAGAATGAAAATGGAGAAAAGAAAAAGATACACGAAACATAAGATAGGAAGGTTAGTAGAAGGACATAACGAGATAATTTGGGATGGTAAAGAAGTGTACTAGTAATAATAGGACAATAAGGTATGTAAAACGAATTAATGAGTTAGGTAATTAATGGGTAAAAAGGAAGCGAAAATAGGAGCATAGGTGGTTTTGTCGGATAGGAAAAATGAACAATAACCTAGGAAAAATAATGGAATCGGAATATTGATACATATTGGTATGAATGTGACTGTTGTGCAATTGATTGAACTATGTGGTAATTGTGTGTGACTTAGTCGGTTATTATGTCATATTGGAAACTGCTTTCCCATTTTATGTGTAATGCTCACTCCTTACTATCTCCACAGGTACTGAGATTGAGCTGGCACAGCCCCCGGCCGAGCAGGTCCCTTACAGGGAGAGTAAGTCATATTAGTAGAGTCGTGTGTCCCGTCCTGACTACTTTTGGGATTTTTGTATATGATGATGATTATGTGTATGTACTGAAAAACATCATTTTGGGGTATAGTCAGGATCACTCCTTGTGGGAAGGGAGTTATTTTGGAGTATTTCATGGAATTTAAATAACTGCTAAAACTTGTATTAGTTTATAATTTTCCGCCGCACTGAAACTCTGATTATGAATGCTTTAATATATGGTTTGGCCCTGATGGCTTTCTGATCTCACTTAAATTATTAAATTAACAGGTTTGCAAGAAAAACTAATTCTTGGAATGTCCATATTACAAAGTAAACTCTGTCCGTCTTGACAGAGATTTTCATAAGTTAAAATGGTATTACTCAGAAAAATTTAAAATCACTATTTTATTATGGGTATTTAAGGGTAATTATTTAGGGTGTTACATTTTGGTATCAGAGCAGTTTCCCTCGGCCAATGGAGTATGAACTCACTACTCCTATGGTTACTCACCGAGCGAGTAACCGAAGTACATAGCTTAGTGTTAGAGTTAAGTTTTATGTAAATAGTCTAATGTCTAGATTAAATTTTATTATGATTAAAATTTGTTTAACTGTCCTATCATTAACTGGCTCTTCCCTCCATGACCAAACAGTATGGCTGGGAGACGGGCCGATAATGATCGAATTGCTGCTATCTTGGAAAATCTGGTTCAAATGCAGCAGAACCAGGCTGAGCAACTTGCACAGATGCAACAAAATCAAGCCCAAAACATTGCGGCGGCCGCAGCAGCCGCTGCAGCAACCCTGCATCCTCCACCACCACCTCCAGTTGGGATTGACTGGATGGCTCGATTCATGAAATGCGAACCGCCAAGGTTTGAAGGAGGATGTAATCCGGATGGAGCTCAGGGATGGCTCCAGGAAGTGGAGAAGATTCTTCGTTCCTTGCAACCACCAGTCGAGCAGAAAGTTCGGTTAGCCGAGTACATGCTGAAAGGAGAAGCCGAACATTGGTGGGATCAGCAAAGAAGAGGTTTGGAGGCGGCTGGTCAGGCAGTCACTTGGGATCTATTCAAGGTCCGTTTTCTTGGGAAGTACTTTCCGGAAGACGTGAGAAGGGAAAAGGAATTGCTATTCCTCAAGCTTGAGCAGGGAACTCTAAGTGTCGGGGAGTACGCGGCCCAATTTGAAGATCTGATTCGTTACTCCAGCGGCTACAGAGATGCCGACGAACGAGCAAAGTGCATTAAATTCGAGTCCGGTCTCCGAGCAGATATACGGCTTGCATTCGAATATCAGAATGTCGCCGACCTCTCTCAGCTCATCAACATGACAAGCACGTATGAGAAAGGACTCAAGAGGAAGGCGGATGAAGAGCGGCCCAAAGCAGTTCAAAAGTCGGCAGGACCCATCCGAGGCAAGGAGCCAATGCAAAGATCGAGTCCCTATCCAAACCCTAAACCTGTGACTCCTGTAGCAATAGGACCAGCTGCGACTACTTTTGGTCCTATTCCGACTTGTCAACATTGTGGACGGCTGCACCGAGGAGTGTGTTGGACTCTGAGCAAACGTGAAGGAAGTTGCTATCTATGCGGACAACCCGGTCACTTTGCCACCAACTGTCCCAAGAACACATTGAAACAAGAAGTGAATACCACAAAGGCACAGCGGGCAAGTGGGAGCCAACCAGCTATGAAGGAAAAGCTATACACTATAGATGGCGACTAGGTCGATCTAGCCGACGTGATCCCAAGTAAGCTTTGTTTAGCAAACCCAAGTAACGTACTGTTAGCTCTATTGTCGTGTGCTCTATTTTCTTTGGATAGTTATATGATGAGATAGTAAATGTCTTAGGCTAGAAATACCTTAGGAAATTTCACATACTCCTCTCCACGACGAATATGATATAGCCTCTTTAGAGAAATTGTGATATGTCTTAGAAGAAATCCCTAAGTTGAAAAACTCTGATATCCAGAAACCAAAACCTTAAGGTAGTGTTGTTGCTTAATAGAATGTAAGGTTGGAATTGATCACTCTGATTCTTACACCTGTTAAGTAATAATATTATCTAAGATTCGGGCAATGACATTGATATTGGTAGAAGTAAGATTGAGATTGATCACCTTGATCTCTACACCTATTAATGGTATATGTCATTGACGCTTATCTGCGAGATTCAAATCAACCAAGTTGAACCATTAAACTCTGTCCCCTATTGAGTGCAAGAACTCTAGGAATATGCAGACGCTAAGTGGGGGAGTAGAACCGAGAAGAAAATACCATGGTCAAAAATGGGATGGTTCTCCGTTTACGGAACCTAACGGAATTTCGGGGACGAAATTCCAATAAGTGGGGGAGAATTGTAACATCCCAAATTTAATCCCTAGTATAATTGATGATGGGTCAAGCCTAGAGTGAAAGAAATAATGATATTGAGTTAAAAATAGTGGTTTGAAGGCTTGATTTAGGATTAATAACATATGATATTAGGAAATTCAAAATAAAAGATTTACAACTCTAAACACAAATTCCACCGTTTGATATGAAGATATGATTTTTAGGAAGTTACTCGTCAAATTTGAGCAAGATCAGACGTGAACGAAGAAGTTATCTAGAATTGAAGAAGGAAGAAAATAGGAGGAAAATAGGAAAATGAATAAATGGGGTACTGGGCAAAAATACTCGAGTCTTTTGGAAAAGACTCCAGTCTTTCGGAAAAGACTCGAGTCTTTTTGAAAAGACTCCAGTTTTTTGGAAAAGACTCCAGTCTTTTGGAAAAGACTCCAGTATTTTTAAGGAAAACACTCGAGTCTTTTGGAAAAAACTCGAGTGTTTTGTGCAGACAGCCCAACAATCTCATTCATAACTCAACTTCACTCTCTCTCCTAGGTCACGAACAAGCTCCCATTCTCTCTTCAAATTTCATCTCAAATCATCAAATACACCCATGATAAACCATTAAAAACCAATCCCCGTCACTCACCAACATCATCTCTTCCATCAATCTCTCCTATTGTTCTCTTTCAAGCCATGGGTATGAGTTAGGGTTCAAGAGCTTCAACACCCACTCTTGATTTCTACAATTTCAAGCTCAAAGTAAGTGAAATTCAAGCTTTCCTCCTCATTTCCTTCATGTTATACGAATTTCCCCCATAGTCTCTAACTAATTTTATTTCTTTTGGTTCATGAATCACTTTCTCTCTCCTCCAAGCTTGAAGCTTTCTCTCTCTTGTCTTCCATGGTGGTTTTCAACTCTAGGCCATGGAAGCTTCTCATTTTCTTGAGCTTTGTCAAGAGGCTATGGCATAAATGCTAACTCTTCTTGTTATGGCTATTATATTAGGTTCCTCACTTCTCTCTTGGGTCATAACTCAATTGGTGGCAAGGCTCTCAAGCTTAAAGCAAGTGTAACCGCCTTATCTCTAAGTGTTGAGGTAAGGAGTGGGTATTAGTGAGTATTACCATACTCTGGGGAATAGTTTATAGTATGTATATAATGCTTGCTAAGAGATAGGTGTTAGTATAAGGAATTGGAAACCTAAGTTAGAAAATGATGGTAAATTCTAGAAACGAACCTAGTGTAACTCTACGATGGGGAATAGGAATAATAAATTGATTAGGCAAACCAATAAATTGAACTAGCTAAATGCATGATCTTGCTACTATATGTTATTATAGGTGCTACTTGAGAATAATTTTTAAGTGCTAATGTGTAGGATATTTTATGTGCTTATCTGAGTTGTTGCTAATGATTATATATATTTGGTGTATTCTTGATAATTATTGTGAACTGTTCATTTGTTGCTCTAAGTGTTTAAGCGTTGTGAATTGTAATTGTGTTTATTTACTAGATGGTTTATATGAGATGATAGGAATGGCGTGTTTACTATGGTATATTGATATTTGTTGTTTGTTATGATTATTCGGAAGTAGTGAGTATGTTGGCCTTTGACCTGAGTTGACATACTTTGTGAATATGGTAAGTATGTGGGCCTTTGACCTGAGGCGGCATACTTAACATGTGTGAATAGGGTGAGTATGTTGGCCTTTGACCTAAGGTGACATACTTTGTGAAGTTGGTAAGTATGTGGGCCTTTGACCTGAGGTGACATACTTATCATGTATGTATGGGATGAGTATGTTGGCCTTTGACCTGAGGTGACATACTTTGTAAACTAGGGATGTATGTGGGCCTTTGACCTGAGGTGACATACATCGCAAATAGAAATTGGAAAAATAAAGGAAATGAAAGGGATTGGAAGAAAGGAATGAAGAATGAAAATGGAGAAAAGAAAAAGATACACGAAACATAAGATAGGAAGGTTAGTAGAAGGACATAACGAGATAATTTGGGATGGTAAAGAAGTGTACTAGTAATAATAGGACAATAAGGTATGTAAAACGAATTAATGAGTTAGGTAATTAATGGGTAAAAAGGAAGCGAAAATAGGAGCATAGGTGGTTTTGTCGGATAGGAAAAATGAACAATAACCTAGGAAAAATAATGGAATTGGAATATTGATGCATATTGGTATGAATGTGACTGTTGTGCAATTGATTGAACTATGTGGTAATTGTGTGTGACTTAGTCGGTTATTATGTCATATTGGAAACTGCTTTCCCATTTTATGTGTAATGCTCACTCCTTACTATCTCCACGGGTACTGAGATTGAGCTGGCACAGCCCCCGGCCGAGCAGGAGTACTTTCCCTTACAGGGAGAGTAAGTCATATTAGTAGAGTCGTGTGTCCCGTCCTGACTACTTTTGGGATTTTTGTATATGATGATGATTATGTGTATGTACTGAAAAACATCATTTTTGGGTATAGTCAGGACCACTCCTTGTGGGAAGGGAGTTATTTTGGAGTATTTCATGGAATTTAAATAACTGCTAAAACTTGTATTAGTTTATAATTTTCCGCCGCACAGAAACTCTGATTATGAATGCTTTAATATATGGTTTGGCCCTGATGGCTTTCTGATCTCACTTAAATTATTAAATTAACAGGTTTGCAAGAAAAACTAATTCTTGGAATGTCCATATTACAAAGTAAACTCTGTCCGTCTTGACAGAGATTTTCATAAGTTAAAATGGTATTACTCAGAAAAATTTAAAATCACTATTTTATTATGGGTATTTAAGGGTAATTATTTAGGGTGTTACAGGAATCGCATCAACCTCCGGAACTAAAGCACCAACAAAGAAGAAGAGAAAGTTGGAACCGACCATCTTTGATAGGAAGAGGGAGCCAGTAGTAGAGTTAGATTAAGTTGTTGTTCTTATTTTGTATCCAGGATTACCTAAGTGATGAACTATTGCTGTACTTCAATTATTCTGAAGCATGCCCGACTTTTATGGAACGTGAGAATACTTTTTATGAACATGTTTAACTTCTTTTGAAGAAATGAATGAAATTATTCAATTTGAAACAAACCGTTTTCTTGATAACATGTTTTCGAAAGAGAAGGTTGAAGGACATGGATAACTTTTCAAGAATGTTTCAAACCCTTCAACAACGATGTAAAAAAAAATTCCCAAAAATTTGGCCTCATCTGTGCAACATTGATAAATCATAGTCAGTTGTTTTGGTTTTCGAAAATCAGGCTGTTGCACAATGTCCACGGAATTGATTTTGATGGACGGAAAGGTTACAACACATTGAATGAAATCAATCGCCGTACAGATCATGTCGACGCCGCCACCGGTATCGAGCCCCGCCACGATCTCACCGAACCTTCCTCACTTCCTTCTTTCTCATCCGCCGTCACTCCCTCCCATTCACATCCTCTACCTCCTTTTTCGTCGGATCTTTGGCTGACACTTGGTGCAGGGATTTTAAGCTTTTTGGAGGTAATGCTTTTCCTATATGCCATTTTGGTAGCATCCAAATGTCCAAGATCAATTAGCCATTCTGATTTTAAGCTTTTCGACGAGAGCTGGTCATAACCAATTTATTTTATCATTGTTATTCTGATTCTGCATTTTTCTTATAAAGCATTTTGCTAGGTTTCTGCTTGTGTGGACTAATGTTTCGCTTCTATTGTTTTCTCGAATTTCCTCATCTTTTTGTTATCCTTATTTATCTTTCCACAAACAGCTGCACCTCTTGCTCTAAACCTACTATCTTCCCTCGTTACAATGATCCAATAAGTGTATTCAACTTGTGATAAATTGTTTATTTTATAATATATACTTGGCCAGCTGTTATGCTAAGCACATTTATGGTGGATACTTAATTTGCAGCTTGTGGAGACAAGAAAGGGACACTGTGGCGAATGGGCTAATTGCTTTACACTCTGTTGTTGAGCTTTTGGATGTGACTCACGCCTGGTATGTAACCAGTTAAAGTTAAGGTGAATTTAATTCTTTTTAAGTTTAAAGATTCTGTCCACGCATTGCGTAGATATTCAACCTAGGGTACACACAAGTTTGTTATCTTCCAAGGAATAAGTTTTCTGTCACTGACTTTTGTTTATCTCCAGATCTTGGATTTTAGTGACTATGTTTGGACAGAGTGCTTCTCTCAATTCTTAGGAAGGTAAAATTGGACTAAAAGCTGCTGATTTTTATATTCTTCTGTTAGAACTATTTTCTAGGGGCTTTGTTTCATTTTGAGGACATATGATTTCACCTTATGAGTGTGAATGGAGAACTCCTTAAATTTTGTTTTCTTCAGCCTCAATTGATCCAAAGGGTTGTGCATGTATTTTCATTTTTTTTGCAGTATTTTGATCCATACATTTACGAGCAGATATGATTGATCATCATTTAATTTCATTTTCCATATTTTCTTATTATTTTAGTTGTTGTTGTTGATTGAAATTTTAGTTTTAGTTTTGTGCTTATACAGATAAATATATCAAACCTTTTCACTTATTGGGTTGTCAAGAGAAAGGAATCATTACCTTTACTTTAAAGTGGCAGTCTGTCTTTATATAATGCTTCATTGTTCATCAATTATCGAGCAATGAAATAAAAAATGAAAAATTATTTTTATTAGTTTATTTATCTTCTATAAGAGTAAAAGTAGCTGAAATTATCATTAAATGTTGCTATTGCAGATGTTCCCATAAGTGCTAGAAACATTCTGGAGGATCCTGAACTGAAAACTGCTGTTAAGGCCTTCAGGTAAGTTCATGATTGCAGATTTTATCAATCTTTCCTTTCTATGAGTAATGCTCTCACTGTGAGCGTAATTTTTCACCATTAATATTTTTATGATAGTAAATGAAATTTTTTAGTAAGAGGGAGAAAAAAGATTATAGACTTGTGCCAATAGAGTAATGGATGAGTTCCTTGTCAACAAACTAAGATCATCTAGATGAATTTGAAGATCAAAACTTACTCTCTCTTTGTTTGTCCATTTTATTTATGTGAATCTTTAGTAGTTGATTTTATTACATCTATTGAAGTTTTTCTGGTTATTATTTGCCATTTATTCACTTAAACGATTAAACCTTCTGATCAGTTCTCCAAGCATCTGAACCACTATCATGTTTAATCCTCTGGAAATTTGCCTTCCAAAACATGTATTTCAGTATTTGCATGTTATGAGTATATCTGCATGTCTTATGTCACCATTATCTGCATGTATTTTTCTGATGTGGGACTCTTCTCATGTTGTTTATCTGCAGCCACTGGCCAACATTTCCACAAATTTTTATAAAGGGAGAGTTCCTTGGTGGATCAGATATTATTCTTAATATGCACCAGGTTTGTTCCCATTTCAAGAGTTGGACTTTTTTTTACCTCTGCTATTTATTATTATGCACTCCAATTTAATAATTTTTTTTTATACTTCCATGTAGAATGGTGAATTGTTGGAAAAGCTTAAAGATATCAAGTCCAAGCAGTAAAAGCACAACCATGGTGATGAAGGTCGAGAGAGTGATGTAGTTTAGACAAAGTTGATTGATGAAATTTGTTTCTTTCGCTTCAAGATATCATTATGTGACTTCTTTTTACCAGATTTTCTTAATAATAATGACTTATTTGACAAATAAAAAATACATTCTATAAATTCCATTCGTAAGGTGTATGTTTGACCAATGAAAATGGTGCTAACATCTATGATAGTACATTTTTCCAAACACTTTTGAAAATATTAGTAGTCTTCTGTTTTCAATGACTACATAAAGATGTGATCAATTTTGCTGGTATGTATTAATTGAACCCAGGATTGCTTTCTCTATATTTTATCACTGTTGCCCAAAACCAAAGTCCTTATAACAACAAACTTAGTTTTGCTTTGCTTGAGACAACTAATTGTTAAGCTGACTGGAAGCTTATGTTCAGTGAAAGTTTACAAGTTGGGAGTTGGAAACTAATATACTACCTCTGTCTCTCATTATAGGGTCATCTTGGGAGATTTCACGTCCATTGAGAAAGTGGAATAATTTAGTTAATTGTATTGGAAATGTGAACTTTTGGTATGTATTTTCAAAATTACCCCTATTAATATTATTGGGAATCTAAAAAGTGTTAAATGAATAGGGGTGTTTGTGGAAAAAAATAATTAATGCTCATTGAAAATTGGTAAAGGGCCTTATAAATAGGGACAAAATAAAAGTGCTAAGAGGGCCTTATAATTAGGGACGGAGGGAGTATAAATTAGCTGAGTAAAACAGAATTGTTTGATAAAGTTAATGGTCTAACAAGTATGAAATGGCGTAATCTCTTGAATTATAAATCATAAGTTACCTCAAACAACTTATCAAATTTCAAATAAGCTTCTTTTTTCAAACATCAACATGTAGCTATTTTTGGGCAAATAAATTAGTTGATTAACATATAAACTACTTGATGGAGTTACCATTACTTTTGCCAACTTAGTTTACATGTGTATGATGTTTTGGATATCTGCCTTGACATTCAAGTTATGGTTAATGATTGCCCTGTATTTTTTTGTTATAAGAAAAGAGAGGAAGAAACATTATTTTAAAGACTTTATATGATCCCTGAAATTGAGAAATAACTAACAACTCCCTGCTTTGTTCCACGTGTCATTTTTGGTGGCTTGTGAATTCCCTTTCTTTCCCTTTTCAGCTCGCTGACTGCACTAATCCTTGCTTAGTTTGTTAATATGCAGTTTCTTGTGAGTATCAGAAGTGCGTATCATATATTTGTTTCAAAAATTAAGTATTACAGATATTGGTTCAGGCCCTACCAACCCAACATCCCATATTAAAAGGATTGAGCCTTGGGAAGATCATGTTTAAGACTCTTGATTTGGGAGGTCATCAGGTTTTTTTTTCTAAGACAATAAATTTTATTCCAAAAAGCCTAAGAAATATAAGGTATACTTCTCTCAAGGCAAATAAGTACAGAACATAAGCAACCCAAAAAATCATTAAAGCAGGACCCCTTATACCAACCACTTACACCAGTAAAACCAGAAAGTATGTTTGGAACCCAAGTAGTAATTCCACCTGTGTAAACTAAGAGACAAAGGGAGCCATAACACACCAAACCACCTAATTAACTAATCTAACATATCCCTTCTCCTTGCTTCTCCCTTCTCCTTGCTATCTCCTATTTTGATGAAAATTGAAATAGTATCATTCTATGTTATCCTTATTTGACTGTTTGTTATTGCTTGGATGCTTTTATTGGCAAGTCGCTGAATTGTTCTACCATCCTCATGCTTGAATTATGGCTGTTACTATTTTGTAACTCCTAATGCAACTTAATTTATAGAGATATGTGGTTTTATGTTTAAAGCAATTGATATGCCCTTTTGTGTGTAATCTCTTGCTTTGCTTATGCATCCTAATAGAGTATGCAAGAGGGATAGACATGGGTAAATAATCTTTCTTATTTGTGTTTTGGTACAGGTGTGCATGGTTCCATAGCAGTAGATTAGTTCGTGATGATAGATTGTCCTATACTACTAGATAACCATGTAGGTTCCATGTTCCCCAAACTCTTGCCTCTTGCTTGCTTGTGTAATAAACATTTTGTGCATAGGAAATTTAGATAACATAAGTTATACAGTAACTTATTAAGATGATGATGGTTTAATATTAAAGTAAATTAGTCCAGCCATTTGATGCAGTGCTATATCTCCAAGAATTTGGATCACCATTTGATTCACAATTTGGATCCATTATGTTCGATTTCTGTAAACTTTAAAATAGTTGAGTATGTTTCATTCTTGTGCTTTTCTTCTGCTATGGGCTATGGCTATTGTTTATGATAGGATTTGTGATGTACTGATGTCAATGATTCTAAGATTTTCAGTGAATAACTTTGATCTTTTCCTTTCATATTTTATCAATCTGTCACTTGATTTTGATTTTATCAAGTCCTTTCTTTTTGTTTTCATGCCTAGATTTTGGATAGAGACATTTATTTTATGGATTGCTTTCTGATTGTTTTGCACAACTGACTCGGAATTGAAAATCTATGATAATCGAGATACAGATGTGCAACTCAATCTACCCATATTCAGATTGAGGTGGTGAACTTGAGGGATATTTATATTTGAGGATTAGAATGCATTCCCAGGTCAGCCTGGTGCGCCCAGGCGTGATGCTCTGGGCGCCCAGGTGCGCGCCCCACGTAGCAGGCCCATTTGGGCCACTTTTTGATCAGATTTATTCCGATTCAATTTGGATTAATTTTAGTCTTTAAATATAGGTTTTTCCATTAGGTTTAGCAACTTTTCAGAGATTAGGAATAAAATTAGGATTAGAAAGAGAGGCTAGAGAATTATATTGAGAGCAAGGAGGCAAGGCAAGGATTGAAGATAACATTGCTGGAGGGATCCACTTGATAATTGAAGATCTCTTAGGGGTAAATTCATTATTGTCTATGATTGTGAGTTTTTCCCATTCTTTTATTTCTTCTCCCAGTATGTGTAACTAAACCTCTTGTTAGGAATAGGGTGAATTTGTATGGATCTTAATTAGGCTATTTATTTATGAATTAATGTTTTCCTTTTAAATCAATTGTTTGGCTGCGTTTGAATTACAATTCATAGAATTAGCTACTTTATGTTTTGCTTTGGTAATCTAAATCTTAATTGGAAGATTAGGATTTAGATTAGACCTTTCAATCAAACAATATAATTATTCAACTCGTAGGAATACTTTTGGGTAATTGTATAACTTTCCTAAACTAAAACTCATTTAAGGGATTAGGGGTAAAGTTTAGTAAGAAACGTAATAGCCATGAGGGATCTAGCTTTTATTGTTTCTGAAGTTGTTGATTTAGTGGAAAACAGATTTTCATAATTAGTAACTTGATCCTACAATAAAACCGCGTTCCTAACCTTTTCCATAATTGTTTTCTTCTTGTTTTATTTTCTTTTTTTATTATTCAACTCTTCCTCTAATCGTTCTCAAAACCAATACAAGTTTCACATAGTAATCTCAATTAGGTGAAAGAAATTAGAAACAATTTGCAATCCTTGTGGAAACGATAACTGGTCTTACTGACTATATTACTTGTGACCCGGTATACTTGCCAGTAGTCCAACATTTACCTGACCGAAAGAATTCCTCAATGGCTTCACAACAATCATCACTAACCACTTCTCAGGCAGCCTGAAAGAATCCTGCACCAAAACCATCAGGTCCTAGTGATTTATCCTTGTCAATGGACCATAGGCACTGTTTGATATCTTCCCTGCTGAAAGGCTTAATAAGCCCAATTTGATCATTGGCATTCAAAACCTTACCATGATTCCTGATAACCTCAGTCATACTCCAGACAGTGTGCTTTCTCTGAAAAAGCTGCTTATAATACAGCACAAAGGCTTCCAACATACCATTCTGATCCTCAAACATTGTACCTGCTTCATCCCTGATTCTCAAAATTTTGTTTCTGAACTGTCTATGTCTGATAGAGTTGTGAAAGAAGCTAGTGTTTTGATAACCATCTCTAAGCCAATTCTCTTTAGACTTCTGTTTCAGAAAAGAAACTGCAGCATTAAGAATTTTTAGATAATTAGCATAGGTCTCTTTTTCCTCCTTCTGAATCTAAACATCATGAGGGTTACTTCTCAATCTAGTCTGCACTTCATCAAGGGACAACCTCGTTTGCTTCTGTTTCAAATCAATGCCAGAAAAATCCCTTCTGTTCAGCTGTTTCAGAGGTTCCTTCAGCAGCTTCAATTTAGCACTAACTCTGTACATGGCATATCCTGACATGTGAACTTGCCAAACATTCCGCACTACATTCATAAAATCAGAAGCCTAAGTGCACATATTTAGAAACTTGAAACTCCCAGATCTCTGACAAATATGAAAAGATCCCTTGATAAGAGCAGGGCAGTGATCATGAATGTCATTTGTCATAAAATTTGTTTCCAAATTAGGCCAAAATTGAACCCAATCAGAATTCACCAAGTTTCTGTCTAACTTGCTGAATATTCTATCAGAATCAGTCTGTCCGTTATCCCAAGTATAGAAGCTACCATAGAATTTCATGTCTTGAAGGCAACAAAAATTCACACACTCTCTGAAATCTTCAATAGCATCCTAGTCCATCTAAATTCCTCCTAGTTTCTCATTAGCATCAAGGCAGCAGTTAAAATCTCCTGACACAAGCCAGGGACCCTGGTTAGAAAGCTTGATATTCATCAGATCAGACCATAACACTCTCCTTGTCAACAAATCATTAGCAGCATACACAAAAGTGGCATATAACATATGCTGGTTATGAATCAAATTAATCTGACAGTGAATCATTTGGCTTGATGTTTGCAGGATTTGAACTCTAAACATATCAGGCTTCCACAACACACAAACTCTCCCCACTGGATGATGCTTGTAACATTCTAAAATTTTATTAAGTAATTATGTTCTTAAGTGGTTAGATTTATTAGATAGTATGCATTGGGTAATTGAATTTATTTAAGTAATTATAAAAGTTAACAATCATATAATTATGAAAATGAAAACGTTAATATTTTAGTAGGTACTTTTAATTTAAAAAGAACTTGGGATAGGTTTAAAAAAAAATTTAGCAGCACCAAATGCACCGGTGCACCTGAGCGCACACGCCAGTGCAGGGAGTTGGCACCAGGGAGACGCACCAGTTGGTGCATGGGAACAAGAATTCTGGTGCGTTGGAGCCAAAAACCTAGTGCGGAAATGAAGCACCACTCTGATGCGCAAGACCAGTTAAAGCGCGCGCCCAGGCGTGGGCCATGGTGCGCCCAGGCGCGCACCGACCTGCAACCAACACCAACCACACAAAAATCTGCACGTTTCTGGAATTCTCCACACTCTACTCGACCCTCTTCCTTCTCAGCACTTAGGAGACCAAAAATTACTCCCTCTCATCATCATAATAATCAATTTTCGTCACCTAAAGATCCAACACACAACATCAACACACTCTAAAACCCATTAATCTCTCTCCATCTTCAATCAATCCTCAAACCCTTCTCACCTCAAATCCCTAGCTTCCTCTATTTTGGGGTTCTTTCTAAATCGATTGAAAATAAGAGCTTAGGAGAAGAAAACATCTTAAAGGAAGGATTAAACAAGAAAGAGAAAGAGCTTCATAGCCAACAAGTTCCAAGAAAAGCCTTCTCTCACTAGGATTTTCCCTCTCCTCAAATCAAGGTAAGGGAGGTGTGGTTTACTTAATTTGAAATAAAGGATTAATTAGTGATAATATGAAACCTTAGGATTAGGAAGGATGTAGATGAATAATCTAGGAAATAGAAATTTAGATTTTGGTGTTATGATGAAAACCTAAGGTTATGCTATAACATTGGCTATGAATAAACAGTTGTTGTGTTTCATTTTGGGCTACTGAGTGATTCTAATTTTTCACAATTACATGTTTTTGTTGTTGTTGCAATTAAATAAAATGAACTGGGATGAAATTTGAGTGGTTCAATCTATTGTTTCCCTGTCCAGATTATGTCATCCAGTCTAAATGGGTTGACAATTGCAGACTCACTTTCTATGAATAACTTGCTTTCATGATGAACCCTTAATAACTTGTTGAATAAAAGATTATGGGGAAAAGATCTTCTTGTGTGTAATTGTGTATGATTGAATTATTAACTGTGAACTTTGAAAGGGTTATTGTGATTACTGATATGAATATACTTGGAAATAGAATGTTGGAACTTTGGTTTAAAAAGGGTGAAAACCTAATACTTTGATATGATGATGAATATGTTGAAGTTGATTGCATTGTATTTGATTTTGTGTATTTGAAAAATTGAACTTGAATCCTTGGCTTTGAATATTGAATATAAAATTGCATTGCATATTCATTGAAAATAAGTACCTTTCCAATTGAAATCACATTCAGTTACTAAGTGCTTTCTAAAGATTATATTTTATTAAGTGTGAATTCAATTGGAAAGCAATGAAAATCATGCATCATACATGGAGTATAAGGTGGACGGTGAGGAAGTTGGGAAAGACATACGCGGAGGCACGTGAGTGATATGTGACTAGGTTGTGCTAATGAAACAACCGCGGGGATTGTTGTGCGTGGAACTTTGATCTCCTAGGAGGGCACGAACTGGCCACTCGTGTCGGGAGATTAGTTCTGCATTAACCACTATAATTCTATCGGTCACAGAGTCACATCATGACTGGTTGAGGGTGGTTCCCTGCTATAGCCAACTTGGGCCTTCAACCCAAGTTGTACTGGACCGAGATAGATGGTCGGTACCGTGCAAGCATTGGTAGAGGGACACTTACTCCCGATTGGTCTTTCCATGAAGCGGAGGGTGAAGTGAGGAATTTGAGTGTAATTCTGAATCATTGGATGAATGGTGAAATTGAGACAACATGAGTGAAAAAGAGGCAATGATTTAAGTGAATATCATATTACAAATCACTCCATGATTGGATCCAATGTACTCTATTATGCAAGAACATGTGGAGAAAAGTATAAAGTGGTGATGTGATCATTAGTCATTGGATTCAATTAATGGATCCCGAGAGACGAGCATGCATAATTATTACAAAGCAACACATATAGTATTCATGCATCATGGCATCCTTCTGTATGTGAGTGTGCCTTTATTTAATGCACATGAATAGAACTTTGAACTTGATCCTGACTTGATTATTTATGGGAGAAGAGTAATCTTATTGCTAAACTTACATGAAATCAGATAATTAATGTAAGTTGTAACACTCTACCTTCTATTACTAAAACAATTACTATAATTGAGCGTTTAATTTTGGAAAACGTTCGGGGTTTATAAAAATTTCGACGGAGTTTCCTTTAAAAATCGGACTTTTCCCCGAATAAAATTTAAACCTGTCAGTCCAGAACAGTTTTCAATCAAGTAAAAATATAACTTTCAGTTCAAGATATACAATACTATGAAATACTTTCAATTTTTCAAAATGAGAAGATATAACTTATACATTACTACAAATACAATTGAATAAAATAACGGTTATCCATTAAACAATTCTTTTATAAAACCAACTCATTACAATATAGGACCTATGAATGGTTGCACTATAAATGGGACCATAAGGTCACCAATACCAATATACTCTTTACAGGAGTATACCTTTCTCGGCCTTGATTTTCATGTGCGTCTGTCTCCTTGGTGTATCTAATATGTCCACTGTAAGGGTGAGAACTTTGAATCTAGATTAAAGAAAACGTTTAAGAACAGTAATAAATCATAAAGAGGCATATTCATACACAAGCAATCACAAGTATACAATTCACAATTCAATTAACAAGTAAAGCATCATAACATTATTCAGTTTAGTAACTATACATATATAGGGTATAACATTTTAATATAATGCTTCAATGCGCAATCACATGATTATGCTATGCCAACGTCGCACTTTGATGGTTTAATTCTTGAATCCGAATTTGAACATTTCATTTCATTCTATTAACTTTAAACTTTGATCGGGTTCAATGAATTAAAGCATCTATAACAATGCATTCACACTTTCACACTTTAACAATAACAATGAACAATTTAACAATTTGACACTTTAACAATTGGGTACGTTGTGCTTCACATTCTCCCCGAAGGAGGGTTCTTCACACAATGTACCTTTATAACTTTTCCCTTTTTCCAATAACAATATACATCCTCACCTACACCCTCCACTCTGGGGAGAAACCGACTAGGAGTAAGCATTTCTCAACCTAAGTACTTCACCCCTTTAGGGTTCGTCGTACGGCACTTCACCCCTCTAGGGTTCGTCATTCTATCTTGCACAGTACTTCACCCCTTTAGGGTTCCTCATACAATTTGGATTGATTCGCCCAAATTGGCTTTAGCAGAAATCACCCTCGACTGGCCAAAACGAGCAAAAGTAATAGAATTACTATGGTTTGCGTAGAACCAATCCCCAACACGGGAATCAAACACATGTCCTTTGCAGGATCAAAGTTCTTCACAGAAATTCCAGTAATTTACTTTTTCCCTCATCAATCGTAAAATGACGTGTGTTTTTCCCCTACTCCTAACGTCCACCTTTACACCATGCATGATAAAATGTTTCAAGTGTTTCTCAATTGAATTTAAAACCCTCTTTGTTCTTTAGAAATGTCATTAAACTGGTTTAAACTCAATCGAGAAAGACTTGACCCTATTTGATGCACAACTATATGGATGTCACTTTATACTTTATAAGCATATCATTTGCACTTATAACAATAATATTCACAAGTACAATAACAATTTCTAAACAATTAACATAAAGAACATGCATTAAATCTTAGGGTTTCTAACTTAACACTACCCTCCTAACCTTAAACTTAACCAATCAACTAAATACACCTAGTTATGTTTTTATTACTATAAATAAACCCTTTCTCTAATACTAAACCAAAGTACACCCCTTACCTTGAGGAGAGAGAGAAAGAAAAATTGGGATTTTCTCAAAACCCATTCACCAAGCTTCAATCCTAGCTCCTTAGCCTATTATTCCATGCCCTCATACTTGATCTATGCCTCCTTGGAGGATTAGAAGGCTCTATGTGGTTGATTGCCCAACTTAGGGTTTTGGGGTGATTTGGGGTTCCATGAGAAAGAGGGAGAAGACGTGATTTGAGGGAGGGGAAATCATTGGGAAGAGATTTGGAGATGATTTATGGTTTTAATTTGGTGATTTGTGGTGTATTTGCCAAGATCTAGGGAGAGAGAAACCATGGAGGTAGAGAGAGAAGAAGAAGAAGTCGAGAATGAGGAGAGAGAAACAATTGGGAAGAATGAAGGAAAAACACGTTTTTAATCAGATCTGACTGGAAGTAATCGATTACTTCCTATAAGTAATCGATTACTTCTTTGATGCAACAATCTAGTGCAGAATTCAGAGATCACATAATCGATTATCTCCTCAAAATAATCGATTACTTCACTGAATTCACAAGGTAATCGATTATTTCCATAAGGTAATCGATTACCACTGCTGCAACATTGAAGTGATTCCACCAGAGGGCTTGTAATTGATTACTCTCCTTCAAGGTAATCAATTACTTTGATGCAAAATCCTATTTTGATGGCTTTCTAACCCTATTCCATTTCCTTAGGCTCCTATACTCATCTAGGTTTGGATTGCTACTCAAAACCTTTTTCCTATACTATTTAAACCCATTCTAAGCTAGTTCTACCTCATATCGTTCTACTCTTAGCTCAATTCTACACTCTAAACAATTAAACACATACTAATTTATATCTAATAACTATTCTAAACGGACATCGGAAATTGGGGATGTTACATAAGTAGTAATTATTGGTTTATATTATTGTTATTTAATTCTTTATTTTGAATTATGTCAAAATGCTCACTCCCTTATGTTGACATTTTTAGGTACTACACCAAAGCCCTGTTTGGCCCCCGCTTGCTGCCGAGGAGAGTCCGACTCCTTCTAAAGGAGTTTAGACTCCACTTTGTGGTTATGACCACTCTTTTTGCAACCATGCTCTATATGAAGACCTTTAATATTTTGTAAAAGTTGTAATAACTAAATTAAGAAACTGAACTTATAATCTTTTGATGTGAAACAGTTAACTTAGAATCTCTATGAATATGTATGTACTATGACTGTTACTTATGGTATGACTTACATACCATCTTTTGGAACGATAATCATGATAAAATCATAGAAAAGAAAAGAAATGATATCTGGTTTTGTTCTCTGGACTGGTTTGTATGCAGGTGTACTAAGGAAATTTTGGGAATTATCCAAATTACAAAGTAAACTCTGTCAAATTTTTTTAAAAATTTTTTCATTAACTTAAGTTTTAACCTAAGAAAAATATTGTACTTAACTTTATAACTGAAGAATTAAAAACTAGTGTTACAATGCTCAATGTTTGTGGCATAACCCCACCCTTTACCTTGATTCTGCTCATGCCTGACCTGTGCCTTGCTTCTGGTCCTAACAGTAATCCAATCCTGCTCATCACTGCACCCTTCCTTCTAATTATCTGCACCAGAAGAATCTGGTTTAGCACCAGGTTTTGATGAAATGGCACCATCAGGGCTGGTGTCTCTTTTAGCATCAGGAACTGTCTCACTAACAACATATCATCAGTATGAGTAGCATTTACTTTGTTTCCATAATTATTAGAATTAGCTACAGCTTCCTCCACTACAGCCACATCTTCAGCCCTTAAAGCATTGTCAATTTTTTCAATGTCTTCCCTTGTAGGCTTTTCTCTTTTCAGCCCACTCTTTTTTGACATGCTTCCTACACGATTTAGAATCATGGCCATAATTGGAACAATTAGCACATAATACCGGTTTCCATTCGTAAACAACCATCTGAGTTACATGTAAGATCCAGTGAGAAGGTTTTGATAATGACAAAAGGTTTTGAACAGGGTACAAGCGTTTGTGATCAAGCTCAAGTATGAAGAAGTTCATCAATCAACAACAAACAACAAATGATGAAGAGAGAGCAAGCTCATGAAGACTTAACTTGTGTATAATTGTAATATCTTTAGCTTGAGTCTTTTATTTTGATGAGTTTGGGTAGAGTCATTAGAGGGTAGTGAATCTCTATCAAGGTCATGATTATATCATAATTTGAGTTTTCACTTAACCTAAAATCAATAGGTGGCTTAAAGGTTTGAAAGGAAAGTTTTAGTTTTGAGAAAACAAGTTTTTAACTGATTTGAACAGTGGTTAATCGATTAAGGGTCAGGTTAATCGATTAACATACACATTGTTACAGTACTTAATCGATTAAGACATATGTTAATCGATTAAGACCTGTAAAACTGGTTTTTAAAATACGTTTTTCACTTCTCAAAATGAGTTGTTAAGTTTCCTAACTTTTGGGTATTCTATATAAACCTTTTCCTAATCATTGTGATTAACTAACATCATTTTCATATCAATTTTACAAAGATCAAAGCCACACTATTCTCTCTCACTTTTATAGATCAAAGCTTTCACTTTTACATTCTTTTGATCAAGAATCTTTGAATCTCTTATGTTGATATTTTCATAGCTATTGAAAGATATTCATAGGATTGTTATTGTTTTCATTTGAGTTGTAATCTTTGCAAGAGGCAAGCTATCTACAACGAAGAAGAAGCCTTGGTGTGTCGATTATCATCAAGCAAATCAATCAAATTGAAGACGAAGTCTTGGTGGTTCATCAAGCAAAGTGAAGTCTTATTGTGAGGTATCAACGAGCAACGTGGAAGACTTGTTGTGGGGTTATCAACAAGCAAGGGAAGAGGTTAGATTAGAGGGTCAATAGGGTTGCAAGACAAGAGTGTGGTATATCTCTTGGAGGCTATCAAGAAGGGAGTCTTGAGAGGCATTTACTTGTAATTTGAGAACTCTAATTCCTCATAGTGAAGAATCTCTCTTGGTTGAAGAAGGGACTGGATGTAGCTCTCAAGTGGATGAGAGTGAACCAGGATAAATCACTGTGCAGTATCTCTATACCCTTAACTCTTTACATTCTTGTCATTTCATATGTTCTTGGTTGAAAACCTAGAAAAGATTGATTTTTCATAAGTGATTGAATTGAATCTTAATTGTGCAAATTGATTTGGGAAAATCATTTTCATAACCTAGGTAATCAATAAGAATATTGGTGTTAATATTTTCCGCTTAATCTCTGATCATACGTGTTAATTGATTGATTTTCGTATTCGATTGAAAAGTGATTTTTCAGTTTTTATCAGTGTTTAATCGATTAAAGAGCAGCATAATCGATTAACATTTGTCAAGCTTTCTGACGTTAATCGATTAAGCATCAGGTTAATCGATTAAGAGCTGAAGTTTTTGTAAAAATCATTCGTTTTAATTGTTTCGATTTGTTTCTTTTGAAAATCTTTCAAGGTTTCTTAAACACCTATTCAACCCCCCCCCCCCTTCTAGGTGTTCTCCTAGGGTTCCTTAATTGTTTCACCCACCAATTGGGGTTTTCCTCATTACAATGTTCCCATTATCATCCTCAAAGAATATCTCATCAGGCAAAACTGATGGATCAACCTCAATCAACACTCGGGCAAAATTGATCCTGTTACGCTCCTTAGTCACTTTGTCCACCATGATTGGTGTCCCTATCAAACTTGCTATTTTGCTTAAGGCTGACTGCCCCCAAAATTTCAAGTTTAAATTAGGCATCCGAATCCAAACGGGAAAACGATCAAGATGTGACTTTGAAACCGATCTTCCATTCCAAGGAGCAAGAATCAAAGGCTTTCTGTCAAAATGGTAAATCCCAATTTCAAGGACAACATTCCTTGTTTCTTCAGTAGAGAACCTGACTATCATGGTGCCATCATGATTCATCAGAATCTTATCAATCCCATGATGGCCCCAGATTTTCTTAATATAACCACTCATAACTGAATATGGTGGTTTTGCACCCAATACATAACAAACCAAGGCATTCTTCCAGTAGATCATCTCACTTTCTACATCTGATGCATCAATCTTTCCTAACGCCACACCCTCTCTGAGTTCTGGTTTCACAAAATTCAGCTTATCACCAGCATTTCTCAGTTTTGAAATATCAAAACTATCCCACACCGAAGGTTGTTTTAAAAACAACTGGTGGCTGTTCATCAATCTTTTTCCTTTGTTTGTCACCGCTCCTTTCAGTTTCAATGGCAATATTGTTGTCATCAACATTGGCCGTATTGATCAATGTCTTGCCCTTAATCTTTTCACGAAGAAGATCAAGGTTTCGTAGGAGGTTTTCAGCTTTCTTGGGCGTCAAGTTATCGATATCCTCCAAGTCCTCTTCATCCAGTTGAGAGAAATCCAACCGTACGTTATCACCATCATCATTGACATGCTTGACAGGAGTTTTCTTAGCAGAGGACGAGGGTGTTTTCGGCGGCCTCCCCCTCTTCCTCACCATGGTGGCTGGGCTGACGACACTAGGTACCGTGAAGGAAGAGAGAGAAGAGAGAAAAGTCAACCCTAGTCAAACCCTTGTTTTTTTATATGTTAAGATGTTGATAATGAGTATGATTAATTAATTGGTTATGTATTGGAATTAATTTCATGAATAGAATGAATAATTATTGCCATTATTGTTACTCTTGTGATTGAATGGTGGATTATTTCGTTATTATGTGTAAATACCCTAAGTTAGAAAACACGTCTTAATTGATATAATTATATAAGGGCTTGACTATTCAAAAACGAATGAAAACGTAAACTTTGGTGTAAGGTGGACGTTAGGAATTAGGAAAGATGTCGTGAAGATTCTATAAACTGAAGGACGTTTCGTGAAGGTTTATAGAATTATTATAGATTGTGTTATTAAAACAATCGCGAGAATTATTATAGAAGGACTTTGATCCACTAGAGGACATGGAAAATGCACCATGTTGGGGATTGGTCCTGTGCACACTATAATAATTCTATCACTCACTTAGATACATCATGACTAGTTGATACTTATGTGGTGTGTGTATTATTATGCTTTATTATTATTTTTATATGTTTCCCTTAATTTTGACTAAATATTTCACCCTCTTGGTTGTCTATTTTTAAGTACCCGTGATGGAGATTATCCGGATCTCCCTCCTGCTGAGGATTGGTACTCTCCTACTAGTGGAGTGTAACTCTAGGCTATGATTACGAAATCATAGAAACTGCTTTGCTCGATACCATCTCAATGTTTTGGATATACACATACATATGTATTTCAATGTTTTGATGTAATCTACATATTATAGAATAGGAGGAGCATGAGGGTAAAAATGATTTCCCTCCTAAAACACCATCCATTTTCCCTCCTAAATTCATCAATAAGGGTGTGTTTTGTGTTTTTAATCTTAACCGTCCATCATGTTTTGTTAGATTAAATCCTAACGGTCCATCATGTTCTGTTACACATTTCTCTCCTCCAAGCTTCTATGAGAAGGAATAGTCCCTTCATCTTCTTTCTTTCATTTCTTTCTCTCGCTGGTTTCGTTTTTTTCTCTTTCAGTTCTTCGTCTCTTCTCATTTCTTTCCGTTTCTCTTTCTCTTGCTCTTTCTCTTTCTCTTTCTCTCTTCTGCCTTCATAGATCCAGATTTCTCGGGTGATTTGGATTGCTTTCACTCCTCTCTTTCCCCTTCTTTTTTTTTATATATTTTTGATGTTATCCTCTGTTAAGGTTTGGGCTATAGTTTTCTCTGAAGTTTATCCCTTCATGTGACTTCTGCGAACAGGTTTTCCAACTTCAAGGATTGCATTTGTTGAACCTAGGTATGTGACTATAAATGTTTGTTTCTCTATATGATGTTGATTATTGTCTACACATTATGCAATTGGGGAAACAAAGCTTTAGTATGATAAGTTTGGGATCTAATTTTGGTATGTCATTTGAAAAGATTTCTTTTCTCTTCACCCAGTTGAGAAATCAATGACACAAGGTTAAGCCTATGGGTTTCTACGAAGGTTCTTAAAAAAAAAATCTTCTTCGTTATATCAGGTGAGTAATTATTTGTTTTTTTTCATTTTTCTTCTGTGTTTTTTTTTTTAATATTTTAGAGAAAAATCAACACAAGTATTTTTGGTTTTGCTAGGTTGTAGAGTGCAAACAAGAAAAAAAAAAGAAAGCAATTCATGTTAGGTATGTATCTTCTTCCAAGCTACCTTTTTTTAATATAAAAAAAAAGTTAGAGTACGTAAATAACATGTCATAGTGTAAATTTGAACTGGAAACATTTCTAAATAGCAGTTTTAATACTTAAAATTAATTTATATTCTTTTTTTTAACCACTTGATCTTTTTTTTGTTAAGTATGTTATATTTAGCCTTGGTAAAATCCAATGGTTTGTGCTTTTCACAGTGCCTATGGCTATAGAATATTTATATGTACATGGATGTGTGCATGTGTATTTTAGTATTTTACTCTAAAAGTTGTACAATAGTGTGTGTATGCATTTAAATAATTTCATACCTGAGAAAATGATTGTTCAATTCGTACGTAGATCGTGATATGATATTAGTACTCGGTGTTATTTTAGTTTTCACCACTTTTTTATTTCTAATTCTTTTTATAGGATTTTACTTCCTAGATTGTTATTCGTATTCATTACTGTCTTTTATTTTGGATGTTCTTTAAACAAATATTTTAATTTTGGTTAAACAAATCTGCAATATTATATTTTGGATTGCTCAATGATGACTTTGTTATGTTGAGATGGCTATTTACAGGTTCATATATAGAAAGAAGCTTTAAGGAAGTTGAAGATTAAGCATGTCTGATGAATGAGAAATGTCAGTTTCATCATATTTCAGGCAACATCTTTGGAAGAGAGATGGGAGGCCAGCTAACACCAACATTACCGTAACAACATCTTTAGGGAGATATTAATAGCAAGTTGATACTTTTAATTCTTATTTGTATATAACAACTGATATTGTGTAGTTTGAGTAATGGGGTAAAGTAATATCTTAATTAATGGAGTATGTTAGTTTTATCTTCATGAACAATTGCTGCATTTTCCATTTCTCTAGCATTTTTTTTTCTGAAGTCATTTTCAATGTGTTCAACAGGATAGTCTTACTGAGTGTTGACACAATGGCATTTCTTAATTTGAATTTTTGCAGTTGACTAGATGATCCATGTTTCCCCAATGATGCTAACAACAAATTGAAAAAGGGCAAAATTACAAATGCTGCTGTAGAGCATCTCGCAAATGGTATAGTTCTTCAATTCTAATCTTGGTAAAAAAAATGTGTTCATAATGCATTTAAAATAAAAATAATTCTTCTCATTGTGTTCTTGATGCATCCAGTTATAATGTTGAAAGTGTGTTTCATTTGATTTGGTGTAGCTATATTTTGTATATAGTATTATTGTGACAATCCAAGTGGAGAATGACAATTGCTTTGTAGTGTTATTAATATTTGTATGATTAATCTTCCTCATGATTTGTAATGAGTTTTTTATTATACCATATCATTTAGAAGTAATCTAACCGTTCTTTTCCATTGTATAAGAGTATTTGTGTATGTATTAAGTTAAACTTTTGACTTGTATGTGAAAGTGTTGTGCATGTTTGATTCCAAGGGTAACTTGAAGTTGCTAAGCTCTCCTCCATCATCCTTTCATCACTATGCAACTATCATTCTTGATATCTTGGCAAAATGAGAAGATTCTTTCTCATGCTGATAGATTTATATTTAAGCCCCAACCTAGGCCTTAATAACATTTTAGTTGAGTGCTTTGGGTATTCTTTTCTAAAGACCTTGGTTTTATCTTTCTTTTCTCTCAACACCAAAACAGAACAGTGGATGGTCCATAAATATGTGTAGGAAGTTAAAACAAATAAGTAATTGCATCATTGCATAAATATCAAAATGCAATAGACTTATGAATTAGTTGCAAATAAAACTCATATATATAACACAGAGAAACAGAATGTAAGCATGTCTATAAAGTTTGCAAAGCACCACGCAAGGAAGGCATGATTTATGAGAACTATGGTCTAATAATTTTGTCTGCAGAATGATGAATATATAAGTACTAGTTTTAAGCCCGTGCACTACACGGGATGTTTGTTTGTTTGTTATAAACTAATTATTTTTGGATAATTTAAGTAGATAATAATTGTACATCATTTTGTATTTTTAATTGAATTAGTATCAACTTATTTACAAACAATAATTAGAAATTTAAAAAATATCAATCTTTATCCTCACAATTTTAAAAAATAACTACCATTGCTACAAATTCTCCACCCACCAACCATCATTTATAAGTTTAAACTTCAACCATTAGTTATATTTAGGATACCAAGCGTGTTTTTAACTTATTAGTCTAATATGACTCAAATTTAGAACTTGTTGAGTATTTTTTTTGGGTTGCAAAAAGTCAAAGAACTTTATATATAATAATATAATGAAATTTAAAGTGAAGTGGAGGAAAATAATGAGGTGAGTAACTAAGAAAATAAAAAGGTTTTTTTACAATAATCTAGTATTAATGATATATACCTTTTCAAAAACAATACCACCCATTCCTGTTGTCATCTATGCACCAAAATATATATACTTTGTCAATATTACGCAACATATTCTAATAAAAAAAATATGTTGCAGCATAACCACTTGATTAAACCATATTATAACCATGACGATATGAATCAAAGAAATCTCATCAATATACCTAGAGTAAAAAATGTTGAAATGTACATTGAATCAAATCAATCTTCAGACCAAAGGGGTTCTTCAAACCTGTTTGCAGTATATCTTGATATATAAAAATCCAGTGAAAAAAAGTAGAATAAAAAAAGCAATAAGTTCAAACTAAAAAATACCCAATTATTTACAAAAAGGGAAAGAATGGGCATATGAATATCGAACTACTGTTGACGATCACTGCAGAACTATGGAGTGTGATGATGTCTTTCCACATAGTAAGTCAAAGCTAATTACTAACTCACTAACAATTACAAAACCGTAATTTCTATATACTGTTAACAACCTGTAGGGAGACAAATACAAAATAGCTTAATAAATTGAACTTATTTTAATCACAAAAATTCACATATACAGTGGAAACAACATTGCTTTACATATCCACTTTGTTAGTCTGGAAATTATGGGTCTAAATTATGTATAGACAAAGAGGTGATAATGCCACTACAAATTTCCTGTCAAATTTAGCTTTTGATATAGGTGAACAGATTTGGTTGGGCAATATCCCATCTGTACTTGAACACCTTTTTATTCCACCTGTTGTTTCTGTAGTTGTGGAAGGCTCTTAATAAAGTTAGTCTTATTCCTGAAAAAAATACTCACATACATGACGGAATGAATAGACAAACACGATAAACATGGAAAAAAAATTAAGCAAGTATTATACTACCTCCTAAATTAACTAAAAACCACAATCAAATCTGTATCTATTAAAATTGGAAAATATTATGAACACAGAATATAAATTAATCACGTTATACAGAAAAACACTCCGGGGATAAACCTCATACTCATTGTATGCTCAATAAGGCATTTAGAAAAACATCAAGTATGCACAATTAAAAACTTAATAAGTTCATAAAATTAAATTCATTAAAAAAAGACAACTATGAATCAAAAACTAAAAAGGAAAGATGAAAGTATGAAAAATGGCAACCTTGTCATACTTAAAATCATAATAAAAAAAATCAGGACCCTTAAAATCATAAAGAGCACTGCCAAGATAACAATATCAAGCAACCCATGAAGAGCAATGAAGAACACGGCTCAACAATCATCATCATCATGATAATAATAATAAGAAAATTTTAAAGGAGTTAGGGGAAAAATTTAAGCAAACCCACGTTTGTTGTAGCACGACGAAGCAAAAAAAAAAAAAGAAGGGAGAATCCAAAAACAATGGAAAGCCCGGTTGATCATATTGATTGGAATTTAATTTAAATGATTCTTACTCAAAATGGGAAACTGTTGCAACAGCGGTCTCTGATATCTTCTTCCAAAAAGGTGACGAACTAAAGCAATGGTTTGTTGCCAAAAGTTAAAATAAAGGGAACTTGAACCTATAGTTCATCAAAAAAAATAATAATAATAAAAAAATGGTTTTTATAAAGAATTGAAAGAATTGGTACCATGGCATAGAGATTAGAGAAGCCATTGATCAAAGCGGGAGTCTTGGTGAACTGTTGTTGAA
The DNA here is from genome assembly GCA_037953625.1 of Crotalaria pallida. NCBI lineage: Eukaryota > Viridiplantae > Streptophyta > Magnoliopsida > Fabales > Fabaceae > Crotalaria > Crotalaria pallida. The sequence continues at coordinate 25,708,425 of CM075654.1, forward strand.
AAGCATCGCTGAGATTATGAGCAAGGTTGGTGGAGATGATGAGAATAGAGTTTCGATCACAGGCAAGGAGAATACAGAGAATGGAACTGCATAATGGATCAGAGTTAGAGAGAAGAGTAAAAAATACAGTTTTATTAATTGAATTGGAACAGTTGAATGGAATAGTTTTGGAACAGTTTTTTTATAAAGTGAACCACCACTGCCACATGGATGCTTTAGATGTTGAGGATTTCTCAACTTTTAATGAGAGAAGAGAATTTCAAAAAGGAGCATTGTGGAATCTCCGTTGGGGTAACTTTTTATACTAAAAGAAAAGATTGACTAATAATTTTCAAAACAAAATGATTACTATGTATCTGTCTCAAATCAAATAAGTATTGATTAATTTATGCAATGAATATCATGCTTTGTAAGGTTTAAAGAATTCTAAACCTCATGCTATTGTCAACATGGGCAAGCAAAAAAATTAAAAACTCTAAGAGAAAAGATCTTGAGAAAAGTAATATCGGAAGATTTTGAAAAAGATTTTCATTATTTTGAGTATGTATGTATTGATGTCCCTTCACTTCTAATGATGACCCTCCATGATACTTGGCTTTTTTTAGGTCTTCTTTGGTTTGCCAGGATAGTAACATCAGAAAGGTTGACATACTTGGGATGATTGTTGGCATAATTGGTTCAAAAGATCAATTAGTTCATAAAATTGCTCACCTTGCTTTACTTTTGGTATTATGGCATCATATTTTAAGTATTTGTTAATGTTGGTTTTCTTTCTCCTTTTTAGATAAAATTTGTGGTCATGCTTCTTTAACTCATACTGTATATGATGGAGTAAAGAATGTTGCATTGTTGGCATGGATGAGCATTAATTGTAATTTGTTTTTATATATGTTCATGTCCTAACCACTCTTATCATTTGTGTTTTTGCTAGAGACTCTAAATTAACATAATTCTAGAAAAACAAGTCATGCCTTCTGCATATTAACTTGCTCACTCCTTTGGTTTTATTGTGGGGGACTGCCAAAGTCATGGGTAGGAGGCACAACAGTTTAAAAGGACTGAACTTTAATGTTACCAAAATATGCAAGAGTAACTTAACCAAGAACCATAAGCTTTGTACATGTTATAATTACTTAACCATACACTTACTAAATTATTCAAGAGTAATATAATGTAATTTTTCTAAAAATGGTTCACCTCGATTTTCCTTTTTCTTCGTTATATTACAGCTACTATTTGGTATTTTTTTAATTGCTATTCCCATTGCTACTTTTGTACTTTCTATGATTATAGTTCCACGAGTCAAGGCAACGGTTTTAAGTTTATTCTATTGTCCAATGGAGGGCAAGGGATACGTGAAAGTTTTTAGCTGGGCTCATGGACAACTACCTTATTGAATGATCATCTAGCTGGTGGTTAATGATGTGCCTATCTGATGAAAAATCTTATATTTTTTTAATATATTTCTGTGTTAAATTAAGCCAGGAATTGGAAAAAGTATTTCCAACTTATTTTAGATTATTGAAACAAGGAAATGGTAGTAGTGATGGATTGTGAAATGAAAAGAATGAAGCATTTTAATTTATCTATGATAAATTCACATATATTTGGGATCCATAAATTACATATCTAAAACACCATAATTGTCAAATATTAATCATGCTTTTTTTAATTAATACTATTTATTATTAATTAATAATATCTAATAGTAGTGAGGAAATCTTAATTGATTAACTCATTTTTAACAAGCAATTATTGTGGTATCGTATATTCCCGTGCATTGCACGGGAAGATTTACTAGTACTTTATAGTATGTGTAACTATGGATGTCACTTGTGATGGATATTCAAATATCTTCTCTTTGATGGATATTCATATATCCTCCTTTGGTGAAAATGATGTCCCATTTTTGTAATGTAAAAACAAACTGTTTTTATTGGGCTTTGGGAATATAATGTAAACCTTTTATTTTAATGTTGTGAATGAATGTTTATTTTTATGTTGCATCTAGATCTGACAAGTTACATAATTTCTAAATGGAAAAGTTAATAATTTAAAGTGAACTTCGTCAAATTTTCCTAAAAATTTTGAATATCTTAATTAAGTAAATAAATTAAATTAAGGTGTTACAGTTATCTCATTATCCGCTATCCCGCTGTAGAGTTTTTTGAGTCGATCGCAGCTCCAAATATGTTGAAAGTTGCTCTCATATTATAATTTATTAATATGTGTTCTTGCTTCACAAATGAATGTGATTTTCATTCTCAAAAATTTGAAGATGAATTGGCCTCATGATTTATATGAAATAGTTGGGTAGAGGCTGTTAATGTAAATATACAAGAATTAATGTAGACTTTAAATTTGTTGATAAAAAAATGTACTTTAAATTCTTGAAGGCAGCATAATGTGTTGAGGGATGGTGTTTTTAATAGTCTTGAGAAGGATTGAGATAAGTAAGTACGTTGCAGGCAGGGAAAGTTGAGGAAGATGAACAATATTTCTCTCATGTAGCTTAAAAAATCAGTTATAAGTTCTCCCTTTTCAATCCAAGTTGTTCATCATTTATCTTTACTCATCAGCCATTAAATAAAATGTTTGCACCTGTGCAAACTATAGTACCGTTAGTAGGTTAAAAGGACCCTTACAATGATTACCATCGTTCTACATCAACACATTAGTGCCATAAAAAAATACTATCTCCGTTCCTAAATATAAGATTATTTTGATACTTTTATTTTGTCTCTATTTATAAGATTCTATACCAATTTTCAATAATCATTAATTATTTCTTTCCACAAACACCCCTATTTATTTAACACTTTTTAGATTTCCAATAATATTAATAGAGGTAATTTTGAAAATACATATAAAATGTTCACATTTTCAATATCATTAACTAAATTAACCAACTTTTTTAATAAACATGAAATATTCCAAAAGCGTCTTATATATAGAGACGAAAATAGTAACATTCATGCCGGCTTTACCTGTGGACATAAAATTATCAAAAATATTATTTGAACATCTGGATTTGACAATGACACCTGCCATTTTTGGTAAGTAAATAAATGTCCCATAAAAAATATAAAAGTACTACCTTTGTGTTTGTTATCAAAATGGTAAGTATTATTTGAACATTTCAGTAAAATTATCATGTCTGTTGCTGGTAGCATAAAAACACCTATTAGGTTCAGACCCTAGATCTAATGAAAAACTTGCTTGACAATGTGACGTATCCTAAAACCCAAGAAAACTCAAAAGGTATAATGTACTCCCTCCGTCTCGTAAAGATCGTAAAAAATGATTAATTTTTTTTTTTGTCTCAAACTATAGTTAAAATAATTAATGAAAAGTTTAGAAATTGTAAACTTTGAATTGTGATTGATTGCTCCATACAAAATACATTAAATTAGTTGTTTGATAATTGGTTGATGTGTTAGACAAACCATTAAATACATGTTTCCTTAATTTTTGACTTTCGTATTTTTTAACCATCTTTGTGAAATGGGAGGAAGTATTTTTTGGTTGAATTCCTTACGGAACCACCGGTATCCCCAAGAGCACCCTTAATACCATGGAGCCATTGAGACTAAACCGGAGCAAGCTGCATGGCTGGCTCTCCCAGCGAGATGTTTTTAGTGGGAATCGAACCCGGGGCTACTAACACCCTTGTCCTATTCCCAAGATTTCAGTTGGGGTCTTACACCAACTGAACCAAACCCCGTTGGTAATCGGAGGGAGTATAACACTAAGAATGATACATTCCCACAATAGTCACCTAGGACAATCTCATAGCAAGCAATGGAAAGAATCAGCTACTGCTTTGGATTATGAATTGAATGACACTCGATTAAACATTATACAACTGCAACAAATTAATTAAAAAAAAGAAGTTAAGTCAGTATTTAAATTACTTGCTGTTGCTTTAAATTTTCTGTAATAAGATGACATCACTAGAAACAATATGTGATGATCTTATCTTATGATCTATTTCAGGATTGCAACAATTAAGTTTGATGATAAGCAGAATACTGAACTTTACACTGTAGCAATCAGCAGCACAGTAACTCATGGCAGACCTCTATATGTATTACATCATTCAGACCAAAAAGAGAAGCAAAATACTTCCTTATGATCTTCAAATCAGCACGAGGCCTTCAGGCATACCACTGGCCCAAAAATCATCTCTTTCACTATGATACGTGAACAGTGGCAGAAGAATGTCCCTATTCGAGATGGGACCAGTCTCCAGAGAAAAGGGAATTATAATTTGTTATAACAACTTTTTTTACCTCTTTCATTTTGTCGCGGTCGGGGTTCCGGGTTGCCCTCGGGGCCTCGCTTACGAGTAGGGATCGATTAACCTAATTTGGAGTCGTCACTGCATTTGTTACAAAACCGCGGAAAAAATAATTATTAATTAAAAAGGATAAAGATTGGTCTCCGATCGAACTAGATAGATTCCAAATTCGGGAGTCGGTTACGAGCCGGGGAAGGTATTAGCACCCCGTTCGCCCATACGAAAATGGTACCATTGATTGATTTTAATTAAAAAACCTAAATAATTGGTTTGCCAAAAAATATTTGTTTTTTATTGTTGTGCCTGACAAGGTTGCCCCTGGTCCTACGTACCCTCATAAAATGAGGAATCAAGGCTACGTAGTTCTTAAAATAATTTTAATGTTTTAATTTTATTTTATTTTTTTTTTAAAAAAAATTTGATGCAAAGAGGAACATGCACAAGACCTTGTCGTTTAGGCAAGGAAAGGTGGATTTCCGAAACGCATTTGGTTAACACTTGTTTAATAAAATTCGTTTAATGTTTATAAAAAAAATATTTTTTAATTTCACTATTTATTTGTAATAGTAATTCAAATTAAATTAACGTTTTATTTTACTACTTAAAAAAATGGAATTTATGCAAAGAGGAAAATACATAAGACCTCGACATTTAGACCGGGAAAAATGAGTTTCCAAAGCGCCCATTATCAATACTGAATTAATGAAATTTAATTAATTATTATTTTAAACATGTTTTTATCTTAAAAAATTATATTATTTAAAGATGAATTATATAATATTTGTTTTCGGGTGTGAAGAGGAAGTCCTGAAGATCTCACCACTAAACAAATTTGAGTGAGAAAAATTGACTTCCCAAAACACAACCAGCAAATTAGACCAAACACGCAACGAATTAAATCAATTATTTTTTTACTGAATCAAACTAAATTTCCATTTAATATATAAAAGAGAAAGAAAAAAAATAAAAAAAAAATAAAAAAAGGAGCCTACTGTACGACAGGGATGAGAGCCACCATTGATGGGGAAACACAACAACAATCAACCTGGTATGCAACTAGCAATACAACTAGTGATTTACTGTTAAAATCATAATCCTACAACCTTAAAATAAATACTTTAGTAAATAAAAGCTATCATCCTTTTACAAGTCCTTAAACCAAAAATCAATTAAAAAAAACAAATTGAAAATAGATAATACAGAATAATATATTGAATTGATGAAAATACAAAATAAAAACCTATTTGGAATGAATACTGATCAAGTTAATATGCTGTGGCTTCTGTGCTCTCCCCTGTTCTTCACTGCCTCCCTCTTCTTCTCCTTTCTATATTCTCTATTTTTATTTTTTTTTGCCTTTTTCCTCTATTTCGTTCTTTTTTTTTTATGTTCGTCCCCCCTTTTTCCCTCCTTGTGCTTGTTGCTTTTATAGGCCTTGAATATTGAATCAAAGAGAAGAAAGAATCACTCTGAAATCATGTACAATTAATTTTTACCCATGCAAAAAACGTGCTTGAAGATTGAGGAGGAAAGACCGGGGAGAAGAGGAGAAACGCGATTTGGTCTATGAATCACGAATTGATTCGTGATTTTGGGATGGAAAAGGAAAGCTTTAAGAAATGGAATCAATAATTGACTGAAGATTGGAAGGGATTTAGAGATTGGGAACCTAGGGTTTTTGATTTGAAGAAAGGGGGAAGAACAGAGGAACACAGCAGCGGCTGCTACTTTGATGCTGCTACCGTGTTGAAATAAGAAATTGGGGGAAGGGGTGGTATGGTTTGGGCCAAACGGCCCAAACTCCTATTTCCTTTTTTTTTTTTTTTAGTATAAAGCCCTTTTCACCTTTAATTTTTTTTTTAAATAAAACCCAAAAATATTTAAACAAACCTTTTTTTTTATTTTTTTATTTTAAAACCTTTTTTTTTAATCTTATATTATTTTTTTTTAAATAACCCCAAAAACAACTCAATACAAGAATAATACATTCAAACAAACTTTTTATTTTTCCTCACTATTTATTCAATTATAAAAATTTGAGAATAAAAAAAATAATAACTAACCAAAAATTTTACAAAATAAAATTTTTTGACCCCGGACAAAATTGGGTGTCAACACATTCTAGCAATAGGTCTTAAATACACTGCCTCAAGTGGGCCCCAATACAAATAAAAGGAAATAACTATTAAAAGTAGCTAAACAATAAAGGTAAGACTATTTGGTAACAAACTCAGACATCCATTTTGGTGCTCTGTTGACCCTCTTGGGCTCGTTTCCACTTTCAACAGCTCTTGGCCCATTAGTTTCACCCTCAATTTGCAGTCTCTTAGCATCAATACTCGGCCCGTCAAGAAGGACCTTGTCCTCAAGGTCCAAGTGAGGATAAGTGTCCTTAAGAGAAGCCAAAGACTCCCAAGTGGCTTCACTTTCAGATTGAGTTGACCATTGAACCAAAACTTGTCGAAGAGGGGAGCCATTAGCAGTGATAGTGCGAAATCCGAGGAGCTTGGTTGGGGTGAGCAGTGGATGAGGGCCCATTGTTGTTGGAGGAAGGGGACGAGTCTCAAACGGTGGATCGCCGTGGCAGCGTTTGAGGACAGAAACATGGAAGACAGGATGGATCTTCGAATCTGGAGGAAGTTGAAGCTCATAAGCAACCTTGCCAATCCTGCGTACAACCATAAAAGGGCCAAAGAAACGGCGAGCTAGCTTCTGAGAGGAGCGGCGATGAACAGAAACTTGGCGATAAGGAGTCAGCTTAAGGTAAACCCAGTCCCCCTCAGAGAACACAACATCCTGTCTATGAGCATCAGTTTGTTGTTTCATACGGTGTTGTGCTCTAGCAAGGTTATCTTTAAGTTGTTGCAACAATTTCTGTCGATGAAGTAAGTGCTCCTCAACAGAAGCCAACGTAGTGGTGCCAGGGAGGAGATCCAGTACCGGCGGTGGGGCGCGACCATAGAGAGCCTGAAATGGGGACATCTGGATGGAAGAGTGGTAGCTGGTGTTATACCAAAATTCAGCTAGATGAAGAACCTTTGACCACAGCTGCGGTTCCTCTGCCACAAAGCAACGGAGGTAGGTCTCAAGGCAACGGTTGAGAACCTCAGATTGCCTGTCGGTTTGCGGGTGATAAGCGGTACTGTATGCTAATTGTGTTCCCAATAGCCGAAATGTTTCCTTCCAAAACTTGCTAATGAACAACCTGTCCCTGTCAGAAATAATGGCTTTAGGAGCACCATGGAGCTTGACAATTTCAGAAACAAACTTTGCAGCTAACATGGAGGCAGTATAGTGCGTAGGGAGAGGAAGGAAATGGGCAAATTTAGTGAATCGATCAATGACCACCCAGATAGTAGTGAAACCCCGCGAGTTAGGCAAGTGAGTAATAAAGTCCATGGTGATGTCCTCCCAAACTTGATGAGGCGTGGGAAGAGGCTGGAGCAACCCAGACAACTTGGCGGTAGAGTATTTGGACTGTTGGCATGTGTGACAAGCTTTGACATCTCTGTAAAGACCAGCCCAATGGAAAGTAGAGGCTAACCGTGCAACAGTGGCCTTAACCCCGAAATGGCCTGCAATTGGAGTGTCATGGAACTCAGAAAGGAGGAGTTGTTGCAGGTCAGACTCGCGTGGAACATGAATGCGGCCCTCAAAATACAACAAGCCATTCAAGTAAGTAAATTTAGCCCTGAATTTATCATCAGTTTGCCATTTTGTGATTAGTTGTTGTCCATGTGTATTCTCTGAATAGAACTCGCGTAACTTTGTCAACAACTCAGGAGTGGCAGTGGACACGGCTGAGAGCAGAATGGACTCCGTGTGTGGGCGCCTAGAAAGCGCATCGGCAGCTCTATTCTCCACACTAGGTTTGTAGATTATATCATAATCAAAGCCAAGTAACTTAGTTAACCACTTCTGCTGCTCCGGGGTTTGAATAGACTGAGTGAGCATATTTTTAAGGCTTTTCTGATCTGTATAAATTGTGAATTTTCGGCCCAGTAAATAATGACGCCATTTCTTCACAGATTCAGTAATGGCGAACATTTCGCGTGCGTAAGCAGAGGCGGATTGCATGTGAGGGCACGTCTTCTTGCTGAAGTAGGCGACGGGATGGGATTTTTGGGACAGAACGGAACCAATGGTTGTGGAGGAAGCATCACACTCCAAGTCGAAAGGAACCGAAAAATCAGGAAGCTGTAATATTGGTGTGGCTGTCAGAGCTTGTTGTAATTGTATAAAAGCATTATTGGCAGCAGTAGACCATGTAAATGTAGGAAGCTTGAGTATATCTGTAAGTGGGCTAGCAATTGTAGCATAATTGCGAACAAACTTTCTATAATAACCAGAAAGTCCTAAAAACCCTCTTAATGCAGACATGGAATTTGGAGTGGGCCACTCCAAAATGGCCTTAATTTTGGATTGATCAACTTGAACACCAGCACCTGATATAATGTGACCCAAATAGGATAGAGAGGTAACCCCAAAAGCACATTTAGAATACTTCACAAAAAATTTGTGGTCAAGTAACAACTGTAATACCTGATGCAAGTACTATAAATGTGAATCCCAGTCTATGGAGTAAATCAATATATCATCAAAAAAAACCAGGACAAAGCGACGTAGGAATGGCCGAAACAAGTCGTTCATCGCTGCTTGGAACGTGGAGGGAGCATTAGATAAACCGAAGGGCATCACTACAAATTCAAAATGCCCATCAATAGTGCGAAACGCGGTCTTAACGTCCTCCGGTGCCACACGAATCTGGTTAAACCCAGAACGCAAATCCAAGCGGGAAAAATAATGGGCACCATGAAGCTCATCCAAAAGCTCATCAACAGTGGGTATGGGGTATCGATAAGGTATAGTAATAGCATTCAGCGCTCTATAATCGACACAAAATCGCCACGAGCCGTCCTTCTTTTTCACTAGAAGAACCGGAGAGGAGTAAGGGCTCGTGCTTGGTTGAATCAACCCATCAGCTAGCATTTCCTCAATAAGGTTGGTCATGGTGGTGCGGTGACACTGAGGGTACCTATAAGGCCGGACATTCACTGGGGTGGAATTGGGCTTGACATGGATATGGTGATCGTGGGGTCTGCTAGGGGGAAGGCCATGTGGTTTGTCAAAAATAATTTTTTATGTGGTAAGGAGGGAGTATAAGGCTGGGTCCATATGGGGGGGAGGTTTGGTGGGAACCGTATCCATAGGAGGGGATAGAGGGGTTGAATGAGGTTCCAACTGGGTATTACTAGGGCCAATGGACAGGCTATAAAGTGCTGCCACAGAATCAGTGTCAATCATGCGTACTATTTGATGAAAGGAAGCTGCACTAGGAGATGCTTTGTCAGTACCCACAAGTGTGACGGTGTCATTGTTAACAGAAAATGACATTTGAGGAATAGAATAATCAGTGATGACAGGACCCAAGGTACTCAACCATTGAACACCCAAAACGAGGTCAGCCCCTTGTATGGGAAGTACATATAGTGAAATAGGAAAGGAAGTACCATTCAACAATAAAGGAACATTGTTACAAACCCCAGTACAATAAATGAATTGACCATTACCAACCATGACAGAAAATGCAGGAGCTGCAGAGATGGGCAAATTGAGAAATGCTGCCACACGGGGTTGAATGATATTATGAGAGCTACCTGAGTCGACAAGAACTGTGAATGTGTGCCTGTTGATGCGTCCTGCAATACGCAATGTGCGTGGTGTATGGTCTCCCAAAATGGCACAAGTGGACAGCTGAAAGTGGGTTAATTCCTCCGGGACCGGAGCATCGGAAGCGGGTGAGTCGAGATCAACAACTGATGGCGATGAGGGAGCAGAATCGGTGTTATCATCGGTAGGGGGAGGATCCTCAGGGAGAAGAAAGAGAAGGTGCTTTGGTCTACAATTATGGCCCACATGGTACTTATCGTTGCAATAAAAACAAAGGCCCTTGGCCCGTTTCTCTTGGATCTCAGAGGGTGACAGTTTCTTCCAAGGTAGAGACCGTGGGTTTGGGTTTGGTGTTGGTAACAGGGGCCTGGGGTTGGGTTGATGGGAAGGTGGAGAAGGGATGTGAGGACGTGGTGTGGAAGGGATGAAAAAGCGTCGGTCATTGAGCTTAGACTCAACCAATTTGGCTAACCCAATGGCGTTGGAGATGGTTTGGGGTTGGTAAACCGCGATTTCACGCTGGATTTCTGGTTTGAGACCAGAAATGAAGCAGTTGAGGATAGCTTCGGGTGGTAGGCCAAAAACACGGTTAGAGATCCTCTCAAAATGGAACTGATAGTCGACAACGGACCCGGTTTGGCGCAGCTTGAACAAGGTGGCTTGGTGGTTCTCAAAAGAAGATTGACCAAAGCGAACCTCCAAGGCACGGGTGAAGGCGTTCCAGGAAGTGAGTTGGCTGGTGTGGACCAACCATTTGAACCAACTAAGGGTTGTGCCTGTCATGTAGAAGGGGACCATTTCCAAACGGTGATCAACATCAACATGATACAGTTCAAAGAACTGCTCCGCCTGAAAGATCCACTCAAGAGGATTAGAGCCATCAAAGGGTTGGAGATGTGTCTTGGGTGGGCGAGGGGTGGAAGGGCCACTGTGAGAAAATGGGTTATGGGGAGGAGTTGATGAATCTGGGGAAGAAGGGCGGGGAAGGCGTTGCTGGAGGTCATAGACGGCAGAGGAGAGGTGCTCATGACGGGCTGTCATGGTAGTTTGGAATTCCGTCATTTTGGCGGTGAGCAGGGCCTCCATACGTGCAGTAATGGCAGCAACGATTTCCTCAGAGGTTTGTTGGTTTTTGGGAGGCATGATGAACGTAATGAAAGCACCAGAAAATGATACGTGAACAGTGGCAGAAGAATGTCCCTATTCGAGATGGGACCAGTCTCCAGAGAAAAGGGAATAATAATTTGTTATAACAACTTTTCTTACCTCTTTCATTCTAGCAATAGGTCTTAATTACACTGCCTCAAGTGGGCCCCAATACAAATAAAAGGAAATAACTATTAAAAGTAGCTAAACAATAAAGGTAAGACTATTTGGTAACAAACTCAGACATCCATTTTGGTGCTCTGCTGACCCTCTTGGGCTCGTTTCCACTTTCAACAGCTCTTGGCCCATTAGTTTCACCCTCAATTTGCAGTCTCTCAGCATCACACTATCACCAGCTTTATACAAAATTCTTGCGCGTCATGGACGAACTTGATAGAAGAGATTCCAGCACCTCAATCAATATGTGTAACACCCCAATTTGGACTTAGAATTTTCACTAAAAATTTGCGCCATTTTTTTATATAACATTATCAAAATCACTTCAGTTTAATTCTTTTACAAAAAGGTTTTCATAAATACAATTTGATTCATTTGGTTTACAAAAATATTTTAGTACTTGCATCATAAAATTCTATTTCCAAAAAGAGCTGTTACCATCCAACACATTTCCAAAACTCATTTTCTCAATGTCATGTTTAGTCGATGGTTAACTCGCGGAAAAATAGTTTAATTACTTTATGAACATAATATATAACAAAAGAAACTTCTTTTATTTCATTTCAAATAATCATTTATTACAGCAGGGGTTACATTTGGGATAGAGTAATCATATCCTACCCATCTAGAGATGGAATACAAAAACAAAGACTATACTAACTTAGACTACTAATCTTCATTGCTATCCTCCATCACAAGTATCTAAAAGATTTCTCGGCTTGCCGCTTTTGCATCCTCCTCATAAATATACTTCATCTCACGATCATTTTTCAACTTAAGCAACCATAACTTGAAATGCTACATGATCTGACATCTGTGAACATTGTCCCCAATGTCCACAGGGAAAGGAAAGAAGAGAGAGTCAACGATCCGGACAAAATGTTCGTCGACGGCATGGACTTACTCTAAGGGATCACATTAGAACACAGATACATACAGCTTTTAACCAAGCATTATAACATTATTTTATTAACATCTCATAGTTATCATGTGTTCACCATATCATATCATTACCACATTATCCTTATACTTTATCATTACAACTTTGTTATATCATCATAACTTATTATCATTACTCAAGTGTTCCATACTCATAATCTTTCCACTAAGTCTTTTCACAACCATCAATGATTTAGGGAGGGAAATCATTGAGGCAAGGGTAGGTTAGCACACACGATACATCTCCTCCTTCAATATCCAACCACAACCTAGTTCGGAAAGCAGATGGGACGCACAGGAATCCTAACCACACAGGCATCGAAGTCAAAGGGTACGTACCAGCTGAAACCACGCATGTTGGCCAGCAAACAAAACATAGTAAACAACTCTGAGATCCGCCATGTTGGAACCATCAATATGGCCAACCGCCATGATCGTCGTAAGAAAATCAGTGACTTTTAGCCTTGTTCGGATTCCCTCTACACCATCTAAGATTTGCTCAAGGGGGCGACAGCTCTATCCCTAGTTGTACGTGCAGTCCTCGCTACGATCAACGCCCAGCAGGTGACCTTGATCATTGTAACATCGTCCCGCCTAGGGAAGTGCTCATAGGCTTCTTGACGAGTCACCGTCATTGCCCTCCCCTATCACAATCACCACTTGGAGGGATGCACGACCTCCAAGTATTTTAAGCTTAGAGTCTTTTAAGTCTTTTAAGTCTGTATTATCCTAAGTTGGTTGACCCATTCTAAGCCGCGCTTCTAACGGGTCTCGACCTCTAAGGGACCACAGCAAACACCTCCCTATAGTACAGTGGATTCCACAAGACATGAAACCACGGCAAAATCATTCACGTGGCCAGTCACTTAAGGGGATATAATAAAGTCATTGTGCCGCTTGCACCATCACTGTACACTAACAATGATCATCAAATTTCCACCAGATTCAAAGAATCATTCCTCATAATTTATTTTCACAATGATACTTCCAAATATTTCAAGTCTTTTTCATAGGAACAACAATTCAATATACATTGAGCACATAGGATAAATCCTTATCTCAAAATAATCCCAACATATTTGTTATCTCATCAATTATCATTTTATCATTTCCAAAATCATTAAGGCAATATACCACATACAACTTCAGGATATACAACATGATATAACAATTATTAACCGACATACGATTAATATTGAGGAATCGTATTTTTCGTAAGGACGGCGGAACGCACACACATTTGCCGTCTTACTACTCAACCTATAGATTCCTAGTTCCGACCTTTGAGATGATACGGAACGTCCTAATGCTACCTCAGTGCCATTATGTCTTAGGAAGGTTGCTCTCTCACCTGAGTTCCACGCTTACTCTGTTTTCAACCTTTGCGTTCACAGCTCCAGCAGCTCGTTTACTTTTAATTCCTTTTATTTCTTAAATGATGAACGACATACAATCAATATCAAGCAAGTACTTTATACAATCTATCTACGTAGGTAAAAACTAAACCCAAAGTACCAAAGTACCTTCAAACAGAAATCCTTTTTAAAGCAGAAATCCCTTTAAAAAAAGAAATCCTTTTTAAGGGCATAGCTTAAAACAATTCTTTTTAAAATCGAGAAATCCTTTTTACAAGGCATAATTAAAAACTCACTCCAATACTTTGAAGACTATTTAGAGTACATTTTCATTTCCACAAAAACCATACTATAATGCTTATATAACAACTACCACCTTCACACACTTGTACATAAACAAACACTCAAACATATTTTTACATTTTGACTAACATAGATGTCCTAATTCTTATAATACTTCAAAAGACAATTCAAACATTATAAAAGCCATACATGAATTATTTTAGTCCTTATAGTTACACCTAAATTACTTAGAGATAGAAAAGCATTTATCAATATACAAACTCTTTTATACCAGTAAAATTAACAACATACTCATACCCCAATATATACACACACGCACATTACTTCAAAATCATTTTTAAAATTACTTAAATCAATTTATCAAAGTTGTACAGTACTCTCATACAAACTTTAAACTCATTTTTCTCTTAAACTATAACTCTAAAAATTAATCTACTCTTTCCTATACATCACATACAAGTCCTATTATCTATTTGACATTTAAATATTATATATTCACATTCAAAACAATTATGGACAGCAAGGAAAAATAGAGTAGCATTAATTCAGATTACCCTAAAAAGCATCTTTTTCAATTTATTACTAAAGGATACATACACTAAGGTCTAAGAGTAAGGTTAAACTAAATAAAATAATATTTTTACTTTATAAAACAATTCTGGACAGTAGCCTAATTACTTTAATAAAAATCATTCTTCACATTTTTATACAAGCACAAACAACATTTCATTTAAACACATATACAACCTTCCTTATACGTATTCTAAGATTACTTTTAAAATCTACTTTTTAATCCTAAATACTTATACTACAAGATTAGCATGAAATTTACATATTTAATCATTCAAGAACAAGTCATAACATCAATGCCACACATTTCACATTTTTGGACAGCATGCATACTCAAACTTAAAAATTCATTTTCTCTTAAACAGAAAGTCGAAAACACATGCCGTTTTTTCCTAAATTCTTATTACAACTTATACTATAATAAAATGACCACAATTAAGATAAATAAAATATTTGCATCTGCTGTACAACCACTGAAAAAGTTGCATTAATTCAAGAAGTTCAAGTAAAACCATCCACAACAATTATACACAATTCCTACTTATGCCAAAGACTTTAAAATACTATTATTTCTAATAAAATATTACTTTTTCATTAATTATAAATTCTGGACAGCAACTTAATATTTTTTTTTGTAAATCACTTTAATCAATCAAAACTACTCATTTCTATTTGTTTCTACATTATATTTGCACATACAAACTAAGTACTACTAATACTCTTACAAATAATCATTTGGGGTCTTGACTAATTAATTTTCCAGAATAAAAATTAAATTTCCAGAATTAAAATTAAATTTTCAGAATTAATCTTTTCCATAAAAACATGTAATTCATTCCATAGACATACTAAAACAATCATCAAATCAATTAGAAAAATTCAATTAACTTAATTTCTTTTCTCCTAAAATTCAACCAGCACTTAGAAAATTAGGAAAAGCATTTTTAATTCTTAAAACATCTATATAATATAATTACATCACTTTATATACTTAAAATAAGAGTTTTAACCATTTACAAAATATAAAATAGATCTCTTTAAGGAAGAACTCACATTTTCCAGTAAATAACATCTTCAATCACATCAACCACTTACTCATATAATCATCCAAAAATACATGCTTTTATAAATTTATAACAACTACCATTTGGTTCTATTTCTTTTAAACAATAAACTACAATTTAATTACACATCAAATAACAAACAAATTACAAAAATTATTTTAAAGAAAAGACCATAGGCCTCACGACCTATTATATTTTTTATATTTCCAGGAAATTTCATTTTTGTTTATTATCCTAATTCAATTCATTGTTCTTATTTAACTTAAATCCAAACAAAAAGAGAATCAAATACAATCAAACAATAACAATTAAATAAAATTTCCATAAAATACAATTTCCTACACTCTAAGAATACCAAAAATTTCCAGAATTATTTTATTTCCCAAAAATTATTTTTAGTTCCCTTTTTCACAAATCATTTTCATTTCATTTTACTTTAAGGAAAACACTTATTTGTTTTTTATTCTCAAATACACATGAAATAACAACAATTACCATATAATATAAATATATATATATATATATATATATATATATATAATTACACACGGTCCAGAATCAGAAAATAAAAATAAAATCCATTTTAATTCTCTTATTTATTTTCATTCTCTTTTATTTTATTAAACAACAATACAATTCATATATCAAAATGCACAAATCAACCATCAATTCTTCTAATATATGCCACGGCCTATATATATATATATATATATATATATATATATATATACACATATACCAGAAATTATATTTTCCATTGTTATTTACTTATTTCTTATTTATTCCTTAATACAAGGAAACAAAAACAATTAAAAGACAAAGAATAAAAACTTATTTGTTCATACAAAATTTTCTATAATTCATATGATCTAAGAAATACAATAAACCCAGAAATTAAATTAATCATACTCATCAAAATTTCAGCCATCTTAAGAATTAAAGAAAAGGGGAGATAAATCCCTTTAAACACCCTTTTTATGTCCCTTTTCTCATCCTTAATTCATATGACTCAAGAACAATATCACATATTCAATAATAACTTTAAAATGAAAAAGAAAATTTAGAACTTAGCTATAGAAGAATTTAGAAGTTTTTACTCAACAATAATAAAAACAAAACAACTTAAAAAGAGATTAAATAAATAAGTGATTTTGGGTTACCTCTACTCCTTAAGCTTTAAAGAAAACTTCAAGTGACAAAGCAAATCCTCCCTCCTTCCTAAGCCAATTTGTCCCCCTCTCTCTCTCTACTTCTCTTTAGGATTTTTTTTTCAAAGTGTTTGTAATGTGTGTGAAGAGATGGTGAAACTAAGTACCTATTTATAGATGAAGTGAGAAATGTATTCTCCCCCCATTTTGCTGCTGAAATACGTCCCCCCCCATCTCAATATGAGTCAGCAAATTTAATTCACTCTCTTTGGAACATGCATGAGTATTAATGTGACTTTTTGTAACTCCTAAAGCTTTAACTCAAAAGATGCTCCCACTAATTTTCAGAAAATACATCCCCCTCTCTCCCTCTTGATTTGGACGGCACTTATAAAAAAAAAGGAAGAGAAAATTTTCTATTGGTTCTTTTTGGAGGTGCCTTCACTATTAACCAATCATATTAAACTATTATTTTAAATAAATCAGAAAAAAATTAAGAAAATACTTAGATAGGGACTGTGCAGTCAAACATCACTAAGATAAATATTTAAATATACCAATAAAAATATTTTATAGTCCATTAAATTATTTTATGCCCCAAAATAATTTTTTTTAATTAAAATTACCAAAATTCGATTTTCTACCTACTGTACAGTACTTTTTGTAACTGCCAAAATAAAAATTCCATTTTCACATATTCAGATACTATATTTCAATACGATCATTTTCATATAAAGTTTATAATTTTTGGACTTACGGTTTGAAAGTTATGAATTTTTGAAGTCCTAAGATCATTTCCTTCAAAAATGCAATTCATAAGCTTTTGTAAATAAGAAAATACGAAAATATATTTTATTTGAATAGTATTCCAATATAAAACCTAAGAAAAGTATTTTGTTTTCAAAATAAAATACACTTGAGTCAAAGGATCATTTAATGCATTAAAATCACACATTTTCTCTTAATATTCAAAAATTCGTTCAGTACTGTAGCAGTGATAAAATTTCGAAAGTACCAAAATAAAAATCAAAGCTTTATATTTTCATAATCTATGTTTCGATACGGTCGTTTTGACATATCATTTGTAATTTTTCGACATACGGTTTAAAAGATATGAATTTTCTAAGTTAAAACACTATAACTTGAAAAATGCACATTTCTATCAAAACACTAATAAAATTACCTCAAAATTATTTTTATAAGATAAAAATATATTTACTTAATTATTTCTATCCCAAAAATAATTTTCTTATAAAAATTTATAATTATATGCATATATATATATGTATTAACGCCACACATATATAATTATATAATCAAAACCAATTTTTAATAACAAATACCATTAAATTATTCTTAAAATAAATATCACCAAATAAAATAAAAGCAAAAATATAAATATTATAATTTAAATAAATTGGATAAAATTGCGGGTCTCACAATATGCAGAACAGGAATCTTCATGATGGTTCACAACACTCCCAGGCAGTTATTTCTCTCCTTCAAAATCAAAGAGGGTATAAAACTGATAACATCTCAAATCTTAGTTTCAGGATGATTTGCTGGCTACCCCTAACACCCAAACATTCCATCTTACCTTCATCAGGGAATTTGCAGTGACGTACTGACGTATAATCTGCTCCACGGTTGCCTAAAGTGCTTTTTTTTTTTGGGCCCCTCCCTCAATCCTTTCCTGGACCTATCCCTGATCATACTATGTTGTCAACTTAGTTATACTGCAGGAAGGATATCAACCTCTACCTCAGCTATTGGCAATTGGCATAAAAGAAAGTCAAAGTGATGGCAAGCCTATCTTCATCACCTACAGAGTCATATGAGGCTTCTCATGTCCTTTCCATGAAGAAAGGCACAGCAAGTAAAGAGGACCTTTCTCTGCTTCATCCTAGAGAAGAAAACGTGAAAAGTAAATGAGACCCCGAAAGATTGAATTTTAAATCTTAACTGTAAAATTAATTTAAGTATGATAAATACTGAATGAACACCATATTCAAGGAGAAACTGTAAGAACAATTTCTCTGTAAATTGCAATTATATGGGTTAAGAAGTTTATTTAATAAGCAAAGCTAGTGATTTCGTCCGCCAAGTTATTTTCAGATTTTCATTTCGTCCTAATTTTTTTTTTAATATGGTCCTAAAAGTATTTTTTGTTTCAAATGGGTCTAAAATCCGTTTTTTATGGTACAATTTAGAAAAAGTAATGAATGTGTTTTGTAGATCTTTTCATTATGAACTCAATGATACCAAGATTATGAATTTTGGTTGAGAATTGAGAGTTAAGAATGAAAAAAAACTTAAAAGGTCCATATTGTAAAAAAAAACAAAACAAAACAAATTTTTAGGACAAAATTGAAATCCAAAAATAATGCAGAAGACGAAATCACTAGTTTTTCCATTTAATAATGATCAATGATTTGATTTCTTTATGGTATTTATTTAGGGATTTCAAATAATTGAACTCCTCAGCTAACATGTGGGGCTGCTATTGGCAGGGGTTTGATCCGCTTGGATACTATTTTCCCATTCCCCATAAGATATGCCTTTTTTCAGGTATTCAAATTGAAAGAAGTTCATTTATTCTTGCCATTCGATTATTCGTATAAGAAGATATATAACAAAAGACATACCAGCACTCAATATCTGCCACCAGCACTAGCAAGTTCAGCACGTAACTTCTCAACTTCATGGGCCATGGAAACCATTTTTTTCTCCATGGTCTGCCTTTGTGCCATCCACACCACGGTTGCATTCTTTTCATTCTCCATCATCGATCTAAAAAAAGGATAAAAGTTTTCATCACCATCAATTTAAGATAACAAGTGCATATTAGCAATCGAGTCACAAACACACCTGGCATGCATGAGCTCTTGACGTAAACCATCAATCTCATCCCTCAACAGATGAATTTGTTGATTATCAGCTTGCAACCTTGAAACATCTTGTGTAAGCGTCTGAACCTTCCCGAAAAGTTCTTGTCTGAGATTATTAAGTTTCTGAACTTCAGCGTGCAATTGTATAATCTCATTCTTCAAGGGCTCAGTTTCCCTAAGGTCAGACTCCAACTTCATTCCTTTCTCAATAAGCTCCCTGGAATGGAGCTCATGTTCCGCACGAATATCATCAATGGCGAGAATCTTGCGATGAAGTTCCTCCTTTGCAACAGCAAGCTCGTGCTGCAATGCGATTCGGTCATCAAAGAGCATCCGGTTGTGTGAGACTAGCCTCTTCATTTCCATGTGCTGCAATTCAAGTTCTTTTTGCAATAGAGCTGGATGACGAGGAGGCTGGGGCGGCATCCGAATAAGATTCCCTTCAGGCGGGTAGCCTTGCCGCTCATCTCTGTGACTGTTACCACGGTTTCTTCTAGCCATCCCAAATTGGCATGACCAGAAAGGGAAATAAACCAAGACACAATCACATTATAAGTTTATAATCTCATTGACAATAAGATAACTAGTAAATGAAAACATGATCGGAATTGTGGAAGATAAAAAAAAAATTTGAGGTAATTAGCATAGTTAGTGGGTGTTTGGAAATAATTATTTCCAAAAGCAGCTTTCATTTTCATAAAAACCTGTTTTGGGTTTAATATGGGAAAGGCTCCGGTGCATGTAAATATATAACATGCACCGATGCATGTCTTTATTTCTGGGTTTTTTATTTATTTTTTTAAAATTTAATCAATTATAAAATATTCTATGTGTTTTCTTTTTTACGGATATGAAGTGATTTTTATAATTTGGATTTAGTTTTTTTTTACTCTGTGTTCTTAAAAAACTGTATTGAGTAAAACTGTATTCAAAATTTACAGATTCTAATAAATCTGTATACGAACTTGTGTTAAAAAATATTCTGAATAAATCTGTATTAAAAAAATTTGAAAAAAAAAAAAATAAACCATGCACCGATGCATGGTTTAATTAACCATGCACCGATGCATGGTTTAATTAACCATGCACCGATGCATGGTTTAATTAACCATGCACCTGAGCCTTCACCGTTTAATATCATATGTTGGCCTACTTGATTCAAAATATATTAAATTGTTTACACAGATTTTTTTTAGAGTTTAATGGGTGAACACTTACCGCATAAAAAAACTTTTACTGAGTTACTAAAAGAGTAAGAGTATAAAAAACTTCACACTTTCCCAACTTATTTCCTCTTTTTGTCAGGAAGCTAAAAGTTTGAAGCTTATTTGAGAAAAAAAGTTTACTCTAACTTTTATATCAATTACATATTCTCTCAATTACAGAGTCAGCTTGATGGATAAACATGCGAGACATTAAATGTTATTATTTTAGTATCTGGGTTCAAACCCAAAGCTGCCATCTCCCCTGGACCCATTAAAATTGATAAAAAGAAGAAAAAAAATTTGCCTTAAAAAAAAAATTTCTTAGCAAGCGCTGATAAGTGGCTTTACAAAGTATATTTCTTAAAAAATTAAACATTTAAGATTTTGAATTTAACAAACTAAAGCAAACCCATAATTTACTACTCCTTTCGTCCCTATATCTCTTTAAGACATTTCACATCTAACAAGAAAATTGAGTAATTTAGTTAATTCTATTGAAAATGTGAACTTTTCATATGTATTTTCAAAATAACTCCTATTAATATTATCGGAAATATAAAAGTGTTAATAAATAGAAATGTTTGTGAAAAAAATAATTAATGATCATTGAAAATTGAAAATTGATATAGAGTCTTATATTTAAGAACGAAAGCATTATATATTAAAAAAAAAAATTAGGTATTTGAGAAATGAGAATCACTCACTTTTCAGTAAACAAAACCAAGAATAAAATTACTCACTGTATCTCTAACATAAGGACTAGATACCCCTTATGTCTACCAAAAAAAACGGACTAGATACTGGTTTTTACTATTGCTTGTCTTTAAATTTAAACACATATTTCAATTTACAATAAAATTAATTATTTTTTTTACAAAGACTCATTTTAGTCTATGCTTTTTAGAATTCTAATAAAAATCATAGTAATAATTACGAATAAGTATACCATATATTATCCTTTTCAATGCTTTTAATAATATTAACTAACTTTTTTAATTCATCCAAAAATTTATCATAAGTTCTTGTATTTAGAGATGGAGGAGTAATTATGTTATAAACCATGAGACTGATCATTATTGAAATAATTTACTCTTTTTTCGTTGTTTTTAACCGCTAATCCAAAGTTCCAAACACTTTGACTAGATTATGAGTGAGATAGAAGGGAAAGAAGGGGATGAAGAAAAGAAGGAACCTGTTGTGAGAAGGTAATCCGATGGAAAGAAGGAGAAGGAAGATGGAGATGAATGGGATCAAATTCAGTGTCTGTGGAGCCAAAGCCATGAAGCAAGCTAAGGTCGTCGTCGCTGACTGTTTGTTGTTATGCACCAAAGTATCTCAATCCCTGATTCCCTGTATTGTATACCAGACATGACATCATATTCTCTGCAGCCTGCAGATAGCCACTCCACAAGTAAAGCTCTCCGAGAAAATAAATGACGCACTCTAACATTTTAACGTGCCATTTTTTTTTTTACTTTTAATACGCCGATTCTGTATTTTGTATTTTGGATTTAGTTTTAAAAGTTGTTTTTGATTGGGAGTAGGCCTTAATTCTTTGAAACATTTTGGTTTTGTCCCTGTTATTAGAAAAAATAAAAAATATGTTATATTCCAATATGGCTAACGTAACATCACACATCAAGAGCCACGCAGTGTGAGCCGGTGCTAAGTGGGTGATGTAGCATTCAAGTCATATTACTTCTTTGTGCTACCTTGTACCACGTGATTTCTGATGTGATGTTTCGATAACCACATTTGCAAATAATAGATGTTTTTCTAACAATCGGGACCAAAACTAAAATATTTGAAAATATAAAGACTAATCTCGGTCAAAATAACTTTTAGGGATTAAAATCAAAACACGTTGAACATTTAGGGATAAAAACATAAATAAATCTAATTTTTTTATTATTACTAACGTGTTGACATAAGCTGTCGATCCACATTATTGTTGTTGTTGTCGTCGTCGTGTTTTAATTTTTTCGTAAAGTGTTGTTTGTTATAAAATGATATATTGGTAAATTACCACACCTATTGTTATATTATATGTTAAAAATAAAAATATTCATGTTATGTGAATTTTTTTTGTTACATTTTTTGTTGATATGTTTTACAATACTGATTCATCTAATTTCAATATAATTTTTCATGACAAAAGGTTAAATAATATAAGTTTTTTTTTAAAAAAAAATTATGCAATCCAATCAAGCTTTATCTAAGATGAAATATAACTACCACATAAATCGTAATTTTTTCTACCAAATAAATCACTATTTTTTTTATATACAATAAATCTTTAGTTAAAGTTGATATAATTACCTGAAGAGATATAATTTTATTAAAAAAATTTGGTTCTTTTTTTTTGGTAAGAAAAAATCCATTACTACGAACAAGTTCAAAACAAAACTAAGGCCCTAGCTCCACCTACTTGCCACCTTCTAGGAAGGGCAGGGCCGGCCCTGGGGTAGGGCAAGTGGTGCCCAGGCCCAGGGCCCAGAAAAATAGGGGCCCCAAAAAAAATTTACTACCTATACATTTATATAAAAAAAAAAGTAATAATAGAAATTGAGAAAATGTAAAGGAGAAAAATAGCAGAAGACGCAGATGAAGTGTTGATCCTAAGGTCCAGACTCCAGAGCCAACTCCTACTCTAGTCCTCTACCGGCGGCCAACGAAGCACCGCACCGCGCCACCGCCGCCGTTTGTCTCCTCTACCATCGCCATTTCTAATCTCGTCGTCGGTTGTTCATCGCTACTGCTACAGTGCTACTTAGTCCCTGTTCTGGCGTTCGGCTACTACTACTCCCTAAAGTACTCAAACTCAATCACTTTTGCAAAAAAAAAAAAATAGAACATATGATAAATTGATAACATCTCCGTGGCTGTGTCCTTCAACTTCAATGTGCCATAGTATACAAATACAATCACACAATAATACGGCATATAATGATTAATGATATAAAAAGATAGAAAGTATCAGTACCTTGTGGCTTGTTTTGTTGCTTACTGATTAATTGTAGTATTATATTTTGAATAGTTTTTTTTTTAATGTGATTGTGCGGTTGTTTATCTCTTTTGTTTGCTTTTGACAAATTTCTTTTTATTTTGTAGTGTGTCATTTTTAATTGGTGCCCCATCTCTCAATCCTGAATCCTCTAGGTGTAAGGTTTTATTGATACTTTCTATCAGCAAACAAAAAAAACTTGGTGAAAAAAAATATATAATTTCTTGTTATAACACTTTTTCATTTTATTATACTCTTAATTGCTCACTACATGGTTACTCACATTATTTCTTATTTATTTCAGCATTACGATTCGAGTAAGTCGTGAAGGATAGCCTACTTCTTGGTACCCATTTTAATATTTTGTTTATTTTTTGGATAATATCATGTTATTAAAGTTATTATATTTATACTTATTTAATTTTGTTGATTGCATTTAATGATTTAGACTTCTGAATGTTGATAATATTTCATATTATAAAAAACTTACTAGAAAATAAAAAAATATTTATAAGAAGGGACCTCTTTTTTTTTCGCCTAGGGCCCTGATTATGTCAGGACCGGTCCTGAGGAAGGGTTCAAGAGATAGAACTATGCCAGGGAAAAATCAAAGGTTATTTGCCACCTTCTATGAAGGGTTCAAATAACCAAAGACCCCAACAAAGACTAGAGTTTATGCATTACAATTCAAGAGAAATTCTATCAATCAAAGCTGAATTAGACCAGCTTCTAAACCTAGGGAAACATAAGAAAATACTAAAAGCAACATCCTTCTTAATCAAATAAAAAACTTGTTCAGGAGACAATGACGTTCTCCTATTCCTCTCAGCCCACACTTGATAGATCACATCATTGAACATTAAGTAAACACATTTCCTCCTATCTTTGTCATGGAAGGCATACTGCAGCCAACAAGTGCAATTATTGAATCTATAATGCCAAGCATCAATACCAAGCCAAATACAGCGAAGTTCAACCAAGTCACGACTCCAGTTATAGCTAAAAAATAAGTGGTCTCGGGTTTCTTCAGCAGAAAGGCACAGACAGCAGTGATTGGGAATGCAAACAAACCTTCTCAATCTCTCTAAGGTCAAGAGCTTACCTTGAAGGGCAAGCCAGGATATGAAGCTATGCTTCTGAATGTTTGAACTATTCCACACAAACTTCCAAAGAGGAAAAACAGGTTTATGCCCAATGAGGAAAGCATAACCAGATTTAACAGTGTAACTCTCATCCACATTATGCAGCCATTGATCATTCTGAAAACCTTGGCTTAAAGAATCTCTGATTTTTAGCAATTGTTTCCAATGCCAGCTTGTTCCTTGAGAAAGACTGCAATTCCAGAAAGACTGATCTTTGATGTAGATTGAATGAATGAATCTAACCCAAAAGACAATTTGCTTTGGCAGCCAAGTTCCAAACCTGTTTCCCTAGAGCAGCTTTATTCCAAACAGTGCTGTCTTTTATATTCAAACCACCATTCTTCTTACTGCTACATACCTGACTCCAACCTACTTTAGAATAGGCATGACCCGAGTCATTTGAGCCCCATAAGAAAGCTTTGCATCTCTTCTCTATGTTCTTAATGACTGAAGTAGGAATGATAAATATGGATGCTGTGAGACCCACAACTTTATCCAATTTATTTGTGAATTTATATTTGAATTTAAAATGTTATATTTGATTTTTGATAAATTATGATACCTGGATTTAATTAAATTGTATGTTATATATATATATGCATACCAATGTTTTCTCTAATGTATTTAAATTACATTCTTAAGGTAAAAATATTTTAAGATATAGTATTTGATTTAAATGATCTTAAAAGAGAAATGATTTTGAAGGATTAAGGTGTTCTATATCTCCAGAAATTCATATCTTTTTAACCGTAAGTCGAAAAATTACAAATGATATGTCAAAACGATCGTATCAAAATGTAGATTATGAAAATGTAAATTTTTGATTTTTACTTTGGAGTTTTCGAAATTTTATCACTGCTACAATACTGAACGAATTTTTTAGTTTTAAGTGTGAAAGTGTGGTTTTAATGCATTTAACGACTCTTTGACCCAAAAATATTTTTATGTGCATGGAAAATGTATTTTTAAAATCCCTGATTGGCTGCACCGTCCAAATAAAATATAATTTTGTATTTTTAAATTATAAATTAATTTACAAGCTTATGTAGTGCATTTTTGGAGGAAATGATCTTAGAACTTCAAAAAATAAAACTTTCAAATCGTAAGTCCAAAAATTATAAATTTTATATGAAAACGATTGTATTGAAATGTAGTTTCTAAAAATATAAGAATTGTAATTTTTTGAGGTATCCTTCGAAAATTTTTATCTGCTGCAGTAACTGTATGATTTTATATGTTTTATGCTTGGAAAAATTGTTTTAAAGCCTAGAATTAAGTATTTAACTTCAAAGTATTTTATTTGTATGTTCAGATATTTATTTGAAAGCTTAATGGCTGCACAGTCCAGATTATTTTATTTTTTTGTTTATTTTTGAATTTTAAATTTTAAAGTGTAACACCCCGTAAATTCGTCATATTAAATTAAAACACTAAAGAGATTTATTTTTGAGAAAGGTATTTTAAAAAGGAAGTTTTCTCAAAAGATTTTCTTAAAATTAATGTTTTCAAGATAATGAGTGATTTTAAAAGAAATAATTTTCTAAGGTAATGCTCAGGGTTTAGAAAATTAAGTTTGAAATCTATATGTTTAATAAAATGTTGTGATTTATTTTGTGATGAAAAAGAACTGTTTGCTAGACATGTGTGTGCATACGGTTTGGTGTGTCTAAGTATGCTTAGGATTAGCACAAGATTAATTAAATGAAGAAACATGAATGTGTGAATTTATGTGCATATGTATGAGTAATGTGTGATGCACGATATAGGTATGAGCCGTGTGGACATGATGCCATTAAAGTGTTAATTGTGTGCATGTCTATGTGTGTGTGAATGAGTGTATGCTTATGTATATGCTAAGTATATGCATGCTATGCGTTGATAAAAATAAAAATCATGCGTGCTTGTGTGTATGTGTCATTCGGCTATGAGAGGAGAAGATAGACCAAGTAGAAACCACTCTCTTAAGCCATAAGAAATGAAATTCAAAATAGAAAGTAGGAAGAGTGACTCATGGAGCCTAGGGAGAAACTAGGAGGGATTAGTCATTAACCTAAGGAGGACTTTCTTTCCTCCATGTTCCCCACGGCTTGAACCAAGCCATGCAACAATATGGGCTGGACCGATTTACCCTTCTTCCACACTTGGAACCAAGGTCAAAATAGGAAAATCCCAACCCTTTTTTTGCCCTCAAAACCGTATGTGTGTGTTGCCCTTGGCTTATACTTCATTTCCTTCCTTCATTCTCCTTCCACTCCCAAACACCAACACAAACACATTTTCTTCAAGAGCACCATCAAGCTCTTGAAGACTTAGAGAGAAAAGAGTGAACCCGTGAGGAAGAAAAGAGAGAAAGAAGAGTGAAACCCCAAAGTTTTCATCCCAAAACTTCCCCAACTCCTTTCTTAGCCACCTTCTTCTTCTTAGATCAAGGAGGAAACCCCATCAACCCTAGAGAGAAAAGAGACCGAGGCCAACCATTAAGGAAGAGAAGAGAAGATTTGAGGATTTAAGTTAGAAATTAAGGTAGAATAAGTTTTTGGTTAAGTGATTTTGTGTTGTAAAGGACTTTTAATGGACTTTATTTAATTTGGTGATGCATGTAATAATTTTTAAGTGGTCTTGAGGTTTAAAGGTCTTACATGTTATTTTTATACCTTGATCTTGAATGTTGAGGTTGAAAAAGTTTTGATCTCTTAGTTGTAATTCCTCTTCAACACGGTTTTGGTCTAAAGTTGTGTTTAAATTTCTATTTTTACTTTGATCTTCACATGCATGATTTTGTGGCCTTATAACTCTTATTTTTCTTTGCATGTTTTCGTTATGTGTTGATCTTGGATTTTTATGAATGAATAAACTTATAAATCACTAAATCAAGAACAAGATGATTCGGCCATAATTAGCACTTTTAGGTTTCAATTGATCCAAGTGATTTCATGCCACTTCTATGTCATTCTCTAGCTTATTTTCACGGTTTGTTTGTAGATTTGAGTTTAAGCTTATGTTTTGCTTTAATTTTCCTTCGCATACCTTGATCCATGATTAACTTTTAAGAAAACGTGAAGCTTGAATTTTGTGTGTTTAATTGGGGTGTAAAGCCTTGATTTCTTATGTGCATGTCACGGTTTTCCAATGAAATTAGGCTTAACCAACAATTTTAGTTGAACCAAGATTTTTGTGCGTGTAATGATGATAATTTGGTTGATAGTTTGAAAAATAGAGTGATGCTCTTAAGCCTTGCATGATGTGATCAATGAATTTAGGTGTTTGCATGTGAAGATGAAATTGTAGGACCTTGCCCTCTTGCTAGCATCATTCGGTCAAGCCTAGGTAAAATAGGGAATCATGCTAAATCATCATTTCCTTACATGTATGTTGAAAAATGTCTCACCTAGAGATTTTAGGTGTATGCATGTATCTTCTCGGAGGATGAAGACTTTGGCATAAATCCTTGATTTTATTGTGTTAAGAAAATAAATTTTTGGTTTGCTAAGTTTTTGTGCAAACTCACGGTTTTACCAAGAAAGTAAAAGAACAAGTTTTTAGAAAATGATCCTTGCATTAGTTTGTGTTTTATGTGCATATATGATGAATATTTGATTTTACCTTACCATGATGCCATTCGGTCCATGCATGTTAGCTAAACTAGGATGCATTTTAATAAATTGACTTAAAAAGAATGAATCATGCTAAAATAAATTGTTTGAACTTGGGTTGTGGACATGTGTTCTCTATTCGGCTCTTTGCTTAGAAATAAAAAGGGATAAACAAATAAATTCAACTAATCTTGGAAGAATATGTATTTGCATGAATATGTGCTTATGAGTGTGTTGTGTGTATTCGGTTGAGAATTAAAAGAAACTAGGATCTAAGTAACTAAAATGAAATAGATTGATTCATGTGATTTGAGTTGTGGTGATTGATTTATTTTCTCTACTTCTATTCGGTCAAGTAATTTAAGTAGGTTTAGGGAGTTTAATTGCATGAAATAAAATGTACATGATAAGAACATAAAGCGTTTAAATGTGTTGGTTTGAAGCTTGATTTAAATTGGTACTTGCATGCCTAAGTGTATTTGCAAATTGTATGTGGTGTGATTTGTTTAAATGTCATGGCTGTCCCAAAGTTGTTTTAGGATTAAACCATGAGTTTTAAAGTGATAATATTAAATTAAAAAGCTAACTAAAGTTAGAGACATTTTTATAATACATTCGGGGTTTTATTAAAGTAATTTTGTAAAACCATTTTGCTGTCCAGAATTATTTGGACATGCTTTTTATGTTTGAAAATGTTTTCATATGATCTAAAATCAAGTTTTCAAGTGGTAGTTGATTTTGATTATATTCTCGAAGTTTTCTCAACAAAAGGACAAGTACTAATTTAAGAAAGGATTTTCTCAAATAAGTTAATGACGTAAAATGTTTTATTTAATACGAGGAATGATAAAGGAAAGAGGTTGGGGCAGATGGCAGCGCAAGGTTTCAAGGAGAGTACACCTTCAATAGCTGGACCGCAGGTGAGAGAGAAGCTTTCCCTAAGACATCGTGGTAGCTAGGTGGTTTAGTAGGACGTTCCATATCATCTCAAAGATCGGAACTTCGTGGTTGGCGTCAGTAGTATAAGTGGCAATTGTTTGTCTTGTGTGGTCACTTATACGAAGGTGACAAGAACCACAACTCTATTGTGTGATATTGCGTGTTAATGGTATGATTTTACTTATTTATTTAATTATGCTTGAAAAGTAAATGGTTGATGAGCGTTTGAATAAGAAAAGGGTAATGCAATGAAATTATTGAGAAAACTGAAAGTGGTGGGATTGTAAGAAAGGAATAATGATAAGGGATGAGAGCTTGAGTGGGGAAGAGAGATGAGAATTGACTGGAATAGAAACTGAAAGTAAGAATGAGAATGAGCCAGAGCTGGGGAGAGCAATGTGAATTGTAGGAATGAGAAGTGAACTGAGTTGAGCTGAGCTCCTCTGTTCTTGGTTTTAGTCTGGGAGCTAGTGTTGAGCTGGGCTTGCTCCTCCACTAGCTCTCAGCACAAAAATGTGTTTTTGAAAAAGGGTCTTGAAAATAGATTTTTCGGAAGGACTTTGAAAAGAAACATTTTCGAAAAGGTTTCCAGAATGGGATTTTTATAGAAGTTGTGAAACAATATTTAAAAAAAAAGAGTTTTATGAAAATAACTTTTTGAAACAATACTTTTGAAATAAATTCATTTGAAATGATATTTTTGAGTAGGGGCTGTGAAGGCATTATTTTGAAAATAAAGTTTCGTGAGAGTTTTTGGAAATGGAAGTGTGGTAAAGATTTTGAAGAGGGCATTTGTAAAAGATTTGAGAGATGAGGTTCCTTTTGAAAGAGCGAGGTGACATTTCGAGAAGGATGGTAAAAAGGAAGATTTGGAGGAAACATGAGAGTGTGAATGAGTTTGAGAAATGTGATGTGATTCAGGAACTCCCAGCTCTGAGCTATGTGTGTTTTTGAAAGTGCAAAGATAGTAGTCGGGACTCACTGAAGGGATGTACGAAGGGTGAGCCGACCAATAGGTTAATTAAATAAAATACTTTAAAAGACATTAACCACGAATGCGGTGAGGTATGAGAGTGCGAAGTAGTGGAGAGGAAGGTACCTCGGATATAAGGGATATTCGGGTTGATGAATGCATTAGGGTAGGCTCGGGCGGTAAAACGTCACGTTGCCTTGAGTACTATTCTGGGCGGAATGAACCCCACATGCGGCGTACTAACGTGGTAGGGACTGGGTCTAATGCCGTGGTAAGTTCCACACCCGGGACCAGAATAGTGCTGTCACCCCTATGGCAGTTCAGGAACAGTGAGAGGGACTGGAGTGGGGCAATTGTTTGCCACTGCGAGGCAGTGTGCCATGTTATTATGTGATTTGATATTGAGGCTGAGCCTCCTGGTCTGGGACCATTTGTGATTGACAGCTGTCGTGCCCGCACGGTAAAGGTTCTGTACTCCTGTTTGCTTCCGACCTAGGAGGATGGATGGCCGAGGAGACGTAGGCTTGATATGTGAGTGCTAACAACGAAAGAAACGCGTACCTCGATGATCTTTAACTCCCCTGATCATCGATGGTTACAATCCAATAAAACATTATAATAAAAGTGTTATATGAGTGAGAGTTGAAAAGTGTAGAAAACGAGAAAGAGTTTGAGAATGGAAACGGAGAGAGAATGGTGAGCTCCATGAAAGAGATGGGAAACATGAGTGGGGAAGTATGAAGGAAATAATAATAATAGGATGGAATGGATATGGATTGAGAATAATGACAATAGTACGTTTCTTTGTTATCCTGTGTGAATGTTGTGTGTGAATTGTTTGTGTGTTCTATTACCTTGCCTACCGTAATTCCACACCGTCGACTCTACGCGTCCGGAGCGCTTACTCTCTCCTGTTCGTTGGTACATCGGTGTTGCTGGTCTCCCAACGGGCAGATGGATCATCGCTTGGAAATCTCTACGTGGCCCAGAGAAGGGAAAGGATGGAAAGCGACACGCTATGGATGGGAATGGACGGGTCGTGCTCAGCTGGTGATCACAGACCCGGAGCACCAACTAGGCGGAGGATCAACGAGTTCGGGACTAGGAAGCGTATCCTTTGTAGGGTATAATTCCGAACCACCACCTCGGAGAAGAAAGGAGGAGAACACGGTGAAGTTGTTTGGAGCGGAGCTCAAACCGAGTTCCACAGGAGGGCCAACAAATGTAGTGGAGCCACCTTTCGGTACAAAGGCATCTACCAAGGAAATGAAGAGGCCGAATCCGGTCGTCTTTGATAGGAGCAAAGAATTGGTAATAGAATTAGAATAGACTGTTAATTGTATTTTGTACTCAGGATTACCTAAGTCGTGGACCATTGCTGTACTCTAACTTTTTGGAGCATGCCCGACTCTGAAGAAATGAATGAACCCCATTTTATGAAAAGTGTTTAATTTTCTTTGAGAAAATGAATGGAGTTGCTTAAGTGGAACTAAACCGTTTTTATAAATAAAATGTTTTTGAAGAGTGAAAGAGGTAAGTTTGGTTCCAAGTAACAACTCGGTTTTTCGAAAGAAGTGTGTTAAAAAAAATGGCCTCATTTTTGCAACATTAACAAATAAAAGTCAGTTGTTTTGGTCTTCGAAAATCGGGCTGTTACATAAAGCTTTAATTTGATTGGATAAAGGAGAGGTGGATTCAAAGTGAGTAAATGAAAATCTTGTCTTCCCATGTTGACTAGTATGTGCCGTCCAAATAGATGAGGATGAGAGGGGATATTTTATGAAAATGTACCTAGAAGGATCTTAGAGTTTAAAGCTTATAGGAGTTGAAAAAATCCCATTAATGCATGTGTATTTTCCTAGACTTGGTTGAAGCAAAAAAAATTGAAATTCTTTGACCTATTTACGATGCAATAGGCGTGTACTTCAGCCCATTTGTGGGTGGAATTTCACTTCCTACTTCACCTATAAATAGAGCCTAAGACCCCTCATCTTTTTACACACAACAAACAATCATTTTGAGAGAAAAAAATTTGAGAAAGGCTTTGAGAAAGAGAGAGTGAGGCGTGGCACATTGTGAAGGGAAGGGAAAAATTTTAATATTCACTTTGAAGCTCTTCTTTGCTAAGGAGAAGAGGTAATCCTACAACCTTAGTATTTGTTTTAATTTTTAAGTTTTTAATTCTTTATTCTTTTGGGTTAACAAATAAAAAGACTTTTTCTACTTTTCTCTGATTATGAAATTGTGAAACCAAAATCTTTAATCTCTTCTTTGATATAATCTGAATTTTGATTTGTTAATGTGAATTTGGTTAAAGGTCAGATGAATAAGGATTAAAAAGGGACAAAAGAAAAATTGTTTAAAGAGATATTGATCTCCCCTTTTTAAAGCCTTTGATGACCAAACTATTGATAAGGAAATAAGTAAATGATATTATGAAATTGTAATTGATAAAAAGTTTATCTGTTTTAAGAATTTTGATTTTCATTTGTACTGAATTGTTGTTTTGATTTTTCTTTGATTGTCAGTATGAAAACATGATTAACAAGCTAATGATGAAGAACAAAAAAATTATAAAATTGTGATGAGTATGTGTTTTGGCCGTGAGGTCTATATTGTTTTTTAAAGTGATCATAGCAAATTATATATGTCCTTTTGTTTAGTAATGATGTGTATCTGATGATATCTGATGTGGTTCAAAATGATTAATTGGATTTGTGATTATGTGACTATATGAATTGATAAGCTATACTGTTAAGTATTGTACAAAAAGTGCTTATTTTCTATTTAACTTGATGTTTTAAGTAAATTTTTGAAAGGTATGGAATTATATGAATAAGATATATACGTGTTTATAAATTGATATTACTTTTCTATTTTACTATTGATGGCCGAAATTTAATTGGTAGGAAAGAGTAATTTTTGCTAAATTCCTAAGTGCTTAAATGGTTATATGATGCCTTGTATGTGTACTGATGTGTATACATGAAATAAACTATGTATTTGATAGAAAAATAATTTATATAAAAAATAAATTTTGTTCTGAAAAATAATATCTTATTTAAACAATGAGTCCCAAATGATAATTTTGTATGTGTTTTCAATGCTTAAACTTGTTTATAGTTGTATCTGAATATTAGAACATGTTTGTCTCAATTTTTAGAAGTGATGCAACTAAATGATACTTGAGAAAAAGTGATAAACCATTTAGGATCACTTGAATTTTAGGAAAAAGTGGCATGTCTTTTTGATAAACCATTTGTGAGAAAAATGATACTTGAGACTTGTAGTATATGCTGTCCAAAAGTATAGATTGGTTGCATCAACAATAGAAATTGATCTGGAATGAATTAGTATGTGAATTTTATGTTAGGATCTTTAGTATAAGTATATAGAGTTTAAAAGAAATTATGGAAGTGATTGTGTGAATGTATGCTTAAATGTTCTAATGGTTTAGTAATTTGTTTGATTTGATGAAATATGTGATTTTATGTGTTAAGAATTTAGATGCCTGAATGTGTGTAAAGTATAATTTTTCTATTCTGTTTAGAACTTGTAATTAAAGTTGCATCAACTTTAGAAAAATATATTTTTAGCTTGGATGCATGAGTTATGATTTATATGAATTAGGTGTGTTTGTAAAGTGGTTAGGTGATTTTTATTTACGGCTTAATTTGGTTTTAAGGTTGCATCAAAGCAAATGATTTTAAATCCTACTGTATGATTTATCTGTAAATGGTAGTTGTTATAAGGTATTAGGACATAAGTTTTTGAGTAAGTAATGTTTTGGAATTTATTTTTGAAAAGTGATAATTAAGTTCTAAAAGTTATATTATTTTTAGAAAAGGTTTTCATGATTTAAAAAGCTAAAAGAAAAAATGATTTTTCTAGTGCAGTAATCTGTTTTTATTTTCAAAGAGGTTTTAAGCTACTGATACTGTTTTGTATTTTTAAAAGATACTAACTGTTTTCGATTTGTAAAATGTTCTTTTAATAATTTGTTTAAATTGATTTGTTATTTGGATTATGTGTATCAAATTGTTAAAGGATCTCGTTTGGAATCACGTGACGCAAATTCGATTCAAGAGGACCCTAATTTCTTAGCTTCACATCAAGGTGAGAGAGAAGCCTTCTTAAGACATAGTGGCATGTAGGGTAATGTTAGGACGTTCCGTATCATCTCAAAGGTCGGAACTAGGGATCTATCGGGTGAGTAGTAGAACGACAATTGTGTGTGTGTTCCGCCGTTCATACGAAAACAATGATCCCTCGAATATAATTGTATGTGTTGTATATTCTGTTTTATTATGATGCTGAATCGATTATAATATTAAATTGTTAATGGTAACATGTCTGGTGTATATGTTATATAAACCTGTTATTGGAAAATAATTGATTCATATGATGTTATGTTGGAGAATTTTTGGGGATTGATTAAAAGGCTTTATGGTTTAAGAAATTGGTATGGAATTGTTACGGAAATTTATGAAAGTTTATAATGCTATCCCCTGTTTGCACTGTCATGGTGACGTGCTTGATCGTTAAGTTTTGCCGACCACGTGAATGAAACGCCGTGGTTGTGAGCTCGGTTTGGAATTCACTGTGATTTGGAAGCGCTTGTGATAGGTTAATCCCTTAGAGGTCGAGACCCATTAGAAGTGTGGCTTAGAATGGGTCGACCACAATTAGGAATATTCAACTTAGTAAAACCCTTCGATGACTTAAAAGACTTAGGAACCCCTTTTCTAAACCTTGCGTCGAGAGTGAAGTAGTGGAGAGGAAAGATACCGTATGCTTGGAGGTTGGTGTCTCTTCAAGTGGTGATTGTGATAGGGGAGGGCAAGGACGGTGAACGTCAAGAAGCCTTGAGCGCTTCTCTAGGCGGGACAAATGCTACAATGACCAAAGTTAGTGTCGTGGCAAAGACTGCATGCGCAACTAGAGAGAGTGTTGTCGCCCCCTTGAGCAAATCATATATGGTGAGAGGGAACCCGAACGAGGCTAGAAGCTCTGCTTATTTTGGACTCCTTTTTGGAAAATGTATTTGT
Source organism: Crotalaria pallida (assembly GCA_037953625.1). Classification (NCBI taxonomy): domain Eukaryota; kingdom Viridiplantae; phylum Streptophyta; class Magnoliopsida; order Fabales; family Fabaceae; genus Crotalaria; species Crotalaria pallida. The sequence goes on from CM075654.1 coordinate 25,743,889, forward strand.
AATTTTGCTGACCGCAAGGAAGTTGGTTTCAGCCTGTTGTTTTGTGACTTCGATGCCAGCGTGGTTAGGGTTCCTGTGCGTCCCATCTGCTTTCCAAACTAGGATATGGTTGGACTGGTGGAGGAGATGTAACGTGTGTGCTATCTATCCCTTGAACCTCGGTAACGGTACCTCCTTTTGATTTACCGATGGTTGTGACGTTGAAACTTAGAACCTAAAGATAATTAAATATAACGGTTATGGTTTTTAAGAGGCGTACCTTTTTTGGGAAAGGATTTATGGTAATTAATTGAAGTTATTTATATTGTAATGGTAATAATGATGTATATATTGTATGGTCTTAATATTCCCCTATGGTAAGCCCACGCCGTCGACGATAATATCGTTCGGAAGTGCTTACTCTCTCTATTTCCTTTTCCTGTGGACATATTGGGGGACAATGTTCACAGATGGCAGGTCAAGTAGCAGTTCGAGTAGTGGTTGCTCAAGTTGCAAGAGGATCGTGAGATGGTGCCCATAGGAGGAGGAAGCAGAAGCGGTAACCGAGGAATCTCTCAGACACTTGTGGCAGAGGATAGCAATGAAGACTAGTAATCTAGGATAGTATAGTAGTCTTTGTTTTGTACCCTATCTTAAGGTGATTAGGACATGATTACTCTATCCTGATGTAACCCCTGTTGTAATAAAGGATTATTTTGAAAGAAATAAAAGAAGTTCTTTTGGTTACGTATCAAGTTCAAAAAGTAATTAAATGTTTCCGCAAGTTAACCATCGAATAAATATGGCGTTAAGAAAATAAGTTTTTGGAAGTGTGTTGGTAACATCTCTTTTTGGAAAAAAGAATTTTATGTTGCAAAAATTTTGAAAACCAAGTAACTCAAATAGTATTATGAAAACCTTTTTGTAAAAGAAATAAAATGAACGGATTTTGGTAAATGTTATAAAAAAAATGGCGCACATTTTTAGTGAAAATTTTACGTTCCAAATTGGGGTGTTACATTTAGTGGTATCAGAGTGATGGTTGTCCTTAGTGGCCTTAAGCATAGTCTTACAAGCTTTCCTTATGTGACTCTGTTTGGTAGTTTAGCGATGGCCTTAAGCATAGTCTTACAAGCTTTCCTTGTGTGACTCTGTTTGGTAGTTTAGCGATTGCCTTAAGCATAGCCTTATATGCTTTCATTGTGTGACTCTGCCTTAATTGGTGTATAGATGTGAGTTAGTCCTGTTATGTGGGTAGATGTTCCCTTAGTCTGAGAGTTCAACCTGTTCTTAGGATCTCGATTGCACGTCGACAAGCGAATGAGGAACCAGCTGCTATCATGGCTCACACAGCTGCGATTTTGGCCGGAGTAAGGGATATCATGAACCTTATACATCAACAACTTCAACAGAATCAGAATGCGAATGCTGGTGGACAAGGAATCAGAGGTCTGGATGAGTTTTGCCGCAGAAGTCCAAAGGAGTTTACTGGAGGTTACGCAACGAAAGAGGCTGAAGCGTGGATAGCAAGTTTGGAGAGTATTTTTGGAGGAATGGTGCAATGTACGGATGAACAAAAGGTTGCTTATGCTGGATATATGATGGTGGGAGAAGCGGCTGATTGGTGGCGTAATGAGAGGCAAGCTTTGGCTGGAGAGGCTGGTGCGATCACTTGGAACCAATTCAAGAATAGGCTTTTGGAGAAGTATTTCCCTGAGCATCTGAAAACAGCCAAGGAAATGGAATTCCTGCGATTGGAACAAGGCAACATGAGTGTAGGTGAGTATGCTGCCAAATTTGAGAACTTGGCAAGGTTTATGCCTTATTACGGAGAAGCTAGAAACGAGAGGTCTAAGTGTGCAAAGTTTCTGGATGGTTTGAAGCCGGAAATTAAGCAAGCTCTGGCGCCTTTGGAGATAAATGTGTTTACAACTTTGGTGAATAAGGAAAGTATTGTGGAAAGTGGTTTGAAGTCGATGAATTCGATAGGGAAGTCAGCTACGCAAGTTTCATGTAACATCCTAAACCTTATTTTAAATGAAATTATTATTAAAAACCTAGGAAAAATTTGAAATAATGACTTAACGAATTTTGGTGGATAGGTGAGTGGTAATTATAAGTCCTAGGGGCTGTATAGAAGGCAATTGTGGCTTCGGGCAAAGTCATATAAGCGAAATCGGGAGTTAAATCGGCGTTTTCGATGTTAGAAATCGACCGAAAAGAGAAAATTAGAAATTTATTATGGGATGCTAAGAAAATAAATTCCACCGTTGGATATGAAGTTTATGGGGTGAAGAAGCTTGTCTAAAAATTTGGACCCGATCCGACGGTTAACGAAAAAGTTACGGCGAATCGAAGGTTGAAAACCCTGATTCTCGCCTAGGCGCACCAGCCATGCGCCTAGGCGGGTGCACTATTCATTGGTGCACCAACCAGTGAAAAACCCGCCCAGGCGAGGCACCATTTCGCCCAGGCGAGCCGCACCACGCACCAGCCGCACCAGATTCGCGTCTTGGCGCGCCAAACTCACACCTGACCGCACCAGTTCACGTATCAGATGCACCAGCAGCACCAGCTGGTGCCAGGACTCGCCCAAGCGAGTGCTGGGCTCGCCCAAGCGAGCGCGACCAGCAGCACCAGATCTGGTGCGTTGGATTAAAACTTGGGGGCCAAGTTGTGGCCTCTTGGCCACACGATTTCCTCAGCTGATTGAAAGGCAAATACAACATCAAAAACACAACACTCCTTCATCCTTCATCACCATCATCAACCCACCATCTCCATCAATTCTCTCAAGCTCCAAGAACACTCCATCACTCTTCATCATCAAACACTTGATTTTGGGCATCTCACACCTAAAACCAACAAAAGCCCCATCAAGCCTTGCACCATGAAAGTGGGTTGAAGCCTCATTCTCTTCCTCCTTCCTCCACACGATTTGCTCCTTCCTTCCTTCTTCTTGGATTTTTCAATTTTCATCATCACTTGGGGTAAGTTAGCTTCATGCCATATGCTCATTTCCTTTCCATTCCAACTCTCCTTAGTTCATAAATTTGGTTCTAAAACCCTTAGGGGTCTTGCACTCAGGGATATGTAGGGTTTTGGTTCCATGCCTTCCAACTCAAACCAAGTCAAGGACAAGGAACTCACACACCAAGGATCCAAGAGCTAGGACTTGAGATTCATCATCATCTCTTAAGAAGGTAAGAGGGTTCGTATTACCTTAGCTTAGGAAGTAGATTCTCTTTAGTTATAGTGATGGCTAGGGGTAGAGAGGGAGTATAGCATAAAAACCTTAGGGTATTTGATAATGAAAATAAAGGAAATAATTAGTGGAGAATAGAAAGAGTAACTCGTGTAATGTGTGAGAACAAATACATAAATGATGATGGATAGAAAGGGAATGATGGACTAAGTAGATATGTAATTAGAGAGTAATGAGAATAACTAGTTGACGAATCATAAGAAAGTTATAAAGGAAATTAAGAGTGGATAATAGAGCGAAAATAATTAGAAACTCGTTGTAAGCTTGAAAAGATATGGAAATTGTGGAAGGAATGAAATATTATATTATTGGGATAACCAAGAGATAGGTAAAGAAAAGGGAAAGTGTTAGTGATAGACTTGTTTTAATTTGGGAGGATGATGGGCAATGAATATGGAAAATATAGAGATAAGTGTGCTAAGTGAAAAGGATGTTTGTTGTAGATAATGACTTGAGTTGAATAATGGAATTGAAAGGAAATTGGATAATAAATGGATTAGTAATGAGTGTAATAATTGGACAATGGGAAATTATATTGTTAATGTGAGAAAGGCCCACCTATTTAGGAATGTGAAAAGGTGAGTTTAGGTATGAATGACCCTCCCTAAGTGGAGTGCGAATATATATAAATGGACCCTCCATAACGGAGCGTGTATATATAAATGGACCCTCCATAACGGAGCGTGTATATATAAATGGACCCTCCATAACGGAGCGTGTATATATAAATGGACCTTCCATAACGGAGCGTGTATATATAAATGGACCCTCCATAACGGAGCGTGTATAGATTAGGACCCTCCACAATGGAGTGTGAATTATAGACCCTCCCGTAGGGAGTGTGACTTGGTATGTTAAGGACCCGCCAATATGGTGTGCGTAGATATAATTAGGACCCGCCAATATGGTGTGCGTAAATATAATTAGGACCCGCCTATATGGTGTGCGTAAATGTAGTTAGGACCCGCCCTCGTGGTGAGCGAACAAATGATAATAGGACCCACCGAAAGGTGAGCGAAGAATAGAAAGGAATGGAAAGTCTAGAAAGGCATAGGGAAAACATGTAACTGAAATCATAAGGAAATGTTGAGCTGTATAAAAGGAAAGTGAGGTGGTATATGATTTGGATAGTATGGTGTAGGGTAGGTCCTTGGTTTATTACTATGCTTTTGTAGAAACTATATTTCTAAGTTCTATGTAATGCTACCCTTCTTGATATATTTTTACAGGTGAAGAAGGAGCTTACACGAGTATGGTCGGGCAGGATTACACTCCACCTCGTGGAATGCTGCTTAGTTAGTTGAGTGACCCTGTGTGGGTCAATAGTTTAATATTTTGGGAATTTGAAATGTATATAATATTTTGGGAAAGCAAACCCACTTTAGAATTGTAATCATTTTCGGAAAAGTGTAATTGAACTGAGTTGTATTTTGGCCCTGCTGGCCATTGTTGTTGAAAAGAAGTCTTATGCAGGTTAATCAGGAAATCAATATTTTGGGAATGTCCCTAAAACAAAGGAAACTCCGTCCGATTTTACGGAGATTTTTATAATAAGCAAATCTAACTAAGAGTTTTTATGATCACCTAATTGTATTAAAAGGAAATTTTTAAATCCTCAATTAATTAAGAGTAAAAGTAACTAGGGTGTTACATTTCAAGTGGTGGTCCTATGAAGTACTCCCCAAGAAATGGAAACCAAAACAATGGAGCCCGATATCAAGGTCCTTATGGATAGGAAGGTGAACGAAGAGACAATAGGTCTGGAGGGAGAAGAGACAACAGGACTGAAGGAAATAATTCAGCTGGAGGCAACAATCGTAGCGGTGGCAATCGGATTAGGCATGGAAATGATCGTAACAATAATCACAATAACAACAACAATCAAAGCAACAACAACAATAATGGTGATGCTCGAAACAATGAGGGTGACAAGGGAAATCAAGGAAGTGCGCGTCCATTGTGCAATCGTTGCCACAAGAATCACTATGGACCGAACTGCCCTTGGGAAAACCCCAACTGCTTTAATTGTAACAAACCTGGACATCTCGCAAGAAACTGTTATGAGCCAAAGCGTGAGATCAATGAAACGGGTACTGCTAAGCCTCAAGCAAATGGAAGGGTTTTCACCATGGCCGGAAGTGAGGATGCTAATGCCGCTAGTCGTTCTTAGGATTGATGTTTTGTATTGAATGTTGTTTGAACGAAGTGGATTTATCCATTCGTCTTGTCTTGCCTTTTTGCTTGATGTTTTCTTCCTTGACTTATTTTGAAGGAATTTTTCCTTCTCGTACGTTTCCTATTTTATAATAAGGTGGAATTTTTCTTTTTTTTGATGCAATGAATAAATTCGGTTACTTGCATAAGAATCCTAGAGTAAATCGTGACCCATTTTCAACAGCATGGTATTTCTCGGGGACGAGAAATCTATAAGTTAGGGAGGATTGTGAGATCCACAATTTTATCCAATTTATTTGTGAATTTATATTTGAATTTAAAATGTTATATTTGATTTTTGATAAATTATGATACCTGGATTTAATTAAATTGTATGTTATATATATAAATATATATATGCATACCAATGTTTTCTCTAATGTATTTAAATTACATTCTTAAGGTGAAAATATTTTAAGGTATAGTATTTGATTTAAATGATCTTAGAATAGAAACGATTTTGAAGGATTAAGGTGTTCTATCTCCAGAAATTCATATCTTTTTAACCGTAAGTCGGAAAATTACAAATGATATGTCAAAACGATCGTATCGAAATGTAGATTATGAAAATGTAAAGTTTTGATTTTTATTTTGGAGTTTTCGAAATTTTATCACTGCTACAGTACTGAACGAATTTTTGAGTTTTAAGTGTGAAAGTGTGGTTTTAATGCATTTAATGACTCTTTGACCCAAAAATATTTTTATGTGCATGGAAAATGTATTTTTCAAATCCCTGATTCGCTGCACCATCCAAATAAAATATAATTTCGTATTTTTAAATTATAAATTAATTTAAAAGCTTATGTAGTGCATTTTTGGAGTAAATGATCTTAGAACTTCAAAAATTCATAACTTTCAAACCGTAAGCCCAAAAATTATATATTTTATTTAAAAACGACTGTATTGAAATTTAGTTTCTAAAAATATAAGAATTGTAATTTTTTGAGGTATCCTTCAAAAAATTTTATCTGCTGCAGTAACTGTATGATTTTATATGTTTTATGCTTGGAAAAATTGTTTTAAAGCCTAGAATTAATTATTTAACTTCAAAGTATTTTATTTGTATGTTCAGATTTTTATTTGAAAGCTTAATGGCTGAACAGTCCGGATTATTTTATTTTTCTATTTATTTTTCAATTTTAAAGTATAAAGCTTTAATTTGATTGGATAAAGGAGAGGTGGATTCAAAGTGAGTAAATGAAAATTTTGTCTTCCCATGTTGACTAGTATGTGCCGTCCAAATAGATGAGGATGAGAGGGGATATTTTATGAAAATGTACCTAGAAGGATCTTAGAGTTTAAAGCTTATAGGAGTTGGAAAAATCCCATTAATGCATGTGTATTTTCCTAGACTTGGTTGAAGCAAAAAAAAATTGAAATTCTTTGACCTATTTATGATGCAATAGGCGTGTACTTTAGCCCATTTGTGGGTGGAATTTCACTTCCTACTTCACCTATAAATAGAGCCTAAGACCCCTCATCCTTTTACACACAACAAACAATCATTTTGAGAGAAAAAATTTGAGAAAGGCTTTGAGAAAGAGAGAGTGAGGCGTGGCACATTGTGAAGGGAAGGGAAAAATTTTCATATTCACTTTGAAGCTCTTCTTTGCTAAGGAGAAGAGGTAATCCTACAACCTTAGTATTTGTTTTAATTTTTAAGTTCTTAATTCTTTATTCTTTTGGGTTAACAAATAAAAAGTCTTTTTCTACTCTTCTCTGATTATGAAATTGTGAAACCAAAATCTTTAATCTCTTCTCTGATATAATCTGAATTTTGATTTGTTAATGTGAATTTGGTTAAAGGTCAGATGAATAAGGATTAAAAAGGGACAAAACAAAATTTTTTTAAAGAGATATTGATCTCCCCTTTTTAAAGCCTTTGATGACCAAACTATTGATAAGGAAATAAGTAAATGATATTTTGAAATTGTAATTGATAAAAAGTTTATCTGTTTTAAGAATTTTGAATTTTGATTTTCATTTGTACTGAATTGTTGTTTTGATTTTTCTTTGATTGTCAGTATGAGCCCATGATTAACAAGCAAATGATGATGAACAAAAAAATTATAAAATTGTGATGAGTATGTGTTTTGGCCGTGAGGCCTATATTGTTTTTTAAAGTGATCATAGCAAATTATATATGTCCTTTTGTTTAGTAATGATATGTATCTGATGATATCTGATGTGGTTCAAAATGATTAATTGGATTTGTGATTATGTGACTATATGAATTGATAAGCTATACTGTTAAGTACTGTACAAAAAGTGCTTATTTTCTATTTAACTTGATGTTTTAAGTAAATTTTTGAAAGGTATGGAATTATATGAATAAGATATATATGTGTTTATAAATTGATATTACTTTTCTATTTTACTATTGATGGCCGAAATTTAATTGGTAGGAAAGAGTAATTTTTGTTAAATTCCTAAGTGCTTAAATGGTTATATGATGCCTCTGTAGGTGTACTGATGTGTATACATGAAATAAACTATGTATTTGATAGAAAAATAATTTATATAAACAATAAATTTTGTTCTGAAAAATAATATCTTATTTAAACAATGAGTCCCAAATGATAATTTTTGTATGTGTTTGCAATGCTTAAACTTGTTTATAATTGTATCTGAATGTTAGAACATGTTTGTCTCAATTTTTAGAAGTTATGCAACTAAATTTTGGTGGCTGTCCAGCAAGCAAAACTATTTTATTAAACTCATATTTAATCATATGTTTATAATGGAAATTGTAAGGAAATTTTAGGAAAAAGTGGCATGTCTTTTTGATAAACCATTTGTGAGAAAAATGATTTTTGAGACTTGTAGTATATGCTGTCCAAAAGTATAGATTGGTTGCATCAACAATAGAAATTGATCTGGAATGAATTAGTATGTGAATTTTATGTTAGGATCTTTAGTATAAGTATATAGAGTTTAAAAGAAATTATGGAAGTGATTGTGTGAATGTATGCTTAAATGTTCTAATGGTTTAGTAATTTGTTTGATTTGATGAAATATGTGATTTTATGTGTTAAGAATTTAGATGCCTGAATGTACTTGTGATGTCCTAGACTGAGAGGACCTCAAGGTAAGGGAAGAAGACCTTAAGGAAGCCTCAGTCCAGGGTTTATCTGTGATATTTTTGGGTGTCCTTAGGTGGCATGGTAGGAGGCCAAGAAGTAACCCTAATCACTGGTGTGTGAAGGTGGCAATTAGGGTTAGAGGACGTACCTGAGCCCCATGTAGTACGAAGCTACTTATAGGGTGGAGCTGGTTGTCCTAATGGGCTTGCTTGAGGCCCAAGTAGGGCCAGCCTGTAATGAGCTATGAGTGGATGAGCTATCCTTGTAGATAAGGTGCGTACGTCATCTTGTCCTTGGTATCGGAATCTCTGCGTGATGTCGGACAAGGAAGTCAGACCTTGGTAGGAGCACAAGATCGGCCCGTGTCTGATGTCTATTCGGCCGTTGAGCCTTGAGCTCGGCCAAGCGCACAGAGGGCTTCCTAAAGGGTCATCAGGCCTTGCGTGAGAGTTCCGAGGAGCTCGGCTAAGCCGAGTCCACCACATAAGCCCCCAGCTCGGTCAAGGCTATTCAAGCCTTGTTCCGAGGTCTTGGGTCAGGTCCTTTTTCCAAGTCCACCACATAAGCCCCCCAGCTCGGTTAAGGCTATTTAGGCCTTGTTCCGAGGTTCCAGGGAGTTCGGGAGAGGAGTCGCCGATAGCTGGATCCAGCTGTCTCTGATGTCCTTTCAGTTTGACTGAGCAGATTTGAAAGCTGTCCTTTCACCTGCTCCGACTTGACGTTTGCTTCCCCCATATCTGACACGTGTCAGAAACCGCGTTAAACGAAGCGTTGCCATTATTGCAACGTTGCTCGAGGTCTTCCGTTCCACTCGCTTTGTGCCACACGTCTTTGCGTATATGGTTGCATGCTGGGTTGGGCTGTTGGGCCGAGCCCATATTTCAGAAAAGAGGGGGGAAACTTCAAGTTTGACTTTCCCACTTCTTTCATACTCACGAACCGCTCTTCTACCGAATCCATTTCCGTTTCTCTGCGACCCACTTTTCTTCTTCTCCCAAACTGAATCGGTTTCCCTTTCTCTGCAACCTCCTTGCCCGTAGCATCCAGCTTTCCTTCCTTCTTCCATACTCTCCTTCACACTTCTACTCTCTTAAGGTACTTCCTCTTACTCACTTCGTTTCCTTCGTCATTTCTTTTCTCTTCCTTCTTTACTGCTTTCTTAGTTTGCATGGAAGGGGTTGGTGCTTTTTGTTTCTGTTTTTGCTTTTATGGAAGTGGAGTGGTTTCCCCTGGTTATTTTGTGTTTTGTAGTTAAGATCCTGGGTTTGAGATTTTTTAGATTTTGGTTTTGGGGAATAATCTTGGGGATTTGGCGCTCTTGGGTTTGGAGTGCTTAGGCCTTTGGAGAGCTTTTGATTTTTGTTTTTGTTCTTATTTTTCAGAAACCCAGAGGAGTGGATTGGGGAAGTAGGAAGATGAGTAGGAGTAGAGAGTTGTTTAGAAAATGGGTCGGGGTGGTTTCCCTGTCAACCAGCAGCAGTGAGGAGGAGGACGGTTCATCCTCCTCGTCCTGCTCCTCGACAGAGGAAGACGAGGTGTTTCGTCGTCGGAAGGAGTATAGGCATAAGTATGAGAAACAAATCTTGGAAGTCGACCCCCTTGGGGTCATCTACCCTCGGGATTGGAAAGAGCAGAGAGAGTGGATAAAACAGTATACTTGGGCCGAGTTCATTGATGGTAGGGAGAGTTATGATTTTGAAATGATGAACCGAGAAAGGCTGTTTGGGCGGGGGGTTCCTGTGGGAGAGGGGAGATACTCGCCCCTCGGAACAACTTCGAGGGGATTTTCTGGGGGGTTATTCTTCGTAACCCGTAGGACTAACGCCAAGCTCCCCTGTTCTTCCACAGGTAACATGCCACCCCGGAAGTGCATTAGTCGACTCGAGCTCTACCCCGCACCTCCTAATGCAGATCATTACCAGTGGGTTGACGTTGAGCCCAAAGGAGTTCGGTCCAGCCTGGATTCCGAGGACAAACTTGCGGATGTAAAGAGGGCTGTGTTGCCATGCTCTGGAGATACTACTGAAAACTCCTATGAAGTTTTGCCTTGCTCCGTGAATGATAGGATATGCTCGCGGACCGATGAAAACTCCTTTTTCTTCTATGCCGACTTGATACATAACCTCGGCGTGACCCTCCCTTTTACTGACTTGGAGATGAGGTTTTTAAATGAACTCGGACTGGCTCCTTCACAACTACATCCCAACACTTGGTCATTTCTTCGAGCCTTCCAAAAATACTGTGGAACCAAAGGGTTAGTGTGTACAGTTTGGCTGTTCTTATGGCTGTACAACCCATTCGTGAGTAACAAGGAAGGGGTAACTGGTCGGCTTTGGGTATCGACCAAGGCCCGAGGTCATTTCGGGCTCTTCGGCATGTTCACTGACTCGTGGAAACATTTCAAGCCAAGATTTTTTAAGTATAAGTATGTGGGCACAGGGCGACCTTGGTTTCGGGCCGAGACGGGACCGAAGTTTCCCTTGGAATGGACCCAGGAGTTCTTCACTCGCCACGTCGGCACGCCACAGAGGTGGTCGGCTGCAACTCTTGATGCCGATGAAGCTGTAACAGCCAATCACTTTCAGTCCGAGTACCGGGCCAGGAAGTTCCAGCTTGACATCGGGGTGTTTATGAAGTGCCCTGATAATGAAGTCGTTACAAAGATTGGTAGTTAACTTTACTTTTGCACTTGTATTTTTTCTTTCAACCTTCTGAATGATTTTCTTTATTCTTTTGTTTTCAGACAAATACTGGTCGGACATGTCGTCAAAGGCGCTCAAAGCTGCGATGGAGGCCCGAAAGAGGAAGAGGACCGACAGCCCTTCCAACGAAACCGTGTCTGCTGAAGTCTCTACTGACACGGCCTCCACAGACTCGGCTCCTCGGCCGCGACCTACTCCTCCTTCAGTGATTCTTGCCCCTCCTCCTCCTCGGTCTCTGAGCCTTAACACCGAGGTGGTTACTGCTGCTGATCCCCCTCCTTCATCGTCAGGTCCGAGGAAGGGAACCGACATTCTCCCAAGGCCGCCAACCACCACTGCCAAACCCTCGGTTAAGGACACTTTGATCAAGATGTCCGGGGCGGAATGGAAGAGAATGGCCGAAGAGCTTGCCTGCCAACTGAAGCGGTCGACCACCATGTTCAATGTGTTGGCGGAGGTCTCGGATGACGTAGCAGAGGGTGTATCACCTGCTAAGAAGAAGGCCAGAGCCGAGTTGGCGGCGGAGGTGGCTGACTTGCGGAGTAGTCGAAATTCTGCCGACCAGAAACTGGCCGAATTGGAGGAGAAGCACCGTCAGCAAATGGAGGAGCTTCTCAAAAACCATGAGGAAGCGCTAGCCCAGTTAAAGAAGATGCTCGAAAGGCGGAGGAGGCTGCTAAAGAAGCAGGTCGGCAGGAGGGCCTTGCCGAGGTTGAGAGAGTCCGATCTATGCTGAAGAAAAGGGCTGCTCAAGCACTGAAACATAAGATAGCTGCGGCAGAGGCAACCTTCGATTTTGAGAAGGGAGGAAGCAAGATCTTTGCCAATGATGTTGAGCAGATTCAATTCCTGAACAAGGAGATCCGAGTTTGGGTCGTCGGCGCCAGTGCTGGGTTTGGGGTCGAAAATGGGAAGATGGTGGATTTTGAAAACGACGGAGCCGAGGTAGATCTCGACCAACCGGAAGAGAACCTTCCCAACCCCTTGGAAGAGAAACCCGAGGAGGAGTTCGATCCGACCAAGGTCCAGATTTCCGATGTTGAAGATGACGCAGCGTAAGTCCCTTATGCTGGGCAGCTTGTATTTTGTTAACGTTTTTGTACAACATGTTAGACAGCATTGGAACTGCTTTATTTTGCTGTCTTTGACTTTGTATAACATTTGCTTTTGTTTAATGCAAGTTCTATTTTGTTCAACTTGTTGTTGGAAGTCAAGCTTGCCCCAAAGGACGTAAAGAGTAATGCTAGAAGGATTCTAGAAGATAATGTTTTGATGATTACAAACAAGATTCAAAGTTTCAAGCATCAAGCTTCAAGGCTAAAGTCAAGGCTCAAGCTTCATGATGTTCAAGTTTAGTATAGCCTGGCCCATAGGAAATTTGTAAGGTAATGAATTTTTATTACAAGTGTCTAATGACCAAAATTAGTTTTTCATGTTAAGGAGAAGAAAAGAACTTTTTATGAAAAATGTTTTAATTGCAAAATGTGTTTTCATGAAAATTTGTTTTTAACTTAGTTTATGAAAAATGTTTTTAATTTCAAAAAGAGTTTTAGTGAAAATCTATTTTTATCTGAGTTTGTGTGAAAATAACTGATGTTACAAAACTCTGAATATTTTTATGTATGCAAGAGAGAGTAATCGATTACTTGCAAGAGTTAATCGATTAACTTTGTTGCATCATAGAAAAATCAGAGAGGTTGTAATCGATTAAGTGAACTTTGCTAATCCATTACTTTCTTATGAGAGTAATCGATTACCTTGTTCAAGTAATCGATTAGAATTGTTGCATCATATATTTTCCAGAGGCACAGTAATCGATTACAGGCTGTGTAGTAATTGATTACATATGTTGCATCACATAATGATCAGAGACTCAGTAATCGATTATTTGATGAGTAGTAATCGATTAAATGAGTTGCATCATATATTAACAGAAGTGATGTAATCGATTAACCACTATTGGACTAATCGATTACTTATTTTTCAAATGTATTTAAGAATTTCTATTTTTGAAGGAATAATCGATTACCTTCATAAAGTAATCGATTACTTCAGTTTTTATTGAAAAACATGTCAGAATCATTTTGATTTATTTCCAGATTTGTTTTTACATAATTGATTCTGATTTATTTTCAAAATTCGAATTTGAATATTATTTTGAAATATTTCCTTATTTGTTTTTAAGAATCAAATCTTCGATTTATCTCTTAAATCTATTTTATTTGTTTCTGATTTCAAAATTGATTTTATTCTCTTTTATTTTATTCTTTAAATTTATTTGATTTGATTTTGATTTCAAAAATATTATTTTACTTATTTGATTTCAGAAAATCAATTTTGAATATTTCCGGATTTGATTTCATTCTTATTTTAAATTTGATTTATTTCCAAAATCGTTTTTGATTTGATTCTGATTCTATTTTCAAATTCAAAATTTGAATTTAAAATATTTTCAAATCTTTATTTTTATTTCTTAAATCTTTAAGATTTGTTTTTGATTTTAAACATGTGTTATTTGTGTCTTTAAAAAGGTTTTGAATCAATTTCATTTTTGCTCTCTCCAATCGTTTTTCTTCTGAACGCTTCTTCTTCTTCTCCTTCTCCAATTCTCTGGTTTTATTGTTGATATCCATTTGAGAAGAAAACCTTATATTGGCCATAGTTCTTGTAATTTAAATTCAGCACCTCTAGAGCTTTATTGTTGTATCAGTGTTATTTAGAACACAACATTGTTAGAAGCCTATATTGTTGTATCAGCACTAAGAAGAGTGCATCATAGTTGTTGTACCCAACTCATACCGTAACCATTTGTGTAAGGGGTGTGTGACCCTTAGTGACTAGTGAGTGAATCTCCTAGTGCGAACGTTCGGCGTTCGTGGTTGTAGGGTGAGGAACCCTGTTGTGTGTGGGTAATGCTAGACGAACGGTGGGGCACCTAGTAGTTAGGCTATCTGGTTTATTGAGGTCCCTGGCGAAAGGAGGTTCCTAGTAGCTTGCGGGGCGCTCTGGTTGTACTTGGGGACGCGTGGCGTCTTGGTTTAGTGAAAAGCTCAAGCGGGTCGCTTGGGGACTGGAGTAGGCTGGGTTTGCCGAACCAGGATAAAATCTCCGGTGCAATCTCTTCTATCCCTTATCCCTTTTATTTATTGTTGCGCATATTTTTATTGTGTTAATTATCTCCTTCGCAACGTAAATATAATATATATTAATTTAATTATTTTAAATTAATCAACGCGCGTTAGACCTTTCGTTGTTATAGTGTTTCTTATCTTCGCGCGTAATATTAATCGTTGTTATTATTGTTTGCTTCCGCTTGCATAATCGTTTTCATCGTTTTTAAGAGTTTTCCGTTGCAAAGTTTATCTATTTCATTGAAAACGATTTAATTCGAATTTTTTCCAATGTTTTCATAAACACCCAATTCACCCCCCTCTTGGGTGTCGGCTGCCAATCCTATCAATAATTCTAACAATTGGTATCAGAGCTTCGTGCTCTGGTATAGGCCTAACAGTCTGAGTTAAAGATTTGTTGTAGATTGGCAGCGTTGGGATATTTTATTGTTTTTAATATGGAGGGATTTTCATTCAATGAAGCACCATTTTTTGATGGAAATAATTTTCATTATTGGAGTGCGAGAATGAAAATATTTTTACAATCTATTAGTCTTCGTTTATTTCATGTTGTTCTTAATGGTTTTGATGAAACATCTTTTTTCTTGAATTTTCAAGCTATGCATGTTTTGAAAAATGCTTTAAACCATGATGCATATGCTAGAATTAAGGATTTTGATTGTGCTAAAGATATTTGGGACACTTTACATTTACACTATGCTACTAATGATCTTGTTGAAAGTGTAAGTGTCCACAGGAATGAGGAGAAAGAAGAAAGTGATGTAGAGCATGAAAAAACTAACTCCCTGGAAGAAGAATATGATGATATTGAAAGCACAGGGAGTAGCTCAATGTACGATGACGATGAATTTGAAAGATTATTTGAAAGCTTCATGGACTCAATGAAGGAATCAAGCTTTTCGGATGAGGAATCAATGGCAGATGAAATTAAAACATCCGACTACTTGGCTCATGAGGACCCTGAGGTAATTTCAATTAGTCCTTGTTCTAAATCTCTACAATTTGCGTATAATGATTTGAATGATGGTTTGATATCTTTAGAAAAAAGAAACTTGGACTCTTTACAAAAATTATCTCAAATTAAAAATGAAATTGATATTTTGAAAAATGGAGATATTTTTGATAAAGAGATATTTTTAGAAAACAGCTCCTCAACCATTTTTGAAAATTGCTTTGATATTGAAAAACAAGTTGAGGATGCACTCTTTGAATATAGTAACATTGAAAAATCAAATTGTTCAAATTCTTTACTTGATGAAATTAAAAATAATGTGGATATCCAAAAATCAAGTAAAGTTGTTGACAATGAAATTTTTCAATGTGAAGTTAAAAATTCCAAGTTTCATGAAAATAATTTTGAAAAAATCATATCATCATCCAAACCCATTACATGTAATTATTGTGGTAATTTAGGACATATTTCTCATTTATGCTTATATCGTAAAAATCATCATATGAGAAATAATTTGCATTGGGTTCCAAAGTTACCCAAGGAACCCAAGACTAACCCCAAAGGACCCAAGATGAAATGGGTACCAAAGAGTTCTTCTAGTGCTATAAATGTGTAGGAATCCAAACAAAAAGAAGAACTAAGTGGTCCAAAGAAAGTCTTATGGGGTGTACCTAAGAAAACAAGAAGTGCATGGGTTGAGAAAAGAAACAAGCCTAAGGGTGATCCAAGTAAAGGAGAAAAGAAGAAATTATCAAGGGTGGTACCTAAGAGGACAAGAAATAAATGGGTCGGTCAAAGGAGAAAGACGCCTACCAACACCAAAGCTTCACATGAGAAAAATGGAAGAACCAATACGTTCAAAAATCAAAAGGTGGAGCAATGGGTAATGGCAAGAACTTCCTTGGTCAACAAACCTAAGGTATTTATCCCTTATTCCTCTTATATCAATGACTATACAAAGGTATATTTGGACTATTCAAATTTTTATTCATACTAAGGTGGATCATGAGTACTAATTTTTTTTTAAAAATATTCTTTATTTTCATGATCACTCCTTAGTTGAATTAAATCATGTGTGCTTTAAACCTTTTTTTTTAAAAAATTCTTTTTAGCACATGATTTGTTTTGGTATAGTCCTAGATATCTGTTATATATAGTGTGTTATATCATGTGTGGCTAAAATTTTGTTGTTATCTTCTATCACATGATTACACTTTATATGTAATGATATTGCATTGATATATGAGGACATGCTTGTATTTGTAAGGACATGTTTGGTACGACATGGACTTATAACATAAGCATGGTGTTATTTCTTTTTATGATTAGTGCATATGTTTTATTTGCTTATTCATATTTTTGCCTCCTCAATATCTTTGATATTTGTGAGGAAATGTAACTAATCATAGAGGATCCAAGCCCTCGGATACCAAAAGTATTATCTTAAGTGGTACTGCAGGTGATATTTCAAGCACAAGAGGATTCATGTTCTATGGACTTAAATGAAAAGATACCAAAGAAGGACATGAACTTAATCAAGGGGAATGCAACATGATGGACACAAATGAAGTTCGCATCAATCTATTCTATAAGGGGTGACCTAAAGAAAGAACTCCACAAGTGCACAAACATCCCCTATAACATGGAAAATGAGCACACTTGATAAGTATCACTGGTCCTTATTTTTGTTTAAATATTTCTTGATACTTATCTTTGTGATATATGCTCAATATATGTTATGGTTATCTGAATGCTGAAATTTTTTATGATTTATTCCTTCTGTGCTATATTTGTGCATCCATTTTTTTTGAAGAAAATTAAAAACTATTATTTTCAGCATATCATATCTCTTGAGCTTTATCTAGGTGACTACATGGATTACATGTTCACTGTCTACCTCTTATGGGCATACTTGGTAAGATGCTTCGAAAAGTCATTATTGGTGTTATATGCATGTGTTACTAATTCCTAAGGATCCAATTATGTTGGATTCCAAGAGAAACGTGTTAATTATTCTTGCAGATATTACTACAAGTATTAGTATGCAATGTTCTCTACAAACACATGCTTAATGAATTCAAATGGAAGGAGAATTGAGCAATACTCAAGAACTTGAAAGTGATTTTGCAATTTGTAACTGATCTCTTGGAATGGAAGAAGTGCAACACATTGCAAGGGGAAATTCCTTCAAATACTGAATGTTGAATCTCAAATTGGAAGGAACTCCAAAGCCAATTGTCCCTATTAAATGGGAAAGCATCACCGACGATAAGTATCACTATCCCTTTATTATTTTTATCATGTGATACTTGTTTATGCGATATATGCCTTATATGACAATATGTGTTATTATGAATTATATGTTATTATTGTCATGGCATATAGGATTCTAAAGTTTTGATGATAGTGAGCATTCACATGATTTTATGATGCATTTTTCATCTCCCTTCATGTTATGTTTAATTTTGGAAAAACCTTTTAGAAAGGGGGAGAAAAATATTATTTGTATACTTTCATTAAAACATGTTTTGCTTCTTCATCCCATTTTGACATCATGCTGTTTTGTATTGTGTATTGGGAAGAAATTTTTTTTTTGTATCCCATACTTATTTTTGCTGATGTCAAATAGGGGGAGTAAATATGCATAGACACCTCCCTTGTTATTATTAATGTATCTATTCAGTGTTTCAGGGGGAGTATAGTACAAAGGGGGAGAAGAACCCTAATCCTGCTAAAGTCTTCTCACCACCTTTTTGATGTTGACAAAAGGGGGAGAAGAATTCTGAGCTTCATGTGCATACTAACCATATATGCAAGGGGAGGTTATGAGAATGAAGAGAAACTATTTCATGGCTTAATCAATTATTCTCTATATTCTCTATTTGTATTTAAATTTCCTATGACGAATATTGGAGTATATTGTGCTATACTTGCTGCTTAACGCTTGTGATGCAGAAACTCAGAAAAGGGTTTGTCATCATCAAAAAGGGGGAGTGTTGGAAGTCAAGCTTGCCCCAAAGGACGTAAAGATTAATGCTAGAAGGATTCTAGAAGATAATGTTTTGATGATTACAAACAAGATTCAAAGTTTCAAGCATCAAGCTTCAAGGCTAAAGTCAAGGCTCAAGCTTCATGATGTTCAAGTTTAGTATAGCCTGGCCCATAGGAAATTTGTAAGGTAATGAATTTCTATTACAAGTGTCTAATGACCAAAATTAGTTTTTCATGTTATGGAGAAGAAAAGAACTTTTTATGAAAAATGTTTTAATTGCAAAATGTGTTTTCATGAAAATTTGTTTTTAACTTAGTTTATGAAAAATGTTTTTAATTTCAAAAAGAGTTTTAGTGAAAATCTATTTTTATCTGAGTTTGTGTGAAAATAACTGATGTTACAAAACTCTGAATATTTTTATGTATGCAAGAGAGAGTAATCGATTACTTGCAAGAGTTAATCGATTAACTTTGTTGCATCATAGAAAAATCAGAGAGGTTGTAATCGATTAAGTGAACTTTGCTAATCCATTACTTTCTTATGAGAGTAATCGATTACCTTGTTCAAGTAATCGATTAGAATTGTTGCATCATATATTTTCCAGAGGCACAGTAATCGATTACAGGCTGTGTAGTAATTGATTACATATGTTGCATCACATAATGATCAGAGACTCAGTAATCGATTATTTGATGAGTAGTAATCGATTAAATGAGTTGCATCATATATTAACAGAAGTGATGTAATCGATTAACCACTATTGGACTAATCGATTACTTGTTTTTCAAATGTATTTAAGAATTTCTATTTTTGAAGGAATAATCGATTACCTTCATAAAGTAATCGATTACTTCAGTTTTTATTGAAAAACATGTCAGAATCATTTTGATTTATTTCCAGATTTGTTTTTACATAATTGATTCTGATTTATTTTCAAAATTCGAATTTGAATATTATTTTGAAATATTTCCTTATTTGTTTTTAAGAATCAAATCTTCGATTTATCTCTTAAATCTAATTTATTTGTTTCTGATTTCAAAATTGATTTTATTCTCTTTTATTTTATTCTTTAAATTTATTTGATTTGATTTTGATTTCAAAAATATTATTTTACTTATTTGATTTCAGAAAATCAATTTTGAATATTTCCGGATTTGATTTCATTCTTATTTTAAATTTGATTTATTTCCAAAATCGTTTTTGATTTGATTCTGATTCTATTTTCAAATTCAAAATTTGAATTTAAAATATTTTCAAATCTTTATTTTTATTTCTTAAATCTTTAAGATTTGTTTTTGATTTTAAACATGTGTTATTTGTGTCTTTAAAAAGGTTTTGAATCAATTTCATTTTTGCTCTCTCCAATCGTTTTTCTTCTGAACGCTTCTTCTTCTTCTCCTTCTCCAATTCTCTGGTTTTATTGTTGATATCCATTTGAGAAGAAAACCTTATATTGGCCATAGTTCTTGTAATTTAAATTCAGCACCTCTAGAGCTTTATTGTTGTATCAGTGTTATTTAGAACACAACTTTGTTAGAAGCCTATATTGTTGTATCAGCACTAAGAAGAGTGCATCATAGTTGTTGTACCCAACTCATACCGTAACCATTTGTGTAAGGGGTGTGTGACCCTTAGTGACTAGTGAGTGAATCTCCTAGTGCGAACGTGCGGCGTTCGTGGTTGTAGGGTGAAGAACCCTGTTGTGTGTGGGTAGTGCTAGACGAACGGTGGGGCACCTAGTAGTTAGGCTATCTGGTTTATTGAGGTCCCTGGCGAAAGGAGGTTCCTAGTAGCTTGCGGGGCGCTCTGGTTGTACTTGGGGACGCGTGGCGTCTTGGTTTAGTGAAAAACTCAAGCGGGTCGCTTGGGGACTGGAGTAGGCTGGGTTTGCCTAACCAGGATAAAATCTCCGGTGCAATCTCTTCTATCCCTTATCTCTTTTATTTATTGTTGCGCATATTTTTATTGTGTTAATTATCTCCTTCGCAACGTAAATATAATATATATTAATTTTATTATTTTAAATTAATCAACGCGCGTTAGACCTTTCGTTGTTATAGTGTTTCTTATCTTCGCGCGTAATATTAATCGTTGTTATTATTGTTTGCTTCCGCTTGCATAATCGTTTTCATCGTTTTTAAGAGTTTTCCGCTGCAAAGTTTATCTATTTCATTGAAAACGATTTAATTCGAATATTTTCCAATGTTTTCATAAACACCCAATTCACCCCCCCTCTCGAGTGTCGGCTGCCAATCCTATCAATAATTCTAACACTTGTTGCATCATGTCATTTTTATGCAAGTTTTTCGTTCTAACCTTTTGCATATATACTGTATCCGAGATCCTTGAGACTTGTTGCATTTTGTTTAGTTGCGTGTTGCGATCGGACTTAGTCGGACCTGAGTTGTGGTCAGCTGTTAGATAACCAAGTAAAATTGTTTTGAAGAATACAAGTCCTTTTTTACTTGTTGTATTCGGATTTAATCGGACCTGAAAAACACATGATAAAGACACTTTTGTTGTCCTTCGTTATAACTTTAAATAAATAATTAGGTTGTGCTCGGATGACTCAGTAAGTGCAGTAATCTTATAAGTTTTCCTCTGAAAAAAGGTACTGTACATAAGTGCATACGGTAGGGATCTCGGATCCAGCCACCATAGCCAAGGTGGGTATCCTCGTCCCCAATGTGAAAGAGGTTGCTGAGTGAAGTTATGTGAGAACATTTCACAGCAAGCTGTACTTTATCGGGTGTCCCTTGTAAACTGTGTATATGAGCCGATCTTATTTACAAGATGTTGACTGTACATAGCGCCATGCAACATTTACGTGGCTAGTGCTAAATGAGAAGCTAGTACGTACGTATATAAAATTGTGGCACTTGAGTAAGGGCAAGTTTGTACTATTTCATTGATCACAAATATGAGTTCATTGCCATTTAGGGAATTTAAAAGTGAGTATATAACAATGGAAGAAGATGTAAATAAAGGAAGCAGATGTAAAGACTTTAACAGAAACTAAAATGAACTTAAACTTGAACTTGAGCTGAAGGTGCAGGTGATTGCTGATGATATCCGGGGTAATCCTAACTGAAATAGGTTCTCAACTTCGCAACGTTCCAGGAATTCTTGAGCTCGACTCCCTTGAGGGTTTCTAACTTGTATGCTCTAGAGTGTGTTTTTGAAACGACTCTGTAGGGGCCTTCCCAATTCTAGGCAAACTTTCCATCCCTTCGATTCTTGAGCCCAATGTCTGCTCTTCGGAGTACGAGGTCTCCGACCTCAAAGGACCTGGGTTGCACTGACTTGTTGTATTGCTTTGCTTGTCTTTCCTTCGCTTTCTTTTCTCTAACTGCAGCGGCTTCTCGGATCTCCTCAGCCAATACTAGGTCTTCTTTGATCAGATTCTCATTTTCTTCCTCGGGCCTGTCCCTCATTCGGAAGGTATGGATCCTTCGTTCGATGGGGATGACCGCGTCACAACCGTAAGTGAGTCTAAAAGGGGTCTCCCCTGCTGAGGTCTGTACTGTGGTCCTGATCGACCAGAGGACCTCAGGTAGCAGATCGGCCCACACTCCTTTAGCCTGTGTAATTCTCTTTTTGAGGCCATCAACAATAGCCCAATTAGCAGCTTCGGCTTGCCCATTAGTCTGGGGGTGTTCGACCGAGGAGAACCGATGAGAGATTTCGAGGTTTTCAGCCAATATTTGAAAGTTGTTGGCAGCAAACTGGCTACCATTGTCAGTGATCAGAGTGAGTGGAAGTCCGAAACGAGAAATGACTTGTTTTACAAAAAAATTTTGGATTCTTGCAGAAGTGATGGTTGCTAATGGTTTGGCCTCAATCCATTTAGTAAAGTAGTCTACTGCTACCATAATGAACCTTAGCTGACATGGAGCTGTTGGGAACTGTCCCACAATGTCCATTCCCCACATACTGAAAGGCCAAGGGGAAGCCAGAGAATGGAGTTCCTCCGCGGGCTTCTGGTACACATCACTAAAAAATTGGCACTGAGGAAACTTTTTAACATGATCGATGGAATCTGTTACCAAGGTAGGCCAAAAATAACCAGTCCTTAATACTTTCCTCGCTAAGGACTTGCCTTCCACATGGTGGCTCCCCATTCCTCTATGAACCTCGTTCAAGGTTTCTTGGGCTTCCTCGGAGGTGAGACATCGGAGGAGTGGGGAAGACATTCCTCTCCTGTAGAGGATTCCATCAACAATGACATACTCGGCCGCTTTTCTGGTCAGCTTCTTCGCTTCCTTCTGGTCGGCGGGGAGTATTCCATGCTCTAAATATGCCCTGATCGAATGCATCCAGTTCGGTGATACAGCAATAGCCATTATTATACTAGGAGCCGAAATCTGTTCTTGAATGAGGCTTCTGTTATTCCCTGCTCCTTTTGTGCTTGCCAGCTTGGAAAGCACATCGGCGTGGGAATTTGAGCAACGGGGAATGTGGGTGATGGAGAATTTGGCAAAGTCTTGCGCTAGAGTCTTAACTTTATCAAGATATTTTTGCAGAATGGGCTCTTTCGCTTGGTAATCTCCGATGACTTGGGAAACCACCAACTGGGAGTCGCTTAATATTTGAACTTCAACTGCTCCGAGTTCTTTAGCCATACGGAGGCCAGCAAGGACCGCTTCGTACTCGGCCTGATTATTCGAGGTTAAGAACTCGAATTTCAGGGAATATTCAATGCTGAGACCTTCCGCTTTCTCCAAGATCACCCCAGATCCTGCTCCCCTCTGATTGCTTGAACCATCAACATATATTACCCAAGTGTCCGAGCTAGAGCTTAGGTGGGGCTCTGTGAACTCAGACACGAAATCTGCCAACGCTTGTGATTTAATTGCCCTCCTCGGTTCATAGGAAATGTCGAACTCGGAAAGTTCGACTGCCCACGCCATCATTCTCCCGGCGAGGTCGGGCTTCTGAAGAACTTGCTTAATGGGCTGGGTGGTTCTTACGACAATGGGATGAATCTGGAAGTATTGTCGTAGCCGCCGTGCAGCGAGGATAAAAAAAAATGCGAATTTTTCAACCTTGGAATACCAGAGCTCGGGACCTTGTAGAGCTTGGATTATGAAGTAAATTGGAAACTCATTTCTGCCCTCGTCTCGGACCAAAACCGAGCTGAGGGCTAAATCACCAATAGATAAATAAATGAAAAGACTCTCTCCCTGCAGAGGGCTGGAGAGAACTGGAGGAGAAGCGAGATACTCTTTAAGTGCTAGGAAAGATGCTTCACAGTTTTGATCCCAGTTGAAAGTTGTTCCTTTTTTCAAAAGTTGGTACCAGGGTAAAGCCTTTTTTGCGGCTTGATGGAGAAACCTTGACAGTGCTGCCATTCTGCTTGTTAACTGTTGCACTCCTTTAAGATCGACGGGACTCCTCATCTCTAAGATAGCTCGGTACTTGTCGGGGTTTGCTTCTATCCCCCTCTCGGATAGCATGAAGCCGAGGAAGGCGCCCACGGGGACCCCAAAGGTGCACTTTTCTGGATTCAACCTCATACTGTGTGCCCTTACCCTCTCCAGCACCATGGTCAGATCTCGGACGTGGTCCTCCTTTTTCCTGCTCTTTGTAATCATGTCATCAATGTAAACCTCCATGGTGGTACCGATGATACAATCAAAGACCTTGTTCATCATTCTTTGATAAGTTGCTCCAGCATTCTTTAGACCGAAAGGCATAACGGTATAGCAGTATGTCGCCTTTCCAGTCGTGAATGTGGTTTTATCCTAGTCAGGAGGATACATTGGGATCTGATTGTATCCTGAATAGGCATCTGTAAATGACAACAGTTGGTAGCCTGCCGAACTATCAACGAGCTGGTCTATAATCGGCAGCGGGCACTGATCCTTGGGGCAGGCTTTATTGGGGTCGGTGTAATCCACACACATCCTCCAACTTCTGTTTGCCTTCCTTACCAAGACTGTGTTTGCAACCCACTCAGCATATGGCACATCTCTGACGAACCCAGCTTTGAGTAACTCGGAGACCTTCTCCTGAATCACCTTTGCTTTTTCTGCTCCAACTCTTCTTTTCTTTTGTGCTACTGGCTTTGCTTTCGGATCCACGCTGAGCTTGTGACAGATGAAATTCGGATCAATTCCCGGCATGTCGGCCGAGGTCCAAGCAAACAAATCTCGGTTGGCCCTTAACAGGTTGATGATTTCGACTTGGATTTTCTGAGGGAGGTCGGCTCCCACCTTAACAGTTTTGTTGGGATCGGAAGGATCAACGGGAATTGTCAACCACTCCCCTTGAGGGGAAGGCCTAAGATCATCTTGTTCGGCCCGAACATCCAGCTCAGCTAATAAAACTCTTCCTTTGGCCAACGTCGGACCAGTCAACTCGTCTTCTTGTTTCTTTTTTATTCCCCGTAGACTCGCGTTGTAGCAGAGTCGGGCCCTGACCTGGTCGGACTTGACAGTGACGACCTTGTCGTCCGAACCAACAAATTTCATAGCTAAATGCACCGTTGAAACAACCGCCCCAAAGGCTTGCAGGCAAGTTCTTCCCAGTATCACATTATAGGGGGATTCAGAATTGACAACTAGAAACTTAATGATCTCCATACGGGCCGAAGGCTGCTTACCTAAGGTCACCGGGAGGTGGATGGCTCCTAGGGGGCGAATCGCCTCTCCCGTGAAGCTAATAAGATTGCCTTCAAATTCGACGAGGTCAGCTGACCTCAACTTTAGTGCTTGAAAGGTGTGTAGAAAAAGAATGTCGGCCGAGCTTCCTTGATCAATGAATACTCGGGCGACTTCAAAGTTACCCATCAACGCCGTGATCACCATTGGGTCATTGTGATCCGGGATGATGTCCTCCATGTCCTGATCGGAGAAAATAATGGGGATGTTCCGAGATGGTTTCTTACAGATGGGCTTATGATGAACAACTAACACTTGATTGACATACCTCTTCCTTTCTGATCTTTTCTCACCGCCACCGGCGAAACCTCCCCAGATGGTTTCGACTCTGAAATTTTCTGGTGACTTATCCAAATCCTGCACCACGACCATATTCACTCGTTGTGGCTCTTCAGTTTTCTTTTCTGGAGATGGGTCAGCCTTGGCTTTTCCCTTGTCTCTGCTCGGGCTCCGAGACCGTCTCCGGCCTCTTCTCTCCACAGCTTCTCGTACGTACTGTTGCAACTTACCCTTTCTCACCATGTCTTCGATAACGTCTCGAAGCCAGGTGCATTGGTCGTTATGGTGGCCATACCCATCATGGAAGTTGCAGTACTTGGATTTGTCTCTGATGCTATTTTGTTTTCTAAGGAAGAGTGATTTGGGTCTGATATATATACCTTTTGGACTTCATTTTATCCTCTTTTACTTTGGTTTGGCTTGTTTTCATAGCAAACTTAGGATCTTTTTATTAGTTTTTAGGAATTTTAGTAGTTGTAGTTTCCCATGAACTTTTTGATCGTTTGTTCAGTGTTTCAAGTGATTTTGGAGCTCAATTGCGAAAAATAATTATGGAATTGGAAAGAGCATTTAAAGACCTTGAAATAGGAAAAAGAACGGATAAAAACGGAGCCGGAACAGGTCCACGCGCCTGGGGCGCGTGGACGGGTGCGCCTGGGGCGCGCCACTTGAGGAACAACAGCAGCAGCAGAGGCGTGCGCCTGGGGCGCTACACCGCGTGCGCCTGGGGCGCGCGTACACCAGAAAAAGCCCAATTGGGCCAAAACTTCAGAAATTGATTGGGATTCTACTTAGAGATAGATTGTAATTATAAATTAGTGATTTAGAATTAGGTTAAGCAGCCAACTTAGAGGAGAAAAACAGAATTTAGATTTGAAGAGGGAGATTGCATTGATTTGGAGCATTTGAAGATTGAAGGATTTGAGGTAATTTGTCTATGAATTTCCCTATTATGTCTTTTCTTATTCTTATTTCTATGTGTAACTAAAACCCTCGTGTTAGGAACAAGGTGAATTTGTATGGCGTAGCTTATTTCAATTTATGATTTAGGATTTTGCTGTTTTCAATTCATGCATTAATTGTGTTTTTATTATATACATAAACCCGCGCAATTTATGTTATGGATCTCTTAATTCGCAACGAGAGTTGGGATTTTGAATAAGGCATGCAATTAATGGTATAATCAGTTTAGTTATAGAGATATGATTAAATGATTATATGACTTTATAATTCCCTTGTGCTGAAATTGATATTTTCTTATATTGTAATTTGTTGAGAGATCAAGGATTAAGTATTTAGAAAATAAGGGTAATATTAGAGAGATCTAATTATTGCTATTTGAGAGGAATGGTCCATGAATTGAAGGATAATTAAAGGAAAATCTGAATTATAATTGAATAAGTGAAACCTACAATGCAACCAACGTTCCTAACCACTTTTCTCCCATTGTTCTCTAGTTTTAATTTAATTTCAGCAACTTAGTAGTTTAGTTAATTATAGTTTTTAAATCTGAATTATTAATTTAAACACTTTTTAGTTTATAGGATTTATTTTTAATTACATTAAGGTGAAAATATACTAAAAACACAACTCCCTGTGGGACGATATTCGGTCTTCCAGACTATATTACTCGTTGACCCAGTCCACTTGCTGGCAAATCAACAAGTTTTTGGCGCCGTTGCCGGGGAGTAGTATTCTTTAGTTTATTTTCGGTACTTAGTGTAGTTATTAGTAAATTCTATTTTTCTTTTTATTTTTCTGTTTTTAATTAGTTTAATTTAGTTTTAATTTAACAGGTGCTTCTTAACCGTTTTTATGCTTTTACGTTCTACAGGTAATTGAGGTCTTGTGCAACTTAATCCCGAATTGGAGCTTAGTGTGAAACGGTTGAAAAAGCAAGCAAAGCAAGCAAGAAAGATGGCTGAATCACATGGTTCTGGTGGAACACCCCAACCCACAAGGAAGACTTTGGCTGATTACACCACAGTGGATCCAGATGTCTGCACATCCAGTGTAGTCCGGCCAACAATTACAGCAGCTGCATTTGAGATTGATCCTCAATATATTCATCTCATCAAACAGGATCAATTCTCAGGTGCACCTACTCAAGATCCTACTGAGCACATAGCCAATTTCCTTCAGATGTTGGACTTTTTCAAGATAGAAGGTGCATCAGATGAGGTGATTTGCATGCGTATGTTTCCTCTTTCTTTGAGGGACAAGGCCTTTACATGGATGAGGAATCAGCCTCCTGGAAGCCTTTCCAGTTGGGATGTTCTGGTCAAGAAATTCATGGCCCAGTTCCTTCCAGCTGGAAAGCAAGCCAAGCTCCACCAAGATGTCAACTCTTTTGTTCAAGCAGAGGGGGAGCTGTTACATGATGCATGGGAAAGATACAACCAGCTGTTGAAGAAGTGCCCGACACACGCTATACCAGATTGGATGCAAATCCGTTTATTCTATGATGGGTTGAGGAGCACAAATAAATTCATGATTGATGCAGCAGCTGGAGGATCCTTGATTAAGAAGACTGTGGAAGAGGCAAAAGAAATAATTGAGACAATGGCCTACAACAGCAGTCAAGCCCTTGCTGACAAGACTATCTTGAAAAATCCAGATCTGAGCACTACCCAGATGCAGACTCTCATTCAGCAGAATAAGGAGATGCATGATCAGATCACAACATTAATGAAAAGGATGGGTCAGACTCAGTTGGGAGCAGTGAGTAGCACACTTATGTGCGACTTTTGCAATGGGAAACATAGGAATGAAGAATGTGCCAATGAAATGGGGAAAGCAACGACTATTGAGGAACAAGCAAAATATGTGGGTGGTGGAGGAAATAGAAACAACATGTACTCCAACACCTACAATCCTACATATCGCAACCACCCAAATTTCTCATGGAACAACCCAGCACTGAATCAGCCACAACAACAGCAGAAACCTTCTTGGGAGATAGCACTTGACAAGCTGACCAACTCCACCCAATCTTTCATTGAGGAAACTAGAGCCCAGTTTGCTAATCAGGGTGCTAACATTCGTAATTTGGAGGTGCAAGTGGGTCAGATTGCCAAGCAGATTTCTGAGAGGTCAGTGGGAACTTTTCCTAGTGACACCATAGCTAATCCCAAGGAAAGGTGCATGAAGGTGACACTCCGAAGTGGCACAACATATGATGAACCAACTACCAAGGGGAGTGCCACCAATGAAAATTCAAGCAAAGAGAAGGAGCCTAAGTGTAATGCAACATCAAAGAAGAAGGAAGGTGCAATTGGAGCATCGAGTACGCAGGGTCCACCTGCGGATCACAATCCGGTTCAACCCAAGCTAGCTCCTTTGCCTTTGAGGGTGCCTTTTCCTCAAAGGTTGAAGAAGGATGAAGACAAGAGGCACTTTCAAAAGTTTCTGGACATGATCAGAAAGATCCAGATTAATATCCCATTTGCAGAGGCTCTTGAACAAATGCCTTTGTATGCGAGATTTATGAAGGATCTTCTGACCAAAAAGAAGGGGATGCTCACTGGAGAGACATTTCCAATTGCTGAGAAGTGTAGCAGAATCATAAAGTCCAATCTGCCACCGAAGTTGAAGGATCCAGGAAGCTTCAATCTACCTATAAGCATCGGCAAGGATTATACAGGTAAGGCCCTCTGTGACCTTGGTGCCAGTGTTAATATAATGCCTTTGTCACTTTTCAATAAGTTAGGAATAAGAGAGATTAAGCCGATCCCGATTCTATTACAACTAGCTGATAACACTGCCCTCCGCCCCTATGGAGTGGTGGAAGATATCTTGGTGAAAGTAAAGGATTTTATATTACCCCTTGATTTCATGGTGCTTGACATAGAAGAGGATGATAACATTCCTCTAATTTTTGGAAGGCCTTTCTTGGCCACAGCAGGGGTAATCATAGATGTTCCTAGAGGAGAAGTTATTCTCCGTGTTAATGGTGAGCAAGCAGTGATAAATATTTTTGAAAAACCACCATGCACGGCGGATGACTTCCTCCAAATAAATTGTGTTTCAAACTCTAATGAACAAGGTAATGATTTAGAGTTTGTACACCCTTCTGAAAACAACTGCCCTTAAGCCCCTTCTAGGGGCGATGAGTCAGGCTCGTGACATTAAACAAGCGCTTTTTGGGAGGCAACCCAATTTTAAGTAATTCTCCTTTAGGATAGGCACTTTAGGATAGGTGATTTTTTGTTTGTAGTTTAGGATAGTTCAGGTAGTTTGTTATTTTTTTTTATTTTCTGCATTTGCTGTTTTAAAAAAAATCACTGGTACAGACCAGGCGCGCCTGAGGCGCATGGCCTGGCGCGCCTGGGGCGCGCGCGTCTGCAGGTTTATGCCCAGCACGCCTGGGGGGAGACATCCAATTTCCCCCACTTCCCTTTCATCCCCAATTCAATTCTTAAGAACCCAAACCCCCAATTTAATCCCCAATTCTTATATTCCATCAAAACCACCCATATTTCAAATTAATCACTCACAACTCCATTAATCATCATAAACATCATCAATTTCTCTCCTTTTTCATTCAAATTTTTCAAAAACCCCATTCCCCTCTCTTCTCTTCTCAATTCAGATTTTTCAAAAAAGGGCTAGGGAACACGAATTTTTCATTGTTTTAAGGTAAGAATCTCTTCTCTATCCTTCTCTGGTTTGATTTATTTAGATTTGGAAGGTTAGGATTGAGTTCTCTCTTTAAAATTTTGAAGGTTTTGTGCTGCCTGCCAGGTGTTCGATATATTGCCTTTTGCAATTTTTGAACTAAAACAAGTTGAGAAGAGGAAAGAGGCCAATGGTGGACAGTAGTGGAGAGGTTGGGACGAATTTTGAGCATCCGAAAGTCGCCGAGTTTCATGATGGAAAGATGGTTAAGAGGAGGGTGCAACCGGAATTGGGCATGGTCCTTGATGAGACCGTTTCCGGTTAGCAGGTGGTTGGTCTGAGATGTGTGGAGGAGGTGATGGAGGTGATTCAAGTGAACAAATGGGAATCCTGGGTTAGAGGACCACCAGAGTATTTGAGTCAGAAATTGGTGTGGGAGTTTTATTCGCATGCTTGGTGGCGTGCACAATTAGAGAAGAAGGAGGAGTTGTTGCATGGAACGGTTGAGCATCGGAGGGTTGCGTATGTGAGAGGCAAGGAAGTGCCGTATGATGCTGCTACTATAGCACGTGTCCTACACCTTCCTAGCTACTCGCCTACTATGGCCCCAGCTTTGTTCAACACGGATAGTTATGATGATGAGGGTATGTATTCTCTAGATATGCTTCAGAGACATTTGTTCTTGGCTGGAAAAACATGGAATTTAAATATTAATCAAAGGCCAAAACATGTGTCATAGAGGAATATGCAGGGAGCTGCCCGGTTTTGGGTTAGGTTCATTATGCACAACTTGTACCCTCATTCCCATGACACTGAGATTTCCCCGGCCATATGTCGTTTAGTGTATGCCCTTAAATCCTGTGTTATAGTTGATTGGCGTCGCTGATTTCTGATCAGTTGCACCGCTTTGCCTTGAGTGATAAGGGATACGTGGGATTCCCTTGGGTAATACACCAGTTATGTTCTGCTGTGGGGGTGGTGCCTGGGAGTGATGAGATGAAGGAGATTAAGAGGGCCACCATGCTGACTAAAGCTGTCTGGGATAATTATGTTTTACTTGCTATTAAGACAGCTAGGGAGGATAGACACCCACCCATTATTCTTGACCCACAGCCACCAGTCCAGGATAGAGCAGGATCTTCTCGCCGACCGGCACAGTCGTCGGATGGTGTGGAAGACCTGAGGGTTATGATGCAGTCCATGATGAGAGAGCAGGCACTGCAGGGGCGTTATTTGTGGCAGCAGGCCTAGTTCCAGCGTGTACAGTTACGCAGGGACGAGGTCCGCGATGATATTATGAGGGCCTGGAGTGTTGATCAGGGTTATGCTTTTGATCTGCCCCCTTATTCGGACTATGAGAGGAGTCTGTTGGACTATCCGGTGGATGTGCCTGAGCCTGATGATAGAGGGATGGATGAGGACTAGTTGGGGTTGTTCTTATTTTGATATATCTGATGTATTTTCCCCACCCCGCTCTGTACCTGTGATATTATTTGAGTTTGCACTTTCTAGGATTTTAATTTTTTATTTAATGCATGGATATTTATTTAGATTATTATCTTGTTGCATATGTATTGCTGAGTTTTGTGTAGGCATGAATGTTGTCTCCTCCCATTGGTGGTGCTTTGTTGCACCAGTACTAACCATTGCAGGTATTAAGTTTGGGGGAGCAACATTTCTCTTGTGATTAATGCTATTTATGTGGATGTGATAGGTAGTATTCTTAATCTTTATCCTTGTCATTTTTGGTTAATTTTTTTAGTATAGGTTTTTAATTTTTATTTTGTAGTTTTTAGGTAGAGTAGTTTGCTTGAGGACAAGCCAACATCTAAGTTTGGGGGAGTATACAAAATAAAAATTGATTTTTCATGACTTGAATTGTTTCCCCATATTTGGTATTGGTTTGTGTCTCTAGTGAAAGTAGGTGATTATTCTAGATTTAGGACTTTTTCTCTTTTGATGCATGTGTATATTTAGTTTAGGACTTAGAGTCATTGGTATTCGACTCTATTTGATTGAACTGTAAATATGATTATGGTGACTGGGTTATTTCGACAAATGCTTTCAGAACTTGTGATTA
Source organism: Crotalaria pallida (assembly GCA_037953625.1). Classification (NCBI taxonomy): domain Eukaryota; kingdom Viridiplantae; phylum Streptophyta; class Magnoliopsida; order Fabales; family Fabaceae; genus Crotalaria; species Crotalaria pallida. The sequence continues at coordinate 25,775,845 of CM075654.1, forward strand.
GTGAACTAACTTTAGCCCAGTGAGGTTTTGAGCCTTATATTGAGGGGTATGAATTTTATTGAAATATTCTAATTTTGAGACCCCTATTCTTTCATGAGTGTGTTCACTTTGATATTGTCTTCTAGAACTTGACCGGTGACCATTTCAAAATTGATAATTGATTGCATGCATTAAGATGATTAAGGCACTTAGGATGTGTTTTTGTAGCCTTCAGATGTTTTGCATTGATAATTTTCCCTTAGTTGCCTATTTTGAGCCTTATAATGATATATGATTTTTCTTTGGTACCTTGCATTTATTGCATATTCTTTGTAGTACCTTGGGAATTTTGAATGAGCAATTGAGAGGAATATAGAAAGAAATAGTGAAAGTAATTGGTGAAAAATGTATGAGTTCTATTTCTCTTCCGTGTGAAAGAAAAGAAAAAATGAAAAAAAAGAGAATTAAAAAATAACAAATGTAAAGGAAGAGAATAAAAGAAAAAATTGAAAAAGAAAGGAAGAATAAAATGTTCCTGATGTGAGTGTGAGTCTTTATTGTATTCATTGCTCATTCATGGTTTTTGAGGGAAACTTGCTTTTGTAAATATTTTTGCGAGTTAGCCTTTGTTTTATCCCTTCTTTCTTTTATCCCACCTGACACTTTTAGCCATGGCCTCATTACAACCAAAAATAAGACCTTTTGATTTTTGCATACTTTCAATAATTTCAGTGGAGATGTTGGTCTATGGTTAAGCCTATGGTAACACATTATCATTGTTGAAATTGAGTGAATTGAAAATATGACCCTTATACACTTTTGAGAGAAACAATTGAGAGGTTGAGAGTGTTCATTAGTTCTGAGTTCTGAATGAGATTGTTATGTTAACTAGAATGTAATTGTGTATATAGTTTGTGATAATATGTGTCGAAGTGATGAGTCATAGTCTTGGATTAGGTGTGTTCATGTTGATTTAGGGAGTTTGTCTTTTATTTAGAATTTTTATTTTACTTTTGCCTGGGACATGCAAAATGCAAAGTTTGGGGGAGTGATTTGGGTCTGATATATATACCTTTTGGACTTCATTTTATCCTCTTTTACTTTGATTTTCATAGCAAACTTAGGATCTTTTTATTAGTTTTTAGGAATTTTAGTAGTTGTAGTTTCCCATGAACTTTTTTATCGTTTGTTCAGTGTTTCAGGTGATTTTGGAGCTCAATTGCGAAAAATAATTATGGAATTGGAAAGAGCATTTAAAGACCTTGAAATAGGAAAAAGAACGGAGAAAAACGGAGCCGGAACCAGGCGCGTGGACGGGTGCGCCTGGGGCGCGCCACTTGAGGAACAACAGCAGCAGCAGAGGCGTGCGCCTGGGGCGCGCGTACACCAGAAAAAGCCCAATTGGGCCAAAACTTCAGAAATTGATTGGGATTCTACTTAGAGATAGATTGTAATTATAAATTAGTGATTTAGAATTAGGTTAAGCAGCCAACTTAGAGGAGAAAAACATAATTTAGATTTGAAGAGGGAGATTGCATTGATTTGGAGCATTTGAAGATTGAAGGATTTGGGGTAATTTGTCTATGAATTTCCCTATTATGTCTTTTCTTCTTCTTATTTCTATGTGTAACTAAAAGCCTCGTGTTAGGAACAAGGTGAATTTGTATGGCGTAGCTTATTTCAATTTATGATTTAGGATTTTGCTGTTTTCAATTCATGCATTAATTGTGTTTTTATTATATACATAAACCGGCGCAATTTATGTTATGGATCTCTTAATTCACAACGAGAGTTGGGATTTTGAATAGGCCATGCAATAATGGTATAATCAGTTTAGTTATAGAGATATGATTAAATGATTATATGACTTTATAATTCCCTTGTGCTGAAATTGATATTTTCTTATATTGTAATTTGTTGAGAGATCAAGGATTAAGTATTTAGAAAATAAGGGTAATATTAGAGAGATCTAATTATTGCTATTTGAGAGGAATGGTCCATGAATTGAAGGATAATTAAAGGAAAATATGAATTATAATTGAATAAGTGAAACCTACAATGCAACCAACGTTCCTAACCACTTCTCTCCCATTGTTCTCTAGTTTTAATTTAATTTCAGCAACTTAGTAGTTTAGTTAATTATAGTTTTTAAATCTGAATTATTAATTTAAACACTTTTTAGTTTATAGGATTAATTTTTAATTACATTAAGGTGAAAATATACTAAAAACACAACTCCCTGTGGGACGATATTCGGTCTTCCAGACTATATTACTCGTTGACCCAGTCCACTTGCTGGCAAATCAACAAGTTTTTGGCGCCGTTGCCGGGGAGTAGTATTCTTTAGTTTATTTTCGGTACTTAGTGTAGTTATTAGTAAATTCTATTTTTCTTTTTATTTTTCTGTTTTTAATTAGTTTAATTTAGTTTTAATTTAACAGGTGCTTCTTAACCGTTTTTATGCTTTTACGTTCTACAGGTAATTGAGGTCTTGTGCAACTTAATCCCCAATTGGAGCTTAGTGTGAAACGGTTGAAAAAGCAAGCAAAGCAAGCAAGAAAGATGGCTGAATCACATGGTTCTGGTGGAACACCCCAACCCACAAGGAAGACTTTGGCTGATTACACCACAGTGGATCCAGATGTCTGCACATCCAGTGTAGTCCGGCCAACAATTACAGCAGCTGCATTTGAGATTGATCCTCAATATATTCATCTCATCAAACAGGATCAATTCTCAGGTGCACCTACTCAAGATCCTACTGAGCACATAGCCAATTTCCTTCAGATGTTGGACTTTTTCAAGATAGAAGGTGCATCAGATGAGGCGATTTGCATGCGTATGTTTCCTCTTTCTTTGAGGGACAAGGCCTTTACATGGATGAGGAATCAGCCTCCTGGAAGCCTTTCCAGTTGGGATGTTCTGGTCAAGAAATTCATGGCCCAGTTCCTTCCAGCTGGAAAGCAAGCCAAGCTCCACCAAGATGTCAACTCTTTTGTTCAAGCAGAGGGGGAGCTGTTACATGATGCATGGGAAAGATACAACCAGCTGTTGAAGAAGTGCCCGACACACGCTATACCAGATTGGATGCAAATCCGTTTATTCTATGATGGGTTGAGGAGCACAAATAAATTCATGATTGATGCAGCAGCTGGAGGATCCTTGATTAAGAAGACTATGGAAGAGGCAAAAGAAATAATTGAGACAATGGCCTACAACAGCAGTCAAGCCCTTGCTGACAAGACTATCTTGAAAAATCCAGATCTGAGCACTACCCAGATGCAGACTCTCATTCAGCAGAATAAGGAGATGCATGATCAGATCACAACATTAATGAAAAGGATGGGTCAGACTCAGTTGGGAGCAGTGAGTAGCACACTTATGTGCGACTTTTGCAATGGGAACCATAGGAATGGAGAATGTGCCAATGAAATGGGGAAAGCAACGACTATTGAGGAACAAGCAAAATATGTGGGTGGTGGAGGAAATAGAAACAACATGTACTCCAACACCTACAATCCTACATATCGCAACCACCCAAATTTCTCATGGAACAGCCCAGCACTGAATCAGCCACAACAACAGCAGAAACCTTCTTGGGAGATAGCACTTGACAAGCTGACCAACTCCACCCAATCTTTCATTGAGGAAACTAGAGCCCAGTTTGCTAATCAGGGTGCTAACATTCGTAATTTGGAGGTGCAAGTGGGTCAGATTGCCAAGCAGATTTCTGAGAGGTCAGTGGGAACTTTTCCTAGTGACACCATAGCTAATCCCAAGGAAAGGTGCATGAAGGTGACACTCCGAAGTGGCACAACATATGATGAACCAACTACCAAGGGGAGTGCCACCAATGAAAATTCAAGCAAAGAGAAGGAGCCTAAGTGTAATGCAACATCAAAGAAGAAGGAAGGTGCAATTGGAGCATCGAGTACGCAGGGTCCACCTGCGGATCACAATCCGGTTCAACCCAAGCTAGCTCCTTTGCCTTTGAGGGTGCCTTTTCCTCAAAGGTTGAAGAAGGATGAAGACAAGAGGCACTTTCAAAAGTTTCTGGACATGATCAGAAAGATCCAGATTAATATCCCATTTGCAGAGGCTCTTGAACAAATGCCTTTGTATGCGAGATTTATGAAGGATCTTCTGACCAAAAAGAAGGGGATGCTCACTGGAGAGACATTTCCAATTGCTGAGAAGTGTAGCAGAATCATAAAGTCCAATCTGCCACCGAAGTTGAAGGATCCAGGAAGCTTCAATCTACCTATAAGCATCGGCAAGGATTATACAGGTAAGGCCCTCTGTGACCTTGGTGCCAGTGTTAATATAATGCCTTTGTCACTTTTCAATAAGTTAGGAATAAGAGAGATTAAGCCAATCCCGATTCTATTACAACTAGCTGATAACACTGCCCTCCGCCCCTATGGAGTGGTGGAAGATATCTTGGTGAAAGTAAAGGATTTTATATTACCCCTTGATTTCATGGTGCTTGACATAGAAGAGGATGATAACATTCCTCTAATTTTTGGAAGGCCTTTCTTGGCCACAGCAGGGGTAATCATAGATGTTCCTAGAGGAGAAGTTATTCTCCGTGTTAATGGTGAGCAAGCAGTGATAAATATTTTTGAAAAACCACCATGCACGGCGGATGACTTCCTCCAAATAAATTGTGTTTCAAACTCTAATGAACAAGGTAATGATTTAGAGTTTGTACACCCTTCTGAAAACAACTGCCCTTAAGCCCCTTCTAGGGGCGATGAGTCAGGCTCGTGACATTAAACAAGCGCTTTTTGGGAGGCAACCCAATTTTAAGTAATTCTCCTTTAGGATAGGCACTTTAGGATAGGTGATTTTTTGTTTGTAGTTTAGGATAGTTCAGGTAGTTTGTTATTTTTTTTTTATTTTCTGCATTTGCTGTTTTAAAAAAAATCACTGGTACAGACCAGGCGCGCCTGAGGCGCATGGCCTGGCGCGCCTGGGGCGCGCGCGTCTGCAGGTTTATGCCCAGCACGCCTGGGGGGAGACATCCAATTTCCCCCACTTCCCTTTCATCCCCAATTCAATTCTTAAGAACCCAAACCCCCAATTTAATCCCCAATTCTTATATTCCATCAAAACCACCCATATTTCAAATTAATCACTCACAACTCCATTAATCATCATAAACATCATCAATTTCTCTCCTTTTTCATTCAAATTTTTCAAAAACCCCATTCCCCTCTCTTCTCTTCTCAATTCAGATTTTTCAAAAAAGGGCTAGGGAACACGAATTTTTCATTGTTTTAAGGTAAGAATCTCTTCTCTATCCTTCTCTGGTTTGATTTATTTAGATTTGGAAGGTTAGGATTGAGTTCTCTCTTTAAAATTTTGAAGGTTTTGTGCTGCCTGCCAGGTGTTCGATATATTGCCTTTTGCAATTTTTGAACTAAAACAAGTTGAGAAGAGGAAAGAGGCCAATGGTGGACAGTAGTGGAGAGGTTGGGACGAATTTTGAGCATCCGAAAGTCGCCGAGTTTCATGATGGAAAGATGGTTAAGAGGAGGGTGCAACCGGAATTGGGCATGGTCCTTGATGAGACCGTTTCCGGTTAGCAGGTGGTTGGTCTGAGATGTGTGGAGGAGGTGATGGAGGTGATTTAAGTGAACAAATGGGAATCCTGGGTTAGAGGACCACCGGAGTATTTGAGTCAGAAATTGGTGTTTGAGTTTTATTCACATGCTTGGTGGTGTGCACAATTAGAGAAGAAGGAGGAGTTGTTGCATGGAACGGTTGAGCATCGGAGGGTTGCGTATGTGAGAGGCAAGGAAGTGTCGTATGATGCTGCTACTATAGCACGTGTCCTACACCTTCCTAGCTACTCGCCTACTATGGCCCCAGCTTTGTTCAACACGGATAGTTATGATGATGAGGGTATGTATTCTCTAGATATGCTTCAGAGACATTTGTTCTTGGCTTGAAAAACATGGAATTTAAATATTAATCAAAGGCCAAAACATGTGTCACAGAGGAATATGCAGGGAGCTGCCCGGTTTTGGGTTAGGTTCATTATGCACAACTTGTACCCTCATTCCCATGACACTGAGATTTCCCCGGCCATATGTCATTTAGTGTATGCCCTTAAATCCTGTGTTATAGTTGATGCGGCGTCACTGATTTCTGATCAGTTGCACCGCTTTGCCTTGAGTGATAAGGGATACGTGGGATTCCCTTGGGTAATACACCAGTTATGTTCTGCTGTGGGGGTGGTGCCTGGGAGTGATGAGATGAAGGAGATTAAGAGGGCCACCATGCTGACTAAAGCTGTCTGGGATAATTATGTTTTACTTGCTATTAAGACAGCTAGGGAGGATAGACACCCACCCATTATTCTTGACCCACAGCCACCAGTCCAGGATAGAGCAGGATCTTCTCGCAGACCGGCACAGTCGTCGGATGGTGTGGAAGACCTGAGGGTTATGATGCAGTCCATGATGAGAGAGCAGGCACTGCAGGGGCATTATTTGCGGCAGCAGGCCTAGTTCCAGCGTGTACAGTTACGCAGGGACGAGGTCCGCGATGATATTATGAGGGCCTGGAGTGTTGATCAGGGTTATGCTTTTGATCTGCCCCCTTATTCGGACTATGAGAGGAGTCTGTTGGACTATCCGGTGGATGTGCCTGAGCCTGATGATAGAGGGATGGATGAGGACTAGTTGGGGTTGTTCTTATTTTGATATATCTGATGTATTTTCCCCACCCCGCTCTGTACCTGTGATATTATTTGAGTTTGCACTTTCTAGGATTTTAATTTTTTATTTAATGCATGGATATTTAGTTTGATTATTATCTTGTTGCATCTGTATTGCTGAGTTTTGTGTAGGCGTGAATGTTGTCTCCTCCCATTGGTGGTGCTTTGTTGCACCAGTACAAACCATTGCAGGTATTAAGTTTGGGGGAGCAACATTTCTCTTGTGATTAATGCTATTTATGTGGATGTGATAGGTAGTATTCTTAATCTTTATCCTTGTCATTTTTGGTTAATTTTTTTAGTATAGGTTTTTAATTTTTATTTTGTAGTTTTTAGGTAGAGTAGTTTGCTTGAGGACAAGCCAACATCTAAGTTTGGGGGAGTATACAAAATAAAAATTGATTTTTCATGACTTGAATTGTTTCCCCATATTTGGTATTGGTTTGTGTCTCTAGTGAAAGTAGGTGATTATTCTAGATTTAGGACTTTTTCTCTTTTGATGCATGTGTATATTTAGTTTAGGACTTAGACTCATTGGTATTCGACTCTATTTGATTGAACTGTAAATATGATTATGGTGACTGGGTTATTTCGACAAATGCTTTCAGAACTTGTGATTAGTGAACTGACTTTAGCCCAGTGAGGTTTTGAGCCTTATATTGAGGGGTATGAATTTTATTGAAATATTCTAATTTTGAGACCCCTATTCTTTCATGAGTGTGTTCACATTGATATTGTCTTCTAGAACTTGACCGGTGACCATTTCAAAATTGATAAATGATTGCATGCATTAAGATGATTAAGGCACTTAGGATGTGTTTTTGTAGCCTTCAGATGTTTTGCATTGATAATTTTCCCTTAGTTGCCTATTTTGAGCCTTATAATGATACATGATTTTTCTTTGGTACCTTGCATTTATTGCATATTCTTTGTAGTACCTTGGGAATTTTGAATGAGCAATTGAGAGGAATATAGAAAGAAATAGTGAAAGTAATTGGTGAAAAGTGTATGAGTTCTATTTCTCTTCCGTGTGAAAGAAAAGAAAAAAGAAAAAAAAAGAGAATTAAAAAATAACAAATGTAAAGGAAGAGAATAAAAGAAAAAATTGAAAAAGAAAGGAAGAATAAAATGTTCCTGATGTGAGTGTGAGTCTTTATTGTATTCATTGCTCATTCATGGTTTTTGAGGGAAACTTGCTTTTGTAAATATTTTTGCGAGTTAGCCTTTGTTTTATCCCTTCTTTCTTTTATCCCACCTGACACTTTTAGCCATGGCCTCATTACAACCAAAAATAAGGCCTTTTGATTTTTGCATACTTTCAATAATTTCAGTGGAGATGTTGGTCTATGGTCAAGCCTATGGTAACACATTATCATTGTTGAACTTGAGTGAATTGAAAATATGACCCTTATACACTTTTGAGAGAAACAATTGAGAGGTTGAGAGTGTTCATTAGTTCTGAGTTCTGAATGGGATTGTTATGTTAACTAGTATGTAATTGTGTATATAGTTTGTGATAATATGTGTCGAAGTGATGAGTCATAGTCTTGGATTAGGTGTGTTCATGTTGATTTAGGGAGTTTGTCTTTTATTTAGAATTTTTATTTTACTTTTGCCTGGGACATGCAAAATGCTAAGTTTGGGGGAGTGATTTGGGTCTGATATATATACCTTTCGGACTTCATTTTATCCTCTTTTACTTTGATTTTCATAGCAAACTTAGGATCTTTTTATTAGTTTTTAGGAATTTTAGTAGTTGTAGTTTCCCATGAACTTTTTTATCGTTTGTTCAGTGTTTCAGGTGATTTTGGAGCTCAATTGCGAAAAGTAATTATGGAATTGGAAAGAGCATTTAAAGACCTTGAAATAGGAAAAAGAACGGAGAAAAACGGAGCCGGAACCAGGCGCGTGGACGGGTGCGCCTGGGGCGCGCCACTTGAGGAACAACAACAGCAGCAGAGGCGTGCGCCTGGGGCGCGACATCGCGTGCGCCTGGGGCGCGCGTACACCAGAAAAAGCCCAATTGGGCCAAAACTTCAGAAATTGATTGGGATTCTACTAAGAGATAGATTGTAATTATAAATTAGTGATTTAGAATTAGGTTAAGCAGCCAACTTAGAGGAGAAAAACAGAATTTAGATTTGAAGAGGGAGATTGCATTGATTTGGAGCATTTGAAGATTGAAGGATATGGGGTAATTTGTCTATGAATTTCCCTATTATGTCTTTTCTTCTTCTTATTTCTATGTGTAACTAAAAGCCTCGTGTTAGGAACAAGGTGAATTTGTATGGCGTAGCTTATTTCAATTTATGATTTAGGATTTTGCTGTTTTCAATTCATGCATTAATTGTGTTTTTATTATATACATAAACCCGCGCAATTTATGTTATGGATCTCTTAATTCACAATGAGAGTTGGGATTTTGAATAGGCCATGCAATAATGGTATAATCAGTTTAGTTATAGAGATATGATTAAATGATTATATGACTTTATAATTCCCTTGTGCTGAAATTGATATTTTCTTATATTGTAATTTGTTGAGAGATCAAGGATTAAGTATTTAGAAAATAAGGGTAATATTAGAGAGATCTAATTATTGCTATTTGAGAGGAATGGTCCATGAATTGAAGGATAATTAAAGGAAAATCTGAATTATAATTGAATAAGTGAAACCTACAATGCAACCAACGTTCCTAACCACTTTTCTCCCATTGTTCTCTAGTTTTAATTTAATTTCAGCAACTTAGTAGTTTAGTTAATTATAGTTTTTAAATCTGAATTATTAATTTAAACACTTTTTAGTTTATAGGATTAATTTTTAATTACATTAAGGTGAAAATATACTAAAAACACAACTCCCTGTGGGACGATATTCGGTCTTCCAGACTATATTACTCGTTGACCCAGTCCACTTGCTGGCAAATCAACAAGTTTTTGGCGCCGTTGCCGGGGAGTAGTATTCTTTAGTTTATTTTCGGTACTTAGTGTAGTTATTAGTAAATTCTATTTTTCTTTTTATTTTTCTGTTTTTAATTAGTTTAATTTAGTTTTAATTTAACAGGTGCTTCTTAACCGTTTTTATGCTTTTACGTTCTACAGGTAATTGAGGTCTTGTGCAACTTAATCCCGAATTGGAGCTTAGTGTGAAACGGTTGAAAAAGCAAGCAAAGCAAGCAAGAAAGATGGCTGAATCACATGGTTCTGGTGGAACACCCCAACCCACAAGGAAGACTTTGGCTGATTACACCACAGTGGATCCAGATGTCTGCACATCCAGTGTAGTCCGGCCAACAATTACAGCAGCTGCATTTGAGATTGATCCTCAATATATTCATCTCATCAAACAGGATCAATTCTCAGGTGCACCTACTCAAGATCCTACTGAGCACATAGCCAATTTCCTTCAGATGTTGGACTTTTTCAAGATAGAAGGTGCATCAGATGAGGCGATTTGCATGCGTATGTTTCCTCTTTCTTTGAGGGACAAGGCCTTTACATGGATGAGGAATCAGCCTCCTGGAAGCCTTTCCAGTTGGGATGTTCTGGTCAAGAAATTCATGGCCCAGTTCCTTCCAGCTGGAAAGCAAGCCAAGCTCCACCAAGATGTCAACTCTTTTGTTCAAGCAGAGGGGGAGCTGTTACATGATGCATGGGAAAGATACAACCAGCTGTTGAAGAAGTGCCCGACACACGCTATACCAGATTGGATGCAAATCCGTTTATTCTATGATGGGTTGAGGAGCACAAATAAATTCATGATTGATGCAGCAGCTGGAGGATCCTTGATTAAGAAGACTATGGAAGAGGCAAAAGAAATAATTGAGACAATGGCCTACAACAGCAGTCAAGCCCTTGCTGACAAGACTATCTTGAAAAATCCAGATCTGAGCACTACCCAGATGCAGACTCTCATTCAGCAGAATAAGGAGATGCATGATCAGATCACAACATTAATGAAAAGGATGGGTCAGACTCAGTTGGGAGCAGTGAGTAGCACACTTATGTGCGACTTTTGCAATGGGAACCATAGGAATGGAGAATGTGCCAATGAAATGGGGAAAGCAACGACTATTGAGGAACAAGCAAAATATGTGGGTGGTGGAGGAAATAGAAACAACATGTACTCCAACACCTACAATCCTACATATCGCAACCACCCAAATTTCTCATGGAACAGCCCAGCACTGAATCAGCCACAACAACAGCAGAAACCTTCTTGGGAGATAGCACTTGACAAGCTGACCAACTCCACCCAATCTTTCATTGAGGAAACTAGAGCCCAGTTTGCTAATCAGGGTGCTAACATTCGTAATTTGGAGGTGCAAGTGGGTCAGATTGCCAAGCAGATTTCTGAGAGGTCAGTGGGAACTTTTCCTAGTGACACCATAGCTAATCCCAAGGAAAGGTGCATGAAGGTGACACTCCGAAGTGGCACAACATATGATGAACCAACTACCAAGGGGAGTGCCACCAATGAAAATTCAAGCAAAGAGAAGGAGCCTAAGTGTAATGCAACATCAAAGAAGAAGGAAGGTGCAATTGGAGCATCGAGTACGCAGGGTCCACCTGCGGATCACAATCCGGTTCAACCCAAGCTAGCTCCTTTGCCTTTGAGGGTGCCTTTTCCTCAAAGGTTGAAGAAGGATGAAGACAAGAGGCACTTTCAAAAGTTTCTGGACATGATCAGAAAGATCCAGATTAATATCCCATTTGCAGAGGCTCTTGAACAAATGCCTTTGTATGCGAGATTTATGAAGGATCTTCTGACCAAAAAGAAGGGGATGCTCACTGGAGAGACATTTCCAATTGCTGAGAAGTGTAGCAGAATCATAAAGTCCAATCTGCCACCGAAGTTGAAGGATCCAGGAAGCTTCAATCTACCTATAAGCATCGGCAAGGATTATACAGGTAAGGCCCTCTGTGACCTTGGTGCCAGTGTTAATATAATGCCTTTGTCACTTTTCAATAAGTTAGGAATAAGAGAGATTAAGCCGACCCCGATTCTATTACAACTAGCTGATAACACTGCCCTCCGCCCCTATGGAGTGGTGGAAGATATCTTGGTGAAAGTAAAGGATTTTATATTACCCCTTGATTTCATGGTGCTTGACATAGAAGAGGATGATAACATTCCTCTAATTTTTGGAAGGCCTTTCTTGGCCACAGCAGGGGTAATCATAGATGTTCTTAGAGGAGAAGTTATTCTCCGTGTTAATGGTGAGCAAGCAGTGATAAATATTTTTGAAAAACCACCATGCACGGCGGATGACTTCCCCCAAATAAATTGTGTTTCAAACTCTAATGAACAAGGTAATGATTTAGAGTTTGTACACCCTTCTGAAAACAACTGCCCTTAAGCCCCTTCTAGGGGCGATGAGTCAGGCTCGTGACATTAAACAAGCGCTTTTTGGGAGGCAACCCAATTTTAAGTAATTCTCCTTTAGGATAGGCACTTTAGGATAGGTGATTTTTTGTTTGTAGTTTAGGATAGTTCAGGTAGTTTGTTATTTCTTTTTATTTTCTGCATTTGCTGTTTTAAAAAAAAAAATCACTGGTACAGACCAGGCGCGCCTGAGGCGCATGGCCTGGCGCGCCTGGGGCGCGCGCGTCTGCAGGTTTATGCCCAGCACGCCTGGGGGGAGACATCCAATTTCCCCCACTTCCCTTTCATCCCCAATTCAATTCTTAAGAACCCAAACCCCCAATTTAATCCCCAATTCTTATATTCCATCAAATCCACCCATATTTCAAATTAATCACTCACAACTCCATTAATCATTATAAACATCATCAATTTCTCTCCTTTTTCATTCAAATTTTTCAAAAACCCCATTCCCCTCTCTTCTCTTCTCAATTCGGATTTTTCAAAAAAGGGCTAGGGAACACGAATTTTTCATTGTTTTAAGGTAAGAATCTCTTCTCTATCCTTCTCTGGTCTGATTTATTTAGATTTGGAAGGTTAGGATTGAGTTCTCTCTTTAAAATTTTGAAGGTTTTGTGCTGCCTGCCAGGTGTTCGATATATTGCCTTTTGCAATTTTTGAACTAAAACATGTTGAGAAGAGGAAAGAGGCCAATGGTGGACAGTAGTGGAGAGGTTGGGACGACTTTTGAGCATCCGAAAGTCGCCGAGATTCATGATGGAAAGATGGTTAAGAGGAGGGTGCAACCGGAATTGGGCATGGTCCTTGATGAGACCATTTCCGGTCAGCAGGTGGTTGGTCTGAGAGGTGTGGAGGAGGTGATGGAGGTGATTCTAGTGAACAAATGGGAATCCTGGGTTAGAGGACCACCGAAGTATTTGAGTCAGAAATTGGTGTGGGAGTTTTATTCGCATGCTTGGTGGCGTGCACAATTAGAGAAGAAGGAGGAGTTGTTGCATGGAACGGTTGAGCATCGGAGGGTTGCGTATGTGAGAGGCAAGGAAGTGCCGTATGATGCTGCTACTATAGCACGTGTCCTACACCTTCCTAGCTACTCGCCTACTATGGCCCCAGCTTTGTTCAACACGGATAGTTATGATGATGAGGGTATGTATTCTCTAGATATGCTTCAGAGACATTTGTTCTTGGCTGGAAAAATATGGAATTTAAATATTAATCAAAGGCCAAAACATGTGTCACAGAGGAATATGCAGGGAGCTGCCCGGTTTTGGGTTAGGTTCATTATGCACAACTTGTACCCTCATTCCCATGACACTGAGATTTCCCCGGCCATATGTCGTTTAGTGTATGCCCTTAAATCCTGTGTTATAGTTGATGCGGCGTCGCTGATTTCTGATCAGTTGCACCGCTTTGCCTTGAGTGATAAGGGATACGTGGGATTCCCTTGGGTAATACACCAGTTATGTTCTACTGTGGGGGTGGTGCCTGGGAGTGATGAGATGAAGGAGATTAAGAGGGCCACCATGCTGACTAAAGCTGTCTGGGATAATTATGTTTTACTTGCTATTAAGACAGCTAGGGAGGATAGACACCCACCCATTATTCTTGACCCATAGCCACCAGCCAGGATAGAGCAGGATCTTCTCGCCGACCGGCACAGTCGTCGGATGGTGTGGAAGACCTGAGGGTTATGATGCAGTCCATGATGAGAGAGCAGGCACTGCAGGGGCGTTATTTGCGGCAGCAGGCCTAGTTCCAGCGTGTACAGTTACGCAGGGACGAGGTCCGCGATGATATTATGAGGGCCTGGAGTGTTGATCAGGGTTATGCTTTTGATCTGCCCCCTTATTCGGACTATGAGAAGAGTCTGTTAGACTATCCGGTGGATGTGCCTGAGCCTGATGATAGAGGGATGGATGAGGACTAGTTGGGGTTGTTCTTATTTTGATATATCTGATGTATTTTCCCCACCCCGCTCTGTACCTGTGATATTATTTGAGTTTGCACTTTCTAGGATTTTAATTTTTTATTTAATGCATGGATATTTATTTTGATTATTATCTTGTTGCATCTGTATTGCTGAGTTTTGTGCAGGCGTGAATGTTGTCTCTTCCCATTGGTGGTTCTTTGTTGCACCAGTACTAACCATTGCAGGTATTAAGTTTGGGGGAGCAACATTTCTCTTGTGATTAATGCTATTTATGTGGATGTGATAGGTAGTATAGGTTTTTAATTTTTATTTTGTAGTTTTTAGGTAGAGTAGTTTGCTTGAGGACAAGCCAACATCTAAGTTTGGGGGAGTATACAAAATAAAAATTGATTTTTCATGACTTGAATTGTTTCCCCATATTTGGTATTGGTTTGTGTCTCTAGTGAAAGTAGGTGATTATTCTAGATTTAGGACTTTTTCTCTTTTGATGCATGTGTATATTTAGTTTAGGACTTAGAGTCATTGGTATTCGACTCTATTTGATTGAACTGTAAATATGATTATGGTGACTGGGTTATTTCGACAAATGCTTTCAGAACTTGTGATTAGTGAACTGACTTTAGCCCAGTGAGGTTTTGAGCCTTATATTGAGGGGTATGAATTTTATTGAAATATTCTAATTTTGAGACCCCTATTCTTTCATGAGTGTGTTCACTTTGATATTGTCTTCTAGAACTTGACCGGTGACCATTTCAAAATTGATAATTGATTGCATGCATTAAGATGATTAAGGCACTTAGGATGTGTTTTTGTAGCCTTCAGATGTTTTGCATTGATAATTTTCCCTTAGTTGCCTATTTTGAGCCTTATAATGATATATGATTTTTCTTTGGTACCTTGCATTTATTGCATATTCTTTGTAGTACCTTGGGAATTTTGAATGAGCAATTGAGAGGAATATAGAAAGAAATAGTGAAAGTAATTGGTGAAAAGTGTATGAGTTCTATTTCTCTTCCGTGTGAAAGAAAAGAAAAAAGAAAAAAAAAGAGAATTAAAAAATAACAAATGTAAAGGAAGAGAATAAAAGAAAAAATTGAAAAAGAAAGGAAGAATAAAATGTTCCTGATGTGAGTGTGAGTCTTTATTGTATTCATTGCTCATTCATGGTTTTTGAGGGAAACTTGCTTTTGTAAATATTTTTGCGAGTTAGCCTTTGTTTTATCCCTTCTTTCTTTTATCCCACCTGACACTTTTAGCCATGGCCTCATTACAACCAAAAATAAGACCTTTTGATTTTTGCATACTTTCAATAATTTCAGTGGAGATGTTGGTCTATGGTTAAGCCTATGGTAACACATTATCATTGTTAAAATTGAGTGAATTGAAAATATGACCCTTATACACTTTTGAGAGAAACAATTGAGAGGTTGAGAGTGTTCATTAGTTCTGAGTTCTGAATGGGATTGTTATGTTAACTAGTATGTAATTGTGTATATAGTTTGTGATAATATGTGTCGAAGTGATGAGTCATAGTCTTGGATTAGGTGTGTTCATGTTGATTTAGGGAGTTTGTCTTTTATTTAGAATTTTTATTTTACTTTTGCCTGGGACATGCAAAATGCTAAGTTTGGGGGAGTGATTTGGGTCTGATATATATACCTTTTGGACTTCATTTTATCCTCTTTTACTTTGATTTTCATAGCAAACTTAGGATCTTTTTATTAGTTTTTAGGAATTTTAGTAGTTGTAGTTTCCCATGAACTTTTTTATCGTTTGTTCAGTGTTTCAGGTGATTTTGGAGCTCAATTGCGAAAAGTAATTATGGAATTGGAAAGAGCATTTAAAGACCTTGAAATAGGAAAAAGAACGGAGAAAAACGGAGCCGGAACCAGGCGCGTGGACGGGTGCGCCTGGGGCGCGCCACTTGAGGAACAACAGCAGCAGCAGAGGCGTGCGCCTGGGGCGCGCGTACACCAGAAAAAGCCCAATTGGGCCAAAACTTCAGAAATTGATTGGGATTCTACTTAGAGATAGATTGTAATTATAAATTAGTGATTTAGAATTAGGTTAAGCAGCCAACTTAGAGGAGAAAAACAGAATTTAGATTTGAAGAGGGAGATTGCATTGATTTGGAGCATTTGAAGATTGAAGGATTTGGGGTAATTTGTCTATGAATTTCCCTATTATGTCTTTTCTTCTTCTTATTTCTATGTGTAACTAAAAGCCTCGTGTTAGGAACAAGGTGAATTTGTATGGCGTAGCTTATTTCAATTTATGATTTAGGATTTTGCTGTTTTCAATTCATGCATTAATTGTGTTTTTATTATATACATAAACCGGCGCAATTTATGTTATGGATCTCTTAATTCACAACGAGAGTTGGGATTTTGAATAGGCCATGCAATAATGGTATAATCAGTTTAGTTATAGAGATATGATTAAATGATTATATGACTTTATAATTCCCTTGTGCTGAAATTGATATTTTCTTATATTGTAATTTGTTGAGAGATCAAGGATTAAGTATTTAGAAAATAAGGGTAATATTAGAGAGATCTAATTATTGCTATTTGAGAGGAATGGTCCATGAATTGAAGGATAATTAAAGGAAAATCTGAATTATAATTGAATAAGTGAAACCTACAATGCAACCAACGTTCCTAACCACTTTTCTCCCATTGTTCTCTAGTTTTAATTTAATTTCAGCAACTTAGTAGTTTAGTTAATTATAGTTTTTAAATCTGAATTATTAATTTAAACACTTTTTAGTTTATAGGATTTATTTTTAATTACATTAAGGTGAAAATATACTAAAAACACAACTCCCTGTGGGACGATATTCGGTCTTCCAGACTATATTACTCGTTGACCCAGTCCACTTGCTGGCAAATCAACAAAGGGTGGCCTGGGTACATGTCTGAGTTCAGTCTGCATGGTTTCCCTCCATACTTGCGACCTCGGAACCGTCAGTGGAGTATAACTATCATACTTGGTGACATAAGGACGTCGGCGGTCATCCTGCTGTCCGACATGAGGACGTCGCCGTTCACCTTGGTCCACCCTTCCACCTCTGTCGTCCCTGTTTCCTCGAGGGCGACCTCGAGGAAGGGCATTCTGCGAAGCAGCTTGGGCATTCTCCATCCTGCTTTTTTGACCTTTGCTGAACTCCTCCAGGTTGATGTATTTGTTGGATCTTTGTCTGAGCTCGGCCATATCTCTTGGTGGCTTACCTATTAGTGAGTCTTTGAACGCACCCTCTGCAAGACCCTGAGTAAAAAGGAGGACGGCCACTTCAGGAGATAAGTTGGGAACCGAGCTGGACTCGTTATGAAATCTATGTAGATAAGCACGTAGCGATTCGTCAGGTTTTTGTGTCACTGTTGCTAGTGTGTGGTCGGATCTCGGTTGCACACAGCTAGCAGTGTATCTATTGAGAAACTCGCGCGTCATCTCTGCCCAGCAGTTAATAGAATTATTAGGCAATGTCGCATACCATCGGAGAACTGGAGCTTGGAGGGTCATGGAGAAAGCTCGGCACTTGAGCCTATCTCCACCGCAATAGAAGTTCATAGCTCCCTTAAGAGAGTATGTGCTCTTGAGGATCTGTCAAGCCATTATACCTAGGTATGTTACTAGGTCCGAGGTATCCTGGTGGTGGTTCATAGGACATAACAGCTGCTGTGAAAGGGTGTCCAGGGTGAGAATCATCTGAGTCGGGTTGTTGATGGTCACGGAGAGTTGGTGTATGCGTTAGTTGGGTGATGACGGTATGTGGTGTTGTTAACGTTTGTGGTGTTAATGGTGGTGGTGGTGGTGGTAAGTTTTGAGCTGGGGGTACCAGAGTGCCCCGTTCAGCTGAAGGTCCCAAAGGTTGTGGAAGTTCGTTTGGGACTGGAGCTTGTATGACGGCTCGTTCTGCCAACTGCTGCATGGTAAGCTGCTGAAGATCTGCTATGGCTTGGCCTTGCTGCTCTATGATCCTCATTTGTTGTCTCATCATGGCCAAGACCTCTGCATCACGAGAGCTTGAAGATTGACGTGAGTGAGAACGGTGTGTAGTACTGACGGAGTGGGCACGTTCGCCATATTGGCGGTGCTTCTCTGTGTTGGTTTCCCCAAGTTGGGAGCGTAGCTGCACACGCCGACCTCCCTCCTGGTGCTGAGTTGGATTTGAGGTATCTCCAGTGTGGATGGTGTAAGGTCCACTGTGGGTATGGGTAAACTCTGGGGTGGTGGGGGAGGTGGAGGTGGCGGTGGCGGAGGTGGAGGTGGGGGTGGGGGAGGAGGTGGTGGTGGTGGAGGGAGTGGTTGTGGGGACCTTGCTGTTCTATTGGCTTCAAGGTGGAGGCGCAGGTCCTCTGTTGTTGGCACCCTCCTTGGACAGCCCCTCCTCCTCCTCTGAACTGGTAGTATATCAGTCATGGTAGATTTTTTGGGTGGGGATGAAGCTTTGCTCTTCCCCACACACGGCGCCAATGTGATGTCCTAGACTGAGAGGACCTAAAGGTAAGGGAAGAAGACCTTAAGGAAGCCTCAGTCTAGGGTTTATCTTTGATGTTTTTGGGTGTCCTTAGGTGGCAAGGTAGGAGGCCAAGAAGTAACCCTAATCACTGGTGTGTGAAGGTGGCAATTAGGGTTAGAGGACGTACCTGAGCCCCATGTAGTACGAAGCTACTTATAGGGGGGAGCTGGTTGCCCTAATGGGCTTGCTTGAGGCCCAAGTAGGGCCAGCCTGTAATGAGCTATGAGTGGATGAGCTGTCCTTGTAGATAAGGTGCGTACGTCATCTTGTCCTTGGTATCGGAATCTCTGCGTGATGTCGGACAAGGAAGTCGGACCTTGGTAGGAGCATAAGATCGGTTCGTGTCTGATGTTTGTTCGGCCGTTGAGCCTTGAGCTCGGCCAAGCGCACAGAGGGCTTCCTAAAGGGTCATCAGGCCTTGCGTGAGAGTTATGAGGAGCTCGGCTAAGCCGAGTCCACAACAGTACTGATGTGTAAAGTATAATTTTTCTATTCTGTTTAGAACTTGTAATTAAAGTTGCATCAACTTTAGAAAAATATATTTTTAGCTTGGATGCATGAGTTATGTTTTATATGAATTAGGTGTGTTTGTAATGTGGTTAGGTGATTTTTATTTACTGCTTAATTTGTTTTTAAGGTTGCATCAAAGCAAATGATTTTAAATCCTGCTGTATGATTTATCTGTAAATGGTAGTTGTTATAAGGTATTTGGACATGAGTTTTTGAGTAAGTAATGTTTTGGAATTTATTTTTGAAAAGTGGTAATTAAGTTCTAAAAGTTATATTATTTTTAGAAAAGGTTTTCATGATTTAAAAAGCTAAAAGAAAAAGTGATTTTTCTAGTGCAGTAATTTGTTTTTATTTTCAAAGAGGTTTTAAGCTACTGATACTGTTTTGTATATTTAAAAGATAATAAGTGTTTTCGATTTGTAAAATGTTCTTTTAATAATTTGTTTAAATTGATTTGTTATTTGGATTATGTGTATCAAATTGTTAAAGGGTCTCGTTTGGAATCACGTGACACAAATTCGATTCAAGAGGACCCTAATTTCTTAGCTTCACATCAAGGTGAGAGAGAAGCCTTCTTAAGACATAGTGGCATGTAGGGTAATGTTAGGACGTTCCGTATCATCTCAAAGGTCGGAACTAGGGATCTATCGAGTGAGTAGTAGAACGGCAATTGTGTGTGTGTTCCGCCGTTTGTAACACCCCTAATTTTCGTCTCCCGGATATTAAGGAAATTAATAATAAATAAAGTTTTATTATTAATTTATATAAATTTTCCAAGTTTATGTTTTGTATTTAATTAGCCTTGAAATATAAAAATAGGTGAAGGTATTTTTATATGGTTAATATATACAAAAATATAGATATTGCATTTTAGTCCTTGGATTAGGACCTAAATGTAATATTAGAAAGGTTCTTGGAGGGAAAGGTTTTAAAAGTATTAATTTTAAATTTTACACTGATCTAACTTAGTAATGCCCTGTAACCGGTTACACGACGAACCCAGAAACTGGGTTAGTGGATTTTGATGAGTAATCATTGAAATTAATCAAAGAATCGCCACGAAATCAGTCCAGTGATAATGGGAAACACGCGTCATTGTGCATGGAACACGAATTCCTCTATAAAAACCCTCAATCTTGATCAAATTAGGTTAATTTTGCTCTGGTTTGGTGTGAAGCTCTGTTCTATGGTTCTAGAATTGTTTCTTTCGATTCTCTCTCGTTTTTGAGTGTTAAAAATCGAGTGATACACTGTTGTAAAGCTTGCATCAAGAGCTTTACAAAGACATAAAAATCGTGAGTTGAGAGTTAGGGAGCTAAGAGAACGAAGCCTTTGAAGTGGAAGGGTTCAAAACTGTTTCTGCAAAAAACTGGTTCTTGGAGCTTATTTGGAGCTTCAATTTGGGTAAGTGTATGAACTCCTTTGACCTCAAAATCGTTCAATCTCTTGGTGCATGTTGCTTAGAACAAACCCTAACCAATTTCCCCAATTTTTATGGCCTGTACATGCATAAAAAATTCTGGTTTCTGGACCCTGCTCAACTGTTGATGGCTGAAAACAGAGAATTGTGGATTCTGGGGATTTCTTCCTAATTTCAGAGATTATACTCATCAAAAATGACTTAGAGGTATGGGAGAAGTTTACCTTATACTAGATTGAGACTAAAATTATGCGTTTTAGGATTTGAGTCAACAAAGACTCAAAAGGGCATTATGTGAATAAGTTAAAAGGCTTGGAGGCCATTTCTGTGGCTCAATTCTTTTTGAGCAAGTTTGATAATTTGCATGTAAGTTATTCTGATGATTGAATCATAATCTAAAGGCTTATTATGAGTTTTGTGATATCAAGTTATGTTTATGTTGGTTTATATGCAATTTCATACTCTCAATTGAATGCATGCAAAGGAATATGTTTTCTGTGGATAAACATATTTGTTTTAAGGTATATGACCTCTGATAATGATTGAAATTGGTTAGATTTGAGTATGGTGGAAAATGGTATGCATTTCTGCAGTGTACACTTTGCATAATCTAACCGGTTATTCGAATTCTGTAACCGGTTAGATACTGTCAGTTTTCAAAGAAAATGAATTTCTGAAATCGGCTCTGTGTTCTTACCATTTTCACTCAAGTCTATACTCTAATTTCATTTGAAATCAATATGAAAACATGTTAATGAACACTGTTTGTTTCAGATTGTAATTGATGAGTCAATGCCTTAATGTGATAAGATAATTTCAAGAGGAAATTATGCTAAATTGGAATTGGATTGTGATTTAGACTTTTGAATGATGAAATCAATGGGATTTGAGGTATATAACAAAGCTAAGACTCTGTGTATGGATTTGGTAGAGAATTCAAGAAAAAGATTTCTGAATTGCAATGGTTAGTAGGTTCAGGTCTGTAATTCTAACCGGTTAGCCTGAGACTGTAACCGGTTAGTACCTGAAACTGAAAAATAAAAGTGAAGTCTTTTAAGTGAAAAGTTTGATACCATTGGTTAAGTTTTCCCAATCCAAGTCCAATGGCATGTTTTTAAATTAATTCATGGATGAATTTTTATGCCAAAGATTATACCTCAAAATAGTCATTCAAAAGAGAATGTGAGATATCTCTAAATCACAATCATTAAATTAAAGATAAAAACCAACCTTAATAATTGTGCATTTATGCATAGAGAATGGAAAATAGGTTGGTAAGAAACGATTATCATATTCTGGGAATATAAGGAGGGTACTCTGGGAGTACCAAATTTGTGTAACCTACTTGATGACACATTCTGGGAATGTGGCCAGTGTCTGGGACATGGTTTTATATGTTCTGGGAACGTGATGCACACTCTGGGAGTGATGCTTGTTTTTCCAAGTATGGTTTAGCATACGTTCTAGGAATGTATGTTAGTGTTCTGGGAACACATTGGTGTATTGGATGGACGTCCAAGATGGACTGGTATAGGAGGCCTCAGTTATGGATGGAAATCATGCATCATGCCACTTGCATTATAAGAGATATAATGTTGAAAATTGGTGTGCTCATATGTACTTGCATTATTATCTGTCCATGATATACTTGTGTTTGAAATTTTTAGTCTTTATTGATTATGTATATGTGTATGCTTACTCCCTATGCCCTGTTTAGGTGATGGCCAGATATCTAGCCTGCATTGAGATACATCCTATCCCTAGCGGTATATGGACTTACGAGGAGCACCGAGCCACCTTTGAGGTGGAGGTGGAGATCACTCTCTACCACCCTAACCCTCTGGTTCGGGTGCGACCTCGTAGGTTTAGGATCCCTATAGTCTATACTATGCATGTTCCACCCTTTTACATATATAGAGGACCACCCCCGGCTCGACCAGTGCGTCGATTTCATAGTTTTCGTTTTAGAGCTGCCACTCGTACTCATCCTTCTTCCCATAGAGTTGTTACAGAGGAGACTCCTTCTCCTGGTCCGGCTGATTTTGAGAGGATTGCTTCCGCAGATCCTAGACCCAGTGGTAGGGTCTCTGCACAGTCGGGCGAGGTCGAGGAGGATCCCGTGGAGGATGAGGACGAGGAGGAGGTGCCTGTCGAGGCTACTATTTCTGCTAGAGGTGGACCTGCTGGTTCCTAGGAGCTTGCATAGCATAGATGTTTTGGATCCTAGGTCTAGGGATAGAGCTGCAGAGGATCAGAGGAGCTGCTGAGGACATGGATGACCTGCTCTGGGACTTCTATTTTGATCTTGTTATATATTGTACATATTTTGAGAGGTCTTAGAGTGAGGTTTATTTTTGAGCAGCTGGTTATGTATATGTTTTACCAAAAACTTGCTATCTCGACTTTGTTACTTGCTACTGTGATACTGGTGGGGGTTTTATATTATGATATATATATATATGATGTTTTTACCTCAGCAGTGCCCCACAAGTATTATTTTTACTTCCGTATACTCTGATTTTGGTTAAAAAGGATTCGGTAAATAAGTTTATATTCTACAAATCCGATCAAACTCAAGAGGCAATTAATATCTTTTTAATCAACGCTACAGATATGTTTTATTATATTAAAAAGGCGTTGTCTCGAGAGATTTTTGTAAATAAAGTACTATTGAGCCGAATTCAAATTATTCGTCAAGGTTAAAGGTGTTTATAATTGATCAAGTATAAATTAAAAAGGAAAAATTTTCTAGACCAAATTTTTGATAGCAAGTATTCGATATTTGGAAATATTTATTATTTTCAAGATATAAAACAAGGGTGTCACACGTGGGTGATATCAGAGTAATGGTCGTGTTCCTCATGGCCCTGATGATGCAGATAAGTATGATATTCAATGATATTTGAATATGTTTGAGTAGGTTAGTTGAATACGCTAGCTGTGCTTATGTTTTTAAAAGACCTTTTAGTGACCCAAAGCCCATAGTGCAGGTCTTTCTATGGCAACCAGAAATATAAATTTTATACGAATGAAATGTTAGAGCGTATTACGACTGTGCTGGAGGGTATGCAGCAGAAGCAACGACAACCACCTCAAGGATGAGCTGGTAATTCACATGATGGTAATGTGGTAAATCATGATGCAAAGACTCTGTCGGAGTTTAGAAAGTGCAATCCACCATGGTTTGAAGGAGGATACAAACCTGATGAGGTAAATAAGTGGTTGTATGAGATCAACAAGATTTTCAGAACTTTAGATTGTTCGGATGATCAGAAGGTAACCTATGCAGTTTATATGCTTCATGGGGAGGCTAAGAACTGGTGGGATCATATGGTACAATTGCTGAACTTTGAGAGAAGAGCAATCAGCTGGGGAGTGTTTATGGAGAAATTCCTTAATAAATACTTTCCAGAAGATTTAAGGAGAAAGAAGGAGGTAGAGTTCATGCAATTGAAACAGGGAGATATGAGTGTAGGAGAATATGCTGCTAGATTTGAGGAGTTGATGAAATATTCTCCCTACTACTTGAATAACCATGATGAAAGGAGTAAGTGTGTCAAGTTTGAAGGTGGACTGAGACCGGAGTTAAACTCTATTTTCAGTTACCAGAAAATTCAGAGTTTTCCTGCACTTGTGGATATGTGCAGAATGTATGAAGATGATAAGAAGGCTGAGTTGATAGGAAGCCAAGGAAAGGGTGGTGGACAGAATTATGGACCACAGAGGAAGAAGAGATTTGATCACCGGAATAATGGTCCATATGCTCAGAAGAACAAGGGCAAGGGCAGAGCTGTGATTGATAACAGGAACAAGTCTCGCGATAATGCTCCTTATTGTGAGAAGTGTAGACGTTATCACCATGGCCAGGTTTGCTGGACCACATGAGGGTGTTTCAAATGTGGAAAGCAAGGTCATTTTGCCCGTGATTGCAGAGAGCCCGCAAAAGGTGATGCTAAAGGATCTGCTAGCAAGTCTGTGGTGCAGGGCAAAGTGTTTACCCTGAGTGGTAATGAAGCAATCCAAACCCCGAATCTCGTGCAAGGTAACTATTTTTGCTTAATGATCAACCTTGCAAGATTATGTTTGATTCTGGAGCTACACATTATTTTGTTTCTCCTGAATGTGTGCGTAGGTTGAATCTGGTTGTTTCTGATTCGCCTTGTTATCTTAGTATAGATACCCCTACTAGAATACCCATCTTTACCTCTAAGGTTTGCTTAGGGTGTGAAGTTGAAATCTTGGGTCGTGTCTCTAAAGTAGATTTGGTTTGTCTCCCTAAGTTACAATTAGATGTGATCTTGGGTATGGATTGGTTGATGAAGAACCAAGTGATCATCAATTGTGAGTGAAAGACAATCCAATATAGAACCCTTGAACCCGAAGGTTATATGTGTTTATTCTCTGCTACCGGAGACGAAGAGACAATGGCAATAGAAGAGATTCATGTAGTGAGGGAATTTCCGGAAGTATTTCTTGAAGAGATACCCGGATTACCTCCGAAGCGGGAAATAGAGTTTGGGATTGATTTAGTTCCTGGAGCTGGTCCCATCTCTATTGCTCCTTATAGAATGGCACCACCGGAAATGGCAGAAATGAAAAGCAGATAGAGGAGTTGCTGCAGAAGCAGATGATCAGGCCAAGTGTTTCGCCTTGGGGAGCTCCACTATTGTTTGTAAAGAAGAAAGATGGAAGTATGAGAATGTGTGTGGACTACAGACAATTGAATAAGGTCACCATTAAGAATAAGTATCCTTTGCCAAGGATTGATGACCATATGGATCAAGTTAGAGGGGCTGCAGTGTTTTCAAAGATTGATATGAGATCGGGCTATCATCAGATCAGGATAAAAGAGGAAGACATACCAAAGACTGCATTTCGATCTCGATACGGTCATTATGAGTATGTTGTGATGCTGTTCGGATTGACTAATGCACCTGCTATTTTTATGGATTATATGAACCGGATCTTTAGACCATATCTGGATTTTTTTGTAGTGGTATTTATAGATGATATTTTGGTCTATTCTAAGAGTCCGGAGGAGCATGAAGAACATCTCAGGATTGTGTTGAAGGTCCTAAAGGAGAAGCAGTTGTACGCCAAACTTGCAAAATGTGAGTTTTGGTTGAATGAAGTAAAATTTCTAGGGCGTGTAATCTCTAATGAAGGAATTGCGGTGGATCCTACGAAGGTGAGTTCAGTATTGAAATGGGAACAGCCTAAGACTGTGACTGAGGTGAGAAGTTTCTTAGGGCTGGCTGGATACTATCGTCGATTTATAGAAGGATTTTCCAAGATTGCATTGCCTTTGACCAAGTTGACTCGGAAAGATCAACCATTTGTGTGGGATGACAGGTGTGAAAATAGTTTCCGAGAGCTAAAGGGAAGGTTAACATCGTCTCCTGTGTTAATCTTACCTGACCCTCACAAGAGTTTTGAAGTGTACTGTGATGCATCTAAGCAAGGACTTGGGTGTGTGTTGATGCAAGAAGGAAGAGTAGTGGTTTACGCATCACGACAGTTGAAGAATCATGAAGTGAATTACCCGACACACGATTTGGAATTAGCTGCGATTGTGTTTGCCTTAAAGATATGGAGACATCATCTCTATGGCACTACTTTCCAAATATTTAGTGACCATAAGAGTTTGAAATATCTGTTCGACCAAAAAGAGTTGAATATGAGGCAAAGGAGGTGGATGGAGTTTTTGAAGGATTATGACTTTAAACTCCATTACCATCCGGGTAAGGCGAATGTGGTTGCGGATGCTTTGAGTCGGAAAGCAATCCACATAAGTGCAATGACGGTGAAGGAAGCAGCATTGATCGAGGAATTCAGAGACTTGAGCTTGTTGACGCAAGTTGAACCATCAAGCATCAAGTTGGGAATGTTGCAGATCACAAATGAATTCTTGAAAAGAATTCGGGAGTTGCAACAAGTAGGTGAGGAGTTGATTGAAAAGATGAGATTAGGTTCGGAAGGGAAGGAACTTGATTTCAAGATTGGGTTGGATGGAATCCTTCGTTTCAGAACAAGGATTTGCATACCAAAAGATCAGGAGGTTAGAAGATTGATTCTTGATGAAGCACATAAGAGTCGGATGAGTATGCATCCTGGATCAACCAAAATGTATCAGGATCTGAAGAAAATGTTTTGGTGGTCTGGTTTGAAAAAGGATGTTGCGGAGTATGTGGCTTCATGTTTTATTTGTCAGAAAGCTAAGGTAGAACATCAGAAACCGGGAGGACAGTTGCAACCCTTAAGCATCCCTCAATGGAAGTGGGATAATATCTCAATGGATTTTGTATCTGGTTTGCCAAAGACAACAGCAAATCATTATGCAATCTGGGTGATTGTGGATCGGTTGACTAAGGCGGCGCATTTTATTCCGATAAATATGCGCTATCCTTTGAATAAGCTTACCCAGATCTACATTAAGGAGGTAGTTCGTCTACACGGAGTGACTTCAAGTATTGTGTCGGATCGGGATCCCAGGTTTGCTTCACAGTTTTGTAAGAGTTTGCATAACGCTATGGGAACAAGCTTAAAGTTGAGTTCTGCGCCTCATCCACAGACGGATGGTCAAACAGAGAGAACTATTCAGTCTTTGGAGGATATATTGAGGGCTTGTGCACTTGAAGAGCAGGGAAGTTGGGATCAAGTGTTACCCCTTGCAAAATTCACATACAACAACAGTTATCATGCAAGCATCGGAATGGCACCGTTTGAGGCTTTGTATGGAAGGAAATGCCAAACCTCGCTATGCTGGTTTCAAGTGGGGGAGAACTTAGTGGTTGGACCAGAAATTGTGAAGCAGACAACTAAGAAGATCAAGATGGTTCAGGCAAAGATGAAAGCAGCTCAGAGTCGGCAGAAGAGTTATGCTGATAAGAGGAGAAAACCAATAGAGTTTTTGGAAGGCGACCATGTGTTTCTTCGGATAGTTCCGATGAAAGGAATCAGTAGAGCCTTGAGAACCCGAAAGCTTTCACCTAAGTGTATAGGTCCATACCAAATCCTTAAGAGAGTTGGTTCTGTTGCCTATCAAATAGCTTTACCACCCTCTCTGTCAAACTTGCACAATGTCTTTCATGTTTCTCAGTTAAAGAAATATGTGCATGACCCATCGGTTGTTTTGAAAATTCAACCTGATGATCTAACTTTGAAGGAGAACCTTACCTTTGAAGCCAGACCGGTCCGGATAGAAGATCGTGAAGTTAAGCAGCTTAGGGGAAAGGGGATACCGTTAGTTAAGGTTCTATGGGAAAATGCTGACGTGTCTGAAGCTACATGGGAATTAGAGGAGAAGATGCGTCAAGAGCATCCTGAGTTGTTTATGTAAGTTAGAATTTCGGGGACGAAATTCCTTTTAAGTGGGGGAGTAGTGTAACACCCCTAATTTTCGTCTCCCGGATAATAAGGAAATTAATAATAAATAAAGTTTTATTATTAATTTATATAAATTTTCCAAGTTTATGTTTTGTATTTAATTAGCCTTGAAATATAAAAATAGGTGAAGGTATTTTTATATGGTTAATATATACAAAAATATAGATATTGCATTTTAGTCCTTGGATTAGGACCTAAATGTAATATTAGAAAGGTTCTTGGAGGGAAAGGTTTTAAAATTATTAATTTTAAATTTTACACTCATCTAACCGGTTAGTAATGCCCTGTAACCGGTTACACGATGAACCCAGAAACTGGGTTAGTGGATTTTGATGAGTAATCACTGAAATTAATCAAAGAATCGCCACGAAATCAGTCCAGTGATAATGGGAAACACGCGTCATTGTGCATGGAACACGAATTCCTCTATAAAAACCCTCAATCTTGGTCAAATTAGGTTAATTTTGCTCTGGTTTGGTGTGAAGCTCTGTTCTAGGGTTCTAGAATTGTTTCTTTCGATTCTGTCTCGTTTTTGAGTGTTAAAAATCGAGTGATACACTGTTGTAAAGCTTGCATCAAGAGCTTTACAAAGACATAAAAATCGTGAGTTGAGAGTTAGGGAGCTAAGAGAACGAAGCCTTTGAAGTGGAAGGGTTCAAAACTGTTTCTGCAAAAAACTGGTTCTTGGAGCTTATTTGGAGCTTCAATTTGGGTAAGTGTATGAACTCCTTTGACCTCAAAATCGTTCAATCTCTTGGTGCATGTTGCTTAGAACAAACCCTAACCAATTTCCCCAATTTTTATGGCCTGTACATGCATAAAAAATTCTGGTTTCTGGACCCTGCTCAACTGTTGATGGCTGAAAACAGAGAATTGTGGATTTTGGGGATTTCTTCCTAATTTCAGAGATTATACTCATCAAAAACGACTTAGAGGTATGGGAGAAGTTTACCTTATACTAGATTGAGACTAAAATTATGCGTTTTAGGATTTGAGTCAACAAAGACTCAAAAAGGGCATTATGTGAATAAGTTAAAAGGCTTGGAGGCCATTTCTGTGGCTCAATTCTTTTTGAGCAAGTTTGATAATCTGCATGCAAGTTATTCTGATGATTGAATCATAATCTAAAGGCTTATTATGAGTTTTGTGATATCAAGTTGTGTTTATGTTGGTTTATATGCAATTTGATACTCTCAATTGAATGCATGCAAAGGAATATGTTTTCTGTGGATAAACATATTTGTTTTAAGGTATATGACCTCTGATAATGATTAAAATTGGTTAGATTTGAGTATGGTGGAAAATGGTATCCATTTCTGCAGTGTACACTCTGCATAATCTAACCGGTTATTCGAATTCTGTAACCGGTTAGATACTGTCAGTTTTCAAAGAAAATGAATTTCTGAAATTGGCTCTGTGTTTTTACCATTTTCACTCAAGTATATACTCTAATTTCATTTGAAATCAATCTGAAAACATGTTAATGAACACTGTTTGTTTCAGATTGTAATTGATGAGTCAATGCCTTAATGTGATAAGATAATTTCAAGAGGAAATTATGCTAAATTGGAATTGGATTCTGATTTAGACTTTTGAATGATGAAATCAGTGGGATTTGAGGTATATAACAAAGCTAAGACTCTGTGTATGGATTGGGTAGAGAATTCAAGAAAAAGGTTTATGAATTGCAATGGTTAGTAGGTTCAGGTCTGTAATTCTAACCGGTTAGCCTGAGACTGTAACCGGTTAGTACCTGAAACTGAAAAATAAAAGTTAAGTCTTTTAAGTGAAAAGTTTGATACCATTGGTTAAGTTTTCCCAATCCAAGTCTAATGGCATGTTTTTAAATTAATTCATGGATGAATTTTTATGCCAAAGATTATACCTCCAAATAGTCATTCAAAAGAGAATGTGAGATATCTCTAAATCATAATCATTAAATTAAAAATAAAAACCAACCTTAATAATTGTGCATTCATGCATAGAGAATGGAAAATAGGTTGGTAAGAAACGACTATCATATTCTGGGAATATGAGGAGGGTACTCCGGGAGTACCAAATTTGTGTAACCTACTTGATGACACATTCTGGGAATGTGGCCAGTGTCTGGGACATGGTTTTATACGTTCTGGGAACGTGATGCACACTCTGGGAGTGATGCTTGTTTTTCCAAGTATGGTTTAGCATACGTTCTGGGAACGTATGTTAGTGTTCTGGGAACACATTGGTGTATTGGATGGACGTCCAAGATGGACTGGTATAGGAGGCCTAAGTTATGGATGGAAATCATGCATCATGCCACTTGCATTATAAGAGATATAATGTTGAAAATTGGTGTGCTCATATGTACTTTCATTATTATCTGTCCATGATATACTTGTGTTTGAAATTTTTAGTCTTTATTGATTATGTATATGTGTATGCTTACTCCCTATGCCCTGGTTAGGTGATAGCCAGATACCTAGCCTGCATCGACATACGTCCTATCTCTAGCGGTATATGGACTTACGAGGAGCACCGAGCCACCTTTGAGGGGGAGGTGGAGATCACTCTCTACCACCCTAACCCTCTGGTTTGGGTGCGACCTCGTAGGTTTAGGATCCCTATAGTCTATACTATGCATGTTCCACCCTTTTACATATATAGAGGACCACCCCCGGCTCGACCAGTGCGTCGATTTCATAGTTTTCGTTTTAGAGCTGCCACTCGTACTCATCCTTCTTCCCATAGAGTTGTTACAGAGGAGACTCCTTCTCCTGGTCCGGCTGATTTTGAGAGGATTGCTTCCGCAGATCCTAGACCCAGTGGTAGGGTCTCTGCACAGTCGGGCGAGGTCGAGGAGGATCCTGTGGAGGATGAGGACGAGGAGGTGCCTGTCGAGGCTACTGTTTCTGCTAGAGGTGGACCTGCTGGTTCCTAGGAGCTTGCATAGCATAGATGTTTTGGATCCTAGGTCTAGGGATAGAGCTGTAGAGGATCGGAGGAGCTGCTGAGGACATGGATGACCTGCTCTGGGACTTCTATTTTGATCTTGTTATATATTGTACATATTTTGAGAGGTCTTAGAGTGAGGTTTATTTTTTAGCAGCTGGTTATGTATATTCTACAAATCCGATCAAACTCAAGAGGCAATTAATATGTTTTTAATCAACGCTACAGATATGTTTTATTATATTAAAAAGGCGTTGTCTCGAGAGATTTTTGTAAATAAAGTACTATTGAGCCGAATTCAAATTATTCGTCAAGGTTAAAGGTGTTTATAATTGAGCAAGTATAAATTAAAAAGGAAAAATTTTCTAGACCAAATTTTTGATAGCAAGTATTCGATATTTGGAAATATTTATTATTTTCAAGATATAAAACAAGGGTGTCACACCGTTCATACGAAAACAATGATCCCTCGAATATAATTGTATGTGTTGTATATTCTGTTTTGTTATGATGCTGAATCGATTATAATATTAAATTGTTAATGGTAACATGTCTGGCGTATATGTTATATAAACCTGTTATTGGAAAATAATTGATTCATATGATGTTATGTTGGAGAATTTTTGGGGATTGATTAAAAGGCTTTATGGTTTAAGAAATTGGTATGGAATCGTTACGGAAATTTATGAAAGTTTATAATGCTATCCCCTGATTGCACTGTCATGGTGACGTGCTTGATCGTTAAGTTTTGCCGGCCACGTGAATGGAATGTCGTGGTTGTTAGCTCGGTTTGGAATTCGCTGTGATTTGGAAGTGCCTGTGATAGGTTAATCCCTTAGAGGTCGAGACCCGTTAGCAGTGTGTCTTAGAATGGGTCGACCACAATTAGGAATGTTCAACTTAGTAAAACCCTTCGATGACTTAAAAGACTTAGGAACCCCTTTTCTAAACCTTGCATCGAGAGTGAAGTAGTGGAGAGGAAAGATACCGTATGCTTGGAGGTTGGTGTCTCTTCAAGTGGTGATTGTGATAGGGGAGGGCAAGGACGGTGAACATCAAGAAGCCTTGAGCGCTTCTCTAGGCGGGACGAATGCTACAATGACCAAAGTTAGTGTCGTGGCAAGGACTGCATGCGCAACTAGAGAGAGTGTTGTCGCCCCCTTGAGCAAATCATAGATGGTGAGAGGGAACCCGAACGAGGCTAGAAGCTCTGCTTATTTTGGACTCCTTTTTGGAAAATGTATTTGTAATTTTGCTGACCGCAAGGAAGTTGGTTTCAGCCTGTTGTTTTGCGACTTCGATGCCAGCGTGGTTAGGGTTCCTGTGCGTCCCATCTGCTTTCCGAACTAGGATATGGTTGGACTGGTGGAGGAGATGTAACGTGTGTGCTATCCATCCCTTGAACCTCGGTAACGGTACCCCCTTTTGATTTACCAATGGTTGTGACGTTGAAACTTAGAACCTAAAGATAATTAAATATAACAGTTATGGTTTTTAAGAGGCGTACCTTTTTTGGGAAAGGATTTATGGTAATTAACTGAAGTTATTTATATTGTAATGGTAATAATGATGTATATATTGTATGGTCTTAATATTCCCCTATGGTAAGCCCACGCCGTCGACGATAATATCGTTCGGAAGTGCTTACTCTCTCTATTTCCTTTTCTTGTGGACATTGGGGGACAATGTTCACATATGACAGGTCAAGTAGAAGTTCGAGTAGTGGTTGCTCAAGTTGCAAGAGGATCGTGAGATTGTGTCCATAGGAGGAGGAAGCAGAAGCGGTAACCGAGGAATCTCTCAAACACTTGTGGCGGAGGATAGCAATGAAGACTAGTAATCTAGGATAGTATAGTAGTCTTTGTTTTATACCCTATCTTAAGGTGATTAGGACATGATTACTCTATCCCGATGTAACCCCTTGTAGGGTCTGCCGATCATATACGGACTTAAATCTTACCAAAAGGATTCTTTAAGGGCATTTCCCTCTTATTACTAAGCATGAACGTCCCTCGCTCGGACTCATGGGATCCGAGCATACTAAAGGACCAGGCTCGGACTTGATGGAGCCGAGCCTTACAAACGATCCTCAACCCATCGGGCTCGGGACTCTAGGGCCGAGACATACCGTCGGCTTGTGGATAGACTCAGTCTCATTCAGGCTTCATATCCCTTCTGCAAATCTCTCCTAGATTCTCGCTAACAGCCTAGACATGAGATCTTCAGTTGATCCTATCCAGATTCTAAGAGCATAATTATCCGACATTATCTCACGAGAGTCCTGGTTCAGCACAACTCTGATACAGGGCCCAAACGGCCCATATCAGCCTCCTCTAAACCCTATAAACAGCTCATTACAGCTAGGGTTTCAGGTACGTACTCTCATCCCTAAGTTGACACTCTGCACACACACGTTGACTAGGGAGATCCTGCTTTTCCCAACTTGAACTGCAGAAATACCATAAGTCATACATTAACACTTGATCCTCTCTTGGGCTCCTGGTTGCCATAATCTTGAGCACTTAGAGGGTTAAGGACATAGTGTTCAAGGACACTACATTGGCGCCGTCTGTGGGAAACGAATAACCAGTATTCCCATAACCACTATTCTCATGGCAAACGATAACAATGACAATAACCAAGGGGATCTCCGCCGTCGCATCCGGGGAAGGCCGCCTAAGAGTGGGGGAAGAGGAAACGCTAGGGACAGAATTACTCCGGGAGGACCCACCGGAGGCGATCATGCTAACACCCCACCAGTTCCTCCGGTGGATCAGACGGTTGCTCCGCCAGTTCCTCCGGTTCAGGCTAATGTTCCTCCAGTCCCTCCAGTTGTTCAAGCACAAGTCACAGTTCCTCCTCGCGTTGAAGGCGGCGGTGGACGATCCAACCCTCATACTGTTCCTGATGGCCATATTTCAGAATGGCATGACACTGCAGATTCTGGACCACGTCAATCTCGGAGGGCCCCAGCTGAATCACGAACTGGTGAGGATCGGCGAGTTGAGCGTTCCGCTCGTCGTGACCACTCCCGTGCCGAGCGATCCAACAGGGAAGTCCCTCAATTTACTAGGGGTCGTTTTGGAACACTTCAAGGTGGTGAACGTTCTGAAACACAGGGTAGATCTTACATGACTACTTCTTCGGCC
Organism: Crotalaria pallida; assembly: GCA_037953625.1. Lineage (NCBI taxonomy): Eukaryota > Viridiplantae > Streptophyta > Magnoliopsida > Fabales > Fabaceae > Crotalaria > Crotalaria pallida. The sequence goes on from CM075654.1 coordinate 25,809,781, forward strand.
CGTAGGAGAGAGGAATCAATCATGGAAATCTTGAGAACTCAAACTTCTTTGATTGAAAAGCAGAATCAGGCTATTGCTGCTCTTCAGGAGCAAAGCATGGCAAGAATAGCCGAGCAAGGCCCTCACGTGGCTCTCGGCAACCCTAATAACCTTCCTCCACCCCCACCCCTTAATCCGGGAATGGTTCCTGGGCGTGTTACTGGGGATCCCCATCTTAGACATCCTTTCACAGCTGAGATTATGGCATTTCAAACCCCGCAGACTTATGTGGGTCATCAAAATATCCCTCGGTATAATGGGACGACTGATCCCATGGACCACATTGCGGCCTACGAGTCCTCCATGATGTTTTATGGAGGAGGGGATTTCATGAGGTGCCGAGCATTCTCAATGACTCTGGGATCGGCACCTTTGAGATGGTTCAATTCCTTGCCTGCTAACTCGATTCACTCATGGGCCGAGCTGAGGACAGCATTTTTGAACCGATATACAGCCTGTATGTCACAACCCAAGTTGGACCATTCATTGGCTGGAGTCGCACAGAGACCTGACGAGTCTCTTCGCGATTACCTGGCTCGGTATCAGCAGGAAGCTAGTGGCATATCAGGCCTGCAATCTGGAGTATCTGTCCTCTTTCTCACTCAAGGGTTGCGAGATGGTGATTTCAAGGATTGTCTGATTGGAGAACCACCAAAGGACATGGCCGAACACAGGGAAAGATCTAGGAAGTTTTTTAATTTGGAGGAATTCCATAGAATCAGTACCGCGGCACGGGGTCAGGAATAGCGCCCTCGTCAGAACGATCCCCGTCAAGCTAATCGTTTTCGAGAGAGTAGGGGGAGGAAGGACAAGAGGGAAAGAGGAGAAAGAGAAAAACTGCCTCCCAAAGGCAAGTATGATGTATACACTGAGCTTACAGTCCCGAGGAGTCAATTCCTCCGAGAGACTATGCACACTGAAATGCACAACATTACTCGGCCTCCAGCTTTGTGAAAAGCTGCTCAAAAAGACAAGACGAAGTACTGTGACCATCATGGCGGATGGGGGCATACGACTGATCAGTGTACTATGCTGAAAGACTTGATTGAAGAAATGGTTAGGGATGGGAAGCTTCAACAATACATCGGGGAACCGATGCGGAAGCGTTCAAGGAGAAGATGTCATTCACCACCCAAAACCGAACAAAAAAAGAATAGAAGCCCTTCACCACCAGCAGGGGGAGCCTCCACCCTACTGTCCGAGCAGGATAAGGGTCGAGAGACATTTTTTATCAACACCATTGCTGGTGGATTTGCGGGTGGTGGGGAAAAAAGAGGCGATCGAAAAAAGTATGTGGGACAAGTCCTTTCGGTGGCCAGTCGACCGATCCAAAAGCCCCAAAAGAACATTGTCATCAGTTTCAGTGACGATGACTTTGCTGATATTATCCAAGATCACAATGATCCAATGGTAGTTACAGCCAGGCTCGGTAATTACGAAGTGAAAAGGATTCTCGTCGATCAGGGGAGTTCAGCAGACATTATGTTCTTGGATCTGTTCGAGGCCTTGAAGTTGAAAAGATCTGACCTAACTAAATTTGAGGGTAGTTTGATTGGCTTTACGGGGCATTCCATTGTTCCCTTAGGCCACATTCATCTCCCAGTAACCATGGGTGAACAACCATCTGCTCGAACTGAGATGGTAAAGTGGCTAGTTGTCCAAGCACCGTCGGCATATAACGCCATCCTTGGCCGTACAGCACTACAATCATTTGGTGCCGTTGTATCAACCGTTCACCTAGCCATGAAGTTTCCAGGGTCCGATGACCAGGTGGTAACGGTACGGTCCGAGCAAGAGTTGGCTCGGAAATGTTACAATATCAGCTTGGGCAAACTGAAGCTGGATGACGATGAGAAGATTATGCAAGAAGTTCTCAGCAAGGGAAATGTTAATCTGGCAGATCTTGACGTAAGGGAGGAGGATGAAACTAGGCCAACTCCCCAGGTGGACTTCAAGAAGATAATTCTGGGGACCGATCCACCCCGTTACGTCAAGATTGGTGTTGGCCTTGCTGAGGAAGTTGATAAAGAACTAACAGAGTTGCTGGTAGAAAACAAAGACTTGTTTGCCTGGACATCGGCAGACATGCCAGGAATCAATCCGAACTTTATCTGCCACAAGTTAAGTGTGTATCCTGGTGCCAAGCCGGTGTGTCAGAAGAAAAGACGGTTCGGAATGGAGAAGGCTCAAGCAACAGAAGAAAAGGTAGTCGAGCTTCTTGAGGCAGGATTTATCAGGGAAGTGGTATATACTGATTTGTTGGCTAATCCCGTATTGGTCAAAAAGTCCAACGGAAAATGAAGAATGTGCGTGGATTACACAGACTTGAACAAAGTTTGCCCCAAGGATTAATATCCACTTCCCTGCATAGACAAACTCGTAGATAGCTCGGCAGGGTATCAAAGGCTATCCTTCATGGATGCTTATTCGGGGTACAATCAGATCCCTATGTATCCCCCGGTTCAGGTGAAGACTTCGTTCGTCACAGAAAATGCTACATATTGTTACAATGTTATGCCGTTCGGACTTAAGAACGCTGGGGCAACGTACCAGCGAATGATGAACAAGGTGTTCGGCCCACTGATTGGACCCAGAATGGAGGTATACATTGAAGATATGATTGCAAAAAGCTTGAAGGAAGAGGATCATGCTAAGGATTTAAAGGTCATTTTGGGAAGAATTCGAGAGTTTGATATGAGGTTGAATCCGGAAAAGTGCACGTTTGGGGTTCCTGCTGAGTCATTCCTCGGATTCATGCTCACCGAACAAGGGATCGAAGCAAATCCCGAGAAGTGTCGAGCCATCCTGGAAATGAAGAGTCCATCCGATATCAAGGGGGTACAACAGTTGGCAGGTCGGGTTGCGGCTCTTTCTAGATTCTTATCTCAGTCAGCTCGGAAGGCTCTACCATGGTACCAACTGCTACAGAAGAAGAAGGAAAAGACGTTCGAGTGGAATGAGGCATGCGAAAAGGCCTTCACTGACCTTAAGCAATACTTGGCATCCCCTCCAATCTTGTCTAGCCCTGCAAATGGAGAAATTCTATTCCTTTACCTATCAGTGGGTGACTCAGTGGTCAGTTCGATTCTGGTTCGGGAAGAGTCTGGCAAGGAATCTCCGATTTATTTCGTCAGTCGAGCACTACAGGGACCAGAGCTGAGATATCAGAAGGTAGAAAAGTTGGCATTCTGTTTGGTTATCACGGCCAGAAGATTGCGTCAATACTTCCAGAGCCACCACGTCAAGGTCAAAACGGCTCAACCGATCCGTCAGATTCTCCAGAAACCAGACTTGGCAGGCAGAATGGTGACTTGGGCCATTGAACTTTCCGAGTTCGACATCACGTTCGAACCAAGGAAGGCAATGAAGTCCCAGGTCTTAGCTGACTTTCTCACCGAGTTTACTGAGCCATTGACGAGCTCAAACTTGGACTGGAACATTTATGTCGATGGGTCGAGCAACAAGCTCGGGGCAGGTGCTGGAATAATCTTGGAGAATTCCGAGGGAATCACTTTGGAATATTCTTTAAAGTTCGGATTTCCGACTTCGAACAATCAGGCGAAATATGAAGCTGTGATGGCTGGTCTGAGGATGGCGAAAGAAGAAGGGGCCCGAGAAGTGAAGATTTTCAGCGATTCTCAGTTGGTGGTATCGCAAGTGAAAGGTGATTATCAAGCCAAGGAACCCATCCTACAAAAATATTTGGAAAAGGTGAAGTTTCTGTCTTTAGAGTTTGCCAAGGTTGAATTCTGTCACATCCCAAGAGAAAGCAATGGCCGAGCGGACATTCTTTCCAAACTTGCTTCAACAAAGGGTCCTGGAAATAACAAGACGTTGATCCAAGAAATGGTGCATGGACCTAGCGTTGTCCTCTCCGTTTCGGTGGATCCAAGTTGGATCTCTCTGATCATAAGCTACTTGGAACAAGGAATTCTGCCGACGAATCCAATCGAGGCCAAAAAGCTTGTCAGAAAGGCATCCCAATTTGCTATGATCGATGGAATTCTGTTTCGCCGAGGGGTCAGCGGCCCTATGCTCAGGTGCTTAGACCCCGCCGAAGCAAAGCAGGCACTGGAAGAAGTCCATGGAGGTATCGGAAGCCATCATGTTGGGGGGAAATCACTGGCAAAAAAGATTCTAAGGGAAGGATACTACTGGCCGACCCTACAACAGGATGCGATTAGTCATGTGAGAAGATGTGAAAAATGTCAGTTTCACAGTGATGTCTACCAGAAGCCGGCCGAGGAACTCCATTCACTCTCATCTCCCTATCCCTTCTATCAATGGGGAATGGATTTGATTGGCCAGTTCCCCACCTCACAGGGACAACTCAAATGGGTGATAGTGGCCATTGATTATTTTACCAAGTGGATTGAAGCCGAGCCCCTTGCAACTATCTCGTCGGCCAAGGTGCAGAAGTTCTTTGAGAGACAGGTTGTGGCTCGGTTTGGAGTGCCACAAGTTTTGGTAACCGACAACGGAACTCAATTCGCTGCAAAGGCATTCCAGGACTTAGTCAACGCTTTGAACATTGAACACTATTTTTCCTCAGTCGAGCATCCTCAGACCAATGGACAAGTAGAATCAGTGAACCGAAGTATCATTCAGGGGATCAAGAAGAGACTCATTGGTGCAAAGGGAAATTGGTTGGAAAACTTGCATGAAGTGCTTTGGTCGTACCGCACCACCGTGCAGACTTTGACGGGAGAAACCCCTTATCGTCTCACTTATGGTTGCGACGTTGTCATCCCGATAGAAAGGATCATCCCTTCTTTCCGGGCCATACAACAACCGAACCCCCTCAACAACACTTTACTGTGTGAGGACCTAGTTCTGTCAGAAGAAGTCAGAGATTTAGCTGCCGAACGGGAAAGACATGCCAAGCTTATGCAAGCGAAAGGATATAATCGCTCGGTACTGCCCAGAGAATTCGAGGTAGGTGACCTCGTCCTACGAAGAGCTGACATCGGCCTCAAAAATGCTAAGGATGGGAAACTGGCTCAGAATTGGGAAGGTCCATACCGAGTAGCTTCCAAAACAGGAACAGGAGCTTACAAGCTCGAAACTCTCTCGGGTGCCCTCATCAACAACACATGGAATGTGGAAAAACTTAGAGCATATTTCAGTTAGAACTTTCTATCTATTTCAATTCTGTTTTCAATTGTTTTTGTTTTACTATTTCCCTTGCTGTGTTAGAACTGTTTATTTTTAATGATGGTGTACGCTCAGTGGAACTCCGAGCCCATTGTATTTACTGCTTCGAATAAATAAAAGTTCTGTTATTGAATTCATTGTATTTACGTACTTTTCCTCATAACCGACTAGCCACCGTTTATGACGCGAACGATTATAAACAGCTCAAACAAGAGCTTATAACTCATCAAGTACTTTAAAAGGATTCCCGATTCAAACATGATTTGTTTTAAAAATCATTTATACATCGCGGATATAGGAACCCACCTCGGCTAAAGTGCTGGAGTTCCGAGGTCTTAACACTTGAATTCTTAACAAAAAGTTCAGAAAGAAGCATAAAGTAAAAACAGATATTATAAATATTCCAAACCAGTTACAGCAAAAAAGATTTAAACCCATCTATTGGGGCAGATACAAAAGTAAAGAAGCAAAAGAAAAAAAACTACTCAATATCAGACAGTACTACGCTGTCAGGGTCGAACTTCTCTTCTTCTTCCTCACCTTCGGCACCGTCAGCCTCTTCTTCCTCGGATTCCTCGGCGAAATGGTCAGGCAGATCATTGCTGCTCATGTCAATAGGAACCCCATTCGCACCCACAATCTGACCATTCTTGGTAGCAAAGAGGGGTTCGGCGCCCTTTGTCACGAGGTTAGGGTTCAGGATGCGAAGTTGCTCGGCTGTGTTAAGGAAGGAATCTTCAACTGCGTGACTCCAGTTGTACAGATTCTCCTGGGCCGCCTTCTTATGCTTAAGAGCTTTCGCTCTCATCTTGTCCATAGAGGCTCGGAGCCCTGTAACCTCATCCTTAGCATATTCAAGTTGCTCCTGAGCCACAGCAGCATCCTCCTTAGCCTTTCTCAGGGTTTCCTCAGATTGCCTCAACTTTTCCTCAGCCTCTTGACGAGTCTTTTCGGCTGTTTCTTTATCAGCTTCGGCCTTAACTTTGGCGCCTTCAGATTCCTGCATTCCCTTCTGCAATCTTTCATTCTTGGCCGCCAGAACTTGAAGTTTTTTCCCAAAGCTTTCCACTTGAAGTTGCAAGTAATCCTCCCGATCATCAGCTTCTGATCTTTTCTTCTTTTCCTCGGGGGCCACTCCAGCATAGATATCGTCACCACGCTGACCGAGGTAATGGAGAATGCTTGCACCTCGTAGGAAGCTCCTCACCAAAGCCGAACAATTATTTTCCCAGGTGCCTGGACCTCAGGCACCTGTCACTTCAGCATCCTCAGGAGGAAAGAGATTTGCAGTGAAGGAATCTAACTTATTCTTACCCCACACAGTTTTGGCGACAGCGTCGTCCATACCCTCAGTAACTTGAATTCCCTTGTGGGGCTTGCTCAGTTGAAACCAATCACTAGCCAATCCTTTCCCTTTTTCCACTCGAGCCCTTTTGGAAGGACGCTCAGGAGTACTTTTACCACTTTGTGGCGCCTCTGACTGGACGGTTTGCTCAACATTCTCGGCGGCCTTGGGAACTTCGGCTGGGGAAGTTTGAGAGGCAACCTTGGGACTTGCCATTGGAGTTGGCTCGGAGGCTTGGCTTTTAGCCGAGGATCCTGAATCTCCTCTTACAACAGCTAGTTGAGCCATCCTGGCCGAAGCAGCTGCACTCTTCTTGGCTTTGGAAGCTTTCTTCCCCATTTTTTCTGCAACAAGGAAATATGCTTTAGACCGAGTAAAAAAAATGTATATATATACCCAGCTCGGCCTTCACTTCAGCCCGTGTCCTCTTCAGCAATATTTTTTTGGTATCAATTTGACCATTCGCCTTGAGGTATTCCCAAACTCGGTCACACAATCGTCTCTCGGCCTTCGTCAAATTGACCTTATAGTCAAATTGATACAAGGAGGCCCCTCGGTTATAGATACCGTTCGACCAACCCAGAGGGAAGCGAGGCATGACCTTGATTTCTCCTTCTTCCTCAACCTGCTCCATAAACCAGCACACACCAGCCCCATTGTACTCATACCGAAAAAAGAGAGGCTTGAAAGACTTCCAAGAATCGGTGACTTTAGCGAAAAGTGCGTGGTCCTTCCGAGCTTTCAGTGACACCCAAAGCCCTTTGGAGTTGCCGAACTTGTTCACTTGAGGGGCATATAGCCAAAAGAAAGCTCGAAGTGTGGCAACTAAACCTTCGGCGTCGCAGAACTGTTGGAATGCTCGAACAAATGCCCATCCGCTCGGGTGTAGCTGGCTCGGGGCTATACCTAAGTGGTTGAGTACCTCTATTTCAAAAGTCGAAAAGGGCATGCGGATTCCGACCTTTTTTACTATTTCTTCGTAGAAGTAGAAGAGTTGTTGATTTTGCGGCACTTCGAAGCAGATCCGGTCGTCAATGTTCACGTTCCTTAGTACAAATTCCGAGGCATTCCCATCTGCGCTCGGAGGGGTTAGGAGAGGACGAAGGTGGTTCAAACTGTTACTCGTCAGCAACGAAGGCCTCGTTCCAAGCACCTCCCGATCAAAGACTCCATCGTACTGCGCATGATTGGGCGGTAAAGGATATTCTTCAGGATTGGTGTCACACCTGCGCTCCACCATATCTGGGGAAAAAGTAAAAGGCTCGGCGTTAGGATTTTTTATAGCAGATGTTTTAATTCTAAAGCTAAGGCCGAGCCTTGGACTTTTTCCCCCCTCTTTCCTCGGATCTCGTAAAGGCTCTTCTTCCATTGTACAGCGCTCGGGGCTAATCCTAACCTGAGCTCTACGTTCAGGAAACCTATATGCCAACAGCCACTTACTCTCCTCAGCGGGATCCGATGGGTATTCTACGGCTAATGGTTTTGTCACGGTGGTTCCCTGGCTGATGGGGGGGTGGAAGGATCTACCGCGTCATCGGTGTCAGAATTAACATCCCCAGAACTCCCAGAAAGGGTTGAATCACTATCACTAGAAGGCTCCTCTCCTAATCTTCTACAGAGTTCGCGATAAATTCTCCTTAGATCCCTCCACCCTCTCATGACTAGCCAACCCCTTAATACTACCTACCCAGAAATCCCAGAGATCCCAAACCCCTGAAAAACACAGAATAATCAAATCTCATCTCCCTGCAAAACCCAAAAACCAAAACCCATTTTACGAAAAAAGAAGGAACCGCAAGAATAGAAACAGAAGGAGTAGAGAAAATTACCTGCGTTTAGTTGTTGATTTCTGTGAAAAGTTGGTAATAATGGATGATCGCGAAAAGCGTAGAAGAAAGTAGAGGCAATGAGCGGGAGAAGGAGAAATGGAAGAGCTTCTGTTGATTTGAAGAGTGAGAAATGAAGTAAGTTTCTGGTTAGAGTGAGAAATGAAGTTTCTAGTATGAAGGTTCTGATTTGAGAAAAAGAGGGTGGAGTGAAAAGAGTATGGGATACGAATAACCCCAAAGAAAACGGTTCAGTTTACCTTCCTGATGTACGCGTGGGCCGAAAGCCCATTATCTTACTCAGCCACTCACACGATGAAACGTGGCAGTTACAAAGAGGCGCTTTTTCAAATTTCAAAATTTATAATGATTTGGCACAACTTACAAGGGCACGCGCCGTACCTAGAGAACCTAAAACGTCACCTCGATCAGGCTACCTGCTTACAACCGTCACATACTCCCGAGCTAAGGCATCCGAAAAGGTCAACCCTAAAACACTTATTACCTCGTCACAGACATTCTAAAGTCTTACGAGCTGGGGGCTTGTAGGGTCTGCCGATCATATACGGACTTAAATCTTACCAAAGGGATTCTTTAAGGGCATTTCCCTCGGATTACTAAGCATGAACGTCCCTCGCTCGGACTCATGGGATCCGAGCATACTAAAGGACCAGGCTCGAACTTGATGGAGCCGAGCCTTACAAACGATCCTCAACCCATCGGGCTCGGGACTCTAGGGCCGCGACATACCGTCGGCTTGTGGATAGACTCAGTCTCATTCAGGCTTCATATCCCTTCCGCAAATCTCTCCTAGATTCTCGCTAACAGCCTAGACATGAGATCTTCAGTTGATCCTATCCAGATTCTAAGAGCATAATTATCCGACATTATCTCACGAGAGTCCTGGTTCAGCACAACTCTGATACAGGGCCCAAACGGCCCATATCAGCCTCCTCTAAACCCTATAAACAGCTCATTACAGCTAGGGTTTCAGGTACGTACTCTCATCCCTAAGTTGACACTCTGCACACACACATTGACTAGGGAGATCCTGCTTTTCCCAACTAGAACTACAGAAATACCAAAAGTCATACATTAACACTTGATCCTCTCTTGGGCTCCTGGTTGCCATAATCTTGAGCACTTAGAGGGTTAAGGACATAGTGTTCAAGGACACTACACCCCTATTGTAGTAAAGGATTATTTTGAAAGAAATAAAAGAAGTTCTTTTGGTTACGTATCAAGTTCAAAAAGTAATTAAATGTTTCCGCAAGTTAACCATCGAATAAATATGGCGTTAAGAAAATACGTTTTTGGAAGTGTGTTGGTAACATCTCTTTTTGGAAAAAAGAATTTTATGTTGCAAATATTTTGAAAACCAAGTAACTCAAATAGTATTATGAAAACCTTTTTGTAAAAGAAATAAAATGAACGGATTTTGGTAAATGTTATAAAAAAATGGCGCAAATTTTTAGTGAAAATTTTAAGTTCCAAATTGGGGTGTTACAGATGCCCAATACACATGTAAACTCAGCAGAACAGAATTAATCAAGCAGCATCTCCCTTGATATGACAAGTTCCTAGTCTTCCAACTCTGAATTCTTTTGAGAACCTTCTCTTCAAGGATTTAACATGATGAGGCATTCCATTTTTTAGCATTAATGGGCAAGCCAAGGTATTTAAAAGGGAAGACATGTAACATCCCGAATTTTAATTCTAATAATAATTAGAATAATAGTAAGATTTGGAAGTAAGGATTATCCTAAAAGGGATTTAAAATGATGGATTAGGAATTCTTTGAGTGCCATAAAGGAGTCAAGGAGCATTGGCATCGAAAAGCGAATTTAAAGAAGACCAAACGAGTGTTAAAATCGGTGTTTTCGGTGTTTTAAATATGCTATATTAGGAAATTAAAAATAAAATATTTACATCTCTAAACATGAATTCCACCGTTGGATATGAAGATAATGATTTTAGGAAGCTTTCTTTCACATTTGAGCAAGATCCGACGGTTAACGAAGAAGTTATGTCGATTTGAAGCAGGAAGAAAATAAAAGGAAACTAAAAAATGAATTAATGGGGAACTGGGTACAATACTCGAGTATTCTGAGGAATACTCGAGTATTTCGTGCTGACAGCGAAAAAAATATATACGGGGATCAACCCCATTTCACCCTAAACCCCCATTTCCAACCCCTCCTTCTCTCTCTCCTCCTCCGGCCACCACGAACCGCCACCGCCGGAGTCGCCCTAAGCCGCCACCTTCTTGGCCCTTCCTCCCTCCCCATAGATCCGCTCTCTTTCTCTCTCTTCCCTCTTGGTTTCTCTCTATCTATCCCTCACAATCGGTTCCCTCATCTCTTCCTCCTCCCTCTACGGCCGCCGCCGCCCTTGAGCCACCACCACCAGCATAGACCTCTCTCTCCCTTTCTCCCTTCCCCTTTGGCCTTGCTCTCTCTCTCTCTCCTCGGATCTCACCGGCGTCGTTACCGACCGTGATCGCACCGGGCTTGTGTTGGGGACCCCGGGGCTTGAAGCTTTTGCCTGGATCCAGCCGCGATCGTTCTCGCTAACGGGAGCAACACCGACGCCGTCATCGTCGCCGAGCCACAACCCAGGTTCTTTTTAAAAGAAAGCCCGAGGTAAGAAGGGTCGTGTTACCTCTACTTGAGAAGTAAATTCTAGGATGCTATAGTGATGGCTAAGAATAGAGTAATATGTTATTGAACCTTAGGGTAGTCCCCGCGGATATAAATGAAGTATTTAGAATTATTAATGGAAACCACACCTTAGGGAATAGAATATGTACGTGTAGGACAAGGTCCGGAACGAATGAGCGTATTTAGGATATTAATTGGTTAATATTGAACGAAAATGTAGCTAAGTGGAGTTAGATGTAAACTAGAGTAATTAATAAAAATAATAAGGAAAGAGGAAAAGGAAGAGAAGAAGAAAAAGAAAAGAAAGAGAACAAAGAAATCACTAAGAACTAGTAACGAGAGTTAAAAATATAAAGTATATGACCAGGCTCAGTAGAGTTAATTAAAAGTAAGAATAAATTAGTAAAGAGAAACATTTAAATATAAGAAGATAAAAGAAGGGTTAAGAAATTAAAAGAATTAAAGATAACTAAGGAACTAAAAGTAAAGAGAAAAGACTAAGACGAATTAATGATGAGAAAGAAAATAAAAGATAATCGGCGCAAGATGGTCGTGGTGACCCTGTGGCCTAATAAAAATAAATGTTGATCAGCGCAGGATGGTCGTGGTGACCCTGTGGCCTAATAAATATAAATGATAATCGGCGCAGGATGGTCGTGGTGACCCTGTGGTCTAATAAAAATAAATGTTAATCGGCGCAGGATGGTCGTGGTGACCCTGTGGCCTAATAAAAATAAATGATAATCGGCTCAGGATGGTCATGGTGACCCTGTGGCCTAATAAATATAAATTATAATCGTCGCAGGATGGTCGTGGTGACCTTGTGGCCTAATAAATATAAATTATAATCGTCGCAGGATGGTCGTGGTGACCCTGTGGCCTAATAAATATAAATTATAATCGTCGCAGGATGGTCGTGGTGACCCTGTGGCCAATTGATAAATGTAAAAGAAAAAGAAAAGACAAAGTAAAAGAAAAGAATAGGAAAGGAAAGCGACTAAGGAATGAGATAAAATGAATTTGAAGGCTAAGAGTGGAAGTGTGAGAATAATTGGAGAACTAAAAGAAAGATAATTATATGGATATTTATGAGTAACTGATATCAATAATAGGGTAGGCTTAGTTTATTGCTATGTCTCTTGTAGAATTTATCTTTTTAAGTTCTCTGTAATGCTACCCTTCTTGCTATATTTTTGCAGGTACTGAAGTGGAGCTTACATAGGACATGGCCGAGCAGGATTTTCATTCCACTACGTGGAATGTATATTATTTAATATGAGTGGACAACTAATTTTGTAATTTTAGAATATGTAATAGTCGTGCCCTGAAGCTTATACTAATCGGGCGTTAGGATCTGTTATGACTATTAAACTGTTGTGGTTTATGTTTTTAAATATTCCTGGACTGACGGGTTTTAAGAAGAAAATTTTTGGGGAGTCCGGAAAACAGTGGAAACTCTGCCGGATTTCCGTAAAACCTTTTAAAGAAATTAAGTTTTAAAAAAAAAATTTAAACTCTGATTTTGTTTAAAACCTATAAATTAACTAATTAATGTGATGGTGTTACATTTTGGTATCAGAGCAGTTTTTCCTCGGCCTTGGATTTATATTACTCCAATGATTCCTCACCCAGCGAGCAATTGGTGTACATAGTAAGAGTCTAGAGGTATTAATAGGATATTCATACTAAGGTATATATATATATATATATATATATATGAGTATTAAGCCTTAATGATCTGCTCTCCCTGGTTAAACAGAATGGCTGGAAGACGAGCAGGTAATGATAGAATTGCTGCTATTTTGGAGCATCTGGTTCAGATGCAACAACAACAGGGTGAACAGATGGCAGCTGCAACAGCAGCAACAACAACAGCCACAGTAGCAGCTTTGCAACCTCCTCCGCCTGCTCCAGTGGAAATTGACTGGATGGCACGATTTAGGAAAAGTGAGCCGCCTCGTTTTGAAGGTGGAAATGATCCTGATGGGGCTCAAAGGTGGATACAAGAAGTGGAAAAGATCCTCCGTTCTCTTTAGCCACCAGTTGAGCAACGGGTGCGATTAGCAGAATATATGCTAACCAGTGAAGCTGAACACTGGTGGGAGCAGCAGAGGAGAAGTTTGGAGGCAGCAAACCAGGTGGTCACTTGGGAACTGTTTAAGAGTTGTTTCCTAGGGAAGTATTTCCCTGAAGATGTTCGGAGGGAAAAGGAGATTGCTTTTCTCCAATTGACTCAAGGTTCTATGTCAGTTGGGGACTATGCAGCTCGGTTTGAGGATCTCATCCGCTTTTCTGATTATCAGAATGCAAGTGACCGCGGCAAATGTGTTAAGTTTGAAGCTGGACTTAGAAGTGATATTCGCCTCTCTTGCGAGTATCACAATATTGATAATTTGTCACGATTGGTCAACATGGCGAGCACTTATGAAAAAGGGCTCAAGAGGAAGGCGGATGCAGATCGGAATGAAGCAGCTCAGAGGTCAGAAGGTTCCAGCAGAGGCAGGGAGCCGGCTCATAAATTTGATCCGTACACTGACATTGGCATTAGAACAGTAGTGCCGAATGAGGCAGCCCCGAATGTGAATGCTCCAAGAACTAGGCCACCATGTCCGCATTGTGGAGGATTCCATAATCGTATATGCTGGATGTTTAAGCAGCGCAGGAAGGAAGGTCTCTGTTTCCGATGCGGGCAACCCGGACACCGTACGGCAGAATGTCCTATGAGCACGTAGAACGAGGAATAAACTTATCCGAGGTACTTTTAGCGATTGATAATGTACCCAATGGTTACTTAGAATGTTTTGCATAAAGTATACATTTTGATCTAACTTAGGAGAGATCGATAATTGATAGTACATTAGTTAAAGTTCCTCCAAACACAATGATGTAATTGCCACTGGTAGAAGGTAAGGTTAGAACTGATCACTCTGATTCTTACATCTATTAGGGGACGATAACATCAACGAACCTGACAATGATATTGCCATTAATAGATGTGAGATTGGGATTGATCACCTCGATCTTTGCACCTATTAGTGATCGATGTCATTGACACATTTCATCTAAAACCGAAATACTCGAATTAACAATTTTTAAAGTAGACCCCCCTAGACGAAGCAGAACCAGCCCGAAAAGAATTCCTTCTAAATTCTTTGCGTAGCATTAGAGAGTAGAGTAATAGAGTATAGAATCCCTGAGAGACTTGAGAGAATCTTGTAGACATTCTCTTACAACCAATTGAATTAGATAGTAGACAGCTTAAAACTCGCCTAAGAATCTAATCAAAGTTCCCGAACGATTCCCTCGAAGGAAGCAAGTCTTAACCACTGCGTCAGGTACCTTTATCGATACCAATCAAATCAGCTGAAGGCCCATAGAAAGTACATCTTTCGATGACTCTCTGCTGGAAATGCACACTTTGGGGATAACCTCAATTGTCTCCTTGCTTGACATGGATCCAGTACATCCTAGGTCGTCTTGCAAAGACCATGAGACTCATTCTTGAGTGCTTCATGTTTCTTCTTTTCATCTTCACTCTCATCAAGTTTCAAACATCTCAGATGTATATATGAGAGTTCTCCAAGCCGTAAGAACCCGGCATAGTTCTACGCCTACCGATAGATAGCCATGTGAGAACCTACAATCGGTGGGTGAAATAACTAGGAAACACTAGGAGAACACCTAGAAGGGGGGTTGAATAGGTGTTTAAGAAACCTTGAAATATTTTCGCAAGAAACAAATCAAAACGATTAAAAGAAATTATTTTCTTGAAATTTTCTTCTATTAATCGATTAACAAGTCAACTAATCGATTAATGCCGAATGATCAATTCAAACTAATCGATTAATGAAACCAATTACTCGATTAATCAATGTTAAAATTGAAAAATCACTTTTCAATCAAATACGAAAATCAATCAATTTACACATATGATCAGAGATAAAGCGGAATTGATTAACACCAATATTCTTAATGATTACCTAGGTTTTGAAAATGATTTTCCCCAAATCAATTTTGCACAATTAAGATTCAATTCAATCAATTATGAAAAATCACTTTTTCTAGGTTTTCAACCAAAAACACAATTAAAGACTTGAATTGTAAAGAGTAGAGAGTTTAGAGATACGACACAGTGATTTATCCTGGTTCACTTTCATCCACTTGAAAGCTACTCCAGTCCCCTCTTCAACCAAGAGAGATTCTTCACTATGAGGAATTAGAGTTTCTCAAATTACAAGTAAATTCCTCACAAGACTCCCTTCTTGCTAGCCTACAAGAGATACCACACCCTTGCCTTGTAACCCTATTGATGATCTAATCTAACCTCTTCTCTTGCTTGCCGATACCCCACAACAAGACTTCCAATTGCTTTGAGATTCTTCAAAGACTTCCACTTGCTTGCTTCTCTACAAGACTTCCAAGTGCTTGATGATATGCCACACCAAGGCTTCCAAATAACTTTGCTTGATGAATAACTTCTTCAAGACTTCCTTTGTTGTAGAGTGTTTGCCTTCTTTGCAATGATTACAACTCAAATAAAAACAAAATAACAATCCTATGAATCTCTTTCAAAAGCTATGAAAATATCAACATGAGAGATTCAAGGTTCTTGATCAAAGAATGTAAAAA
Source organism: Crotalaria pallida (assembly GCA_037953625.1). Taxonomy (NCBI): domain Eukaryota; kingdom Viridiplantae; phylum Streptophyta; class Magnoliopsida; order Fabales; family Fabaceae; genus Crotalaria; species Crotalaria pallida. Next base: position 25,825,434 of record CM075654.1, read on the forward strand.
TAAGAACTTTGATCTTGAGAAAGTGAGAGAGAATAGAGTGGCTTTGATTCTTTGTAAAATGAATATCAAAATGATGGAATATGATCACAAAGGTTAGAAATAGGTTTATATAGAATACCCAAAAGTTAGGAATGGTTAGAAGTGCTTTTGAGAAGTGAAAAACTCATTTAAAAACAGTAACAGCTCGTGTTACTCGAGTAGCCAAGTCATTACTCGAGTAACCAGTGTAATCAGTGTTCACTACTCGAGTAATCTATGTTACTACTCGAGTATTTACGCAAGGCTAAAAAATTCTACTCGAGTAATCAGAGCCTTAATCGAGTATTTGCGCAAGACTGCAAAATTCTACTCGAGTAAACAAGTGACTAATCGAGTAGTCAGATCAAAAAACACTTAAAAACTTGTTTTCTCAAAATCTAAACCTTTTCTTTCAAACCTTTAAGCCACCTATTGATTTTAGGCAAAGTGAATACTCAAAATGTGATATAATCATGCAATCAAAAGAGATTCACTACCCTCTAAGAGACTCTACCCAAACTCATAAACTAAGAGACTTGAGAGGCTAAAGATAAAACAATAAAACATAAACTACCAAACTAAGTCTTCATGAGTTGGCTCTCTCTTTATCACTTGATGTTTGTTGTTGCTTGTTGAGCTTGAAACTTGATCAACACATTTAAGCTTGTTCAAAACCTTTTGGCATTTATCAAAACATTCTTCATGGATCTTACAATCTCCCCCTTTTCAAAAATGACAAACATGTTTTGAAAGTATGAAGTTGTTGATGCTCTAACCATTTGATCACTTGGTGAGACTCTTGCTCCCCCTCAATTTATGCTTTTGACATTTGAAATCTAATTGAGATAAAAGCTTGATTCTCCCCCTATCTCCAACAACTTTGCTCAACCTACATAAAAACAACAAAACAAACCTTTCTCCAAACATACCATTTCATTTCTCCAAAATGGTCAAAACATAATATTTCTCCCCTTTTTCAAAACAGCATATTTCTCCCCCTTTGGCATTATCAAAAAGAAATATATACCAATTGAAATATAAGATCTAAGCCAAAAATAGAGAGATTAATGAGATATAACAACCAAAGCATGATAATCATCTAATGATTACTCAATGATATCAATTATAACAAATTGTATACCAATTATAATACTAATTGTAAGAATTTGATACCAATAGTATTTTCTCAAAAGTATAAACAATATCACATCAAGAGAAATAATACCACTTGTGACTAAACAAATACCAATTGTATAATATCAAATGTTACCAATTTGTAGGATCTTTTCTTCATACCAATTGAAGATATCCAACAATATCAATTGTGTCAACTTTGTAGGACTTTTACTTGAGATTTGAAGAAATGTGTATAGACCTTCATTTGCATCTTCAATCATACCTACAAAAAACAATCATGTTTTGCCTTTTGGTATCCAAATGGTTTTGGATCCATTTTTGTTAGTGTAGGGACTCTCACCCTTTTTCACCCAAACAAAATCTCCTTTAGGTATACCATACACTTTAATATAACATACATTTGAAGTATGTCCATGAGTACAACAATAGAAACATGTTGGTGCATTTGAAAAATCAACCTTTGAAAAATCAACAACATTTCTATGAGACATACTCTTAGCATTAGTATAACCCAAACCAAACTTATTTGAATTTTCTCTTTGAAAATTTAACAATGTGCGCAATCTAATGTCACCATTTGGGAAACTTGCAAGCTTATTTTTCAAAATAGCATTTTCATTTTTAAGCAACTTGCAATTCTCACCATCAACCACAATATTCAATCTACTAGCACAATCACAAGAAGAACTAGCATATATAAGATCAAGGGTTTCATTTTCAAGATTAAGCTCATCAACTTGTTTTTGAAGTTCTAAAATCTCTTGTTGATGTTTCAAAATGAGCTTCTTCCTTTCAATATTTTTCGAAGCTAGTTTCTTAAATTGTTCATGCATTTCTTCATAAGCATTATATAACATTTCATACTTAGAAGAAATTTCGGATTTAGTAAGACTTACATCGCTTTCGTCGCTTTGTTCATTTGATTCATCATTTGAACTTTCTTCTTCATTTACTAGAGCTATCAAGTTGAGACAAGCGGCTTCTTCATCATCCGAAGAACTATTTAATGTGCTTTTCTTGTCATCTTCATCATCACTATTCCAAACTATGTATGCTCTTTTAGATTTTGAATTTTTCTTTTCTTTCTCCTTCTTCTTAAGATACTTAGAGCATGAGTACTTGAGATGACCGGGCTTTCCACATTCATGGCAAACTATACCTTCTTTTGATGTCTTGGTCTTGTAGTGTGGGGAATCCTTCTCTTTACTTTTGTATTTGTTCATCCTTCCTTTTCTCCTTAGAAGTTTATTGAATTTTCTTAGTAGAAGCTTCATCTCCTCTTCATCAATGTCCGAATCGGAATCTTCATTATCATCATTATCATCATCGGAACTCTCTTCCTTTTTATATGACCTTTTAGCTTTAAGAGCAATTCCTTTTCTTTCTTTGTTCTTGTCCGATTTTTCATGCATTTGCAAACGTCCAAGCTCCATTTCATGTTCTTGTAGCTTTCCGAAAAGTGTTGCTAAGTCCATGGTGTCCAAGTCCTTTGATTCAACAATTGCGGTAACCTTGGGTTGCCATTCCCTACTTAGACATCTTAAAACATTGTTAACAAGTTCACAATTCACGAAAGTTTTACCCAGAGCAATGAGATGATTAAGAATATGAGTAAAACGCTTTTGCATAAAACATATAGATTCATTAGGCAACATACGAAACAATTCATATTCATGCATCAAAGAATTTAATCTAGCACGCCTAACTTCACTAGTGCCTTCATGTGTGACTTGCAAGGTGTCCCACATTTCTTTGGCATCACGACATTGGGAGACTCTAAAGAACTCATCATAAGATAGAGCGGAGGTGATGATATTCTTAGCTTTTAAATCATATTGAATTTTCCTATTATCATCATCGGTCCACTTATCTTTGGGAGTAAGTGTAAGCACACCTTCTACATCTTTTGAGGGAATATAAGGACCATTTTCAATGGCTTCCCAAATGTTCACATATATAGCTTCTATAAAGATTCTCATCCTAATTTTCCAATAACCATAACCCTCTCCACCAAACATAGGAGGGCGATTTATTGAAGCACCTTCACCACCAAAGGGTGCGAATCCCATTGTAGTTTCCTCAAGGATCTTAACGAAAAAGCTCTATGCTCGTGTCTTTCGACCGAGCTCTGATACCAATTGTGAGAACCTACAATCGGTGGGTGAAATAACTAGGAAACACTAGGAGAACACCTAGAAGGGGGGGTTGAATAGGTGTTTAAGAAACCTTGAAAGATTTTCGCAAGAAACAAATCTAAACGATTAAAAGAAATTATTTTCTTGAAATTTTCTTCTATTAATCGATTAACAAGTCAACTAATCGATTAATGAAACCAATTACTCGATTAATCAATGTTAAAATTGAAAAATCACTTTTCAATCAAATACGAAAATCAATCAATTAACACATATGATCAGAGATAAAGCGGAATTGATTAACACCAATATTCTTAATGATTACCTAGGTTATGAAAATGATTTTCCCCAAATCAATTTTGCACAATTAAGATTCAATTCAATCAATTATGAAAAATCACTTTTTCTAGGTTTTCAACCAAAAACACAATTAAAGACTTGAATTGTAAAGAGTAGAGAGTTTAGAGATACGACACAGTGATTTATCCTGGTTCACTTTCATCCACTTGAAAGATACTCCAGTCCCCTCTTCAACCAAGAGAGATTCTTCACTATGAGGAATTAGAGTTTCTCAAATTACAAGTAAATGCCTCACAAGATTCCCTTCTTGCTAGCCTACAAGAGATACCACACCCTTGCCTTGTAACCCTATTGATGATCTAATCTAACCTCTTCTCTTGCTTGCCGATACCCCACAACAAGACTTCCAATTGCTTTGAGATTCTTCAAAGACTTCCACTTGCTTGCTTCTCTACAAGACTTCCAAGTGCTTGATGATATGCCACACCAAGGCTTCCAAATAACTTTGCTTGATGAATAACTTCTTCAAGACTTCCTTTGTTGTAGAGTGTTTGCCTTCTTTGCAATGATTACAACTCAAATAAAAACAAAATAACAATCCTATGAATCTCTTTCAAAAGCTATGAAAATATCAACATGAGAGATTCAAGGTTCTTGATCAAAGAATGTAAAAATAAGAACTTTGATCTTGAGAAAGTGAGAGAGAATAGAGTGGCTTTGATTCTTTGTAAAATGAATATCAAAATGATGGAATATGATCACAAAGGTTAGAAATAGGTTTATATAGAATACCCAAAAGTTAGGAATGGTTAGAAGTGCTTTTGAAAAGTGAAAAACTCATTTAAAAACAGTAACAGCTCGTGTTACTCGAGTAGCCAAGTCATTACTCGAGTAACCAGTGTAATCAGTGTTCACTACTCGAGTAATCTATGTTACTACTCGAGTATTTACGCAAGGCTAAAAAATTCTACTCGAGTAATCAGAGCCTTAATCGAGTATTTGCGCAAGACTGCAAAATTCTACTCGAGTAAACAAGTGACTAATCGAGTAGTCAGATCAAAAAACACTTAAAAACTTGTTTTCTCAAAATCTAAACCTTTTCTTTCAAACCTTTAAGCCACCTATTGATTTTAGGCAAAGTGAATACTCAAAATGTGATATAATCATGCAATCAAAAGAGATTCACTACCCTCTAAGAGACTCTACCCAAACTCATAAACTAAGAGACTTAAGAGGCTAAAGATAAAACAATAAAACATAAACTACCAAACTAAGTCTTCATGAGTTGGCTCTCTCTTTATCACTTGATGTTTGTTGTTGCTTGTTGAGCTTGAAACTTGATCAACACATTTAAGCTTGTTCAAAACCTTTTGGCATTTATCAAAACATTCTTCATGGATCTTACAATCTCCTCCTTTTCAAAAATGACAAACATGTTTTGAAAGTATGAAGTTGTTGATGCTCTAACCATTTGATCACTTGGTGAGACTCTTGCTCCCCCTCAATTTATGCTTTTGACATTTGAAATCTAATTGAGATAAAAGCTTGATTCTCCCCCTATCTCCAACAACTTTGCTCAACCTACATAAAAACAACAAAACAAACCTTTCTCCAAACATACCATTTCATTTCTCCAAAATGGTCAAAACATAATATTTCTCCCCTTTTTCAAAACAGCATATTTCTCCCCCTTTGGCATTATCAAAAAGAAATATATACCAATTGAAATATAAGATCTAAGCCAAAAATAGAGAGATTAATGAGATATAACAACCAAAGCATGATAATCATCTAATGATTACTCAATGATATCAATTATAACAAATTGTATACCAATTATAATACTAATTGTAAGAATTTGATACCAATAGTATTTTCTCAAAAGTATAAACAATATCACATCAAGAGAAATAATACCACTTGTGACTAAACAAATACCAATTGTATAATATCAAATGTTACCAATTTGTAGGATCTTTTCTTCATACCAATTGAAGATATCCAACAATATCAATTGTGTCAACTTTGTAGGACTTTTACTTGAGATTTGAAGAAATGTGTATAGACCTTCATTTGCATCTTCAATCATACCTACAAAAAACAATCATGTTTTGCCTTTTGGTATCCAAATGGTTTTGGATCCATTTTTGTTAGTGTAGGGACTCTCACCCTTTTTCACCCAAACAAAATCTCCTTTAGGTATACCATGCACTTTAATATAACATACATTTGAAGTATGTCCATGAGTACCACAATAGAAACATGTTGGTGCATTTGAAAAATCAACCTTTGAAAAATCAACAACATTTCTATGAGACATACTCTTAGCATTAGTATAACCCAAACCAAACTTATTTGAATTTTCTCTTTGAAAATTTAACAATGTGCGCAATCTAATGTCACCATTTGTGAAACTTGCAAGCTTATTTTTCAAAATAGCATTTTCATCTTTAAGCAACTTGCAATTCTCACCATCAACCACAATATTCAATCTACTAGCACAATCACAAGAAGAACTAGCATATATAAGATCAAGGGTTTCATTTTCAAGATTAAGCTCATCAACTTGTTTTTGAAGTTCTAAAATCTCTTGTTGATGTTTCAAAATGAGCTTCTTCCTTTCAATATTTTTCGAAGCTAGTTTCTTAAATTGTTCATGCATTTCTTCATAAGCATTATATAACATTTCATACTTAGAAGAAATTTCGGATTTAGTAAGACTTACATCGCTTTCGTCGCTTTGTTCATTTGATTCATCATTTGAACTTTCTTCTTCATTTACTAGAGCTATCAAGTTGAGACAAGCGGCTTCTTCATCATCCGAAGAACTATTTAATGTGCTTTTCTTGTCATCTTCATCATCACTATTCCAAACTATGTATGCTCTTTTAGATTTTGAATTTTTCTTTTCTTTCTCCTTCTTCTTAAGATACTTAGAGCATGAGTACTTGAGATGACCGGGCTTTCCACATTCATGGCAAACTATACCTTCTTTTGATGTCTTGGTCTTGTAGTGTGGGGAATCCTTCTCTTTACTTTTGTATTTGTTCATCCTTCCTTTTCTCCTTAGAAGTTTATTGAATTTTCCTAGTAGAAGCTTCATCTCCTCTTCATCAATGTCCGAATCGGAATCTTCATTATCATCATTATCATCATCGAAACTCTCTTCCTTTTTATATGACCTTTTAGCTTTAAGAGCAATTCCTTTTCTTTCTTTGTTCTTGTCTGTTTCTTCATGCATTTACAAACGTCCAAGCTCCATTTCATGTTCTTGTAGATTTCCGAAAAGTGTTGCTAAGTCCATGGTGTCCAAGTCCTTTGATTCAACAATTGCGGTAACCTTGGGTTGCCATTCCCTACTTAGACATCTTAAAACTTTGTTAACAAGTTCACAATTCACGAAAGTTTTACCAAGAGCAATGAGATGATTAAGAATATGAGTAAAACGCTTTTGCATAAAACATATAGATTCATTAGGCAACATACGAAACAATTCATATTCATGCATCAAAGAATTTAATCTAGCACGCCTAACTTCACTAGTGCCTTCATGTGTGACTTGCAAGGTATCCCACATTTCTTTGGCATCACGACATTGGGAGACTCTAAAGAACTCATCATAAGATAGAGCGGAGGTGATGATATTCTTAGCTTTTAAATCATATTGAATTTTCCTATTATCATCATCGGTCCACTTATCTTTGGGAGTAAGTGTAAGCACACCTTCTACATCTTTTGAGGGAATATAAGGACCATTTTCAATGGCTTCCCAAATGTTCACATATATAGCTTCTATAAAGATTCTCATCCTAATTTTCCAATAACCATAACCCTCTCCACCAAACATAGGAGGGCGATTTATTGAAGCACCTTCACCACCAAAGGGTGCGAATCCCATTGTAGTTTCCTCAAGGATCTTAACGAAAAAGCTCTATGCTCGTGTCTTTCGACCGAGCTCTGATACCAATTGTGAGAACCTACAATCGGTGGGTGAAATAACTAGGAAACACTAGGAGAACACCTAGAAGGGGGGGTTGAATAGGTGTTTAAGAAACCTTGAAAGATTTTCGCAAGAAACAAATCTAAACGATTAAAAGAAATTATTTTCTTGAAATTTTCTTCTATTAATCGATTAACAAGTCAACTAATCGATTAATGCCGAATGATCAATTCAAACTAATCGATTAATGAAACCAATTACTCGATTAATCAATGTTAAAATTGAAAAATCACTTTTCCATCAAATACGAAAATCAATCAATTAACACATATGATCAGAGATAAAGCGGAATTGATTAACACCAATATTCTTAATGATTACCTAGGTTATGAAAATGATTTTCCCCAAATCAATTTTGCACAATTAAGATTCAATTCAATCAATTATGAAAAATCACTTTTTCTAGGTTTTCAACCAAAAACACAATTAAAGACTTGAATTGTAAAGAGTAGAGAGTTTAGAGATACGACACAGTGATTTATCCTGGTTCACTTTCATCCACTTGAAAGATACTCCAGTCCCCTCTTCAACCAAGAGAGATTCTTCACTATGAGGAATTAGAGTTTCTCAAATTACAAGTAAATGCCTCACAAGATTCCCTTCTTGCTAGCCTACAAGAGATACCACACCCTTGCCTTGTAACCCTATTGATGATCTAATCTAACCTCTTCTCTTGCTTGCCGATACCCCACAACAAGACTTCCAATTGCTTTGAGATTCTTCAAAGACTTCCAAGTGCTTGATGATATGCCACACCAAGGCTTCCAAATAACTTTGCTTGATGAATAACTTCTTCAAGACTTCCTTTGTTGTAGAGTGTTTGCCTTCTTTGCAATGATTACAACTCAAATAAAAACAGAATAACAATCCTATGAATCTCTTTCAAAAGCTATGAAAATATCAACATGAGAGATTCAAGGTTCTTGATCAAAGAATGTAAAAATGAGAACTTTGATCTTGAGAAAGTGAGAGAGAATAGAGTGGCTTTGATTCTTTGTAAAATGAATATCAAAATGATGGAATATGATCACAAAGGTTAGAAATAGGTTTATATAGAATACCCAAAAGTTAGAAATGGTTAGAAGTGCTTTTGAGAAGTGAAAAACTCATTTAAAAACAGTAACAGCTCGTGTTACTCGAGTAGCCAAGTCATTACTCGAGTAACCAGTGTAATCAGTGTTCACTACTCGAGTAATCTATGTTACTACTCGAGTATTTACGCAAGGCTAAAAAAATCTACTCGAGTAATCAGAGCCTTAATCGAGTATTTACGCAAGACTGCAAAATTCTACTCGAGTAAACAAGTGACTAATCGAATAGTCAGATCAAAAAACACTTAAAAACTTGTTTTCTCAAAATCTAAACCTTTTCTTTCAAACCTTTAAGCCACCTATTGATTTTAGGCAAAGTGAATACTCAAAATGTGATATAATCATGCAATCAAAAGAGATTCACTACCCTCTAAGAGGCTCTACCCAAACTCATAAACTAAGAGACTTGAGAGGCTAAAGATAAAACAATAAAACATAAACTACCAAACTAAGTCTTCATGAGTTGGCTCTCTCTTTATCACTTGATGTTTGTTGTTGCTTGTTGATCTTGAAACTTGATCAACACATTTAAGCTTGTTCAAAACCTTTTGGCATTTATCAAAACATTCTTCATGGATCTTACAAGCCACCCATGTGCCCCTTTCCAACCTTGGACACCGGTCGGGAACCTATGTACTCGATTCTGGATAATGAATGAGCATACCCCCAAGCATGGATATAACCAAGTATGTCGATGCCAAGTGGGGGAGGAATTCAATCCAAGGAATGGAAGATGGAACTTTAATAATAAGAAAACTGACGATCCTATCCAGATAGAGAGAATACGTAATAGTAGAAGACAAGCATTGAAATAGGTATGACCCTAACCACACCTGGGGCAGGAAATAAAAACTGAAGGGAAGTGAAGACCGTAGTCAGGAGTTTACCAATGGGATGATTCTCCATTTAAGGAACCGAACGGAATTTCGGGGACGAAATTCTAATAAGTGGGGGAGAAATGTAACATCCCGAATTTTAATTCTAATAATAATTAGAATAATAGTAAGATTTGGAAGTAAGGATTATCCTAAAAGGGATTTAAAATGATGGATTAGGAATTCTTTGAGTGCCATAAAGGAGTCAAGGAGCATTGGCATCGAAAAGCGAATTTAAAGAAGACCAAACGAGTGTTAAAATCGGTGTTTTCGGTGTTTTAAATACGCTATATTAGGAAATTAAAAATAAAATATTTACATCTATAAACATGAATTCCACCGTTGGATATGAAGATAATGATTTTAGGAAGCTTTCTTTCAAATTTGAGTAAGATCCGACGGTTAACGAAGAAGTTATGTTGATTTGAAGCAGGAAGAAAATGAAAGGAAAATAGAAAATGGAATTAATGGGGAACTGGGTAAAATACTCGAGTATTCTGAGGAATACTCGAATATTTTGTGCTGACAGCGAAAAAAATATATACGGGGATCAACCCCATTTCACCCCAAACCCCCATTTCCAACCCCTCCTTCTCTCTCTCCTCCTCCGGCCACCACGAACCGCCACCGCCGGAGCCACCCTAAGCCACCACCTTCTTGGCCCTTCCTCCATCCCCATAGATCCGCTCTCTTTCTCTCTCTTCCCTCTTGGTTTCTCTCTCTCTATCCCTCACAATCAGTTCCCTCATCTCTTCCTCCTCCCTCTACGGTCGCCGCCGCCCTTGAGCCACCACCACCAGCATAGACCTCTCTCTCCCTTTCTCCCTTCCCCTTTGGCCTTGCTCTCTCTCTCTCCTCCGATCTCACCGGCGTTGTTACCGACCGTGATCGCACCGGGCTTGTGTTGGGGACCCCAAGGCTTGAAGCTTTTGCCTGGATCCAGCAGCGATCGTTCTCGCTAACGAGGAGCAACACCGACGCCGTCATCGTCGCCGAGCCACAACCCAGGTTCTTTTTAAAAGAAAGCCCGAGGTAAGAAGGGTCGTGTTACCTCTACTTGAGAAGTAAATTCTAGGATGCTATAGTGATGGCTAAGAATAGAGTAATATGTTAATGAACCTTAGGGTAGTCCCCGCGGATATAAATGAAGTATTTAGAATTATTAATGGAAACCACACCTTAGGGAATAGAATATGTACGTGTAGGACAAGGTCCGGAACGAATGAGCGTATTTAGGATATTAATTGGTTAATATTGAACGAAAATGTAGAAAAGTATACACTGTAACACAAGGGAGAAGTTAAGGAAAAACCAACTAAACTTGGGAGTAAAAGAATAAAGGGTAAACGTAATAGGCATAAAGAGTAGAACTAATAAGCTGAAAGATAATAAGTAAAATATTAAGTGAAGATTTAAATGGGATAAAAGAGGGATTAGAATGTGGAATAAGGAATATGTGCGGAGTCGAATATGGGAATAGAAACAAAATAGTGAATTAGATGTAAAAGAAAATAGATAACCGGTAAAAGAAATTAATAAAAAGATACTAAAGCAAAGAGGGGGTGAGTTGTTAGGGAAGCTAAATAAAGTGTTGTACTAAGATATGGAAACTAAGCTAAGTTAAAAAGGGTATTTAATTAAAATAGAGTAATGAAATAGGAATAATAAGTAAATAAAAGTGTGAGACAAAGGTATCATTGGAATAACTAAGAATTTGAAACGGGAATCTAAAATATAACGACTATATCAAAGCTAAGTGGAGTTAGATGTAAACTAGAGTAATTAATAAAAAGAATAAGGAAAGAGGAAAAGGGAGAGAAGAAGAAAAAGAAAAGAAAGAGAACAAAGAAATCACTAAGAACTAGTAACGAGAGTTAAAAATATAAAGTATATGACCAGGCTCAGTAGAGTTAATTAAAAGTAAGAATAAATTAGTAAAGAGAAACATTTAAATATAAGAAGATAAAAGAAGGGTTAAGAAATTAAAAGAATTAAAGAGAACTAAGGAACTAAAAGTAAAGAGAAAAGACTAAGACGAATTAATGATGAGAAAGAAAATAAAAAATAATCGGCGCAGGATGGTCGTGGTGACCCTGTGGCCTAATAAAAATAAATGTTAATCGGCGCAGGATGGTCGTGGTGACCCTGTGGCCTAACAAATATAAATGATAATCGGCGCAGGATGGTCGTGGTGACCCTGTGGCCTAATAAAAATAAATGTTAATCGGCGCAGGATGGTCGTGGTGACCCTGTGGCCTAATAAATATAAATGATAATCGGCGTAAGATGGTCGTGGTGACCCTGTGGCCTAATAAAAATAAATGATAATCGGCTCAGGATGGTCGTGGTGACCCTGTGGCCTAATAAATATAAATTATAATCGTAGCAGGATGGTCGTGGTGACCCTGTGGCCTAATAAATATAAATTGTAATCGTCGCAGGATGGTCGTGGTGACTGTAACACCCTGATTTGGCAACTTGAAACCACTCTTTCTCTTTATATAAAATGAGGTAAAATATGGGCCAAATTTTTTTTTTTTGAAACATAGTTGAGCAGCATGATTAGGAGAACTATTAGATTCTTAAAACTTTTTCTTAAAATAAAGTAGAGTTCTCACACCACATGCTAAGCTTCAAGTTCCAAACCGAAGTGTCACGTGACACCCCACTTTGCAACTTGAACCTTCCCAACTCGGTTGTCAATGCCCATTAACTTTTTTTTTTGTAATCAGAGTTAGTGGTGCCCAAAATAACTTTCATTAGAATCAGTTCGGGAATTACATCAGGATATGCAATGGTTTAGCGGAGCGAATACAAAGAAATAAAATACTTCAAGATAAGAAAAAGAACTACCTACGACTCTCCTAAGCTGATGATGAAGAATCAGCCGGAGGTGCCTCGCTCGGGTCGACGTCGATCACGTCAGCGTCAGCATCTGGGAATTCCTCGTCAGGGTCCTCCTCGGGGTCTTCTTCAGGTTCACTCTCCTCCATGGCCTCGAATGCGTCATCAGACAACTCGTTCAAAACTTCATCAAGCTCTTCAAGTTCCCCGCCTTAGGGTCGATGCGTGCTGGCAAGGGCATTGGATACCCACCATGATAATCCGCCGGTCCACCGACTTGCAAATCCGAAAGCACAAAACGACATCTAAGAGAATCGGGTGCAGTCCCTCTAAGGGTATGGTCGGGGTCAAAGATACGAACTTCGGATGCTCCACGCCATTCCCATCCGCGACGATTCACTTCCCATCGACCTTCGTCACGAATCTCAAAGGTGAACTTAACTGGGTCCATAGGCTATGGGTTGACAACATAGGGAGAGGTACATAGCCATAGACAGAAGAAATTGAGAGAGTAAGTATTCCCAGACATGTTATGCCAACAGTGTGGAATTACAGTAGATAAAATATTAAGATAGACAAACCATACGACAGACAATACGTAAATATAATCTTAGAAATACTTACTTCATACCATCACCTTTCTTTCCTTACTACCATATGCATACTCTCATTACATTCCATAAAAAGCTTTCGCTGCGCACTCTGATCTCATCACCATACAAACTCATTCTTAACCATGCTTCCATTTGATTATATTATTTATATATATATATGATTCTTTTCCTTTCTTATTAAGTTTTATGAATTCGAAACCATCAATGATGCAAGGGATTTAAAATCATCATTGAGGAAAACGCTTCAAGTTAGCACACTCGTCTACATCTCCTCGGTCACCGCCCAACCTAATCGGAAGCAAACAGGAGTACAGGACCTTTACCGTGCGGGCACGACAGCTGTCAACACAAATGGTCCCAGACCAGGAGGACTCAGCCTCAATAATATCAATTCAATAATCAGGCTCACTGCCTCGCAGTGGCAAACAAAATGCCCCACTCCAGTCCCTCTCACTGTTCTCGATTTGCAATCTAGGGGGCGACAGTACTAGTTGTAGCTTGCAAAGCAGGACGTGCCACGACATTAGACACAATCCCAACCACGTTAGTGTGCCACTTGTGGAGTTGTCCCGCCTAGAACAATACTCTAGACTTCTTGACGTATCACCGTCATTGTCCTCCCCTAATGCAATCTCGTCCTAAGTATCCGCAGATACCTATCGTTCCTTCCTCTCCACTACTTCGGGTTAACTCTCATAACTCACCGCGTTAGTACATGTCTTTTAAAAGTCTTTTAATAATTAAAGCTTATCCTATTGGTCGGCTCATCCTTAGTACATCCCTTCGACAAGTCCCGACCTCTAACAATTCGTATCTCAACATAGCACAGAGCTGGCCTTTCCATAACACATCAATTTCCCCATCTCATCATCTTTTCTAATAGGGTTTCACAACTTTTCACCACCTCTTTTCAAAACTACGGTTTCCACTCATTTCCAAAACCCTTTTTCCGAAAACAATATCTTCACAAAACTCCTTTTAGAAAACATTTCATTGACTCCTTTCAAAAACGAGTTTCCACAACTTCTCTTCAAATAGACCTTCTCCGAACATCCTTTCCAACAAAAATGTTTCCAAAAGAAATAGGGTTTCAAAAAATAAAGACTTCAAAATAAAGTTTATAAACTCTTTTCAAAAATGATGTTTCGTAAACAGTTTTCAAAGTTGAGATTTTTTTTTACAACCTCTTTAAAAAAAATCATTTCAAAAAGTTTCTTTCCAACCTTTTCGAAAATAGTATCCTACAAACTCTTTCTTCAACCTTTCTCAAAAGATCCTTTTTAAAATTTATTTTCAAAATCCTTTCCGAAATCTCTTTTTCAAGAAAAATAACCTTTTGCTGAGCGCCAGTGGAGGAGCAAGCTCAACTCAACACTAGTTCCCAGACTAAAACAAGAACAAAGGAGTTCAACTCCACAACTCCACCCTTATATCCCCTCGTAGCTAGACCTCATAAAGCAATCATTCCACATTGACACCCAAGCTCTGGCTCAACATTCAGCTCTCATCACTTAGTCTTTCATTCTTTGTTCATTTACCATCTCTTACTACTGGTATTCGTCTTTTATTCATTATTACTATACCACATTTTCATACTTCACAACCGATCCACTCTTATCATACATAATTGACTTTATAAGTAAGAACCTAAACAATATATTATCATGCAAGCACAAATAAATCACTGACTCACTCGTACTGACTCGGGACACTAAGTTTCGACTTTTGAGATGGTCGAAACACTTAATAAGTTACCTAATGACCATGGTGTTTAGGGGAAACTTCTCTCTCACCTGATGAACGACGACTCTCACTATCCGCTCCTCGCTTTTCCACGGCGACGCTCGTAACCGCTTCCCGATTGTTACTGGAACTCAAATAGTTCTTTCTTATTAAAAATCGTTCTTGCATAATCATTTCAAAACAAAATTACTTTATCGTTTCTTTTCAAAAACTTTCTTAATAAAACATGAATAATTTCTTGGCTTTAACAAGGACACGTTTATCTTAAGATTTTCTTAAAAAAGAATCTTTAAATTAAACCATGAACTCCAAAGATCATAAGAAAATTCTTTTTCAAAACAATACTTTTCAATTAATTAAATCATTTGATTCATTTTATTTTCTTTAAAACCGAATCAAAGGAAAATAATACAATCAAAATAAAAACCTTTCAAGAATATTTGAATCATTCAAACACACACAATTAAGTATAATATCACAATTCATTCATCATTCATGCACATAAGACAAAAATCAAACACATGCACCTAATTTCTATGCATGGCCGAATTTTATCCTATATGAAACAAAGTTCATGTTCAAATCTAATAACACATGTACATATGACAACCAATCATACATCATCCTACTTTTGACATCCTAATCTAAAGAATTAAAATCATGTTAATCATCATACAAATCAACATGCAAGGAACAAATCAATGTATTTCTTTTATTTTTATGTCATGACCGAATAGGACATAAAGTAAATCATGCAAACATACATCAATCAATTTAGTTTATTCAAAGATCAACTCAAATCATATAACATGAAGAACAAAAATAGCTAGGAAGAAATTTGCCAAAACCGAATGAGTCATATAAGAAAACACTCAACACAAACATTTTTCAAGTCAACGTAATTCATACCAATTTAATTCAAATAATACACACAAGAAAATGAAATAGGATTTATTCCTAAACCAAATGAAATTCAAGGAAATTGCAATCATACACCAAATCAATTTTATTCATTCCAAGCTAATTTCAAATTATGTCACATAGGCAAATAAAAGGGTTTAAGGTTTGTTCCTAAACCGAATGGGACACAAAATTTACTTTTAAGTTTTCAATCAAAGATTCAAGTCCCATAGGTTTAAAAATCCTTAATCCTTATCATAAAACACACATGCAAAATAAAACAACTAACTTTAACTATTTATACATGTAAAACCATGAGCTTCTCAAGGATTTGGCAAACACAATTTTAATTTCCTAACACAATAAAATCAAAGGACATGTCCAAGTCTTTAACTTCTAAAAAGAATGCATGCATGCACCTAATATCTCTAGATGAGACAAATTTCACCATGCATGTAAAGGAAATGACGATCTAACATGGTTTCCTAGGCTTGACCGAATGGCAACATGCATAAGAGCAAAATTTTACAAACTTATTTTCACATACAAAGGACAAGGCACAAGATCACAAAACTCTTAAAACAATGTTTTATTCCTTTAAAACTAACCAAATCATCATTACCCTCATACAATTTCTTATCAAAATTATTTTTAAAGTTTGTAATATTTATTTTCCTTGGAAAACCGAGATATGCATCAAATAAAATTAAGACTTGTACTCAAACTAACACATAAAACCCAAGCTTCACATTTTCTCAAGAATAAAGCATGGATCAAAACATGCAACACAAGATCAAAGCAAAAACATAAGTTTAAATACAAAACATGCACAAAACTGTGAAGAACAAAAATGAAAATCAAACATCCAAGCACAAATATTCAAAATAAAATCACAAAGATAACATGCAAGGAAAGATTTCAACAAAATATGAGCTTAAACTCAAATCCTAGGAAAACCGTGAAGAACAAGCCAAAAATCAAAATACCCAAGTACAAATATTTAAGATCAAATCACAAAAATAACATGCAAGGCACTCAAGTTTCGAGATCATGAAAAATTACACACATGCATCACCAAATCAACACAAAACTTAACTTGATACAAAATCTACTCAAAACCGTGAAGAACTCAATTGAAAATTGAAACATCTAAGCACCCTTATTCAAGATGAAATCAAACATATGACATGCAAGACATCAAAACTTTAAGATCATAAGAAAATAAAGGCATGCATCACAATTATTACATCAAATAAATGTCCATATTAAAGTCTTTTTACAAACCAAATTACTAAGCTATATTTTCTTAAAGAACTACCTTAGATCAAGGTTCTAACTAAACTTCAAGTCCTCTTCTCCTCCTCCTAAGGTTGCTTCGGCCTCCTCCTCTCTAAGGTGATGGGTAGCTTTTCTTCTTAATCTTGGAAAAGAAATAAGATTGAGAAAGAATGGGAAGAAGGTTTGGTTACAATTTGTGGGTTTACACTCTTCTTTTCTCTCCTTACTCTCACGGCTTCTCTCTTTTCTCTCTATAATCTCAAGAGTTGATGATACTCTTGAAATCAAGTGTTTGGGTTGATGAAGGAAATGAAGTGAATTTGGCCAACACACTCTCCTCCTTACGGCTTAAAGAACAAGGGCAAGGGATTGGAATTTTCCCATTAGGTCCTCGGTTCAAGGGGTGGGCTTAAGGGCAATTCGGGCAATCCTAAAGTTTGCATGGCAATGGTCATATCAAGGTGAGGCAAGGGTGGAAGAAAGTCTTCCATAGGCATAATGAGTCACCACCCTACTCCCTCCTAATTCTTATACTCTTGCCACTTAAGAGGACACTCTCTCCTCCTAGTTCTTATTTTCCTTTCTATTTCCTTAATGATCAAGGAAATTGCTCCTATTTGGTTCCTCTTCTCTACACTTCGACCGAACATACTCACACACATGCACATACAATTTTTATTTCTTATTTCCATCATAAATACATAGCATAGGGTCATGAAATAATGCATACAATCCAACACATATTAGGCATACCCATATACTTCAACACACCATAGTTCATACATTCATGCATACGGCTCACATACACACATCATACATGCTTTTACAATTCATACATTCATACTATTTATTCATTTACTTAAATTAGTCACTTAAATTTATATAATTCATCACACAAACACACAATTCAAAAATATAGTTCATAAGAAAATCATCAAACCGAATCAATTATAAAATCATAGGTTCATGCAATTCAAAGACTTTCAAGAAGGATAATTCATTTAAAACCACAAATTATTTTGATAAAAAGAAAATTCGTTTTCAAATAACAAAACTATTGCTTAACCCTTTTATAAAAATCAATTCTTCAAATAAAAGAAATTGTTGATAAAATAGTTTGACCAAAAATATTTCTTAAATCCTGGAAAAAATCATTTTTAAATAAAATCTCATCGAATTATTTGAGTCCAGAAAATCCGGGATGTTACAGTGACCCTGTGGCTAATTGATAAATGTAAAAGAAAAAGAAAAGACAAAGTAAAAGAAAAAAATAGGAAAGGAAAGCGACTAAGGAATGAGATAAAATGAATTTGAAGGCTAAGAGTGGAAGTGTGAGAATAATTGGAGAACTAAAAGAAAGATAATTATATGGATATTTATGAGTAAGTGATATCAATAATAGGGTAGGCTTAGTTTATTGCTATGTCTCTTGTAGAATTTATCTTTTTTAAGTTCTGTGTAATGCTACCCTTCTTGCTATATTTTTGCAGGTACTGAAGTGGAGCTTACATAGGACATGGCCGAGCAGGATTTTCATTCCACTACGTGGAATGTATATTATTTAATATGAGTGGACAACTAATTTTGTAATTTTAGAATATGTAATAGTCGTGCCCTGAAGCTTATACTAATCGGGCGTTAGGATCTGTTATGACTATTAAACTGTTGTGGTTTATGTTTTTAAATATTCCTGGACTGACAGGTTTTAAGAAGAAAATTTTTGGGAAGTCCAGAAAACAGAGGAAACTCTGCCAGATTTCTGTAAAACCTTTTAAAGAAATTAAGTTTTAAAAAGAATTTTTAAACTCTGATTTTGTTTAAAACCTATAAATTAACTAATTAATGTGATGGTGCTACAAAACACCCCTCTGAAAACCAGTTAACTGCAGCAACTCTTGTTGCTTATCTTGATTAATCCCTGCCATGAACATATATGATTTTTCCTGATTAGCTTGTAAACCAGATTGGCCAGCAAAAACCTGTAGAGTTTGAGAGATAATTCTGACACTGGCTGGGTGAGCCTTGCAAAACACCATAAGGTCATCAGCAAAGGCCAAATTAACCAATTTAAGATCCTTGCAAAGTGGATGGAATCTGAAATTCCTGTGTCTAGATGCATACTGCAGTGACCTGGTTAGATACTCCATAGCAATTACAAATAGAAGAGGAGAGACAGGATCTCCTTGTCTAATTCCTCTAGAGCCACTAAACCTACTGCTTCTGTTGCCATTTATCAAAATAGAGTAAGAAGCAGTGGATATACAAGCCATAATTGTTGGAAAACTACACTCGGTGGATGAAACAAATAGGAACACTAGGAGAACACCTAGAAGGGGGGGTTGAATAGGTGTTATAGAAACTTTGAAAGATTTTCGCAAGAAACAAATCTAAACGATTAAAACCAATGAAAATCAATCCATTAACAAATATTATATGATCAGAGATTAAGCGGAAACAATCAACACCAATATTCTTATTGATTCACCTAGGTTATGAAAATGATTTTCCCCAAATTAATTTGAACAATAAAGATTCAATTCAATCAAATATAGAAAAATCACTTTTTCTAGGTTTTCAATCAAGAACACAATTAAAGACTTGAATTGTAAAGAGTAGAGAGTTTAGAGATACGACACAGTGATTTATCCTGGTTCACTTTCATCCACTTGAAAGCTACTCCAGTCCCCTCTTCAACCAAGAGAGATTCTTCACTATGAGGAATTAGAGTTTCTCAAATTACAAGTAAATGCCTCACAAGACTTCCTTCTTGCTAGCCTACAAGAGATACCACACCCTTGCCTTGTAACCCTATTGATATCTAATCTAACCTCTTCTCTTGCTTGCCGATACCCCAAAACAAGACTTCCAATTGCTTGCTTCACTCACAAGACTTCCAAATGCTTGTTCTTCAACAAGGCTTCCAAGTGCTTGATGAAATGCCTCACCAAGGCTTCCAATGAAACTTTGCTTGATTCACAAAATCAAGGCTTCCAATGTTGTAGAATGTTTGCCTCTTGCAATGATTACAACTCAAATGAAAACAAAAACAATCCTATGAATCTCTTTCAAAAGCTATGAAATATCAACATGAGAGATTCAAGGTTCTTGATCAAAGAATATGAAAATGAGAGCTTTGATCTTGAGAGAGTGAGAGAGAATAGTGTGGCTTTGATTCTTTGTAAAATTGTGTATCAAAATGATTCTAGTTGATTCTCATTGATAGAAATGATTAGGAAAAGGTTTATATAGAATACCCAAAAGTTGGAGCACTTAGAATGGCTTTTGAGAAGTGAAAAACGTATTTAAAAAACCATATCTGATCAAGTTACTCGAGTGAAATGAGTGTTACTCGAGTAAACCGAAAGCAAGATAATTTTCACTCGAGTGAGACCAAAAATACTCGAGTAAAGTGCAGATAATCGATTATCAGAGGTTTGTTAATCGATTATCAGTTCAAAATACACTGTTAATCAATTATCAAATCTGTTAATCGATTATTAACATTAAAAATCACTTAAAACTTGTTTTCTCAAAAACTAAACCTTTTCTTTCAAACCTTTAAGCCACCCATTGATTTTAGGCAAAGTGAATACTCAAAATATGATATAATCATGCAATCAAAAGAGATTCACTACCCTCTAATAAATTCTACCCAAACTCATAAACTAAAAGACTTGTGAGGCAAAAGATAAAACAATAAAACATAAACTACCAAACTAAGTCTTCATGAGTTGGTTCTCTCTTCATAACTTGATGTTTGTTGTTGCCTGTTGAGCTTGAACTTGATCAACACATTTGTAGCTTGTTCAAAACCTTTTGGCATTTATCAAAACATTCTTCATGGATCTTACAATAATCCATGTAACAAACTTGGCAGGAAACTTCAGGGCAGTCAAATGTTTTTCAATAAAAGACCACTCTACAGTATCATAAGCTTTGCTAATGTCTATTTTCATAAGACATCTAGGTGAAACCCTTCTTCTACCATACAACCTCAAAAGCTCTTGTGTTATTAAAACATTATGCACAATGCTTCTATTTTGAACAAATGCAGTCTGATTATCTTGGATTATATTACGTAACACAGAATTAAGTCTACTACAAAGGAGCTTAGTAATACATTTGTAAAGGGTATTACAACAAGCTATAGGTCTAAACTGATGTACCTGAGTGGGATAGTCAATCTTAGGGACCATGACTAGAATAGTACAGTTCACTTCTCTCAGAAGGTAGCCTGAGTCAAAAAAAATTCCTTGATAGCAGCATAACAGTCATCACCAATCACATTCCAGGACTTGATAAAGAAACCTGTTCCAAAACCATCAGGGCCTGGAGATTTGTCTTTATGGATTGCAAACATAGCCTGCTGGATCTCCTTATTTGAAAAAGGTTTAATCAAATTTATTTGCTGCTCAGCTGTAAGGATTCTGCCATCTGCTATAATATCATTATTCAGCTCACAACATTGATTCCTACTCTGGAACAGATTTTTGATTCCTACTCTGGAACAGACTTCCTCAATTGCCTTCTGATCAGAGAAATGATCGGTCTCTAGCAAGTATACTAGATTGGATAGTAATATAGTCGGTTAAGACCAGATATCGTTCCCACAGGGACCAAGAATTATTTAATCTATTTCTATTATAAGTAAAATCTACTAAATTCAGATTTAAATTATTAAATTAAGAGGATAGTGTGATGCTGAAAATTAAATAAAAACTATTAAACAATGGTGGAAAGGTGGTTAGGAACTTGTTTCATTAATTATTTGATTTATTTATTATGAATCAATGTTTTCCATTTAAATCAAGAACTAATTCATAAAATTAGTAATTCCTAGATTCCTCTATGAAATTACTGTTTATTATTCAATTTGTTAAATCCTAATTCCTTAGAAATCTAATCTATTGAATAACCATGATTAAGAACAGTGAATTATCAAAAGTTATATAAAAATCCAAAAGTATTCCTACAAGTTGAATCCTTATATTGTTTAATTGCATGGCCTATTTCAAATCCTAATTTTCCAATTCAGATCTAAAAATCCATAACATGAGTTGATCAAGTTCATGCATAACAATAAAAACACAACTAAACACTTGATTTAAAAACTGAAAAACATTAATTCAAATAAATAAACTACATAATCAAATCCACATGTTCCTAACACAAGAGGGTTTGGTTACACATAATGGAGAAGAAGAACAAATAAGAATTAAAGTAATTCATTCCTAAATTACCACTAATCCTTGCTTTGAATCTTCAGCCTTCAATGGATTCCTCCTCCGAATGCTCTCCAGAGAATGCAATCTCCCTCAATAATTTCTGATTATGACTCTCTCTAATCTCTTCCTAAACTAATCCTAAAAACATAAAATAGTAGATAAAATCCTAATCTCATTAAAATCCTTCAAAACTGATCAGAAATTGGCCCAATCGGGCTTTCTCGGACTTCGCGCGCCTGGGCGTGCAGACCAGCACGCCTGGGCGCAATGTATCTAATGCCCTCTGATTACCGAAGCAAGCGCGCCTGGGCGCGCAGATCCCGCGCCTGGGCGTGCTAGGGAACTTTCGACCTTGTTTCTCTCCGTTCTTGTGCCATTTTCAAGGTCTTCTTATGCTCTTTTCAGCTCCAATAATATTTTCTCCAATTAAGGCTCCGAAATACCTGAAACATACCCAAAACGGATTAAAATGTTCAAAGGATTCTAATAAACTAAAAATTCCTAAAACTAATACAAAATACCTATATTTACAAGAGAAACAAGCTAAAACCCAAGCAAAAGGAAGTGAAATTAAGCCTTAAAACATCATATATTAGACCTTCATCACACTTTATCACTAACTTATCTTACATAGAGATTTACTAATATATTTACACTATACTTTATCTCCTACAAATAACTAGCACATACACAAGTACATAACATCACACAAACATACATTCAGTAATCATCACAACAATTTCTATAATCCCAGTTCTAACTATTTAGCCCTATTCAAGTACATTACTCTAAGGTTTAACACTATCACTACCCGTCTCTCCTAGCCATCACTATACACTAGTTAGAACCCATGCCCTAAGAACCGGTAATACCACCTCCTCACCTCAATGAAGCTAGAGAGATGGAACCTCTGGGTCTTGGCTTTTCCTCTTGTGCCCTAGAGTCCCTTGAAGCTTGCACTTCTTGATTCCTCTTTACTTGATCGTGTGCACTTGAATTTGGTTGGGGTTTGATGATGTTCTTAGCCCTTGGAGCTTTGAGTGAGAAAACTCCAAGAGTGTATGGGGATAAGAGAGAGACGTGTGGTAGGATGAGTGATGGGGTGATGAAGCTTTGCCTTGATGCTTGGTGATGGGGATGATAATAAGTGTTGATGCTCTTGATTCTCCTTCAATGGCTCTTGAGGAAGAGAGGGTAGGAGAGAGAAATGATCTCCATGGCCATGGCTCTAGTGAGAGAAACAAAGTGGATATAGTAGGGATGGGGGTGTTATGCGTGAGATGATGTTATCGGTTCTTGGAGTTATGGAGCTTGAGGTGTGATGGTGGTGGTATTGAGTGATGAGCTCTTGAAGAAGAAGATGAGAGAATGAATGGAATGAGTGGTGAAGAATGGCTCTCATGCCTTATATCTTTTCAGATTTTTCTCGAACTAATCAATTAGTGGACTCACTAATCGATTAGTCTGTGGAATTTTACAATTTGAACTTGTCATCTTAACATTTTGGACGAACTAATCGATTAGTTCACCAACTAATCGATTAGCCACTGCTAATTAGCTTTTCCATTTTTCTTCTTTTTTCCCCCTATTTTCTTCTTGAAATCAAAACACCATAACTTCTTCGTTAACCGTCGGATCTTGCTCAAATTTGAAAGCAAGCTTCCCTACCTACTCACCTTCACATCCAACGGTGGAATTTTTGTTAAGAGTTGTAAATCTTCTATTTTTCATTTTCTCTTATAACATATTTATAACACCGAAAACGCCGGCTCCAACCGTCGTTTCTCCCCATCTTTCACCCACTTATCCTTTGCTAAGGCTCCCTAACTATTTCACAACATTACAAATGGTCATACTCCATTGCCTTAACTCTTCTTGAGCAAAATTAACATCTTTCTAATCTCATTATCATTTTTTTATTCTTGGGATTAAGATTCAGGATGTTACACAACATGTAACATCCCTAATTTTAATCCCTAGTATAATTATAAGTTTTATCGAATTAAATATTTGTTTCTTGAAATAAATTATTTAGTTGTTGGGTATTTTCCTAAAATATATTATGTTAATTACGAAAGGGTATCTGATTACATTTAAAGTGATTTTCTTTTAAAAAAAATTTATCATATTTTAATAATGCTAAATATTTTGAGATACTTTACTAAAATTTGATATACTCAATAATGAACTATGGTTAGTGTTTTCAAATATTTTACTCTAGGACATTCTTAAAAATATATTTACTTATTTGATTTGATGACTAAATTCTATTTTTAGATGCTCATAAAAATATTATTGATTTTTATTTACTAAAACTAATAAATAAATAAATAAAAGTAAGTTAAAAAAAAAAGAAAGAAAACGTGTGTGTTGGTAGCATAGGGAAAACCTATTTCCCTTCTCCTTCCTTTTGTTGGCCGTCACCCCCAAGGTCTCCTTCTCCCTCATTTTCGGTTCTTTCTCTCTATCCAATGGCAAATCATTCTCCTTCTCCCTCATGACACCACCGCCGCCGCAGCTCTCTCTCTATCTTCCTCTCTCATGCATGACTCGCTCTCTCTCCGTCGAACTCTCTCTCTTCCGTTCTCCCTCTGCCGCGCCGTCGCGCGTTCTCTTCACAGTCGCGACTCGCGACGCATTGCCGTTGTTCCTCTCCTCCATCGCGATCCGCTGCTCGCTGCCACCATGGAAGTCTTGCCACCGCCACCAACACAACCTCTAGCGCCGCCTCTCCTGATGCTTGTTGCAGCGGATGCGGGTTCGGATCGGACCGCTAGCCCTTGTGTTGACGGTTCAACCCGGTTTCATCCGATTTGGACCCATTTGCTGTGAACCAAATCCTGGTGGAGCCATGGACCGAACAGATCTCCTCTTTGTTGCTTCAAAATCAAATTGAGGACGATGAAGGAGCCTTAGAACCTATCGCTGCGCGTAAGGACTGGACTTTAAGATGTTTGGGCATTATCGCACGAAAAGATTCATGTTTAAGGAAACGCCAGGTAAGGAGTGGGTGTTACCTTAATTTAGGTTTGGGTTTCTGGTACGTTCATAGTGATTGATTAAGATTGGTTAGTAGTTTAGGATATAAAATCATAAGGTTGTGAATATAAATAATTACTAAAGCATGGAAGTGAATGAATTAAGTTACTGTTGATGTGATGAATATGTGCCTACTTGTGAATTGTGTATATTTGTGAATATGTGCTTATGTTGTTGAAAATGTTTGGGAAATGTATATATGATTAATTGATAATTGTTAAGTAAAGAGGAAATAACTTGGGATGTGAGTTTACTTGTGATGATATTATGTGTAATATGTGCATACTTGCGAAATTGTATATATTTGTGATTAGGGGTACATTTGTGAATACGTGTATATGTGGTTTGCTGTTGAAAATGTTCTGAAAATGTGAAAGTCAATGATAAATAATTGAAGAGAAAAACGTAAGTAATTGAATAAATAATTGGGTTGAGAGAAGTATTTAATGAAGAATAAGATATTTTTATGTGTGGAATCTGACTGCGATGTGGCGCGAATCGGATAGTCCACAACCAGAGAAATATACATATTTATGTGCGGAATCCGACTGCGATGTGGCGCGAATCGGATAGTCCGCGAAAAAGATTAAGTATTATTCCCTTGCGGCCGGTTGCGAGTGTACGCGAGCCGGGGCCGACTGCGATGTGCGCGAATCGGTTAGTACGCGAAAGAGAATAAACACTAAACCCTTGCGGCCGGTTGCGAGTGTACGCGAGCCGGGGCCGACTACGATGTGCGCGAATCGGTTAGTATGCGAAGAGGATAGTTTCACAAAAAGATGAAATGTGTGGAATCCGACTGCGATGTGGCGCGAATCGGATAGTCCACGATAAAGAGTAAAATATTATTTTGGTGTGGAATCCGACTGCAAAGTGGCGCGAATCGGATAGTCCACGAACGATAGAGGGGTAATTCCTTGTGGCCGACTGCGAGTGTACGCGAATCGGGTTCCGACTGCGAGTGGCGCGAATCGGATATACCACGATAGAGGAATTACCTAGTGCTCCTTGTGGCCGACTGCGAGTGTACGCGAATCGGGTTCCGACTGCGAGTGGCGCGAATCGGATATACCACGATAGAGGAGTACGACTCAACCTCTTGCGTCTGACTGCGATGTGCGCGAATCAGACAGTATGCATGAGGGATGTTGTTGTCAAAATTGTTAAGAATGAAAAAGAATAAAATAAATATAAAACGCCAGATAGTGCTTGAAAAAGAATTAAGTGTGTTGTGATAAAACTGTAAAAGAATCAAAATATGAGAGGAGAAAAGATATGAGAATGTTTAATGAATGAAAATGGGTTTATTTGTAAATGAATATGATATGACTTGACTTTGTGCGTATATGCATTACTTGAATTAAGTGTGTTTGGCTTAGTCGGTTATTATGTCATATCAGAAACTGCTATTCCCTATTTTATGTGTAATGCTCACCTCCTTACCATTTTTCCAGGTATAGAGATTGAGCTTACACGATTACTGGCCGAGCAGGTGCACACTCCACTGGAGTGGAGTGTAAGTTAGTTAAAGGGAAATATAAACTATTTGGTTGTAAATAATTTATTTTAATTCTGGTGATGTGTTGTGCGATGTAGCACTAATTTTGGATTATGTTATTGATAGCCCTGCTGGCTCTGATTGATATGAATGATTATGTTCTTCAGGTTACAGGAAAAATATAAATTTTGGAAAAGTCCGAAAAACAAACGAAACTCCGTCTGTTTGACGGGAGATTTTTAATAATTAAAAAGGAAATTTTAATCTCACTATTTTGAATAATGGGTAATTAAGGGTAGAATAGTGTAGGTGTTACACAACAGGCCCATTGGAGAACCACGAAGTTGAAAACCCTAACCCTAATTTGAAAAAACATACAAAAACAAACCTCCAAGAGCCACGAATTTGGGAAATTTTTATGGGGAAAGCTAGGCACAGAGAATCTCAGGGGGAAAACAAAGACTATTGAAACCCTTACCGATGGGACCAACGAGTGCGGTGGCGGCGTGTTGTGTTGGGTAACGAGTGTGGTGACGGCCTGGAGTGGAGGCAGAGCTGTGCTGGGAATAACGAGAGAAGGCTCTCAGTCTCTCTCTCTCTATCTCTCAGCACCGATGGGAGAACACAGCGAAGACGCACACGTGAGGGTATGAATAACTGGAGAGAAGAAACGCGGTGGGTGCGGGAAGCACTGACGGTGGCGGTGGCGGTGAGAAGAACGATTTTGGGATGAAGAAGGGCTAAGGAAGAAGAAAGTATGATTTTGGAAGAAGAAGAACGATTTTGCAAGAAGAATGATTCGGTAGTGATGGCTGAAGAAGAAAGCTAAAGAAGTATGATTTTAATAAGACAATCCGCATCAGTTAAATAAAAACTGATGCGGAAAGTGCAAGAAAATAAGGGTTTCCGCATCAGTTATAAAAAACAAATGCGGAAAGTGAAAGTAACTATGACTTTCTGCATCAGTTATAAAAAACAAGTTTATTACTTAAATTTATTTAATTTACAAGTTTGCCACCGCATTAACATTCTGCATCACTTATTTAAAACCTGATGTGGAATGTAGGAAAAATAAGACATTCCGCATCAGTTAACAAAAAACAGATGCGAAATGTTCAAAAAACTATGACTCTCCGCATCAGTTATAAAAAAAATGATGCGGAATGTTTTTCCTCTTAAACTTAATTACAAGTTTGCCATCGCTTATTGATTTTACATCTGTTTTCTAAAACAAATGTTAATTAGCTAATGTAAAATCCATTTTTTCTACTAGTGAATATGAAAGGTTAAATTCTTCTTAATCATCCACACTCATATCCTTATTCCCACATATGGAAATCTTGCAACAATTCCGGAATAGATAACATTACTTCATATGAAACAATATATATTGAGAAAAGGAAACAATAATGTCAACATTATTCAATTTCACATGCTTACACTTTCCGTGGACATCTCATCACTGACGTCAAGTTTGTGAGAATCAAACAGGAGGAGTATCAAATCACACTTAGCAGCAAACCAAGATGTTACACCCGTAAAATCATATGCTCGTTGTGTCCGTTGCTTTTCTCCAGATAGAACTCCAGGACTGTCCACGAATGTAATATGCTTTAGAAGCTTTGAACAACATAAAAAAGTTGGCTCTAAATGCTAGAAAAGGAAAATCACAAACTTTTGCAATGGCTCTAAGGAAACTTACAAGATGAGGCATTTGAGAACACTCAAATTTAGACAAAAAAGTTGTTCCAATAGTTTTAAGACCACTAAACGACATGTCTTCTTGGAGAGCTATAGTGTTTCCGGGAATGCTTCTCTCATCCGGTCCAGACTGCACAGTATAACCATCTACTAGTTAGAACTTTTAGCTACCGAATATAATGCAGTATGTCATTTTCAGGATGACTACCAGATATATTAATAGATATTGAATCTTTTCAAGATCAAATTGATTTATGAATTCAAAACGGAGAAAACCTTGAAGGTACTAAAGTCATGCAAGATAAACTAGTTACGCTAGTTTTTTTCTTGGCTTCGTTCTTCTCTGAAGAATAGCATCTTGGCTTCTCTTCATGATAGCCATAAGCATAAGCATTGAAAATCAATTTTTTTCTCACAAATAACAAAGACAACAACAATAAGAAATAAATAAATAAAATGAAGGAAAAAGGACCGAGACCAGCGCTGCATGATGTGAGAGGATCCTTCTACAAATCCTTGAGCTCCTTCAAGATGCATTTCGACGTCATACCTAAAATTTAAGGAAAAATATAAAAGTAAATGTAATTAGAGATAGATCAAGAGAATTGAAACAAAGAATAAGACAAAATCTAAATTGAAATTGAGAGAAAGAGAGAGAATCGACTTGGGGTCAAAACGGTAAAGAAGAAGAACAACAACAAAGGATTCAAAGCCGAACTCATCTCCTAGCTCGACCCCATCACAACTTGTAGATCTAAGTACTCGACAGTGTTGTGAGAAACAAGAATGAAGAATAAAGAGAGCGTAGATCTGAGATAAATTAAGAAGAATGAAGAGAGAGGAGAAAGAAACAGTGAAGAGAAAGTGAGATAGAGAGGGAGAAGAAGAGGCACCGAGAGTAAGAAATAATAAAGAGAGAGAGGAGTGTAACACCCCAATTTTTAAATAAAAAGATAAATAATAATTTCTTGAAAATTTAATAGGGAACTCAAAAATTTATTTTAAAATCTCTTTAATAACACGAGTTGATACATAAGATTGTGGCCCTCAATTATAATATGAACCGTAAAAACTAGAGTTCCCATCTTTCGACTTGTTCACTGCGCACTCTGATCTTCAAGCTTCTTGCACAAGTACCTAAAATGATAACCACTAAGGGTGAGACCTTTTCAAAACACAGTGAATCAAAAGATAGTAAAAAGCTCATAATAAAAACTCAAGGATAACAATCAAGTCAAGTCATGGATCAACAAATTCGCCACATTCATTTATCAACATAACACACCTAAATTTTCCAAGATTCAAATCACTTTTCTTTTCCCACTTTCTTTTCCATTTCAATGTTCATTTTTCATTCTCCATTTTCCATTATCCATTTCCATATCCATTTCCTTTTCCCATTATGCACCACTAGGATTTTGTGCACCTGTTAGGTCATTTGGCACACCCATTAGGGACTTCGCACCCGTCAGGACTTTACACCCATTAGGCATCACCCGTTAGAACGATGCTTCCGGCCCCAGCCAGCCGTACGGTCCTGGTCCAGCCGGAGTTACTTTATTTCTTTCCATTCTATTCCATTCATCCAATTTAATTTATTATCTTATTAATTCAGCAGGGAATAGATCCATTGAGTACACTAACGCCTAACGGGTCATTTGAACCTAATGGGTCATTTTGCCTGACAGGTCATTTTGCCCTAACAGGTCATTTGGAACACCTAACAGGGCACCTAATGTGCCAGTGTAACCAAAGATCAATTCCACTGCAAAAGGTCCCATTTATCAACCAATCACAGATTCCAACATTTACCCAAAACATAGACAATCATGATTAAACATTCATGACACCCAATATAATTACAAAAACACTCACTTAACGCCTCAAGCATTCATATAGCATCCCTTGTTAATATTTAGCTACTATTACCACCTAATGTCCAGCAATCAAAAATAAATATCCCACATTCCTATTTTAAACACTTATCGAGCAACAAAATACAAACATCCACACTTAACATTTATTTACAAATACATGCATATATCACATAGCTGCACAATTTAAATTCAAAAATCAGTACAATCAGTCGACATACTCAGGTATGTCTCAGGGTACCATAGCACAAGTCATCTCCCTAGGGTTCTTCACTCCCTACTTTAATGACATACAAAAAGGATTCAAAATAAATATTTCAAAATAATATAAAATCAACCCATAACATACTAACTACTCCTAGTTAAACTCTAAACCAACACAAATTTGTTACCCATAACCCAATTCAACCATTAGTCCCAAATCCTATTATAAACCCTGACTATCCCTAACTCAAAGTGTGGAAAAAAGACTCCCCTTACCTTGGAGAGAGATGAAGCTTGATTGAAGCTCCAAGGACCTTGGATCTACCCCTGATCTACTTGGATTCCAACTCTCTTGATCGATTTCCATTCTGTTCTTCAAGATTGGAGGAGAGAGAAAGAAGCCCTAGGAGAGAGAGAGAGAGAGCTTCAAGGAGGGAGAGAGAGACACCAATGGAGGAGAGGAAAAGCTTGGAACAAGAGGGAAGGAGGAATAATGCATGAAAGAGGTGGGGAGTTCCATGGTTTAAGGATTGGAGGGGAGGAGAAGGAAAAGGGAGAATGCAAGAGAGAGAGAGACGGAAATGGGAGAAATGAAAGGGATGCCACGACTTATGGCCTAAAACGCGTTTATCAACACTCTGATTGGGCCATTTCGGCTCGAGCGAGAAATGGATAAAATATATGGGGCTGACACGAGCTGTTTTCACTGGAGCGAAATCATTTTCGCTGGAGCGAGTAGCATTCTCGCTGGAGCGAGCTAGTTCTCGCTGGAGCGAAAACTACTCAGAGAATCAGGGTCTGAAATTAGCTGTTTCGCTTGAGCGAGCAGATTCTCGCTTGAGCGAGGACTTAAAAATCTGCTCCTATCCACTTCAGACTGCTATAACTTTTTTTCTACCCGTTGGATCTTGCTCAAATTTTGAGGCAAGCTTCCTAAGACCCTCAACTTCACATCCAATGGTGGGAATTGGGTTTTGAGCTACAAATCTTAGAATCCTAATTTTTCTCCCTATTTAGAAACATTAACTATTTTCTAACTATTTTTGGTTCTAAAACCTGCAGCTTGGTTTTTCTATCACTCTCACCTCCTAAATCTATTATTCTAATAAATAAACTTAGAAAATAAATTAGGGATGTTACAAGGAGACTTCTAGCTTTGGAAGGTGAGAAATATTATGAACGGTTGAAATTTAATTTTAAGCTCACCTCATGGACGGTTGAGATCTACAATTATGTGATTTTTCATTAATCACATGTTTAGGAGAGAAAAACCATCATTAGGAGGGAATTCTTTTTTACCCTCATACTTCTCATATTCTATATTATTTTGATAATAAATATAGTGATGCATGCACGTCTTTTATTTCTTTTATCCAATTATTGAATCCAATAAAAAAATTTTCTTTTAAACTTTTGTTTTCACTTTCATTTTTTTCACTTTTTACAATTGTATATTTAGTGGATTCAATTCTTGGATTTTCAATGTCATTCACTCTTTCCCTTTATTTCTATTTTCACTTTTCAATTCACTTTTCACCTTTTTTTTGCAGTTGTTACTTCACTTTCATTTTTCCTTACATCGCTGATTTGGGTCTAATATATGATGCTTTTGGGCTTGATTTCACTTCCTTTTGCTATGATTTTGGCTTGTTTCTCTTGTAAATATAGGTTTTTTTGTTAAGTTTAGAATTTTTATTAGAAGTAGAGTCCTTTGAACGTTTTGATCGGTTTTGGGTATGTTTCAGGTACTTTTTGCACTTAATTGGAGAAAATAATATTGGAGCTGGAAAGATCATAAGAATACCTTGAAAGTGACACAAGAATGGAGAGAAACTGAGTTGGAAAATGCATCACATACCCAGGCGCATGGATCGCGCGCCCAGGCGCGCATGGATCGCGCGCCCAGGCACGCGTGCATCGCTAATCCCTGTTCATCAGATGGGGTGCGCCCAGGCGTGTGACCCCATACGCCCAGGCGCGCGTGGCTCGTGGAGGCCCAGTTGGGCTATTTTCAGAGTGTTTTCGAAGGATTCTATTAGGATTGAGTGTATTATTATTTATATTACGATTAGTGACTAGGTTAGCAGCTACGGTAGAAGGGAGATTACACAGTTTGGAAGCAATTTAAAGGAGGAATCCAGTGAAGATTGAAGATTCAGATCAATTTTAGTGGTAATTTAGGAATGAATTCCATTACTTCAGTTTTGTTTCTTCCTTCTATGATGTGTAACTAAAACCCTTGTGTTAGGAACATGGTGGATTTGCATGGATAATTTGTTTTAATTTATAAATTAGTGTTTTTCCAGTTTTAAATCATGTGTTTGATTGTGTTTTTAGTGTTATGCATGAACCTGATCAATTTGTGTTTTGGATCTCTAAATCTTAAATTGGAAAATTAGGATTTAGAATAGGCCTTGCAATCAAACAGTGTAATTATCCAACTTGTAGGAATACTTTTGGATTCATATGCAACTTTTCATAAATTCACTGCTCTAATTAGGTTATTCAATGGTTTAATTTCTTAAGGAATTAAGAGTTATCAAATTGGATAATAAACAGTAATTACATAAGAGGAATCTAGTAATTGCTAATTTAGGAGTTTGTTCTTGATTTAAAGGAAAAACAATAATTCAGAATTAATTAATGATGCCTGCAATGAAACTAAGTTCCTAACCACTTTTCTTCCACTTCAACTTTATTATTTTACTTTTCAGTATTTTATTTTATTTTTTATTTTATTTCAAAATCTGATTTAAAAAGTAATTTTATTTAATAGATTGGACTTAGAACTACTCTTAGGTGAAAGTAATTGAACAATTTGCAATCCTCGTGGGACGATAATTTCACTTTCATTTTATTACTATTGTACGATCTAGTATACTAGCTAGAGAGTCCAACAAGTTTTTGGCGCCGTTGCCGGGGATATAAATTCGTTTCAATTTATTTTCGGCACTTAGAAGTAGTTTTTAGTTTAATTTATTTTTTTTATTTGTTCTTTACTTTCTTAATAGGTATTTCGTAACCTTTTATGCATTTGCATTCTGCAGGTAATCGAGAAGCTTTGCGTTTGACCCTGACGTGGTGTTGAGTGCAAAAAGGAGGAAGAAGCAAGCATGGAAGGAAAGGAAAGAGCAAGAGAAGAAGATGGCTGAAGATAATGGATCCAAAGCAACAACTCCGGTTAGGAAGACCATGGCAGACTACTGAGGAAATCGCAATTGGTGGTTGGAGAGACTTAGGAACCCTAGGAATACACCTAGAAGGGGGGGTTGAATAGGTGTTGAAGCTACCTTGAAAGATTTTCTAACGAAACAAATCTAAACAATCAAAACAAATGATTTTTACAAATTCTACAGTACTTAATCGATTAAGCAAGTCGTGTACTCGAGTAGTACTCGATTAAGCTTGAACTTAATCGATTAAATATGACAGAAAACAGAAAAATCAATTTTCATTCGAATACGAAAATCAATCAATTCACATGCAAGATCAGAGATTCAGCGGAAATGATTAACACCTATATTCTTATTGATTAACCTAGTTATGAAAATGATTTTCCCTTTATCAATTTGAACAATTAAAGATTCAATTCAATCAATTATGAAAATCAATCTTTCTAGGTTTTCAATCAAGAACGCAATCAAATGACTTGAATATAAAGAGTAAGAGTTTAGAGATACGACACAGTGATTTATCCTGGTTCACTTTCATCCACTTGAAAGCTACATCCAGTCCCCTCTTCAACCAAGAGAGATTCTTCACTATGAGGAATTAGAGTTCTCAAATTACAAGTGATTGCCTCACAAGACTCCCTTCTTGCTAGCCTACAAGAGATAACCGACACCCTTGCCTTGTAATCCTATTGATCTTCTCTCTAATCTAACCTCTACCCCTTGTTGATAATCGACACAACAAGTCTTCAATTGCTTGATGATAATCCACACACCAAGGCTTCACTTGCTTGATTCACAACCAAGACTTCTTCTTCTTCTTCAATAAGAATGCACTTGCTTGATGATAAAATCGACACACCAAGACTTCTTGTTTGTTGTAGTGGCTTGCCTTCTTGCAAAGATTACAACACAATAGAAAACACAAAATAATCCTATGAATCTCAATCAAGAGTTATGACAATTCACCATAAGAGATTCAAAGGTTCTTGATCAAAGAATATGAAAATATAAAAGCTTTGATCTTTGAAAATGAGAGAGAATAGAGTGGCTTGATTCTTTGTAAAACTTGTATGAAATGATTCTAACTGATCACAAATAATAGGAAAAGGTTTATATAGAATACCCAAAAGTTGTAGCACTTAAAAACTGATTTTGAGAAGTGAAAAACGTATTTAAAAATCAGTTCAGCAGTACTTAATCGATTAAGCAAGTCTTGTACTCGAGTAGTACTCGATTAAGTTATCACTTAATCGATTAAGTTGGTACTGTACATGTTCAAAACTTGTTTTCTCAAAATCCAACCTTTCCTTTAAAACCTTTAAGCCACCTATTGATTCTAGGTTAAGTGAAAACTCAAATTATGATTTAATCATGACTTATGAATGAGATTCACTACCCTCTATAATAATCTACCCAAATAAAAAACCTATGAAGCTTGAGAGGCAAAAGATAAAAGAAATACAAATACACTCAAACTTAGGTCTTCATGAGCTTGCTTTCTCTCTTCTTCATTTGATGTTTGTTGTTGCTTGTTGAGCTTGAAACTTGATCAACACTTGTAGCTTGTTCAAAAACACTTTGTCATTATCAAAACATTCATCATGTTCATCATGGAACTAACAATCTCCCCCTTTTTGAAAATGACAATCCATGTTTTGAAATCATTTGAAGTTGTTGATGCTTGAAACATTTGATCACTTGAGAAGACTCTTTCTCCCTCTCAATCAATGCTATAACACTTGAATCCAATTGAGATAGAAGCTTGATTCTCCCCCTATCTTCAACAACTTAGCTCAACCTACATAAAAACAACAAAACAACCTTTCTCCAAAAAATATAATATCATATTTCTCCCATTTGTTAAAAACATACCATTTCTCCCTCTTTGAGAAACATTTCATTCAATTCAAAACATAATATTTCTCCCCCTTTGGCATTATCAAAAAGTAATATATACCAATTGAAATATAACATCTAAGCCAAGGTAAGAAATCAATGATCATTTCTTCACAACATTGATACCAATTGAACAAATACAATAGAGCTATACTTTGAAATGTGATATCAATTGGTAAGAGAATATAACAATGAAATATAATACCAATTGAGAACTAAAAAGATCATAATATCACTTAACAAAGAAGATATCAATTGTAAAGAAGAATCAATAATCACAAAAGCATGATAATCAACTAATAATCTCTCAATGATACAAATTGAATTAACTAAACATTTAGAAAAGTAATATCAATTGAGAAGATACCAATTGAGATAATATATCAATATCAAATATTACCACTTTGTAGGACATTCACTTAAGATGCAAGTGTGATACCAATTGAAGATGTGAATATAGACATTCATAGTTGAGACCAATTGAGAACATGTGTCATTCATTTGCATCTTCAATCAAACCTACAAAACAATCATGCTTTGCTTTTTGGTATCCAAATGGTTTTGGATCCATTTTTGTTAGTGTAGGGACTTTCACCCTTTTTCATCCAAACAAAATTTCCTTTAGGTATACCATGCACTTTAACATAACACACATTTGAAGTATGTCCATGAGTACCACAATAGAAACATGTTGGAGGATTTGAAAAATCAACTTTAGAAAAATCAACAACATTTCTATGAGATTTACTCTTAGCATTAGTATAACCCAAACCAAACTTGTTTGAATTTTCTCTTTGAAAATTTAACAATGTGCGCAATCTAATATCACAAATGGTGAAACTTGCAAGCTTATTTTTCAAAATAGCATTTTCATCCTTGAGCAACTTGCAATTCTCACAATCAACCACAATATTCAATCTACTAGCACAATCACAAGAAGAACTAGCATATATAAGATCAAGAGTTTCATTTTCAAGATTAAGCTCATCAACTTGTTTTTGAAGTTCTAAAATCTCTTTTTGATGTTTCAAAATGAGCTTCTTTCTTTCAATGTTTTTCAAAGCTAGTTTTTCAAGTTGTTCATACATTTCTTCATAAGCATTATGTAACAATTCATATTTAGAAGAAATTTCGGATTTAGATTCACTTACATTGCTATCCTCGCTTTGATAACTTGATTCATCATTTGAACTTTGTTCTTCATCATCTACTAGAGTTATCAAGTTGAGACAAGCGGCTTCTTCATCATCCGATGAACTACTCGATGTGCTTTTCTTGTTATCTTCATCACTATCCCAAACTATGTATGCTCTTTTAGATTTAGAATTTTTCTTGTCTTTCTCCTTCTTCTTGAGATACCTAGAGCATGAGTACTTGAGATGACCGGGTTTTCCACATTCATGGCAAACTACACCTTCTTTTGATGTCTTGGTCTTGTAGTGTGGGGAATCCTTCTCTTTACTTTTGTCCTTGTTCAACCTTCCTTTTCTCCTTAGAAACTTGTCAAACTCTTTTAACAAAAGTTTCATGTCTTTTTCATCAACATCGGAATCGGAATCTTCACTATCATCATCATCGGAACTATCTTTCTTTTTATATGCACTTTTGACTCTAAGAGCAAGTCCTTTCCTTGATTTGTTCTTATCCGACTCTTCATTGATACTTAATCGTCCAAGCTCCATTTCATGTTCTTGAAGCTTTCCGAAAAGTGTTGCTAGATCCATAGCATCCAAATTTTTAGATTCAACAATAGCCGTTACTTTTGGTTGCCAATTCCTGTCTAAACATCTCAACACTTTGTTAGAAAGTTCACCTTGTAGAAAAGTTTTACCAAGAGCAAGTAAATGATTTATAATATGAGTAAAACGCTTTTGCATATCATTTATAGATTCATTTGGAAGCATATGAAACAATTCATAATCACGCATTAAAGCATTCAATCTAGCTCTCCTAACCTCACTAGTTCCTTCATGAGTCACTTGTAAAGTGTCCCACATTTCCTTAGCACTAGAACATTGAGAAACTCTAAAGAACTCGTCATAGGATAAAGCGGATGTAATGATATTCTTTGCTTTATAAACATATTGTACTTTCTTTCTATCATCATCCTTCCACTTATCCTCGGGGATCAATTGTTCTACACCTTCAACTAAACTAGAGGGGATATGAGGACCTTTTTCAACTACTTTCCAAATTTCACTATCTATGGCTTGGATAAAGATTTTCATTCTAACTTTCCAATATGCATAGCCTTCTCCGGCAAACAATGGAGGACGACTTATTGAAGCACCTTCACCACCAAAGGGATTCGTAGAACCCATTGCGATTTTCTTAAAGGATCTTTACGAAAAAGCTCTTATGCTCGTGTCTTTCGACCGAGCTCTGATACCAATTGAGGAAATCGCAATTGGTGGTTGGAGAGACTTAGGAACCCTAGGAATACACCTAGAAGGGGGGTTGAATAGGTGTTGAAGCTACCTTGAAAGATTTTCTAACGAAACAAATCTAAACAATCAAAACAAATGATTTTTACAAATTCTACAGTACTTAATCGATTAAGCAAGTCGTGTACTCGAGTAGTACTCGATTAAGCTTGAACTTAATCGATTAAATATGACAGAAAACAGAAAAATCAATTTTCATTCGAATACGAAAATCAATCAATTCACATGCAAGATCAGAGATTCAGCGGAAATGATTAACACCTATATTCTTATTGATTAACCTAGTTATGAAAATGATTTTCCCTTTATCAATTTGAACAATTAAAGATTCAATTCAATCAATTATGAAAATCAATCTTTCTAGGTTTTCAATCAAGAACGCAATCAAATGACTTGAATATAAAGAGTAAGAGTTTAGAGATACGACACAGTGATTTATCCTGGTTCACTTTCATCCACTTGAAAGCTACATCCAGTCCCCTCTTCAACCAAGAGAGATTCTTCACTATGAGGAATTAGAGTTCTCAAATTACAAGTGATTGCCTCACAAGACTCCCTTCTTGCTAGCCTACAAGAGATAACCGACACCCTTGCCTTGTAATCCTATTGATCTTCTCTCTAATCTAACCTCTACCCCTTGTTGATAATCGACACAACAAGTCTTCAATTGCTTGATGATAATCCACACACCAAGGCTTCACTTGCTTGATTCACAACCAAGACTTCTTCTTCTTCTTCAATAAGAATGCACTTGCTTGATGATAAAATCGACACACCAAGACTTCTTGTTTGTTGTAGTGGCTTGCCTTCTTGCAAAGATTACAACACAATAGAAAACACAAAATAATCCTATGAATCTCAATCAAGAGTTATGACAATTCACCATAAGAGATTCAAAGGTTCTTGATCAAAGAATATGAAAATATAAAAGCTTTGATCTTTGAAAATGAGAGAGAATAGAGTGGCTTGATTCTTTGTAAAACTTGTATGAAATGATTCTAACTGATCACAAATAATAGGAAAAGGTTTATATAGAATACCCAAAAGTTGTAGCACTTAAAAATTGATTTTGAGAAGTGAAAAACGTATTTAAAAATCAGTTCAGGAGTACTTAATCGATTAAGCAAGTCTTGTACTCGAGTAGTACTCGATTA
Source organism: Crotalaria pallida (assembly GCA_037953625.1). Lineage (NCBI taxonomy): Eukaryota > Viridiplantae > Streptophyta > Magnoliopsida > Fabales > Fabaceae > Crotalaria > Crotalaria pallida. The sequence goes on from CM075654.1 coordinate 25,864,577, forward strand.
AGTTATCACTTAATCGATTAAGTTGGTACTGTACATGTTCAAAACTTGTTTTCTCAAAATCCAACCTTTCCTTTAAAACCTTTAAGCCACCTATTGATTCTAGGTTAAGTGAAAACTCAAATTATGATTTAATCATGACTTATGAATGAGATTCACTACCCTCTATAATAATCTACCCAAATAAAAAACCTATGAAGCTTGAGAGGCAAAAGATAAAAGAAATACAAATACACTCAAACTTAGGTCTTCATGAGCTTGCTTTCTCTCTTCTTCATTTGATGTTTGTTGTTGCTTGTTGAGCTTGAAACTTGATCAACACTTGTAGCTTGTTCAAAAACACTTTGTCATTATCAAAACATTCATCATGTTCATCATGGAACTAACAACTACACCACCGTGGACCCGGATATATGCATCTCCAGCATAGTCCGGCCAGCAATCACTGCAGCGTCGTTTGAGATTGATCCCCAGTACATCTATCTTATCAAGCAGGATCAATTCTCAAGCACCCCACACCAAGACCCCACGGAGCATGTGACCAATTTCCTGAACATGCTCTATTTCTTCAAGATCGAGGGTGCACCGGAGGAAGCGATTAGGATGAGGATGTTTCCTCTCTCTTTGAGGGAACATGCTTATACTTGGATGAAGAATCAGCCACCGGCAAGTCTTTCTAGCTGGGAAGTGCTTGTCAAGAAATTCATAGACAAGTTCCTTCCAGCAGGAAAGCAAGCAAGATTGCTCTAGAATGTCAACTCCTACATGCAAGAAGATGGAGAGCTTTTACATGAAGCCTGGGACAGATACAACCAGCTGCTCAAGAAATGCCCAACTCATGCCATTCCGGACTGGATGCAAATCCGGCTATTCTACTTTGGGCTGAAGATGGTGAACAAGATTATGATAGATGCAGCATCTGGGGGTTCCTTTCTGAAGAAGACTGTTGAAGAGGCAAAGGAGATCATAGAAACAATGGCCTACAATAGCAGTCAGGCTATCACGGAGAAGACCATCCTGAGAAATTCAGACTTGAGCTTAACCCAAGTGCAGACCAATATTCAACAAAATAAGGAGATGTAGCAACAAATAGCTGCATTGGCCAACCAGATGGGTCAAGCTCAAATTTCAGCTGTCAACACCCTGAAGTGCGACTTCTGTGGAGGAAATCATCGCAATGGTGATTGTGCAAAGGACATAGGAGGAGGACCTGTGACAATTGAGGAGCAGGCGAATTATGTGGGGGGTGGAGGACATAAAAACAATATGTACTCCAACTCCTACAATCCAGCATATCGCAACCATCCCAACTTCTCATAGCACAGCCCGGCTCTCAATCCACCACAACCACCTCGGCAGACATAAAAGCCAGCCTGGGAAGTAGCATTGGAGAAGCTAGCCGCCCACACTACAACATTCATGGACAAGACAAGGGCGCAATTCGCCAATCAAGGGGCTAGTATCCGCAACTTGGAGATGCAAGTGGGCCAAATTGCAAAACAACTCTCGGAGAGGCCACTAGGAACCTTTCGTAGTGACACAATTACCAATCCCAAGGAGCAGTGCATGGCGGTGACTCTTCGGAGTGGCAAGTCGTATGAGGAGCCTTATTCGAAGGGTGATGCAACTGAAGCAGAAAAGAAGAAGGAAGAGCAACCTAGGACGGATGTAAAGAAGGATCAAGAGCAAGGGAAGCAAGGAGCATCGAAAGCGCAGGGTCCACCTGCGGATCTCAACCACAGCCCACCAAAGCCTGATCCGTTGCCTTTGAGGGTGCCTTATCCTCAGAGGCTAAAGAAGATAGAAGATAAGCGACACTTCTCCAAATTTTTGGAGATGATCCGGAAGATCCACATCAACATTCCAATTGTAGAAGCTCTTGAACAGATGCCTCTGTACGTGAAATTAATGAAGGATCTACTTACAATGAAGAAGGGAATGCTCTCAAAAGAGACATTTCCGATCGCGGAGAAGTGTAGCAGCATTATCAAGAGCAACCTGCCACCGAAGCTGAAGGATCCGGGAAGTTTCAACCTCCCCATCAGTATTCGCAAGGAGTACTCAGGTAAGGCCCTCCGTGACCTTGAAGCTAGTGTGAATATAATGCCCTTATCTGTGTGCAATGCATTAGAATTAGGAGACATTAATGTAGTGGACCTGTAGTAAACCGAGCGCTGCCCGACTTAATCTACCTTAGTCCGACCGCCAAGTCGCTGGGACAAGGCCTACGGTCGGAATGAAACACCGAGCAAACTGGGTTCTTACAGAGGTGTAATACGCTTATGAGATTAACCCTGAACACAGGATTTTCATCCTTATCTCTATCACTTACAGTCTCATCTAGCTTAACCACTTCTCCTAGATTCCCACGATACTTGGTTAGATATAACGGTAATGGATAAAGACTTATCGCATAAGGGATTTATGGATATGATCTTATCATGGCCTCAACGAATCCTACTCAAATTCTTCCTCTTTAGAAGCCTTATCAGAACGGCCCATGACACACAGGTAATCCCCTATAAGAACCACCATGCTATAGGGGCTAAGGTACGTCTTCTCATCCCAAAGTTGACACTCGCACACACATTGTTGACTAGGGAGAACCTGTTTATCCCAACTGGATACGCAGAAATCCTACAAGTCCTACATTAATCTCTTTATTGAGGTCATTCTTTGAGGCTTTTCCATAGCTTCAAGGCTGATCTTGATCAAGGACACGACATTGGCGCCGTCTGTGGGAATTGAGTAACATATCATTCCCACCACCACCATCATGGTCACCACCAGAAGTCAAGTTGGTGACCTCCGTGACCGCATCACCCGCACCCGTGGCAGGCCCAGAAACGCTGATAACAACAACCCGCAGCCTCAGTCTGCGGGCGATCTGCGCGATGTTCTCAACCATAATCGTGGAGATAATGGGCAACCGCCACGAACCTCCCTTTCTGGGGCAGGGAATAATTCCCAGCCACCAAACCACTCACAAAGTCATCCACCCCCTCATCGTAGCCATAATCGTAGTAGTAATCACGCTACTCACTCCCAAACACCACAATCTTCCCATCCTAGGACTGGAAGCAATCCCCAACCACTCCAAGTTTTACGAACCATACTGCCTCCACCACCACCACCACCCCCTCCTACGCCGCCTCCCTCCACCCATGGTGATTCAAGTAGCACAGCCCCAACTACCCGAAACACATCTAGGACCACGGGAACCCGAGCACACCATGGGCGAAACACCCAACGCACCCCTCCTATCCCACCCAATCTAGACCACATAAGTACAACACCTAGAACCAGATTGAATCCAGGAAGAACTGCACCTGGAAACTCTCCCATAGCCATTCCATCAGCAGGTCTTATACAACATCTGCATCAGCTCGGGCTCGGGCTCGGGAACAAGAGATGATCAACATTCTCAATAGACAAACGGCCTTAATCGAACAACAAGGACATGCTATTGCCGACCTTCAACAACAAGCTATAGCAAGGATTGCCCAGAGCCAGCCGACCGCCATACCACCCCAAAACCCAATGACGCAAACCATGGACCCACAACCACTTCCGGTAATGCAACTTCCCCCACCACAAAATATCCATACTAACCCCACCATGAATCTGGATCAGGGTGATTTCCACCCTGGTCATCCCTTTACACCATATATCATGGTGTTTCAAACTCCCCAAGGATACTTGGGCCCTTCTAATGTACCACATTATAACGGCCTAACCGATCCAGTGGACCATATTGTCTCTTATGAGGGAGCGATGAATTATTACGGAGGAGGGGAGGAGATGAAGTGCCGAGCCTTTTCCATGACCTTAGAACCGTCAGTGTTACGCTGGTATTCATCCCTCCCTCGGAACTCAATAAATTCTTGGGAGGAGATGAAAAGAGTGTTTTTAAACAGATACACGGCTAGTTGCATCCAGCCTAAATCCGACCACACCTTAGCAGCAGTTACCCAAAAACAAGATGAATCATTGAAAGATTACCTTTCGCGTTTTCATGCGGAGGCTAGCTCGGTTCCTCGGTTAGAGCCTGGTGTGGCAGTACTATTGTTCACGCAAGGTTTACAGTCGGGGGATTTCAGAAAGTCGTTGATTGGGAAACCTCCAAAAGATATGGCCGAGCTGAGACAGAGGTCAAATAAGTTCATCAATTTGGAGGAATTTCATAAAGGACAGAAAGTCAGGGAAGAAAGACAGCGAGCCGACCCTCAAGGCCAGAGCAAACAAAAGCGTGACGAACGTTTTGGTGGCAGACAAGATAGGAATGATCGGACCGAAGGATTCCTCCAAGGAATAAATTTCAGGAATACACTCCTCTAACTGTTCCAAGGAGTCAAATCCTGCGGGAGACAATGCAGACCGACTTACGCTCTGCCCAAAGACCTCCGTCTTTAAGAAAGGGCGCACAGCGTGATAGGTCAAAGTACTGTGACTTCCATAAAGGTTATGGCCATACGACCGACGAGTGTATCTGGTTGAGGGATCTAATCGAAGAAATGATCAGAGATGGTAAACTACAAAAATATATCAGGGATGCAGCCGGCCGAAGAGGCAGGAACAGATCTCAGTCGCCAGTAAAATCCAAACGCCAAAGAAGTAGGTCTCCAGACGATAGACACACCGAGAGACAGAAAACCGACCCCACTCTAGCTACTGATACCAACCCTACTAAAAATGAATTCTTAGTTAATACTATTGCGGGAGGTTTTGCTGGAGGTGGAGAGAAGAAGGCCGACAGAAAGAAGTACATTAACCAAATTTTAGCAGTCAGTCAGAAACCCATAGCCAAGAGATCAACAAAAAACGTTCCCATTATTTTTGATGACGGCGATTTGGATGGAATCCTTCCAGGTCATAATGACCCCATGGTGATCACTGCCCTTATTGGTAATTACGAGGTAAAACGAGTCTTTATCGATCAAGGGAGCTCAGCGGACATTATGTTTTTCCCTCTATTCAAAGCTCTTAAACTCAGGGAGTGCAATCTCACTCCTTTTGAAGGAGAATTAATTGGTTTCACGGGAGACACCATTAAGCCTAAGGGATACATCCAACTTCCTGTAACTCTCGGACAACAGCCTTCGGCCAGAACCGAGATAGTCAAATTTTTGGTGGTAGACTGTCCAGCGGCTTACAACGCCATTCTTGGGAGAACTTCTTTACAAGCATTTGGGGCGGTAGTGTCAACAGTTCATTTAGCTATGAAGTTCGTCGGATCTGATGATAGAGTCGTAACAATCAAGGCCGAACAAGAGGCAGCGAGAAAATGTTACAACGCCAGTTTAGGGAAAGTTAAAAACAAGGATCAGAGCAACTTGGAAAAAATCTCTTTGGGTAAGGGCAACATTAACTTGGCAGATCTGGATATGCGGGACCACTCCGACATAAATAGACCAACCCCAAAGGGACAGTGGGAATTCCTGACGATGTCCGTCTATCCCGTTAGACAAGTGAAAATCGGTTTCGAGCTACCCACAAGTGTTAAAGATGAATTGACCGCACTGTTGATTTCAAATAAGGACCTGTTCACTTGGACCACAGCTGATATGCCTGGAATCGACCCTAATTTTATTTGTCATAAGTTGAGTATCATCCCGGGTTCGAAACCGGTGGCGCAACGTAAAAGGAAGGTTAGTGCTGGAAAGGCTGCTGCTATTGAAGAAAAAGTTGCTGAATTACTCCGAGCAGGTTTCATTCGGGAAATCGACTATACAGACTGGTTAGCTAACACCGTCTTGGTCAAAAAGCCCAATGGAAAATGGAGGATGTGTGTCGATTACACAGACTTGAACAAAGTCTGTCCTAAAGACCAATATCCACTCCCTGTTATTGACAAGCTCATCGACAGCTCAGCTGGCTACAAACTTCTGTCGTTTATGGATGCTTACTCTGGTTACAACCAGATTCCAATGTTTCATGCCGACCAAGATAAGACCGCATTCATCGCCGACAAGGCAACTTATTGTTACAATGTCATGCCTTTTGGGTTGAAGAATGCGGGAGCCACCTATCAGAGGATGATGAACAAGGTTTTTCAAGGCATGATTGGCTCAAACATGGAGGTATATATTGATGACATTATTGCAAAGAGCAGGCAGCAGGAAAACCATGCCCAAGACCTCAGGGCAATACTGGACCTAGTGAGAAAGTACTCAATGAGGTTGAATCCTGAAAAGTGCATGTTCGGAGTCCCAGCCGATTCGTTCCTCGGTTTCATGTTAACCGAGAGAGGTATTGAAGCCAATCCAGATAAATGCAAAGCAATCCTTGAAATGAGGAGTCCAGCTAATCTTGAAGAAGTTCAACAACTCACGGGCCGAGTGGCGGCACTCTCCAGGTTCTTATCCCAGGCTGCTCGGAAAGCTTTGCCATGGTATCAGCTCCTTAGGAAAAACAAAGATTTCCTTTGGGACGAGCACTGTGAGCAAGCTTTTGTTCAATTGAAGGAATATCTTTCCAGTCCACCAGTCCTCCACAGCCCTCTCTCTGGGGAAAACCTCATTCTATATATGTCAGTGGCAGAAGCAGCGGTCAGTTCGGTTTTAGTACGAGAAGATTCGAGAATGGAAGCCCCTGTATATTTTGTTAGCCGAGCACTTCAAGGATCAGAATTGAGATATCAAAAGCTTGAGAAACTTGCGTACTGTTTGGTTACGTCGGCTCGGAGATTGAGACAATATTTTCAGGCACACAGAATATTGGTATGGACAGCTCAACCTCTCAGACAAGTTCTTCACAAATCCGACCTAGCAGGCAGAATGGTTTCATGGTCAGTCGAATTGTCTGAATTTGACATCACCTATGAACCGAGGAAGGCGATGAAATCTCAAGTTCTGGCTGACTTCGTCACCGAGTTCACAGATATCCCCTCGGATACCTCTCAGAATTTATGGTCAGTGTATGTAGATGGGTCGAGCAACAGGAAAGGGGCTGGAGCCGGGGTCAACATTGAAAACCCCGAAGGATTGTGCATGGAATATTCATTGAAATTCGAGTTCCAAACATCAAACAATCAAGCGGAGTACGAGGCAGTTCTTGCGAGCCTCAAGATGGTTCATGAGTTTGGAGCAGAACGAGTGTCAGTTTTCAGTGACTCACAATTAGTAGTTTCACAAATCAAGGGGCAATACTCGGCAAAGGAGCCCATCTTACAAAAATATCTTGAAGAGGTAAAAAGAATCATCTCTAACTTTTCTGAGTTTGACATTTTCCACGTCCCAAGAGATTCCAATTCCTGAGCCGACATTTTGTCCAAATTGGCAAGTACGAAGGGGTCGGAAAATAATAAAACTTTGATACAAGAAACCATCCCCCAACCAAGTGTCATTTTGGCTATCTCATTATCTCAATCATGGATGGATCCTCTTCTTACCTATTTGCAACATGGTTTCGTTCCCCAAGATCAGACAGAGGCTCGGAAATTGGTTAAAAAGGCGGCTCAATACGCAGTTCTGAATGGAGTCCTGTACAAAAGAGGGTTTGGTTCCCCCATGCTCAGATGTGTTAACCCATCCCAAGCTGAGGAGATACTTGAGGAGATTCACGGAGGAGTTTGCAGCCACCATATGGGTGGAAAATCCCTAGCTAGGAAAATAATCCGAGCAGGTTACTTTTGGCCTACATTGCAAAAGGACGCCATGGAACATGTAAAGAAGTGTGTTCAATGCCAGTTTCACAGCGACATCTACCAAAGACCTGCTGAGGAGCTACATTCTCTCGGTGCCCCTTGGCCCTTTTATCAATGGGGCATGGACATCATCGGGAAGTTTCCCACCGCACCGGGGCAACTCAAATTTGCGGTAGTGGCTATCGACTACTTCACTAAGTGGATTGAGGCGGTACCGTTAGCAACAATCTCTACGGCCTGTATTCAATCTTTCTTTGCGAAGGAAATTATCTCTCGGTTCGGAGTGCCTCATGCCATAGTTACTGATAATGGATCGCAGTTTGCAGCCTCTCACTTTCAACAACTAGCAACCGACCTGGGAATCACTCACTATTTTAGTTCTGTTGAACACCCACAGACCAATGGGTTAGCCGAAGCTGCCAACAGAACCAACTTGGATGGAATTAAGAAGAAACTCGGTAATGCAGCCGGCACTTGGGCGGATAAACTTCCCAGCGTCTTATGGTCACACAGGACAACTGTACGCTCATCTACAAGAGAGACTCCTTTTCGTTTGACATACGGCTGTGACGCAGTCATTCTGATCGAAAAGCGAATCCCTACCTTTAGGACACTCGAACGTCCTACAGAAACTAATGACCATTTGCTCAGTGAAGAGCTCACTTTACTTGAGGAAATTCGAAAAAACGCCGCTGCTCATGAAAGAAAAGTGAAGGAACGGCAAGCTCAGGAATACAACAAGAAGGTTCGACCACGAAGTTTTGAGGTCGGAGATTTAGTCCTTCGCCGAGCGGATATCGGCAAAGGAAATGCTGGAGTTGGAAAATTGAAGCCAAAGTGGGAAGGCCCATACCGAGTGAAGGCTAAATCTGGATCTGGTGCTTACAAATTGGAAACTCTTTCGGGCATGGAAATCAATAATAGCTGGAACGTGGCCAAGCTCAGAGCTTATTACAGTTAAGCTCCTATTTTATTTTTCACATTTTACAAACAGGTTAGTCTATTGCTCAGAATTGTTTAGGTCGAATAAACGAAGGATAACACCCTTCTTAGATTAGTGACAAATTGTTAGGAATTGTTTAGAAAATGAGCAACTTCATTTTGTATTCTCTTATCAATAAAAATACGTATTTCTTTGAAATTCTCCTTCGAGCATTGTGAAATGACATACGACTCATTTGGTTCGGCTAGCCACCGAGCTAAATAGAGATACAACTCTTTACCAGAGTTCAGCAACGTATTCATAGAACGCCCGAATTTAGGAAATTACTTTCCTTATTTCGCGGTCCGAGGGTCCCGCTTCGGCGAAAGTCGGCGATCCGAGTTCTACTCACAACAAATTATACACAGATTGAAGCGATCCCTTGCCCAATAAATTACAAACCGATCGTGCGACAACCAACTTTGTACTAAATATAAAGGGTCACGTGACAAACGAAACCCAAAAGTAACGAAGATAATCTACGCAACACAATTTGTATACAGGGCAAATTGATTAACATTCAGTAAAGTTAAAGTAAATTGTTCGTAGCGGTAAAGGAAGTACGCTCGAATACAGCGAGCAACAAGTTAAAGAAAAGTGTTCGAAGGAGCTAAGTAACGACGCTCGGTTACAAAGAGCAACAAAAAATTAAATCCTACATACAAGCAGCAAAAACTGATCTCCAAAGTTTAGAATTACTCCTCAATATCAGACAAAACAGTGTTGGAATCATCAAACTCAGGGGCTTCAGTCAAATCAACGAGAGGATTTGGCAGATCCTCAGCTTGTAAATTGACTTCGGCCTTGGTCTCAATATCAATCAGCTTCCCATTGTCGACAGTATGAAATGGATGAGCTCCGACCACCCTGAATTCAGTCTCAGGATTCAGAAATTGAATTTACTTAATTGCCGAGATAAAAGAATCATCAGCACTCTTGCTCCAGTTGTAGAAGTTGCTTTCCGCCTTTTTCTTGTGAAGAAGAGCTTTCTCCTTCAATTTCCAAACAACAACAGCAGACCTCTCAACTTCAGATCTCAACTCATCCACCTTCTGTCGGTTCTCTTGCAATTCTTTCTTCATTGCCTCCTCAACCTCCTTCTTCTTGTCCTCAGCAGCTTTTTGGGAAACTTTCAAAGAATCCCTCTCTCTGACCAGCTCAGATTTGTCAGCCTTCAAATTCTCTAACTCATTTTTCACTCGGACCAGTTCGTCCGAGAGGCTAGCCTCTTGAGCAGCAGACATAGCACGAGCCTCTTTCTGCTCAACGTTTAAACCAGAAAAAAGATCACCTGCTTGCTTGGCCAAAAAGTAAGTAAGGTTGGCACTACGAAGAAGATACTTCGTCAGAGTCATGTTGCATCGAGACCACTCGTCGGTGGTGAGAGTTCCAAACCAAGAGCAGTCAGATTCAGTGCAAACATATTTGGCGAACCGTTCATCAAATTGTTGATCCCATATGGATGTTTCTGATGGGTTCGCAGCAGAAGATGGAATAGCGGCAGCTTTAACACTTGGCCCCTCAACCCTCGGATTCGCACTGTCAGACACCTTCTCTTTTCCTTTATCCAGGCGGCGGCGGCGAATTTGTTGTTGAGGGGGAGAAGTAACTTGGACTTGGCCACTAGGGCCCAATGAAACTGTGGCAGCAACAGCAACTACATTAGAAGTTGGCCAAGGGGATGCCTCGGTTGGAGAAGTTGTAGGTGTGGAAGTACTTAAGCTTGGGGTACTTAAGCTTGAAGACCCGGAAGCCACGCTCGTTGCAGGTGTCTTCCTCTTCTTTCCCCCTTGAAGTAAGGCAGCCATTCGTGAAGCCATTTTCTCTGCAAAGAAAACTTATTAAGATCCAAATAAATCACAAATATAACAGCAAAGAGAAAATAAACAATTTACCAAGTTCAGCTTTGACATCCGACGAAGGGATGTTCACGATATCCTTCGTCTCTATCATTCCATTCTTTTGCAAATAACTCTCAACAGCTCGGCATACCTCTTTCTCGAATTCAGCAAGCTCTTTCCAATCCGACGCATATGATGCGATCGATCGGTTGAAAAAACTTGCACTCCACTGAAGGGGGAACCGTGGGAGTGATTGCCTCTCCCCAGGATGAGTAAACCAACAGGTACCATTGCCAACAAAATTATATTTGCAAAAGTAAAGTTTGAACCCCTTCCAAGATTCAGAGAATTTTGTGAAAAGAGCATATCCATGGCGGGACTTCAAAGAAACCCAAGGTCGCCTCGCCGAACCCCTCTCAAAAGTATTGCACTAGGGGGCAAACAGATAGAAAAAAAGGGGAAGAGTGCAAGACCACTCCATGGCCGAACAAACTTGCTAGAACCCCCTCACAAAAGCCCAAGCATTCGGATGCAGTTGGGAAGGGGCCACTCTCAAAGTACTCAAGACACCTATTTCAAATTCAGTAAAGGGCATTCTAATCCCTAGCCGAGTAATGACCTCTTCGTAAAAATAGAAACCAAAACTACCCTCTGGAATTTTGGTGCAAACCCTCTCGTTCAAACCCACTGGACTAACAGAATAAAGATTCCCAGTGTTATCTCCAGGACATGGTAAAATTATAGCCCGAGTTTGCTCTAATGACCCTTCCGTTGAAAGCTCGGACCGAATACCGAGAACCTCTTGGTCCACCCAATCGTATTCAGCTGCATCTGGTGGAAGTGGGTAGAGTTCAGGATTAGTGATACACTTTCTCTTCATACCTGAGGAAAAGGGGGCACACTTGGAGTCAGAAGCAGAAAAACTTGGTTATGTCGGATCAAATACTTACGGTTACCGTCGGTCGGGGAACACCTCCCTTTCTGGGCAGAATTTCCCCAAACCAACTGAAATGTCTAATACCTCTCTGTTGCTTCCTTAACCTCCTCAGTTCTACCCTCTCGGCAATCCTATAGTGAATCACACCCTGTCTGAACTCTTTCAAAGATCGAGGAAAACGCATGGCTATCGGTTTAACACAAATTTCTGGGTTTCCTCCTTTATGTGTTCTTGGTCCGTCAGAGTTTACACACTCCTCACTCATGATTAACGCAGCCTCAGTACCAACCCTAAGAAGTTAAGTGCAGCAAAACGTAAAGAAAACCTAAGAAATACTACAGCGATCGCTCAGTAAATGTTAAAGGGGGATAAAGAATATCGAAAGGCAAGTGGGGGAACCACAACAACAAATTGGGGTTTGTTCGAACCCTAGAAAAATCTATTCAAAAACAAGGGAAGAAGGGCCAGAGTTGATACATAAAAAAGAAAATTCTAAGCACATACACACAGCAAATGGCAGAAACAATCGCATGCAAGACAGCAAAGAAAAAAGAGAAAAAAGCCAGAAAAAGTAGTCAGAAACAAGAAGAGAGGTTCATTACCTGATATCGATGAATGATCAAGAAACCATAGGAACACGAAGGTCACGAAGTGAGAAACACACTCAATGAAGAGAAACAAAATGAAATAGTAACAAGAATGTCGTTGAAGAACCCTGGTTTTGATGATCATAGTTACTGGAAAACGATGAACAAGGAAGAGAGAGAGTTCAAGATGTTTCTGAAGTTCTAAATGAAAGTTCTGAATTATGAGAAACCGCCCTTTGAAATTCATCTAAGAAACTTCCCTCCACTATCTCAAAAGACTTGGGCCTAAGTTAGAAAAAGCCCATTTACGGCAAAAGTTAATACGTGGCACCCCCAGTAGGTTTGAAATCATAACGTTCCATTTCCCAGTAAAAGTGAAGGACACGTGTAGACGCAAATAGAGTTGAGGGGTCACGTCTAGGTCAATCAAACAACAGCTTTGGTAGGATCGCTCAAATGGTCGGATATCTTTTTCAACAAAGCTTGGTCGGAAAACAATTCGCTTGTCTTATTAACTCGGCAGGGCTCAAATCACCCTACCAAGCTTGGGGGGCTTATGTAGTGGACCTGTAGTAAACCGAGCGCTGCCTGACTTAATCTACCTTAGTCCGACCGCCAAGACGCTGGGACAAGGCCTACGGTCGGAATGAAACACCGAGCAAACTGGGTTCTTACAGAGGTGTAATACGCTTATGAGATTAACCCTGAACACAGGATTTTCATCCTTATCTCTATCACTTACAGTCTCATCTAGCTTAACCACTTCTCCTAGATTCCCACGATACTTGGTTAGATATAACGGTAATGGATAAAGACTTATCGCATAAGGGATTTATGGATATGATCTTATCATGGCCTCAACGAATCCTACTCAAATTCTTCCTCTTTAGAAGCCTTATCAGAACGGCCCATGACACACAAGTAATCCCTTATAAGAACCACCATGCTATAGGGGCTAAGGTACGTCTTCTCATCCCTAAGTTGACACTCGCACACACATTGTTGACTAGGGAGAACCTGTTTATCCCAACTGGATACGCAGAAATCCTACAAGTCCTACATTAATCTCTTTATTGAGGTCATTCTTTGAGGCTTTTCCATAGCTTCAAGGCTGATCTTGATCAAGGACACGGCAATTAAACCTACCCCTGCTATATTAAATTAGCTGATAGATCCATCCTCCGCCCATATGGAGTGGTGGAAGACATTTTGGTGAAGGTTAATGACTTCATACTGCCCCTGGACTTTGTAGTCCTTGATGTGGAAGAGGATGAAAATATTCCTCTGATTTTTGGTAGGCCTTTCTTGGCCACAGCAAGGGGAAGTCATAGATGTGCCTAGGGGAGAAGTGATTCTTCGTGTGAATGGTGAACAATGCATCATTAATATATTTGAAAAACCACGCACCTATCACAGCGGATCGCTTTACTCCGCTTAACCTCATTTAGCATGCAAATGCTGAAAATAATTTGAAAAATCAACTGCCATCCCTCAAGGGGAAATTGGCATCCCTTTAGCCTCCGAAAGGAGGTGACCCGTCAGGCTCGTGACGTTAAACAAGCGCTAGTTGGGAGGCAACCCAATGATTATTAGGTAGTTTTCCCTTAGTTTAGGTAGTGAGATTTTTAGTTTAGGTAATTAGTTTTTAGTGTAGGTAAATTTTTATATTTAATTTTCATATTTTTATTTTTTTCATTTTTATTTTTCATTAATATAAAAAAAGTGGTGTGTACAGGTGCCGCGCGCCTGGGCGCACAGATGCGCACGCTTGGGCGCACGCTGGGCGTAAAAGCACACGCCTGAGGGAGTCATCCCCCTCATTCTCCCATTTTCTTCAAATCATCTCATCCCTTTCAAAACCCTAAACCCCAAATTCTTAAAATTGCATCAAATCCTCCTCAAATCCTCAAATTCTTTCAACACTAATCAACAATCCTTCATTCTCTTATATTATTCTTCATTATTCTTTGGAGTTTTTGAAGATTTTCCCCATTCCCTCAGTCTTATTTCCAATTCGGTTTTCTTCTCATTCAAAGGCAAAGGACACGAATTTGTGCACAATTTTGGGTAAGAATCAGTTCTCTATACTCCCTGGTATTGTTTTAGTTTGATTTTGGAGTTAGGAGTTAGTGTAGTAGAGTTTGGTTCTAGAGCTATTTTAGTTGCCCACCAGGTGTTCGATCAATTGTCCCAAGTTGTTTTTGAGCTATTTAGGATGCCTAGAGGGAAGAGGCCAACAGTGGATAGTAGTAGTGATATGGGGAAGACCTTTGAGCATTCGAGGGTCTCCACCTATTATGAGGGGAAGATGGTGTGTCGAGGGGATAACTCTCGAGACGAGTATGTTGTATGATAGCGAGGGTCCTATGGGCCATCGAGTTGTGGGAGTTAGGGAGATAGAGGAGGTCAGGGAAACTCTGTAGATTAACCAGTGGTTAGCATGGGTTAGAGAACCGGATGAGGCAATTAGCAAATTCCTAGTTTGGGAGTTTTACGCTAATGCTTGGTGGAAAGCCTAGAGAGCTGAACTAGAGGGTAATGATAGGCGGGTCACTTATGTTAGAGGAGTGGAGGTTCCATATGATGCAGCCACTGTAGCTCGTGTCATGGGACTTCCCTTGTACCCACTGGATGCAGCACCTGCAATGTTTACTACAGACAGTTTTGACAATGAGGATGAGTACCCATTGGAGATGGTCAAGAGAGCTTTGTTTCTGCATGATAGAGATTGGAACTTGTCCGTGGCTGGCACAGTCAAGCATGTGTATCAGAAATATCTGAAGGAAGCCGCTAGGTTTTGGGTTCGGTTTATTGTTCACAACTTGGACCCACACTCACATGATACAGAGGTGCAGCCGGGAGTGTGCAGGCTGATCTATGCCCTTCGTCAGGGGATTATAGTGGAAGCGGCATCGATCATTTCTGATCGTATGCATCGCTTTGCTAGGAAGGAGACGAGGTATGTTGGTTTTCCGTGGGTTATTACACGGTTGTGCACTGTAGCTGGGGTTGATTTTCGAGCAGATGTGAGGGATCTTAGACGGACTCCCAGGATGACCAAGGCCACGTGGGACTCATATATTGTTAGGGCTATAGAGACAGCCGGAGAGGGTCCACCACCACAACAGCAGCAGTTCGTCCTACCACCACCACAGCAGCACCATTCTAAGGCAGGACCTCCTGCCAGCCGGCGAGGCAGTCGGGCGGCATGGATGAGGCATTGGGTTGATGCAGCGTATGCTGCGTAGACAGAGCAAAGCAGTGGAGTTCCAGCGCAGAGAGATGCGTCGAAACCAAGCTAGGGATGTGGTTTTGAGAGATTGGAGATCAGCACAGGGCCTACCATACGATGTGCCTCCATACACTGAGGAGGATCATGGCCTGTTGGATTCTTCACCTGATGAGGATGATAGTTAGGGGATGTAGTACTTTATTTTATTTATCAGATGTATTCCCTTTCCCTATTCAGACCGGTACTGTACCAACAAAAACATGTTTTGCTTTGTAGGACTTTTTCTTAGTTTTTATTGCATGAATTATTCTATTCATTTTTTTTTGCATCTGGATATATGTTGAAGATTGTAACAGGTGTGAGTTGATGTCTCCCCCATGAGAGGTGTTATTTTTGGCACTTGTTTCTAACGACCTGCAGGTATTAAGTTTGGGGGAGAATCTTCTCATTTTTGTTAGTGATGAGTGTTTTGATGCGGATGTGAAAGGGAAGTGTTCTGAAATTTTCTGTGTAGTTTTTTTATTTTGTAGTTTAGGTTAGTTTAGTTTGCTTGAGGACAAGCCAACCTCTAAGTTTGGGGGAGTGGACAAAATAAAAAAATTTCAGACTTGAATTTTTCTCCCATTTTTGGTGTTGGTTTGTGTCTTGGGTATGAGTAGGTAATTATTCTAGACTTAGGACTGTTTTTCTGATGATAGGTGTAAATACTTAGTTTAGGATTAGACTCATTGACTTTTTACACTAATTGATTCAGCTGTAAATATTTTTGAAATCTGGTTATTTTGACAAACTTTTTCAGAATTTGTAATTAGTGAACTGACCTTTAGCCTAGTGAGATTTTGAGCCTAAACATTGATGGGGTATGATTTATTGAATATTTGATTTGAGACCCCTATTTCTTTCATGAGTGTGTTCCCTTTGATTTTGTGTTCTAGAACTCGACCGGTGACCATTTTGAGATTGATAATTGATTGCATGCATTAAGATGATTAAGGCAGTTAGGATGTGTTTTTGTGGCCTTCAACTGATTTGAATTGTTATATATTTCCTTTAGTTGCCCATTTTGAGCCTAATGAATTATGATTTTTCTTTGGTACCCTACATTGATTGCATATTTTTTGTGAGTACCTTAGAAATTTTGAATGAGCAATTTAGAGGAATGAATAAGAAAAATTGAATGAATGGTATTGAGTGTTGTGAATCTACTTCTCTTCCATGAATGAAATAAATGAAAAATAAAAAGAAAAGAAATTTGGAAGAGAGTAGAAGTGAAAAAAGTGAAAAGAAAAGAAGTATGCAATTGATTGTGAGTTGAGTTGTGCCTTTGTGGTATTTATTGATCATTCATAATTTTTGAGGGAAATTTGTTTTTGCATTTTAGCCCTTAGTTTTGTCATTTCTTTCTTTTATCCCCCTGACACTTTTAGCCATGGCCTCATTACAAACAAATTAAAGACCTTTTGATTTTTGTGTGCATTCAATAATTTCAGTGGAGATTTGGGTCTATGGTCAAGCATATGGTAACACATTGTCAATGTATGAACTTGAGTGCAATTGATATAACCCTTGATACACATGAGAGATATACACTGAGAGGTTGAGAGTGTTCACTAGTTTTGAGTTCTGATTGGGTTTGTTTCTTTAACCAGTTTTTTGAATTTGTGAATAGCTTATGAAAATAAGTGTCTGAGTCTGTGAGCTGAAGTTCTAGATTAGGTGTGTACATTTTGATTTAGAGGGTAGTCTTTTGTTTTAGAGTTTTTATTTTACTTTTGCCTGGGACATGCAAAATGCTAAGTTTGGGGGAGTGATTTGGGTCTAATATATGATGTTTTTGGGCTTGATTTCACTTCCTTTTGCTATGGTTTTGGCTTGTTTCTCTTATAAATATAGGTTGTTTTTGTTAAGTTTAGGATTTTTATTAGAAGTAGAGTCCTTTGAATGTTTTGATCCGTTTTGGGTATGTTTCAGGTACTTTTTGCACTTAATTGGAGAAAATAATATTGGAGCTGGAAAGAGCATAAGAATACCTTGAAAGTGACACCAGAACGGAGAGAAATGGAGTTGGAAAATGCATCACACACCCAGGCGCATGGATTGCGCGCCCAAGCGCGCGTGCATCGCTAATCCCTGTTCATCAGATGGGGTGCGCCCAGGCGTGTGACCCTATACGCCCAAGCGCACATGACTTGTGGAGGCCCAATTGGGCTATTTTCAGAGTGTTTTTGAAGGATTCTGTTAGAATTGAGTGTATTATTATTTATATTAGGATTAGGATTAGTGACTAGGTCAGCAGCTATGGTAGAAGGGAGATTACACAGTTTGGAAGCAATTTGAAGGAGGAACCCAGTGAAGATTGAAGATTCAGATAATTTTTAGTGGTAATTTAGGAATGAATTCCATTATTTCAGTTTTGTTTCTTCCTTCTATGATGTGTAACTAAAACCCTTGTGCTAGGGACATGGTGGATTTGCATGGATAATTTGTTTTAATTTATGAATTAGTGTTTTTCCAGTTTTAAATCATGTGTTTGATTGTGTTTTTAGTGTTATGCATGAACTTGATCAAGTTGTGTTTTGGATCTCTAAATCTTAAATTGGAAAATTAGGATTTAGAATAGGTCTTGCAATCAAACAGTATAATTATCCAACTTGTAGGAATACTTTTGGATTCTTATGCAACTTTTCATAAATTCACTACTCTAATTAAGGTTATTCAATAATGGTTTAATTTCTTAAGGAATTAAGAGTTATCAAATTGGATAATAAACAGTAATTACATAAGATGAATCTAGTAATTGCTAATTTAGGAGTTTGTTCTTGATTTAAAAGGAAAAACAATAATTCAGAATTAATTAATGATGCTTGCAATGAAACTAAGTTCCTAACCACTTTTCTTCCACTGCAACTTTATTATTTTATTTTTTAGTATTTTATTTTATTTTTAATTTTATTTCAAAATCAGATTTAAAAAGTAATTTTATTTAATAGATTGGACTTAGAATTACTCTTAGGTGAAAGTAATTGAACAATTTGCAATCCTCGTAGGACGATAATTTCACTTTCATTATATTACTATTGTATGATCTAGTATACTTGCTAGAGAGTCCAACAATCGCCCTCCACTCCTGGCAAAGACCAAACCGGGAGTAAGTGCCCCTCAACCAATTGCTTGCATAATACTTCACCCCAGTATGGAGTTCCACATACAACTTGGTTTGATTCGTCCAAGTTGGCTATAGCAGGGACTACCTTCAACCGATCAATGAAGTGCCTAAGTGACCGATAGAATTATTATGGTCCACGTAGAACCGACCCCCAACACGGTTAGCAAATTCTGGCCCTGTGGCGGTTCTAGGTTCTCCAATAATAATTCTCGCGTTTGTTTCAATAACACAACCTAGTCACTATGTTACTCACAATATCATGTCATGCCTTTCCCATACCCTAACGTTCACCTTTTCACCATGTATGATGCATGTCCTATTCCCTTTCCAATTGAGTTTGAATCTTTTAATTTAAAAATACGATTTATTTGATACAAATTCAAGTGGAAAGTCCACTAACCTAACTTTTGTGCCTAACTGTTCGATAAGGACTTAGCCTTGGAAATCACCTCAAATCAATACATAATTAATAATACACTAATCATTTACATACTTAATTAATCAATCAACATACTTGACAAATATAATCAACATATATCCGTCATGTATAAACAAGTATCTATCAATTCAAAGGATATAACTATAATTCAAATCCAATTACTTCTAAGCTATTCATTCACACATATAAGAATATTCCTATTATTATTATTAAATCTCTTTCTTAATTTAAGCCAAACAACTCCCTCTTACCTTTGGTTAGAGGAGAAGGAAGGAGGTAGAGAGAGAAAGCTCATCTCTTGAAGCTTTGAGACCATCATCCTTTGCTTCCTTTCTTGTTCTAAGCTTCCCTCAATTCTTCTAGTCTCTATTCCTCTATTCTATGTCTCCTAGGTGGAAATCTTATAATGATATGGGGCTAGGGTTATGGTAGCGAGATGGGGGAGATTGGGGTTTTGAGAGAAGTGGTTAAATTTGAGAGATTATGCAAGAGATTGAGTATGTATGTGAAATATGGATTTGATTTTGTTGATTAATTTGGCCATAAATGAAGGAAATTGAAGGAGATTCCGATTTTGGGTGAGAAAGGGATGAGGAAAACCTAATTTTCCTCTCCCAATTGGTTGAATTCTTTATATAGTCCGACGCGCGCTTGAGCGAGCTAAGGCTCGCGCTTGAGCACATTTACGTGTCAGTCATCTACACTTCAGGCGTGCTTGAGCGCGTGCAACATCCTAACTTCCTGTGGCAACAGTACCATGGCGCGCTTGAGCGCACGATTGACCTGCTTGAGGGTGCCTACTGCACCATTTTTCCTAGTTTTTGCACCTTTTCATCTCCTAATTGATTCTAATTCATTTTAAACACCTTTCCAAACATAGAATAGGTTGAAAAACATCAAGATCCTAATTTTTATTATTTCTTACTTGGGAGTAAAATTTAGGATGTTACAATGGTCATGCGAGGGTAATGGTGGCTAGGGTGGTTACTATGATGGTGGTTGGGTGGTGGTGATCCGAGTGGTGATGATAGTGGTACAGGGAGGAGGGGCAATGGTAGCAAGTGAGAATGTGGTGGCGGTTGGGGTGGCTAGAACGTGGTGGTGGTTATCATCAGGATGGTAGAGATTAGGGTGGTTGTGGTGGTCATGAAGGTGGTTGGGGTTTAGGCAGTCACTATGGTGTTAGTTGGATGACAGTCAAGGTGGTAGTGGTGACCGCAACGATTATGGTAGTGGGAGAATTGATGATGATAACGATGATGGTTGACTGACATAAAAGATGAGGTGGTATAAGTTTGCAACTTAAAATTGAAATTATGAAACCATTATTTGTTGTTATTTTGAAAATAAAGGTGAAATTGTTCTGAAAATAATTAAAAACTCATTTCAGCTCAAATTTTGTTAAACATGCTTTATTTTGAAAATACAATTTTGAAACAAAAAACGAGAAGCTCGCAACCACCCCGAACAAGCCTTAGTTTCGTAGACCTAAAGATGAGGCTTAGCCCAAATAAAAATTATTTGGGCCTCTTTTGTATAAAAAAGCCCAATTATTCACTATAGACTAGAGAGAAGCTAAAAAAGCTTTCTTCCTTTTCCAATTTCCACTAGCTGCAGCAGGACGAACCAGACTTGGGTTGTAAAAAGCATATACCTACAGCACCATGAGCCGCTACGACAGCCGCTCCGGCGACCCCACTTCCTACCGTGACCGGCGGAGGTAACTTCCCCCACCGTTTAACTCTTAACTTTAATTTTTTCCATCACTCTTCTTCTCATACATACATGCCTCCTTTTTTATGTTATAATCAAAGTTGTTCTCTTTCTGCTTAATCGTTTTCTACAGCGCCTAGTTTTGTTTAGTTTGCATGCCATTAAGTAAAAAGTCACAAATTTACGTTATCTATAGTTGATATTGGCATTTGGCAACTACAGTAACCCCTAAATCAATTTACCCAGTTTTTATCTCCTGCTCAATCTTCTTTATTAGTTGAATTGATTTGTAACTTTTTAGGGTTTGTCTATGTATGAAAAATTTCAGCCTTTAGTTTAGTTTAGTTCATTTTCTTGGGGCCAATGGTATCTTCACTGAATGTTCCGGTGTCAGTAAACTCGGTCTATATATCGATTACTATGTTAGTCTCATTTTCAAGGTCGTTTTCCGAAAGTATATGCATTAGAGAGAAAGTTGGAAAAGCACCTGTTGTAGAAAAAAAATTCGTACATGTGGTTTGTGCACATGTGAAGAAGGTTGTATAGCCCAACCGATAGCAAAAGCGAGGACTAATTGCTAACCTGTGGCGGATCTTGACCTGATGTTTAGGGGGTGCTGTTAATAATGTAAGACACATGCATGAATGGTGGCTCTAGGAGCATGAACAAAAAATTATGGTTGAATCAAATATTTTAAAAATGATTGTGTTCAACAAGTAATGTGGTTTGCCTTGGTGGTTTTTGAATTGCTATGTGGCTTCCAAGTCAAAGGATGGATTCTCCTTTAACCAGCATCATTTTGCCAATTTTAACTCACATTAATAATAAGACGAAAATTAAAATTAGAGTATTGCAGAAGGTGGGATAAATTAGAGTATTGCAGAAGGTGGGAATCGAACACGCAGTGCCACCTTCCAAGACCAAATTGATAACCATTGAGGCAATTCACTTAGCATGCTATAAAATGTAATCAGTATATATATATATATATATATATATATATATATATAGATATATATATATATATATATTTAAAGTTTCAGGTCCCACCTGCTCCCAAGAAGCTCCGCCATTGAGGCTAACTATAAGAAGCGACTCCTAAAAGAAGACTAAAAGAAACATAACATTTTCATTCATTGATGATAACATAGATGGTACAATGCTTAAATAGGAAAGGAACCCTAAATCACTACCAAGATCACCCGTACAAGTAGCATGATCACATAACTAGGAATATTTCAGCAGCAATATTAATTAACTCTTTATTTATTTAATTACTTATAGTCATCCTTCCCCTTTTCTAATTGACCTAATAGCCCCATCTTACTCTTAATGGGCTTATCAACCGATCAGAGACCAAGAAAAATTATAAACAAAACCATTGAGAAGGCTTTAAATGTCAATGGTTTGTTTATAGGCATGATTTACGGTAGAACATTATGGTGTTGTTTGATCCAAGTAGCCAACCCTACCTTGTGAGAGAAGGCTTGGTTGTTGTGGGTTTATGCTATACTTGTTTGATTTAAAAAGAGAATTTTGCTGAATTGCTTTGTATGTTTTCTTAGTGATTCTGGGCTAGGCGCACCTTCAGGGTATGGTGGTTCAGTACACTCTTCATCAAGTAAGAAGGATCATGATGATGATGGTGGGTCACCTAGGAAGCTCAATTTGGATGGGTTGCCTCATTTTGAGAAAAATTTCTACTCCGAGTCACCGGCAGTCAGGGCAATGACTGAGGATGAGGTTAATGAGTATCGGCGGCAGAGGGAAATAACAGTTGAAGGCCGAGATGTCCCAAAACCTGTGAAGAATTTTATTGATGTTGGTTTTCCAGGTTGACAGTTTCTGTTTCTCGTTTGTTTTAATCAGTTTTGATGCACCCTTTTTAGCTTAAAGCACATAAATCCTCTTTTATTTATTATTCAATGTTTTCCACTTGTTTCATGTTGCACAAAGCCATGTCAAGAACTGGTAATTCGGAGGGATTATTGGTTATAATAGTCCTGATTTGTTGTAGAAAGTAGGATTTTAATTTTAACTTTAGTACTGTGATGGTGAAGTGAGTTTGAGATTGAGTATGAATTTGGGGTTTAGTCCTATAGGTATGATGGTCCAGCAAAATAATGTGCTAAAAGGGGTCCCCTAATGATTGACGAATCAGTTCACTTATCTTATTCCGAAGACAGTATGTGATTTCATTAGATTGAAGTGGTGTACACTTATATTTGAAGAAAATAAGCCAAAAGAAAAGAGATCATTTTGTATGGAAATTAATTGATGACACATGTATTGTTATCTTGAGAAAACTTTTGCGAGAATATGGAAGGCCTTGTTTTGAGATAACTTACTGATTTTGCAATCTTGATTTAACCCAGAATATGTTATTCAAGAAATTGACAAAGCTGGCTTTACCGAACCTACACCCATTCAATCTCAAGGCTGGCCAATGGCTTTGAAGGGGCGTGATCTAATAGGAATTGCAGAAACAGGATCAGGGAAGACACTTGCTTACCTGTTGCCTGCCATAGTGCATGTTAATGCTCAGCCGATTCTCGGTAAGGAAATATGGAAATGACTGAGATGATTGGGTTTCGTATTAGATGAACGAGAGTGTTTCTTTGTCTCTGCTACCTTGTCTAATAATTAATTAACAATATTTTCAGATCCTGGAGATGGACCGATTGTGTTAGTTTTGGCTCCAACTCGTGAACTTGCTGTCCAAATTCAACAAGAGGCTACTAAATTTGGTGCCTCGTCAAGGATTAAGAGTACTTGTATCTATGGTGGGGTTCCAAAGGGACCTCAGGTGCGTGATCTCCAGAAAGGTATGTGTTGAAGTAATTATTAAATGACATGATATTGATTAAATAACTTACCAATTGATTGCTACCTCTTTTTACATTTTTGTGTTTATCATAATTTTGAATTTGATTGTGTGTTTCTGTTGATTTTTGTGGTTAGGTGTTGAAATTGTAATTGCCACTCCGGGAAGGTTAATTGATATGCTCGAGTCAAATCATACTAACTTACGGAGGGTCACATACCTTGTATTGGATGAAGCTGATAGGATGTTGGATATGGGTTTTGACCCTCAGATACGGAAGATTGTCTCCCAGGTTGGCTTTATTCTATTGTTTGATCAAAATTTTGAATTAGTATACTTCCAAGGAATGGCTTAATAGGTTTTTCTTTTTTCTTTTTTTTTCCTGTAGTCAAGTTGCTCATCTTGAGGCGTCATTTGTTTGCTCAGTTCACTCTTCCTCCTATGTTGCTAATCCATTTTCAATCAGGGGTGGAGCTATGTTGTTGGGTTTCAGCCCCCCTCCACTCCAACCCAATATTGTTTTTTAAAAGATATAATTTTATTTGATTTTGTTTATTAAAAAGTTCTAATTTGGTTCTCTAACTAAAGTACTTGCTCTGCCCCTGTTTCCACTGAATTTCAGTTGAATTAGAAAAGGCAGATTCTTAAATCTGCAGATTTACATTTTTTTATTCTCCATGGCACCTGATTATTGTTTGGCTTTTGTTTTATGTAGATTCGTCCAGACCGTCAAACTTTGTATTGGAGTGCTACCTGGCCAAAGGAGGTTGAACAATTGTCAAGAAAGTTCCTTTATAACCCATACAAAGTAAGATTTTTCACATTTTGACTTGTTATTGTATTTTTAAATTTCATTGATGTTTATATTTTGAAATTTGTAATTTGTAATTTCAAAGGATGTGTCATGTACTCCTGTGTGATTTTGTTCATGCATATGTTGATTTGGAGGGTTTTAGGTAGGGAAGGGGGAAAAGAGATAGCAAAGACCGATGTTATAAATTGCGGTTGCAGTTACTCTGCTTTTATCACAATTGCAGCCGTCTGGTCCCGAAACAGTTGAGGAGGCTACCGAAACCTTTGTTTGAAACACCGGCAGAGACTCAGAAGAAATAGATTTATGTTGATTTGATGTGATGCAACAACCCCCCACCCCCTGCGAGTCTGTTGCAAATTTACAAGGAAACAACTAAAAGGAAATAATAAAAAAATAAAAAATTAATGCACCAAACAACAGAGTGGTAGTGGTTCACAACTAGGACAGAGACAGGGCTAGTGCATTGGGGACTAGACAGAGCTGGGGCCAATGCATTTGGGATAAAAAAATCGGGCCCAGACCATTTGGGATAGAGCTGGGCTGATGAGTCATAACCACTGTTATGATTCGGTTTTGGGAAAGAAATTGCACCAGAATTATGTGAGTAGGATTAGTTTGGTTCATTACAACAACAACTAAGCCTTTGTCCCACTAGGTGGGGTCGGCTACATGGATCAAACGACGCCATAAAGGCCTATCATAAATCATGTCTTTCGATAAGGCATTGATTGTCATATCCTTCTTAATTGTTTTGCCTATAGTTTTTCTAGGTCTTCCTCTTCCTCTAGCCTTTGTAGTACCCTCCATTTGGTCTACCCTCCTAACCGGGGCTTCCACCGGTCTCCTCCACACATGCCCAAACCACCTAAGACGAGATTCCACCATCTTTTCAACAATAGGGGCAACCCCGACTCTTTCTCGAATATACTCATTTCTAATCCGATCTTGGTTCATTAGTGGGAAAATAATGACGTGACAAACATCGGAGAAGAGGCAGGTGCTAGAATAGGGCCAAGCAGCAGATAAACAATGGGAAATCAAAGATGACAACCACAAAGACTCGAGAAATGGCCCAAACACATTGAAAACAACTCAAATCTGTTGAAGGTAAAATGAGCAGGCTGCATCTCAGTGTCAAATGCAGAAGAGCATTGCCAAAGGGAGCCGGATGGCCTTCTGAAGGTGCCGAATATAGGTGATGGATGTTGGGCTTGATCGGTGATGGTCTGATGAGTCAAATGTTGGCAAAGGTTGCCAAAAGGATAGCTAAACAAGGAAGTTATAGCCTTAAGGAATCGCTTGTCGGACTATAAGCCATGGTCAGCATGCTAAGGCCGAAAACTGAGACTGCAATAAAATAAAGATAAATATTCAAATCCCAGCCATTTCGCTACCCACTATCCCATTTTTGGGTTGGCCGCTCCGCTCCGCTATCTAGGATTGACTACTTAGGCACAATCATTAGAGGGAGGCTGCAAAATGAGAGTAAAATAGGAGAGAACCTGGTAATCTAGTTTTCTCTTTTTGAGTAGAAAAGACTATCTGAAAAAGAGGTCCTAGGGAACTCAGTAGTAAAATAGTGACGGAATAAGTTATGGAGGGCAGTACCATTCTAATACCATTTTGAATTTGAGGGTCTTAGATAGGGAAGGAAGAAAGAAAGAATATAGACTCAGAGTAGTATGAGATTTAAATTGATTTAATGTTATAATAATGTAATACAAAGAACAAACCCGATAGTCCTATCCAAGGAAGCACGAATACGACACGAGATACGGATACGACACGACACGGGACACATCGATACGTCAAAAAAATATAAAATGTTAAAGTAAATGGTTAAAAGTGTTTACAATGGATACGTGTCTGACACGGGACACGATATGGCAACAAATATGAAGTATCGGTGCATCCTTGGTCCTATCTATACTAATAGTAGACTCCTCGTCCCGAAAACAAATCAGGCAGTAAACATCGGAAAGAAATCTGTAGAGATCATTTAAGGTACTCTAAGATACAATTATGATAATATGAGACATTTTTCATACAATTACCCTAAACCCTGATATTGTGTTTTTTGAGAACTTTATGCATATTATAGAAATTGAATTAACTTCCTCCTTATCCATTGTGCAGGTAATTATTGGTTCTGAGGATTTAAAAGCTAATCACGCAATAAAGCAATATGTAGACATTGTTTCTGAAAAGCAGAAATATGATAAGTAGGATATATTCTACCTCATTTTCATTCCCTCGGCATTTAACACCTCTTCACATAGAACCAACTAATGGAGACATCTTATTTGTCAGATTGGTGAAGTTGCTGGAGGATATCATGGATGGCAGCCGAATACTGATATTCATGGATACAAAGAAAGGATGTGATCAGATCACTAGGCAGCTCCGTATGGATGGTTGGCCTGCACTTTCCATCCATGGGGATAAAAGTCAAGCAGAAAGGGATTGGGTGCTCTCAGAATTTAAATCTGGAAAGAGTCCTATTATGACCGCAACGGATGTTGCAGCCCGCGGTTTAGGTACAAAAACTTTTTGCATACTTAATTATCTGCAGATGTTCTTATTCACTGGAGGAAATTGAAGTAGTATTATATTAAACTTCTTCCCTAATCTTTCTGTTGTCCACCTTCTTTGAACCGTCATTGAAAACTAGTTAGATTTTGTATTCATATGTTTATATATTTTGTATTCATCCCTTAGGTAAACATGTATTTTAATTTTTCATGTATAATCTGCCACCAGGGCATATTGGCAAGTTTCTTAGTGATTGACAATTTCTTTGTGAATTGCTTGCCTTCTTAAGTTTGAGTTTCCTTCTGCTAGTGGTGATCAATCTCATTACGGTAGGTATCTGTCATAACTTTATGTCTTGACAATTAGCAAAAGGCTGCTATTGTGATTGATGACTTGAAGCTGAGCAAAAACTCCTTGTATAAAGAGGTGTCTTTTGTGTTTGGTTTCACAATTGCCAGAGGATTTCTCACTTTTTATCGTACACCATAGTTTTGCTTGCATATCTTGATCCTTTCTATTGTTTTGTTACTGTCAGATGTGAAGGATGTGAAGTATGTAATAAATTATGACTTCCCGGGATCACTTGAGGACTATGTTCATCGCATTGGGCGGACTGGGAGAGCTGGTGCAAAAGGAACTGCATACACATTCTTCACAGCTGCTAATGCCAGATTTGCAAAGGAACTTATAACCATACTTGAGGAAGCTGGACAGAAAGTGAGTCCTGAATTAGCAGCGATGGGTCGTGGTGCACCACCTCCACCTTCAGGTTAGCCTACTGGGCCCATATACAACCTGGGCTACCATGTTATGTACATGTACTTTTTATTTGTTCTTTACCCTTCCCCTTGTTTTCTGGTTGAAACCTTGGAGGTAGGAATGGCAATGGGCAGGGTCTGGGTAGGGTACTAAAGAACCCATCCCCATACCACATTTTTAAAAAGTACCCATACGCATCCCCGCACCTGCCTATTTAGCAATCTTGACACCCGTCCCTGTACCCAGTATCCACAAATATAACATAACCAATCCAAAAAATTTCAAAGTAACAAATTTAACATAAACTCTTCTTATAATGATTAGAGTACCCCTTGTACTCTTCATAGTTCTTTTAAAAAAATTTCAACTTAGGATATAACAAGTTGAACGATTGCAAAGTCAAACAATTTCTCACTTAGCAATGTCAATATCAGTGTGAAAGAGAGATGAAGAATTGGGCACGATAGTGGATTGTAAATTGGATAATGAAGATGGAGATGCTATCTCTAGCTTAAAAAATAGACACTTAGATAGTGTTAAGCGTTAATGTTGAATATGTTATTGAATTATCAATCAGAGATATCTTATGAATTAAGGATTTGGTTGATATTACATTAGCAACCTATGAGTTTCTAACATCCTCTATGAAAAAAATTAATGATTATGTACTTGTGTGTATGGTGGGGGTACTATAGTACTCATCCCTGCAGATTTTTATAGGTAATTATCCATATCCATACCCTTTCTTATTACCTGAGTAAATCCCCTTCCTGTTGTGGCTAATTTTTACGAGTACCCTCTTTGTCTCCAACTGCCATACATAATTCGATTCGTATGTATTTATGTTTTTAAAGTTCTCACCTAGAGAACATTACAACTGAATAATAGCTATCATTTGTCATTTTGAATTTGATAGTTTCACACTTTCATGTGGTATCTCCTTGTTTGTGTTTCGTGGCTGACCTCCCTCGTTTTGAATCCCTTCTTTTCTTCTGTAAAAATTTTCTTCTATAAATTTCTTTTAATGATTAAAGCTTCATGTAAAACTATGGCCAATGTATCATCTTGTCTTTTGTCAAAGGAATGCGTTGTGGGATCATGAGTCATGTTCAACGAATTTCAACCTTAAATCTATTTTAAACCTTTTTACATCATCTGAATCTAGATCCCTTTCCCCTAAAAAAAAAAAAATCTAGATCCCTTTAATATAGATTTAAGGTTAAGATAGAGAGAGTATCCTGATCCGATGTCGAGTTCTCGGCCATTGAGACTTGTTCAACATTATGATAACATACTGGGATTGAAGAATTTTGCCTTATTTGCTGCAGACTTTGATTTCTGAAAATTTCCTTTATTCCAATGATCAATCAGGTCATCGTGGCTTCCAAGATCGTGGGAGGGGTTATGGCAGTGGTCGTCCATGGAGCTGATTGATGAAGTTGTATAGCAACTTGACTGATGATGGAAACTCCAGAGTCATGTTCTTGATGTTATTATTACTGACATTTTATTGTCCTACTTGTTGCAAATTAGTGTCCACTGTTGACTAATTGGAATTGTGGTAGGAATCCAGTTTTCTTTTTTTCCCAACTTTTATTTGGTTCAGATGTCCATAGAACATGTACCATGCAATATTTGTACATCATAGTAGTTTCATACCACCACAATTCTTTTTGCATTAGGCGAGGATAAATTAAAGGTTAAATTAATTTGTGTCCCTACACTATTTGGGGATGTTTAAATAGGTCCCTGAACTAAAAATTTGTAAATTAGGTTCCTATGGATGTGGTGTCTGGATTTTTTTGAATTTCTTCATATAGTCTAGGACCTACATATTAATTTAACAAGATAAGAAGACCACAACTAAAAATTGACACTTACTCCTTTCACTTAAAAAATTTATGCAGTAATCCATGCATGAAAGTAAATTTGATTAAAATTTTCTGATGCAGCTTGTTTAACGAATGGGAGTTTCTCAATGGGCACTAATGTTTGAAAAGCTAAGCTAACTCATATTCATAATACCCAAAAGAGATAATGGGAAACAAGGTGGAGAGCCAAGCTCGGAGACCTTTGAAGTTTCTTTGTAGTGACAATGAGGAAGAGTACACTTATCATGAATTCAGAAAATATTATTCTGAGCATGGCATCATATATAAGATGATAGTTCTTGGAGAAATTATTAGGTTGTTTGGCACTTCATGGCCTAGGACAATCACCATTATTTATTATTTATTTTTAAAAATTTTTAACATGATGAATGGTTGAGATGAGTCCGAACCACCATGGTCCAAGACCAACTAATAATTCCTGTAGTTCTTGGCACCCTGCAACATGATGGTGTGGCCGAAAGAATCAACATAACCATTATTGAAACGGTTAGATGTATGCTGAGAATGACTAATCTGTCTAAGCCAACATGAGATGAAGTTGTTTAAATCGCGTGCTATCTGATTAACATATCTTCGTCTGTTCCTTTGGGTTTTGACATCTTTGAGATAGTATGGCCCGAACATGATATAAAATATTTTCATTTGAAGGCGTTTGGATGCATAACTTTTGCTCATGTAAGTAAGGAGCATAAACAAAAATTGGATGATAGAGCCATTTCTTGCATTTTCTAGGCTATGGAGATAAGGAATTTGGCTATAGGCTATGGGATACAGAAAAACCAGTTGTGTTATATAGACAACTTTGACTAACACCTATACACCCATCGTATGTACCCACTTGTGCAAAACTAATACGCACTGTGACCTATAACTTAAAGCAACCTACAGGAAAGTTTTTTTTTATATATAAAAAAAATTAAATAAATAAAACACAAATAAAGCAAAAGAAACCCATTGAACCATTCATTCTCTCTCTGTAACCTTTCCCTCCAAACTCACGAAGCAACCTCTCTCCAATCTTCCCTTTTCTTATCTTCCATCATTTCCCTCAATCATCAAGCATCAACCGTGTTAGTATAACGAAGTCTAGCACCACTCAGTCAAACTTCTCTTTACCATGACCCGTTGTTTCTCTTCAACAACTGTTGGCAAGCTTCTCTGTTCTCTCCCATTGTGAAGCTTCATTGGGTCATCTTTTCAAGGTTACCCCACTGTTGTTCTTTGAAATGAATGAGGTAAGAGAGTTAAAGTTGTTTACTTTCTTTCTTAATTTTTTTGTAAGATAGTTATGTTATTCTTTCTTTTGATTTTATTATTTATTTTCAGTGGTGTTTTTTTTTTGAGGGAGGTGGGGTTTGATTTGGGGCAAATATATGTATTTTAGGGTATTGCATTTTTTTAACATGATTTGAGACTTTGAGGGTGAAATAAGTTTGTAGGTAAGAGGGAAATGGGTTAAGTATTGTGAAAATGTAGCAAATAATTTTCTGATCATTGTTTGTAACTTGTTGAAAAAAAGTTGGTAATCAGTGTCTGATTCGTTGGCAACTTATAAAATTTGTTGGTAACGTTTGCTGAAGTATTAAGTTTGGCTTCTTTTTTGTGTAGGAGGGTAGTTCAAGTCATCACGAATCAATTTCAAATATATGTATTTTAGGGTATTGCATTTTTTTAACATGATTTGAGACTTTGAGGGTGAAATAAGTTTGTTAGTAAGAGGGAAATGGGTTAAGTAATGTGAAAATGTGGCAAATAATTTTCTGATCATTGTTTCAATTGACCATATTAACAATATGGAGGCAACTACTGCTATTGAAATTGATATTGATGGTGAGGATGATGATTGTTGGAAGTGGGAACCTAAGTCTGGGATGTGTTTTTCATCATTAGAAGAGTTTAAGACCTTCTACTGGGAATATGCCTCTAGGGTGGGTTTTGGATGGAAAATCAGGACTTCGAAAAAACGCGATGATGGAATTGTGTATTACATGATTATTGCATGTTCTCGAGAAGGTTGTCATGTATCTTCAATACCGAGCACATTGAAGACCCTTCCAACCAAGCAAAAGGGCGTCCGTTACGAGTGAAACGTAAGGGTCGTCCTCCATCGACCTGGAAGATGCCAACAGTGGAGAAGGTTGTAAAGAAGATTCAAAAGCGAAACAAGCAAAGAGGTCAAAATTTGACTATTCAAGTATGTGTTGTAGGAAATTCTGATGTTGGTAACTTGTTCTGTTTTTGATTCTTACTTGATTACTATGTTGTTAACTTTTGTATTTTTTTCTTCATATGTACAGGAAGACATTGACCTCACTATTGGCAAGAATAATACCATCATGGTTCGTTGCCGAATTGGGATTAATGTAATAGTATAGTGTTTGTGTATATTTAAATTTTCTAATAGCGTTAATTGTTGTAATTGCATTATGTATTATCGTTGTTCATTTATGTGTATGTCATTTGTTATACAACTAAGTTTATTATGATTGTTAAATTATGTAATTGCATTATGATTATCAATTTAATGAAGTTAGTGTCAAAGATAATGTAGCAGCACCTATTTTGGAGACATTAATGAAGTGTACAAGGGATTTGGTGGGTATTTTGGGGTGATACCTTATTTTTTTGGCGGTGCTTCGTCTCCTTATTTTGGGGTTTATATTTTGGGATAATAGTTTTGTAAATGTTAGTAACGGGGAGCACATGTGTGAATGATGTTTTTGTATAGATATGTGACCCAAACACATGTAGGAATCAATTTTGTAAATGTAAGTCATGACAGACACACATGACATGCCAATGTACTTACTTGACACAAAATATTTTATTTTCTGAAACATTACAAACATTTTCCACTTGTTTACCAACATAAATTGAAGAAAGTACCAACATTCTGAACCAGGTTACCAACATTTTCTGAGACGTTGCCAACGATTGACAGTTGGTTACCAACATAAATTGAAGAAGTTACAAACATTCTAAACCCTGTTACCAACAGGTTTCGGGAAAATGTTGACCAAGTGTATGGAACATGTATTTTTTTATGAAAAGTTATCAATCATTGGCAGCTGGTTACCAACATATATTGAAGAAGTTACCAACGTTCTCAATCCTGTTACTAACATATTTCAGAATATGTAGCCACTTTTTGTATGGTGCATGTATTTTTTTTTTCTGAAAAGTTACCAACCATTGGCAGCTGGTTACCAACATATATTGAAGACGTTACAACATTCTTAACCCTGTTACCAACCGATTTCAGAGTATGTTGACCACTTGTGTATGGAGCATGTATTGAAGAAGTTACCAACATTCTTAACCCTGTTACCAAACGTTACCAACAATTGACATAAGCATATACCAACGTTTAGCAACACTGTTACCAACATTGTGCTCAATTTTTTTTGCACGCCTACTTCAAGTTATTCATTTTCATAGTATTCATTCAAGTGTGTCGATTGATT
The DNA here is from genome assembly GCA_037953625.1 of Crotalaria pallida. NCBI lineage: Eukaryota > Viridiplantae > Streptophyta > Magnoliopsida > Fabales > Fabaceae > Crotalaria > Crotalaria pallida. Next base: position 25,897,401 of record CM075654.1, read on the forward strand.
TTTTAGATGTTAGTAATAAGGTTGCAAATTCTGTAAGTGTTACTAACGACTTAAGACTGCTACCAACATTTAATGTAGTTGTTACAAACATTAATCTAAAAGTTAACAACATTTTTCCGAAAATTTTGGCATGATGTACTCATATTTGTCTCATTTTAAACCTGTGCATTCATTTATATTTTGCACAAATGTGCATTCAAAACCTGTAGATTGAAGATGTTACCAACATTTGGCAACATACAAACATTTTGCACCAATGTGCATTCACAAACAAAGTTACATACAACACAAATTTCATACAACAAATTTTGCTTTTCTCATTTTTTTCCCTTCAATGCTTTCCTGATAACATCTTGTTTGTAAGAGTTATTGGGATCCATAACCCAGCCACAGATATTTCTGTCAAGAGTTGGGCAATCAACATACTCTAATCCACCAAACTGCATCTTTCTTACCACCTGCAGTTGCTCCTCATTTAGCTTCTTCATCAACTTTTGCATCCTCTTGGGGGAGCATCGAGTGACGAATGCTGACACTCTACTCTTCGATTGTTTGCTACTACTCATGTTGTAGCCTACAAGTTACAAACATTTACAAATTATTACCAACAATTAACAATTAACTTACCAACAACATATTCTCAGGACTTGGATTATAAAACTTACTAAATTAATACATGCACTCAACAATGTTTACTCACAATTAACAATTACGTTAACAACATTCAACATGAAGTTCACAACATAAACTGAAGGGGTTACAAACACACAATATCTTTAAAATTGCATTGCTGGTAACCATGACTCTAAAACTAAGAATTTCAAAATCCACATACATTCAACTCAGATCAATATATTACCGTATAACATCAAATATCAATCATTTTCACTGCCCAACTATTCACAAATGCCACCAACCAAATTAACCAGATCTCTACATTCTACATCTCCCCATTTCCTCTTTCTCCTAATACCAAAATCCAAAATCTCAAATAATAACATCTTAGTGATAATTAGCAACTCCCCCACTCTGATTTCACAGCACACACCAGATGAACCAGATCTTAACATTCTACTACACTCACTTCCTATTTCTCCTAATACCAAAATTAAATATTAAACTTTACTATTACTAATTAATAATAAAAAAATAATGTGTATTAGTGTATTATTACTATTACTAATTACTAATTACTAATTAATAATAAACTTTACTAATTAATAATTATGAGTCAAATCTATAAGAAAATCTTCAAAGATCTATGCACTCATTTGCGAGAAAAAAAAACAGAGACATATGAGCAAGAATAATTTAAAAAATTAAATAACAACAAAAGGAAAGAAAATAAGCAGGAAAATAGAATTTAAATGGAAGGTTGTGAATCTAAGTTATACGAAAAGGTAAGTGTGAAATTAAGCAAAATAAGATGAAAACAGAGATGAATGAATGAAATGGAAGGATGAAGTTGGTTAATAATACCTTACTGTAACGGTGGTGCAGAGGAGAAGCGGCGACCGGCGAGCTGGAGACAGCGGCGAGCGGAGGGAGGGAGACAGCAGAGACCCATGAGGTTGGGAAAGAGAGGAGAACAAGCTTCAGCGGCGAGCGGGTAGCAGAAGACAACAGCACAACAGAGAGAGCGGCGGGAAGAGGGAGGAGAGAGACAGCAGAGAGAGCAGATAATAAGAGAGATTGTGAGTTCCTTTTAGGTTAACTTTTACATTTGAGGGCAATCCAGTAAATTCAGGTTTAAAAAATGTTTTGTACTCTGCTATGTACATACGGGTGTTACCGTATGGTGTTGGCATCAGTTGTCAACCAAACATTTTCGAAAAAAAAAAGTCATTAGAAGCATAGATGTAGTGTTCCATGAGCAAGAAACTATGTCAAATTCTACGACTCAAAAGAAACCCATGGAATTTGGTGGTAATGTTGATTTTAAATCAAGCTCTCCTCCTTAGGAAAATGCCACAAAAGAGTGAGAGCTTGATGACCTTGAGGTTGATGAAGAGCCAACAACTGAAGGCGTTTGAGATGAAGGTGTTGAGAAGGGGGAGCAAATTCTTGTACAAGAACTCTGGAGATCTGACATATTGCTTTTTCCCTCTCGAAGTATCCTAGTTCGTAGTTTATCCTTCTCATTAATGATGGGGAGCCAGAAAGTATTGATAAAGTTTAAACTCATAAGGATACGATTGAGTGGATGAAAACCATGCAAGAAGAGATGGGTTCTTTGCGAAAGAATGATACTTATGAGTTGGTGGAACTTCTTGAAGGCAGAAAAGCTTTGAAAAACAAATGGGTGTTCAAGCTTAAGAAAGATGGCGAGAAGCTTATCAATTATAAAGCTTGCATTGTCGTGAAAGGCTTTGGACAAAAGCAAGGAGTGTATTTTGATAAAATTTTCTTTCCAGTAGTTAATATGAGTTCTATTCGAGTCATACTCGAATTGCCAACTTGTCTGGATTTGGATTTTGAACTATTAGTGTAACATCCCGCTATTTCTAATATCTTTAGTAAAATAATTAAATGATGTACTATGATGTTTTCAATATTTGAATGTCGTAATAAAATTTTGATTTCATCATTATAATTGAAATATGTTTTCTAGTCAAAATAAGTATAAATTTGTTATTATATGTTTTACAAAAATAAAAGAGTATTTTTATTAAAATTTTGACAGGGAGCTCAAGTGACATGCCTTAGAGGCATTTTCATAAATTGTTTCTTTGAAAAGATATGTTTAATTTAATATTATAAACATTCGTGTGAACAGTGCTTGGTGTGCCCAATGGCCTAATGTTGTGGCAGATTTTCTGATTTCTGGTTTATCTGATCACTCTCCAATTGTAATTGATTGGGGTAGTGCTGTGCAGAAAAGGGTGGCCAGTTTCAAATATTTTAATATGTGGTCTTCTCATGAGCATTTTCAGAATATTGTGAATTCCATTTGGTCTGAGGATATTGATGGCAGCATGATGTTCCAGATTTGTAGGAAGCTTCACCTTCTTAGAAAACCTCTCTCAGTGTTGAACAGGTCTCATTTTACTGATATTGACAAGAGAGAACTGGAACTTAGAGAGAAGCTTGATAACATCCAACATGAACTTATCCAGAGGCCTTTGGATACTGAGTTGCATATTGCAGAAAAGGAGATTACAAGGCAATACATGGCAATTAAAAATGCAGCTTTCTCTTTTCTCAGACAGAAAGCTAAATTAACCTGGTTGAAGGATGGTGACTGTAACTCTAAAATCTTCCACAACTCTATCAGGAGCAGACACTATCAGAATAGGGTGTTGATGCTTTATGATGATAATGGTGATGTTGTGGAGGATCAGAGGGGTATCTTGAGCCTCTTTGAAGACTTTTATCAAGATCTTTTTGCTGCCGGCATCAGAATAGAGCTTTTACCCAGGATGTTATTGATGAAGGTAAGACTCTTTCCACAGACCAGCAACTTGATTTAATTAAACCTGTTCAGGTTGAGGAAATTAAACAAGCATTGTTTGCTATTCATGTTGATAAGACCCCTGGGCCTGATGGTTTTGGGTCTGGCTTCTTCAAATCTTGTTGGGACAGAATTGGTAAGGATTGTTGTTTGGCTATCAATGAATTTTTTGATTCTGGTTTTCTTCTTAAAGAAGTAAATGCTACAAACCTGGTCATGATCCCCAAGGTTGATTACCCAAACAAGGTGCATGAGTTCAGACCCATTGCTTGTTGCAATACTCTTTATAAATGCATCACAAAGGTCATCAGTAACAGATTAAGCAAGGTACTCCCTGATCTGGTCCAAGACAACCAGAATGCTTTTGTTCATAACAGAAATATCCTTCATAATGTACTGCTTACTCAAGAACTTATCAGGCTTTATGGAAGAAGAAGGGTCTCTCCTAGGTGTATGCTGAAAGTTGACATTAAAAAAGCCTATGACACCTTAAGTTGGAATTTTATTGATCAGGTTCTGGTAGCTATGAGGTTTCCTGACAAATTCAGAACTTGGGTGATGGCATGTATCAGAACTGTGTCTTTCAATATCATTGTTAATGGCCAAAAAGGTGCAAGGTTCAGAAGCACAAGGGGAATTAGGCAAGGGGATCCCTTATCCCTCCTAATTTTTGTCCTTGCTATGGAAATGTTGACCAGAAATCTGTAGCTAGCTGCAAGGCATAAGAATTTTAGATTTCATCCCTTATGTAAGGAGGAAAGGATTGTGAGCCTGGTCTTTGCTGATGATTTGATGGTGTTTTGCAAGGCTCACCCTGCAAGTGTCAGCATAATGTCTAAAGCTTTTGAGGAGTTTGCTGAATGGTCTGGTCTTAGAGCAAATAAAGAGAAATCTTCAATTTACTTGGCTGGAGTTAATGCAGATGTGCAAAATCATCTGCTCAGGATTACTGATTTTCAAAAAAGGCAATTTTCCTTGTAGGTACCTTGGTGTACCAATATCTGCTAAAAAAATGGAATGCTTCTTCCTGTAATTTCATGATTGACAAGGTCACCAGAAGGATTCAATGTTGGAAGACTAGGAATCTGTCCTACCAAGGTCGGGTATGCCTAATTAATTCAGTGTTGCTAAGTATGCATGTTTATTGGGCCTCTATTTTTATTATTCCTAAATCGGTGATTAAAGGGATTGAGAAGGCTTGTAGAGCTTTCCTTTGGGGAACAAATGAATTTGGAAATTATTCAGCTAAGGTTGCTTGGTCTGTGGCTTGCTCTCCAAGGAAGAATGGGGGTTTAAACATCACTGACTGTTCTGTCTGGAATTCTGCTGCTCTGGGAATGCAGGTTTGGAACCTTGCTGCCAAGAAGGATGGTTTGTGGGTGAGGTGGATGCATTCATACTATATTAAAGATCAATCTTTTTGGTCTTGTACTTGGTCTCAAGGGGCAAGTTGGCACTGGAAAAGCATCCTTAAAATTAGGGACAATTTGCAGGCTGGTTTTCAGAATGGTCAGTGGATTGGTGCTGCAGATGGTGAATACTCTATTAGTTCAGGCTATAATTTTCTTAAGGGACAATAGCCTTGTTTTCCCCTGCATAATTGGGTCTGGAATAGAGTTAGTGTTCAAAAGCATTGTTTCATAGCATGGTTAGCTTCTCATGATAGGTTACAGACACTTAACAGGATGCTATATCTCATGGTTCCTAATCATTGCATTCTGTGCCTTGCTGCTCACGAAACTAAAGAACATCTGTTCTTTGAATGTTCTTGGAGTAGCTCTTTGTTGGAACTTTCTTGCAATTGGTTTGCAATTGATCACTGGCCTAGGAAATTTAGCAGATGGACTAGGTGGATATGCCATTCCTTCAAGGATAAAAGGCGACGGATGTGTGTTGGTGCGCTTTTTGCTGCTGTCCTCTATCATGTCTGGGTTGAGAGGAACAATAGAACAATCAACAACCGAATGAAGTCAATTACTCACATTTTTAGATTGATTAGACAGGATATTGCCATTAGAATAGCTCATTGTTTTCCTAATTTTAGGTCCTGGATGAATAAGTCCTTGGGGGACAGAATATGTATGGAACTTTAGCTTTGAATTTTTTTTGGCCTCTTAGTTTGAGTGAACTCTTCCTAGAAGGTGGCACTCATCTCGTTGGTCTTTGGCATAAGAAGTTCTCTTGAATCCTTCCTAGAAGGTGGCAAGATAATTAATTAGGGCCTTTTTGATGTATTTAATTTTTTCGTTGTGGTAATAAATTATTTCTTATACCAAAAAAAAAAGTAAATCATATTTAAATAAAAAAAACATTCCTGTAAGTTTTCATGGCGTTTTGAGGCTGTTTTATTTTTAGTTCCAGATCGATTTTAATATATTACTGGTATAAGTTATATATAACGATCTGCTATTTCAAAATTATAAATATTATAATTTATCAAGTTTAATATCAGGATCGAGAAAGTATATTTACTTTTGAATTTCGATACTTTTTCTTTCGCAATAGTTATCTGTGGAGACCGGTAACTTTATTATTTTTCAATCAGTTTTGAGTAATTAAAAGTGCAATATTGTTCTACTTAAATGTATTTTATTTTTAGGATCATCAAACTTTTGGTTATAATCCAAAATACCTACACATTGACACACAAATGAAAGCAAATCATTAATATATATATATATATATATATATATATATATATAATATAAACTACCCAAGAACCCCTCACCCCACCGTAGAAAGCAGAATAAATATAAAGAAAAAGGAATAGTAAAACAAAATGCAAGAATAAAGAGAAAGTCGAGTAGCAGGAGAAGGGTCGAGAGACTTTGAAAAATTGTGGGGTTTTTATAACTTCTCGGCCCAATAATTTAATATCCAATCGTTCAATCTCAAATCCTTAGTAGATAAATCATTTCCTCAACTTCCTCTATCCATCTACCTAATTTATTTGACGATCCATCAATATTTTATTATTCTTATATTTTCAAATAAAGAGATATTTTGGTAAAAAGTGTTATATTTTATTGTATAATGATATATATTTATTATTTTGACAAAAATGAATTTAGTTGATATATATGGATATATATACTTTTAATGTTATAATTAGTTTTAACGTATGTCCTTATTTAGATCTCGCACGTTATTGTTGACTCTGATCCTCGAGTAAGGCGCGGATGTGAACGTGACATTGTTTCTATTGTCAGAACTCCCAGGTAAGGAGGTGGTATTACCTTTATTTAGGGAATGAGTTCTAAATAGCGTATAGTGATAACTAAGAGTAGATGAGTATGAATAATAATAAACCTTAGGATATTGCATTTGGTTAGAAACTAGTTATTTGGTATTTAGGCCCACTATGATGAAGATTGAATATGTATATTATATTTTGTGCTTGAATAGGTTTTATTGATTTATACGAAATAGTGAGTAATATGAAAAGGTGAGTGAACCACTAGGTATGCTAGGTTCGTAATAAAACTAAGTAAAACTTGAGAGGAAATCTCGATAAAATGATAATAGAATAATTGAGATTGTTTGGGCTAAGGGAATAGTTAAAAAATGAGTTAGAAACACCTAAGAAACGTGTCAAAAGAATAAGTGGAAATAAAAGGGATCAACCGGGATAGATGGATAGTTAAGGATTGAATTAAATAGAATAGGATAGAATCTTAGGGTAGTTGAAAACGGACACTAGGTGGATAGTATAATAGTAGGAAATTAATTAATAATATTGCTCTGTGGTTGATAAATCAATGGAGGTTAGAAAAGGGACTTAAGTTTATTAGAATTAATCGAGGCTAGTTAAAGTGATTTAAGCATAAGGAAAATTAATAGAGATGAAACTTGATTGAGGATTAGTAGAAAGGTCTTAAGCATAAATTAATTAGTTGAAGTAGAGTCGCTTGAATTGAGAATTGATGGAGGATAGTAGAAAGAAATTAAAGATGAATTGAGTTCTAATCTATAAATAAGAAGATGTATGAGAATTTAGGGAACGGTAATAAAGAAACGAATGATGAATTCATTAGATAGTAAGTTAGAAAACAAGAAGAGTCACAGAGTAGATAGTTAATAATGGAAATGAAAGAGAAGTAAGGATGATTAATAAGGAAAATGAAAGAGAGATAAGAATTAAAAGTGAGAATAGAATAAGTAAGTAATTAAATAGAAATAAGAATAGAAGGCGAGAGAAGAAAATTGGCACAGGAGGTCATAAGACACTGTGGATAGAAAAGTGGCACAGGAGGTCATAAGACCCTGTGGATAGGAAAATGGGACAAGTTGGTGATAATTGTGCTTGATTTATTTTATTGTTATGCCTTTTTAGAAACTATTTCCTAAGTTCTGTGTAATACTACCCTTCTTGCTGTTTTTATACAAGTGCAGGAATGAAGATTACACTATTGCAGGCCGAGCAGGGATACCCTCCACCCCGTGGAGTGTAAAATTAGATATGAGCAGAGTGTAGTTACTTAGGTCTAAGCCAGTTACTTTAAATTCCAAACAATTCACTAGTTGTAGCCCTAAAACTTGTATTATTTTGTGAATCAGGACAGTAGTGATAAACTGGATGTAACTAATATATAACTTTATGTTTTAAAATCTTCTGGACTGAACAGGTATTAAAGAAGAATTTTTTAGAAAATCCGAAAAACAGAGGAGACTCTGTCAAATTTTATCAAGAAATTTTTAAGTATCGTAATAATGTTAATTTAATATAATGAATTATTTGTGAGCGTGTCACAATTAGATGTGAAGACTGTGTTTCTTCATGGTGTTTGGAGGAAGAGATCTACATGGATCAGACATAAAGTTTTGAAGAAACTAGAGAGTAGCACATAGTTTGTAGATTGGAGAAGAGTCTATATTTAGGGTTGGAAATAAGCCAGAGTCAACCTATTTGGGGCCTATGGCCTGGTCTAGCCTATTTAGAAAATAGGTCAGTTATAGGCTTTTTATGGGTTGTTTAGCTTAAAAGGCCATGCTTTGTTTCATAAAAAAAGTCTTAAAAGTCTAATAAGCTGACCCATTAATAATATATAATATTTATTTATTTATTTTTGTGACCATAATATATAATATTTATGTTCAATTTATTATTAGAGAATAAGCTTCCTCCTTCTTATAACATAAGGGGAGTTACCTCTTTGTCCTAATAAAAATGTGCGACCTCAATTAAAAGTCAAAAAATCAAATAATGAATTAAAAAAAAGGATGAAATCCTCCATCATAGAATCAAAAATAATTGCTAACTAATTGCTATTCACAACCCAACTAACCCAACAATTAGGATATGAAGACAATGACTCCATAGCCAATGCTATAGATAACAGTTTTGAAGCCGGTTCCACATGTTATTTAAGACTGGTTCCGAACTAGTCTTAAAACTGGAGGTGTTGTAACCTTTGCATAAATGAGATTGGTTCCGAACCAGTCTCGTTTGCAGGTTCCGAACTAGTCTGAAATTGAAAACAGAACCAGTCTCAATTAAATTCTGAACCAGTCTCGTTTAGTGTTTTGAACCGGTGTCAATTAAATTCTGAACCACTATCGTTTAGTGTTTTGAATCGGTTTCAATTAAATTATTAATCAGTCTCGTTTAGTGTTTTGAACCGGTCTCAAATAATGAACGATCTCCTTTCATTATTATGGATCTTTCTCTCTCTCTCTCTCTCACACACACACACACACACATATATATATATACACACACACACACACACACATAAATAGCTAGCTAGATTAAAAAAACACACATGAATAGTAAAACTAATAAATAATAATTGAGAGATAGCTAAATTCTAAAATTATATAAAAACCACATTATATGCATATCTACTAGTTTGATCAAGATAAACAAGTATTTATACATACTGTGCAGTGAAACAAAAGGCCCACTACTATATACATAGAGAATATAGAGTTTGCCTACACAAAAGTCTTTTCTAGAGAAATAATATACCTAGTGCAAGATAGGAAATAATTCTAGGAAATAAGCTGCAAATTCTTCTTTAAGATCATCGAGTTGTTTGCGGCTATATTCTTTGCTAGAGTTGCAACCATCAAAGTAATGTAACCAATAAATAACATAACCAATTTCAGTGATAACATAACCAATATAATTTAATGATAATAATATAATAAATTGAATTACAAACCGTTTGAGGGATCTTATTAGCCTCGTGATGTTGCACAATCTCCTTCATAAATTTCATTACATAATAGCCACAATCAATCCCATTTGTTTTTTTAAGAACCTATAAAACACAAATAAAATACAAAACAAGGAACAAACTAGCATCATACGATCCTGAGAACAAACCAAATGGAACGAACATGGTGAACCATGCAACTAGTCTATTCAAGAGTATATCATGTCATCAAAATAGTGAATAGACCGAAAGGAAAAAAAAAGGAAACAAACTAGCATCATACACAGATAAAGAAAGAGAAAAACCATAAATTTCTCCTTAAAGTTGTTTTTCTATTCTTTAAAAACTTTTGACAACAATAAGATTAGACTTTAGAGCTTATTTATTTTCTCATGCATGCCAATAGGAACTATATATAACACAAACAAAGTATCGTAATAAAAATAATAGGGTTTGGCACAAAAACAATTTCTTAAGAATGTACACATGATAGACACTGAACAAACAAGCATCCCAACAATAAGTATACTCATAGGAAACGCAATTTGACAACTTGCCCAATGAATCTGGGATAGGGCCAGTGAAGGTGTTTAGGTATCAACCAAGCCAATAAAAAATTAAATGATAAAAGGAAAAGGAAAAAGAGCATGAAATTAAGGCATAAAACATACAGATACTGCAAATTCTTGAGCTGACCAAGCTATGGAACAAGTTGACCTAACAGAGCAGCACTTCCCAAATCACTGTCATCACGCCAAAGGAAAGAAAACAGAAACCTTAAAAAAGCCATTGATTTGGGTCCAATATATGATGTTTTAGAGCATGAATTATCTCCCTTTTGCTATGGTTTTGTCTTATTTCTTAGGTGATTTAGGTAGATTAGTTTAGTACGTTTTTAGTTAGTTTAGGTAAATTATGATCCTAGAACGTTTTGATCTGTTTTGGGTTTGATTTCAGGTATTTTGAAGCTTTATGTGATGAATTATGGAACGGAAAGGAGTTTTGAAGGCCTCGAGATTGGAGTCAAAATGGAGAAAAAGCGAGTGCTGAGCAAGTGATCCAAGCCCAGGCGCACGTTAATCACGCCAAGGCGCGTGGTGGTCAAAAGTCCAAAAACAAGGGTTCAAATTACTAAAATCAATTGTGAAAAATCTACCAAATTAGGGAGGTTTGCGCCCAGGCACGCGAGCAACTTGCAGAATTGGCAAATCAGACCTGGTAGCCGTGCCTAGGCGCGCGTGCAACGATTTTATGTGCTTTTTGATAAGATTTGATAGATTTCTTTCGGGATTAGTTTTTACTATTTAAATTAGGTTTTAGGAATAAAATAGGGTGTGGAGAAAGGGAGATTACATAGTTTTTGAGAGAGATTTTAGAGGGAGAAGAGGATTGTGTTGGGTTTGGCCTCAAAATCTCGAGAGGGGGGGTGAATCGAGTTTTATTAAATTATTGCGAAAACCCTTATAAATTAAAAATTGTTTTGCGTTGGAGAGATTAGACGTTTGAGAAGGAGAGCGAAAACGGTTGATTGAATAATAAGAGTAGCGCGGAAACGTAAATAAACGAAATATGCGGAAAAATAAAAGAGATAGGGATAGAAAAGCTTGCACCGGAAATTTTATACTGGTTCAGCCTTCCCATCGAAAGGCCTAGTCCAATCCCCAAGCGACCCGCTTGAGAGTTCTATAACCAGCAATTGAGCCGCACCCAATTAAAACCGAGAGCACCCCGCACACTACTAGGAACCTCCGTTCGCTAGGGGCCTCAACAACACACAGCAGGGTTCCTCACCCTACGAACGCCTCAACGTTCAACTATGGGATTCTCTCCCTAACACTAAGGTTGAGTACAATTCAATGAGAGTGATTACAACAAAATTGATGTGTTCTCAAAACACAGATACAACAATTCAATGCTCTACGATAATGAAGTTCTCTTTTTCAAGTCTAAATGGCCAACAAGAGTTTCTATGAGTTCTTCAAAAATATGAGCGTTATGTTCAGAGAAAAGTAGGAGAAGGAGAGAACGTGAATTCAAAAAATTGTCAGAAGAAAAAGAATGAATGAATGAATGATGGAGTGAATTCTGAAAAGAATAACTTTTATAATTCAAAAGATTTAAATCAACAAATCAAAATAACTTTTAAATCAAAACAAAATAAAATATGATTTTGAAATAAGTTTTAAAATCAAAACTAAATCAAAATGATTTAAGAAATAAAATAAAGATTTGATTCTTAAAACGAATAAGGAAATAATTCAAATTTAAAATTATTTTCGAATTTTTTAAAATAAATCAGAATCATATAAATAAAAACAAATCTGAAAATAATCAAAATGATTCTGACACGTTTTTCAATAAAAGTTGAAGTAATCGATTACTTTATGAAGGTAATCGATTAACCCTTCAAAAATAGAAACTTTTAAATTCTTTTGAAAAACAAGCAATCGATTAGACCAATAATAGTTAATCGATTACATCACCCCTGTTCATTATATGATGCAACTCATTTAATCGATTATCACTAATCAAATAATCGATTACTGAGCCTCTGATTGAATGATGCAACATCATGTAATCGATTACTACAAGACATGTAATCGATTACTTTGTCTCGGGAAAATATATGATGCAACAATTTTAATCGATTACTTGAGCCAGGTAATCGATTACTCTCATTAGAAAGTAATGGATTAGCACAGTTCACTTAATCGATTACAAGCTCTCTGATTTTTCTATGATCCAACAAAGTTAATCGATTATCTTAGGCAGGTAATCGATTACTCCTTCTTGCATAACATAAAAATATCCAGAGTTTTGTATCATCAAGTATTTTCACCAAAACTAAGATAGAAAAAACAGATTTTCATGAAAACACATTTTCTTCTCCTTTAACTGAAAAACTCATTGGCCTTTTAAACTCATTAAGAACAGAAACTTCATTACCTTACAAATGTGTCCTAAGGAAAAGGCTTCTAAACTTATATCTTGCTTGAATCTTCAACTTGAACTTGAAGGAACTTGTGTGCTTGAATCTTGAGTTTGTTTGTTATCATCAAAACATTAGCTTGATATTTGCTTGAAGTCCATGAGAGAGTTTGAAGCATGTCTTCCAACACTAGCTTGACTTCCAACAGATTGGAGATCAAGAGTGGAGGAATCCGGCTTGAAGATTAAAGATCTATTGGGAATTTCAGGTTGTCTATGATCATGAATTCCTTATTTTATCTTTGTCTTGAAATATGTGTAACTAAAACCCTCAGTTAGGAATATGGTGGATTTGTATGGATTCTAATTAGTTTATGAAGTTATGAATTGATGTTTTTCATTTAAATCTATTGTTTTGTTGTGTTTTAATTACAATTCATGAACCTGATTAATATATGTTTTGTTTTGGATCTCTAGTTCAACAAGAGAAATCCGAGGATTAGAATAGGTCGTTCAATCAAACATTATAACCACCTAATGTGCAGAAATACAGCTAGAGCTTATATGACTTTATTATTTCAGTGTACTTAATTGTTGGTTACTTTAATCATTAATTGCTTAAGGAATTAATGGTTGTGATTAGGTAAGAAACATAATTTCGTAGAGAATCTGGTTTTTACTACCTTTGGGATGTCGTGGATTTAATGAAAAACGGAGATTCATAACTAGTAACTTAGGTCCTCCAATGAAACCACGTTCCTAACGCTTTTTGTAACATCCCTGATTTTTAATCCCTAATTAAGTAAAAGTTAATTATAAATTTATTTTATAATTAATTATTTTTATTTAATTTTTGATTAAAAATATGTCTGTATGTATGTATTTGGTAAAAGAAAAATCAAAAATGGTTTTTGATAATTAATTTGAAGTGAAAATGTTAGTTTTGCAGTGAAGTCCTTGGGAAAAGACCTAAATGCAATATTAGAAAGATTTTTGGAGGTAAATAAAATAAAATATAAATTTTTGAAGATTTCAGTCGTGGTAATCGATTACCACAATATAGTAATCAATTACCATAATGCAGACCAGCCAATGTTGAGGGCATTTATCAATGCCCAAATTACCCAAAATTGACACGAAATCAACCCATGGTCACGTCCTTGGATGCGTGTCGACATGCATGAGCCATTGATTTGGCTATATAAACTCATTTGTTGATGAATAGAAGTCCATTTTGCCAAATTCTGGAAAACTTCGTGCAGTTAGGGTTCTTATTTTCGCCTCTCATATTCTCTTTTGATTCTGAACCATAATCCACAAATCATACACGGTTGTGAAGCTCACACCTAGAACTTTACAAAGATATAAGAATCGTGAGCTGAGAGTTAGTGTGCAAGAAGAATCGAGTCTCTAAAGTCAAGGCATCAATTCTGCAGAAACCAAAATCTGAACCTTAGAGCTCACTTTGATCATCGATTTTGGTAAGCTCCTGTAATCCTTGAGTCTCAAATTTGTTCCATTCTCTTGTCCTTGTTGCAGAGAACAAAACCTAACTATTTTCCCTAATTCTTATGCATGTTTGATTTGTCAAAATCTCTGGTTTTGAACCCCTGTTCAAAACTGTTCTGCATGTTCTGCTCTTCAAGGGTCTGAGAGTTTTGGAGCAAATCTTTTGCAAGTTTCTGTTTGAGCACGTCTGTTCTGGTAAGGGATAGCTTATTATACACTAGATAAAGTTTAAAAGCAAGTATTTTGATTAGAGAGTCACCAAGAGACTCTAAGGGCTTAGTTTGATATTGAACTTTGGTTTGGAGACCAACACTCACTGTTTCAGGACTTGGAGAAAGTTTTATATGATGATTGTGAACTATTTGAAAGATAAAATTGATAGAAAATTGCATGATTCACAATTTGATATGTTATGTTGCTTAATATATGAATTTATGCATAATTATGAGAACTCTTGTGAATTCTGTGATTTGATTCTATTTCTGATGTGGAACATGTTTAAAATGTAAATTTTGAGGTGTATGAATGATTGGAATAATTAAGTTAGAAATGCTTAGAAATAAAAATGGTATGTTAAAACCCCAATTTTTAGTGTTCTGCTGTCATGGATAATCGATTACCACGATATGATAATCGATTACCCATTTGCATTTTGTACAGTCTGGGTAAAATACACATAGTAATCGATTTCTAGACTATGATAATCGATTACCAGTGTTGAAAATACTTAAAAATACCATTTTTAATTCTGAATCATTGTGTTTATACTTAAAGCACTAATCATTCATATGACCTGAGACTTAAAAGGACTGATTGATGATGGTATAAATTATTATTAAATTAATGATGTGAGACATTATTAAATGTGAAATACCAATCAATTCTTTTATGTTAAATTGCATTCATTCTGGAGTTCGGATGTTAGATCGTTTGTCATGTTTTGGTAACATGAGGAGGGCCTCTGGGAGTGCCAATTGACGGCTCGCTTGATGACACATTATGGTTGATGATGTGGCCAGCGAGAGTAATACGTTGATGATATGATTATTCCGTATTGGACGACGGGACGCTGCTCGAGGAGCGCGTTATGTATCATTTCCAAGCTTGTCGTGTACATTCAGGGTGGAATGTACGAAGGTTGTACAACTAGGAGTACAACGTACTATTAAGTACATATGTGAAGTAAAGGATGGACGTCAGAGAGTGACATAGATTGATGGAGTTAGGATTTGAGAGTTAGACTCATACATCATGCCACTCATCCTTAATTAAGTTAAAGTTTATGAATTGTAAATAAGTGTGAGCATCCTACTTGCATCAAGTATTTGTTAAATGATAACGGTGATTGCTAACTGAATTGATGCTATTTGTTCATGCTTATATTGCTTAAACTTTTATGCTCTATCCGTTATATGTATAGTTTTGCTTATCCCTGTGCTCTTGTAGGTGATGTTGCGATACATCGCTTGGATCGAGATCCGCCCACTTCCTAGTGGAGTGTGGATCTATGAGGATCATCGGGCAGTGTATGAGGGTGAGGTTGAGCTGACCTTCTATCACCCTAATCCACTGGTTCGATTCCGTCATCGTAGATTCAGGATCCCCATCATATATACTATGCATGTACCTCCTTTTTACACTTACCATGGACCACCTCCCACTCGACCAACTCGCTCGTATCATAGTTTTCGATTTAGACCTATCCTCTCACACCCTTTTTCTCCTAGAGTCGTTCGATAGGAGACTCCCTCACCTGATCCAACGAGTCCTAATAGGTTCACACCTACACTTGATCCTGTACCTAGTGGTACGGTACCCACTCCGTCGGGTGAGATTGAGGAGGATCCTGTCGAGGACGAGAGCGGAGGCGAGCTTGTTGAGCATTCTACCGGGAGTCAGTGGAGGGATGATGATCCATAGGTATGTGCATAGGATAGGTGATGTGGATCAGGGATCTGGTGTTTTCTGCTGCTGTGGAGGAGTTCTGCTGATGGATGATGATGACTGCTATTGCTACTGCTACTGAGAGACTACTACTTTTACTACTTTGGGTATGGGATCAGCTCTAGAGTCTTTTGTTCTGGTTATGTAGTTATTGTATATATTACCTTTTGAGAACACTAGAGTATTGATCTATCTTTTGAGTATGTATATATTATGTTATGGACTTGTACTTGAGATCTGAAGACTTTATGATCTGGACTATGTACTTACTGGTTTTCATACATATATATATATATATATATATATATATATATATATATATATATATAAACCTTTGTTTATACTACGACACTGTTTCATAGTCCTATTATTTCCGCTTACTCTGATAATAATGATTTAAAGGAATTCAGCTACGACATTTTCACATGGTATCAATTACGTTAGATGAAATATTGGATGGCATCACTTATGTTTTCAACATATGAACTATAATATATTCTATTATACCAAAAATGATGCTATCTAAGCTTTGAAATGATGTGGGAGTAAATGATTTCTCGATTAAAGTAATCGTCGAATTTAATATTTAAAGTAATACTTATTCTATTCTCCAAGATCCAATATTTTTGGTTTGTGCACCCGCTTCTTTTAGAAAATAAAAAGGAAAAATTTAACCCTATATTTTCTACCTTTAAGCAAGTCCATATCCTTTCGAGTAAAAAGCTTAAATATTTATTAATTACTCGTGGTATAATTTGAGAGTGTCACACTTTTCCCATTCATCTCACAAACATCATTTATTTTCTGTTTTGTTATTTATTTTAGTTTCCAATTAATATAAAAAAACCCAAAAATATAATTTAACTCTCAAGTGGCATTAGTAATTATAATAAGGTGAAATTTATTGAAAGCAATTTGCAATCCTCGTGGGAACGATAATTTTACTTCTACTTTATTAGTTATTACTTTTGTACGATCTGGTATACTTGTCAGAAAGTCTAACAACCATCCTCCATATTAATAAGATGAATGGGATTTCACACATATAGAAAAAGAAATCAATGTGACATATATCAAGGAACTAGCAGCTTGCACTCTTATGACTATTATCATTGTTACATGTTACCTGAAACCATTGGCTAAGTCAAATAATTGAAGAACAAGATTTCAAACTATAGATGATTCACATAAATAAAAATCTTTGACATGAAGACAAAAGTTATAACTCGTAAAAAGTTTCAACTATGATCCAATTTGATCGACATGGTTCCCAGATTTCCCCCATTGACCAGAGGGGGAGAATTATGGGGTCCAGCCACGTTTTGTTGGTAAAAAGAAAAGACCACTTCATTTTAGCACCACCAAAAGCACTAAGAGGAAAAACATTTTTTTATTGCATTAAAAGAAGAAGAACAAACTATATTTGCTAATTTTACGGGTTGAGGCTCTCTACAAATATAGGCCTCAGTTCCTCATTCTTAACACAACACAGAACAGAGCATCTAGTGAGTGAAAATAGAGAGTGTGAGTAAATCATAATAGAATATAAGGTGTGGAAACATACACTAGTGAAAATATAAAGCAGAGAGAAATACACATCGAGAAAGTTTTTTTTGGGTGTCATCTCAATTATTCTTTAATACTATGATTGTTATGGTATTTGAATAGGAGGTGTACTCGATGAGAAACGCTATATTTTGTATCTCTTATGGGAGAAGAATGAGGAAAGTATATTGAAATTATCGTGTATATAGTGAAATATTATTCGGAGTTTGTCCCATGGTTTTTCACTCTTGTCATTTAAGGGTTTTCTATGTTGAAAATATGGTGTCATTTTTCTATTTTCTAACACATTTATTTCTTTTGTGCCGCATTAATTTACACTGTGAATTGGTTTCAAAGTCCAATATTACTCTTTAATGTGCTTTTTCACTTTATGACAATTGGATTGATACTTGAAATTAAGTGATGCCATGAGAATTTGAAAGCAGAATGTTGTTGATTATAGATTTAGGGTGTTTTTATCATGAATCGATTTTCTGTGGTTTATTTTTAATTTTTTTTTTTATAAATCTAATATATTAAAAAAATATGCTTTGAGTTTTTTGTATTTTTTTTATGTGTATGTTTTTGTTATTTGGATTTGAATTTTTTTTAGTATATGCTTCTTGACACAAGTAAAAAAATTATATTGAGTAAATCTGTATTACAAATTGACATATTTTTAAACTTTTAAGGATCAATATCAGTCAAATAAAAAATAGGGACTAAGACCAAAACTCGATCAAATTAACTTAAATAAGCTGTATTTGTGCGCGTAAGACAACCCAGTTGATGGCTGCAGGGTTTTCTATGGGTTCTAGTCATGGGTTCTAGTCCCAGACCTCCCGTTAAAAAAAAAAAAGCTGTATTTATTTATTTTTTTCAATTTACAACTTGAGAGATAAGCAAAGAATTCCCTACGAAAGTAACTCCGTAACTGTGATCTCAGCTCAAAACAAACCATTGGTGAAATGAAGGTGGTAAGTAAGCATTAAGCAAGAACACAACAGGATGAGCGAAGGTGATCAAGGTCCAAAGCTATACACCAACAAGCCTCGTAAAGGTAACCACTCTCTCTCTCTCTCTCTCCTTCATTCTTTCTTTTTATTCCAAAAAAAAATAAAATAATAATAATAATAAATGTGAAAGCGGATTGATTTCTTGTTCTTAATCTCAAAGTTGGTCTTTGGTAACAGAGCAGCTGAAGCAATTTCGTGGTCAAGAGAAACCGTCGCCAATGGGGGCCCCCACGACTGCTCCTCCTCCTCCGCCTCCGCCGCCGCCTCAGCCGCCGAAGGAATCGTTTGCTCGGCGCTACAAATTTATTTGGCCTATGCTTTTGACTGTCAATCTCGGTATCGGAGGTCATTTTTTTTTTAACCCCAATAACACTAATAGAAATAGATTCTTTTTTTTATTTGACTTTTGTTTTTTTCTGCATTGTTGATGATGTGGGAGCTTCGTGCATTGGGCCGTGCTCTTTTTGTTTTTGTTGTTGATGATGCGGAATTTGTGAAATGGGGTTTTGAGATGTTGCATTTCTTTGTTGTTTTTGTTTTATTTAAAGGAAACGATTACAGCGGACTCTTTGTTACTTTTATGATTGTGTTTGATTGAGAGGGATCAAGTTTCTGGGTTGTTTTGAGTTTTGGCAGTTTCATAGATTCATTTCTGTTTTAGTTATTACTTATTAGTCATGGGGTAAGAGAAAAATATGAATTTTGGGGTTTGAAATTTCATGGGTTAGAACTTAGAAGCAAGGAAACACTGATATTTCATAACAACCTCCGTGTTTGTGTCGTGTTTGGACTCAGTATCCATATTAGACACTTTTGGACACTCCTAACCATGTTCTACAACATTTTTTTTGTTGTATCCGTGCTCCGTTGGTTGGCAGGCATCCTTGGGATGTCTGTATCCATTAGATGAGAAATGGTGAAGATCCTCTCAATTTCCTGCTCTCTGCTTCTTATCAATTTCACCTCATTTGACGGTCATCAATTTTTTAACCAAAATTTAATTCAGTATTTTATAATTTTATCTTATAGATTATTTAAGGAGTAATTGGTCAGATTGGTCCCTGACTTTTTGAGCGTCAATCAAGTAAGTCCTTGATTTTATCAAAATAACAATTTAGTCCCTGAGATAGGAGAACATCGATCAAGTTAGTCCCTCCTGTCAATATCATAGGGATGTATTTGCTTTAAAATGGGATAAAGACATGGACATATGTGAATTAAAAATGCTATCTCAGGGACTAAAATGCTATTTCGATAAAGTCAGGGACTAACTTGACCGACGCCTACAAAGTCAGGGACCAATCTGACCAATTACTCATTATTTAAGAGTTGATATCCTGATTACTAAGGAAATGGAGAGGGTCTGGACTCAACAGACTAGGGTTTAGGTATTATATGGCATAATGTCATTTTGCTCCTTTTCTACTGGTATTGTAGAATAGATGGTAGTCGCGAATCTCACTTTATGTGGTTTGGGCATGTGTGGAGAAGACCTTTAAAGCCTCAATAAGGAGAGTAGGTTAGATGGAGGATAGCCTAATAGCTAGAGGAAGAGGGAGACCAATAAAACTAGGTGAAGCCATTAAGAAGGATTTGGATTTCAGTGCTTTTTCTATAGATATGATTTACAATAGTACATTATGGCATTGTTTGAATCATGTAGCTGACCAGGCTTGACTTTTAGGGCAGGTATCTATTGATGATGTGAGTGAGATCATAATTCAGTGCAACTTAGATAGGTACTATCTCTAGAATGATGCGAGTGAGATCATAAGTTCAGCAGTGTTATTTTTTGGGTAGGATAGTTTAATGATTTGACATGGATATGAACATAAATCTCTGCCTTTATAATATCCAAGGATGGTACTTTTTATGAAATACCAATACAGACATGGCCTAGATAGATGCTTTGCTAGCTCATATGATGCATGCTTGATTATTATTTTCTTAATATAATACTTGGGGTTGCTAGTAGTTTCATTACTAGTATCAGCGTGTTAGTTTCGTATCATGTAACTTTTGTTTGATGGTCCTGTCATTGTAACTACTCTGTTGTGCTTGCAGGAGTTTTATTTAATGCAATTGAAGTTTTGCGGTTTTGAGACTTACTTTTAAAACGTATTTCTTTTTATGTATGATGCATTGATTTATTGAGTCAAGATCTGACAAACAAAAAAGATCAAGCTCATAAGTTAATCATATCTGGGACTGTTTACCTAATTACTACAATACTGTTTGCTGTAAGTTATAATTTCATAATTTGTCAATTCTTCAACCCATGTACAGATTTGCAAAATGGATGTTTTCAAATTCAAGCTTACAGTATATTGCAGTGGTTGGCTTGTCTGTTTCTAATCTGAGCTTAGTGAGAAACCATGTCTGAAATCAATTTCACCTATATAAGATTAGTATATAAGATAGAGGAGAAAAGGTCAAAAGATGGATGGCATACAAAATACAGATTTATGGTACTATTATTTTTTATATACTAACTAGCCGAATGCTCTTGTATTTGCTGTAAACTTATGCATAGCTGCAGTACTGTTTTGATAATTTGGAATTTAAAGTTAGTTTTATAAATTTAATTATCATGTTTACTACTATTCTTTTGTGCTTGCGCTGCATATTCTGGTGCCTTCAATGTAGAGTTAATATGTTTAGCAGCAAATGGAGTCATCCGTTTTGAATCCTACCTTGCATCCGCACCAACTGGAGTAGCAAAAGTTGTTGATGGATCTTGTTACTTGTCTATTCTGGAAGATAATTTAGCTAATTTTGGCTTTTCAATTCAGTATTCATGACTGGAAAATGATTGTCACACTTACTCAAAACATTTAATGTGAGAGGATAATAACATATTTTGATTAACTTCTCTGATTTGCCAGCATGATTTTTACTCTATTAGATCTTTAATTGTATTGTATTGTATGAATTATGATCCCAAGCTTGAGTGAATTTCTGTTGTTTTCTCCTTATCTTGTTCATGTTGCTTGATATTGGACTGATGATTTTTTGAACACTGTAGTTTATTATTTTATGAGGACAAACAAGAAAGACACTGGTCTGGAGGAGAAAAATCCAGGCCCTGAAGAGGCTACAGCTCATATTCCTGTGACGCCTGTGGCCTCGGCACCAATTACAAATCCTGTGATTGAACGAGAACCAATTCCAGAGGACCAACAACGTGAACTCTTCAAGTGGATATTGGAAGAGAAGAGGAAGGTCAAACCAAAGGATGCAGAAGAGAAATGGCGAATCGATGAAGAGAAAGCTCTACTTAAAAAGTACATTCGGTCAAAATCCATCCCAAGTATCTAGTTATGATGTTTTCTTATCTTTCTCCACATGAAAGAATACAGTTCTTGGATTCATATGTACTTGAATTGATTCCTTCACTGCTTCTTTTCCTTATTTAATTGGTATGCTGATGATTTTTAGATTGTACATTTGTTAACACTTCAAACTTTAGAGTCGAGAGTCCTCCGATTGCCATTTGCAAAATTTGGGATATGGACATATGGCTCACTGGTTGTTTTTTATTAGGCAGTAGTAAAAGAAGTTGATGGTTTTTGATTTCTGATGCCAATGGTCTGTTAAGTATGGATATCATTTGTATTTTCAGTAAATTTACTGGTTTTGTGAATAAAGCTGTTATTCTTATAGCCGGGTTGGTTTACCATTTTATGGGTAACTCTGGTTGGAACTTTCTCTGCTATGTCTCTCCTTAATCTCAGTAATTTTCTCATTACATATATTCTCACATTCTTTTTCCTTACATATGGGCATGCTAAAGTTAGGGAAAGGAAGTCCAGAGACTTGGACCTAGTAAAATGCATTAAGAATGGTGAAGGAAAAGTCTTGGTTTCTGACAAAGATATTAAGGAAAGATGAAAGAGCTACTTTCACAAGCTTTTAAATGAAAGTCATGCTAATTTGCACTTCAATAGGATATGTAACACCCCGGCTCATTTTAAAATATAAATAAATAAAAGTAGTGTAAAAGTAATAAAAGTATATACACATAATTGAGGAACTCAAAATTTTCTTTTCTTTACAAGTTCATAAACCATTCTGGGGTACTCAATTAAAATATACAACAACATAAATTAGAGTTCTTTTCCTTAACTCTTCCGCTGCGACACTCTGATCTTCAAACTTCTTGGACATTTACCTAAAATGTTAACCACTAAGGGCCGAGACATTTTCAAAATACATTGAATTAAAGGACAGTAAACGGTTCATAATAAAACTTGAGAACAATTACTAAATCAGGCAATGGAATAACAATACACATCACAAGTCAGGACTCGTGCCATGCATGAGAGCCTCTCAAATGCCAACCTATAACCGGAGCCCATTCACATCATTCTCATTCATATACTTATTATCAATCTTTCACTATGGGATCCATTTATAGAGTTTGTTCTCTTTTCTTTGCTTTTCTCTTTTCTTCACTTTTCTTTTCTTTTCTCTTTTCTCTTTTCATTGCAGCTGTTACTGCATTCTTTTCTTTTATTTTCACTTCACATCACCCTCTTCTCTTGGGAATAGACTAGCCGGGAGTAAATGTCTCGCAACCAATGCTTGCACGATACTGGACCCCTTTCGATCCAGCGGCTATGGCCGTGACCGCCCTCCGCGACCATGAAATGCCTCCTAAGTTACCTATAAAATTGTAGTAGTTTTGCAGAACCGGTCCCCAACACGGGTAGCAAGTCCGTGCCCTTTTGGAAATCAAGGTTCCACCTGTAACACCCCAAAATTTTAATCCCCGATTAATGAAATGTTAATTATAATTTAATTATAATTAATGATTTCTATATTAATCCTTGATTAAAATATGTGTTCATGTAACTCGTTTATGTGTGTGGAATTATTTAATAAATATAATAAATACATGAAATGAGTATTTTGCATATTAGTCCCTGGGTTGGGACCTAGAAGCAATTATAGGAAGGTTTTGGAGGGAAAGTAAATAAAATTATTATTTTTCAAAAACTGGGCAAAATACTCGAGTATTATTCTGAATACTCGAGTATTCTGGACAGAGTTGCACGAGTTAGTGCGTTTGGTGAGTCACCACCACCGATTCCCCTCCGTTGACACGAATACTCCATCATCAACAGCTCAAGGACGTCGTGTCGCCCTGCATGAGCTTTCTCCATGTCTATTTAAGCTCAGCAACACCGAATTCGTGAAGATTTTTGGTGAAGTTTGGGTTGTTGATCAAGTTAGGGTTCTGAAGTTGTTGCCTTCGATTCTTCTTCAATTCTGAGTGTTAGGATTCAAGTGATACACGAATACAAAGCTCACATCACGAGCTTTGTATAAACACCAAAATCGTGAGGATTGAGTGAGTGTGGTGGAAGATTCAAAGAGTTGAAGTGAAGCTGTTTTTAGTCAAGCTTTGGTCTGGAGCTTACTTTGAGTTCAATTTCTGGTAAGCTCACGAATCCTTGAGTCCCAAATTCGGTTTCCTTAGTTAGTTTATGTTGCATAGAGTTTAGAAAATCTAATTTCCCCAATTTTATTCTCTGTTTCATGTGTGAACCAATTCCATTTTGGTGTTGCACTCAAACTGCTCTGCATGTTGGAGTTTAAAGTGTTTTTGGTGCTGTGGAGCTTTTCTTTGGGGATTCTCTGTTTGATTCACGTTTGAGAGGTAAGGGGAAGTAATTTTATTCACTAGATGGAGATTGAATTTCATTAATTTTGTTAGAGAGCCACCAAGAGGCTCTAAGGGCTTAGATTGAATAGGATCTTTGGTTTGGAGACCAAGCTTTGCTCTAAAACTGTGTTGAGCAAGTTCTAAATCATGCATGCAAGCTTAAATGAACTTTACTTCATGAGTATTGTGGTTATTATGCAATTTGAGGTGTTGAGTTGTTAAAATGTGCATTTTATGTATGATTTATTGATTCTCTGTCAAATCTGCGTTTTGATATGAAATGAATGTTGCAACATGTTTAAATGATGTTATGTTAACTCTGTTGATCCCTGGAATGGACTGGAAATGAGTAGAAATGAAAATGGTATGTTAAAACTAAGGTTTCAGTGTTTCCTGCTGTGAAACACTCGAGTAATAGACAGGATACTCGAGTAAAAAGTTTGTAAAACAATGTAAATGAAGCAATAACACTCGAGTATTGTGTCTGGTACTCGAGTATCAAGCATGACCTGAGCACATGTTAAGGCAAACCACTCGAGTCATTCAAGGTCACTCGAGTACTCTGGAAATCATGATGAACACTCGAGTAACCTATGAACTACTCGAGTAATTTAATGAACTTTAAACCCAAATCCTCAGAAAGTCATGAACACTCGAGTAATCCTAAGAACACTCGAGTAATCTGGAGAAATTGATGAACACTCGAGTGTACTGAATTTTACTCGAGTAATTTACCCAGAACCTTAAAGATACTGTTTCCAATTCTGACTCATTTGGTTAAGGAAGTAATAACAATAATCCAAAGGATCTAGACTTGAAGGGAATTGATTAATATGAGTATACCGTTAGGTGACGGTCCTTTTTGATAATAAAATAAGCCTAGGTGGCTGTAAGGTATTAATCAACTTCCTTTAGGTCTAAGAATAAAGTGCATTCATTCTGAAGTTTGGATGGTAGGACGTATATCATGTTTTTGGTAAACATGTGGAGGGCCTCTGGGAGTGCCAATACGCTTGCTTGATGACACGTCGTTGACGTGGTCGGCTGAGTGGATGCCGATATGGTTATACCGTTTGGATGACGGGATATGCTCGGGTGGCATGGATTCCAAGCTTGTCGTGTACATTCTAGGTGAATGTACGAATTGTTGTATACCTAGGAATACAACACACTGTTGAGTGCTGGGTTGTCAGGGATGGACGTCAGAGAGTGACATAGAATGATGGAGATAGGCTTGAGAGCTAAATTCATGCATCATGCCATTCATCCAAATTAAATGTGACAAACGAAACAAGTGTGAGCATCCTATGTGCATTAACTAACTGCTAAATGTTAAATGTGATTGTTGCTCCTTGTTACATATGTGCATATACATATTAGTAGACTTTATACTTATGTTGCACAATTTATTCTCTGTTGATTATGTGTATAGAAATGCTTACCCCTATGCCCTTGTAGGTGATGTCTCGTTACATTGCTTGCATCGAGATCCGGCCACTTCCTAGTGGCACATGGATCTATGAGGACCATCGTGCGGTGTTCGAGGGAGAGGTAGAGATTACCTTCTACCACCCGAACCCGTTGATTCGATTTCGTCCTCGTAGATTTAGGATTCCCATCATATACACTATGCATGTACCCCTGTTTTACACATACCATGGACCACCTCCCACACGACCAGCTCGCTCTTACCACAGTTTTCGTTTTCGGCCTACCCGCTCACACCCTTTTTCTTCTAGAGTTGTCCGCGAGGAGACTCCCCTTTCTGATCCGAGGAGCCCAATTAGGGTCACACCATCTCCCGACCCTGTACCCAGTGGTAGGGTACACTCCCCTTCGGATGAGATCGAGGAGGATCCAGTGGAGGACGAGAGCGGAGGCGAGCCTGTCGTGCATTCTACTGGGAGCGATTGGAGGGATGATGATCCCTAGGTATATGCATATGGTGTTTGATGTGGATCAGAGGATCCGGTGTGTGGATGTTGAGGAGGAGACTTGCTGCTGCTGTGATGATGATGCTATTACCTTGTTGCTTCTTGGAGACTACTGCTATTACTACTACTACTACTGACGCTGCCAGATCTACGTGACCACCCTTGGAGTTTATATTTTGGTTATGTATATATTGTAGATATACTTTTGGAGTACTCTAGGGCTTTGGTTACACTATTATGTAGATCTGTTTATGGACTTGTATTTTGGGATCTTGGAGACTAGACCATGGGACTATGTACTTATGACTCTTTATATATAAAACCTATGTTTATATTATTATTAATTGCATAGTCCGATAATTTCCGCTTACCCTGATTTTATCTATTTAGAAGTTCGGCTGAGAAAGGTATTTAATGGTATCAGTTTTATCAAATAAAGCAAGGGTAGCTTCGTTTACTTTTATTATACAAATTCGATTCAAAAGACGAATGTTACCCAATTCTTGAAAAGGTTTTAGAAATCGCCGAATTCGAAATAACTGTTAAAATGATTTAGAATTTCTTCTCCAAGAATTCCATGTGTTGATTCGTGCACCCGCTTTTAAATGAAAAATTTATTTCCATATTTTCTTAATACTAACTGTAGTGGATCTCAGAAATAGATCCACCACGATGTGTTTTGGTGGTTGTTGCAGCTGACGAGGGTGACCCCGGTCCTACGTACCCCAAGTGATAAGGGGATCAAGCCACACGTAGTTCTTGAGAGTAGGGATGAGAGAACATACCTTAGCCCCTATAGCATGGCGATACTTATAGGGGAAGTTGTGTTGTGATGCCTTATGGGCCTGTTCGGTCCAGTAGGGCTGACATGGCTCTTACAGGATAAGAAGGATGAGTTATTCACCCTTATCCTGTACTAGAGAGCTCATGCTTATCCTGTAGCGGTAGGATTTATTATTGGTTAACCCTACAAGCCCCCCAAGCTCGTATAGGCTCGAAGAGCCTGTGCTGAGCTTCTGAGAGTTGGTGGTGACATAAAACATTGTTTGCTAGTTGATGCCTTTTATTCGGAAGAGTATCACTGATGGTTGATAGCGTTCTTCGTGCTCGGATAATGACAGGGAAACCCGATATGAGATTCTTCATAATTAGCAAACGATTCCGAGTAGGGGAAATCAACAAAATATTCTTCATACCCGGAACGAGAGACTCTAGTGGGGAACACAGTGCGAGGTTTCCACAATCGTCTTACGAATCCGAGAAGAGAAGGGTAGTGCGTGATTCCCGACATTCTGAATGTATGAGATACCAAAAGGGGGACGCTGTCGAGGGTCCGCGCGCAGTTGGCACATGTATTCGAAACAAGGAACCGTACACAGACTTCTCTACGCTCGGAACACAAGCGCAAAGAGGGAAACTCGGCACGGGGGTCCTTGCCATCATCAATACGTTTCGAATAGAGTAACATGTTATTGTGTTCACTATGCTCGGAAAACGATTTGCCCATTGATGAGAATCCCAGCTGCTCGGGCCATCATACGTGTACCTTGCATGTGTGTACGAAAATAACGATTAATAACCATTAAATAATAATTATTGGCAATTAATAAATGGCAATTAATAATGACATGTAATCAAATTAATCATGCGCTAATGAGTGATATTGGCAATTGAATAAAAACGTTACTTCCCTGTTTTTAGGAACGAGTTGTTGGGCCAATAGAGGTGTTGATAGTCCATTCCTCCTTTTTTTTTAGGGCCTGTTGAGGCCCTTTTCTCTCTCTTTTTTTTTTCTTTTGTAGTTAGGGCCTGTTGAGGCCCTTTTCTCTTTTTTTTTTTTTGTAAATTGGGCTGCTGTACTTTTTTGGCCCATTAGGGCTTGGGAACCCTAGGGTTCCTTTCCTTCTTCGAACAGCAATAGTCCAGCCGCCGCACCATCCATGGAAGAGCGAGGCGGCGGTGCCACACCAGGAGACGTGAGGACCTGCACCGGTGCGGAGGGGCGCACGAAGGCGCAGCAGAGATGATGGTGGTACGGGTCGGAGATGGTGGCTGCTGCAACAGGGACCGAAGACCACCACCAGTGGTGTGGGGAAAAAGACGAAGGCGGCGATTGGTTCGCCACCGTGGCACGAACTGGAGCGTGAATCACTCGCTGCACACCGGCGGAGAGAGAGCAGATTCACGATGCGATCGCGAACGAACGAGAGTGAACCGTTCACGATGCAATTGCGATGCGGCGGTGGTTCCTGCCTCGATGGCGAGTTTGCTCAAACGATGGGGTGCGGCGGCGGTGTTTCTGAGTTCTGCTTCCAACACTCCAGCCTCCCACGAACGCGATCGTCTCGTCCTCCTTGCTTATTCGATCGCTGCCTCCATTGTGCGAAGACTAGTGGCGGTGCTTCGCGTGACGGTGGAAAGAGAACGGCGACAAGGAGGAAAGAGAGAGAGAGCGACGTGGTGGTGATGAGGAACCGCACCGGCAGCGATGATGGGAAGGAATAGAAACGGCAGCGATAGCGACACTGGCAGCACCACCATGGATCGCCCCCCTCGAGAGCGCAGCACCACCATGGATCACCCCACAGACGGCGCCAATGTAGTGGATCTCAGAAATAGATCCACCACGATGTGTTTTGGTGGTTGTTGCAGCTGACGAGGGTGACCCCAGTCCTACGTACCCCAAGTGATAAGGGGATCAAGCCACACATAGTTCTTGAGAGTAGGGATGAGAGAACATACGTTAGCCCCTATAGCATGGCGATACTTATAGGGGAAGTTGTGTTGTGATGCCTTATGGGTCTGTTCGGCCCAGTAGGGCTGACATGGCTCTTAGAGGATAAGAAGGATGAGTTATTCACCCTTATCCTGTACTAGAGAGCTCATGCTTATCCTGTAGCGGTAGGATTTATTATTGGTTAACCCTACAGATACCACTCAGTGTGACACCCTTCTTACTACCTCAAGTTTAATATAGTAATTAAACTATCTTATCAGATAATATATGGACTTGTAAGTATATAAGAAAATGTGGAAATAAAATTTATTTTCTTTAAGTGGGTGCACAAACCAAAACTTGGAATTCTTGGAGAAGAAATTCTAAATCATTTCAAATCAGTTGTATTGAGTTCGACAATCTCTAAAACCTTTTCATAAGCGGATTGGCATTCGTATTTGAAATCGTTTTTATATGATAGAAAGTAAATGGAGCTATCCTTTTCGGAGCCGAGCTCTTTAAAAAGATTAAATCAGAGTAAGCGGAAATTATAGGACTATGCAACTAATAGAAATATAACATAGACTTTATATACATATATAAATAAAAAGTCATGTGATACATAGTCCAAGCATAAGTCATGTCTCCAAGATCCATAACACAAGTCCATAACAGATCTATGCTCAAAATAAACCATAGCCCTAGAGTACTCATAGTATATCTACAATATGTACATCTCAAAATATAGACTCTAGAGGTGGTCACATAGATCTGGCAGCATCAGTAGTAGCAGTGATAGTAGCAAAAATCTCCAAGTAGCAAAAGAAACATCCCCATCAACAGCAGCAGCAGAATCTTTTCCATGGCATCTCCACATCGGATCCCCTGATCCTCATCATACACCCTATACACATACCTAGGGATCATCATCCCTCCACTGACTCCCGGTGGAATGAACGACAGGCTCGCCTCCGCTCTCATCCTCCACGGGATCCTCCTCGATCTCATCCGATGGAGAGTGTACCCTACCACTGGGTATGGGGTCAGGAGATGGTGTGGCCCTGACTGGACTCCTCGGATAAGAAGGGGGAGTATCCTCGCGGACGACTCTCGAGGAAAAAGGGTGTGAGCGGGTAGGTCTGAAACGAAAACTATGATAAGAGCGAGCTGGCTGTGTGGGAGGTGGTCCATGATATGTGTAAAACGGGGGTACTGCATAGTGTATATGATGGGAATCCTAAATCTACGAGGACGAAATCGAATCAACGGGTTCGGGTGGTAGAAGGTAATCTCT
This sequence comes from Crotalaria pallida, assembly GCA_037953625.1. Classification (NCBI taxonomy): domain Eukaryota; kingdom Viridiplantae; phylum Streptophyta; class Magnoliopsida; order Fabales; family Fabaceae; genus Crotalaria; species Crotalaria pallida. The sequence continues at coordinate 25,927,564 of CM075654.1, forward strand.
ACCTCTCCCTCGAACACCGCGCATGGTCCTCATAGATCCATGTGCCACTAGGAAGTGGCCGGATCTCGATGCAAGCGATGTATCGAGACATCACCTACAAGGGCATAGGGGTAAGCAATTCTATACACATAATCAACAGAGTTTAAATATGTGCAATATGAAGATGTAAATAGGCAACAATGAACAGCAATCACATTTAGCACTTAGCAGGTATTGAATGCAAGTAGAATGCTCACACTTGTTTAATTTATCACAGTTAATTTAAATGAATGGTATGATGCATGAATTTAACTCTCAAACCTATCTCCATCAATCTATGTCACTCTCTGACGTCCATCCCCGACAACCCAGCACTCACCAGTGCGTTGTATTCCTAGGTATACAACAATTCGTACATTCACCTAGAATGTACACGACAAGCTTGGAATCCGTGCCACCCGAGCACCTCCTGTCATCCAAACGAACCGTCATCCAAACGGTATAACCATATCGGCATCCACTAAGCCGACCACGTCTTCAACGTGTCATCAAGCAAGCGTATTGGCACTCCCAGAGGCCCTCCTCATGTTACTAATACATGATAAACGACCTACCATCCAAACTCCAAATGAATGCATCATCTTTTAAGCTTAAAGGAAATTGGTTAATATATAACGTGCCACCCGAGCACATCCAGTCATCCAAACGGTACACTCATATTAATCAATTTCTTTTAAGTCTAGATCCCTTGGATTATTGTTGTTCAATCATTAATTAAATGATTTAGAATTGAAATGGTATTTTTAAGATTTTGGGTGAATTACTCGAGTGTTCTTCAGACGACTCGAGTTTTCTTCAAACTATTTCCAGATTACTCGAGTGTTCTTCAAACTACTCGAGTGTTCATGCCTTTCTGGGGATTTGGGTTTCAGATTCATAAAAATACTCGAGTGATTCATGAGTTACTCGAGTGTTCTTCAGCATTTCCAGAATACTCGAGTGACCCCTGCATTACTCGAGTGGTTTACCTTAACATATCCCATGCAACACTCGATTACTCGAGTGCTGGGCATGGTACTCGAGTGTTCTTGCTCAAAATACATTGTTTTGCCAAAATTTTACTCGAGTAACCAACCTAATACTCGAGTGTTTCATTGCAGAACAGACTGAAATCTTGGTTTTAACACACCATTTTCAATCCTAATCATTTTTAGTCCAATCCAATGATCAACAGAGTTCATATACTATATAATGAACATGTTACAACACTCAATTCATATCAAATTACAGATTTGACAGGAAATCAATCACTAATGCATAAAACATATAATTTTACAACTTAACATATCAAATTGCAAAATAATCAACAAATTCATGAATTAGTGTTCATCACAGCTTGCATGCATCATGAGAAACTTGCTCCAAACAACCATAGAGCATAACTTGGTCTCCAAACCAAAGTTCCTATTCAAACTAAGCCCTTAGAGCCTCTTGGTGGATCTCTAATGAAATTAATGAAATTCAAACTCTATCTAGTGCATAAAACAACTTCCCCTTACCTCTCAGACGTATAGCAATAGAGAATTCCCAAGAGAAAGCTCTCCAACCCCAGAAACCACTTTGAGCATCACATGCAGGACAATTTGAGTGCATCACCAAAATTGAATTGGTTTACATGGAAAGCAGAGATAACAATTGGGGAAATTAGATTTTCTGGACTCTATGCAACACATACTAACTAGAGAAATCGAATTTGGGACTCATAGACTCGTGAGCTTACCAGAAATCAGAATCAAAGTAGGCTCCAGACAAAAACTTGACAAAGAACAACTCCACTTCCAAGCCTTGATTCTTCCACCACACTCACTCAAACCTCACGATTTTGGTGTTTATACAAAGCTCGTGATGTGAGCTTTGTATTAGTGTGTAGTTTGTAGCTCAATTCGACTCAGAGAATGAGAATCGATTCAGAGAAGTTTGGAACCCTAGCTTCACCAACCACTTCGAATTTGACCAAGAACTTCAACAAATCGCTGTTGATAGGCTTAAATAGAATGGGGAAACGTTCATGCAGGTTGACACGACCTCCATAGACGTGGAGTGGTGGTGATTTCGTTTCAACGACACGAAATCGTTGGTGGTGACTCACCAAACGCACTAACTCGTGCAACTCTGTCCAGAATACTCGAGTGTTCTAGAAAATACTCGAGTATTTTGCTCAGTTTTTGAAAAATAATTATTTTATTTACTTTCCCTCCAAAATCTTTCCTATATTTACTTCTAGGTCCCAACCCAGGGACTAATATGCAAAATATTTATTTCATGCATAATTATACTTATTAAATAAATTCAAACACATCTCCCAAATACATAACACAGAATTTTAATCAAGGATTAAAATAGAAATCATTAATTATAATTAATTTTTATAATTAACATTTCATTAATCGGGGATTAAAATTTTGGGGTGTTACACTACTCCCCACTTACAAGGAATTTCGTCCCCGAAATTCAACTTATACAAACAACTCAGGATAGACCTGACACATCTTATCCTCTAATTCCCAAGATGCTTCCATCACATCGCCACAAACCCAGACGACTTTGACCAAACGAATATCCTTTCCTCTAAGCTGTTTGATTCTTCGATCTTCAACACGAACAGGCATAGCTTAGAAGGTTAGGTTCTCATGAATTTCTAGGTCATCAGGTTGGATTCTAAGGACAATGGTGGGGTCATGGACATATCTTTTCAGTTGAGACACATGGAATATATTATGAAGGTTAGCTAGTGACGGGGGCAGAGCTAATTGATAGGCTACTAGGCCGACTCTTTTAAGAATTTGATAGGGACCAATAAACTTAGGTGATAGTTTCTGAGTTTTCAAGGCTCTACTAACACCCTTGGTTGGTACTATTCTAATGAATACATGGTCACCTTCAGCAAACTCTAAGGGTTTCCTTCTCCTATCCGCATAGCTCTTCTGTCTGCTTTGAGCCGTCTTCATCTTCTCTTGTATCATCTTGATCTGTTCCGTGGTCTCTTGCACAAAATCTGGCCCAACCAGAGAATTCTCCCCCACTTGGAACCAACATAACGGTGTCTGACACTTCCTTCCATATAAAGCTTCATATGGTGCCATTCCAATGCTCGGGTGATAACTGTTGTTGTACGTGAATTCCACGAGCGGCAACATTTGCTCCCAATTTCCTTGGCCTTCCAAAGCACAAGCCCTCAAGATGTCCTCCAATGACTGAATAGTCCTCTCCGTTTGACCATCAGTCTGAGGGTGGTATGCAGAACTCAACTTCAATCTTGAACCCAAGACTCTATGTAGATCTTGCCAAAACTTTGATGTAAACCTCGGATCACGGTCCGACACGATGCTTGATGGTACCCCATGCAAACGAACAACTTCCTTGATATATAACTGAGTGAGCTTTTCCAAAGAGTAGCGCATATTAACGGGAATAAAATGCGCTGACTTGGTCAAACGATCCATGATCACCCAGATTGCATCATGACCAGAGGTTGTCCTTGGCAAACCTGACACGAAATCCATTGAGATACTATCCCATTTCCATAATGGAATTTCCAAGGGAAGTAATTCTCCTCCTGGCTTTTGGTGTTCCACCTTCGCTTTTTGACACACCAAACAACACGCCACATAATTCGCCACATCTTTCTTTAGACCAGGCCACCAAAACATCTTCTTCAGGTCCTGATACATTTTGGTAGCTCCCGGATGCATACTCATTTTGCTCTTATGTGCCTCATCCAAAATCATCCTCTTTACTTCCAGGTCATTAGGCACACAAATCCTTGTTTGAAAACGAAGGATCCCATCCTTCCCTTCTTGAAACTCCAACTCCTTGCCTTCTTCCATAAGCTTCTTCTTTTCTTTAAGTCCCTCATCTTTATGTTGCAATTCCCGAATTCTTTGCAGAAATTCATTAGTAATCTGCAACATCCCCATCTTGATACTTGTCGGCTCCACTTGTATTGCCAAGCTCAGATCTCGAAATTCTTCTATCAATGCAGCTTCTCTGACCATCATTGCACTGATATGCATTGCCTTTCGACTCAACGCATCAGCCACCACGTTTGCCTTCCCAGGATGGTAATGAAGTTCGAACTCATAATCCTTCAAGAACTCCATCCATCGGTGTTGCCTCATATTCAACTCCTTCTGATCAAAGAGATACTTTAAACTCTTATGGTCACTAAACACCCGGAATGTAGTGCCATAGAGATAGTGTCTCCAAATTTTTAGAGCGAAAACGACCGCTGCCAACTCTAGATCATGAGTTGGATAGTTCATTTCATGAACTTTTAGCTGTCTCGAGGCGTAAGCAACTACTTTTCCCTCCTGCATCAAAACACTCCCAAGACCTTGTTTCGATGCGTCACAATACACCTCAAAACTCTGCTGTGGCTTAAGCAAAACCAACACAGGAGATGACGTCAACCTTTCCTTCAATTCTTGAAAACTCCTTTCACACTTCTCATCCCAGATGAAAGGTTGATCCTTCCGAGTCAACTTTGTCAAAGGTAGCACAATCTTCGAGAAACCTTCTATAAATCTTCTATAATGACCAGCCAAACCAAGAAAGCTTCTCACCTCTGTGACCGACTTCGGCTGTTCCCATTGCAACATTGAACTTACTTTATCCGGGTCAACCACTATTCCCTTGCTTGAAATCACATGCCCCAAAAACTTAACCTCCTCCAGCCAGAACTCGCACTTTGTAAGTTTGGCGTACAACTGCTTCTCCTTCAGAATACTCAACACTATCCTCAAGTGTTCAGCATGCTCCTCCGGGCTCTTAGAGTAGATAAGGATGTCGTCAATGAACACAACCACGAATGAATCTAGATAAGGTCTAAAGATTCGATTCATGTAGTCCATGAAAATAGCTGGTGCATTGGTCAATCCAAACGGCATCACAACGTACTCATAATGCCCGTATCGGGATCGAAATGCAGTCTTAGAGATGTCCTCTTCTCTAATCTTGATCTGATGATATCCCGACCTCAAATCAATCTTGGAAAATACCGAAGCCCCACGAACTTGATCCATAAGGTCATCGATCCTTGGCAATGGATACTTGTTCTTTATTGTGACCTTATTCAGCTGCCGGTAGTCGATGCACATCCTCATACTACCATCTTTCTTCTTGACGAACAGAACCGGAGCACCCCAAGGTGATACACTTGGTCGGATCATCTGCTTCTGCAATAGCTCCTCAATCTGCTTCTTCATTTCAGCCATTTCCGGTGGTGCATTCTATAAGGAGCGATAGAAATGGGACCGGCTCCCGGAACTAGGTCGATGCCAAATTCAATCTCTCTTCTTGGTGGCAAACCAGGGATCTCATCAGCAAATACCTCCGGGAAGTCTCTAACAACAGGAATCTCTTCCAATCTCGGACCATTCTCCTCTAATTCAGTGTTGAACAGACACATGTAGCCGGAGGGTTTTGGGTTTTATAGATCACTATCTTCTTATCACAATCGATGATCACTTGGTTTTGACTTAACCAGTTCATCCCCAAGATCACATCCAATTGTGCTAAGGGTAAACAGATTAAATCTACCCTAGAGGTTTGTCCTAACACTTCTATACAACAGTTAAGACATGCTCTAGAAACAACTACAAGAGCATTAGTAGGGGTTTCTACTTTCAGATTATATGGCAATTCAAACATAGATAAACCCAAACGATCTACACATTCATATGAAACAAATGAATGCGTTGCACCATAATCAAACAAGACATTACAGAGCTGACCATTTAGCAAGTATTTACCTTGCACCAGATCAGAAGATCGGCTTGCTTCCACACCACTAAGAGTGAAAACCCTTCCTTGAGCCATAGGCCTATCCGCAGTCCCTCTTGAATTAGCTTTGACCGGTTCCTTGCAGTCTCTCGCAAAGTGTCCCGGTTTTCCACAGTTGAAACATCCACTTGTTCCCCAACAAACACGGCCATAATGATGGCGCTTGCACTTGTCACAAAATGGAGCCTCGCTCCGAACATTTCTTCCCTCCAAACCACCAACCTTCCCCTTGCCTTTCCCTCGGCGATCGTACGGACCCTTGCCTCGGTTGTTGAAACCTTTCCGCTTCTGAGGTCCATAATTCTGGTTGTCCTTTCTTTTTGAGACTTGTAATTCTTCAGCTTTCTTGTCATCTTCATACATCCTACACATATCCACGAGGGCAGGAAAACTTTGAATCCGTTGATAGCTAAAGATCGACTTCAACTTGGGCCTCAAACCTCCCTCAAACTTGATACACTTGCTCCTTTTGTCGGGGTTGTTCTGATAGTAGGGAGAGTACTTCATCAATTCCTCGAACTTGGCCGCGTACTCGCCCACACTCATACTTCCTTGCTTCAGCTGTAAGAATTCCACCTCCTTCTTTCTCCTCAGATCTTCAGGGAAATATTTATTGAGAAACTTCTCCATAAATACACCCCAATTCACATCCCTTCCTTCATAATGCAGAAGCTGAACTGTGTGATTCCACCAATTCTCAGCTTCGTCTTCTAGCATGTAGACAGCATATGCCACCTTCTGAGCTTCTGTGCAATCCAGGATTCTTAGAATCTTGTCCATGGTATGAATCCACTCGTTGGCCTCCTCAGGTCTAAATCCTCCTTCAAACTTAGGCGGATTACAACTCCTAAAATCAGCCAGACTCTTTGCCTCGGTGTTACCCACATTGCATTGATGAGGTGGGTTAACCGGCTGAGGTGGTTGCTGAGATTGTTGCTGCATGGTCTTCAACACCGCGGTTATCCTTTCTAACATCGCATTGGTGTGATTTTGGTTTCTAGTTGCCATAATAGACCTGCGCTATATGCTCATGGTCACATATGTTGAACTAAGGAAACATTCCTCACACCACCTATACTAAGACTATAGCTTATAACTTTAAATCAACATTCAATTGTGTCTTGTGCTCAAAAGAGACAAGATACAAACATTCATAACAATAAATATGCCCTGCGGATACCTGCTTGATGTTGATGGCTACCTTTCTGGAGCTACTTCCACTACTACAGGATCTGACTTTTGCTCTGATACCACTCAGTGTGACACCCTTCTTACTACCTCAAGTTTAATATAGTAATTAAACTATCTTATCAGATAATATATGGACTTGTAAGTATATAAGAAAATGTGGAAATAAAATTTATTTTCTTTAAGCGGGTGCACAAACCAAAACTTGGAATTCTTGGAGAAGAAATTCTAAATCATTTCAAATTAGTTGTATTGAGTTCGACAATCTCTAAAACCTTTTCATAAGCGGATTAGCATTCGTATTTGAAATCGTTTTTATATGATAGAAAGTAAATGGAGCTATCCTTTTCGGAGCCGAGCTCTTTAAAAAGATTAAATCAGAGTAAGCGGAAATTATAGGACTATGCAACTAATAGAAATATAACATAGACTTTATATACATATATAAATAAAAAGTCATGTGATACATAGTCCAAGCATAAGTCATGTCTCCAAGATCCATAACACAAGTCCATAACAGATCTATGCTCAAAATAAACCATAGCCCTAGAGTACTCATAGTATATCTACAATATGTACATCTCAAAATATAGACTCTAGAGGTGGTCACATAGATCTGGCAGAATCAGTAGTAGCAGTGATAGTAGCATAAATCTCCAAGTAGCAAAAGAAACATCCCCATCAACAGCAGCAGCAGAATCTTTTCCATGGCATCTCCACATCGGATCCCCTGATCCTCATCATACACCCTATACACATACCTAGGGATCATCATCCCTCCACTGACTCCCGGTGGAATGAACGACAGGCTCGCCTCCGCTCTCATCCTCCACGGGATCCTCCTCGATCTCATCCGATGGAGAGTGTACCCTACCACTGGGTATGGGGTCAGGAGATGGTGTGGCCCTGACTGGACTCCTCGGATAAGAAGGGGGAGTATCCTCGCGGACGACTCTCGAGGAAAAAGGGTGTGAGCGGGTAGGTCTGAAACGAAAACTATGATAAGAGCGAGCTGGCTGTGTGGGAGGTGGTCCATGATATGTGTAAAACGGGGGTACATGCATAGTGTATATGATGGGAATCCTAAATCTACGAGGACGAAATCGAATCAACGGGTTCGGGTGGTAGAAGGTAATCTCTACCTCTCCCTCGAACACCGCGCATGGTCCTCATAGATCCATGTGCCACTAGGAAGTGGTCGGATCTCGATGCAAGCGATGTATCGAGACATCACCTACAAGGGCATAGGGGTAAGCAATTCTATACACATAATCAACAGAGTTTAAATATGTACAATATGAAGATGTAAATAGGCAACAATGAACAGCAATCACATTTAGCACTTAGCAGGTATTGAATGCAAGTAGAATGCTCACACTTGTTTAATTTATCATAGTTAATTTAAATGAATGGTATGATGCATGAATTTAACTCTCAAACCTATCTCCATCAATCTATGTCACTCTCTGACGTCCATCCCTGACAACCCAGCACTCACCAGTGCGTTGTATTCCTAGGTATACAACATTTCGTACATTCACCAAGAATGTACACGACAAGCTTGGAATCCGTGCCACCCGAGCACCTCCCGTCATCCAAACGGACCGTCATCCAAACGGTATAACCATATCGGCATCCACTAAGCCGACCACGTCTTCAACGTGTCATCAAGCAAGCGTATTGGCACTCCCAGAGGCCCTCCTCATGTTACTAATACATGATAAACGACCTACCATCCAAACTCCAAATGAATGCATCATCTTTTAAGCTTAAAGGAAATTGGTTAATATATAACGTGGCACCCAAGCACATCCCGTCATCCAAACGGTACACTCATATTAATCAATTTCTTTTAAGTCTAGATCCCTTGGATTATTGTTGTTCAATCATTAATTAAATGATTCATAATTGAAATGGTATTTTTAAGATTTTGGGTGAATTAATCGAGTGTTCTGTAGGATTCTCATGTTTTGATGCTAACAATCTCTCTCCAAGCAACAACATTGGCAACAAGCAAGCTACACCACATGAAGATTAGAATTAGGATTTTTATTAATTCTATTTCAATGTAATCTTTATTTTATGCAATGCATCTCATTGGTGTGGGTAGCTTAGGTGATTTTAAGAATATTTAAATAATGTCTGATTAAGAGTGAAGATACTTTGAATCTTGATTAAATAGCTTGTGAAAATCATTTTAGAAAAACTTTGTTTTTATTCAGATTCTGATCAGTTTACTCGAGTAATGAGTATTGGTTCACTCGAGTAATTTATGTTCTGATAGGTTAATCGAGTAATGGTTTACACATCACTCGAGTAACTTAATCTGACATGTTTCACTCGAGTGACGTTGTTTGGTTTACTCGAGTAATTCAATCAGTGTTGGGAAAATTTTAAAAGGACTTAATTTTCTCTTTCAAAGTAATAGACTTTCATTCTTACAATTTTCCAATACACTTTGAAAAGTAATTCAAGAGCTATTTTACATCTTTCAAGAGCTATCAAGATTCAACAAAGAACTTTTCATTCTTCACTCTATTTTCTATCATTGTTCAAATATTCTTGAGATCATATTTTTGTTCTTAGTGGTTGTTGAAGATTTGCAATTTGTGATTGCATCATTGAAGTTTCAACACAAGTGAAGAATCTCACAAGGAAGACTTTGAGGATCAAATCAAAGCAAGAAAAGAGGATTGGTTGGAAGCATCTTCAATCAATTAGCAAGGAAATCTAGAATACTCAAAAGGGGTAGATTAGATCAAAGTGTTTGGTACACACTTTGAGTTGGGTTTTAAGATAGGAGAACTAAGAATCTAGTTGCATCTTAAAACATTGTAAAATCTACATTTGAAGATTTCTAGTGAAGAATCTCTCTTGATTTAAGAGGGGACTGGAGTAGCTTTCAAGTGGGTGAAAGTGAACCAGGATAAATCCTTGTGTCTCTTTTATTTTCATTCCTTGTATTTCTTTAATTCATTAACATTTGCATTTTTAGGTTAGAATTGGGTTTTCTTAATTCTACTCAATTGATCTAAAATTGCATGTTAATATTACTTGAAATTGTTCATATTAATCATTCATAATTTGTTGAATCATCATAGCATTGTTATTCTTGAAGAACTCCATTGAAAACAAAGTTTTAAATTGAATTTTACCCAGTTTACTCGAGTAAAGTTCTTGTCACTCGAGTAATCTGCTTTCAGTTTATAAACATTACTCGAGTAGGTTTTCTGTTACTCGAGTGATTTAAAATTTGCTTTCGTAATACTCGAGTGATTTGCTGAATACTCGAGTGAAATTATTTTTGGTTGCGTATTACTCGAGTGAAGGCTTGAGTTACTCGAGTAATCTGAACTGAATTCTTAAGAAAATTTATTTTCATAAAACCATTCTCTTAGGTGGACGAAAAATCTGTAATAAGGCTTCAATATTCTATTCACCCCCCCTCTAGACTATATTGAGCCGCTTGTTGGTTTCCAACAAGTGGTATCAGAGCTCGGACGAAAAATCCGAGCCTTAAAAAGCTTTTTCGAAAAGATCCTTTTTACTTGGAAACAATGGGCTCAATTTCAAATCCTTTCGGTGGTGAAGGAACTTCCATTAATCGTCCTCCACTATTTAGTGGTGAGGGTTACGCTTATTGGAAGGTCCGCATGAAAATTTTTATTCAAGCCATAGATATGGAAATTTGGAACGCCATAGAGAATGGACCTTTTGTTCCTCAAACGAAAGTAAATGATGTTGTTTCAATTAAACCTCAATCGAGTTGGGACAATGATGATAAGAAGAAAGTTGCATTTGATTTAAAAGCTAAAAATATCATCACGTCCGCTCTTTCTTATGATGAGTTCTTTCGAGTATCTCAATGTGTTGATGCTAAACAAATGTGGGACACATTACAAGTCACACATGAGGGCACTTCGGAGGTTAGAAGGGCTAGGCTAAATACACTCATGCATGAATATGAACTCTTTCGTATGTTACCTAATGAAAACATAGGTGACATGCAAAAGCGGTTCACTCATATCATTAATCATCTTTCTGCACTTGGAAAAGTTATATCTAATGGTGAAGTTGTTAATAAGATTTTGAGATGTCTTAGCAGGGAATGGCAACCTAAGGTGACGGCCATTATGGAAGCTAGAGACGTGGATCAAATTGATTTAGCAACTCTATTCGGAAAGCTTCAAGAGCATGAAATGGAGCTTGGACGGTTATCCATGAATGAAGATGCCGATAGGAAGAAAAAGGGGATAGCTCTTAAATCAACTTCAAAATCCCTTAAGGCACAAGAGGAAAACTTTCAAGTGGATGACTCGGACTCCGATATAGATGATGAGACCCTTGGCTTGCTAGTTAAAAAGCTTGGTAGGTTCCTTAAGAAAAAGGGGAACTTTAATAGAAATAGACAAAGAGATTCTAAGGACTCACAACCAAGAAATAAGACTAACAAGGATCACATCAAGTGTCATGGATGTGGAAAGCTTGGTCACTATCGATCGAATTGTCCAACTCATTCTAAGAAGTCGGAAGGTGACAACTCAAAATTCAATTCTTCTAAAGGAAAAAGGGCTTACATAGTATGGGATGAAGTGGAGAGTCAATCAACATCTAGCTCATCGGATGATGAAGAACTTGCAAATCTATGTTTAATGACAAAGCTTGATGAAGAGGAATCTTCGAGCATTAAATCAAGTGAGAACGTCAATGAGGTAGATTATCTTTCCGATGCTAGCTCAAGTTCTAATTCTCCTTCATTCAATGAATTGTACAATGTGTATGTAGAGATGCATAAAGAGTTGAAGAAACTTGCTAAAATAAATGTTGAAAGAAAGAATTTCATAATGAAGCAACATGAAAAGATAATTGAACTTCAAAAAGATTTAGAAGAACTTAAGCTTCAAAATGAAACTCTAGAACTCATTTATGCAAACTCTACATGCAATTGTGAATTGAAATCAAATGAGACTCCATCTTGTGAAAATTGCAAGTCTTTGGAAAAAGAAGTTTTTAATTTGAATGATCGACTTGCAAGGCTCATGAAAGGAGATACTTCTTTAGATCATTTGCTTTCAACTCAAAGGAACAATAGCAATAGATCCGGTCTTGGCTATACCAAACCTAAGAAACGCAATTATCGCAAAGTTGGTGGATTTTCAAAGAATAAGATTTCTAAAAACCCAACTTGTCATTATTGTGGAATCTTTGGGCATACCACGAATAAATGTAATATAAAGAAATTTGGTATACCAAGCGGTGAATATATTTGGATTGTTAAGGGGACTTCTCCTCATGCTAACAACAAAGGACCCAAGACCACTTGGGTACCTAAGTCAACCAAATGATATCTTTCTTGTAGGTGTGTCTTCGAACCAAAGAGCGAAAATGGTACTTGGATAGTGGTTGTTCGAGACACATGACGGGAGACAAAACGCACTTCATGGAACTTACTCCAAAAAGTGATGGATTTGTGACATACGGCGACAACAACAAGGGCAAAATTCTAGGAGTCGGGAAAATCGGTAACGTATCTAATCTTGTCATAGAAAATGTCCTATACGTAGAAGGCTTAGAACACAACTTGCTTAGTATAAGCCAACTATGTGATATGGGCAATTATGTAACATTTACTCCGGAATTATGCTTCATTAAGTCTTCTATAGATGATAGTGTTAAGTTTGTTGGTCGTCGCTCTAATAACACTTACTTAATTGATTTGGATGAGATAACTTCACTATTTTCAAAATGTTTCAAATCTTTTGATGATGAAATTCGTCTTTGGCATAGACGAATTGCTCATGTGAATGTGAATCAATTGAACAAACTTTTGCGAAAAGATTTAGTGATTGGTTTGCCTAAACTAAACTTTAAGCTTGATGGCATTTGTGACTCTTGTCAAAAGTGCAAGCAAGTTAAAAGTTCTTTTAAACCTAAAAATGTGATAAGCACAACAAAGCCTTTGGAGCTAATCCATATGGATTTGTTTGGCCCTTCACAAATTAAAAGTTTAGGTGGCAATTACTATGGATTTGTTTTAGTAGACGATTTTACTAGATTCACATGGACTTTATTTTTATCCGCAAAAAGTGAAGTTTATAAATGTTTTAAAAAATTTGCCAAACTCATCCAAAATCAACTAAGTTTGAAAATTGTGTCTATTAGAAGTGATCACGGAGGTGAGTTTGAAAACACTAGGATTGATGCGTTTTGTGATAAGTTTGGTATTGATCATCAATTTTCGGCCCCTAGGACTCCGGAGCAAAACGGAGTTGTAGAAAGGAAAAATAGAATATTAGTGGAACTTGCTCGTACTATGTTGATAGAATCAAATGTTCCTAAATATTTTTGGGCTGATGCGGTAAACACCGCTTGCTATGTGCTTAATAGGGTTCTTATTCATCCGCATTTAAATAAAACACCTTATGAACTTTTAAAAGGGCGAAAGCCAAATATCTCACATTTTCATGTTTTTGGGTGTAAGGTGTTTGTTTTAAATAACGGAAAGGAACCGGTCGGCAAGTTTGACTCTAAAGCCGACGAAGGCATATTCATAGGTTATTCAACTCATAGCAAAGCATATAGAGTCTACAATAAAAGAACATTAACCGTTGAGGAATCCGTGCATGTTGTATTTGATGAATCTTCGAAAGGAGATTGTGTTGTTTCTTGTGATGATTATATAGGTACATTTTTGGATCATGAGAATTCAACACCACAACAAATGGAAGAGAATCAAAATGAAGATCGAGAGGTGCAAGCACAAGATAAAGACTTAGCACAAGAGATACAACCTCAATTACCAATAGCTTGGAAGTCCAACAAAAATCATCCGATTTCTAATATCTTAGGTGACATTGCGAAGGGAGTGGTAACCCGACGCACTTTAAATAATTTTTGTTATTATGTTGCCTTTGTATCTCAAATAGAACCTAAGAATATCAAAGAGGCTCTTCAAGATGATCATTGGATTATGGCCATGCAAGAAGAATTAAATCAATTTGAAAGAAACCAAGTTTGGGAGCTTGTGCCAAAACCCGATGATCGTCCTGAAATTGGTACTCGGTGGGTCTATAGGAATAAGTTAGATGAATCGGGTATTATTGTTAGGAATAAAGCTAGGTTGGTAGCACAAGGTTATAGTCAAGAAGAAGGAATCGATTACGATGAGACATATGCTCCCGTTGCTAGATTAGAAGCTATTCGTATTCTTCTCGCTTTTGCTTCAATTATGAATTTTAAATTGTTTCAAATGGATGTTAAGAGCGCCTTTCTTAACGGATACATTCAAGAGGAAGTTTATGTGTCACAACCTCCCGGATTCGAGAGTTTTGAGCATCCGGACTACGTTTTCAAACTGAAAAAGGCTTTGTACGGTTTGAAACAAGCTCCTAGAGCTTGGTACGACCGACTAAGCAATTTTTTATTACAAAAAGGTTTTAAACGAGGCACTGTTGACACTACACTTTTTATTGAACGTTCCGGTAAGGATATTTTATTGGTTCAAATATATGTTGACGATATTATATTTGGTGCTACTAACGATAACTTGTGTAAGAAGTTTTCAGAATTGATGCAAAGTGAATTCGAGATGTCGATGATGGGAGAGCTTACATTCTTTCTTGGCCTTCAAATAAAGCAGCTTAATGATGGCATTTATATTCATCAGAGTAAATATTGTAGAGAGCTTCTCAAACGTTTTGGAATGGATTCGTGCAAATCCGCTTCTACACCAATGAGCGTTGCATGCTACCTAGATCAAGATGAGGCTGGAAAAGCGGTAGAGGTAACGAAGTATCGTGGTATTATTGGTAGTTTGTTATACTTAACTGCATCTAGGCCTGATATCATGTTTAGTGTATGTATGTGTGCACGTTTTCAAGCAAAACCGAAAGAGTCGCATCTAACTGCTGTCAAAAGAATAATGAAATACTTAAAGGGTACAACGAATACTGGACTTTATTATCCTAGGGATGCTTTTCTAAAACTTATAGGATATTCGGACTCTGACTTTGCCGGTTGTAAAATTGAGCGAAAAAGTACAAGCGGAACATGCCATTTAATTGGTAATTCACTTGTATCGTGGTTTTCTAAAAAACAAAATTGTGTAGCTTTATCAACCGCGGAGGCCGAATACATAGCTGCAGGTAGTTGTTGTGCTCAAATTTTATGGATGAAGCAACAATTATCTGACTTTGGTTTAAATTTAACAAATATCCCTATAAAGTGTGATAACACTTCGGCAATTAATTTGACTAAAAATCCAGTATTACACTCAAGGACAAAGCATATTGAAATTAGGCATCACTTTTTGAGAGATCATGTTCAAAAAGGTGATTGTGTTATTGAGTTTGTTCAAACTTCGGATCAATTAGCTGATATCTTTACAAAACCATTACCAAGGGACACATTTTATAAGATTCGAAGAGAACTTGGTATTTTTGATGAATTAACTATTAGCTAATTGTATTTGATGCCTTTTATACTCACCTTCAAGCCTATTTCAATGTGACTTGTATTTTGAGTTGTTGTATCTTATTAAAGTGTTTATTATTTTTTTTTATGCAGTTATGTGTGTATGTTTTCTATAATATGCTAATTGCTTTATTTGTATGTGTGTTACTTGCTACATGCTAAGTGTTTCTCTGTGTTTGTGCATGAAAAATGATTTTGCATGAAAAATTGAAATTTTTGAAATTCTGGACAGTTCACTCGAGTAACAGAAATTTCACTCGAGTAATTTTAAAAACTCTTTCGTATTACTCGAGTAATTCTGTCTGTCACTCGATTAATTTTAAAATGACTTGCGTATCACTCGATTAAGTTCATCCATCACTCGAGTAAAATCTTTTTATCTTTCGGCATACTCGAGTAACATACTCTTTCACTCGAGTACTGCTCGAATCACTCGAGTAACGTATGAACATTACTCGAGTAACTTACGTGATTTTAAAAGCTGAACTGTTGAAATCTGCATCTTTTTCACGATTTTTTCTCTCTCTTGTTCGTCTTTCTCTCTTCTCTCTCATACGGGTCTTC
Source organism: Crotalaria pallida (assembly GCA_037953625.1). Lineage (NCBI taxonomy): Eukaryota > Viridiplantae > Streptophyta > Magnoliopsida > Fabales > Fabaceae > Crotalaria > Crotalaria pallida. The sequence continues at coordinate 25,943,608 of CM075654.1, forward strand.
ATCAAATCATCATCTTTCAGCCACAAAACTCACAAATCATACAAATTTCTTCCATATTTCATCATTATATCATCATTTCTACTCCTTTCATTCATCAATTTCACCAATTTTTATCCAAAAATCCGAAAACCCCAAATCAAAACCCTAACCCCCAAAACCAAATTTGTTTTTTCTGAATCAATGGCTTCTTCCTCTCACTATCAACCTCCTCAAAAGAAAGCAAAGCAAGGAGCAGGTCGTAATGATACTTGGTTTTCTGGAATCAACCGAGATTTGCGGGAACCGGCATTTATCAATCGCTCTTTTGGTCTTACAAGGTATGTTAAATTTGCTTGGTTTCATAAGGAGCAATTTCCGTTTGTAGAGGATTTAGAATTTCAGAATTTGAAGAGGTTTTTGGAATTTGAGACTCATTATTACCCTAGGCTTGTCAGACAATTTTATCAAAATTTTACTAAGCTAGATGGTGAGTATCAAACAATGGTTAGAGGACATCATTTTGTTATAAAGCCTGCGGATTTGACTATGATGTTTGGTTTAGAAAACAAGGGAACTTTTATTGGTGATACTGAATGTCTGGATTTGGATGTGGATACTAATAAGATTTATACTGATTTGTTGCGTTCTGGTGAATCTTGGGGTGATAGAACTACTAGAACTGTATCACCTTTGCATGCTGTGGATAGGGTGCTCATGTATATTATCTCTTATTGTTTGATTCCAAAATGCAATCAAAATTATGCTCAATTGGGAGATGATGATCCTACTTTGTTTCATGGGATTAAAAAGAGGTATGAGATGAATTGGAATAAAATGTTTTTAGCTCGTATGGAAGCTGCTGCTCAATCTCCTCCTACCCAATTCTTGCCATATCCTATGCATGTCACCAAGATCATGAGGTATTATCGTGTTCCAATCCCTGATGATGAGCCAGCTGAAAAGGAAAAGAAAAATAACTGGTGTCTTAATGATTCGCACATTAGTTATATGAAAATTGCTTGGCATAGGGACAGTCGCACTTGGTTATGGAAATCACAGATTAAGGAAATGGCTGAAGCTGCAAAGGCTGCAAGAGTTTCAGGTACTAGGAAAAGGAATTTACTTGGTGATAGGGCTGGTGCATCCTCTTCTGTTCCTCCTACTTCTACTGATCCGATGGATACCGATCGTATTGAGGACTATATCGATTTGGATAATCTTGGTACTCCATTTGATGCACAAGCTGCTCATGAGTCATTAGTTGAGCACATCAATGCTCAATTCACTCAGTTGGAGATGAGACAGGATGTGAAGAATATTGCCATGGAGCATCGTTTGATGGATTACATGTCTGGATTATTTTCTCATCATTTTCCTCCTCCTCCACCTGATTCCTAGACCTGTGGATGCTGATGATGTTTGCTGTTGATTTCTGTTGCATGTTTCATTTGCATATTCTCTGTTTATGTTTCTGTTTCATGTTTCTGACTCTGTTGCTACTATGACTTTAGGACCTTGTGTATGGTCTAGTTTGTTTAGTTTTCGTTTTGATTATCTGCTATGATTTGCTGCATAGTGTGATGCTCTGATACTCTGATTTATGGTGCTATATTCGTTGTTCGTTTATATTCGTTGTTTATATACGTTGAGGCACTATTGTGGTTTATTTTGGTATTGTCTTTATTGTTATATATTTTCTATACCATTGTGAACTACTTACCTTCAACTTTTGGCAAAGGACTTTTCTCGAAAATATTATCTTTTTAATGATGCCAAAAGGGGGAGAATATTTTGTTGATGTTGTTCTTGTAGGTTAAGTTTTATTATATTTTTCCTAGATGTTTTACATTTAGGGGGAGTATGTTAAAACTTAGTGCTTAATTTGAAAGGAGGTTTGTCATCATCAAAAAGGGGGAGTTTGTAGGATTCTCATGTTTTGATGCTAACAATCTCTCTCCAAGCAACAACATTGGCAACAAGCAAGCTACACCACATGAAGATTAGAATTAGGATTTTTATTAATTCTATTTCAATGTAATCTTTATTTTATGCAATGCATCTCATTGGTGTGGGTAGCTTAGGTGATTTTAAGAATATTTAAATAATGTCTGATTAAGAGTGAAGATACTTTGAATCTTGATTAAATAGCTTGTGAAAATCATTTTAGAAAAACTTTGTTTTTATTCAGATTCTGATCAGTTTACTCGAGTAATGAGTATTGGTTCACTCGAGTAATTTATGTTCTGACAGGTTAATCGAGTAATGGTTTACACATCACTCGAGTAACTTAATCTGACATGTTTCACTCGAGTGACGTTGTTTGGTTTACTCGAGTAATTCAATCAGTGTTGGGAAAATTTTAAAAGGACTTAATTTTCTCTTTCAAAGTAATAGACTTTCATTCTTACAATTTTCCAATACACTTTGAAAAGTAATTCAAGAGCTATTTTACATCTTTCAAGAGCTATCAAGATTCAACAAAGAACTTTTCATTCTTCACTCTATTTTCTATCATTGTTAAAATATTCTTGAGATCATATTTTTGTTCTTAGTGGTTGTTGAAGATTTGCAATTTGTGATTGCATCATTGAAGTTTCAACACAAGTGAAGAATCTCACAAGGAAGACTTTGAGGATCAAATCAAAGCAAGAAAAGAGGATTGGTTGGAAGCATCTTCAATCAATTAGCAAGGAAATCTAGAATACTCAAAAGGGGTAGATTAGATCAAAGTGTTTGGTACACACTTTGAGTTGGGTTTTAAGATAGGAGAACTAAGAATCTAGTTGCATCTTAAAACATTGTAAAATCTACATTTGAAGATTTCTAGTGAAGAATCTCTCTTGATTTAAGAGGGGACTGGAGTAGCTTTCAAGTGGGTGAAAGTGAACCAGGATAAATCCTTGTGTCTCTTTTATTTTCATTCCTTGTATTTCTTTAATTCATTAACATTTGCATTTTTAGGTTAGAATTGGGTTTTCTTAATTCTACTCAATTGATCTAAAATTGCATGTTAATATTACTTGAAATTGTTCATATTAATCATTCATAATTTGTTGAATCATCATAGCATTGTTATTCTTGAAGAACTCCATTGAAAACAAAGTTTTAAATTGAATTTTACCCAGTTTACTCGAGTAAAGTTCTTGTCACTCGAGTAATCTGCTTTCAGTTTATAAACATTACTCGAGTAGGTTTTCTGTTACTCGAGTGATTTAAAATTTGCTTTCGTAATACTCGAGTGATTTGCTGAATACTCGAGTGAAATTATTTTTGGTTGCGTATTACTCGAGTGAAGGCTTGAGTTACTCGAGTAATCTGAACTGAATTCTTAAGAAAATTTATTTTCATAAAACCATTCTCTTAGGTGGACGAAAAATCTGTAATAAGGCTTCAATATTCTATTCACCCCCCCTCTAGACTATATTGAGCCGCTTGTTGGTTTCCAACAAGTTCTTCAGACGACTGGAGTGTTCTTCAAACTATTTCCAGATTACTCGAGTGTTCTTCAAACTACTCGAGTGTTCATGCCTTTCTGGGGATTTGGGTTTCAGATTCATAAAAATACTCGAGTGATTCATGAGTTACTCGAGTGTTCTTCATCATTTCCAGAATACTCGAGTGACCCCTGCATTACTCGAGTGGTTTACCTTAACATATCCCATGCAACACTCGATTACTCGAGTGCTGGGCATGGTACTCGAGTGTTCTTGCTCAAAATACATTGTTTTGCCAAAATTTTACTCGAGTAACCAGCCTAATACTCGAGTGTTTCATTGCAGAACAGACTGAAATCTTGGTTTTAACACACCATTTTCAATCCTAATCATTTTTAGTCCAATCCAATGATCAACAGAGTTCATATACTATATAATGAACATGTTACAACACTCAATTCATATCAAATTACAGATTTGACAGGAAATCAATCACTAATGCATAAAACATATAATTTTACAACTTAACATCTCAAATTGCAAAATAATCAACAAATTCATGAATTAGTGTTCATCACAGCTTGCATGCATCATGAGAAACTTGCTCCAAACAACCATAGAGCATAACTTGGTCTCCAAACCAAAGTTCCTATTCAAACTAAGCCCTTAGAGCCTCTTGGTGGCTCTCTAATGAAATTAATGAAATTCAAACTCTATCTAGTGCATAAAACAACTTCCCCTTACCTCTCAGACGTATAGCAACAGAGAATTCCCAAGAGAAAGCTCTCCAACCCCAGAAACCACTTTGAGCATCACATGCAGGACAGTTTGAGTGCATCACCAAAATTGAATTGGTTTACATGGAAAGCAGAGATAACAATTGGGGAAATTAGATTTTATGGACTCTATGCAACACATACTAACTAGAGAAATCGAATTTGGGACTCAGAGACTCGTGAGCTTACCAGAAATCAGAATCAAAGTAGGCTCCAGACAAAAACTTGACAAAGAACAGCTCCACTTCCAAGCCTTGATTCTTCCACCACACTCACTCAAACCTCACGATTTTGGTGTTTATACAAAGCTCGTGATGTGAGCTTTGTATTAGTGTATAGTTTGTAGCTCAATTCGACTCAGAGAATGAGAATCGATTCAGAGAAGTTTGGAACCCTAGCTTCACCAACCACTTCGAATTTGACCAAGAACTTCAACAAGTCGGTGTTGATAGGCTTAAATAGAATGGGGAAACGTTCATGCAGGTCGACACGACCTCCATAGACGTGGAGTGGTGGTGATTTCGTGTCAACGACACGAAATCGTTGGTGGTGACTCACCAAACGCACTAACTCGTGCAACTCTGTCCAGAATACTCGAGTGTTCTAGAAAATACTCGAGTATTTTGCTCAGTTTTTGAAAAATAATTATTTTATTTACTTTCCCTCCAAAATCTTTCCTATATTTACTTCTAGGTCCCAACCCAGGGACTAATATGCAAAATATTTATTTCATGCATAATTATACTTATTAAATAAATTCAAACACATCTCCCAAATACATAACACAGAATTTTAATCAAGGATTAAAATAGAAATCATTAATTATAATTAATTTTTATAATTAACATTTCATTAATCGGGGATTAAAATTTTGGGGTGTTACACCCACTCCTTCGGATGAGAAAGATGAGGACCCTGTGGAGGACGAGAGTGGATGCGAGCCTGTCGTTCACTCTACCGGGAGTCACTGGAGGGACGATGATCCCTAGGTATGTGCATAAGATAGATGATGAGGATCAGGGATCCGGTGTGATGGATGCTGTGGAGGAGATGATACTGCTGCTGATGATGTTGGATGATGACTACTGCTGTTACTTCTTGGAGACTTCTACTACTTCTACTGCTGCTACCAGTGCTATGAGACCAGCTTTAGAGTTTTATATTTTGATATGTATATATTGTGGATATTCCTTTTGGAAACTCTTGAGTTATGGTCTATTTTTGATGTATATATATATGCATCGTGTTGGCAATTCGACAAGTGTATCGATCGCACAAGTAATAAAGAGTAAGTAAAATTATCGTTCCACTCGGGGATTGCAAATTGTTTCTAACTTATTTCACCTAATTGCGATTACTATGAATAACTTGTATTGGTCTAGAGTTTAGAGATAGGAATGTAGAATTAAAGGTATGAAACAATTCAGAAACTAAAAAGGTTTTGAAGCAAATATGGAAAAGGTTAGGAACTTGGTTTCATTGTAGGATCAGGTTATCAATTATGAAAATATGTTTTCCAATAAATCAAAAACTCCAGAAACAATAAAAGCTAGATCCCTCATGGCAATTACGTTTCTTACTAAACTTTACCCCTTAATCCCTCAAGTGAGTTCTAATTTATAAGAGTTATACAATTACCCAAAAGTATTCCTACGAGTTGAATAATTATATTGTTTGGTTGAAAGGCCTAATCTTAATTCTAATTTTCCAATTAAGGTTCAGATTACCAAATCAAAACATAAAGTGATCAATTTTATGAATTGTAATTAAAACACAACCAAGCAATTGATTTAAAAGGAAAAACATTAATTCATGAATAAATAGCCAAATTAAGATCCATACAAATCCACCTTATTCTAAACAAGAGGTTCAATTATACATATTGGAAGAAGAAGAAGGAATGGAATAAACTAATAATCATAGACAATAATTAATTTACCCCCAAGAGATCTTCAATCTTCAAGTGGATCCCTCCAACAATGTTGATCTCCAATCCTTGTGCCTTGCCTCCTTGCTCTCAATTGCGTAACAGCCTCTCTTCTGTAATCCTAATTTTATTCTAATCTCTTATTTGGCTCTGAAAAGTTTACCAAACCTAAAGGAAAAACCTATATTTAAAGTCTAAAACTAATCCTAATTGAATTGATATGATAATATCCTATTAGAATAATCTAATCTTTAATAATCTTATCTACAAATAGAATTTATTATTAAAATCCTTCTAGAATCCCGTATTTGTGTCTGACAGAAACTTCGGAACTGATTTTGACCTCCAAGATGGACGAATTTGAGCAAGGCTATTTCTGGCAAAGTTGTAGATCTTTTCCTTAGATTTAAAATGATAACAAGATCGCCTCATTTGGATAAGCGTAGCTCAAGTTATGATCAAAACAGCAAACAATGTCACTTTCTCGCATGTTGCGCGCCTGGGCGTGCAGACCAGCACGCTTGGGCGCGCTATGTCTGATGCCCCATAAATTACCGCTGCAAGCGCGCCTGGGCGTGCAGATCCCGCGCCTGGGCGTGCTGAGAAATTTTCGACTCCGTTTCTCTCCGTTCTTGTGTCATTTTCAAGGTCTTCTTATGCTCTTTTCAGCTCCAATAATATTTTCTCCAAATAAAGCTCCGAAATACCTGAAACATACCCAAAATGGATCAAAACGTTCAAAGGATTCTAATAAACTAAAAATTCCTAAAACTAATATAAAATACCTATATTTACAAGAGAAACAAGCTAAAACCCAAGCAAAAGGAAGTGAAATTAAGCCTTAAAACATCATATATTAGACCTTCATCACATAGCCTTATGGACTTGTACTGGGATATGGAGATCTTTACCGCTGGACTATGTATTATGTACCTTTTCCTATATATAAAATTTATGTTTATATTATGGTTTTTTACATAGTCCTGCCATTTCTGTTACTTTGATATTGATTTAAAAGGAATTCGGCTATGACATTTTGAAATGGTATCAGTTATTTAGATGAACGACTGGATGACATTACTTAAGATCCATTATATAAAATGTAATATATTCTATTCTTAAAGAGAATGATATCTACGATTTGCGAAGCTAGTTCTTGAGTAAAGCAAATGTCGAATTCAGTTTTAAAAGTAATTCATAAATTATTCTCCAAATATCCTATCTTTTGGTTTGTGCACCCGCCTCTATAGAAAATAAAAAGAAATTTTATTTCCTAAATTTTCTAAATACTAAACAACTCCATTATTATTCGAGTAATAGTATATTTATTACTCTTGTTTCGAGTATTATATTGAGGGTGTCACAATTCCCTACTTAGACATCTTAAAACTTTGTTAACAAGTTCACAATTCATGAAAGTTTTTCAAGAGCAATGAGATGATTAATAATATGAGTAAAACATTTTTGCATAATACATATAGATTCATTAGGAAACATACGAAACAATTCATATTCATGCAACAAAGAATTTAATCTAGCACGCCTAACTTCACTAGTGCCTTCATGTGTGACTTGCAAGGTGTCCCACATTTGTTTGGCATTATGACATTGGGAGACTCTAAAGAACTCATCATAAGATAGAGCGGAGGTGATGATATTCTTTGCTTTTAAATCATATTGAATTTTCTTTTTATCATCATCGGTCCACTTATCTTTGGGGATTAGTTGAGATACACCTTCTACTTGAGTTGAGGGAATGTGAGGACCATTCTCAATGGCTTCCCAAATGTTCATGTCTATGGCTTCTATAAAAATTCTCATTCTAACTTTCCAATAAGCATAACCCTCTCCACCAAACATAGAAGGGCGACTTATCAAAGCACCTTCACCACCAAAGGGATTCGTAGAACCCATTGCAGTTTCCTCAAGGATCTTTACGAAAAAGCTCTATGCTCGTGTCTTTCGACTGAGCTCTGATACCAATTGTAAAAACTACAATCGGTGGGTGAATTAACAAAGAAACCCTAGGAGAACACCTAGAAGGGGGGGGTTGAATAGCTGTTAGAGAAACCTTGATAGATTTTCGAAAGAAATGAATCGAAACAATTAAAACGAATGATTTTTACAAAATCCTGCAGCTCTTAATCGATTAAGCCTTCAATTAATCGATTAATCCTTTGTAAACCTTTGAGTTAATCGATTAATTAGTTCAGTTAATAGATTAGTGCCTGAAAGCTGACTTTTGGTTAATCGATTAATGCTTCAGTTAATCGATTAATCACTGTTAAAACTGAAAAATCACTTTTCAATCAAATACGAAAATCAATCAATTAACACATAAGATCAGAGATTAAGCGGAAATGATTAACACCAACATTCTTATTGATTACCTAGGTTATGAAAATGATTTTCCCCAATTCAATTTGCACAATTAAAAACTAATTCAATCAATTATGAAAAATCAATTTTTTCTAGGTTTTCAACCAAGAACATATGAAATGACTAGAATGTAAAGAATTAAGGGAATAGAGATACTGCATAGTGATTTATCCTGGTTCACTCACAACCACCGTGAGCTACATCCAGTCCCCTCTTCAATCAACAGAGATTCTTCACTAAGGAATTAGAATTCTCAAATTACAAGTAAATGCCTCTCAAGACTCCCTTCTTGATAGCCTCCAAAAGAGACCACACTCTTGTCTTGCAATCCTATTAAAATCTAATCTAACCTCTTCCCTTGCTTGTTGATAACCCCACAACAAGTCTTCCACTTGCTTGTTGATTCCTCACAACAAGACTTCCAAATTTGCTTGTCAACACAACAAGACTTCCAAGACGATTTTGCTTGATGAACAACCACCAAGTCTTCCTTTGTTGTAGATAGCTTGCCTTCTTTGCAATGATTACAACCAAATTGAAAAACAATAACAATCCTATGAATCTCTTTCAAGAACTATGAAGACATCAACATAAGAGATTCAAAGATTCTTGATCAAAGAATATAAAAGTGAAAGCTTTGATCTATGAGAAAGTGAGAGAGAATCGTGTGGCTTTGATCTTTGTAAAATTGATATGAAAATGATGTTAGTTTGTTCTTATTAATTCACAAAGGTTAGGAAAAGGTTTATATAGAACCCAAAAGATAGGAAACTTAAAACCACATTTTGCGCAGTGAAAAACGTATTTTAAAAACCAGTTTTGCAGGTGTTAATCGATTAACAAATGACCTTAATCGATTAACCACCGTAAGATGTGTGTTAATCAATTAACTCAACCCATTAATCGATTAGCCACTGTAAAACACTTCTAAAAACTTGTTTTCTCAAATCTAAACCATTTCTTTCAAACCTCTAAGCCACCTATTGATTTTAGGTTAAGTGAATACTCAAATTATAATATAATCATGCACTTGATAGAGATTCACTACCCTCTAATGACTCTACCCAAACTCATTAAACTAAAAGACTCAAGCTAAAGATATTACAATTTTACACAAATTGAATCTTCATGAGCTTGCTCTCTCTTCATCATTTGTTGTTTGTTGAACTTTGGTGAGCTTCACATAACTTGAGCTTGATCAAAACATTTGTAGCTTGTTCAAAACCTTTGTCATTATCAAAACCTTCTCACTGGATATAACATTGGACGGGATCCTCCCAGGTCACAACGATCACATGGTCATCACAGCTCTTATCGGAAACTATGAGGTGAAGTGTGTCTTTATTGATCAAGGAAGTTCTGCTGATATCATGTTTCTTCCTCTATTCAAGGTGTTGAAACTAAGGGAATGCAATTTTACTCCATTTGAAGGAGAATTGATCGGATTCACTGGGGACACTATCGAGCCTCGGGGTTACATTCAGCTACCTGTCACACTCGGCCAACAACCGTCAGCTCGAACGGAGATAATTAAATTTCTGGTGGTTGAATGCCCTGCAGCCTACAACGCTATTCTTGGAAGAACTTTCTTACAAGCATTTGGCGCGGTAGTATCGACCGTCCATTTGGCGATGAAGTTCGTAGGGACGGATGACAGTGTGGTTATAGTTAAGGCCGAGCAAGAAGCAGCCCGGAAGTGCTACAATGTAAGTTTGGGCAAGATCAAGAGTAGAGACGAGGGCCATTTGGAGAGGGCCCCCCTCGGGAAAGGAAATGTAAACTTGGCAGATCTTGATGATCGTGCAGAATCTGATAAAACTCAGCCGACTCCAAAGGGACAGTGGGAGATCTTAACATTGGAACACGATCCTCTTAGACAAATTAAGATTGGCTCGGACCTCCCTTTGGATATCAAAAGTGAACTTTCTGCTCTTTTGATCGCTAATAAGGATTTATTTACATGGACCTCGGCTGATATGCCGGGCATTGATCCAAATTTCATCTGTCACAAGCTGAGCATCCTTCCAGGAGCCAAACCAGTAGCGCAACGTAAAAGAAAGGTTAGTGTTGAAAAGGCTATCGCTATTGAGGAAAAAGTCACTGAGTTACTCCGAGCCGGTTTCATTCGGGAAATTGACTATACAGATTGGTTAGCTAACACCGTCTTAGTCAGAAAGCCCAATGGGAAGTGGAGAATGTGCGTCGATTATACGGACTTGAACAAAGTCTGCCCAAAAGACCAATATCCACTTCCCGTTATAGACAAGCTCGTCGACAACTCGGCCGGATATAAGCTATTATCATTCATGGACGCCTATTCAGGCTATAACGAAATACCCATGTATCCTCCCGACCAGGACAAGACTGCCTTCATCACTGACAAGGCAACCTATTGTTACAATGTCATGCCTTTCGGACTCAAGAACGCTGGAGCCACTTACCAGCATATAATGAACAAAGTGTTCCAGAGAATGATCGGCTCAACCATGGAGGTCTACATCGACGACATAATTGTCAAAAGTAAACAGCAAGAAACTCATGCTCAGGACCTCAAGGCAATATTGGCTCGTGTAAGGAACTATAACATGAGGTTGAACCCCGACAAATGTGTGTTTGGAGTCCCCGCGGGTTCCTTTCTAGGTTTCATGATAACTGAAAGAGGCATTGAAGCTAATCCAGACAAATGCAAAGCGATTCTGGAAATGAAAAGTCCGACCAATCTCTGTGAGGTCCAACAGCTTACTGGATGAGTGGCAGCACTTGTAACACCTTAGCTAATTTACCCCTAATTACCCAATATATTAAAATAGAGGATTAAAAATTTCTTTTTAATTATACAAAATCTACCGTCAAACGGACGGAGTTTCCTTTGTTTTGAAGACTTTCCAAAAATTAATTTAAACCTGCACCTGATAAACATCATTCATAATTCATTCCAGAAGCCAGCAGGGCTTAATATCAACAGTGTCATAGTGCATCCAGTATCACATAGTTATCAGAGTATGAAGCGGAAACATATATACAAGTTTTACATATCAAATCCATCAAAACACCCCTTATATCTCAAAGGCTGTCCTGGGCCACCAAAATGGACTATTTACTTTTTTACAACCAAAATGTGATATCACAATATCATCATGATAAATGGGCCCAGGACATTTCTGTAGTGGACCTATAGTAAACCGAGTGCTACCCGACTTAATCTACCTTAGTCCGACCGCCAAGACACTGGGACAAGGCCTACGGTCGGAATGTAACACCAAGCAAACTGGGTTTTTACAGAGATGTAATACGCTTATGAGATTAACCCTGAACACAGGATTTTCATCCTTATCTCTATCACTTACAGACTCATCAAGCTTAGCCACTTCTCCTAGATTCCCACGATACTTGGTTAGATAAAACGGTAATGGATAAAGACTTATCACATACAGGATTTATGGATATGATCTTATCATGGCCTTAACGAATCCTACTCAAATTCTTCCTCTTCAGAAGCCTTATCAGAACGGCCCATAACACACAGGTAATCCCCTATAAGAACCACCATGCTATAGGGGCTAAGGTACGTCTTCTCATCCCTAAGTTGACACTAGCACACACATTGTTGACTAGGGAGAACCTGTTTATCCCAACTGGATACGCAGAAATCCTACAAGTCCTACATTAATCTCTTTATTGAGGTCATTCTTTGAGGCTTTTCCATAGCTTCAAGGCTGATCTTGATTAAGGACACTACATTGGCGCCGTCTGTGGGAACCGAATAACATATCATTCCCACCACCACCATCATGGTCACCACCAGAAGTCAAGTAGGTGACCTCCGTGACCGCATCACCTGCACCCGTGGCAGGCCCAGAAACGCTAATAACCACGATCCACAACCTCAATCTGCGGGTGATCTGCGTGACGTTCTCAACCATAATCGTGGAAATAATGCACCACCGCACAAACATCTCATTCTGGGGCGAGGAATAACCCCCAACCACCAAACCATTCACAAAGCCAGCCACCCCCAATTCGCAGCTAAAGTCGTAGCGAAAATCACGCTACCCATTCCCAAACACCACAATCTCCTCATCCTAGGGCTGGAAGTAATCCCCAACCCCTCCAAGTTTTACGAACCATCCTGCCACCACCACCACCCCCTCCCCCACCTCCACCCTCCACTCATGGTGACTCGAGTAGTATAGCCCCAACCACCCGAAACACATTTAGGACCACTGGAACCCGAGCACATCATGGCCGAAACACCCAACGAACCCCTCCTATTCCACCCAATCCAGACCACATAAGTACAACACCTAGAACCAGATTGAATCCAGGAAGAACTGCACCTGTAAACTCTCGCCATAGCCATTCCATCAGTAGGTCTTATGCAACATCTGCATCGGCTCGGGCTCGGGAGCAAGAGATGATCAACATTCTTAATAGACAAACGGCCTTAATCGAACAAAAAGGACGTGCTATTGCCGACCTTCAACAACAAGCTATGGCGAGGGTTGCCCAGATTCAACCGACCGCCATACCACCCCAAAACCCAATGACGCAAACCATGGACCCACAACCACTTCCGGTAATGCAACTTCCCCCACCACAAAATACCCATACTAACCCCACCATGAACCAGGATCAGGGTGATTTCCACCCTGGTCATCCCTTTACTCCATATATCATGGCGTTTCAAACCCCCCAAGGATACTTGGGCCCTTCTAATGTACCACATTATAATGGCCTAACCGATCCAGTGGACCATATTGTCTCTCATGAGGGAGCGATGAATTATTACGGAGGAGGGGAAGAAATGAAATGCCGAGCCTTTTCCATGACCCTCGAACCTTCAGTGTTACGTTGGTATTCATCCCTCCCTCGAAACTCAATAAATTCTTGGGAGGAGATGAAAAGAGTGTTTTTAAACATATACACGGCTAGTTGCATCCAGCCCAAGTCCGACCACACCTTAGCGGCAGTCACCCAAAAACAAGATGAATCATTGAAAGATTACCTTTCGCGTTTTTATGCGGAGGCTAGCTCGGTTCCTCGGTTAGAGCCTGGTGTGGCAGTACTATTGTTCACGCAAGGTTTACAGTCGGGGGATTTCAGAAAGTCGTTGATTGGGAAACCTCCAAAAGATATGGCCGAGCTGAGACAGAGGTCAAATAAGTTCATCAATTTGGAGGAATTTCACAAAGGGCAGAAAGTCAGAGAAGAAAGACAGCGGGCCGACCCTCAAGGCCAGAACAAACAAAAACGTGACGAACGTTTTGGTGGCAGACAAGATAGGAATGATCGAGACCGAAGGATTCCTCCAAGGAATAAATTTCAGGAATACACTCCTTTAACTGTTCCAAGGAGTCAAATCCTGAGGGAAACAATGCAGACCGACTTACGCTCTTCCCAAAGACCTCTGTCTTTAAGAAAGGGCGCACAGCGTGATAGGTCAATGTATTGTGACTTCCATAAAGGTTATGGCCATACGACCGACGAGTGTATCTGGTTGAGAGATCTAATCGAAGAAATGATCAGGGATGGTTAACTACAACAATATATCAGGGATGCAACCGGCCGAAGAGGTAGGAACAGATCTTAGTCGCTAGTAAAATCCAAACGCCAAAGAAGTAGGTCACCAGACGATAGAAACATCGGGAGACAGAGAACCGACCCCACTCCAGCTCCTGATACAAACCCTACTAAAAATGAATTTTTAGTTAACACTATTGCGGGAGGTTTTGCTGGAGGTGGAGAGAAGAAGGCTGACAGAAAGAAGTACATTAACCAAATTTTAGCAGTCAGTCAGAAACCCATAGCCAAGAGATCAACAAAAAACGTTCCCATTATTTTTGATGACGACGATTTGGATGGAATCCTTCCAGTCCATAATGACCCCATGGTGATCACTGCCCTTATTGGTAATTATGAGGTAAAACGAGTCTTTATCGATCAAGGGAGCTCGACGGACATTATGTTTTTCCCTCTATTCAAAGCTCTTAAACTCAGGGAGTGCAATCTCACTCCTTTTGAAGGAGAATTAATTGGTTTCACCGGAGACACCATTGATCCTAAGGGGTACATCCAACTTCCTGTAACCCTCGGACAACAGCCTTCGGCCAGAACCGAGATAGTCAAATTTTTGGTGGTTGATTGTCCAGCGGCTTACAACGCCATTCTTGGGAGAACTTCTTTGCAAGCATTCGGGGCGGTAGTTTCAACAGTTCATTTAGCTATGAAGTTCGTCGGAACCGATGACAGAGTGGTAACAGTCAAGGCCGAGCAGGAGGCAGCGAGAAAATGTTACAACGCCAGTTTGGGGAAAGTTAAAAACAAGGATCTGAGCAATTTGGAAAGAGTCTATTTGGGTAAGGGCAACATTAACTTGGCGGATCTGGATATGCGGGACCAATCCGACAGAAATAGACCAACCCCAAAGGGACAGTGGGAATTTCTTGACGGTGTCCGACGATCCCGTTAGACAAGTGAAAATCGGGTCTGAGCTACCGACTAGTGTTAAAGATGAATTGACCGCACTGTTGATTTCAAATAAGGATCTGTTCGCATGGACCTCAGCTGATATGCCGGGAATCGACCCTAATTTTATCTGTCATAAGTTGAGTATCGTTCCGGGGTCTAAACCGGTGGCACAATGCAAAAGGAAGGTTAGTGCTGAAAAGGCCGCTGCCATTGAAGAAAAAGTTGCTGAATTACTCCGAGCAGGCTTCATTCGGGAAATCGACTATACAGACTGGTTAGCTAACACCGTCTTGGTCAAAAAGCCTAATGGAAAATGGAGGATGTGTGTCGACTACACAGACTTGAACAAAGTATGTCCTAAAGACCAATATCCACTCCCTGTTATTGACAAGCTCGTCGACAGTTCAGCTGGCTACAAACTCCTGTCGTTTATGGACGCTTACTCTGGTTACAACCAGATTCCAATGTTTCCTCCCGACCAAGATAAAACCGCATTCATCACCGATAAGGCAACTTAATGTTACAATGTCATGCCTTTTGGGTTGAAGAATGCGGGAGCTACCTATCAGAGGATGATGAACAAGGTTTTTCAAGGCATGATCGGCTCAAACATGGAGGTATATATTGATGACATTATTGCAAAGAGCAGATAGCAAGAAAACCATGCCCAGGACCTCAGGACAATACTGGACCGAGTGAGAAAGTATTCCATGAGGTTGAATCCTGAAAAGTGCGTGTTCGGAGTCCCAACCGGTTCTTTCCTCGGTTTCATGTTAACCGAGAGAGGTATTGAAGCCAATCCAGATAAATGCAAAGCAATCCTTGAAATGAGGAGTCCAGCTAGTCTTAAAGAAGTTCAACAACTCACGGGCCGAGTGGCGGCACTCTCCAGATTCTTATCCCAAGTTGCCCGGAAAGCCTTGCCATGGTATCAGCTCCTTAGGAAAAACAGAGATTTCCTTTGGGACGAGCACTGTGAGCAAGCTTTTGTTCAATTGAAGGAGTATCTTTCCAGCCCACCGGTCCTCCACAGCCCTCTTTCTGGTGAAAACCTCATTCTATACATGTCAGTGGCAGAAGCAGCGGTCAATTCGGTTTTGGTACGAGAGGATTCGGGAATGGAAGCCCCAATATATTTTGTTAGCCGAAGAAACTTGAGAAAAGCTGGAGAAACTTGCGTACTGCTTGGTCACGTCGGCTCGAAGATTGAGACAATATTTTCAGGCACATAGAATATTGGTAAGAACAACTCAACCTCTCAGACAAGTTCTTCACAAACCCGACCTAGCAGGCAGAATGGTTTCATGGTCTGTCGAATTGTCTGAATTTGACATCACCTATGAACCGAGGAAGGCGATGAAATCTCAAGTTCTTGCTGACTTCGTCACCGAGTTCACAGATATCCCCTCGGATACCTCTCAAAATTTATGGTCAGTATATGTAGATGGATCGAGCAACAGGAAAGGAGCTGGAGCCGGGGTCATCATTGAAAACCCTGAAGGATTGTGCACGGAATATTCATTGAAATTCGAGTTCCAAACATCAAACAATCAAGCTGAATACGAGGCAATTCTTGCAGGCCTCAAGACGGTTCATGAGTTGGAGCAGAGCGAGTGTCAGTTTTCAGTGACTCGCAATTAGTAGTTTCACCGATTAAGGGGCAATACTCGGCAAAGGAGCCCATTTTACAAAAATATCTTGAAGAGGTAAAACGAATCATTTCTAACTTTTCAGAATTTGACATTTCCCATGTCCCAAGAGATTCAAATTCCCGAGCCGACATTTTATCCAAATTGGCAAGTACCAAGGGGTCGGAAAACAATAAAACATTGATACAAGAAACCATTCCCCAACCGAGTGTCATTTTGGCTGTTTCATTATCTCAATCATGGATGGATCCTCTTCTTACCTATTTGCAACATGGGTTCATTCCCCAAGATCAGACAGAGGCTCGAAAATTGGTTAAAAAGGCAGCTCAGTACACAGTTTTGAATGGATTTCTGTACAAAAGAGGGTTTGGTTCCCCCATGCTCAGATGTGTCAACCCATCCCAAGAAGAGGAGATACTTGAAGAGATTCATGGTGGAGTTTGCAGCCACCATATGGGTGGAAAATCCCTAGCTAAGAAAATAATCCGAGCAGGTTACTTTTGGCCTACATTGCAAAAGGACGCCATGGAACATGTTAAGAAGTGTGTTCAATGCCAGTTTCACAGCGACATCTACCAAAGACCTGCTGAGGAGCTACATTCCCTCGGTGCCCCTTGGACCTTTTATCAATGGGGCATGGACATCATCGGGAAGTTTCCCACCGCACCAGGGCAACTCAAATTTGCGGTAGTGGCTATTGACTACTTCACTAAGTGGATTGAGGCGGTACCGTTAGCAACAATCTCTACGGCCCGTATTCAATCTTTCTTTGTGAAGGAAATTATCTCTCGGTTCGAAGTGCCTCATGCCATAGTTACTGATAATGGATCGCAGTTTGCAGCCTCTCACTTTCAACAACTAGCAGCCGACCTGGGAATCACTCACTATTTCAGTTCTGTTGAACACCCACAAACAAATGGGTTAGCCGAAGCTGCCAACAGAACCATCTTGGATGGAATTAAGAAGAAACTTGGTAATGCAGCCGGTACTTGGGCGGATAAACTTCCGAGCATCTTATGGTCACACAGGACAACTGTACACTCGTCTACAGGAGAGACTCCTTTTCGTTTGACATACGGCTGTGACGCAGTCGTTCCGATCAAAAAGCGAATCCCTACCTTTAGGACGCTCGAACGTCCCTCAGAAACTAATGACCATTTGCTCAGCGAAGAGCTCATCTTACTTGAGGAAATCCGAAAGAATGCCGCAGCTCATGAAAGAAAGATGAAGGAACGACAAGCTCGGGAATACAACAAGAAGGTTCGTCCACGAAGTTTTGAAGTGGGAGACTTAGTCCTTCGCCGAGCAGACATCGGCAAAGGAAATGCTGGAGTTGGAAAATTGAAGCCAAAGTGGGAAGGCCCATACCGAGTGAAGGCTAAATCTGGAACTGGTGCTTACAAATTGGAAACTCTCTCGGGCACCGAAATCAATAACAGGTGGAACGTGGCCAAGCTCAGAGCTTATTACAGTTAAGCTCCTATTTTATTTTTCACTTTTTACAAATAGATTAGTCTATTGCTCAGAATTATTTAGGTTGAATAAACGAAGGGGAACATCCTTCTTAGATTAGTGACAAATTGTTAGGAATTGGTTAGCAAATGAGCAACTTCATTTTTGTATTCTTTTATCAATAAAGCGCATCGATTTCTTTCAAATTCTCTTTCGAACATTGTGAAATGACATACGACTCATTTGGTTCGGCTAGCCACCGAGCTAAATCGAGAAACAACTCTTTACGAGAGTTCAGCAACGTATTCATAGAACGCCCGAATTCAGGAAATTACTTTCCTTATTTCGCGGTCCGAGGGTCCCGCTTCGGCTAAAGTCGGCGATCCGAGTTCTACTCACAATAAATTATATATACGATTGAAGCAATAAATTATACATACGATTGAAGCGATCCCTTACCCAATAAATTACAGTCCGATCGTTCGGAGATTAGCACTGCACTAGATATCAAGGGTCACGTGACAAACGAAACCCAAAAGTAACGACAATAATCTACGCAACACAATTTGTATTCATGGAAAATTGATTAACATTCAGTAAGAGTAAAAGTAAATTGTTCATAGCAGTCAAGGAGTACGCTCGAATACAACGAGCAAAATTCGAGCAACAAGTTAAAGAAAAGTTGTTCGAAAGGGCTAAGTGACGACGCTCGGTTACAAACGAGCAACAAAAATTAAATCCTACATAAAAGCAGCAAAAACTGATCACCAAAGCTTAGAATCACTCCTCAATATCAGACAAAACAATGTTGGAATCATCAAATTCAGGGGCTTCAGTCAATTCAACGAGAGGGTTAGGCAGATCCTCTGCTTGTAAATCGACTTCGGCCTTGGTCTCAATATCAATCAGCTTCCCATTGTCGACAGTATGAAATGGATGAGCTCCGACCACCCTGAACTCAGTCTCAGGGTTCAAAACTTGAATTTGCTTAATTGCCGAGACAAAAGAATCATCAACACTCTTGCTCCAGTTGTAGAAGTTGCTTTCCGCCTTTTTCTTGTGAAGAAGAGCTTTCTCCTTCAATTTCCGAGCAACAACAGCAGACCTCTCATCTTCAGATCTCAACTCATCCATCTTCTGTCGGTTCTCTTGCAATTCTTTCTTCATTGCCTCCTCAACCTCCTTCTTCTTATCCTCAGTAGCTTGTTGGGAAACTTTCAAAGAATCCCTCTCTCTGATCAGCTCAGATTTGTCAGCCTTCAAATTCTCCAATTCATTTTTTACTCGGACCAGTTCGTCCGAAAGGCTAGCCTCTTGAGCAGCAGACATGGCACGAGTCTCTTTCTGTTCAACGTTGAAACCAGAAAAAAGATCACCCGCTTGCTTGGCCAAAAAGTAAGTAAGGTTGGCACTTCGAAGAAGATATTTCGTCAGAGTCATGTTGCATCGAGACCACTCGTCGGTGGTGAGAGTTCCAAACTGAGAACAGTCAGATTCAGTGCAGACATATTTGGCAAACCGTTCATCAAATTGTTGATCCCATATGGATGTTTCTGATGGGTTTGCAGCAGAAGATGGAGCAGCGACAGAAGATGGAACAGCGGCAGCTTTAACACTTGACCCCTCAACCCTCGAATTCGCCCTGTCAAACACCTTCTCTTTTCCTTTATCCAGCCGTCGGCGGCGAATTTGTTGTTGAGGGGGAGAAGTAACTTGGACTTGGCCACTAGGGCCCAATGAAACTGTAGCAGCAACAACAACTACATTAGAAGTTGGCCGAGGGGATGCCTCGGTTGGAGAAGCTGTAGGTGTGGAAGTACTTAAG
Source organism: Crotalaria pallida (assembly GCA_037953625.1). Lineage (NCBI taxonomy): Eukaryota > Viridiplantae > Streptophyta > Magnoliopsida > Fabales > Fabaceae > Crotalaria > Crotalaria pallida. Next base: position 25,963,497 of record CM075654.1, read on the forward strand.
CTTGGGGTAATTAAGCTTGAAGACCCGGAAGCCACGCTCGTTGCAGGTGTCTTCCTCTTCTTTCCCCCTTGAAGTAAAGCAGCCATTCGTGAAGCCATTTTTTCTGCAAAGAAAACTTGGTTAGATCCAAATAAATCAAAAATATAATAGCAGAGAGAGAATAGTTTATCAAGTTCAGCTTTGACATCCGATGAAGGGATGTTCACGATATCCTTCGTTTCTATCATTCCATTCTTTTGCAAATAACTCTCAACAGCTCGGCACACCTCTTTCTCGAATTCAGCAAGCTCTTTCCAATCTGACGCATATGATGCGATCGATCGGTTGAAAAAACTTGCACTCCACTGAAGAGGGAACCGAGGGAGTGGTCGCCTCTCCCCAGGACGAGTAAACCAGCAAATACCGTTTCCGACGAAATTATATTTAAAAAAATAAGGTTAAACCCCTTCCAAGACTCGGAGTATTTGGTGAAAAGAGTATATCCATGGCGAGACTTCAGAGAAACCCAAGGTCGCCTTTCTGATCCTTTCTCAAAAGTGTTGCATTGTGGGGCAAATAGATAGAAAAAAATCGGAAGAGTACAAGACCACTCCATGGCTGAACAAACTTGCTGGAAGCCCCTCACAAAAGCCCAAGCATTCGGATGCAGTTGGGAAGGGGCCACTCTCAAAGTACTCAAGACACCTATTTCAAAATCAGTAAAGGGAATTCTAATCCCTAGTCGAGTAATCACTTCTTCGTAAAAATAGAAACCAAAACTACCCTCTGGAATTTTAGTGCAAACCCTCTCGTTCAAACCCTCTGGACTAACAGAATAGAGATTCCCAGTGTTATCTCCAGGACATGGTAAAATTATAGCCCGAGTTTGTTCTAGTGACCTTTCCGTTGAAAGCTCGGACTGAATACCGAGAACTTCTTGGTCCACCCAATCGTATTCAGCTGCGTCTGGTGGAAGTGGGTAGAGTTCAGGATTAGTGATACACTTTCTCTTCATACCTGAGGAAAAGGGGGCACACTTGGAGTCAGAAGCAGAAAAACTTGATTATGTCGGATCAAATACTTACGGTTACGGTCGGTCGGGGAACACCTCCCTTTCTGGGCAGAATTTCCCCAAACCAATTGAAATGTCTAATACCTCTCTGTTGCTTCCTTAACCTCCGCTGTTCTACCCTCTCGGCAATCCTATAGTGAATCACACCCTGTCTGAACTCTTTCAAAGACCGAGGAAAACGCATGGCTATCGGTTTAACACAAATTTCTGGGTTTCCTCCTTTATGTGTTCTTGGTACGTCAGAGTTTACAGACTCCTCACTCATGATTAACGCAGCCTCAGTACCAACCCTAAGAAGTTAAGTGCAGCAAAACGTAAAGCAAACCTATGAAATACTACAGCGATCGCTCAGTAAATATTAAAGGGGGATAAAGAATTTCGAAAGGCAAGTGGGGGTACCACAGTAACAAATTGGGGTTTGTTCGAACCCTAGAAAAATCTATTCAAACAAGGGAAGAAGGACCAGAGTTGATACATAAAAAAGAAAATTCTAAGCACATACACACAGCAAATGGCAGAAACAATCGCATGCAAAACAGCAAAGAAGAAAGAGAAAAAAGCCAGAGAAAGTAGTCGGAAACAAGAAGAGAGGTTCATTACCTGATATCGATGAATAATCAAGAAACCAAAGGAACACGAAGATCACGAAGTGAGAAACACACTCAATGTAGAGAAGAAAAATGAAATAGTAACAAGAATGCCGTTGAAGAACCCTGGTTTTGATGATCACAGTCACTGAAAAACGATGAACAAGGAAGAGAGAGAGTTCGAGATGTTTCTGAAGTTCTAAATTGAAGTTCTGAATTATGAGAAACCGCCCTTTGAAATTCGTCTAAAAACTTTCCTCCACTATCTCAAAAGACTTGGGCCTAAGTTAGAAAAAGCCCATTTACGACAAAAATTAATACGTGGCACCCCCAGCAGGTTTGAAATCATAACGTTCCATTTCCCAGTAAAAGTGAAGGACACGTGTAGGCGCAAATAGAGTTGAAGGGTCACGTCTGGGTCAATCAAACGACAGCTCTGGTAGGATCACTCGAACGGTTGGATATCTTTTTCAATAAAGCTTGGTCGGAAAACAATTCGCTCATCTTATTAACTCGGTAGGGCTCAAATCACCCTACCGAGCTTGGGGGGCTTATGTAAGTGGACCTATAGTAAACCGAGTGCTACCCGACTTAATCTACCTTAGTCCAACAGCCAAGACACTGGGACAAGGCCTACGGTCGGAATGTAACACCGAGCAAACTGGGTTTTTACAGAGATGTAATACGCTTATGAGATTAACCCTGAACACAGGATTTTCATCCTTATCTCTATCACTTACAGTCTCATCAAGCTTAGCCACTTCTCCTAGATTCCCACGATAATTGGTTAGATAAAACGGTAATGGATAAAGACTTATCGCATACAGGATTTATGGATATGATCTTATCATGGCCTTAACGAATCCTTCTCAAATTCTTCCTCTTCAGAAGCCTTATCAGAACGGCCCATGACACACAGGTAATCCCTTATAAGAACCACCATGCTATAGGGGCTAAGGTACGTCTTCTCATCCCTAAGTTGACACTAGCACACACATTGTTGACTAGGGAGAACCTATTTATCCCAACTCGATACGTAGAAATCCTACAAGTCCTACATTAATCTCTTTATTGAGGTCATTCTTTGAGGCTTTTCCATAGCTTCAAGGCTGATCTTGATTAAGGACACTACAATTTCCATGTCCTATGATACTAAATCTACTCTCCCTGTGAGGGAGAGTGCACCTGCTCGGTCGGGGGCTGTGCTAGCTCGATCTCAGAACCTGAAAAATGTTAAGGGAGTGAGCATTGCACATGAAATAGAAATGCAGTTTCCAAATAGACATACTGACTCACTAGGCCAAACACAATCACAAAATCGTTCACACATTTTACAATATCATAATTCATGCATTTACTCAATCCATGTTATTCCTTTTTATCATTCTCAATTCCATGACATTTCCTTTTCCAATTTCCATTGTCCAGTTTCTTTCATGAATTACTTTCCTTTCTCTTTATTCTCTTTCCTTTTTTTAATTTTCCTTTTTACTTTGTATGCATCCTCAGGTCAAAGGCCCACATACCCATTTCATTTAACATGTATGCATCTTCAGGTCAGAAGCCTACATACATGCCATTTTACTTTGTATGCATCCTCAGGTCAGAGGCCTACATACCAATCTTATTTGACATGTATGCATCCTCAGGTCAGGGGCCTACATACATGTTACTTAATAAATGTATGCATCCACAGGTCAGGGGCCTACATACATTTATCTTATTAAACATGTTACTTAATAAATGTATGCATCCACAGGTCAGGGGCCTACATAAATTTATCCCATTTTACATGTATGCATCCTCAGGTCAGAGGCCTACGTACATGCCACAATATAAATGTATGCATCCTCAGGTCAGAGGCCTACATGCATTCGTATTCTTAATTACTCTTATATTTCACCTTTTACCATTATATACTTCTTAGCACAATTTACAATCAATTATCCATTATAAATTTCTATACATACTCAATCGTCATACAAGCACATAATTAAACTATTAGGGCACAAATATTCACACATTCACATTTATCATTGAACATATCTATCACATTATTCAATAGTTAATTTAAAATCCCATTTTATTTAATTTAGTACCATCTCATTAATATTCTTTATTACTACCCCTAGGGTTCTCTAACTATTCTCCTAATCAATTAACTCCTAATAAATCAATATATAACTATTTGACTACCCATTCCTATACCAATCCAATAACCACCTCCTTACCTCAAATGCAGTGACATAAGGATGATCTTTCTTCTTGCCCTAGCTTAGAACCTTGGAACCTTGAACTTCCTTAGTCTAGCCTGCCACCTCAAGAGAGCCAAAATCCAGTGGTGGTAAACAACCCTATTGTGTGTGTTGTACTTGGGTAAAGATTTGTCCTTGTCTTGCTCTTGATTATCAGACATAGAGGTAGTGGTTTTCCATGACTATGTATTGAAGAAAACCTAGAAGAGATAGAAGAGAGAGAGAAGTTGAATGGATGGAGGAAGCAAGGGTAATTTTCCTAACTCATTTCTTTGCCCTAATGCATTGGTGATGAAGCTTAGAAGAGATTTAGCTCAAGATCAAGAGCCAAATGATGCAACAAATCTAAGCCCTAATGGAGAGAGAGAGTCGAGAACTTGAGGGAGAGAGAGACGAAGAAGGGTGGTATTTGCTGTTGATGTCTAAGTTCTCTTTTATTTGTGTTGTTGTTGCCTTTGTTGTAGTTTATTTGGGTGCATGGGCCACTTGTTGTGTGGCTGGAAATCGTGGCTTCCAAAGGAAGCCACTGAAACGTGTGGTCCACACCACTTTATTTTTTTAATTTTTTTCCAGTAAGTAATTGATTACTTCAACAGAGTAATCGATTACTCCTTTGATGCAACATTTCCTAGTACGTCCACCTGAGGCTCTGTAATCGATTACTCCTCCTATGGTAATTGATTACTCTTTGATGAACCATTCTTAGTGTTTTTGGCAGAGGTTTAGTAATTGATTACTGACCCAAAAGGTAATCGATTACCCTTCAATGCAACATTTTTAAGGCTTTCACACAGAGGCCTTGTAATCGATTACTCCATCCACAGTAATCGATTACCCTTTGTATTTTCTCATTTTTGCTAATTTCTAATTCTAAGGCTTTTCCTTGGCTCTTATACTAAACCTAGGCTTAATTACTACCAAAAACCTTCCTCTACACTTGATAATCTTTCTTAATTACTTACATAATTCCATAATGCTCTTAAACTTAAATTGAGGATGTTACAGCACTTTCCAGGTTCCTATCTCAATCTGCTCGGAAAGCCCTGCCATGGTATCAACTCCTCAGGAAAAACAAAGATTTCCTTTGGGACGACCAATGTGAACAAGCCTTTGTTCAGTTAAAAGATTATCTCTCCAGCCCACCAGTCCTTAATAATCCTCTTGCCGGCGAAGATCTGTTTCTTTACTTATCAGTGGCTGACGCAGCTGTCAGTTCAGTGTTGGTACGAGAAGAGTCTGGTGCTGAGGCCCCTGTTTATTTTGTCAATCGAGCACTTCAAGGGCCTGAGATCCGCTACCAAAAGCTTGAAAAACTCGCTTACTGTCTGGTAATATCCGCTCGCAGATTGAGGCAATACTTCCAAGCCCATAGAGTCGTCGTCAGAACTGCTCAGCCTCTAAGACAGGTTCTCCATAAACCCGATCTTGCTGGCCGCATGGTTTCATGGTCAGTAGAGCTATCTGAATTCGATATTGTCTATGAGCCTAGGAAGGCAATGAAGTCCCAGTTTCTGGAAGATTTCGTCACTGAATTTACCAAGTCTTCCTCGGATGCGCTTCCAGGTTCATGGTCAGTATACGTGGATGGGTCAAGCAACAGAAAAGGGGCTGGTGCCGGGGTTATCATTGAAAATTCCGAGGGACTTAGCATGGAGTACTCGTTGAAGTTCGAATTCCAAACTTCAAATAATCAGGCGGAATACGAGGCAGTTTTAGCAGGCCTAAAGATGGTTCGGGAGCTAGGAGCAACTCAGGTCTCGGTTTTCAGTGATTCGCAGTTAGTTGTCTCTCAAATTAAAGGACAATACCTGGCTAAAGAGCCCATTTTGAAAAATTATCTTGAGGAAGTGAAACGAATAACCTCCAGCTTTTCTGAGTTTGACATTTCCCACGTTCCAAGGGATTCAAACTCCCGAGCAGATATCCTTTCTAAACTCGCAAGTACGAAGGGGTCGGAGAATAATAAAACTTTGATCCAGGAGACTATCCCTGAGCCGAGCATGATTCTCGCCGAATCTTTGTCCCAGTCATGGATGAAGCCAATATTAATCTACCTCCAACACGGCTTTGTTCCTCAAGACCAAGCAGAAGCTCGTAAGTTGATTCGCCAGTCAGCTCAGTATACGGTTCTTAATGGAATTCTTTATAAGAGAGGTTTTGGTTCACCTATGCTCAGATGTGTTGATCCCTCTCAAGCCGAGGAAATTCTAACGAGATTCATGGTGGAATTCGCAGCCATTGTAACACCTAAGATTTTTACCCTTAAAACCCCGCTATTAAAAATGTGAATTAGAAATTCCATTTTAATTTAATGAAAATCACCCGTCAAACGGACGGAGTTTTGTTTGTTTTTAGGACTATTCCAAAATTCAACCTATGATAGACAGTTTCAAATAAACAACAAATAGCCAGCAGGGCTTCAGATTATATATATAAATCATATCAAGGCCCCATGGGCTCCAAATATATCAGAGTATTAGCGGAAATATTAAGTTTGAGTATTGAAAACCAAAACTTATAACTTTATCAAAACAAAACATCCTAAGCCTCATTCAAAAATATGCATAATAAATTTACATCAAAATAATGTAAGAGGCTTAGGTCCATATTATCCTCTAAACCCCATAACACCCTACTCTCCCTGTAAGGGAAAGTACTCCTGCTCGGTCGGGGGCTGTGCCAGCTCAATCTCCGTACCTGAAAAATGTTAAGGGAGTGAGCAATGCACATGAAATAGAAAGCAGTTTCTAACTAGACATAACAACCCGCTAGGTCAAACACAACTAGCAAATAAAGCATATCATCACATATTGCACACCATACTCATTTCATTATTTCTATATTCGTTATTCATTCCAAATTCCCATTTTCATTTTTCATTCCAAATTCCCATTTTCATTGTTCCATTCAACATCCATTTCCTTTTTATTCTTTTCACATACTTACTTTATTTCGGTACATCACCTCAAATCAGAGGCCAATGTACAAATTCATTCAACACATTTACCACCTCAAAACAGAGGCACTCATACTTTTCCTTATTTAAATTATGTGTCCCTCAGGTCAGAGGTCAACACTCCAATTTCTTAATTCACGGTGTGTCTCTCAGGTCAGAGGTCAACACACAAATACTTTATTTCATTCGGTGTCCCCCAGGTCAGAGGTCAACACTCAATCATTTTAATTCATTTTGTGTCCCTCAGGTCAGAGGTCAACAAATTATTCACTTTTATTGCAATAATATAGCTTGTCAATAAACGCGAAGACCGAGGTGGTCAGTCCCAATCTCACATTTATCAACTGTACATCACTGCGTTGCTGAATGATAGCATTATCTTTTAACAGATGCAAGAGAAAGGATGACCAATCTTGACCTTACACTCTATTAGAGGACGACACTATCACCAGGTTTTTGGTTAGGTCTCTTGTTACGGTCTTATAACTAAGTAAGGTTTTTCCTATGTGTTCCTTTAGATGGTACTCAAGATTGGATTGAAGATGAGTCTTTCTTAGGTTTCACAACGTCTAGAAATACAGGATTAGGAATTTAAAATTCCAAGAGAATTGATTTAGGATATTCTACACTGAAACTTAATAGAGATGCAGATTGAAAGTACCTAAAATGTTTATCTAAGTTTTTGAATTGTCTCATACCTTTTGTTGGTTTGGCCCTGATCTCCTTAAGTAGCTGTACCGCAGACCTCAAGGGTGTGGACCAGGAAACTGATATTGTCGGAATGTAAGGTTGAGACGTCCAGGACGAAGTCCTGTGTCATTGAGTAATCCCTCTGGAGCGGTGTCTGGTATGATCACCGACACTCCATGAAAGATGTGGCGAGACTTGCCACCGAATATTAATACATCACCCGATCCCAAGATAATTCTTTCTGCTCTCCTTGGATCTCTCTGGTCTCCATAGAGAAACTCAGCTGAGTCACCAATACAGAATGATACTACTGGTATCCCTCTTTGCAGGCTTCCAACACTTTCGTCACGATCCTGATGAAGACCAAGCTTTCCATTTTCTTCATAGAAATTGACAATGCAGACATCAGGGGACATGGAAGGGAGTATGTCCTCCACTTCACTTACACCGCATTCCTTCTCAATCAAAGATTGTGCTTCTTGCATCGCTCCCATAACCAGCTGAATGAAATGATCAGGAATATTGGGTGGTTCGCTTCCATCAATTACTCTTTTGTGTCCATATACTCGGGATTGAGGATTCCAGTCTAAGCCGAGGCACATCATTTTCAGTCGGAGTCTGGCTCCACTTGTAAACCCTGGTTCATAAAAACCTCCAGGACCTAAGCCCATCTCACGACAGTTCATTACTACGCTCACCTGTTCTTCATGAGCCAAGTATTGCTTCAGGAGAACCATTCCCGGTCTCAATATTATACTCTTCTTCTCACCAACTTGTACCCCCACGTGTTGCTCCTTGTCTTCAATAGTCGATCTAAGCTTACCCATAGCAGAAGTTTGCCCTTTTTGAAACAGATGTCATACGGCTTGGGTTTCAAAGAATCAGCTGGGGAATTGATCTTACGATCAGTAGCCGAACTGCTAACAGGAGAATGGAGAAGCTGATTTTTCATGTTGCTACAGTGTGGCAACAAAGCATTCTGTTGATGCGGACATATACATAATTTAGTACATAACTATATAGGGTTTTATAACTATACACCTAAGTAACTACTATAGAACTTGACACTATTTCTTGGTTACTCTCTTGGTGAGTAACCATTGGAGATGTGAGTCCACACTCCAAAGGCCGAGGGAAACTGCTCTGATACCATAAATGTAACACCTAATATTTTTACCCTTAAAACCCCGCTATTAAAAATGTGAATTTGAAATTTCATTTTAATTTAATGAAAATCACCCGTCAAACGGACGGAGTTTTGTTTGTTTTTAGGACTATTCCAAAATTCAACTTGTGATAGACAATTTCAAATAAACAACCAATAGCCAGCAGGGCTTCAGATTATATATATAAATCATATCAAGGCCCCATGGGCTCCAAATATATCAGAGTATTAGCGGAAATATTAAGTTTGAGTATTGAAAACCAAAACTTATAACTTTATCCAAACAAAACATCCTAAGCCTCATTCAAAAATATGCATAATAAATTTACATCAAAATAATGTAAGAGGCTTAGGTCCATATTATCCTCTAAACCCCATAACACCCTACTCTCCCTGTAAGGGAAAGTACTCCTACTCGGCCGGGGGCTGTGCCAGCTCAATCTCCGTACCTGAAAAATGTTAAGGGAGTGAGCATTGCACATGAAATAGAAAGCAGTTTCTAACTAGACATAACAACCCGCTAGGTCAAACACAACTAGCAAATAAAGCATATCATCACATATTGCACACCATACTCATTTCATTATTTCTATATTCGTTATTCATTCCAAATTCCCATTTTCATTTTTCATTCCAAATTTCCATTTTCATTATTCATTCCAAATTTCCATTTTCATTGTTCCATTCAACATCCATTTCCTTTACTTTTTATTCTTTTCACATACTTTATTTCGGTACATCACCTCAAATCAGAGGCCAATATACAAATTCATTCAACACATTTACCACCTCAAAACAGAGGCCCTCATACTTTTCCTTATTTAAATTATGTGTCCCTCAGGTCAGAGGTCAACACTCCAATTTCTTAATTCACGGTGTGTCCCTCAGGTTAGAGGTCAACACACCAATACTTTATTTCATTCGATGTCCCTCAGGTCAGAGGTCAACACTCAATCATTTTAATTCATTTTGTGTCCCTCAGGTCAGAGGTTAACACATTATTCACTTTTATTCCTTTCGTGTCCCTCAGGTCAGAGGTCAACACATTAATAATTTATTTCATTTAGTGTCCCTCAGGTCAGAGGTCAACACATTATTCACTTTTATTCCTTTCATGTCCCTCAGGTCAGAGGTCAACACAACATTCACTTTATTTCATTTCGTGTCCCTCAGGTCAGAGGTCAACACACTATTGTACTTCACCTCCACGCAGGAAGGTACCTCATACATTTGGCCTTTGGGTACTTCACCTCCACATAGGAAGGTACCTCATACCATTCATTCATTCACTTAATATTTGGCGCCTCAATTCAGAGGCCAAGAATTATTCACTTTCTTGTTCAATCAATCATAACACATTTCATCATAGATACACATATTTACAATTTCTCATTCATAACTTATCCATACTCATTTCCCATGTTAATTACCGAATCCTCTCAAATAGTATTCACGTTTTCAGTTAAACATATGCAATACATTAAAGAACAATTAAACAAATTTAACATTAGGGAGCAAATATACACAACCAACTCATACTTGTCACATAATTAACATCATCGTTTCACATTTAATTTACATGTAGTTATTTTATTCCCATTTCCACCTTTATTCATATTTCACATTAAGTGTACAAATATATTCAACCAAAAACATACATATTATCACCTTCTCATAGTTTTGCTTTAACACCACATATAATCGTTTCCATTCCATTTTCTTCCTATGTCAATTTATTCCACAACACATGCATATATTTGCAACAGTAATCAATTATCATCAAATACAAAACTTTACAAATAAACTCAATAATCATATAAATCATTTATGGCAACTTCACTATCATATTACCCAAATCCTCTTGTACTTCATTATGATCATTATCCAAGTTTCATTTATCAAATAATTCATTCTCATATCATTGGGTTTCCTTTTCCTAGTCTTTACTTCCAACATCATACATATTTAATTAGTTAGAATTTTATATTCAATAACCTAGGGTTTTATAATCTAATTTTCTCCCCTAACACATAACCCTAACAAATCATGATATACTAACTAGAACCCACTCCCTAGAACAAGGCAAAACCCACCCCCTTACCTCAAACACTTGGAGATAAGGTGATTCCAAGTGCCCTATGCTTGGGTTTTCCCACCAAAGAGCTCAAACTCCACAAGAGGGTGATAGAACCTATTATAAAGCCACAAAAGGAAGATTATTGCTCATTCCATGATTCTCAAGCCAAGCCCCAAGGGAAAAACGAAGATTGTATGGCTTTAGAAATGAAAACCTCCATGGATGGGAAGAGAGAGAAAGAATTCGAATTAGAGAGAGAGAGAGGGAAGAAATCAAGGGCTTGAATACTTACTTGGGAGAAAGAGGGAAAGAGATTGGATGATTGAAATGGGTACCACACACTTGAACCTTGATTAATTGAAGTTGGAAGAGTTGTGCCCTAGAGGAGCAAGAGAGAGAGATCGATCTACATGAAGAGGAACATGTGTTTCTCTTTTATTTTTTTCATCAGCAGCTCGTGTTAATCGATTAACATCACTTTTAATCGATTAACATTTTTCACACTTTCTGACCTTGATCGATTAGCCAACAGGTTAATCGATTAAGCTGAAAAATTTGCATTATTCAGTACTTTGAAAGGCCATAACTTCTTCGTTACCCGTTGGATCTTGCTCAAATTTGAAAGCAAGCTTCCCTACATACTAATCTTAACATCCAACGGTGGAATTTGTGTTTAGAGTTGTAAATCTTTTATTTTGAATTTCCTAATATAGGGTGTTTATAACACCAAAAACATCGCTTCTAACGCTCTTTTGTTCATCTTTCAACCTCCTTTCTGATGCCAATGCTTCTTGATTCCTTTATGGCATTCAAAGAACTTCTAATCCTTCATTTTAAATCCTTTTTAGAGTAATCCTTACTTCCAAATCTTATCATTATTCTAATTACTCTTAGAATTAAAATTCGGGATGTTACAATTCTCCCCCACTTATTAGAATTTCGTCCCCGAAATTCCATTGAGTTCCGTAATTGGAGAATCATCCCATTGGTAAAGCTTCTGACTACGTTTTTCACTTCTCTTCGGTCTTTATTCCCCGCTCCGGATGTGGTTAGGGTCATGCCTATTTCAATGCTTCTCCTCGAATACAATGTATCATCTCTAGCTAGACAGGATCGTCAGTTTTCTTATTATTAAAGTTCCATCTCCCATTCCTTGGATTGAAATCCTCCCCCACTTGGCATTGACATACTTGATTATATCCATGCTAGGGGGTATGCTCAGTCGTTGCTCAGAATAGAGTACACAGGTTCCCGACCGGTATCCAAGGCTGAAAAGAGGGCACGTGGGTGACTACCTATCCGTAGGCATAGAACTATGCCGGGTTTCTACGCCTTGGCGAATTCCCACATACACATCTGAGATGCTTGAAACTTGAAGAGAGTGAAGATGAAAAGAAGAAACATGAAGCACTCCAGAGTGAGTCTCACGGTTTTTGCAAGACGACCCAGGATGTACTGGGTACATGTCAAGCAAGAAGACAACGGAGGTTATCCCCAAAGTGTGCCTTTTCAGCAGAGAGCCGTCGAAGGATGCGTTTTCTATGGATCTGCGGCTGATTGATTGGTCTCGGTCAAGGTCTAGTTGTTATTTCTCAAATCGGTGTTATTTTGGGAAGGTCTTGCTTTTTCCCTAGTTTCACTCTTATTCGATTCTCTGCGAAGCGTTTGGACTTATCTGTTTAGTAGTCCTATGGCTTATGGTACGATTACTAGTTATTGTCGCTCAGATAGGATCTGAATTGAGTCATCAAGTCTCCCCCACTTAGTATCAACATACCTGAGTAAGTCGAAGGCAGGGAGGAAGCTGGGTTGATTCCAAGAGTTAATTAGCTAGGTTCGTAATTGGTTGGTGAGGTGGTTCATGGGATTAAGTTGACTGATAATCGGTCTTATTGGTGTGGTTTCGAATTTTCTATGACATGATGGCTCTCCATACCTACGCATATGGCTAAGTTCTCATACAAGTTAGAGGGGTGGTTCGATCATTTAGTTGAATGTTCTCGGTGGAAGTATAGAATAAGAGTGTCTTAAATGGGGTTGGTTTGCGAATCACTGTTTATGAGTCTTAGTAAAGATCATATAGGATTTAAGTTCAATCGGGCTTTCGACAGAGATAGAATTCCTAGATGGCTTATTCGGATCTCAACTAGATTATTGCAATAATATAGCTTGTCAATAAACGCGAAGACCGAGGTGGTCAGTCCCAATCTCACATTTATCAACTGTACATCACTGCGTTGCTGAATGATAGCATTGTCTTTTAACAGATGCAAGAGAAAGGATGACCAATCTTGACCTTACAATCTATTAGAGGACGACATTATCACCAGGTTTTTGGTTAGGTCTCTTGTTAAGGTTTTTCCTACGTGTTCCTTTAGATGGTACTCAAGATTGGATTGAAGATGAGTCTTTCTTAGGTTTCACAACGTCTAGAAATACAGGATTAGGAATTTAAAATTCCAAGAGAATTGATTTAGGATATTCTACACTGAAACTTAATAGAGATGCAGATTGAAAGTACCTAAAATGTTTATCTAAGTTTTTGAATTGTCTCATACCTTTTGTTGGTTTGGCCCTGATCTCCTTAAGTAGCTGTACCGCAGACCTCAAGGGTGTGGACCAGGAAACTGATATTGTCGGAATGTAAGGTTGAGACGTCCAGGACGAAGTCCTGTGTCATTGAGTAATCCCTCTGGAGCGGTGTCTGGTATGATCACCAACACTCCATGAAAGATGTGGCGACACTTGCCACCGAATATTAATATATCACCCGATCCCAAGATAATTCTTTCTGCTCTCCTTGGATCTCTCTGGTCTCCATAGAGAAACTCAGCCGAGCCACCAATACAGAATGGTACTACTGGTATCCCTCTTTGCAGGCTTCCAACACTTTCGTCACGGTCCTGATGAAGACCAAGCTTTCCATTTTCTTCATAGAAATTGACAATGCAGACATCAGGGGACATGGAAGGGAGTATGTCCTCCACTTCACTTACACCGCATTCCTTCTCAATCAAAGATTGTGCTTCTTGCATCGCTCCCATAACCTGCTGAATGAAATGATCAGGAATATTGGGTGGTTCGCTTCCATCAATTACTCTTTTGTGTCCATATACTCGGGTTTGAGGATTCTAGTCTAAGCCGAGGCACATCATTTTCAGTCAGAGTCTGGCTCCACTTGTAAAGCTGGTTCATAAAAACCTCCAGGACCTAAGAACATCTCACGACAGTTCATTACTACGCCCACCTGTTCTTCATGAGCCAAGTATTGCTTCAGGAGAACCATTCCCGGTCTCAAAATTATACTCTTCTTCTCACCAACTTGTACCCCCACGTGTTGCTCCTTGTCTTCAATAGTCGATCTAAGCTTACCCATAGCAGAAGTTTGCCCTTCTTGAAAACAGATGTCATACGGCTTGGGTTTCAAAGAATCAGCTGGGGAATTGATCTTACGATCAGTAGCCGAACTGCTAGAAGGAGAATGGAGAAGCTGATTTTTCATGTTGCTACAGTGTGGCAACAAAGCATTCTGTTGATGCGGACATATACATAATTTAGTACATAACTACATAGGGTTTTATAACTATACACCTAAGTAACTACTATAGAACTTGACACTATTTCCTGGTTACTCTCTTGGTGAGTAACCATTGGAGATGTGAGTCCACACTCCAAAGGCCGAGGGAAACTGCTCTGATACCATAAATGTAACACCTAATATTTTTACCCTTAAAACCCCGCTATTAAAAATGTGAATTTGAAATTTCATTTTAATTTAATGAAAATCACCCGTCAAACGGACGGAGTTTTGTTTGTTTTTAGGACTATTCCAAAATTCAACCTGTGATAGACAATTTCAAATAAACAACCAATAGCCAGCAGGGCTTCAGATTATATATATAAATCATATCAAGGCCCCATGGGCTCCAAATATATCAGAGTATTAGCGGAAATATTAAGTTTGAGTATTGAAAACCAAAACTTATAACTTTATCAAAACAAAACATCCTAAGCCTCATTCAAAAATATGTATAATAAATTTACATCAAAATAATGTAAGAGGCTTAGGTCCATATTATCCTCTAAACCCCATAACACCCTACTCTCCCTATAAGGGAAAGTACTCCTGCTCGGCCGGGGGCTGTGCCAGCTCAATCTCCGTACCTGAAAAATGTTAAGGGAGTGAGCATTGCACATGAAATAGAAAGCAGTTTCTAACTAGACATAACAACCCGCTAGGTCAAACACAACTAGCAAATAAAGCATATCATCACATATTGCACACCATACTCATTTCATTATTTCTATATTCGTTATTCATTCCAAATTCCCATTTTCATTTTTCATTCCAAATTTCCATTTTCATTATTCATTCTAAATTTTCATTTTCATTGTTCCATTCAACATCCATTTCCTTTACTTTTTATTCTTTTCACATACTTACTTTATTTCGGTACATCACCTCAAATCAGAGCCAATGTACAAATTCATTCAACACATTTACCACCTCAAAACAGAGGCCCTCATACTTTTCCTTATTTAAATTATGTGTTCCTCAGGTCAGAGGTCAACCCTCCCATTTCTTAATTCACGGTGTGTCTCTCAGGTCAGAGGTCAACACACCAATACTTTATTTCATTCGGTGTCCCTCAGGTCAGAGGTCAACACTCAATCATTTTAATTCATTTTGTGTCCCTCGGGTCAGAGGTCAACACATTATTCACTTTTATTCCTTTCGTGTCCCTCAGGTCAGAGGTCAACACATTAATAATTTATTTCATTTAGTGTCCCTCAGGTCAGAGGTCAACACATTATTCACTTTTATTCCTTTCGTGTCCCACAGGTCAGAGGTCAACACAACATTCACTTTATTTCATTTCGTGTCCCTCAGGTCAGAGGTCAACACACTATTGTACTTCACCTCCACGCAGGAAGGTACACTACTGGAAAAAGTAGTTTTAAAATTGGTCGTTTTGGACTTTTGATATCGGTTGCTGTGGTGATGTTGAAAAAGGTGGAATTAAAAGTGAACCTTTTGAAATCGGTCCTTTTGACCGATTTCATAAGTACTTTTGAAATCGGTCAAAAGGACCGATTTCAAAAATAATTTAAGAAAACGGTCAAAAAGACTGATTTGAAAAATAATTTAAGAAATCGGTCAAAACGACCGATTTCATAAGTACTTTTGAAATCGGTCAAAACGACCGATTTCATAAGTACTTTTGAAATCGGCCTCTCCTACAACCGATTTTAAAAGTCTTTTTTTCTACTTACAACATAATCTATACATCCCCTGCTGCATGAAATTAAAAATTTTCTTCTTTACATAGAAGAATACCAATTACAGAACCTAACCAAGCTAAAATTCATATCAAAATAACAATCTTGAAGTAGAAAATACAAAATACTTATCAAACTAACAAAATACGCAAGAGTTACAAAAGTTGAAGAATATATAACCGAATTACAGAACCTTAGCAAGCTAAAATTCATAAGCAAAATTCATATCAAACTAACAATCTTAGTAGAAAATATAGAACCTAACCAAGAAAAATTCATAATAAGCAAAATACTTATCAAACTAACAAAATACTCAAGAGTTACAAAAGTTAAGTATTAAAGCCTAGCTAATAGTTTTGAGAGTAAGTATAAATGATGACCAGCGCTCAATAACATTGTCAATGCATTCTTGTGGTACAGAACCTTCAGGATTGTAATTCATGGCCTGAAATATAAATGAGATAAAGATTATTCAATTACCTCATTACTTTGTTCAATAAACTCAAAATACAAAGTCATATTCCTAGTATCCTACTAGACACATATGTATCTTAATGAACAAAATGAGCTTAACTTATTAATATTAAAGTATTTCAAATTTAATGATCCAGGTTACCTCAAAACTAGCATTGGAAACGAGGTTCTATGCTAAAATCTAGCTTTGAAAATTTGTAAAGCTTAACTATATTTTTTTCTTACTTTGCAGCATTAGCTTTCTAGTAAATTACCTTTCTTTGTTAAACTTGCATGGACAAGCATATTTAGTACATATTAATTATGTTCCAAAAAGAAAAACTTTTTCAAGTATAATCTTTCTTTTATATATATATA
Organism: Crotalaria pallida; assembly: GCA_037953625.1. Lineage (NCBI taxonomy): Eukaryota > Viridiplantae > Streptophyta > Magnoliopsida > Fabales > Fabaceae > Crotalaria > Crotalaria pallida. Next base: position 25,980,389 of record CM075654.1, read on the forward strand.
TATATATATATATATATATATATATATATATATATATAAGCATCTTTCAAGTATAATCTAACATGTTTGGCACAAACATAGTTTAAAAAAGTTGATATTTTATTCAGTGCAAAGATTTCTTCACATTGTTGTGCACAACAAGAAGTGAACAAGAGATAATAGTTACCTTTTGGAAGTGACCAACTTGGTTAGTGCTGTCAACCAAATGAGCTGCCCCACATATTCAGGTATGAACTCCAATTCATGCAATCACAACAGCCTCAATCTCTCCTTGCTTAACTGGGGAACCAGCAGAGAAGACTTCGTCACCAGAGTTTAGATAAGATTGCAAGACTAGAATTGTGTAACTATTTGCCAAACATTAAACATTTCATGGATTAATGAAAAAGAATTTAGATACTCATCTAGGTAGAAATTTTTTTATTAATCTATAAGAAACTCTTTAAAATTAACAATCTGTGGACTAATTTAAAACCAAGCTTATGCAGTGATACTATGTACTACTATGAGTGCACCCTTATTTAATAATCATAAAAGAAAGTAAGTGCACCCTTCTAATAATATTGAAAAAACAGTGCCACTTATGCTCCAAAATCTTATTTAGTTAATTATCGAATGCTTCTTAACTTGGAGGAAGTTAAGTTGAAACAAATTATTAACTCTAACTCAGTAATTGTAATCTAAAAAGAGTTGGAAGAAAGGACAGGGAGTAGCTAGCTTAGTTACTCTAAACTAACACTAAAAGTAAAAATCAAAGAGATTCAGTTCTGGACCTTTGCACACAAATATTCATTTCAAGCATTCATTGTTAGCCAAGACACCATACGCACCAACCAACATGCTCATGACAAAATTAACTTGAATCTGAAGCCAAAAGCATTTAATAGTTAGGCATCTCTCCTTCTAATTAAGTAATAGAAGGTAAAGTTTGTTCAAATAAACATTAGTTCCCTTTCTTAATAACAACAGCAATAACAAAAGAATAATTTAAATTAAAGAAGATACCTCTTTGCAGATTTTTTGGTGTGCATTCAAGAGCTCATTATATCTTATTTGTAGATCAGAGAATTCAGCTTGCAATTTTTCATGCTCTGAAATAGAAGGACAGCTTAATCTGTTTTGAATGAACCTATACAAAGAAAAAAAATCTCAGTCAAATTTTGACTTTTAAGTTTTGACACATCTCACATCACAAATAAAATAAATAAGACTAAACCACCATATTAAGTTATTAACCCCTGAATTTGTAAATAGACATCATATTAGTAACCAATTTTAGGAAATTACAATTTTAATCCCCGAAACTATAAGCATGAATCATACTAGCCCTAGAAATGATGATTCATAAGTCAAAAGGTCCCTAGATTCAAGAACTAACCATTGTGGCACTGCAAAACAAAATTTGTTTAAGAATCAGTCACTTTATTGCAAAACATCATTGATGAATATGTAGAATTCGTCGCTCAAACACTATGACCACTATACATCCTCGTTATGAATAAGATTTCCTGCCATATTAGCTGCATCTCTATCATGGCCATATCTATCATTATAACTCACCATAACCATCTCTACTTATTCAATATATTGTGGCAAACAAAACCAATTAGACACTATCAGCCAACCTCGTAAATCCCTAATTTGCAATAAGCACATACCAAATGATAAGAAGGAGAAGAAAAAACATTACGAATCTAACTAAATTTAAAACACAAAAAGTCAGGCTAATGATACTACAGAATGCATGCATCCTCAACTACATGAATATACCAATATATGCACAGAAGGAACTAAAGATTTTCAAACAATGATGCATCCCAACTAAAAGAATTCTTTGGTCCTTCTAATGAGGAACAGACCCAATAATAAACAAGCGACAGTTGAAAAGATTACTTTCAAATTATTTATAAACAATAATTCCTAATAGCAATCATCAGTAAGTCACAAACCCTATATAACGTATCAGTAAATCACTATGTAGCCGTTGGTGGAGGGGGTTGCGGGCTGGTGGAGTGAGAGCAGAGGCAGAGAGCGAGTGGTGAGGAGTGAGTGGAAATCCCTAAAACATGAGTAAACCACCATATTAGTCCCTCAAATAATAATTACTTATCATCCTAGTCCTTAGCAAGAGAAATTATAATTTTAATCCCTAAAAGTATAAATATCAATCATATAGGTACTTAAAATTCCAAGCACCACTCGCATTGGTCCCAGAATTTGAGTGATAGATTATAATTTCGAGGACGAATATGATCACCATTTACAAATTCAAATACTAAAATGATAATGTCTTAAAATTTAGAACTGATATTACATATACTGAAACTAATAAAATGATGGCACCCAAAGAAATTTAAAAAGTTCTACTGAAGTAAAACCAATTACCTTCCAAGCAAGAGGAAACCCAAGCTGTGCTGCAACAAAGCTGCTACCAACCTAACAAAAAACACAAAGCAAAGCAGCCAAGGAACCAACTTTAAAATCCAAAGTAACATAAAAAACTGAGTATGTCAAAGCAACAAAACAGTATAAATTAAATAGCTTCTGTCTTTCTGTTAATTTTTTGCTTCCTATCTGTGGGGTAATTTGATTCACCTAAACTACGTGCCAAGTTAGACAAACCAGAACCGCAACAAAATAAAAGATGTCCTTATTACATATTCATTCTGCTAATTACTTATCAACATAAACTAAGAGCACAAATCTAATCAGTCAAATTACAGAACCATATCAACATGTGGTCAAGATGAGATCCAACTGTACTACAATTAACACCATGTAATCTCTGACTGCAACCAAAAACCAATATTCCATCAATTTCTGAACATAAATATCAGCAGCAGCAGCGGCGAAGGACGAAGGACGGCTTCGATAATTACAGTCTCTAATCACTATGAAAGCCCACACAATAGCAAAAACAAAATCTCAAAAAAAATTAATTAATTAAAAAAAAAGATGGATATAAACTGAAATTAATGGAATGAATGGAACCTTAGCAGCTGCAGGTCTATACGTGGTTCTCCGGATAGGTCCATACATGTTCTGAATGGAACTACGGGTAAATTTGAGGAATAACAACATATGTGTCATATTTTATGTCAATTTCATGTATCACTCTTTTTCACTATTAGTTAGTCAAGAAATTTAAATTTCATACACATTTAAATTGAGTATATAGTTTAAATTTTACTAATATTTTATTAAAGGGAGCAAAGTTGACAATGCTTAATGGTACAAGTCATTCTTTTTTTTTTTTACAGTGAAATTCACATCTTAATGGTTGGCTTCTATTTTAACTTAACATCATTCAATTATGAGTGTGGCTATCCCTCTAAAGTGCACAATGAATTATATTCTTCATATGAATTTTGAGAATAATGAAGGACAAAATGGAGCAACTAATGAATCCCTAATTTCACACATAAATCCCTAATTTCAGTTGAATCAAATAATCACATCTACCAATTAAATCCTTAATTTTACACACAAATCCACAAAACAGCAGTGAAGAAGAAACGAAGGAGAGAGAGAGCAGTGAAACAATGACAAGAGCAGTGAAACAATGACAAGAGCAGTGAGTAACAAGGAGAGAGAGAGTAGAAACGAAGCAAACAAGAATGGAGGGTGTGGTGAAACATACCTTAGAGAGTGGCAGCGTGAGCGAAGGTGAGAGCGGAGGCAAGAGTTGCGGCGCTAGCGGCGGCGAGAGATGGCGCGATCGACGGCGCACAGTGGAGAGAAAGCAGCAGCGTTCGAGAGTGTGGAGGAGCTGCGTTGATGGAGGAAGAAGCAGCAATGTCGCTGTTTGTTGGAGCAGCAGCGGCGTCGCCGTTGATGGAGGAGCGCCGTCGTCAGTGGAGAAGCAGCAGCGTTCGAGAGTGTGAGAAAGGAGCAGCTGCGTTTTTTGTTTTAGGTTCCAGAGTCTGAGTGTGAGAAAATGTGTTTATGTTTTAGCTTTTTGGCAAAACTTATCAAATCGGCCACAATAGCCGATTTAATAACTAATTTTTTTTTTGAACTTATTAAATCAGTCAAAACAGGCGATTTAGAAACTCTAAGGTCGAATATAAAAAAATTAAATAAAAAATTTCTAAATCGACTGATCATTGACCGATTTCGAAAATTTTTTAAAATAAAAAAAAACTTTTCAGACTTACGAAATCATTCGTCTTTGACCGATTTCGAATCCACTTACGAAATCGGTCGTTATAGTGACCGATTTCGAAAATTTTAAAAATTAAAAAAATAAAATAAAACTTTTCAGACTTACGAAATCGTTCGTCTTTGACCGATTTCGAATCCACTTACGAAATCGGTCGTTATAGTGACCGATTTCGAAAATTTTAAAAATTAAAAAAAAAAACTTTTCAGACTTATGAAATCGGTCAACCTACTAACCGATTTTAAAAGTTAGATTTTATTTACAAAATTGCCACCGCGTTTTTTTTAACTCGGTTTTTCAACGACCGATTTCGAAACCCCGATTTTAAATCCCTTTTTTCTAGTAGTGGTACCTCATACATTTGGCCTTTGGGTACTTCACCTCCACACAGGAAGGTACCTCATACCATTCATTCATTCACTTAATATTTGGCGCCTCAATTCAGAGGCCAAGAATTATTCACTTTCTTGTTCAATCAATCATAACACATTTCATCATAGATACACATATTTACAATTTCTCATTCATAACTTATCCATACTCATTTCCCATGTTAATTACCGAATCCTCTCAAATAGTATTCACGTTTTCAGTTAAACATATGAATACATTTAAGCACAATTAAACAAATTTAACATTAGGGAGCAAATATACACAACCAACTCATACTTGTCACATAATTAACATCATCGTTTCACATTTAATTTACATGTAGTTATTTTATTCCCATTTCCACCTTTATTCATATTTCACATTAAGTGTACAAATATATTCAACCAAAAACATACATATTATCACCTTCTCATTGTTTTGCTTTAACACCACATATAATCGTTTCCATTCCATTTTCTTCCTATGTCAATTTATTCCACAACACATGCATATATTTGCAACAGTAATCAATTATCATCAAATACAAAACTTTACAAATAAACTCAATAATCATATAAATCATTTATGGCAACTTCACTATCATATTACCCAAATCCTCTTGTACTTCATTATAATCATTATCCAAGTTTCATTTATCAAATAATTCATTCTCATATCATTGGGTTTCCTTTTCCTTGTCTTTACTTCCAACATCATACATATTTAATTAGTTAGAATTTTATATTCAATAACCTAGGGTTTTATAATCTAATTTTCTCCCCTAACACATAACCCTAACAAATCATGATATACTAACTAGAACCCACTCCCTAGAACAAGGCAAAACCCACCCCCTTACCTCAAACACTTGAAGATAAGGTGATTCCAAGTGCCCTATGCTTGGGTTTGCCCACCAAAGAGCTCAAACTCCACAAGAGGGTGATAGAACCTGTTATAAAGCCACAAAAGGAAGATTATTGCTCATTCCATGATTCTCAAGCCAAGCCCCAAGGGAAAGCGAATATTTTATGGCTTTAGAAATGAAAACCTCCATGGATGGGAAGAGAGAGAAAGAATTCGAATGAGAGAGAGGGAAGAAATCAAGGGCTTGAATACTTACTTGGGAGAAAGAGGGAAAGAGATTGGATGATGGAAATGGGTACCACACACTTGAACCTTGATTAATTGAAGTTGGAAGAGTTGTGCCCTAGAGGAGCAAGAGAGAGAGATCGATCTACATGAAGAGGAACATTGTAACATCCCGAATTTTAATTCCCAAAATAATTAAAATAATGAGGGAATTAGGAGAATGGTAATTATGATCAAGAATATTTAAGGAGATGAATTAGGATTCATTTGAGTGCCATGAAGAAGTTATCAGATATTGGCATCTGAAAGGAGGTTGAAAAGATAAATAAAAGAACGTTAGAAGCGGCGTTTCGGTGTGATAAACACCTTATGTTAGGAAATCCAAAATAAAATATTTAAGACTCTAAACACGAATTCCACCGTTGGATATGAAGTAGGAAATATGAAGAAGCTTGCTTTAAAATTTGAGCAAGATCCAACGGGTAGAAAAGAAGTTATAGCAGTTTGAAGTGTTTAGTAGCAGACTTCTAAGTCCTCGCTCAAGCGAGAATCCGTTCGCTCAAGCGAATACCCCTAGTGCAGACCCTGACTTACTGAGATGTCCTCGCTCCAGCGAGATCTAACTCGCTCAAGCGAGAATGATTGTCGCCCCAGCGAAAGCCAGCTCGCTCAAGCGAAGAAGGTTTCAATCAGACCCTGAGTTCCTGACCATTTTTCGCTCCAGCGAGACCTAGCTCGCTCAAGCGAAAATGGCTCGTGCAAACCCTAAATCCCCAAATTGGATTTCTCTCTCAAGCGACAATGTTTTCGCTCAAGCGAAAGTCGTCTGATGCAGTTTAAAACGCGTTTTGGTCTCCTCTTCCATTTACTCCTCCATTGTTTCTCTCACTACAGGGTCGAGCTTCCCTCTTTCTCTCTCTAAATTCCACCTTAAATCGCCACACAAATCCATAATAAACTACCAAAAACCAATCCCTATCACATTTAACCACTCAACCTCTACTTCAATCTCTCAATTTCTCTCTCAAGTCATACCCAAGGGGTAGGGTTCCACACCCATTCTTGATTCTCCTCATTCCAAGCTTCACGTAAGTTAGATTCAAGCTTTCTTACTCCTTCCCTCATGATATACGAATTCTCCTCCAAGATTTCTAACTATTTTCATTTCTTTTGTTTCATGATTCGTTTCTCTCTCCTCCATAGCTTTGGAGCTCTCCCTCTCTCTGCACCAAGGTTAAGGTAAGAAGGGTTCGTATTACCTTAGCTTAGGAAATAGATTCTCTTTAGTTATAGTGATGGCTAGGGTAGAGGATGAGTAGAGTACCAAACTTTAGGGTAGTTGATAATGAAATAAATGAAGTAATTAGTAGAGAATAGAAAGGCAAATTAGTTGAAGTATATGAGAATGAATATATATATATATATGTGTGTGTGTGTGTGTGTGTGTATAGTTATGGTTAGAAAGGGAATTATTGATTAAGTGAATGGTAAATTATGGAGTGAGGAGACCACTTAAGTTAATTTCCTATAAGGAGAATATAAAAGAGAAATAGGGGTAGATAATAGAATTTTAAGTGGATAAAGAAAAGGGAAGAGTTAGCAGTAGGCTTGTTTTAATTTAAGAGGTTGATGGGAAATAAATATGGAAAATATAGTAGTTGTATGCTAAATGAAAACGATGAATGTATGCTAGGGGAAAATGATGGTTGTGTGCCAAATAAATAATGTAATTAATAAATGAATATGTTAGGAAACTCTGGAACATAGAATGGTTTTAGAAGGGGGAAACACGAATGATAAATGTGTATGAAAGTGAATTAATAACGGAAAGGGTAATTGTGACTAAAGTGGGGAAAGAGTGCTAAAGCTTGTAATGGAATTGAAAGGAAATTATATAATGAATGGATTAGTAATGAGTGTAATAATTGGACAATGGGAAATTATATTGCTAATGTGAGAAAGACCCACCTATTTAGGTGTGGATATAGGAATGTGAAAAGGTAAGTATGTGTATGAACGACCCTCCCAAAGGGAGCGTGACTATATGAATGAATAGGGAGGACCCTTCCAAATGGAAGTGAAAATAGGCGTAATTTTATAAGGACCCTCCCTAAGTGGAGTGTGAAATTATATAAATGGACCCTCCATAACGGAGCGTGTATATAAATGGACCCTCCCTAAGTGGAGTGTGAAATTATATAAATGGACCCTCCATAACGGAGCGTGTATATAAATGGACCCTCCATAACGGAGTGTGTATATAAATGGACCCTCCATAACGGAGCGTGAATAATGGACCCTCCCTAAGGGAGCGTGATTATATATTTAATGGACCCTCCATAAAGGAGTGGATATGTGTATGTATATGGACCCTCCATAGAGGAGTGGATAGATGCATGTTATGGACCCTCCGAAGGGAGTGGATTGAAATATATATTAGGACCCTCAATGATGGAGTGTGAATTATAGACCCTCCCGTAGGGAGTGTGATATATGTGAATGTTGTGAATATATGTAAATGATGGACCCTCCCTAAGGGAGCGCGATCATGTATGTTATGGACCCGCCTATATGGTGTGTGTAAATGTGATTAGGACCCGCCCTTGTGGTGTGCGAATAAATGGTAATAAGACCCACCGAAAGGTGCGCGAAAGAATGGAAAGGAATGGAAAGACTAGAAAGGCATAGGGAAAATATGTAATTGAAAGGATAAGGAAAGGTTGAGTTGTATAAAAGGAAAGTGAATTAGTATATAATTTGGATAGTATGGGCTAGGGTAGGTCCTTGGTTTGTTACTATGCTTTTGTAGAAGCTATATTTCTAAGTTCTGTGTAATGCTACCCTTCTTGCTATATTTTTACAGGTACAAAAGTGGAGCATGCACTAGCCGTGGCCGAGCAGGGGCACACTCCACAACGTGGAGTGTGAACATTAGGGGTGTGATATTATGTTGGTCCGAGAATTAAACTTTGGCTTTTGATGTATATAAATATTATGTATTGTCTTTTGGGGAGATTAAACTATTTTATAACTTGATCATTATTATTTTGGAAATGATGTATTTGAAAGTAATGAACTGATTTATATTTTGCCCTGCTGGCATACTGCTGATTATGTAACAATGTTAAAACAGGTTTTCAAGGCAGAACTCTTATTTTTGGAATGTCCATAAAACAAGGGAAACTCTGTCCGATTTGACAGAGATTTTTATAAGCTAAAATGGTTTTAAAAAGAAATTTTCAAGTCACTAAATAAATTGGGGTAATTAGAATATTAATTAAGATAGGGTGTTACAAACATGTGTTTCTCTTTTATTTTTTTCATCAGCAGCTCGTGTTAATCGATTAACATCACTGTTAATCGATTAACATTTTGCACACTTTCTGACCTTAATCGATTATTCAACAGGTTAATCGATTAAGCTGAAAAATTTGCATTATTCAGTACTTTGAAAGGCAATAACTTCTTCGTTACCCGTTGGATCTTGCTCAAATTTGAAAGCAAGCTTCCCTACATACTAATCTTCACATCCAACGGTGGAATTTGTGTTTAGAGTTGTAAATCTTTTATTTTTAATTTCCTAATATAGGGTTTTTATAACACCAAAAACATCGCTTCTAACGCTCTTTTGTTCATCTTTCAACCTCCTTTCTGATGCCAATGCTTCTTGATTCCTTTATGGCATTCAAAGAACTCCTAATCCATCATTTTAAATCCTTTTTAGAGTAATCCTTACTTCCAAATCTTATCATTATTCTAATTACTCTTAGAATTAAATTTCGGGATGTTACAGCCATCATATGGGTGGAAGGTCCCTGGCCCGGAAAGTAATCCGAGCAGGCTACTTCTGGCCCACCTTGAAAAATGACACCATGGAGCATGTGAAAAAATGTGTTCAATTCCAGTTCCACAGTGATATCTACCAGCGGCCCGCCGAAGAGTTACATTCCCTCGGAGCTCCTTGGCCCTTTTACCAGTGGGGAATGGATATCATTGGAAAATTTCCCACTGCACCAGGACAGTTGAAATACGCGGTTGTAGCCATTGATTGCTTTACTAAGTGGATTGAAGCAGCGCCTTTAGCAACAATTACAACGGCTCGGATTCAGTCTTTCTTTATAAAAGGAGTAGTCTCTCGATTCAGAGTGCCTCATTCTATAGTCACGGATAATGGATCACAATTCTCAGCCTCACACTTTCAGGAACTTGCGGCCGACCTCGGGATTACTCACTACTTCAACTCTGTAGAACATCCGCAAACCAACGGATTGGCCGAAGCGACGAACAAAACAATTTTAGAAGGAATAAAGAAGAAACTTGGCAGTGCGGCTGGTACATGGGCAGACAAACTTCCAAGCGTTCTATGGTCACATAGAAAAACTATACATTCCTCGACTGGGGAAACTCCTTTTCGATTGACATACACCTATGATGCAGTCATTGCGATTGAAAAGAGGATCCCCAGTTTTAGGGTACTTGAGCGTCCCTCTGAAATCAACGACACTTTGCTCAAGGATGAACTCATGCTCGCTGATGAAATACGGGAAGCTGCGGCAACCTGTGAAAGAAAGGTAAAAGAACGTCAGGCTCGGGAATACAACAAGAAAGTCCGACCGCGTAGCTTTGAAGTTGGTGATTTGGTCCTGCGCCGAGCTGATATTGGCAAGGGCAATTCTGGTGTGGGCAAACTGAGCCCAAAATGGGAAGGACCATACAGGGTGAAGACCAAGACAGGAATCGGTGGCTACAGATTGGAAACTCTCTCGGGTAAAGATGTCAACAACAGTTGGAATACTTCCAAGCTCCGAGCTTACTACAGCTAAGCTCCCGTTTTTCCAGTTTTCTTTGTTTCAAGAATAGTTTAGTTTAACTACTAATGCTCAAGAATAGTTTAGTTTAACTACTACTGCTCGGTCCCCGAGCCCTTAGTTAGGAATGAATAACGAAGGATAACACCCTTCACAGTCAACAGTTCGAAACTTAAAGTTAATTTTTAGTTCGAAGCAATTCAGGTTGAGTTTTTGTACACTCTTATTAATAAAAGTTCGCAGATTTTGTTCAAAGTCTTTTTGGTTACATATTGTGAATACACGTACGACTCATTTCGCTCGGTTACCCACCGAGCGAAATCGAGATACAGCTCCTTTCGAGAGTTTAACAACGTACTAAAAGAACACCCGATCCCAGGAATTACTTTCCTTACATCCCGGTCTGTGGATCCCGCTTCGGCTAAAGTCGGCGATCCGAGTTCTTCCTCACAATCTCTATTAACGAATTAAGTAAATACACTTAAATGTTGAAGGGCTTACGTTCGGAAGCACCGAGCAAGAAAACTCGAACTATAATATAATACTTGCTTACGTTCGAACAACAACCAGAGATAAAAAGCGAATAAACTCGAAATATAAAAACATAAGTAAAAACGCTCGAATACAATGAGCTTAGAGAAACATCAAGATACTGATATACATAAGAAATAAGTTAAAAAGTCAAGAGTTGATCATAAATCAGGCTACCCAGCATAAGGGTTTTTTACGCCTCATCATCAGATAAGTTCATAGTTGAATCATCAAAAGGTGGCTCTTCCACAAGGTCGACCAATGGATTGGGCTGATCTTCAGCTCCAAGATCCACCTCGGTCTGGTCACTTAAATCAATCAGCTTCCCCTCTCGGACAGCATGAAATGGATGGGCACCAACCACACTAAGATCTACTTGGGGGTTCAAAAATTTAATCTGACGAACAGCAGAAAGGAAGGAGTCGCAGACACCTTTCTCACAGTCATAAAGGTTGGTAGCAGTTGCCTTTTTGTGCTTGAGAGCTTGCCCTTTTAACTTTTCAGAAAGACCAGTATGTCTCCGCACTTCAGCAGTTAGCCTTTGCACGTTTCCAACCAGTTGAGAATTCTGCTGCTGACCCTCTTCCAGCGCTTTCTGAGCCTCATCCAGAGCCTTCTTCGACTGCTCATTCTCCGCTCGGGCAGTACTTTAAGACTTCTTCATGTTGTCTCTTTCTTTCACAACTTCCCTATGATCCGCTCGGAGATTTTCTAGTTCAGATCAAACCCTAATCAGCTCGTCCGACAAACTAGCTTCTTTGGCAGCTGCGAGGCCCCTTGCTTCTTTCTGCTCAGCATTAGTACCTGCAAACACGTCTTCTTGATGCTGAAATAGAAAGTGAGTCATGCATGCCCCTCGCAAGAGGAACTTGGTCAGAGCTTGCATGTGCTGACCCCACTCAAAAGCAGACATTCCTGAAAACTTTGTGTGGTCTTGCTCGGTGCAAACGAAATTTGGAAATTTTTCATCTAATTTTCGGTCCTATACCGAGCTAGTCTCAACTTCTATTTCTTCCTCTTCCACAACAGTTTCAGTTCTAGAGCCTTCGCCGATCACAACCTTGCCCTTATTTAATCTCCAGCGCCTGAGTGGTTGTTCCGGAGGAGAGACCGTTTCAGTATTTGAGGCTTCTCCAGTAACTCCCCTCGGCGCTCGGAATTTGAACGGTAGTTACGGGGACGACAGTCAAGATGGTCACAGGTTGAGGGGAGCCATCAAGTGATGACCCTGAAGCAGTCGGAGTTGGAGTGCTCGGAGTTGAACCTTCTGAGGCAATCTTGATCGACGGGTTCTTTCTCTTTTTGCTTCCCTTTGCTATTCTTGCGATACGGTCGGACATAATCCCTGAAAGTGAAACAAATATCAGTTAAGGGCATTAGAACAATGTAAACAAAAAACACTAAGTCTCATGCCAAGTTGGGCTTTAACATGACTCGGCGGAAGGATAACTATCTCTTTTGTCTCAATCATCCCATTTTTCGACAAGTAGTCCTCATATGCTCGACATACGTCTTTTTCAAAATCAAACACATCCTTCCACTCCGTGCTATAACTCTTAATTCTACGTTGGAAAAAGGATTCTGTCCAGGATAGAGGGAAGCGTGGTACAGGTAGATCATCCCCAGGCCTCATGAACCAGCTAACCTCGTTCCCAATGTATCTATACTTAAAATAAAATGGTTTGAAAGTTTTCCAAGACTCAGAATATTTTGTAAAAAGACTGTAGCCAGTCCGAGCCTTAAGTGATACCCATGGCCGCTTCTCTGACCCTTTCTCAAAAGTGTTCGCCTGAGGGGCGAAGAGATAAAAAAAGATGGGAAGGGTGCATTGTCATTCTATAGCAAAGCATACTAGTTGGAAGGCTCGAACGAAAGCCTAGGCATTGAGATGCAATTGTGAAGGTGCAATCCTAAGAGTCCTCAGAACCCCATTTCAAACTCGCTGAAAGGCATCCTTACTCCGAGCCTTGTGATGACTTCCTCATAAAAGTAGAAGCCTGGGTTTTCACGTGGGATCCGGGTGCAGATTCGCTCGTTAACCCCTACAGGGGAAATGGTATAGGAGTTCCCTCTCTCGTCCCTTGGGCAGGGTAATAGGATTGCCCTACTTTGCTCGATAGAAGCAGCAGTTGAAAGTTCAGAGCGGGTGCCCACGACCTTGCGATCGACCCATTCATATTGACCGGCATCTGGAGGCAGGGAAAAGAGCTCGGGATGTGTTATAACTTTGCGAACCATACCTGAGGAAAAGGAGGCATACGCAGATCAGTATCAACACAAAATCCAAAAATTAAACTATTTACGTTATCAACTGGGGGACCCTCCCTCGGAAATCCTCGGCGGATTCCCCAATTGAATTTGTTGGTACCTCTCTGCTGCCTCCTTAACCTCGATTTTTCTATTCGTTCGGCAATTTTGTAATACAGGATCCCCTCCCAAGATTCCACCGAATCTCTAGGGTAATACGTAGCGATCGGTTTAACTCCAACACTCTCATCGTCTTCCACGCCTGGCAAAGGCGATTCGGAACTTGACGAACTCATTTAATCTCTCTCCTGAAGTATCAAAACCTTGGCAATAAACGTTCCTCGATAGCCTTTAACGAAGAAACCACTCAGAAAGAGAAAAGACAGAGTCTTTCTTACTCAACGAGAAGAAAGATGAAGCCTTTATCAGAAAAGAGGCAAACTTTAACGCAAAAATCGCTCAACAGAAACATAAATCGAAGCCTTTACCGGAAAAGGAACAATTTTTAGCAGTTTATTGTGATGACTCTTCAATCGAAGCAGAAACATTTTCGAAGCATGAACGGTAATCGCTGAATTAAAACAGAAATTGACTTAAGCAGAGACCAATTTAAACCCAAGTGTAGAGAAAGCATGCAAACACTGAAGGAATAGAGAATCGAATATTACCTGAGATTTTGTAGAAACGTTCTAAGTTGTAAGTGCGGTGGACAATGGCAGTACTCTGGGTCAAAACCTTGAAGAACGAAGTTGCAGAAGCAAGAAGAGTAATGGGAAGACGAAGAGAGTTCTTGGAAATTTTGGAAACTGTATGCAATAGGTTATTGGAAAGCTTAGAAACTGTATGAAGGTGGACTGAGTGCAAAGTATAATCAAACAAGAATCTAACCGTTTCCTCTTTCCAAACTTCCCTCCACTACGAAAATGGATTGGGCCGTATAGTACAAAGCCCATAACTAAGACAGCTGTATAAACGGCGTGAGTTGGAAAACTTTTCAGTTCCGGAAGTAATAATCACGTTTCAAATCCCAACACGAGTGTGGACACGTGGAGGTTAAAGGAAAAAATCAAACGTCACTTCCGTACAGGCAAAGGATCAGAAATTTAAAACCAACAGTTGGATCCCTTCCCCAGTTATGAAGGACAGAACGCTCGGTTCTTTGCTTTTTTCACTTTTTAACTCGGCAGGGCTCAAATCTCCCAACCGAACTTGGGGGGCTTATGTAGTGGATCGAGATTCTATCCGGCCGAAATCATCTTGGTCCGACCAGTTTGATGTTGGAACAAGGCATACAGACCAGCATACGGTCAGCACGCAATACCGAGCCAAGGGGCATTTAGGAGACATTACAAGCTTACGAGACTATGGCCGAACACAGGATCTTCATCCTTATCGTTATCACTAATAGTGTCAATTAGCCTAACGACTTCTCCTATATTCCCATGCAGCTTGGTTAGATAACATGATAAGGATAAGAATTCATCACATACGGGATTTACAAAGGCAACCTTATCAGGACCTTTACCAATCCCAATTGAACACTTCTTCTTTACAGGCCTCATCCGAAAGGCCCAGGAATGTACGTATCAGGTAAACCCTTATAAGAACCACCATGTTATGGGGGCTAAGGTACGTTCTCTCCATCCCTAAGTTGACACTAGCACACACTTTGTTGACTAGGGAGACCCTGTTTATCCCAACTGGATATACAGAAATCCTACAGAGTCCTACATTACAATCTTGATTGAGATCATTCCGGGAGCTCTTCCATAGCTTCAAGGGTGATTTCGATTAAGGACACTACATGTACATGTGGTATTATTATCAAATGGGAATAGAGTATGTACCATACTTATCAATTAAAAAACAATAGATATGAGTAATAGTTGTGTCACGTGCATAGATTAATCTATTAGGGAACAACACCATAAATATTTATGTATCAACACTTAACTTTATTTCGTTATTTCAAATATTTTAAAACTTGAAATAAAGGAAAAGCATAGTACAAATTACACTCAATTTAACATGATTCATGTAACATCCCAATTCTTATTTATAATTTAGCAAATAATCTTTGTAATTGAAATATGGGACTCAAAAATTTCCTTTTTATAGCACATGATTTACACAAAATGTTGGGAATCATTTACAATATACATAGCATGAATTAGTGTTTCCTTCTTTAAACTCTTCCGCTGCGACACTCTGATCTTCAAGCTTCTTAGCATTCACCTAAAATGTTAACCACTAAGGGTGAGACCTTTTCACAACACAGTGAATTATAGGACAGTTAACAGTTCATAATAAAATTCAAGAATAATAATCAAATCAAGCAATGGTCTAATAAAAAATACATCACAATCACATAATCATTCACATCCATACACAAAACCCCACAAATTTCATTTTATCACTTCCTAATTCTAGCGTGACCTTACTACTCCCTTTTTCTACCTCCTCCTTCTTATGATTATATCTATCTTAGGTTAATATTAGTTATCGTGCTTGGTCGATTTGCAGCTTATCTCAGTCGACCTCGCATTATAAAGTTGTAATTATCGCGCTGGGTAGATGACCTCGCATTATTAAATTTTATCGGTCGCGCAGGGTCGATGCGTCGACCTCGCATTATTAAGTTTATTATCGCGCTGGGTCAATATGACCTCGCATTATTAAGTTTATTATCGCGCTGGGTCAATATGACCTCGTATTATTTAGTTTATTATCGCGCGGGGTCATTATGACCTCACATTATTAAGTTTATTATCGTGCTGGGTCATTATGATCTCGCATGATTTAGTTTATTATCGCGTTGGGTCAATATGACCTCGCATTATTTAGTTTATTATCGCGTTAGTTTATTATCGCGCTGGGTCATTATGACCTCGCATTATTAAGTTTATTATCGCGCTGGGTCATTATGACCTCTCATTATTAAGTTTATTATCGCGCTGGGTCAATATGGCCTTGGCATATCGCGCTGGGTACATACGACCTTGGCATTAATAAGCTTCCAATATCCATTTCAAACCTATATAACCATTTCATCAATCAAAAGTCAAGCATCAAGTTCATCAAAAAAAAGTCAAGCATCAAGATAAATATCACATATTTTCAGAGAAAAGCACACATTTATAATTAAACATTTATAGCACACAAATTCGCAACTATACATTTAACACTTAGATACAATACACCCGTTTAGCACTTAGTTAACATAATAAGTTTTCAGCAATTTATAACAACCAACAATCAACGAATATAAACAAATCAGTCGACATACTCAGGTATTTCTCAGAGTACTTTAATATAAATCAACGGGTTCTTCACTTCCTACTTTTATAACATACATAAAGAAGATTTATCAAAACATTTCAATTTATATAAGAATCAACCAATTGAACTCTATTAACCCTTAATCCAACATTACACAAACACTAACTTGTTACCCACAACCCAATTTAACTATTAACCCCAAATCCTATTATAAACTCTAACTATCCCTAACCCAAAGTATGGAAAAGTGTCTCCCCTTACCTGGAAATCCTAGCAATAACGATAGAGTCACGTTTACATCCGTGATTTGCTCTAGTTTCAAGGTCAATAACAACGTGTTGAATCTATATAGGGACATATGATAGAACTAATTATAACATTAAAAATATATATCAAATAAACTCATTTTTGTCAAAACAATAAATATATATCATTATACGATAAAGATATATCACTTTTTCCCAAAACATCTCTTTATTTAAAAATATAGGGATAATAAAAATATCAACGGATCGTAAAATAAATTATATAAATAGGTAGAGGGAGTTGAGGAGATTATATACCTACAAAAGATTTGAGATTGGACGGTTGGATCTTGAGTTATTGGATCGAGAAGATCCAAAACCTTAAGTTTTCTTCTCCTCTCTGCCAAGTCTCCCACTCTCTCTCGTCCCCCGTCTTCTCTCACTCTCTCTTATTCACTCTCTCTCACATCTACTTTCTTTCTTTGTATTCATCCTTTATTTATTTCTCTCAATGAGCAATACGGTGGGGAAAGGGTTTTGGGTAGATTTAGGAATTAAATATATATTTTAACAATATGCTCTAATTTGTAGGTCAATGTGTGTAGGTATTTTGGATCATAACTAAAAGTTGGATGATACTAAAAATAAAATACGTTTAGGTAAAACAATATTGTATTTTGAATTACTCAAAACTGATTGAAAAATAATAAAGTTATCGGTCCCTCTGGATAGCTATTGCGTAAGAAAAATTATCGAAATTCAAAAGTAAATATATTTTCTCAATCTTGATATTAAACTTGATAATATATAATATTTTAAATTTTGAAGTAGAAGATTATTATATATAACTTAAACCGGTAATATATTAAACGAATCCAGAAGCTAAAAATAAAATAGCCTCCGAACACTATGAAAATTTATAGGGACGCTCAAAATATTAAGTTAAACATATTTTTCTGGAGAAACTATTTATAAAAATGTCTCTAGGACTTGTCACTTGTGCTCCCTGTCAAAATGTGAATTAAACTAAATAAAAGTACTACTTTATTTTTGGAAAATGTATGATAACAAATTTATACTTATTTCGATTAGGAAACATATTTCAAATATAATGATGAAATCAGAATTTTATTCTGAGACTCAAATCTTGAAAACATCATATTAAATCATTTAATTATTTTACTAAAAGTATTAAAAAGAGGGGATGTTAAAATTCAACCTAATTAACAAGCTTATTTTAGCACAGATGAAAAAAATTATCCTGAAAAGAATTCCAAATTACCATTAGTATGATTTCTCAATCTTCTTCATATCTTCATTGTCTCTTACTTCTCTATAAGGAAGTGGTTTGGCATGTCAATCTTCAAAACCAAAAACAAAATAGATGTATATTCCTTCTATTATAAGATTCATATACAAATTAATGATTTTTCTAATGGGTGCCCTATAGTTTATATTAATAAACACATATTTGATAAGGTTATATTGTAAATTGAGGCATTTACAAAATTCATGTGCATTAATTAAATCAATTTTCAGGGAAAATTTACTCAATATGAATTTTCTTAACATGTACCCTATGACTCATTAAAAAAATATAATTTAAACTTGACATTTAGCTAAACTAACATGTCATTTCAAGAATCAAAAGCATAGTTAATAAAATGAATAAGAATTTCTTTTACTACGATTAATAGAAAAAGGTATTAATAAGTCAAATTATTATTTTAAAAATTGAGGAAAAAAAAAAGAAACCTAACACAAGTAAACTTTAACTTAGCAATAAACTTTTTACATGTCTAAATAAAAATTAGGTCTACAATCAGTAAAATTGAATAGTCAGGGTTGTATAGAGAAGAAGCAGGAAGACAATTAGAAGAGGATTTTTTAAAAATAAAACCTCCTTACAAATCCTTATTTTTATTCCTTTTATTTCATGATAATTTGTTTCATTTTAATTGGTTTGAATACTCCATATCTTTCATTAATATAATATTTTATTCCTTATAAGAAAATCATTTCTTTTTTAATCCATGCCATTCATGCAAATTATACATACATATTTGAATGAAAAAAAATCAAGTAGGTATTATAATTATTACAAATCATTTCCCTTAAAAAAAATTATTACAACATTCAATTCAATATCAAAAATTAAAAATTTTCCATTGAAAAATCTAATTTTAGAAAATGTTATCGTTACAATCGAAATCAATCTCTTTTTGTAACATTAGGGTTTCGAACCCTAACCCTTTCTCATAAAAACATATTTAGGTTTTGGAATCATCTCATTTATACCACACTTCGATATAGTGCGTGTTCACGACGTGTCAAAGAAAATGGTTGTATGTGCTCTCTAGGTGAGCCAAAAGTAGCATATGAATGCCACGCACAGTAGTGGACCCCAATATTTTTAACCCTTCCTATTTTAGGGTTTCTTTGCCAACCCAATGCACGTGGCTTCACTCCATTGGCTTATTTATCTTTCCTCATTTTCTATTTCTAACATTTACTACCATATTTTATATTTAAATACAAATGGATCGGATTCACACATTACACAAAAACATTCTCTATAGTTCATCACTTTCCTCTTCACTCATTTCTTTCTCTCTCTCTCTCTCTCTCTCTCTCTCTCTCCTAACCTGAAGAATAAAAACCCTTTCTCTTTCTCTTTCTAGGGTTTTCATATTTCTTTTCACACTCAAATTCAACTCCTTTGAGCTTCTCTCCGTTGAATCGCCACCCTTTGCTCCTTTTTTTTGTGTCGATTTTTTGAGAAACCATTGAGAATTTATCTTCTATCTGTGAGTTCTTTTATCTTCTTAATTGTTGTTCGAATTGTTATCATGTTGTGATTTGTACTGTTGTGATTCAGACCTTAGGTCAATCAAACCTTATGATACATTGAGCATCTGTGTGGATTTACTTAATTTATTGAATGAAAATCAATGTTTAATTTCCTTCATTATGCTTAGAGGTTATGAATTTATGTGATTAATCATTGTGTGTGAAGGATTAATTAGTTTTATATTAATTTAGATTCAATTTAACTTTATTTATCTTGATTTTTCCTTTCATTCATTTTGTTCATACATCTTTTATTAGCCTAATGTCTAATATATTTTGTATGTTTAACTAACCTATGAAAATTTGTAGCTAGAGTTGATTATTAGAACTCTTTATTTCCGTTTTAGATTTTGATGTTTGATACTTTTGTGAATAGGGAAATTCTATCAAGCTCATGGGATCATTCACCCCTGTTAATAAGTCAATATCTATTGACCTTAACGATCCGATGCAAGACATTGACGAATGCACCCATTTCTCGCTACGGTAAACCTTATGCTACATATTCCTACTAGTTTTGATGAGATCAAATTATAGCTTCTCAAACTATATAGCTTTTGTTATCCAAGTTCTAGCTTTTTTTTAATATAACTTTTTATTGGAGTTGGAAATGCTCAGTGTATCATTGGTTATACAATTTGTCCTCCTTCACTTAGTTTATGGGTATCTTGTTGCTTATGTTTGCAATTGATTTATATTATTCTTATAAAATGAGATATTGGCGTATTTTTATTTTTTTTTAATTTTTTCCATTATAGAAAATTAAAAGATTTACAAATATTATCATTTTAAAGTTAGATATCATCAATTGATTAATACTATACTCAGCAACATAAGATTATAATAAGTATTCAAATGTCATCGGTGATGCCTAAATAAATAAGTAATGGGTATTAGACAACCATAAGTTATGTGTTTTAGTTTGACAAAGGTTTATTGAAATTTGGGATATGTGATGCATATTTTATTTATTTATTTTAAATTCTGATTTTGCTTAACTTATGTGGAATATAGTATACTTAACACATATATCTTTTTCGTTATATATTTCAGCGGTTATGTATCTAATATGCGAGAATTAGACTGGAAGAAATGTTGGCCTTTTCCTACTGAGACTGAGGAGAGACCGTCATTTCCACCATTAGAAGTTCGACAATTTAGATGGTGGAATTGTGAAAATTGCCCGAAGGAAACTGCGGCTCATCAAACTAGTGATAAAAATGACCAAACAACAAGCTTCAACCTTGGTTTGGTAGTCAACATTTCTGAAATTCAGCAAGTTCCAATGCCTGACAATATTGTCGCAACGAGAGATATTGATTTAAATATACCTATTGATCTAAGAAGTGACGATAATTGCTTACATAAAGTTGATGAGATAGAAAACAAATTAGCCGAAGTTTTACCCACTAGAGTAACAGGTAATTAAATTAAAATGATATGTTCTGTAAGAGTATTTTCTTTACTATTTCATAGCACATAAATTGATTTTTTCTGCTTTCTTCAGACCCTGAGATTGGCTTGGAAAATAATCTCAATCTCAATCTAATAGCATCAAGCATTCCATATCTAGAAGTTTGTCCAAACCTTGCCCAAGAAGTACACACAAAAGAGAAAGGTATGTTCAACGGAATAATGTTTATCTTGAAATTACTTTACAATAATAATGTTTTGACATCGAAGAGTCAAACTAAGAATGTTTTTTTTAAACAGGTCGTGAAGGTGATGAAACTTATGATGTAGAGCCAATTACTAGCAATCTCAACGGTGAGCGTCCAACAATGGGACATCTTCTTCCAGTGTTAGATGCTTGTAGTGATGTTGCGGCTATGGGCAATATAGACAAGTCCGCTTACTTGGCTTGCAAGAAACCTCAAAAGATACGCTTAGTTACTGATATATTAAGAGAAAATGAAGAACCAAGGACGGACCGAATCGTTGGACAGGGATCCACATCCCATCTTCATTTAAACATGTCTACTGATTCACAAGTACAATCAATTTTACCTGATAAGATGGATGTTCAAGAAGACATGACTTTGACAAAGAGGGGTCGAGGTAGAAAAAGGAAGTTTCTTCCAGCTGAAAAGAGTAAGGAACCTATAGATATGCCCTTCCATAGGATCGAAAATGGAGTTCAAAACCTAGAGAGAGATGCTAAAACAATTGAAATTATTCCTGATAACAGAAACGAAGATGTTCTAACGACGACGAGTTTGGAAGACAACATGAAGGGCTACCAACATAAACTAGAACACGATAGAAGTCATACCATGTATAAGAATGATATTGTAGAGAAGGAAGGTGCATCTAAAACTCCTTCAGGATTCTTTCCTCATGCATCCACTCAGAAAAGAATGGTCAATATTTCAAAAGGAAAAGGGAAAATGCTGCAAACTGAGGTGGAACTTAGTATCCTCAACACAAATATGCCTACATCTCTGCTACTCCCTTCGGTACAACGTGCACCTAATGGAGAAGGATTTGAAGAGGGAATGCATCTATCTCCAAACTTGTTTTCCTCAGTAGAGGCTTGCAACAAAAAAGGTACCAATGAATCAAAAAATTGGTTACCATTCTCATTACTAGAGGGCATTTCGAAACCTCAGCTTATCAGCAAAGACAATGAACCCAATAGTTTGAGAGCTTCCGGTAACATTACGAATTCTCTTTCTGGAAAAAGAAAAGGAGTTTATCTTGAAGTAAGTACCAATAAAAGTCCCCATTTTCAAACTCTTTTTCTTACTAAAAAGTGTTATTTCTTTGTTTTCCTTGTTAGTTTTTAATATTAAGAGTAGCACGTTAAATTGTTATGGAGATTGGTGTTAGTTGTTTTCCTTTAATTTCCAATTTATGAACATGTTTGAGCATCAACCATTATTAAATTATAGTATATTAATTATTTATGTACAATTTTTTTCTTTAAATGTTTGCTTTGTGAAACATTTTTATTTTTTGAACCAGAAATTGAATACTTAGATTGCTGCATATTAAGCTAGTTTGTAGGTTGTTCTAATTCTTCGAACAAGTCAAAGTAATCCTATAGACTATCAAGCGTTTATGCACGCAATATATGTTATAGATTTTCTTATTCATCCACATGTAGTTTAATTGTTTGTTAATAAGTTTTGTAACTGCTTTGGCAAGGGAGAGAATTGTAAATGTATGGTTCAAGAATTGTTCATTTTTAGTTTATTTGTTAGCATGAACCATAATGGTGAAAATGAATTTCATAGATAACATGTTTCCAAGGAGATAATGTTTTTTTGCAGGAAATTAATGGAACCATAAAACAGGCCAAAAATGTTCCATTCTATGATCTAACGACGGATGAGCCTGAGCAGGACACACATCATGATATACCAACAGAAGTGGTAGAGCTGATGGCTAGAACCCAGATTAAGAGGTCTATGGCAGATGCAGAAAACAAAAGCAGCAGCTTGCAGGATAAGTCCACGCAAATGGAAAAACATCTTGCAAGTGATAATAGGACACATGGATTTATCAGAAGAGAATTTAATGTCTATCCTAGAAATGAAAATGCTACTAACTCCTTTAATCCATATGGTGGATATCGACTTGGATTAAACAGTAGTCTATGCAAAACTCAGTCTCCCTTTGGGTATGAAGTTTTAAAATCGAAAAGTAAGTCGTCAAGCGGTGTCTACTTCTCACCACTGGATACAAGTAAATTTAGTACTGCTAGAACTTCCATCTTTAAGAGGAGTATAGTAGAACGTGGACCAACCGGTGCTGCATTGCAAGCCTGGGGAGGATTTGAGCTACGGAAGAATATCATGCAACAAGAGCATGACGCGTCTCGCCCATGGCCAATGCTGACAAGAAGTAATGCATCGTTGAAGTTTGCTACTTCTCAACCTACAAGTAGAGACAATATTGACATTACTTCCCTTCTATCTGGCTCCGTGCATGCCATACCAACGATGAATTTACATAGCCATATGGATGCCAGTAGAAGATCATCTACTACTTCCTTCAATGCTGTTTTTGGAGCTCAATTGATTCAGAGAGCCTTCTATCCTCGTGATAGCATTAACAAGACAAAGATTGGTTTTTCAATAAGGTACTTATTAGATAAAATGCAAAAAAAAAAATCTCTCTCTCAAATCATTAATGCGTCTTCATCAATTTAGCACAATGATAAATTTATATGTTATTGATTTTAGTGATCGAAATCTGACGCTTTCACAAAAGGGAGAAAGCTCGAAGCCAGTCATGCAAGATAATGTTAATAACCAATTTAGCTGGCCTTGTCTTGAAAGAGAGCTGAAAGAGTTAGCTAGCAGAATGGATGTTCGTGGTAATCAGGGAACGTTGGGCCCCTTCAACAATATCTCCGAAAGCTTATGCGAGCTTAATAGAAACCCTGCTGATTTTGCCATCTTAGATGAAGAGAATTCATACATGATCAACGATGAAGATTTGTAGTTTGATAAACGAGTCCATATAGAAAGGCATGGTTTACCTGCTCGTGGAAACATGTTGAAGAGGAATCAGCAGGATATAATTAAAAAACATAGAAAAGATTGAATTCATTTATTCTGCTACTATATACCTTTTCTTTAGAACTTCCGTTCTTTATTTCTTTTTATCTTTTCATAAATAAGTTCATAATATAAATCTCAGAATCATAAGAGACTAGCAAATAAGTTTTAATTTTCAATGTAGAGAGAAATGTTTGATTTGGAAATTTAGATATATTAACTTAAGAAATTAGCTTCATGCCATGTATGAATATGAACTAATGGATATATCAAGTGAGGAATGAATGACAACTTTTTAGTTAACTTGCAGAAAGGGGATTGAATGAATTTTATGTTATGGAATAGTGACTGTGCCAATAAATATATTTTTATGTGTTCAGCTATGATAATATCATTCATAGTGATAATATTGCCAGTGTATATTTATCATGAGTGTTTGCAAGTGCCAAAAAGTCAAGGTAAGAGGTATGATATGTGATTTTACTATTCATAGTATTTCAAATTAAGATGTTGGATATATACTCGTTTGGCAGACATAACATCTGTAACACCCCAAATTTTTAATCCCTGATTAATAAAAGTTAATTATAAAGTTATTTTATAATTAATCACTTTTATTTTAATCTTTGATTAATTATGTGTGTTTTGATAAAATAAAATAAGTGAAAATATATTTATGCTTGTCTTTTGGTGGAAATATAGGTTTTTGCAAATTAGTCCTTGTTTTAGGACCTAAAAGTAATATTAGGAAATTTTTTGGAGGGAAATGAAATAAAATATGAATTTTTGAAAATTCAGTCATGGTAATCGATTACCACGATATCAGTAATCGATTACCATAGTGCAGCAGAACCAGTTTCAGTGGGTTTGATGAGTAATCAGCTACAAATCACCATGCTTTGACACGAATTTAGTCTTAAACACGTCCTTAAACACATGTCAACATGCATGAATACACAATTAGACTATATATAGTGGCATTGTTGATGCATTTGGGCCATTTTGCTTCAGATTGCATGTAACTCTCTATTTTAGGGTTCTTGAATTCGTCTCTTTCGTTTTCCATCGTTTCTGAACAATAACACACAAATCATACTCGGTTGTGAAGCTCACATCTAGAGCTTTACAAAGATACCAAAATCGTGAGTTAAGAGTGAGTGCACTAAGAGAATCGAACCTGCAAAGTTAAGCTCAAAACCTGTCCAAAACTAAAATTCAGAGTCATGGAGCTCACTTTGATCATTGATTGTGGTAAGCTCGTGTAACCATTTTATTTCAAACTTGTTCTATTATCTAGTACTTTTTGCAGAGAATCAAACCTAACCCTTTACCAAATTCTTATGCATGTTTGGTTGGTCAAAAATTCTGGTTTTGTGACCCTGTCGAAAATGGTTCTGCATGTACTGCTCTGGAGGGGGTTTTTGTGGAATTCTAATTTGGTTGCTTTCTCTCTGTGAAGTTTCTGTTCAATCACGTCTGTGAGGTAAGGGGAAATCTATTCATACACTAGTTAGAGTTTAAAGCATGTGATTTTATGTATAGTCATCAAGAGGCTCTAAAGGGCTTAGTTGAATTAGGAATTTGGTTTGGAGACCAATCTATGCTTCATGAATGACTTGAACAAGTTATATTTGATGCATGCAAGGTGTTTGAACTCTGAATTCATGACTTAATTGAGTAGTTTGAGTTTTGGTGTTATGAGTTGTTGATTTTTATGGTTTTATGCATAATCAAATGGATTGACACAATCTTTGTGAATTGATGTGTTTTCAGTATTTGAACATGCTCAATATATGTTATTTTAGCTCTGTGAATGATTGATTTAAGTTGAAATTAGTTACAAATGAAAATGATACGTTAATTGTAACACCCCGATTTAGAAACTCTTAAATCATAAAAATATGGGTCAATTTTTTTTTGATTGATGACATGGACATGTGCCCTTCCTTGCAAACACTTTTCTTTTCCAAAAACATTTTTGTTATAAAATCGTACCATCATGTTCCACATCATCCATCAGGTTTCCAAATCGAGATGTTACCAACACCGCGCTTTGGAATCCCACGTTAAATCATCATCCTACTATTTCGATTGTCGAGTCCAGAAAACATTATTACAAATGCGGGAAAGTCTAAAAAAATTCATGACTTGAAAATAAAATAACTACTGATCCTCATCATCGGACCACTCTGGGGAAAAGCCTCCAAATCATTCTCAAGAAGTTCTGCAGGATCCAATTCCTCATAGCCATCCACCTCTTGGGCTCCAGGGTCAATGTGTGAAGGTAAGGGTAGTGGATAACCACCATGATAGTCCGCCAGTCCTCCAATCTGAAGGTCCACCAAAGAGAAACGACATTCATGGGTGTCAGAAGAATCTCCTTTGAGTGTATGTCCTGGGTCCTTGATGGTCACCTCTGAACCACCTGTCCAGTTCCAGCCTTGGCGATTCACCTCCCAATCACCGTTGTGGTAGATCTCAAAGGTAAACACCATCTATTGGTCCATCACAAGACCAAAAGAAACACCAAAACAAAAGAGATACAGAGAGAGAGTCAGCTTTTCCGGGCGGATAAGCCGACTGCGTGGAATTACAGCAGGCAAACATATTAAGATAAAACAATTAAGCAACAACACATTAAACAATCATTCACATTTCATGATTTCAATTATTCTTTTCCATATCTTTATTCATCATCGTCTACTTTTCTCATACTTGGCAATCCAGGCCTTAATCTCAGTCTTTCATTCACCAATGTTTCCTTTTGTCATCACATACAGGTCTCTCTTGTGTCCATAACACTCTCACAACACTTTTTCTCTTTATTAAACATTTCACTTCCTTACCCGAAGGCTCTCTTAATACCACATACTTACATAATTCTTATTTCACTTGTCAAGGATTATACTTGTATCTTTATACATTTTTCTTATTAAGTTTTATTGCAGTGCCTCCATTGATGACGGGAGTTTAAGATTAGTCATCGTGGTGTTGGGTTAGCACACATACATCTCCTCCTTTAAGTAATTGTGAAACGAGAACCTTCACCCTTTGTAGATTTCTTTATAACCCTAAGATCCCAGAGGAACAAGTTAAGTATCCTAATACTAGTAGTAGTTACTCTGAAGGAGGATGAGTGGTAAACTGTTTAAGGCTGATCCCAAGCCAAAGAAAGCGTATCCTTTTGGACAACGATGTCACGGATAAAGAAATCTTAATTGACCTAGCTTAGTCAAACCCACTCTAAAAGGAGAGAAAGCATAACCAATAAGGAAGTAAGAAATATTTTATGGAGATTGATGGACTATTTCCGGATCATTGTCAAGATTTCCCAAATTCGATTATCTAGGGAATGACCAAGGAAATGAAAGACCATCCCTTATGCTAGGACCACCTAATTATAGGAGAAATGTTGGATTTAAATAAGATTTTAAGGGATTATGACTACGGACTTATTAGTAAAATCATACTACTCATAATCCGAGACTTACAAAAGGATTGCACCTAAGGTATGAAGAATAAAGGATAACAGTCAAAGGTCAGAATGAAAGTATGCATCTAAAGTGATAGAATACCCACCGATTGTCCATATTAGCCTACTCGAACTAAGCTGATAAAGGATGACAAGAAGTAAGATTGTGAAGTAGAAAGACCAACCATACATTAGATAGTTGTTATTGAAATTAGAAACTCGACCCTTGAAAACTTAAGAACGACAGTGTAAAACTAGACTTTTCCCAACTCTAAGATTCCCTTGTAACGAGTACTCCTCGGTTACAAATCAATCATTGGAAAGAAACCAACCCGTTTAAATAAGGAAATGAGCTATTGATAAATCTGATTAGTAAACCTATAATAACGATCGCACCTTAGAAAAACTAGTACAAGACTATGATCGAAAACAGACATCCCACAAGTTAGATGGGATGATAATTTGCTTAGATAACCAAAAGCCCATATAGTCAATTGACATATGGATGAATCCAAAAGAATGGAAATCATTGAAAACCTAAAGATCCTTGGGATAACTAAAGACCCAGCTTCATTCTAAGAGAGGGAGAAGTCAATCTTGTAATAAGGATGTTTTTCAAAGTATATGCTTTGTCAGGATTTTTTTAGCAAAATTTGAATGACGATACGATGAACATTCCTATCTTTGAGTTCATCTAACTTAAAGATACGCGTATAATCTTTCTTGTAAAAAATTATATTTGGCAGGAATGATTTTATTATTAATAGGAAAAATATTATGACTGACTATCCTGATATTTATAACTATTAAGAAGTAAAGTCACATCGATTCTCCATGTTTCATGGCAAATCAATCAGAGTGCGCAGCGAAGCGTGTTCTTTTGGAAAGTCCTGTTTAAAACTTATGCATATTTTTCTAATGAATGAATTTTTAAGGAAGTTTAACAAAATTCTTAAAAGTGGGAGAGACCCTAACTATTTTCCATAAATTAAATTATCGTATTGCTAAAAAATTTTAGAAATTCAATTTGATTAGAAAATGATATTCCCTTAGTCGAAGTCACGTGACAGCGAGACGAAGTCCCCGACCTGACTTAGGAATTACAAGATAAAATACGTGAGGAGTATCCTTATTTGTTTGAATCTATGTAAGTTTAGGTGAATTTCGGAGACAAAATTCCTTGAAGTAGGGGAGAATTGTAACGCCCACTGGAATTTACCCTAGGAATTATAAATATTGTATCAATTAAACAAAATATAAAATATATTTTATGATTACGGTGTGAATTCTATGTTACTATGTGAAAGTATAATAGTAGAAAAATTAAAATAAAATTAAATATTTACAACATTAAACACAAAACCGACCATTGGATATGAAGATAAGTATATTAGGAAGCTTATCTCCAAATTTGAGCAACATCCGACGGTTAACGAAAAAGTTATGGCATTTTAAATGCGAACGGTTCTATCATTTTGCATAGTTGAATCGATTCTAAGAAAAATTGAATTGATTTGGCTAATCGATTCAAAGAAAGTTGAATCGATTCGAACCGCCTCAGACAGCCAAGATTAAGTAGGTTATTGAACAAATGGTTGAGGAATTCCATGGATTTCAGCCACAAAACCACCCAAAAATATCCTAGACACGGTGTGGAGTTGAAAAGGACATTTAGGGGTGCTTAAATTCGAATTAGAGAGGGAGTATTCAATACCCAAAACCCAAGAACAATACCAAAACTCTGCAGAAACCATTTTCCTGTCATGAACTTCCTTCAATTAGTTTTCCATGATTCGAGCTTGAAACCCTAGCAAATCATATACCAAATTAAAGCTTATTTAACCCTCTTCAAATTGATACCAAGTTTGTTCAATTTGGTGAATTGTGGAAAGATTTATAAACCTGCAAAGTTTGATGGTTGAAACTAAAATCTGAGTTTCAGATTCAAGTGTAACACCCCGCAAATTCCTCGTATTAAATTAAAACACTAAAGAAATTTATTTTTGGGAAAAGTATTTTGAAAGAGTATTTTCTTAAATGATTTTCTTAAAGTTCATGATTTTAAGATAATGAGTGATTTTAAAAGAAACGATTTTCTAAGGTAATGCTCAAAGTTTAGAAAATTGAGTTTGAAATCTATATGTTTAATAAAATGTTGTGATTTATTTTGTGATGAACAAGAATTATTTTCTAAACATGTGTATGTTTATATGTATAATACGTGTATATGTGTGTATACACGGTTTTGATGTGCATGTGTATATGTTTAGGATGATAGGAAGATAAAACAAATGTGTATGATGCATGAATATGTATGGTGAATATAGGTGTGTGTCGTGTGAACATGATGCCATCAAAATGTTGATTGAGTGCATGCTTATGTGTGTGAAATGTATGCATGAGTTTATGCTATGTGTTGATGAAAATAAATTGTATGTGAATGTGTGTGCATGTGTATGTGTGGTTCGGTCATGACAAAATAGAGGAACCAAGTGGAAGTGATTTCCTTAAGAATTAAGAAATTGAAATTTAAAAAGAAAGTAGGAGGTGTGAGTCATGATACTAGGGAGAGACTAGGAGAGATGAGTCATGAACCTAGGGAGGACTTTCTTTCCTCCATGTCTCCCACGAAAAGACCTCCTCCATGCAACAAATAAGTTGGCCCAAATTGCCCTTCCTCCAACCCATGGAACCGAGGCTAAAATAGGAAAATTTCACCCCTTGCATTTAACCTTAAAACAGTATGAGTATGTGTGAGCTTGGTTCATTTCCTTCATTCATTCTTATCCCACACAAACACCAACACAAACACATTTTCTTTCAAGAGCACCATCAAGCTCTTGAAGACTTAGAAAGAAGAGAGTGAACCCGTGAGGAAGAGAAGAGAGAAAGAAGAGTGGAACCCCAAAGTTTTCATCCCAAAACTTCTCTAATTCCTTTCTTAGCCACCTTCTTCTTCAAAGATCAAGAAGGAAACCTCCATCAACCCTAGAGGAAGAGAGAGGCCGAGGCAAACTAAGAGGGGAAGAAAAAAAGAGAGTTGAAGATTTAAGTTAGGACTTAAGGTAGATAGAGTTTTAATTGAATAATTTTGTGTTGTAAAGGACTTTTAATGGACCTTATTTAATTTTCTTGTGATGCATGTAATTATTTTTGAGTAATCTTGAGATCTAAGTGTCATGCATGTTATTTTTATGCTTTGATCTTGAATGTTGTTGTTAAAAAGTTTTTGATTTCTTACTTGTAAATTTTCTTTGTCACGGTTTTGGTTTAAAGTTGTGTTTAAGTTCATATCTTGTATTGATTTCCTCATGCATGTTGATTTTGTGGCTTTATGATCCTTATCTTTCTTTGCATGTTTTCTTTATGTAATGATCTTGGATTTTTATGAATGAATGAGCTTATAAATCACCAAATCAAGAACTAAATGATTCGGCCATGAGTAGAAAATTTAGGTCTCATGCTTTTGAATTGATCTAAGTGATTTCATGCTATTTCTATGTTATTTTCTAGCTTATTCTTCACGGTTTGTTTGAAGGTTTGAGTTTAAGTTTATATTTTAGCTTTGATCCTCTTTTGCATGTCTTGATTTATGGTTGAGTTTTGAGAAAACATGAAGCTTGAATCTTGTATGTTTAAATTGAGTGTAAAGTCTTGATTTCTTGTATGCATGTCACGGTTTTCAAGAGAAAATAAACCTAACAAGCTTTAAAAATAATTTTGAACATAAAAAGAGTTTGAATCAAGGTTGTGTGTGTGATGATGATTCGGTTGATGTTTGGAAAAATGAAGTGATGCTTTCCAAGTCTTGCATGATGTGATCTAGGAATTTGGATGTTTGCATGTGAAAATAAAATTATAAGACTTGTCTTCTTGCATGTCATTATTCGGTCAAATCTAGGTAGAATAGGGAATCATACTAGATCATCATTTTGTTTACATGCATGTTGAAAATTGCCTCACCTAGAGATTTGTAGGTGCATGCATGTGTTTTTCTTAAAAGATAAAGACTTTGACATAATTTTTAATTTTATTGTGTTAAGAAATTAAATTGTTGTTTGATAAATTTCTTGTGAAACTCACGGTTTTTATAAAGAAAATTGGAAAACAAGTTTGTAGAAGATGATCTTTGCTTTGACCCATGTTCTATGTGCATGCATGATGAAAATTTGAGAATTTAACCTTGTTTTATCATGTTGATATTCGGCCTACTCATGTTAGCTAAACTAGGATGCATTTTTAATAAAATGACTTAAAAGGAATGAGTATATTTTAAGGAAATTAAGCTAGAATAGATTGCTTGAAATTGTGTTGTAGACATGTGTTTTCTATTCGGTTCTTTATTTAGAAATAAAGGAAATAAATAAATTGAATTAATTTTGAAAGAGTGTGTGTTTGAATGAATATATGTGTTTATGTGTTGTGTATTCGGTTAAGATTAAAAGGAAGTGGAACTTAAATGCCTAAAATAAAATAAATTGATTCATGTAATTTGAATTGTGGTGTTTGATTTATTTTCTTTGCTTTTATTCGGTTAAGTGATTTAAATCGATTTAGGGAGTTTAATTGCATGAATAAAATGTATATAGTAATATAAATATGTTGGTTTGAAACTTGACTCAATTCGGTTTATGAATAGTTGCATGCCTAGGTGTTGTTTGTGATTGTATGTGGTGTGGTTTGGAGTTGTATTGTGGTTGTATATTAGTTATGTGTGAACGGTTTTAAAATAAGTTGTTCTTAGGAAAATTTGATTCAATTTACTTAAGATTTTAAATAATGTTCATGGCTGTCCAAAGCTTGCTTTATGATGGAGATTTGAGATTTTTAAAGTGTAATTTTGAATGAAAACGTTATTTAAACCAAAGAATGCTTTCACAATATTTTCGGAGTTTTATTAAAGTAATTTTGTAAAACTAAGTTTGCTGTCCAGAATTACTTGAACGTGCTTTTTATATTTAAAAATGTTTTCACATGATTTAGAACCAAGTTTTCAAGTGATAGTTGATTTTGGTTATATTTTCGAAGTTTTCCCAATGAAGAAAGGACAAGTATCAAACTAAGAAAAGATTTTTCTCAAATAAGTTAATAACATAAAGTGTTTTATTTAATATGAGGAATGACATAGAAAGGAGGTTGGGGCAGATGGCAGCACACGGATTCGAAGAGAGCACACATTCACTAGCTGGACCTCAGGTGAGAGAGAAGCTTTCCTAAGACACCGTGGTAGCTAGGTGATTTATTAGGACGTTTCGTATCATCTCAAAGATCGGAACTTCGTGGTTGGCGTCAGTAGTATAAGCGGAAATTGTTTGCTTTGTGTGGCCAGTTATACGAAGGTGACAAAGACCACAATTCTATTGTGTGATGTGGTGTGTTGATAGCATGCTTGTATTTATTTATTTATTTATGTTTGATAATGCTTATTGCTGTTGGTTATGATGAATAAATGGCTGATGAACGTTGGAATAAGAAAATGAAAACGAAGAGGAATAGTTGAGGAGGTGAGGAAGTTGAAAGTAATGGGATGATGAGAAAAGAGAAACGATAGAGAATGACAGATTGAGTGGGAAAGAGAGATAAGAGTTGACCGAGAAAGGAAGTTGATAATAATGTTGAGAACGAGCCAGAGCTGAGGAAAGTGATGTGAATTGTTGGAGTGAGAGGTGAATTGAGTGGAGCTAGGCTCCTTTGTTTTGGTTTTAGACTGGGAACTAGTGTTGAGTTGAGCTTGCTCCTCCACTAGCGCTTAGCACAAAATGTGTTTTGAAAAAGAGTTTTGAAAAAGGAATTTTCGAAAATATTTATGAAAGAAATTTTTGAGTTGTGAAGACAACTTTTGAAAAAGGTTTGTGAAATGAAATTTTTGAAAAGATTTTTGAAATGGGGTTTTGAAAAAGTTTGTGAAACCATATTTCAAAGGAGTTTTATGACACGATCTTTTGAAGAAGTCTTATGAAAGGATATTTTGTGGAAACAATGTTTTCGAGGAAGCCTGTTTGAAACAAGATTTGAAGAAGGTTTATTTGAAATGGTATTCTGGTGAAAGATGATTTTGTGAAAATTTTGGAAATGGTGTTTTTGGAAAATTGTGAAATTGATATTTTGAAAAGAATGGTAAAAAGGAAGATTTGGAAGAATGAGAGTGTGGTTGAGAAGAAAGTTTGAGAAATGAGATATGAAACAAGTGAGGAACTCCCAGCTCTGAGCTATGTGTGATTTTGATGAGAGAAAGATTGTGCAAAGTTAGTGGTCGGGACTCACTGAAGGGATGCACTAAGGGTGAGCCGACTGTTAGGTTAATTAAATAATTAAAAGATTATAAAAGACATTAACAACGAACGTAGTGAGATATGAGAGTTAACCCGAAGTAGTGGAGAGGAAGGAACGATAAGTATTTGCGGATACTTAGGACGAGATTGCATTAGGGGAGGACGATGACGGTGAAACGTCAAGAAGTCTAGAGTATTGTTGTAGGCAGAACGAACTCCATAAGTGGTGCACTAACGTGGTGGAGACTGGGTCCAATACCGTGGTAAGTTCTGCGCGCGCACTATAACAATACTGTCGCCCCCTAGATTGCAAATCGAGAACAGTGAGGGACTAGAACGGGGCATCTTGTTTGCCACTGCGAGGCAGTGTGCCATGATTATTATGTGAATTGATATTATTGATTGAGGCTGAGCCTCCTGGTCTGGGACCATTTGTGTGAGATAGCTGTCGTGCCCGCGTGGTAAAGGTCTTGTACTCCTGTTTGCTTCCGACTAGGTGGATGGATGGCTGAGGAGATGTAGGTTTGAGATGTGAGTGCTAACCACGAAAGAAACGCGTACCTCGATGATCCCTGAAATCCCCTGATCATCGATGGTTGTAATTCGATAAAACATTATAAGAAAAGATTTATATTTGTAAGAGTAAGAGTTCAAAGAATGTGAAGAATAAGAAGAGGTTGAGAATGGAAATGTGGGAACAGCGTTGAGTTCTATGGAAGAAAATGGAAATAAGAATGGAGAAGTGTAAAGGAAATGATAATAAGATGAAATTAAAATGGATAGAGAATAATGATAATAGTATGTTTGCTTGTTATCTTGTGTGTGTGTTGTATGTTATGTGTGTGTCCTATTATCTTGCCTACCGTAATTCCACACCGTCGACGCTACGCGTCCGGATTGCTTACTCTTTCCTGTTCGTTGGTACATCGGTATTGCTGGTATCCCAACGGGCAGATGGAACGTCATTTGGAAATCGTCAAGTGGCCTCATGAGGGACATGGATGGAAGGCTATACGTTGGGGATGGGCATGGACGGGACATGCTCAGATGGTGATCGAAGACCCGGAGCACAAGTTGGGTGGATCTACAACGAGTTCGTGTGTGGGAAGTGTGTCCTTTGTAGGACATAACTCTGAACCACCACCACAGGATAAGAATAAGGAGAATACCGTGAAGCTGTTCGGAGTGGAGCTGCGGCCAAGTTCTGAAGGAGAACCAAAGGATGTAGTCGCCTCATCTTCCGGTACAAAGGCACCCACAAGGAAGAAGAAGAAGCTGGACCCGATCATCTTTGATAGGAGAAGGGAGCCAGTAGTGGAATTAGATTAAGTTGTTGTTTGCATTTGTATCTAGGATTACCTAAGTGATGAGCTATTGATGTACCTTAAGCATTTTGAAACATGCCCGACTTTTAAATGTATGAACTCTCTTTTATGACAAGGTTGACTTTAATTTTGAGGGAATGAACGGAGTTTCTTAAGTTGGAACGAAATTGTTTTCTTAACAAAACGTTTTCGGAAAGACTAAGTGAAAGAGTTTTGGATTCAAGTAATAACCCGGTTTTCGAAAGAGAAAGTTGAAGGAGACTAATAACTTTTCAAGGAACGTTTTCAAACCCTTCAACAATGTTTTTTTTTAAAAAAAAAAAATTTGGCCTCATTTTTGCAATATTAATAAACGAAAGTCAATTATTTTGGTTTTCGAAAATCGGGCTGTTACATCAAGCACCCAAAATCTCCTTGATTCGTTCTCTAAGATCCAAGCCTCAAAACCTTACAAATCCTATATCATCTTGAAGCTTGTTGAACCCTCTTCAATTTGGTACCAAGCTTGTACGATTTGGTGAAGTATAGAGAGAGCTATGAGCCTACAAAGTTGGCTCTTCCAATATGGAAAATCCGGAATCCATAATCAGGTAGCCTTGTTCTTCAGCCTTTTATTGTAAGCTCAGGGCACCTCAAGCTCTCAAACTTGTTTTAATCTATAGTTAGCATATCGTAGTTTATGTTTTGACCAATTTCCCCAATTGCTTATGTCAATTTCGTGGTTAAAGATTCTGTTAAAGCAAGCTCACCGAAACTGACTTTGGTGGGTTGCAAGTTGTTGATTTGGCTCTGTTTCTCATTCAAATCCAATCCTTCCAGCTCTGAAACCATTCAATGACTTCAAATAGGTATGGGAGATCTCATTCATATCTCTAGAATAATTATTGAAGTAGGTTTGATTGATTATGTGTAATAAAAAAGATGAAAACTTGAGGTAGGAATATGACTTGGAGGTCATTAAGTCCTATCTCTTGATTTGAACAATTTTCATATGATAAATATGAGCTAAATCAATAATTAACTCAGACTATTTTATGAAGAAAATAAAAATCATATGTCTGGTTGTGATTTTACGTCTTTTATGCATATTACTTGAATTGAATATGTAAGTGATGATTTGATTGCTTGAATTATGCATGAACAAATGTGAATATATGTGAATTTGATCTGTTTTGAGTTGTATTTTTTTTTTTGGTAAGAAAAAATCCATTACCACGAACAACTTCAAAACAAAACTAAGGCCCTAGCTCCACATACTTGCCACCTTCTAGGAAGGGTTCAAGAGATAGAACTATGCCAGGGAAAAATCAAAGGTTATTTGCCACCTTCTATGAAGGGTTCAAATAACCAAAGACCCCTAATAAAGACTAGAGTTTATGCATTACAATTCAAGAGAAATCCTATCAATCAAAGCTGAATTAGACCAGCTTCTTAACCTAGGGAAACATAAGGAAATCCTAAAAGCAACATCCTTCTTAATCAAATAAATAACTTGTTCAGGAGACAATGACTTGTCAGCAAAGGTTCTCCTATTCCTCTCAGCCCACACTTGATAGATCATAGCATTGAACATTAAGTAAACACATTTCCTCCTATCTTTGTCATGGAAGGCATACTGCAGCCAACGAGTGCAATTATTGAATCTATAATGCCAAGCATCAATACCAAGCCAAATACAGCAAAGTTCAACCAAGTCACGACTCCAGCTGCAACTAAAAACTAAGTGGTCTCGGGTTTCTTCAGCAGAAAGGCACAGACAGCAGTGATTGGGAATGCAATCAAACCTTCTCAATCTGTCTAAGGTTAAGAGCTTACCTTGAAGGGAAATCCAGGAGATGAAGCTATGCTTCTGAATGTTTGAACTATTCCACACAAACTTCCAAAGAGGAAAAACAGGTTTATGCCCAATGAGGAATGCATAACCAGATTTAACAGTGTAACTCCCATCCACATTATGCAGCCATTGATCATTCTGAAAACCTTGGCTTAAAGAATCTCTAATTTTTAGCAATTGTTTCCAATGCCAGCTTGTTCCTTGAGAAAGACTGCAATTCCAGAAAGACTGATCTTTGATGTAGATTGAATGAATGAATCTAACCCAAAGACAATCTGCTTTGGCAGCCAAGTTCCAAACCTGACTTTTATATTCAAACCACCATTCTTCTTACTGCTACATACCTGACTCCAACCTAATTTAGAATAGGCATGACCCGAGTCATTTGAGCCCCATAGGAAAGCTTTGCATCTCTTCTCTATGTTCTTAATGACTGAAGTAGGAATGATAAATATAGATGCCCAATACACATGTAAACTCAGCAAAACAGAATTAATCAAGCAGCATATCCCTTGATATGACAAGTTCCTAGTCTTCCAACTCTGAATTCTTTTGAGAACCTTCTCTTCAAGGATTTGACATGATGAGGCATTCCATTTTTTAGCATTAATGGGCAAGCCAAGGTATTTAAAAGGGAAGACACCCCTCTGAAAACCAGTTAACTATAGCAACTCCTGTTGCTTATCTTGATTAATCCATGCCATGAACATAGATGATTTTTCCTGATTAGCTTGTAAACCAGATTGGCCAGAAAAAACCTGTAGAGTTTGAGAGATAATTCTGACACTGGCTGGGTGAGCCTTGCAAAACACGATAAGGTCATCAGCAAAGGCCAAATTAACCAATTTAAGATCCTTGCAATGTGGATGGAATCTGAAATTCCTGTGTCTAGATGCATACTGCAGTGACCTGGTTAGATACTCCATAGCAATTACAAATAGAAGAGGAGAGAAAGGATCTCCTTGTCTAATTACTCTAGAGCCACTAAACCTACTGCTTCTGTTGCCATTTATCAAAATAGAGTAAGAAGCAGTGGATATACAAGCCATAATCCATGTAATAAACTTGGCAGGAAACTTCAGGGCAGTCAAAAGTTTTTCAATAAAAGACCACTCTACAGTATCATAAGCTTTCCTAATGTCTATTTTCATAAGACATCTAGGTGAAGCCTTTCTTCTACCATACAACCTCAAAAGCTCTTGTGTTATTAAAACATTGTGCACAATGCTTCTATTTTGAACAAATGCAGTCTGATTATCTTGGATTATAATAGGCAACACAGAATTAAGTCTACTACAAAGGAGCTTAGTAATACATTTGTAAAGGGTATTACAACAAGCTATAGGTCTAAACTGATGTACCTGAGTGGGATAGTCAATCTTAGGGACCATGACTAGATCAGTACAGTTCACTTCTCTCAGAAGGTAGCCTGAGTCAAAAAATTCCTTGATAGCAGCATAACAATCATCACCAATCACATTCCAGGACTTGATAAAGAAACCTGCTACGAAACCATCAGGGCCTGGAGATTTGTCTTTATGGATTGCAAACATAGCCTGCTGGATCTCCTCTTTTGAAAAAGATTTAATCAAATTTATTTGCTGCTCAGCTGTAAGGATTCTGTCTTCTGCTATAATATCATCATTCAGCTCACAACATTGATTCCTACTCTGGAACAGATTTTTGTAGTAGCCCAGGAAGACTTCCTCAATTGCCTTCTGATAAGAGAAACTTGTACCATTCTCATCAACGATCCTGGGAACACTACTACAGAAAAACGTGTTGAGGGAGGTTATTTTGCATAAAAGAGGACGGTTCCGAACCCTTCTTAAATGTATCGCCTTTGTAAGTACTTTTTTTAGTGTGGTTCGGAACCGCCCTCTTTAATTTTTTTAAGGGCAGTTCCGAACCGCCCTTTTTTATTTAAATAACCTCCTTTGTTCCTTTCATCTGAACCGTCCTCTTATGATTTTTTGAACCGCCCTCTGTTAAATTTTTTGAACCGCCCTCTTTTATGTTTTTTTTTTAAAATTTTTTTTGTTGCCTGCTTCCTCTTTTATGTTTTAAGTTTTTTTTATCCCTGAATAATTTTTGAAATTATTTATTACAGAACGTGCAATTTTTTTTTAATTTTTATGTTATTTCAAAAATTATGCAAGATTTAAAAAAAAAAAATTATGCATCAAACATAATCTAATCTAACAAAATAATTTCGTTAAAAGAGCTGCATAGTAATAACATCAATATGATGAGTATAATAAGTGTTCACATTACAAAATCACAAGATCACAAGTCCAGCCAAAAAAAATCTTGTAAAAACAGACATAATAAGCATTAGAATGAGTATCAATGTTTACATCACCAAATCACAACCGCTTCATATGCCTCATCACCCAACTCTTCCTTCATACTCGTGAGCTTCTCATCTTCTAGGAAATACATTTCAAAATTTTTACTTCAGTAAGTAACCAAAAATAAGTTCTTGCCT
Organism: Crotalaria pallida; assembly: GCA_037953625.1. Lineage (NCBI taxonomy): Eukaryota > Viridiplantae > Streptophyta > Magnoliopsida > Fabales > Fabaceae > Crotalaria > Crotalaria pallida. The sequence continues at coordinate 26,019,868 of CM075654.1, forward strand.
TCTCAGGCTTCAGGGCTAAACGTGATATGAGCGATCTCTCATATCCAGCAATCTCTGCAGCAGCAATATCAGCCTCATTGAAGTAATTCATGAAAGTATAACATGTTTTTTGCACTAATAAATTCATGAAAGTATAACATGCTTTTTGCACTAATAAATATGTAACTTTACTTACTTGAAGTCGTCTAGAACTATCTCGTGCTGCAACAGCCATTTCACATGCACTCACATCCTTTATGTTGGTCCACAAATGTGCATCTTTATGAAAGACAGTACCGATTTTTTCTCCTTGGAGCACTCGGATTATGTTGTCAGTAACATAGCCACTTCAAAGGAGGTTGAAATACAATTTGAAGTCAGTTAGAATGCAAAAAATCCATAAGCATGCTTTGTACTCACGTGATACGTGCATGGATTTATTGAAACAAAAAAGTAGTTATGTTAAATATGAACATTTTCCTATATCAGTAAAGCACGTTAAAAATTTGAAGGTACCTAGTAATAATCACAGGGGTGCCAGCATAAGCAGCACAAACAGCAGCATTAACCTTAGCAGTCATACCCCCTCTGCCCAATCTTGACTTGTCTCCGAAAGTAATTTCTGATTGATGTTTTTCTTTTATATAAGTATGGATAAGCTTTGACTTTGGGTCAGTTGGAGGGCCACTATAAAGGCCCTCAACATCACTCAATAAATTAAAACAAGGAGGTCAGCTTTAAGTTCAAGAGCCAATAGACCAGCCAAACTGTCATTGTCCCAGAAGATACCAGAAGAATCCTGTAGAGAGTAATCAAACTAATAAAAAAGTTTGATTAATTCAAATGAAAGAGTGTAAGGAAATCAAATTAATTTTTTTAAAGGAAATAAAAAGTTTAAGTTTTCAGAAGCAAATTAGAAACAGATAGCAGGCAAATGCATAAATAAAAAAAGTGAAAAATAACAAGGTTTGATTAATTCAAATGAATTGGTGCAAGTAAAATTAGCAAACCTCATATGGTGCCTTCCTAGTACTAACAGCATCATTTTCATTGAAAATTGGAATAACTCTTAAATCTAATAACGAGGAGGAGAGAAAAGTTACAAAACGATGCTTAGTGAAAAGAGCAGTATTTGGAATTTGATACAAAACTACTTGGCTATCATATAAACTAGTATGTTTTACCATTCAATATTCTGTTCTGAAATCACAAAGTGAATTATCATGAAAAATGAAATTGTGCAAAATAAAATGGCAGTAGAGAGATTGATTACCATTATGTTTGGCCCTTTTAAGAATGTGAAACAGGGTCCATTTTGTCATTTACAGTGACTTCTTTTATTTAAAAAACAACTCTTTAATTTATTCTAACACACCACCATTGTCCCCAGCAGCATTTTATTTACATGGTTATAGTCAACCAATTGGTGTTGCTGCAGAAAAATAAAAAGTGATCTGCATAACATACAACCAACTTAACTACTTTATTATATTTATCACAAAGTGATGAGCTGAACCATAAATTTAAGCTGCAAATTAAATCCTAAAGTTATTATTAAAGAAATACAAGAGTAACTAAGAGAATCATAAGTCCTCCAGAGTTTTCTGTCATCAACTAAGTTCTTCAAAGATGTAAAATTTGATCACATTGGTCATTCTAAGGACTTAAGTCACCAATAAGTCCTCCAATTTTACACTATTTTAAGCATATTTTAAGAACTTAATTGATGACACAAATTGCTAGAGAGCCTAACTCGACAAACTATTATCTTAGGAGGCCTAAATAGAAAGTTTAATTAAACATTCATGTAGGACATAGCATTTAACATGGATGTATCTTCATCTAGGCTCATTGCCATTTTAGTGATCAACATATGAAAATATAACCTTTCCTAGCAGCAAACTCAAGCTAAAAATTTCGAAAAGAGCTTCTTTAAGAAATGCCTAGGAAAACAAAGCAACAGCAAGGTCTTACAGAAGATGTCTTCTTTGTAGTCTTTTTTGCCATGGAACTAGACTTGTGTGTAAAATTTCTGAGGATCTTATTAGATACTCCTTTATTCATCTGTTCCCACATGGCATCAACTTGAGCTTTTACTTCTAGCAAGACAAGGAACATATTGTTGGAAATAGTCACAGAAGAAAAATTTAGGAAATGCTTTTCAACAAAAATGAAGCGCACAATCTTGTTGATTCTTAAAATACAAAAAGTTCACAACTAAAAGTGATAAGAAACCTCCTAGAAAAACAAACTCAATCAACTTTATAACTAAGATAATCTAAACGAATTTAAAAAACAAGTAGCAATCCGCAGTTCGAGAAATCACACAATTACAACCTGAGATCAGAGCATTATTTAATAGACACTGATGTATACCTTCAACACACATAAACCAGTTTATAAGAGTTATATAGCAAGAATTCAAATAGCAAACAGCACTTGTTCCTCACCGGTATTTTCTTGTTTTGCTTCCAGGCTTGACCCTGGAATGGGTTCTTTGACAGACTCAGCAAAATTCCCATTGATGGTATCTGAAACATTGAATCGAAATGTCTATCTTAAGCAACTCCTTATATTCACAAAAGAAAATTATAAACTATATGATCACACATAAAACCATGGAAATCAATGCTTCTTGAATTTTTATGACCATTCAGATTTTCCATATCAAAGATTTAAAACACATTGTTTACCTTTACATTTGCTAATAGTTTAAAACTACCTAGGAACTAAATCCAGTTCTAACATGAAGGAGGAATTTCCAATATGATGCAATGCAAATATCTAAAATCACATGCACAGCTAGAAACCAAAGCAGCAACCACCAAGCAAAAAAAAAAACCAGAAAAAAAAAAGAACAACTTTCTTGTTTATTAGGGTTTATGAATGTAACAATGTTCTCAGTAAACACTAACTACTACCATAGAAATCTACAAAACTCATGAGCAGCAGCAGCATTTTGCAGCGGAAGTGGGTGAGGAGGGTGTGGGTGTGGTTGGCAGAAGTTGATCTCATCATGGGGTTGGAGGCGGACGCCAGCGACGCGAGGAGGCAGAGACGAGCGACGCGAGGAGGCGGACGCCAAACCCGCAGCGGACGCCAAGAGGCGGACGCCAAACCCGAGCTGTGATTCGATCCAAACCCGCAGCGGACGCCAGCGACGCGAGGAGGCGGAGACGAGCTTCGTCCATGGAGGCGGCGTCGCGAACGGCGACGAGAACTAGAGGGGTAGCGACCGAGAGAGAGGGAGCAAGGGACGGAGGAGAGAAAAAAAACGAGGGAGAAAGAGAAGGGACAAATGAAGAAGAAGGAGAACCAATTTTTCAGGGTTTCTTAGGTGTTTGTTCAATTTTTTTTTTTTTTAATTTATGATTTAAGAGGGCAGTTGAATTAAGTAATAAACAAGAGCGGTTTAACAAATAAACTCTTCTCAAAAATGCTTTGAACTTTATTTAATTTTAACATTTTTTAAATAAAATATACGAAGGCGGTACTTAAGCGGAACCTCCTTTAAAAATAACATTTTTAAGGCTGGTTAGAGTAAGAAACCCTTCTCTTAAAAGTTTTTAGCTAAAGAGGGCAGTTCCGTTAAGGAACCGCCCTCAAAATACCGCCTTTAATTAGCTATTTTGTAGTCGTGGAACTCTATTTCTGTACTGACTATGTTTAATGGACTAATGAAACAGCTTGGAGTTACTGTCCCCATCTTTAAGCCAAAGAACCTTAGCTTTTTGCTGCAGAAAAGAATAAGCAGCCTGCTTCACTTTCATGTACTGATGTAATATGTCCTTTTCAGCCACCTGAAGGGAAGTATCATTAGGATTCTGCATAAGCTCACCTTGGATCATGTCTAGTCTATTCCTTGGATCAGATTCCTTCTTATCAATACCTGAAAAGTGCTCATTATTAAGCCTGCTCAGAGGTTTTTTAGAGCCTGCAATTTCCTGCACACTGCATACATTCTGCTGCCTTGATAATAAGAAGAGCAAGCTGTTTTAACAATATCCATAAAATCATCATGACCAGTCCACATATTAAAAAACTTGAAAACTGTGTGTTTCAGGGCCTGAGCAATTCCCCAATCTACATTAATTGGGGAGTGGTCTGATAAACCAGAATTCAAGAATTCAGTTTCTGCATTAGGCCAAGCTCTACACCAAGCATCATTCACTAGAACTCTGTCCAGTTTGCAATAAATCCTATCAGAGCCAATCTGGTTATTGCACCATGTATAAAAATTCCCTTTATACCTCATGTCCATTAGCTGACAGTGATGAATGCAATCTCTGAAATCTTGAATCTGAGCTACAGTTATTGGATTTCCTCCATGCTTGTCTTGATGATCAAGGCAGGTATTGAAAACACCCAGAATGATCCAAGGAGCATCAGTGACTGAGTGAATCCCTTTTAAAACATGCCAAAGTTCTTTCCTGTCTTCACTGTCATTAGCTGCATATATGAAAGTTGCAAAAAACTTTGAAGCTTCTGCTTTTCTATGACAAAACAGTGTATGTACTGAGGGGATCTGCCAATTACAACCACATCAAACAAGTCTTGTCTCCAAATTAACCAAATTCTGCCAACTGGACTCACATCCAGATTAATAAAAAATCCCCATCCTGAGGCAATTTTATTCTGAACTATTTGGAAGGAGTTGCATCTCAATTTATTCTCAAGAATAGCTAGTAGGCCTACACTATATTTATTATACAAGGCAACAATTTCTTGTTGCTTCTGGGGATGATTTAATCCCCTAATATTCCATGCACCAATTCTATCCATGGGGAATTTGCTTAGAGGTTTCCCCCTTTTGCAAATCTTTAAATTTCAGATTGTGTTTACCTTTGCTAGTGACCTGAGTCCATTCACCTTCTTCCTCATCCACCCCAATCACCTTATCTTTATCCTTTGTTTCTGGTGGCTTCAATAAAGAACTTTGTGGAACAATTACAGCTTGCACTACTTCAGCAGCAGAAGCTATATTCACAGAAGGAATAGTCCCTTCTGCTAAGCTAGCTTGCAACTTTAAGGCATCCACAACTTTATCTACCTCCTTTTGTGTAGGCTTATTCTTCACAACCCAGACTTGTTTAGTTCCTTTCCTACACATTTTTGTATCATGTCCATAATTAGAACAATTACAACATAATACTGGTTTCCATTCATAAGAAACCTTCTGTGAGATAATGTTGCCTTTCTCATTCTCAAAGAAAACCTCTTCAGATAGCATGGTAGGATCAACATCAATAAGAACCCTGGCAAAATTTATCCTGTTCCTTTCTTGAGTTACCTGGTCAACCATAATTGGCACTCCAACAAGGCTAGCAATTTTCCCTAAAGCTGCAGCTCCCCAATATTTCAAGCTTAAGTTTGGGAATTGAATCCAAACAGGGAACCTGTCCAAGAAGCTTTTGTTAACTGCTTTACCTGTCCAAGGTGCTAAGATTAGTGGTTTCTTATCGAAATGATAGACACCAATCTCTAGAACATTGTTCCTTGCTTCCAAGGTGTTGAAATGCACAATCACTGTCCCATCAGCATTCATCAAAATCTTATCTATGCCATGTTGTCCCCAAGCTTTCCTGATATATCCAATAATAATTGAATATGGGGGCTTTGCTCCTAGCACATAGCAAACAATGGCATTCTCCAAGTATTTGATCTCAGTCTCAATATCACTCTCATCAATTTTCCCAATAGAGACTCCCTCCTTCAATTCAGGTTTGTGGAATTTCAGCTTTTCCCCAGCATTAATAGTTTAGAGATAACAAAGTTCTCTCAAACATTAGGCTGCTTTGGTATAGTCTGTGTTGTTGCACCATTATTAGGATTTGCTTCCTCTTCTCGCACACGATCATGCACATCACCTTGATCATTCATGCCTACAGTCTCACCCTCATCACAAGAGGGTTTCCCTGTAATTTTCTGCTTGATCGCTTCTAGTATTCCTAAGACTTCCTCAGCTTTCTTAGGGCTCAAGTTATCTAACTCTATGTCATCGAGCATTGCTAGGTCAAGAGGAATTGCATCCTCAGTAGTAGCTTTCGGTGATTGGTCCTCGTTACGTGATGTAGAAGGTGTTTTTTGGGTGGCCTCCCCCGTTTCTTAGCCATAGTCAACGGCGGCAGTGGTGGCGGCTAGGTCACCACGAGAGACAACATGGGAGAGGTTTTTTTAATTAAAGTATTTTTAAAAAAAAAATTCTTTCAATGCAATATTTCTACTTTTTTTTCGTCAATAGAAAAGTATGCAATATTTCAAGTTTTTTAATATGTGGACTGGTCATGATGATTTTATGGATATTGTTAAAACCTCTGAGCAGGCTTAATAATGAGCACTTTTCAGGTATTGATAAGAAGGAATCTGATCTGAGGAATAGACTAGACATGATCCAAGGTGAGCTTATGCAGAATCCTAATGATACTTCCCTTCAGGTGGCTGAAAAGGACATATTACATCAGTACATGAAAGTGAAGCAGGCTACTTATTCTTTTCTGCAGCAAAAAGCTAAGGTTCTTTGGCTTAAAGATGGGGACAGTAACTCCAAGTTGTTTCATCAGTCCATTAAACATAGGCAGTACAGAAATAGAGTTCCCAGGATCATCGATGAGAATGGTACAAGTTTCTTGATGAAGGTCTAATATATGATGTTTTAAGGCTTAATTTCACTTCCTTTTGCTTGGGTTTTAGCTTGTTTCTCTTGTAAATATAAGTATTTTGTATTAGTTTTAGGAATTTTTAGTTTATTAGAATCCTTTGAACGTTTTGATCCATTTTGGGTATGTTTCAGGTATTTCAGAGCCTTAATTGGAGAAAATATAATTGGAGCTGAAAAGAGCATAAGAAGACCTTGAAAATGGCACAAGAACGGAGAGAAACGGGGTCGAAAGTTCCCTAGCACGCCCAGGCGCGGGATCTGCGCGCCCAGGCGCGCTTGCTTCGGTAATCAGAGGGCATCAGATACAGCGCGCCCAAGCGTGCTGGTCTGCACGCCCAAGCGCGCGAAGTCCGAGAAAGCCCAATTGAGCCAATTTCTGATCAGTTTTGAAGGATTTTAATGAGATTAGGATTTTATCTACTATTTTATGTTTTTAGGATTTGTTTAGGAAGAGATTAGAGAGAGTCATAATCAGAAATTATTGAAGGAGATTGCATTCTCTGGAGAGCATTCGGAGGAGGAATCCATTGAAGGCTGAAGATTCAAAGCAAGAATTAGTGGTAATTTAGGAATGAATTACTTTAATTCTTATTTGTTCTTCTTCTCCATTACGTGTAACTAAACCCTCTTATGTTAGGAACATGTGGATTTGATTATGTAGTTTATTTATTTGAATTAATGTTTTTCAGTTTTTAAATCAAGTGTTTAATTGTGTTTTTATTGTTATGCATGAACTTGATCAACTCATGTTATGGATTTTTAGATCTGAATTGGAAAATTAGGATTTGAAATAGGTCATGCAATTAAACAATATAAGGATTCAACTTGTAGGAATACTTTTGGATTTTTATATAACTTTTGATAATTCACTGTTCTTAATCATGGTTATTCAATAGATTAGATTTCTAAGGAATTAGGATTTAACAAATTGAATAATAAACAGTAATTTCATAGAGGAATCTAGGAATTACTAATTTTCTGAATTAGTTCTTGATTTAAATGGAAAACATTGATTCAAAATAAATAAATGAAATAATTAATGAAACAAGTTCCTAACCACCTTTCCACCATTGTTTAATAGTTTTATTTAATTTTCAGCATCAAACTATCCTCTTAATTTAATTATTTAAATCTGAATTTAGTAGATTTTACTTATAATTACTCTTAGGTAGAAATAGATTAAATAATTTTTGGTCCCTGTGGGAACGATATCTGGTCTTAACAGACTATATTACTATCCGATCTAGTATACTTGCTAGAGACCGATCAAGTTTTTGGCGCCGTTGCCGGGGACTAGAATTTATTTAATTTATTTTTGGTACTTTGTAGTAATTTTAAGTAGAATTTATTTTTTTTATTTTTATTTTTCTGTTTTTATTTTTTTTCCTTTTCTTATTTTTTCTTTTCTTGATGGGTGCTGCTTAACTTTTTTTTTATGCTTCTACGTTCTTCAGGAAACCGTGAGGAGTTGCATTTTGACCCTGACATGGAGTTGAGTGCAAAGAGGAGGAAAAAGCAAGTAAAGAAAGAAAGGAAGGAATAAGAAAGGAAGATGGTTGAACGAGCTTCACAAGGCAACACACCCCTTCCTAGGAAGACACTAGCTGACTATGCCGTTGTGGACCCGGATGTGTGCATGTACAGCATTGTCCGGCCAGAGATCACTGCAGCATCATTCGAGATTGATCCCCAGTACATTCATCTCATCAAGCAGAATCAATTCTCGGGTGCACCAAATCAAGACCCAACAGAGCATGTAGCCAACTTCCTGAACATGCTCGATTTCTTCAAGATCGAGGGTGCGTCAGAGGAGGCAATAAGGATGAGAATGTTTCCTCTCTCTTTGAGGGAACATGCTTATCAGTGGATGAAGAATCAGCCGCCCGGAAGCCTTTCCAGTTGGGATATGCTTGTCAAAAAATTCATAGACAAGTTCTTTCCAGTGGGGAAGCAAGCCAAGCTGCGCCAAGACGTCAATTCCTTCATGCAAGAGGAAGGTGAACACTTGCATGAGGCCTGGGATCGGTACAATCAGTTGCTGAAGAGGTGCCCCACACATGCAATTCCAGACTGGATGCAAATCCGGTTATTCTACTTCGGGCTGAGAATGTCACACAAGATAATGATAGATGCAGAAGCTGGTGGTTCCCTTCTCAAGAAGACTGTTGAAGAGGCAAAGGAAATAATTGAAACAATGGCCTACAACAGCAGTCAAGCAGTTTTTGACAAGGTGATTCTGAAAACAATGATCTGGGCTCAAGCCAAGTCCAGACAATCATTCAGCAAAACAAAGAGCTTTAGCAACAAATTTCTGAGTTGGTGAAGAAGATGGCTTAGACACAAGTGATTGCAGTCAACACTCTGGTGTGTGATTTCTGTGGAGGAAATCACCAAAATGGAGATTTCTCACCAGATGTGGGGAAGGCACCGACTACCATTGAAGAGCAAGCAAAGTTTGTGGGCGGTGGAGGCCAAAGAAACAACATGTATTCCAACACCTACACCCCAGCCTATAGAAATCATCCGAACTTCTAATGGAATAGCCCAGCTCTCAACCCACCAATGAAGACTCAGCAGCCTCAGAAACCAACTTGGGAAGCAGCAATGGAGAAGTTAGCAACTAACACGACCACATTCATGGAGGAGACAAGAGCTAACTTTGCCAATCAAGCGGCGAGTATTCGGAACCTGGAGGCGCAAGTGGGCCAACTTGCAAAGCAGCTATCAGAGAGGTCACTAGGGACATTTCCTAGTGACACTGTCACCAACCCAAAGGAGAGTCTTATGGTAGTGACTCTTAGGAATGGCAAGTCGTATGAGGAGCCACTTCCTAAGAGTAATGCAACTGCATCAGAAAAGAAGAAAGAAGAGGAACACAAGAAACAAGAAGTGAAGAAAGAGCAAGGCAAGAGAGGAGCATCGAAAATGCAGGGTCCACCAGCGGATCACAACCGAGAATCAGCCAAGCCTGCTCCACTACCTTTGAGGGTGCCTTATCCTCAAATGTTGAAGAAAGAAGAGGACCAGAGGCAATTCTCCAAGTTTTTGGATATGATCAAAAAGATTAACATAAACAACCCATTCGCAGAGGCACTTGCACAAATGCCTTTGTATGCGAAGTTTATGAAAGACTTGCTGACAAGAAAAAAGGGAATGCTCTCGGAAGAGATGTTTCCAATTGCGGAGAAATGCAGCAACATTATCAAGTGCAACCTGCCACCGAAAATGAAGGATCCTGGAAGCTTCAACCTTCCAGTCAACATTGGCAAGGAGTACTCTGGTAAGGCCCTCTGTGACTTAGGTGCTAGTGTGAATATAATGCCTTTATCTGTTTGTAATGCACTAGACTTAGGTGAAATCAAACCTACCCCTGCAATTTTACAATTAGCTGATAAGTCCATCCTCCATCCTTATGGAGTGGTGGAAGACATTTTGGTAAAGGTTAATGATTTCATATTGCCCATGGACTTCATTGTCCTTGATATTGATGAGGATGAAAATATTCCTCTGATTTTTGGAAGGCCATTCTTGGCCACAGTTGGGGCAGTAATAGATGTTCCTAGGGGAGAGGTTATTCTCCGTGTCAATGGTGAGCAAAGTGTCATTAATATTTTTGAAAAACCACCATGTACGGCGAGGTGCTTCACCCCACTAAATCTGGTTCAGCACTCAAGTGCTGAAAATTCCCTCAATGATCAGATGCAGTTCCCTTAGCCTCCGAAAGGAGGTGACCCGTCAGGCTCGTGACGTTAAACAAGCACTAGTTGGGAGGTAACCCAATGTTTAGGTAGTGTTCACTTAGTTTAGTAGTTTTTAGGAAATTAGTGTAGGTTATTTTTTTTATTATTTTCTTCAATATTAAAAAAAAAGCAACAGGTACAGACCTGGCGCGCCTGGGCGCGCAGCTCTGCACGCTTGGGCGCGCACTGGGCGTATTTGCCCAGAAAATGGGGAATTTTACTTTTTGCTATATTTTGTGTCTTTTTCCCATTAGCCAGTCCCTGTACCTGTGCAACAAAAATATGTAATTGTTTTCTAGGATTTTTTTTATAGTTTTATTGTTTGGTTATTTATTTGGATTATTTGTTATTTGCATCAGTTATATATTTTGTAACAAATATAAGTTAATATTTTCCCCACTAGAGGTGCTATTTTTGGGCTTGTTTTCCATGACTCATATTAAGTTTGGGGGAATGTTTTCTTATTTTTGTTAATGCTGATTTTTCAGATGCAAGTAATAAGTGTTCCAAATTTATTCCATGCAATTTTTTATTTTGTAGTTGTAACGTTCCTTTATTATACTACTTTATTAAAAAGAATTTCTCTGTTGTTATTTGAATAGAATATATGGACTTGCTCGAGAAGAGATATAATTAAAAACTCTTTTATAAAGCTCTTGTAGAATAACTTGGTATTCATTTGTGGTTATTAAAAATCTTTCCAGAATCATTTATGAAATCAATTTTTTTTTTAAAGTGAAATACCGTAATTATCAGAGTAAGCGAAAAATAGAGACCTTGACTTGATAATTCACATGTACAAACTATTTATAGAAAGAAAATAGATATATATATATCATCATCCATAAAAAGAATCAACATACATCCAAGTCAAGTCGAAATAGCAGGTTTGTACAAAATACAAGTCCATAATATAAAACTAAAAGATAGGACCACGTCACTGAGATCTCCCAAAAATATGTACAATATATATAGAGAAAAAGATAGAATCTCAAAAGTGGTCCAGTGATCCTCCTCCATAGCATGATCTCCAGAGTCTCCAGCAGCTGCTTCACCCGTCCCACATCCTAATTATCTATACTATGCATCACCTGGTGGATCCCCAACTCCCCATTGGCTCCCAGTGGAGTGCTTGACTGGCTCGTCCTCACTCTCACCCTCCTCCGGATCCTCCTCTACCTCCTCCGACTGAGTGGGTACCCTACCACTGGGCACTGGGTCCGCTGAAGGAGTCCCATGAACCTGACTCATCGGACTAGGTATAGGAGTCTCTTCTCAAATCACTCGAGAAGCAGAGGGGTGAGATCTAGTAGAAGCTCGAAAACGAAAAGAGTGGAAACGACGAGCCGGTCGAGTCGGGGGTGGTCCATGATAGGTATAGAAAGGGGGTACGTGCAAAGTATAGATAATAGGGATGCGAAACCTACAAGGACGGACACGAGCCAAAGGGTTGGGGTGGTATAGGGTCACCTCCACCTCACCCTCAAATGTGGCTCTGTGGTCCTCGTAGTACCACACTCCACTAGGGAGCGGGCGCAACTCGATGCAAGCTAGATAGCGTGCCATCACCTAACATGGGCAATAAGGGGTAAGCACATAATTCACATAATCGAATAAGAATAAATAAAGCATATAACAATTTCCGGTTACAAACATCCAATGAAAATGCAGATGTAAATGAACATGTGTATTCCATTTATAATAATTCCATTAATTAATTATGAGTAATGATGCATGTCTCCCAATTCCATTGTCCATTGAACGTTCATTCTAATAATTCGCATACATGACCAACATGTATTGTGGAACTACTCGGATAGTGTGCACACAACGTCACCAAGACGTAACGGCATTCCCAAATGCTGCCCACATTACCAAAATGTGTCATCGAGCCAGTCACCACCGAATTATCCCCAACCTTTCACCATGCATGTATGCACATAAAATTATACACTAAGATTAACCAATAATCTTATTATGTGCATCCAATATTATTCCTTCAGTGAGTTAAACCGTTGTTAATACTTTCCCAATCCATTTATTGGAACATAATACTTTTCCCACAAGCATGATTGATCTTAATCGACATTCCATCAGGTATGTTAGAAAAAAAGTTGTTTTTCTGTCTCTGGTCCCAAAATACTCGAGTAGATTCTCCTAGACTCGAGTGTTCCTCAGTTTTGCAAAGAAAATACTCAAGTGTTCCTCCTGGAACTCGAGTGTTCATACATTTTCCAGAAATATTTTCAAACTTCATCAAGATACTCGAGTGTTCTCCATGAAACTCGAGTGTTCTTAAGTTTTCCCAGAAGTACCTTTAAAATTCACCAGAATACTCGAGTGTTCCTTATGAATACTCGAGTGTTCTTGAGTTTTGCAGAAATCAATTTTTCCAAAACAGGCAAAATACTCGAGTATTACCCATAATACTCGAGTGTTTGCAGACAGAAAACACTGAAATTTTAGTTTTAACATACCATTTTCGATTATAGGCCATTCCAGTCCAAACCAAAGATCAATCTAGCTTACATTACACATTTTAAACATGCTCCAACACTGAATTAACAACATCTAACACTGAATCACGGGATTTCACCAATTATGCATAAAATCCAATTTTCCACAACTTAACATACCAAAATGTATTCTACACATATTCATCACATTTTCAGCTTTGGTACACCTTGCATGTGACCAAATAAACATGTCCAAACTCTCATTGAACCCAGAAAAGGCCTCCAAGCCTCAAACCTATTTCCAACTATGCCCATGGATTCATTTATTGACTCTCATCCTAATTTCACATAATTTAAACTTATTCTAGTGAATTAGAAGCTTCACCCTTACCTCTAATTCGTGAATCAACACTGAGATTGCAGAGAAATTGGCTGGAAATGTGAAACCTCAAAAATCCTTGCATGCAGCCATAGTTGAACAGAGTACCAAAATCAGAGGATTCAACATGCAAAATTGGTTTAAAAATTGGGGAAAATGATTAGGATTAATTCTCTGCAACTTAAACTAGAGGTATAAACGAATTTGAGGGTCATAGGGTTCAGGAGCTTACCACAATCCAAATTGAAAGTGAGCTCCAGACTTCAGTCCTCAACCTTGGGCAGCAAAACACCCTCGTTTTCCCAACTTCGATTCTCCTTCCACAATGAATCTCAACTCACAATTTTTATATGTTTGTAAAGCTCGAGATGTGAGCTTTACAATGGTGTATCACTCACGATTCAACACTCAAACACGATCGAGAAATCAAGCCACGAAATTAGGAACCCTAACTTGTTATTCTTAGAGAAATTTCCACCAAAAATCCTTCACTTTCTTCAACCTCAAGCTTAAATACTTGTTCCCATTCATCATGCAGCTTGACACGAAGGTCCTTAACGTGTCCACGAAGTGTTTTCGTGTCACCCAAAGGAAATCGTCGTGCGTTGACTCATCAACCGCACTAACGAGTTCTCCACTGACTCGAAAACTCGAGTATTTCCAGAAATACTCGAGTCTTTTGGTCAAATTTTCAAAAATATTTATTTTAATGCCCTTCCCTCCAAAGACTTCCTAATATTGATTTTAGGTCCCCATTCAGAGACTAATATGCAAAATCTCATTTTCACATATTATTCTCTTGCTAAAATATTTTTCTATTTTCGCAAATACCAATACTAACTCATAATCATCCTAATTTCTTTATGAAATATAATTATGATTAAGAAAGTAATTATAAAATAATCTTTCATAAATCATAATTGTATCACATCGGGAAACGAAATTTGGGGTGTTACAGTAGTTAGGTAATTTTAGTTTAGTTTGCTTGAGGACAAGCTAACCTTTAAGTTTGGGGGAGTGGATACAAAGTAAAAAAAAAATTCAGATCTGAATTATTTCTCCCATATTTGGTGTTGGTTTGTGTCTTAGGTAGAGGTTTTGTAATTATTCTAGACTTAGGATTATTTTTCTGATGATAGGTGTATATACTTAGTTTAGGATTAGACTCATTGATTCATGTTACTTATTTGTTGTGCTGTAAATATTTTTGAAATTTGGTTATTTTGACAAAGTTTTTCAGAACTTGAGATTAGTGAACTGACTTTAGCTTAGTGCGATTTTGAGCCTATTTGATGGGGTATGTGAATAATTTGAAATATTTTGATTTGAGACCCCTATTTCTTTCATGAGCGTGTTCACTTTAGTTTTGTGTTCTAGAACTTGACCGGTGACCATTTTGAAATTGATAATTGATTACATGCATGAAAATGATTAAGGCATTTAGGATGGTGTTTTTGTAGCCTTCAGATATTTTTGTTGAAATTGTTTTCCCTTAATTGCCCATTTTGAGTCTGACATTATGATTTTTCTTTGGTACCCTGCATTTATTGTATATTTTTGTGAAGTACCTTAGGAATTTTGAATGAGCAATTGAGAGAGAGACATTTCAAAAGTATGAAATTGTGAAAGTGTTTATTGAGTTACTCTTCTTCCAAGAGAAAAGAAATATTGAAAAAGTGAAAATTGATGAATAATAAGAGAAAAGAAATTTGTGTTTGGAAGAAGTAGTAGAGTAAAATTGAAAAAGAAGAAGTTTGAAATATTTGTGTTTGAGTGTGAGTCCTCATAGTATTCATTGCTCATTCATAATTTTAGAGGGAAATTTGTTTTGCATTTTAGCCCTTAGTTTCGTCCTTCTTTTTTTTATCCCACCTTGACACTTTTAGCCATGGCCTCATTACAACCAAAATAAAGACCTTTTGATTTGTGCGTGTTTTTAATAATTTCAATGGAGATTTTGGTCTATGGTCAAGCTTATGGTAACACTTTACTATTGAATGAACTTGAGTGAATTTATTTATACCCTTGATACACATGAGAGATATACACTGAGAGGTTGAGAGTGTTCACTAGTTCTGAGTTCTGACTTGTTTTGTTTCTTTAACCAAGTTTTGATATGTGTATAGCTTGTGTAAATATGTGGCTGTGTTGATGAGTCGAAGTCTTAGATTGAATATTGTACATTTTGATTTAGAAGGTAGTCTTGTGTTTATGAATTTTTATTTTACTTTTGCCTAGGACATGCAAAATGCTAAGTTTGGGGTAAAAGCTAAAAGATGAAAAACTTAATAAGATTATAATAATGAGATAGTTAGGGTTGTTGGACTAGGGAGTAGCTAGTAAGTGAAATAGGAACACTTAAGAAAAGAACTTAAGGAGTAAGTAATAAATAGATAAATTAATAGAATGAGATCGGACCATAGGGTAGTAGAGAAGGAACACTAATTTATCAATAGAAAGTAGGAAGTTAAACCAACTGGTAATTGAAATGTATAGACTAGTTGAAGATAGAGTAAAGGACTTAAATATTTTAGACCTAGACAAGATTAAATAAGTGAACTAAGACATGAAGGAAATTAATAAAAGATAGACCTAATTTAGGATTTGCCAAAAAGACTTAAACACAAATGAATGACTAAAATGGACTAGATGGAATTAAGAATTAATAGAGATTAGAACAAAGAACGTAAACATGAAATAGGGGTTAGTCTACTAGTAGGAAAAACATAAGAGAAACTAGGGAACGATAATAAGAAGTGAGTGATTGATTAGTAAACAATAAGTTACGAAATGACAAGAGTAATAAGTAAGTAATTAACAAGGGAAAAATGAAAGAGAAGCAAGAATAAGTAATAAAGTAAAAGGAAAGAAGAGTAAGAATTAAGAATGAACAAAGAATGAGTAAGTATAGAAAAAGAGTTAAGAATAGTACAAGAGAATATAAAAGGGGAAAATAAGGATTTTAGATGGAAAGAAAAGAATAAATAAGAAACGAAATTGGAATAAGAGTAAAGAAAAAGAGAAGAGTGACTCTTCACAGGTTGGTCATAAGACCCTGTGAACAGGAAAGCTTAGCACAGGTTGGTCATAAGACCCCGTGGATTAAAAGATAGGACACTGGTTGGTCATAAGACCCAATGGATAAGAGAAGAGGACACAGGTTGGTCGTAAGACCCTGTGGATAGAAAAGTGGCACAGGTTGGTCATAAGGCCCTGTGGCTAGGAACACTTCGCAGGTTGGTCATATAACCCTGTGAATAAGAACACTCATCCCAGGTTGGTCATAAGACCCTGTGGATGTGATAGAGGACACAGGTTGATCATAAGACCCTGTGGACAAGAGAATTAAGGAAAAGAAAAAGAAGGAATATGGTTGATCAAATGGAATAAAGTAAAGAAATAGAATAAGATAAAAGACTAAAGTATTTGGTATGCGGATGCCAGGCCAAGTAAGTACGCCCGGGATGGGTGTAACACCCCGATTTGGCAACTTGAAACCACTTTTTCTCTTTGTACAAAATGAGGTAAAATATGGGCAAAATTTATTTTTTTTTAAACATAGTTGAGCAACATGATTAGGAGAACTGTTACATTTTCAAAACTCTTTAATTAAAGGTAGAGTCCTCACATATCATACTAAGCTTCAAGTTCCAAACCGAAGTGTCACGTGACACCACACTTTGCAACTTGAACCTTCACAACTCGATTGTCCTTGTTCGTTAACTTTTGTAATCAGAGTCAGTGGTGCCCAAAATATCATTCGTTAGAATTAGATCGGGGTTTACTGTTGGAAACCAACAAGCGGGTAAAATGCCTTCTAGAGGGGGGGTGAATAGAAGGATCAAGCTACGATACCCGGTTTTTTCAAAAGAAATCAAAACAGATCAAAAATAGTCAGATTTAACTAATCTACTCGAGTAAATTGCAAGCTACTCGAGTAGACCTGAAAATTTGAAAAACCTTAATCGAGTAATACTCGATTAAACACTGAAAAACACAGAAAATTCAGAAATCAATTCTAATCAAATCTAAACCAAAAAAAATCAATGAATCAAAATAAGAATATACAGAAAATCAATTACCCATCAATTAATGAATTAATAAAGAATACGTAATTGAAATTCCCAAATCCTATTCACAATTGATTTTAAGTTTTTGTTGATTTTAAGAACGAAAGAATACGTAAAAGCTCAAAATAAAGAACACATGATTTTAGCCTGGTTCACTCATCTAAATATGAGCTACATCCAGTCCACCCTCTCTGATTTGGGTGATTTGCTACACTATGAACAAAAGAATTAGATTACAAGAATGTGTTAAGATCCTCTCCTCTCTCTTGATCCTAACCCTTGTTAATTGATGTACCAAACCAATTAACTCTACCCAATTCTTGTCCAATAATTCAATTTGTTCCTTCTTCTTTGATTGAATCACGATCAATCCTTTTGAGCTTCGAGCAACTTTGATCAAATTGCTAAGAGTCTTGCTCCAACCCTTTTCTTCAAAGTCTTCAAAGAAAACTTCACTTTGTTGAATCTTGAGAGAAGTAACCTTGTTATTACTAGATGATTCAACCACAATAGAATGCTAAAAAAAAAATGAATCTTCAATATGAGAATGAAAAGAATGAATAATGTTCTCAAATTAAGATTCACATGAACATTGATAGAGAGATGTTTTTTGGAAAGATTATTTGCTCAAGAATGTTGTGAAAATATGAGAAAAATGCTTTTCAAAATTTAGAGTTCGTAACCTTTGAAAAGATGTAAATGAAATCTTTTTAAAGTTCAGTTTTAACAGACTTTACTCGAGTAGACGAGTCCCTTAATCGAGTACTACTCGATTACTCGAGTACTTAATCGAGTAAACACTGCTAAAAAACTGATAAAAACTTTTTTCAATTAAATTCCATTTTTCACCTAATTAATTTGGAAAAGTCTTGAGCTATTTTTCTCTATCAAAGCAATCTCAATTTGTAAACATAATCAATCTTTAAATTCCAATTGAGATTACTAAACTAATCTACCACCCACTTTCATATAAAACAAAATTAAAACAATTACAATATATATATAAGAATGAAATGATAGAATAGTCCTTGAATCTTTGTTGTTGTAGGTAATCTATATCTTGTTGTCTTCATCAAAACATATAATTGAAAGCTTGCATTGCCTTGCCTCTTCAATCTCCCCCTTTTTGATGAATGACAAACATTAACCAAATCATCTTCATACTCCCCCTAAATGTATGCACACTTAGGAAAAGTGTCTTTACCTACCAAAAACAATAATCCAACCTTTCTCCCCCTTTTGGCATTAATCAAAAGTTAAAAATTAACCGGCCAAAGGTGAGAATACATAATAACCAAATACACCAGAAACCAAAAAAAAATAACCCAAATCCAGAAACAGAAACATAAATGAAACATAACACTAAGATAACAACAATCCAGAATGCAGCAAAACATAAGAAGCAATGCATTATCACTGAGGTGGTGGTGGTGAGTGTGGAAACATGCGCCCAAGAGCACCAAAAAAACGATCCTCCATCGCCTGCTGGCGCGTGGCAAGATGTGCAAAACCATCACGGATCATAGCACTCTGTCGCTCTTCGATAGCATACTGACGCTGCTCCACCTGAGCAAAATGTCCTCCTATCTCAGCAGAAAGAAAATCTCTGAGCTCCTGAAGATCAAATCCATGATAGGGAGGCGGTTGAGATTGCTCATTACCACCATCATTCATAAAATCCTCAACATTGAATGGTGTCTCAGGGGGCGGATTAGATGAACCAGCACCTACTTGCCTTGCCATCTCCTCCTCTAATTCTTTTTCTTTCTTTAATCTCGCAATATCAGTTTTCCACATCCAATGTCGAGAAGTTGGATATTCATCCATACCAATTCCATGCAATAACGTAGAGTCAATGCATTCACGATCAGTGAGAGAAACCTCTTCTTCTTCGTCCTCAATTTCAACACCAAAATGTAACAAAAGCTTGGAAACAATCATCGGATACGGTAAAAATGCATTACCAACAGAACCAGCAGCAATGATCATTCGATCAAGAATAACTTTTGACCAATTAACAGGAATATGCTCCTTCAAAGCATAAAGCAACCGAACCTCATCATTGGTAGCTTGTGCATAATTGTGACTTGACTTAGGCATCAAAATATAAGAAATAACATAGAGTATAAGCCTATTATCCGGAGTCATATAACCTGCATGCTTAGTACCACTATCCCATTTATATCCTTCTCTAACAGTGTTTCCAAAAACTATTGCAACATCACATTCATTTAGAATTTCACTTTGTGGATCATTGAAAAATGTACCTTCAGTAGATAAACCAAATAATTCATTCATCACAGTGGGTGTAAATTTCAGCAGCTTGCCCTTAACCACAGATTTATAAAACCCATCATCAAACTTAAGGTTAGCATAAAACTTCCGAACAAGTCTAGGATAATAATCACAATGAAAACCTAGAAATTTCGTTAAACCTTGTTCTACAAACAGAGAAGAACAGTCAAACCTTTGATTTAAGAGCCATTTCATATTCATAAAACGCACATGACCAAAACCTCGCTTGAGAAACCCGGCTTCCCGCTGTTTCCGTTGTTCTTTGGAGTAAAAATAGGAGTCCAAATCAAGATTGACCCTTTGCTTCTTGCGTTTACCGGTAGAAGAGGATGGAGGGGCCATTATGGATGCTCTTAGGGTTTTGAGAAATTGGGGGTTTTGTAAAATGGGGCAAAAATGAGTGAAATTGATGATGCAAATGAAGTAATATGAGTGAATGAGTCAGAAAGAAGAAGAAATTTGAATGAAATCAAGTGAAAAATGATGAAAAGATGAAGAAACCGTGTGAAATAGGTAGAGAAAAGCGTATTTTTAGTGAGAAGAAAGAACAAAATGAGCAAAAAAAATGTTTAATATCTGTCAGTTTTAGCACGATCTACTCGAGTACGTAATCGTTTAATCGAGTAAAACAGTGTAAAATTGACACTTAATCGAGTAACCTGCAATTTAATCGAGTATTCCAGAAAGTTTTATTTTGCATACTCGATTAAAGCACAGCTTAATCGATTAAAGTCTGATAAAATGCAATTTTTAAGCAGTTTTGAAGCACAAATCATGAAAAAACAAAGGCACAAACCATATGCACATTCTAATTATGACACAAACACATTTTGCACATAGTCAATTAAACAAAGAAGCAACCAAGCACAACACCTACTAATTATCAACATAAACACCAAAGAAATTACACATAACTAAAGTTAATCGAATCATGAGTTCTAATTTACAAGACCAAAAACAACTCTAAAAACAAAGCATTTAGAAATAGGCAAGGATTGTGAAATTGGTTAAAAAAAAATATCAAATGCAACTAGCCAATAGTTTGTTCATCCAAAATGCCTAGTTCCCTTCTAATACGATAAAAAGAATCTCTAGGTAGAGGTTTTGTAAATATATCGGCTAATTGATCCGAAGTTGAAACAAATTCAATAACACAATCACCTTTTTGAATATGATCGCGAATAAAATGATGCCTTATTTCTATATGTTTTGTTCTAGAATGAAGTACCGGATTTTTAGTTAGGTTGATAGCGGAAGTGTTATCACAACGAATAGGTACTTTAGATAAATTAACACCAAAATCAAGCAATTGTTGTTTCATCCATAAAACTTGGGCACAACAACTACCCGCCGCTATATATTCGGCCTCCGCTGTCGACAAAGCTACACAATTTTGTTTCTTAGAAAACCAAGAGACAAGCGAGTTACCGATCAAGTGGCAAGTACCGCTTGTACTCTTTCTATCTACTTTGCAACCGGCGAAATCGGAATCCGAATATCCTACTAAATTTATAAAAGCATCACGTGGATAAAATAGTCCGGTATTGATAGTTCCCTTTAAATATTTCATGATCCGTTTAACCGAAGTTAGATGCGATTCCTTAGGATTAGCTTGATAACGCGCACACATACATACGCTAAACATAATGTCAGGACGCGATGCAGTCAAGTATAAAAGACTACCTATCATGCCTCTATACTTGGTTACCTCTATAGGTTTGCCGCTTTCATCTTTGTCCATATGACATGTGTTGCTCATCGGTGTTGAGGCGTGCTTACATGAATCCATCCCAAAACGTTTCAAAAGCTCCTTGCAATACTTCGTTTGATGGATATAGATTCCGGCATCCATTTGCTTAATTTGAAGACCAAGGAAGAACGTCAACTCGCCCATCATTGACATCTCAAATTCGCTCTGCATAAGAGTAGCAAACTTCTTGCAAAGAAAGTCATTAGTAGCACCGAATATTATGTCATCTACATAAATTTGAACAAGTAGAATGTCATTTTCAGATTTTTCAATGAAAAGAGTATTATCAACCGCGCCTCTTTTAAATCCTTGATTTATTAAAAATGTACTCAATCGATCATACCAAGCTCTAGGAGCTTGCTTAAGACCATAAAGAGCCTTTTTAAGTTTGAAAACATAATTAGGAAATTCATGATTTTCAAAACCCGGCGGTTGAGATACATACACCTCCTCTTGAATAAAACCATTTAAAAAAGCACTTTTGACATCCATTTGATAAAGTTTAAAATTCATGATAGATGCATATGCCAATAATAATCTAATAGCTTCTAAACGGGCTACGGGCGCATAAGTCTCATCATAATCTATTCCTTCCTCTTGACTATATCCTTGAGCAACTAACCTAGCTTTATTTCTCACAATAAAACCCATCTCATCTAACTTATTGCGATAAACCCATCTAGTTCCTATAATGGGCCTATCGTCGGGTCTAGGGACAAGTTCCCAAACCCTATTCCTTTCAAATTGATTGAGCTCCTCTTGCATGGCCATGACCCAATTTTCGTCTTGGATGGCCTCATTTATATTTTTGGGTTCTATTTGAGATACAAAAGCCACAAAATGACAAAAATTACGTGAAGAGCTTCGGGTTACCACTCCCTTAGCTACATCACCTATCACATTTGTCAAAGGATGATTTCGGTTAGTTTTCCATGCCAAAGGTAGACCTTCATGTACTTGTTCATGTTCATCTCCATGATTTTGAATGTTCACCTCCTTTTCTTTCTCATTTTCATCACGTGCCACTTCTTCATAAATGTCAATACCTGAAATATCAAAAGTACCCTTCTCTCCTTCCGGAGATTCATCAAATACCACATTTATAGATTCCTCAATAGTTAAAGTTCGCTTATTAAATACCCTAAATGCTTTACTATGAGTCGAATAACCTAGAAATATCCCATCATCCGCTTTTGGATCAAATTTACCCAAAACATGTTTTCCATTATTTAAAATAAAACATTTACATCCAAAAACATGAAAATAGGATATATTAGGTTTTCGGCCTTTAAAAAGCTCATAGGGGGTTTTCTTAAGAGAGGGCCTAATCATAATCCTATTTAGCACATGACAAGCGGTGCTCACCGCATCGGCCCAAAAATATTTTGGAACTTTACTATCGCTCAACATAGTCCTAGCTAATTCTACTAAGACTCTATTCTTCCGCTCAACAACTCCATTTTGTTGAGGAGTTCTAGGAGCAGAAAATTGATGTTCAACACCAAATTTTTCACAAAATCTATCAAATGCATGATTCTCAAATTCTCCACCATGATCGGTACGAATAGCAACTATACTATGATTGACTTTGTTTTGAATTTGTTTGGCAAAAGTTTTGAAACGAGAAAAAGTTTGATCTTTTGATGGCAAAAAGAAAGTCCATGTAAAACGTGAGTAGTCATCCACAATTACAAGTCCATAGTAATTACCTCCAAAGCTCATTGTTTGTGAAGGACCAAATAAATCCATATGTAAGAGTTCTAACACCCTTGTAGAGGAACTCTCCTTTTTAGAAGGAAAAGTTGTTTTAGTTTGTTTACATTTCTTACAAGGGGTGCAAACTCCATCTATTTTAAAATTGAGCTTCGGAAGGCCAATTACTAAGTCCTTGGATAAAACTTTGTTTAATTGACCCAAGTGGACATGAGCTACTCTTCTATGCCATAGCCAAACATCATTATCTTTATTTAGAAAACATTTTGAAAACAAAGATGTAATATCATTCAAGTCAATCAAGTAAGTGTTATTCATCCGATTCCCAACAAACTTAATGGTTTGATCACACTCACTTCTAATAATGCAATGGTTAGAGGTAAAACTTACACTATTACCAATATCACACAATTGACTAATGCTAAGAAGATTATGCTCTAAACCTTCAACATACAACACATTGTCAATTATAACATTGGAAGAGTTTCCGATTTTACCTATACCAAGTATTCTTCCACGATTGTTATCACCATATGTAACATGACCTTTATCTCTTGGTGTAAGCTCGATGAAGTGTCTCTTGTCTCCCGTCATGTGCCTTGAACAACCGCTGTCCAAATACCAACGATCATCTCTCGTTCTAAGGCACACCTACAAAAACAAGTTAATTGGAAGACTTAGGTACCCAAACAATTTTGGGTCCTTGTGGGTTAGTTTCTGGTTTTTGTCCCTTAACAATCCAAATAAATTCCTTATTGGGAACACCATAATTTTTAATATTACAAAATTTTGAAACATGACCAAAGATGCCACAATAGAAACATGTTGGTTTTCTAGAAAAATTCACCTTTGAAAAATTTCCAACTTTTCTATATGACTTCTTCTTTGGTTTGATGTATCCCAAACCTGTTCTATTTGCATTGTCTCGTTGACTAGAGAGCAA
Organism: Crotalaria pallida; assembly: GCA_037953625.1. Lineage (NCBI taxonomy): Eukaryota > Viridiplantae > Streptophyta > Magnoliopsida > Fabales > Fabaceae > Crotalaria > Crotalaria pallida. The sequence goes on from CM075654.1 coordinate 26,043,851, forward strand.
ATCATTTAAATCTCTTTTTCCTTTTGCAAAGGTAGCAAGTTTTTCTTTCAAATCATGTAATTCAATTTCATAAGTCTTGCACCTCTTACAATCGGAATTCACAACATTTGAAACACAATGATCACATGATGCATTAGAGTATATAAGTTCCAAAGTCTCATTTTGAAGTACAAGCTCATCTATATGTTTTTGCATTTCCAAAATCTTTTCATTGTACTTCAAAATTGCTTTCTTAGCCTCAATATTGATTTTAGCTAATTTTTTAAGTTCGGCATGCATATCAATATAGGCGTTATAAAGAGCATCATATGAAGGGGAAGAGCAAGATTCATTATCCGAATCTACATCAGAGTTAGTTTTAGGATGTACCTCCTTTGAGCTTGAAATCTCAAGAGACGTGTCGCTTGTGGAAGCTTCAATGTCATCCTTAGCCATTAGACACAAATTTGCCGATTCTTCTTCCTCCGAAGTGCTAGAAGTAGTATCATCTTCGGGTTCGTCCCAAACAATGTAGGCTTTCTTAGCCTTGTGATTGTTGGACCTCTTCTTATCACCATCGGACTTTTTAGGCTTTTGAGGACAATGATACTTGATGTGACCCGCTTTCCCACATGTATGACAAATTATCTTGTCTCTCGGGGTTTTTGACCTTTGTGGATTTTCCTTACTATCCCTTGAATTGAACCTTCTTGTGTTTCCTTTCTTTTTGAAGAATTTTCTGAATTTCTTCACAATGAATGCAAGTGACTCATCATCTAAATCGGAATCCGTGTCATCATCCAAGGAAGAATCATTAGTAGTATCAATACTTTTTGATGATGAAGCCTTTAATGCGATACTCTTCTTCTTCTTGTCGAATTCCTCATTTGAAGTTAAGCGTCCTAGCTCCATCTCATGCTCTTGTAACTTACCAAACAAAGTAGCAAGATCCATGGTATCCAAGTTCTTTGATTCAATAATTGCCGTGACCTTGGGTTGCCAATTTCTGTCCAAACACCTCAAAACTTTGTTAGTAAGTTCTCCCGGTAAGAAGGCCTTACCAAGAGCAAGCAAGTGATTAATAATATGAGTAAATCTCTTTTGCAAATCATTAATACTTTCATTAGACAACATTTGAAATAACTCATATTCACGCATCAAGACATTCAACCTAGCTCTCCTAACTTCACTAGTTCCCTCGTGAGTCACTTGTAAAGTGTCCCACATTTCCTTTGCACTAGAGCATTGGGATACCCTAAAGAACTCATCATAGGACAAAGCGGACGTAATGATATTCTTAGCCTTGTGATCTAATTGGATCTTTTTCTTATCATCTTCGGTCCACTTGTCCTCGGGGGTTAACATTTGAACATCCTCAACTAGAGTATAGGGAATGTGAGGACCTTTCTCAACAGTTTTCCAAATCTCGTTATCGATAGCTTGAATGAAAATTTTCATCCTTACTTTCCAGTAAGCATATCCCTCACCTCCAAATAGTGGGGGACGATTTATAGCAGCACCTTCTCCTCCAAAAGGATTTTGAGAACCCATGGTTTCCAATGGATCTTTTCGAAAAAGTTTTTAAACTCGGTTTATTCGACCGAGCTCTGATACCACTTGTTGGAAACCAACAAGCGGGTAAAATGCCTTCTAGAGGGGGGGTGAATAGAAGGATCAAGCTACGATACCTGGTTTTTTCAAAAGAAATCAAAACAGATCAAAAATAGTCAGATTTAACTAATCTACTCGAGTAAATTGCAAGCTACTCGAGTAGACCTGAAAATTTGAAAAACCTTAATCGAGTAATACTCGATTAAACACTGAAAAACACAGAAAATTCAGAAATCAATTCTAATCAAATCTAAACCAAAAAAAAATCAATGAATCAAAATAAGAATATACAGAAAATCAATTACCCATCAATTAATGAATTAATAAAGAATACGTAATTGAAATTCCCAAATCCTATTCACAATTGATTTTAAGTTTTTGTTGATTTTAAGAACGAAAGAATACGTAAAAGCTCAAAATAAAGAACACATGATTTTAGCCTGGTTCACTCATCTAAATATGAGCTACATCCAGTCCACCCTCTCTGATTTGGGTGATTTGCTACACTATGAACAAAAGAATTAGATTACAAGAATGTGTTAAGATCCTCTCCTCTCTCTTGATCCTAACCCTTGTTAATTGATGTACCAAACCAATTAACTCTACCCAATTCTTGTCCAATAATTCAATTTGTTCCTTCTTCTTTGATTGAATCACGATCAATCCTTTTGAGCTTCGAGCAACTTTGATCAAATTGCTAAGAGTCTTGCTCCAACCCTTTTCTTCAAAGTCTTCAAAGAAAACTTCACTTTGTTGAATCTTGAGAGAAGTAACCTTGTTATTACTAGATGATTCAACCACAATAGAATGCTAAAAAAAAAATGAATCTTCAATATGAGAATGAAAAGAATGAATAATGTTCTCAAATTAAGATTCACATGAACATTGATAGAGAGATGTTTTTTGGAAAGATTATTTGCTCAAGAATGTTGTGAAAATATGAGAAAAATGCTTTTCAAAATTTAGAGTTCGTAACCTTTGAAAAGATGTAAATGAAATCTTTTTAAAGTTCAGTTTTAACAGACTTTACTCGAGTAGACGAGTCCCTTAATCGAGTACTACTCGATTACTCGAGTACTTAATCGAGTAAACACTGCTAAAAAACTGATAAAAACTTTTTTCAATTAAATTCCATTTTTCACCTAATTAATTTGGAAAAGTCTTGAGCTATTTTTCTCTATCAAAGCAATCTCAATTTGTAAACATAATCAATCTTTAAATTCCAATTGAGATTACTAAACTAATCTACCACCCACTTTCATATAAAACAAAATTAAAACAATTACAATATATATATAAGAATGAAATGATAGAATAGTCCTTGAATCTTTGTTGTTGTAGGTAATCTATATCTTGTTGTCTTCATCAAAACATATAATTGAAAGCTTGCATTGCCTTGCCTCTTCAATCTCCCCCTTTTTGATGAATGACAAACATTAACCAAATCATCTTCATACTCCCCCTAAATGTATGCACACTTAGGAAAAGTGTCTTTACCTACAAAAAACAATAATCCAACCTTTCTCCCCCTTTTGGCATTAATCAAAAGTTAAAAATTAACCGGCCAAAGGTGAGAATACATAATAACCAAATACACCAGAAACCAAAAAAAAATAACCCAAATCCAGAAACAGAAACATAAATGAAACATAACACTAAGATAACAACAATCCAGAATGCAGCAAAACATAAGAAGCAATGCATTATCACTGAGGTGGTGGTGGTGAGTGTGGAAACATGCGCCCAAGAGCACCAAAAAAACGATCCTCCATCGCCTGCTGGCGCGTGGCAAGATGTGCAAAACCATCACGGATCATAGCACTCTGTCGCTCTTCGATAGCATACTGACGCTGCTCCACCTGAGCAAAATGTCCTCCTATCTCAGCAGAAAGAAAATCTCTGAGCTCCTGAAGATCAAATCCATGATAGGGAGGCGGTTGAGATTGCTCATTACCACCATCATTCATAAAATCCTCAACATTGAATGGTGTCTCAGGGGGCGGATTAGATGAACCAGCACCTACTTGCCTTGCCATCTCCTCCTCTAATTCTTTTTCTTTCTTTAATCTCGCAATATCAGTTTTCCACATCCAATGTCGAGAAGTTGGATATTCATCCATACCAATTCCATGCAATAACGTAGAGTCAATGCATTCACGATCAGTGACGAAGAATCGGCTGGAGGTGCCTCACTCGGGTCGATCTCAATCACATCAGCATCCGGATATTCTTCTTCCATATACTCCTCAGGATCCTCCTCAGGCTCACTTTCTTCCATGGCATCAAATGCATCGTCAGACAATTCATTCATGACTTCGTCCAATTCTTCTAACTCTTCTGCCTCGGGGTCAATGTGTGCAAGCAACGGCATTGGATAACCCCCATGGTAGTCTGCCGGTCCGCCCATCTGCAGATCTGATAGCACGAAGCGACATCTACGAGAATCTGGTTCGGTTCCTCTAAGGGTGTGGTCAGGGTCGAAAATGCGAACCTCAGTCGCTCCCCGTCATTCTCATCCACGACGATTTACTTCCCATCGTCCTTCATTGTGTACCTCAAAGGTGAACTTAACTGGATCCATGGACTATGGGTTGACAACATAAGGGTAGATACATAGCCACAGACAGAAGAATTTGAGAGAGTAAGTATTCCCAGACATCTTATGCCAACAGTGTGGAATTACAGTAGGTAAAATATTAAGATAGACAAACCACACAAACAACGACATAGGAAAGCAGGCACACAACTTATACAAAGACTTACCTCAATCTCTTATTCTCTTTTACTCACTACTTTACGCATACTTCGCAATACATGCAATTAACTGCTTCTGCTGCGCACTCTGATTCCACCACCATATAAGCTCATCCACTTTCATACTTCCTCTCAAAGATTATTCACAACCATACCTTATTTATATATACATATTCTTTTCTTTCTTTTTTTATTTAAATTTTATGAATTCGAAACCATCAATGATGCAAGGGATTTTGAATCATCATTGAGGAAAACGCCCTCTAGTTAGCACACTCGTCTACATCTCCTCGGTACACCACCCAACCTAGTCGGAAGCAAACAGGAGTACAGGACCTTTACCGTGCGGGCACGACAGCTGTCAACACAAATGGTCCTAGACCAGGAGGACTCAGCCTCAATAATATCAATTCAATAATCAGGCTCACTGCCTCGCAGTGGCAAACAAAATGCCCCACTCCAGTCCCTCTCACTGTTCTCGATTTGCAATCTAGGGGGAGACAGTACTGGTTCTAGCTTGCAAAGCAGGACGTGCCACAACATTAGACCCAGTCCCCACCACGTTAGTGCGCCACTTGTGGAATTGTCCCACCTAGAACAGTACTCTAGACTTCTTGACGCATCACCGTCATCGTCCTCCCCTAATGCAATCTCGTCCTAAGTATCCGCAGATACTTATCGTTTCTTCCTCTCCACTACTTCGGATCACTCATAACTCACCGTGTTAATACATGTCTTTTAAAAGTCTTTTAATAGGTTAGTAACTTAATCCTATTGGTCGGCTCATCCTTCGTACATCCCTTCAACGAGTCCCGACCTCTAATACTCTCACGACATCTCTTGTCTCAAAATTGCACAGAGTTGGGTTCTCCTCTACAACCAAAACTCCTCATCTCATCATCCATCATCAAATACTTGTTCTTTCTCTTCTTGAAAATATCTTTTCAAAAATAATGTTTCACAAAATCTTTCCCAAATAAGGATCTCACCAACTTTCTCAAAACTAATGTTTTACAAATTCTTTTCAAAACAAGGCTTCTCAAATGCCTCCCCAAAATAAAGTTTCGCAAATCCTTTTCAAATAGATTTTCTCCGAATATCCTTTCCAACAAGAATGTTTCCAAGAGAAATAAGGTTTCAAAAATAAAGACTCCAAAATAAGGTTTATAAACTCTTTTCAAAAATGATGTTTCATAAACAGTTTTCAAAATTGAGATTTTACAACCTCTTTTAGAAAATCATTTCAAAATTTCTCTTCCAAACCTTTTCAAAAATAGTATTTCACAAACTCTTTCTCCAAACCTTCCTCAAAAGATCCTTTCGAAAATTTATTTTCAAAATCCTTTCCAAAATCTCTTTTTCAAGAAAAAATAACCTTTTGCTGAGCGCTAGTGGAGGAGCAAGCTCAACTCAACACTAGTTCCCAGACTAAAACCACAACCAAAGTCCATCTCCAATCCCACTCCATTATGTTTCCACAATTTCATTTCCCTTCACTCATGCCTCAACCTCAGAAAGCATCCATATCAACAATGTTGCCCAAGCTCTGGCTCCACTCATCGCTTTCATCATTTATACTTTTCCAATAACATCTTACATATCTCCTCACTTATCTCTTATCTCTTATATCTTTGATTATTATTATTATTATTCACAGCGTTGCCACCTTCCCCATTTGACAATCATAAGTAATAGATAATTAGGCAATAAATAACACACTAATATTCAAACATAAATAAATGACTTACTCATACTGACTCAAGACACTAAGTTTCGACTTTTGAGCTGGTCGAAACACTTAATATGTTACCTAAAGACCACGGTGTTTGGGGGAAACTTCTCTCTCACCTCGATTGACGACAACTCTCACTATACGCTCCTTGATTCCCGATGCGACGCTCGTAACAGCTTCCCAATTATTACTGGAACTCAAATAGTTCTTTCTTATTAGAAATTGTTCTTATAAAATTATTTAGAAAATAAGACATTATTATTGAACTCTTATTTGAAAATCACTTTGATTTTAATTCACGGTTAAATAAAAACTTTTGTTTAAAAACATCAATAATTTCTTGGCTCTTTAAAAAAGGCCACATTTATCTTAAGGTTTTCTTAGGAAAATCGTTTGTTAAATTGAAACCATGAACTTCATAAATCATAAGAAAATCTTTTTCAAAACAATACTTTTCAATTAATCAAATCATTTGACTCATTCCATTTTCTTTAAAACCGAATTTCATCAAAGAGAAATAACACAAGGATTCAATCAAAAACCTTTAAACATATTAAACACTCAAATCATTCATACACACATAAATACAACATCACAATTCATGCACATAAGGCAAGAATCAAATATATGCACTTAATTTCCATGCATGGCCGAATTCTATCCTTCATGAGACCAAGTTCATGCTCAAGTCTAATGATCATTAGCACATGCACATATGGCAAATACTCTATCCTATATTTAAACAAGATAACTTAATTAAAGAAAAGGGCACACTTAATCAAAATCATGCTAATCATCATATAAACCAACACACAAAGAGAAATCAATTTATTTCTTTTATTTTCATCATAAGACCGAATGGAACAAAAAGGAAAATCACTCAATATAAGATCAAACCAATTTCATTTATACAAGGCTAATTCGAATCGTTTTACATAGGAAAATAGAACGGCTTAGGGTTTGTTCCTAAACCGAATGGGATCATGGAAAATTTACTCTAAAGTTTTAAATCAAAAGGTTTAAGTTCCATAGGTTTAGAAATCTCTAATCCTAACCATAAAACACACATGCAAAATAAAACAAACTAACTTTAAACATTTACACATGTAAAACCGTGAGCTTCTCAAGGATTTGGCAAACAAAATTTTAATTTCCTAACACAATAAAATCAAGGGACATGTCCAAGTCTTTAACTTCTAAAAAGAATTCATGCATGCACCTAATATCTCTAGATGGGACAAATTTCAACATGCATGTAAAGGAAATGATGATCTAACATGGTTTCCTAGGCTTGACTGAATGGCTACATGCATAAGGGCAAAATTTTACAAACTTATTTTCACATGCAAAGAACAAACTCAAGGTCAAATCACTCAAAGCATCATCTTATTTTTCAAACCATCACCGAATCATCATCATCATACATAAGACCTTAGTCTTAAATTCTTTTTATACAAAAGTTATTTCTTAAGCTTGTCATATTTATTTTCCTTGAAGAACCGTGACATGCATCAAATAAAATTAAGACTTTGCACCAAAACAAACATATAAATTTTAGGTTCACATTTTCTTAAAGATTACACTTAGATCAAGACATGCAAAACAAGATCAACACAAAAATACACTTAAACACAAAATCTAACCAAAACCGTAGAGAACAAGATGAAAATTAAAACATCCAAGCACAATTATTCAAGATCAAATTATAAAAATGACATGCAAGGCATCAAAACTTCAAGATCACAAGAAAATAAAGACATGCATCACAAAATAATTAAGCTTGAACAAAAGTCCATATAAAGTCCTTTACAAACCAAAATTATTACACTAAACTATCTTAAATAACTACCTCAAACAAAATCCTAATCTTGAAGCTTCAAATCCTCCTCTTCTCCTTCTAGGGTTGCCTCGGCCTCCTCCTCTCTAAGTTGATGGGTAGCTTTTCTTCTTAATCTTGAAGAAGAATGTGGCTAAGAAGGAAAGTAGAGAGGTTTGGGTTAAGAATTTTGGGGTCTCACTCTTCTTTTCCTCTCTTCTCCCTCACGGCCTTACTTCCTTTTCTCTCTAGGGTCTCAAGAGTTGATGTGCTCTTGAAACCAAGTGTTTGGGTGGAAGAATAAAATGAGAAGAAGTTAGCCAACACTCACTCATTCATACGGCTTTAAGGCTAAACAAGGGGGTTGAATATTTCCTATCTTAGCCTCGGTTCAATGGCTTGGTGGAGGGGTAATTCGGACCACTCCAAATTTTGCATGGCAAGGGTCTTGTCAATGGTGAGGCAAGGTTGATGAAAGTCTTCCTTAGGCATCATGAGTCACCAACCTAGGCTTCTACTTGGCTTTCCATTTGAATTTCTAATTTCTTAATGACTAGACACATGCATCCTATTTGGTTCCTCTTCTTCTACATTCGGCCGAACAACACATGCACACACAAATACACATATAATTTCATTTTACATAGCATGGAGACCATGAAACAATGCATACTTAATCACACATTCAATCATGCACATCATGTCTCACAATTCAACACACACGGCATACACACACACATATATACATCGTGCATTCACATTCAAGCAATTCATGCATCCATTCAGTCAAATTTCCTAATTAAAATTCGTCACACAAGTACACCCATACATACAATTTATTTAAATTTGCTAATTACATATACAATTTGTTGCACAAAACATACATTCATATTCACATAATTCATGCATAATTCTTTACACAAAACACACTTTCACAAATTCAAAAATGCGACTTTAAAGAAAATCAATCCACCTTTTCAAAAAAGAAAATAAGTTTTACTTTGTTTCATAAAAACTATAGTTTCAAAGATTTTCAAAAGAACAACCTATTCAAAACCTCAAATCATTTTGATTAAAAGTGATTTCGATTCATTAAGAAATAACAAAATCATAGCTTAGCTTTCATGAAATCAAACTTCAAAGAAAATCTCTTGCTAAAATTCTTTAAATGAAAGAAAAATCTTTCTTAAATTCTGAAAAATCAATCTTAAATAAAATCTTATTGACTTATTTGAGTCCAGAAAATGCGGGATGTTACAATGGGTGCATTGGTTGCGTAAGCCGCACGATTTAATGGCATGTGCAGCGGTAAGACGCCCCGGTGTGGGAGGGTAGTGGTGGGTTCGCAGTACCCAATGCGTTTTGTGAATGTCAGGCCAAGTAAGTATGCCCTGGTGGGGTTCACTGGTTGCGTAAGCCGCACAATTTAATAGCGTGTGCAGCGGTAAGACGCCCCGGTGTGGAAGCGCAGTGGTGGGTTCACAAAACCTTAAAAATATGATTATGTACGCTTCACGAATGCCAGGCCAAGTAAGTACGCCACGGATGGGTGCATTGGTTGTGTAAGCCGCACAATTTAATGACGTGTGCAGCGGTAAGACGTCCCGGTGTGGGAGCGCAGTGGTGGGTTTGCAAAGCCGTCAAAAAGAAAGGTAATAAGAATTTAACGATAAAATTAGAATAATAAGACTAAAAGAAAGAGAAAAGAAAGAAAACAAGCATGAGACCGAGATAAAAGGAAAACGAGAATTAAGAATGAAAAAAATTGTAAGAATAAGAGGAAAAGTAAAGTGAACTAAAGCCTGGAATCAAAATGAGTTAAATTAAGTATAAGATAAGAATAAGCAAGGACATAAAGATAAGAAGAAAAAAGGAAATGAAAAGAGAATTAATTATTGAGAATATGGTTAGGACTAAGAATGTAAATGAGTTGATTAGGAGTAATTGTGTATTGTGTGCTAAGTTATAGAATTGATAGTTGTGTATGATTTTAGTTATTCTTATGCCTTGTTAGACACTATTTCCTAGGTTCTGTGTAATGCTACCCTTCTTGTTGTTTTTCTTACAGGTACAGAGGCAGAGCTTACACCATTGTAGGCCGAGCAGGATAACACTCCACCACATGGAGTGTTTGTTAGTTATGAGCGGACCGTAGTTTAATTAAGGAATTACTGAGATTGTATGGAAGGAAAAGAGTGTATCCAAGATGCTTAATTAAAATAGACATTTAGAAAGCCTATGACATGATAGATTGGAACTTCATTCAGGAAATGCTTCATGCTTTCAGGTTTCCAAAGAAATTCTCTGACTGGATCATGTGCTGCATCAAATCTGCCACCTTCTCCTTAACTTTGAATGGTAGTAATTTTGGCAATTTCAGAAGTAGCAGAGGCATAAGGCAAGGGGACCATCTTTCTCCTTTGATTTTTGTGCTTGTGATGGAAGTGCTAACAAGTAAATTGAGGTATGCAGCTGGTAATCCATCATTCAGGTATCACCCTCTTTGCAAAGACACTAGTTTAGTAAATCTTGCCTTTGTAGATGATTTGATGATCTTCTGCAAAGGTAAGATAGACAGTGTTAAAATTTTGTATGAAGCCTTCAAGCAATTTTCTATTTCCTCTGGTCTTTGTGCTAATGTCAATAAATCTCAGATATTTTTAGCTGGGGTCAAGGATTGGGACCAGGCTCATATTTTGCAGCTCACTGGTTTTAGGGAAGGTTCTTATCCTTTAAAATACCTAGGGTTGCCTATAACTCATAAGAAATGGTCTAATGCTTCTTGTCAGATTTTGGTGGATAAAATAACAGCAAGAATCAACTCTTGGACTACAAGGCACTTATCATATCAAGGTAGGGTTCAACTTATAAATTCAGTTTTACTGAATCTTCATTCATATTGGGCCTCAGTTTTCCTTTTGCCTAAAGTTGTGATAAGAGGAATTGAAAGGAAGTGCAGAGAATATCTATGGGGTAGCAGTGGTGCTCAAGTGGCTTGGGAGCAGCTTTGCAAAAACAAGAAGCATGGTGGTCTAGGTTTTAAAAACTGCTGGATTTGGAACCTAGCTGCACTGGGCAAGCAATGTTGGCAGATAATCAATAATGCTGATGCTCTTTGGATTAAGTGGATTCATTCCATTTACTTAAGAGATCAGGACTTCTGGAGCTATGAACCAAAGTCTTCTGATGGTTGGCATTGGAAACAGCTAATTAAGGTGAGAGATAAATTGATGTCTGGTTTCTGCAACAACACATGGAGAGGAAGTGGATCAGGAGTGTATTCAGTTCACTCAGGTTATCAGTGGCTTCTTGGTCAGCAAGAAACCTTCCCTCTATTCAGATTTATTTGGAATCGTGCATCAATTCCAAAGCATTGCTTCATTGCTTGGTTAATGGCTCATAATAGGTTAAAGACCAAAGACAGAATTGCAAATTATGCAATTATAGATCAAACCTGTGTGCTATGTAAATCAGATATGGAATCGGTCCATCATTTGTTTTTTGATTGTACTTGGTCTACTGAACTGGCTCATTTGGTATGCAATTGGTTATGCATTCATAATTTCAGCACAAGGTATGTGAGATGGATTCAGTGGATTAGATTTGCCTTCAACAGATGCAAAGCCAGGCAACAAATGGTTTTTGCAGCTTTCTCTGCAATGGTGTACAAAATTTGGCAAGAAAGGAATGCGCGGTGTTTTACTAACCAGGAGATTCATGCCTCTCAAGTTTTCAAGCAATTGAAGAGAGATCTTGCAATTAGATTTAATTATGTGTTTGATATTAATAAGGTCTTTGATAGAACCATTGTAATTAGAATTATGGAGGAACTTTGATTTTTGTTCTTGATTAGTAATGTGAACCCTTCATAGAAGGTGGCATGTTGCTAATTGAGATTTGGTCTATGCTTTGATCATGAACCCTTCCTAGAAGGTGGCTTGATTGGGTATATGACCTAGGATGTGTTATATTTTGCTTGGTTGGTAATAAATTTATTATTTTTTACCCAAAAAAAAAGTTAAAGACCGTTATGATGTAATTTAAATATATGTAATAGTTGTATGCCCTGAGTTTGTGTTATATTGTTAAACGGGCATTAGGATTAAACTGGCTGTAGTTGTATAAGTTTTATGATTTATGTTGTTCTGGTCTGGGCAGGTACAAACACAAGAAATTTTGGAAAGTCCGATAAACAGAGAAAACCCTGCCAGATTTTCGTAAAAATTTTCAAATGCCTATCTTAATAAAAATCTATTTTAAATAATTAAAAGTGAGGATGTCACATGTTGCATACAAATTTAATTGGGAGTGTTAATTTTCATACCCGATTGAATTTTTCGTTCATTCTTTCGCTGTGAAAAATGGGTACTTTCTGTTTTCTATTTTTGGGTCGTTAAAAGCATCAAAATCTGATCTTTTTCTATTCTCATAGTGAATTTTGATTTGGGGTGGATTTGTTTTTATTCCTTTATTTTTGGCTTTGTAGTGCATTAAATTGGTGCTGCATTTACTCGAATTCACGACCTGTGAGCTGAACAAGTTGATATGCTTCGATGAAGTGTGATGATTGGAGTTTATTCTAAGAGTAGCACTTGAATTGGAAGTGGAATGTTCAGTCAAAACATGGATTCTGCAGGTGCTGTTGCAGGGACTGTGCTAATTTATATGCGGTTTGTGTGGCCATATGGAGGAAGGAGTGTGTTCCTCAGTGGTTCATTCACGCAGTGTGCGTTAATCTTATTGTTACCCATTTTGGTGAAAATGCTCAAGTTTAGTGTATTTTTTATTGGTTATCATGAATTTATGTCACCTTATTGCTTATTAGTGTTGTTGTTGTTATTGTTTTTGTTTGTTTTTTATTGTGAACTTTGTCTCAAAGGTGGTCTGAGCTTCTACCAATGTCAGTTGAAGGTTGCCCTACTGTATTTCAAGTTTTTTATAGCGTGGCCTTTGGTTACCATCAGGTCAGTTTGTGTTACTAGAATTCTGTGTGTGCATTTTGCTTTTGCTTTCTCAACAAAGAAAAGGACTGAAATTTTGTATTGGATGTTGTGATGATTAAGTAGAAGCTTATTTCTAAATTGTATATGTGGTTGTCTGGTTTTTTGTACTGGATGATTGTTTTTTGTGTGTGAATATATTAGATGATTTTTATTGGTAATATTTAGAAAAAAATGTTTGAGCAGCAAGGCATTCCTTTGACTCGAGGATTAAAGTCCTGAATGAGTTCTATGTTACTGTTAACTATAAAATATACATATATATTCCATTGTTCGATTTGAAGTTAGGTTGATACGGAAGTGTAATGGGATAATGGTTCTTGTCTTCTTGAGGTTATTTTTATAAGTTTTGAATTTATTAGTTCTGTTTCATAATTTAGCTTTTTCAAGATCTTATATTGTTTTTGCTATGTGTTATTTGAGTTTGAGCAGTAATATTTATACACTGCATGTTTGAAATTGCAAGTATCAAATTATGATAGGTACCACGCACTAGTGAAATTGCTGCCTAGAATATCAGATGCTGATGTACAGATCTCCCATCAACGTATTTCTGCATTTCTGTCTATGCACACAACTTATGAATTACTTTCTGAGACAGGCAAGGTTTGAATGTTTTACCATTGACTCTTTATTTCAAACCTTACAATTTGTTGTCCTCAAACCTATAACCTCAAAATACAAAATTACTCCCTTCGTTCCAATTTAACTGACACTCTAGCAATTTCACACATATTAAGAAAGTCATTTAATATTTCAATTTTCAAGAGAATTATTAAATAACTTTACTATAATACCCTCAAAGTACATTAATTATCACCCATTTCACATATTTCAACACATTAAATGCAAGGTTAAAGGTGGAAAAAATCAATTAATACATCATCGAATTCCTAAAGCGACAAATAATTTGGAACAAGTTAAAAATGCTAAAGTGACAGATAATATGAAACGGAGGGAGTACTAATTTAGTGACACCTGGCCACAAGTTGTTGCTTTGGATATTGAACTGGCAGTGAAACAGGCATTTCATATACTGCATGAACAGGTATCTCTTTGTTTCTCTCTGACCAAAATTTGCAGATGCCTTTTTGCATGTTACTTTTGACTGCTGTTACCTTCACTCTGATTAATAAGTGAGAAATAACTTGTAAGTTTTTTGAAATTTTCTCTGGAATTCAACCTTTTATTTCAGGAGCTCTGCTTTGATGATGATTTAAACTTTTTCTTTCTTTCTTTCATTCACCAGATGCTATAGTTTTCTATTTGTGTTACGGTGTTTTCATCATTGCGCTTAGAAGTTGGCATATACAACTTCTCTGATTTGGATTATTTATAGGGAATATACATGGCTCCTCTTTGGGATTTCTGCAAGGGGAAATTTGTTGGTGTTCTTAGTGCTTCGTATTTTATTTTAATTTTACGAGAGGTATATATTTTAGATTTTATTTTAATTTTAATGGAGGTATGCTAAGTTTAAGATTGTTCTCTTTGTATTTGCAAAAATTTTTAATGCAAAACTCTTTTCATGATGGCTTATGTGGACATCAAGTAATTTAGAAAGGCTAACATACCATGTATACAAGATGTATATCAAGTTACATTACCTGGCAACAAAAAGAAATTGAAATAAGAAAATAGAGAAAGAAAACTATAAATAAATAATGAATTCTATAACTTATATGAATTTGCTCTGTTTTTATTTTTGATTTATATCATTGGCTTGTTCCTAAAAGTGTTTTTCTTTAGTAGGTAAGAGATATGATTTTCATTTTCTTTTTTTATTTTGAATTTTTTATGTTTGTTTGTTGATTTGTGTTTGGTTTAATGAATTCGTTATCATTGCCCAGAATCTGAATCAAATTGTGTACGCTATTATGTGTTTCTTCTGCCTCTTGTTGTGGACTGTGTAATTTTGAAGTTTTGAGATGCATATTTCAAATTTGTGGTCCATCATTGATGGCTATTATTGCTCGTTGCAGTTCTCAAGGGGATTTATGATGGCTTGTCGCGGGGAAAGAAACCAGAAGACCTTTACCTTGCAAATCTCTTTTTATTTCACCTTCGGCATGTCTTCCCTTCATTCTCTTGTATTCAAGCATTTTTATTTAGATTTTATTCACGATGAAGATGACTATTTTTTGTGATATCAATGAGGGTTTTTCGTTTATTACTTGAGTACTTGATACTGTTCACTGAGTGGAAAGTATACAAGATCGGATAGTAATATAATCGGTTAAGACCAGATATCGTTTCCACAGGTACTCAGAATTGTTCAATCTATCTCTACCTAAGGAAAAATCTAGAGTAAAATCTATTAAAAGATAAAATTTAGAATTAAATAAATAAATTAAAAGATAAATTAAAATACTGAAAAATAAAATAAAACTAAGGGAAAAACTTGGTTAGGAACTCGGCTTCATTGTATGTTCATTCATTTATTATAAATCAATGTTTTTCATTCAAATCAAGAACAAATTCAGAAAATAGTAATTCCTAGATTCCTCTTATGAAATTACTGTTTATTATCCAATTTGATAAATCCAAATTCCTTAGAAATTTAAACCATTGAATAACCTTGATTAAAAATAGTGAATTTATGAAAAGTTACATAAGAATTCAATAGTATTCCTACTGATTGAATAGTTATGTTGTTTAATTGCATGACCTATTTCAAATCCTTATTTTCCAATTCTGATTTAGAAGATCGAAAACATGGATTAGCTACTTCCATGCATAACAATAAAAACACAATTAAACACATGATTTAAAATTGAAAAACATTAATTCATAAAAATAAATTACAAATACAAATCCACCATGTTCCTAACACAAAAGGTTTAGTTACACATAACGAAGGAAAGACGAAAAACAATAACTATGGAATTCATTCCTAAATTACCATAGAAAACTGCTTCAAATCTCCAATCTTCTCCGGATTCCTCCTTCGAATGATCTCCAAAAGTGTAATCTCCCTTCAAAGCTCTAATCTAATTTTATCACTCTAATTGACTGCTAACGGCTGCCTAACCTCATTCTAAAACGTCAAATATATACCTAAAATACAAATCCTAATAGAAGCCTTCGAAATTGCTCAGAAATTGGCCCAATTGGGCTTGCTCGAATCTTGCGTGCCTGGGCGCGCGATCCATGCGCCTGGGCGTGTGGAATAATTTTCGACTCCGTTTCTCTCTGTTCTTGTGTCATTTTCAAGGTCTTCTTATGCTCATCTCAGCTCCAATAATATTTTCTCCAAATAAAGCTCCAAAAGCACCTGAAACATACCCAAAACGGATCAAAACGTTCAAAGGACTCTATAATACTAAAAATTCCTAAAACTAATACAAATTACCTATATTTACAAGAGAAACAAGCCAAAACCATAATAAAAGGAAGTGAAATTAAGCCCAAAAACATCATATGTTAGACCCAAATCAGATACAACTTCTGATAATAGCTTTGCGTTGAAGTTGTGGTGATGATCATGATGGTCGGATCCGAGGATGAAGGTGGAAGGAACTTACAAGTCCAAACTATTCTGTTTCTTCACATGGTAATATATGTTGCAGCTACAATGGAATTTTAAACTAGCCTGACATTAGAACAGCTAAATTTATGTTTTTTTCATCTTTGAAGCAGCTTGCATATTTACTTTCTTTGTTTTCCCCTAATTATTGTCGAAGGATGATGGGGCAGCGGGCTGAGGTGATTGTGCCCAATGATGGGGCAGCTTCTGGTTCAAAGGATGAAAAGTGAGATTGAATTTTTATACTAAATTTCTAGTACTGTATTAGTATGATTTAATTTATAGGCATAATAGAGGCTGTTGAAAATTGTGACTGATAAGAGAGAGGGTTTTATGGGTAGTTGTATTGGATTGGATATATTTATTTTGCCTTAGTTTTGGATATATTGTAATAGAATTTTTAGTATTTAGTTTTGGAGATTTTTAGAATTTGTAGTAGAATTTAGTAGAATTTGTAGTTGTATTGAAATTATTGGATATATTTTGCCTTTTGGATTCATTTGTTTAAAAATTTTAGTTTTGGTAGTCAAGGCAAAGAATGCAAGTCACTAGATATAAATTATAAAAATTGCAAAAAAAAAAAATCCACATTCCGCATCTTTTATTTATATGTAACTGATGTGGCGGAAAGTCAAAAAAAAATTCCACATTTCGCATATGTTATTTATATATAACTTATGCGGAAAGTCAAAAAAAAATTCCACATTCCACATATGTTATTTATATATAACTGATGTGGAAAGTAAATTTTTTTTTTCCACACTCACCATCAGCTATTTATATATAACTGATGCAGCTAATGCGGAAAATTGACTTTTCGCATCATTTTTGGGTTCTAAATGATGCGGAAAGTGTACTTTCCACATCAGTTATACAATAACTGATACTTTTCGCATAAGTTATAAACACTTTTCGCATTAGTTATAAAATAAGTGATGCGAAAAGTACATATATACTTTCCGCATCAATTATATAACTGATGCAGAAAGTTCTGACCTTTCGCATTTGTTTTGAAAAGTGATGCGAAATATCATAACTATCCACATCTTCCACAATGACATCTGTTCCGAAACAGATGCGAAGTGTCTTTTTTAACATATACGAAATGTTTAATCTGCAGTAGTGATTGTAAATACGGGAGTATCCATGTAGTTTGTATTGGTTGAGCTATGTATTGCATGTGAGAAACTTACAAGGCAAAAACTTATAAGCATGTGACTTTGCAGGGTTGAAATAACATGGTGCTATTGTTGGTCACTAAATAGCTGCAGTTAAACAAATTGAATGTTGTTTAGTTGCTGATCATGACTAAGTTTGAGCTTTTATTCAAATGTAAGTTAAAGTATTACAGTTAGTGGTACATAAATTCATTCCATTTCTTTTTAATGTGAAATGATTGGCCTATCTCTTTAAACAAAAAAGAAGTTTGATATATGTAACTGTGAATTTTACAATACGTTTTTCTTTTAATGAAATATATATATTTAAATAGGAAAGATGTGAACATTGTCAACTTGGAAATTGTAAGTTGTCGAGGCTTCCTTTTGTATTTTGGCTTATTTTTTGTAGAACATTCTATAGATTTCATGATAGAGTCTTGCTTTTTTATGATGTTAAGGCTATATGTTCTATGTCGTTTTGCATGTGGGTCATTCTTGCTTTACAAAATCACCATTTAATTAATTTGTCTTCATTACTCCTTCTTTTCTTCTAACATTGAGGAAAATCTATTTTAAAATCTAAGTTGTAGATAGACATACACTTATATTTTGACATTTTGACATTCCTGTTTCTATTTTAACATTTTTTTTTAGAATTTTACAAGATCACTACATTACATTGTATGCAGCAATGAAGCACAATTCAGAGATGAAGCAATATCTGTTGAAGAGGTTGATGAGAAGACCAAATGCAAATCACAGTCTAGGCTCAAAGGAAAGATACTCAGGATGTTTATGTCTACCTTTGAATGGGTGAACCATCTGATAAAATGTTTGCTATCTTATTGCAACCATCACTACCACCTCAACCACCACAATCGATATCATCACCACCTTTATGTTCATCCCAACTATCACCTTTCATCACCATCACCACCACCACATTATTGCCGCCCCCACATCCCTCGCTCTACTAACACCACAAAAATTACCACTTTATACTGCAGCCACTATAACAACGACCACTACCTCCAACTAATAATGACAACAATCACATGGAAGTTGTTATTAAACATTGGTAGTAGTATACAAGATGGTGATGTATTGCATAACATGGTAGAAGAGCTATAAAAATTATAAATTTGGAAATAATTTTGAAAATTGAAAACCAACAACAAAATTGAAACTAACATTATAAAATTGGAAACTAGCTTTGGTCTTTTAAAATTTTAAAACTTCTATTTTGAAAATTAGAGACAAATCTCAACTTTCTCTTAAAAAAAACATTTTAAATTGTTGAAAAGGGAAAAGGCATACTCAAATCATGGTTCAAAATCAAAATTTCTGTGGAAGAAAATGGGAAGAGGGAAGTACGGAAAAGAGAAATAGGGAGAGAGATTATGATGAGAAAATGAGTAGATTTTGTGGTTGTTAGGTATGAGAGAAAATGAGAAGAGATAGAGAAAAGAACAAAGTTGAGATTTAGGTTAGAGAGAAAAGTGAGAAGAGAGAAAACAATGCATTTGTCAAAAGACAAATATATCGTTGTTTTACGTAACAAAAATAAATAAATATTTTTCTTTCTCACATGTATTTATATTAAACATCACGTTAACTAAAGATTTCTTTTTATCTTCAATCATTTGTTACATAATTAAAATTCTAATTTCAAAATGTAAAAAAAAATGGTATAAGAATTTATATTAGGTGCTACTTTATATTGATTTTTTTCAGAAAAAAACATAAAAAGTTAAAACAAAAACAAAAAATTTCAATAAAGTGATACTAATATTAAAAAAAAAACAAAAAACGAAAGGAACAAGAACTATGTGGCATGTGGTATCACCACAAAGGAAAAAAAAAAAGAAAAAAACAAATAAATTAATATTAATTTGTATTAAAGCATATTATTGTATTTTTGCTATTCTTGAGTATTGTTGTATGTGTCTCATTTTGTTTTTTCTCCCATTCTCTTGCTTAATTAGGAGAGAAAATATTTTTTGATGGATCCCATCAAATTTTCTCTCAATTATCATTTTCTCTTCTCAACCTAATAAGTGATGCAAAAATCTTGTTTTTTTGACTAACGAGCTATTGTTGCAGTGGTGCCAGGGGTTGCACTTGGTATGGCGAACCACGGTTCGATCCCCCGCAACAACGTTGAGAGAGAAATAAAACCTTAATCCCGGGATCCCCTCGAACTTGATTAGTTGGCCTAGTGAATTGGATACCAGGATGCAAACCAAAATAAAATCATGTTTTTTCCTATTCTCTCTTCCCTCAAATCAAATAAAGTGCTAAATGCTAAATTCACTTTATTTTAGAGGAGTCAATATACTGACTACATCTTTCACTCATGTTGTTTGCAATCTCATAGTTTGTCATCATCTTAGTCCATATAACTTAGAAATTTCAATTAATCATACTAGATTGTGATTTCTGTTTAGACTTGTAGCTTTAAGCCTTTAACACAGCTGTTGAAGTATAACCCCCCTCTATCTCCCCATCAAAAACTGATTGTCTCCCCACCAAACTAATTGTAAATTAGTGTACCTAGTCACTTGCAGGGACACAACTAATAAATGATAATAAATATAATCCCTCCCTTATATATATATATATATATATATATATATATATATATATATATATATATATATAGTAGATGCGTAAATCATTTGATTTCTTAAATTTTATCCACAGCGAATGATCTTTCAAAAGAGAACGTGTCATAGACTAGGATTTGGATTCAATCAACGTCATGGATAAGAGGAAGCAACTGGATAATAACTTGAGAAGAGGCCGTAATGCTATCTACTGAATTTGTAAATGCATGGCTACTCCTTTGGATCAGGTATGGAGGACGCCCAACCAGCCAAAGCTTTATGGATATATGTTGTTATTATAATATTTGGGCGTGTTGAATATGTAACATCCCTTTCATATAATAAAAATGCATATTCCTGTGATGTCGACAATTTTTTTCCTGGTATATCTATTTATGTTAAGCCGGGATTATTAGGGGTATAATGATTAAATTTAACCCGATCTTTGAAAGAGATTACAAGCTAGATTAATCAAACTAATCTAGTTCGATCCAGATATGATACCACATATAAATAAGATTAAATTGAAATGAACATAAACAATTTGGTTTGTTTCGGTCTAACAATAATTAACATGCTAAATTCATTTAAAATTAAAAAAAAAACCTGAAAATTCATATTTTATAAAAAAATCCAATCATTAACCATAATATAAACACATCCAAGCAACAACTTTATTATTAAACATTAATTTGAACAATTGCATTCAATCATTTAAAAAAATATATTCAAATAAGCTCCAACACAAGTACATGACTTCTAAAAACCAATGTAATATGATATACAAATTAAAAAATATAATCGATTTTGCCCGATATTCGTGGCCTCAGAAATTGCGAGAGAGTGGATTAAACCATTGATAATGGTCTGATTAAACAAAAGATCAGATCGGACCATCAGATTGGAAAGATTCAATCTTACTGATCTCGTCGATTTAATCTAGGGCAAATGAAAAATTTTCCTAATGATGAAAAACAAATGGCCTCCATGTTAATGAAAGACTTAAATATTATTTTAGTCATTTTCCTTATTTTTAGGTTTTAATTTAACTTTTTATCTTTAAAGAGAGTCAATTTAATCCTCTATATATATTTCTAATATTTGTTGTAACGACCCGTCTTATTAAATTCTTAAGTGAAAATTAGTGATAACATTTTTCTTTTTCTTTTCTAACCTTAAAGAGTATAAAACAAAATTAGGTAGACACATATAGCCAATATACATTACCTGGCTTGGGTTTGTAAGATTTAACAAATCTAGAGTCCATTTAATTTGTTTATGATGTTTACTTTAGAAAAAGTTTTTATAGCAATTTTTGATTAGGGATGACAATTGGACCTAGATTTAGTGAGCACTCATAAAAATTACTCATACAAGAAGAGTATTTATACAATAAATAGGGAAGAGTATGGGGATGATTAATTACCCATTAAAATATAAGAGGATGAGTGCTGGGATGGGTACTATACTACCTAACCAGCCCCATGCCCGCATACACATAACCATTCTTATTTTTTTTCCATAGAAGATCATAAAATATGTTAGAAACTAATATGTTAATATCAGCAAAATCCATAATTTAATACATCTATAATTATTAATATACTTACAAATTTGACACAACCCTTAAAATTATCTGCACATCTATTTTAAGGTAGAGATAACAACATCTCCATCTATCCAATTTACAATCCACTAAAAAATTGTTTGACTATGGGATCGTTTAATTTGTTCTATCTTATGCTTGAAGTTTTGATAAAAACCTATGAAGAGAACAATGAGTACTCTAATATGTTATAAGAAGAATTTATGTTAAATTTTTTATATTGATATATTTTGGATTGGTTATATTGGATTTATGGGTAATAGGTACGATACGAGTATAAGTATATATGTATCTATTAGGTATGAGAACGAATGTTAAGGTTGTTACCCACACATGTGTGAGAACATATATAGATATTTTCTAAAAATGCGAGTATGAAAATGGGTACTCTAAAATCCTACGTGACCCTATCTATTGCCATTCTTACTTTTTGACATTCGTATCATTGTTTGATTGAGTTTTTACTAAAAACATTTATCCCAATAAAAAATTGAAATTCAGCTTTAAGAAAAAAGGTTAGGTATTATCATTAAGAGAGAACAAAACAATTAAATGTAGTATTTCATCATATAAATGTTTAGACACTTATTACTTGATTATTAACAGTGTGACGACATTTTTTTCCCTATTTCTACACTCAGTGCACCATCTATTTCTTTTTTTTTTTTAATAAGAGACATTATATTTTTTTATAAATAATAAAAGAAATAACACATGGTTGTAACACACTCTTGGATACCCCATGTATATGTCCCTAAAGTAAGTAGCTGGCGACTGAATTGGATGAAAGCAAAAGTGTTGCCTTGTGTAAAAATAGTAGTGATAGGAGTAAAGGACTCGTGTTCAAATACAGATAAGATTGAGCCTCGCCCATGTTCATCAGCAAATCTAATAGATCGTTTGGTGAGAATATTTATTTAAAATCCTCCATTAATTAATTAAAAAAATTATGAATATGTCCAAAAGAGCTGAAAGAAACCAAAAATATATCTCTGCTAGCTCCTACATAGACCATACTCTTTTTCCTTTTATCATAAAAAGTGGAAGATAGTGTTTATTAGTGCCATTTGGAAATGGTGGTCCAAGTGCTTAAAGTAGCACGGTAAGGTCTTCTTTACTCTTTAGCACCAAAAGAAGCATAAAATTTGTTGCGACAAACAGTAGCGCTCATTAGTCAAACTCTATTGAGCGCAATATATATATATATATATATATATATATATATATATATATATGTGTGTGTGTTCGGTTAGTTTGGTTAATTGGACACGTGGTCCTTGGTGGCGTTGTCTTGTGAAACAATGTGAAATGACATTTAACAAAAAATAAAAATAAAAATTGAAAAATGTATTGACTTTAGAACATGGGATTGATCCCATCTCAACTACTACCAAAACAACAAAGCAAAACAAGTTGCACAAAGAAAAAACAGGTCGTCATGAGTTATCTTTGTGTAAGGAATTAATAGGTCCTATGAACTTCAAAACTTAGAGAAAAAGCTTAATTGAAGAAACTGCTAGTTGAACCAAAAAGTGTATGTGGTAGTTGAACCAAAAAGTGTATGTACCTCGCGAGTTTGGTCTAACCACTTTCAATTTATTTTTGGGTATCATAGGACTTGGCGGATTCTAGATAGTACATGACCATGTGTTCACACTGGTGAAAAGGGGTTCGATGCGGGGCGTGCCAGTTCGCCAATTCGAATGAACACGAGTCAAAAACGGGAATGAAAATATCAAGCGATTGGCAAAAACGTAAATGGGCTTGGGAAAACGTAAATGACGAGAAAGTAAATCGACAGAAACGTAAAGGGGAAGCGGTAAAGTGCAGGAACGTAAAGGTCAAAGCAGTAAAAATGCGCGAATTTAAAGGTGCTGGAAACGTAAAGGCAGAATTTAAAGGTGCTGGAAAGGTAAAGGAAAACAAAAAGATTGCATTGAATTTGTAAAGTGCTGGGAATGTAAAGTGGTTATTACAATGGCATTTTCTCCGTTAATCTGCTTGCGGTGAGATGTTAGGATGATTACCAATGTGCCAACCCCGATTACAAACAAGTAATTACCTATTTATAGTCCTAGAAAACAACTACCCTTACACTACATTATTGGGCACGTTCTGCATAACCGCAGCAGCCATGTCCTAATTGAGTAACTACCTACCAAATAACTACCCACGACGCAGTTTCTTCGCTTGTTCTCCTTTTGCCACGTGTCTTCGGTAGTCTTCGATAATTCCTCTTCGACAAGCATCTTCCCACAACTGAAATAAGAAAACTTTGAAACTCTTGGAATTTTTACACAAGTCCTTTGCCAGCTTTGTCGAAGTGACATCCTCTTGCTTTTTTGGGCTTTTAGGATCCCTGTCGACTCCAAGCTCCTTTCAACAAGGTGTCGGCCTTAATTGAATTAATCCCTTAGTCGATTTTGATGACATAATTAATGACTTAGCTATGATTTTGGCCATCAACCTAGCTAGTGATCATGTTACAATCTCTCCTGAGGGATTATCGATAAAGGACTTTTATTTTCCTTCTTTAAATAGAAAGATACTCAAAGTTTTTTCTGGGAAAAGGTTTCAACTTTGAGTTGCAGAAGACTCTCAGGTACCACCTAAACTAGTATTTCAGCTGGAGTATGCCCTTCATCTAGGCTTTTCATCTCAGCTTGAAATACAAGAGGTGATCCCTACGTAATCTCTCTTCCGAATCCCTTTGACATTTTGACATTGTTCCTCTGGAGTAAAGATTTTGACATTGTTCCTCTCTCTTCCGAATCCCTTTAATCTCACATGTTTAATCTCTGAGACTTTTTTCTTCACTCCTTCGAACAACTTCTCTTCTTTCCAGAAATCATAAGGTTGGTCCATCGTTTATGCCATTTACACACTTTTAGCCCTTTGAACGTTGGAAGTGACGTATTTATAGCCATGAGGAAGTGAATTAGATGTTGATGTGACCGTTCTCTTGTTCCCAATGCGTCATCATTACTACTCTGGCCTCCTCGGTTGCCATGTTAATACTCTTTCGACGCCGTCCTCATCCATTTGTCGACATACATCCATGTCCTTCGAAGTCACTTTTAAGCAGTTCGCTTAAGTACACTTCAGTCGACATCACTTATATTGTCGATCTTTCCCATCCCATCGATACACGTGCAGATCTTTCGAAGTCACTTTTAGGCAAGACACCTAAGTACACTTCCGTCGACATCACTTATGCATTCGACATTCTTTCCACTTGTCGAAATTTGACTTCTAGTCAATAGAGGCCCCCCAAGTTTTGGCATTCGACGTACCTTTTCGGAGGATGTCAAAAGTTGTACCTTTTTGCGAAACGTCGTTGGGATTCGGGACTTGGGCTGGTGACGTGAAAAGGTAAGGCCCACGCGGCCCTTTCTTCGACACCTTTCCCGAACTAGGATGGTGGTTCAAAACGTATTTTCACACCCTATTTAAACTCACGTCACTTGTCATTATCCTGCCATTTCGTTTCCTTGAGTCTTACTGCACTTTCTTCTTCTCACTTGTGATTTCTGTACTCGAATTGAATGTCAACAACGGCTGCTATCATGAGATCGAGTTTCTAATCCTGAAATTGACCTTAATGTTTCCCACAACTTAGAAGTCTTATGATCCCTGTTACTTCTTGTGTTCCTGCGGATGGAAAAACTGTAAACCCTAAACCTTATTTCCTTGGCCCATTGCTTACTTTGGACGAAGCCAAACATTCTAACATTGCTGACTACTTCCCTTTGTACAATCCAGATGACACTCGTCCCTTGATCACCCTCGATTCCATTAGTATATCCCATTTCGATAAGGATCAAGCGGCAAGTGCAACACCCGCATTTTTCCCCATTTTAATAAATTGATTTTTGGGGATTTCTGATTGGTCGATTCTTTTTAATTTGAGATAAAAATATTATTTGATTTATAATAATGCGTAAAAATGAGGAAATTATTTTAAATGGATTAAATATGTGATTCTTGTGTTTTGGCAATTTAAAGGATTTATTTTATAGTAATGAATTATTTTATTCGTGTTTTGAAGAAAGTATTCGTTATCGATTTAAAAAAAAGGGATTTATTTAACTTTGAAAATTCATAACTTTTGATCCGTAAATCTAAATTAAACGAATTTACAGTCAAAGTGATCGTGTTGAAAATATAGAATTTAATTTGTGTTGATATTTTATATAGTGCCTTGTCGATTTTATAAAATTCTGTTTGTTTCGCATAATTCTATTTTTCGCGTTTACACGTTACGGTTTCGATCCGTGACTTTTCGAAGAAATTCGAAAACAAGAAAATTGAGAAATTTTGACTCATTTTACACTTCACTGGTTAGGAGACTCTCTGTACAATTTGAGGTGATTTGGAGTTGATTTGATATTTTTAATAATTTCCAAACAGTGAACAGTCCTGTTCCGATTTTTTCATAATTAAAGAGAATTTTAATTGAAAAAATAGGACTTAGACGACACCAAATAATCTAAAAATTTTTATGAGATGATCTCGAATAGGTTTAGATGTCCTGTACCAAATTTCATGTCAATTGGAGCTAGTTTACTGTTTTAAATAAATGCATGTTTGCCTCAAATTGCAACAGTCCTGATTGGATTTTTGTGGCAAATTTGGATAAAAACTTGTGCTCTGGATATTGGAATGACTTGAAAATTTTATGTGATGAACTTTAATATATGTTTTAGTGTTTTTCAAAGTTTGGGACTGAAATTATTTGATTTGATATGATTTTGGATTTCTCCTTTCTTATTTTCTCCGTGCTCGGACTAAAACTTTACTTGATACTTTCTGAGATGTATGAACCTTTGTGCATGCTTCTATGAATTGGCTGGAATTCATGAGTTAATTAAGATGTTTTGATGTAATTGACCGATTAAATATTTAAATATGTGTTTAGGTCATGTATAAATAAAATTATAAGTTAATTGATTACGGTTGTATTTCGGTTTAGGTGAATGGTTTAAGGTTAAGATAATTGGCTTTATGTGATGCATGCTAATTACTTAACTACACGTATATTTGACTTAGATTATTGTAAGTAAAAGAAAGTGAAAGAAAAGGAATAATTTAATTGGTCGATGTGTTGTACTTAATTATGTGGTTTGCCTTGAAAACTACTTGAATTTGAACTAGTATAGTTTTAATTTAATCAAAGAGTATTGAGTTTGCTAGTTGCTGCCCTCATTCATTTTATGATTCTAAGTTTGAAAAAAAATGAATTGTTTAAGTGTTTATTCGGTAGCGAAGTATTAAAAGAACGAAAATGCGATTTTACGGTGTTTTCGAATTTTCTAAAAGTGATTTCTTGGACTTAATTCTTTGCTGTCCAGAATTCATTTGACATGTTTTTAAATTCTAAAAATGTGTTTGATTTAAAGATCATGTTTTAAGCGGTATTTGATTTGAGAAAGAGTTGGATTGAAAAAGTTAAATTTTTCGGTGTTTTCGGTTCGCGTAAGTTGGTTTCCAAGACAAACCAGAAGCTAACTAATTCGTTTAAATTTCATTGGTGAATTTTTTTTAAAAGTGTTTGACGTGTTTAAATTATTGCATTACTTCGAAATAAAATTGAGGAAAAGGGATTGTGTTCGATTTTATTCGAAGGACTTTAACATGGGTTTTCAATGGGCGATTTTAATTATGCACTTGATGCTCGATTTAAATTATGATATTAATATATAATCTCTGTCTTGAGGTTATAGAAGGTGTTAGTCGCGGACGTGAGTCGGAAGGCTGTACCTGCATGGACTCTCTGGATTGCTATCATCATTCGAGGTGAGAGAGCAGCTTTCCTAAGACACAGTGGTGTGTAGGTAAAATATTAAGAGGTTCCTGACCATCTCAAAAGCCGAAACGTGGGGTTTGCTAGCCATTCATATAGCGGCAATTGATTGTGTGTGTATGGCCGCTTATACGCAGGACTAAGACATCCCTTTTGTTGTAATATAATGACATGATGCTACCTATTTATGATAATGGTATGATATGATGTTATATGCCTGCTGAACTTTTATTTGAAAATCGAAAGTAACCATGCTATGTAAGATATTTTTTGTGTTATGAGATAATGATGCTGATAAAAGATGAAAGATTTGGTTTATGGCGAGACATAATTATGACGAAAATGATCGGTGATTTGAGTTGACAAAAAAGAAAGTATACGTGGTAAAGTGATGGTCAAAGTTTAAGTAAGTGATTAAAGGAGATTGGAATTGTACAGAAAGTATTGTTGGAGATGACGAGTGGTTGTGCATATTACGGAAATGTAAAAGTAAATCCCCTTGATGTGCACAACCTATGTCATGTGTTCTCCAGGTTGAGGATAAGTGCTGGCCGTGTGAGCTGTATGCCACGGTTTTGAGCCCCCAACTGGGATGACGATGTGAAAAAGGAAAATGAGTATGTGAAGTATTGAGGAAAATTTAATGTAAATGATTCGATTAGAGGTCGAGGTTCACTGAAGGGATGTACAAGGGTGACTCGCCGAATCTAGGGTTAATAAAATACTAATAAAACAATAAAAGACATTGAATAACGTGGCGATTTGAGTGTGAAGTAGTGGAGAGGAAGATACCCTGTTTATCTACGGATACTCAGGTGAGCGATTGTGATAGGGGAGGGTGATGACGGTGAAACGTCAAGTAACCTAGAGTGTTTTTCTAGGAGGAACTAGTCTATAAGTGATCGGGACTTAAGACCCAAGGGATCGTAGCGTGTTCTGCACTCGAGGCTAGAAAAGTACTGTCGCCCCCTTGATCAAATTCGAAATGGTGAGAGGGAATCTGAATGAGGCGGGCAGTCGAATGGTTTTGGGCCCTTGCGGTATCGCGTAAAATATTAATTGCCGTAAAGACTGGCCTGTACGGTTGTGGTCTTGACAAATATATTATATGTTGTTTGTTTTCTCAACGGTTCGACCTGCGTGGGTTAAGGTTCATGTACATCCCATTTGCTTCCGACTAGGTTTGGATGGATTGGAGGAGATGTATGTGTGCTAACCAAACTCCTTGATGACCTTTCCCTAAGTCCTCTATCTTCGATGGATGCGCTTCAATAAAACTTAATAAGAAAAATATATGAAGTTGATGAAGTAATCATTAATAATGAAGATAAGAGTTATGGAAAGTTTGTGGTAACGATGAGGCTTTCAGGCAAGGAGAGGAATGAAAACGCCGAATAAAGAGAAAAGAATTATGAAAGCGTTATGGCAATAAGAGTATTTCTGTGTGTGAATACGAAAAGAAATATCGGTGAAGGGAAAACTTGAGCCTAAGGCCTGGAGTGCCCAGTATGAGAAAGAGATGATAATGATAAATGAAGATACGGAAAATGATAAAGGAAATTCTTGATGTGTGAATGCATGTTTAGTGTGTTGTTGTTTATTTGTTTAACTTAATATATCTGCCTGCTATAATTCCACACCGTCGGCTTTCCGCCCGGGAACGTTGACTCTCTCCTTGTCTCTTGGTTGTATGCCCTATTGGTACTGTGTTGACCACTCAGATGAAGGATCTGCGGATTAAGGTGGACTCGAGCGGAGGATCTTTTCGGTGGAGTGTTCGGGCGTGCACAATGGGAGTATGATACGGCACGGGCGCCTGCAACAGCTTTTATTGATAAGGGTTGTTCGTTCTCTTTAGTATTCATTATGTAATGCTGTGATGTTGTATCTTGGTTTAGGTAGACTCTGATAGCTTTACTCGGATATCCTGTCACCCCGTACTGACAATAATGTTTTCACACTTGATATTTGAAATGATATTCGATGATTTATGATTATGATAAGTTGGGTTTCAAAGCGCTGTGTTGGTAACATCTCGATTTGGAACTTGACGTGTGAGGTGGGACATGAATGATTTATTTGATAATGGAAATGTTTTTGAACAAGAAATGTTTTACAAAATGACTTCATTCCCACGTCACCAATGTAAAAAAAAAATTCCAGATTTTTACTAAATAAAAGTAAATTCAAGTTACTAAATCGGGGTGTTACAGCAAGGGTCTTCCGAAGTGCCAAAGTGATCACCAACTTCAAAGACTAGTACTTGAGGATAAAGAACTTCAAAAAGGCCTCTTGGATAAAGGCTGGTTTTTATGACTTGCTGCGCTTGACCATGTTGGGTTTGAGAACCCACGAAAGCCTCTTTGCAGCCGCTTGCTATTTTAGGTACCGTCGAACCAATTGCATTCACTTTCGTTACGGCATGATGACTCCAACCCTTTTCAATGTTTGTTGGGTCACCGGCAAGTATACCGGGTCACAAGTAATAAAGAGTAAGTAAATTATTGTTCCACAGGGGATTGCAAATTGTTTCTAATTTCTTTCACCTAATTGCGATTGCTATGTGAAACTTGTAGGGGTTTTGAGATTTAGAACAGAATGGAGAAAAGGTAGAATGAAACAATACAGAAAAAAATGTAATTAGAAGCAAATATGGGAAAGGTTAGGAACTTGATTTCATTGTAGAATTAGGTTATTAATTATGAAAATCTGTTTTCTAATAAATCAACAACTCCAGAAACAATAAAAGCTAGATCCCTCATGGCTATTATGTTTCATACTAAACTTTACCCCTTAATCCCTTAAGTGAGTTCTTGTTTATGAGAGTTATACAATTACCCAAAAGTATTCCTATGATTGAATAATTATATTGTTTGGCTGAAAGGCCTAATCTAAATCCTTATTTTCCAATTAATGTTCAGATTACCAAAGCAAAATATAAAGTGATCAATTCTATGAATTGTAATTAAAACGCTACCAAACAATTGATTTAAAAAGAAAAAAACTTTAATTCATAAATAAACAGCCAAGTTAAGGTCCATACAAATCCACCCTATTCCTAACAAGAGGTTCAGTTATACATATTGGAAGAAGAAGAAGAAGGAATGGGAAAAACTAATAATCATAGACAATAATCAATTTACCCCCAAGAGATCTTCAATCTTCAAGTGGATTCCTCCAACAATGTTGATCTCCAATCCTTGTGCCTTGCCTCCTTGCTCTCAATTGCAGAACCAACCTCTCTTCTCTAATCCTAATTCTATTCTAATCTCTAATTTGGCTCTGAAATGTCTACAAAACATAATGGAAAAACCTATATTTAAAGTCTAAAACTAATCCTAATTGATTGGAAGCAAAACTGATCAGAAAGTGGCCCAATTGGGCTTTCTCGAACGTCGCGCGCCTGGGCTCCCGGAGACACACGCCTGGGCGCACAAGTCTGATGAAATGCTGCTGACCGGGGTGAGCGCGCCTGGGCGTGGGGATCTCCACGGCTAGGCATGTCAGCCCTACTTCGACTCCGTTTCGCTCTGTTCTTGTGCCATTTTCAAGATCCTTTCATCCTCTTTTCAGCTCCATAATTATTTTCTTCAATTAAGCTCTGAAAAAACTTGAAACATACACAAAACAGATCAAAACGTTCAAAGGATTCTAAATTAACTAACTTCCTAAAAACTATACAAAAAGTCCTAAATTTGCAAGAGAAACAAACCAAATCATTAGTAAAAGGGAGTCTAAATCATGCTCGAAACAACATATGTTGGACCCAAATCACTCCCCCAAACTTAGTATTTTGCATGTCCCAAGCAAAAGTAAAATAAAAACTCTAGAAAACAAGACTACCTGATTTGGGTCTAACATATGATGTTTTAGAGCTTAATTTGACTCACTTTTGCTTAGTTTTGGTTTGTTTCTTAAGTATTTTAGGTAGATTTTCTTTAGTTTTTAATTAGTTTAGGAAAATTTTATTCCCTTGAACGTTTTGATCCGTTTTGGATATGTTTCAGGTACTTTTGGGAGCTAAATTGGATAAAATAACATTGGAGCTGGAAAGAGCATAAGAGAACCTTGAAAATGACACAAGAACGGAGAAAAACAGAGCCATATCAGGTGTCACACGCCCTGGCGCGCATGCAGCGAAGAAAATTTGATAATCAGAGGTTGCACGCCCAAGCGTGCTCACATCGCTAATTTCAGGACTATCAAACCTGGCGCGCCCAGGCGCGCGATGTACGTGAAGGTCCAATTGGGCTGATTTCTGATGCGTTTTTCAGGGGATTAATTAGGATTTCGTTTTATCTTTTAAATACAGGTTTTAGAACTAGGTTAGGCAGCTTTTAGAGAGGGAGATTACATAATTTTAGAGAGTTTTAGAAGAGGAGAAGATCAAGGATTGGAAGATCCAAGGCTTTTCCATGGTAAACATGTATTCTTCTATTACTTTTGTTCTTATTTTCATGATGTGTAACTAAAACCCTTGTGTTAGGAATTGGTGAATTAGTATGGAATAGTTTATTGATTTCATGAATTGATGTTTTTTCGTTTCTAAATCATGTGTTTGATTGTGTTTTATTTTCAATTCATAAATCTAGCTAATTTATGTCTTGTTTTGGATCTCTAATTCTTCAATTGAGAGATTAGGAATTAGAATAGGCCATGCCTTCAAACAATATAGTTATTCAACAAGTAGGAATACAATTGGGTAATTATATAACATGATTAATTCCTTGTTCTTAATTAAGATTATTCAATAGTTTAATCTCTTAAGGAATTAAGGATTATCTAATTGAATAAGAAACGGTAATTATACAAGAGGGATCTAATAGTTACCAATTTAGGAATTTGTTCATGATTAAGGGAAAAACAGAGATTCATGATAAATAAACAACGCCTACAATGAAACCATGTTCCTAACATATTTCTCAAATTGCTCACACTTTAATTTATTTTATTTTATTTTCTGTTTTTATTTTATTTCAAATCAATCTTAATTAATTAATTAGAAACTTATAGATTTTGCTTTTAACTACTCTTTGGTGAAAATTAATTGAACAATTTGCAATCCCTATGGGACGATATCTGGTCTTAACCGACTGTATTACTTTGCGATCTAGTATACTTGCTAGAGAGTGAACAAGTTTTTGGCGCCGTTGCCGCGGATTGAAATTCGTTTCAATTAATTTTCGGTACTTAGTAGTAGTTTTAGGTGAAAGTTATTTTTTTTTGTTAGTTTCTTGTCTCAATAGGTACTGCGTAATTTTTCTTTTGTTTTTGTTTTGTGCAAGAATTTTTATTAATTTAAGTGCAAAGAGGAGAAAAATTCAGCACTAGAAGAGGGGAAACACCAACATTGAAGATGGCTGGAGGAGGAGGATCTCACGGATCCTCTCCGCCTCTTCCTCCCAGGAAGACCTTGGCGAAATATGCAACTGTGGACCCGGACTTCCTTGCTTCTAGCATAGTCCGGCCAGCCATCACTGCACCTGCATTCGCAATTGATCCACAATACATACACCTCATCATGCAGGATCAGTTCAGTGGTGCGCCGAATCAAGACCCCAGGGACCATATCGCCAACTTCCTGGGCAAGCTCGGCTTCTTCAAGATCGAGGGTGCTACGGCCGAGGCCATCAGAATGGGGATGTTCCCTCTCTCACTGAGGGGCGAGGCGCTAACTTGGGTGAATAACCAGGCACCAGGGAGTTTGTCCAGCTGAAAAGTACTTGTCTTCAAATTCATGGATAAGTTTCTTCCAGCTTAGATGCAAGTGAAGCTGAGGCAAGATGTTCATTCATTCATGCAAGAGGACAACGAGCCGTTGCATGAAGCTTGGCAGCGTTAATACCATCTACTGAGGAAGTGCCCAATATATATGCAAGATTGGCAACAAATTCAATTGTTCTATAATGGGCTCAACCGATTCAATCAAAGTATGGTTCATGCCGCAGCTGGTGGATCGCTGATGAAGAAGACTGTTGAAGAGGCTAAGGAAGTTATAGCAAACATGACATTCAGCAGTAGTCAAGGATTAAAGACCCAGGTGGAGCAGAGCGTTCTGAAGAGCAATGATCTGGATTCAAGTCGAACCCAGATCTTAATCGAGCAGAATAAGCAAATGCAACAACAAATGGCCACATTAATGAAGCAGATGAGTCAGATCAATGTGGCGGTTGCATCCAACAATCTGAAGTGCAACTTTTGTGGGGGCGTTCACCGGAATGGTGATTGTGCTTTCGAAGTCAAAAAGGGTCAGGCAACTATTGAGGAGCAGGCCAATTTTGTGGGTGGTGGAGTACTTAACAACAATACGTACCCCAACATCTACAATCCAGGGCCAACAAATCAGTCTCACACCTCAAGGTCCAGCCCAGCACCCAATCCATCACCGCCACAGAAGCAAGGCTGGGAGAAGGCACTTGAAGCAATGGCTGCCACAACCAATACATTCATGGAAGAAGCCAGGGCGAATTTCGCTAATCAGGAAGTCAGCATTCGCAACTTGGAGGTGCAAGTGGCTCAAATAAACAATCAGATATCAGAGATTGCAACCAACTACAAGGAGCGATGCATGGCGGTCTCCCTTCGAAGTGGCAAGTCGTATGAGGAGCCACAGAAGAAGGGTGATGTAACTGAGCTTGAGAAGAAGGATGAGGGGCCAAAGCAACCAAGTGGAAGAGGCTCAAATGCAAGGCAACAGATGTAGGATCCACCTGCAGATCAAGAGAAAGAGCAAGGCACACCCAAACCAGCACCACTACCTATTAGGATTCCATATTCTCAGAGGTTGAAGAAAGAGGACGACCAGAAACAATTCTCCAAGTTCTTGGAGATGCTACGGAAGGTGAAGATCAACATCCCGTTTGCATAGGCTCTCTCACAAATGCCTATGTACGCGAGATTCATGAAGAAATTGCTGACAAAGAAGAAGAGGATGCTCACTGACGAGACGTTCTTGATAGCAGAGAAGTGCAGCAGCATCATCAAATCCAACCTTCCACCAAAGCTGAAGGACCCAGGTAGCTTCACGCTCCCGATTAGCATAGGCAAGGAGTACTCAGATAAGACTCTCTGTGACTTAGGAGCTAGTGTTAATATTATGTCATTGTCTATTTGTGAAGCATTAAACTTAGGAGAGATTAAGCCTACCCCGGCATTACTTCAGTTAGCTGATAGAACCACCATCCGCCCATATGGAGTGGTGGAAGATATTCTGGTTAAGGTGAAAGATTTTATCCTGCCCTTAGATTTTATGATTTTAGATATAGAAGAGGATGAAAATATTCCTCTAATTTTTGGAAGGCCATTCTTGGCCACAGCAGGGGCAGTGATTGATGTGCCTAGAGGAGAAGTAATTCTTCGAGTGAATGATGACCAAACTATAATTAAAATTTTTGAAAAACCACCAATCACCGCGGAGAACTTTGCTCCTCTCATGTGCATTCAGCACTCCAATGGAGTGAGTATTAAGAAGAGGCTGAATAGAAAGGTGCCACCCTTGAAGGGATCTTGGCAACCACCCTAACCTCTGAAAAGAGGTGACCCGTCAGGCTCGTGACGTTAAACAAGCACTAGTTGGGAGGTAACCCAATGTTTAGGTAGCATCCCCTTAGTTAGTAGTTTGGCAAAACTGTTCGAATGGTCCCCTAAGTTATTTATTTGTTCCAATCTGGTCCCCTAAGTCATTTTTGTTTGAAAGTGGTCCCCTAACTCATGTAACGTTAGCATCATTAGTCCTTTCCGTCCATTACGTCCTAACATCGTCTATTTAAGTTGACGTGACAGCCAGAGTGCCCAACGTGGGCGATCCACATGTACCCTTCATTTTACCACGTTAAAAGTTTAAAATGGTGGAGTGAAACAATGTTGTTTTGGTGCTTGAAGCCACTTGCTTCATCTCCTCCTTTCTTCCATGAGAAGTCATTCTTAGCTAAGAGAGAAAAGTACTAAACTTTGAAGGAAAAATAGAGGGTTGCTAGGGCATTTGCCGAGAGAGAACGAACTGCAACATTGTCGTTGATTGTGAGCGCGATAGGAAGTTCGTTCATGGACGGAAAGGACTAACAGTGCTAAGGTTACATGAGTTAGGGGACCACTTTCAAACGAAAATGACAGGAGACCAGATTGGAACAAAAAAATAACTTAGGGGACCAAACGAGCAGTTTTGCCTAGTAGTTTTTAGGTGATTTGTGTAGGTTATTTTATTTTATTTTATTTTATTTTGTTATTAAAAAAAACATCAGGTACAAACCTGGCGCGCCTGGGCGCGCACTGGGCGAAAAACCCAGAAAATGGGGGAATTATATTTATTGATATATTTTGTGCTCTTTTTCCCCCACCAGACCAGTCCCTGTACTTGTGCAACAAAAATATGTAATTGCTTTCTAGGATTTATTTTTTAGTTTTATTGCTTGGATATTTATTTGGATTATTTATTATTTGCATCAAGCTATATTTTGAGTAACAGATAGGAGTTGATATTTCCCCATTAGAGGTGCTAATTTTGGCACTTGTTCCTAATTACTTATAGTAAGTTTGGGGGAATGTTTTCTCACTTTGGTTAGTGCTGATGATTTTTTTTAGATGCAAGTAATAAGTGTTCCAAATTTATTCCATGTAATTTTTTATTTTGTAGTTAGGTATGTTTAGTTTAGTTAGCTTGAGGACAAGCCAACCTTTAAGTTTGGGGAGTGGACAAAATAAAAAAATTTCAGATCTGAATTTTTCTCCCATTGTTGGTGTTGGTTTGTGTCTTAGGTAGAGATTTTTTAATTATTCTAGACTTAGGATTATTTTTCTAATATAGGTGTATATACTTAGTTTAGGATTAGACTCATTGATTCATGTTATTTATTTGTTGAGCTGTAAATATTTTTGAAATTTGGTTATTTTGACAAAGTTTTTCAGAACTTGAAATTAGTGAACTGACTTTAGCTTAGTAAGATTTGAGCCTATTTGATGGGGTATGAATAAGTTGAAATATTTTGATTTGAAACCCCTATTCTTTCATGAGTGTGTTCACTTTAGTTTTGTGTTCTAGAACTTGACCGGTGACCATTTTGAGATTGATAATTGATTGCATGCATGAAAATGATTAAGGCACATAGGATGTGTTTTTGTGGCCTTTAAATGATTTGAATTGATAAATATCCCCTTAGTTGCCCATTTTGAGCCTAATGAGATTATGATTTTTCTTTGGTACCCTGCATTGATTGCATATTCTTTGTTAGTACCTTGGGAATTTTGAATGAGCAATTTAGAGGAATATAGAAAGAAAAAGTGAAAGTAATTGGTGAAAAGTGTATGAGTTCTATTTCTCTTCCAAGTGAAAAAAAAATAATAAGTGTAAAGGAAGAGAGTAGAAGGAAAAAAATTGAAAAAGAAAGGAAGAATAAGATGTTCTTGATGTGAGTTTGAGTCTTTATTGTATTCATTGCTCATTCATGGTTTTTGAGGGAAACTTGCTTTTGTTAATATTTTTGCAAGTTAGCCTTTGTTTTATCCCTTCTTTCTTTTATCCCACCTTACACTTTTAGTCATGGCCTCATTACAACCAAAATTAAGACCTTTTGATTTGTGCATGTTTTCAATAATTTCAGTGGAGATTTGGGTCTATGGTCAAGCATATGGTAACACTTTACTATTGTATGAACTTGAGTGAATTGTACAACCCTTGATACACATGAGAGATATACACTGAGAGGTTGAGAGTGTTCACTAGTTCTGAGTTCTCATTGGTTTTGTTTCTTTAACCAAGTTTTCATATGTGAATAGCTTGTATAAATATGTGACTGTGTTTATGAGTCGAAGTCTTAAATTAGGTGCTGTACGTTTTGATTTGGATGGTAGTCTTTTGTTTTAGAATTTTTATTTTAATTTCGTCTGGGACATGCAAAATGCTAAGTTTGGGGGTGTGATTTGGGTCTAACATATGATGTTTTAGAGCTTAATTTGACTCCCTTTTGCTTAGTTTTGGTTTGTTTCTTAAGTATTTTAGGTAGATTTTGTTTAGTTTTTAATTAGTTTAGGAAATTTTATTCCCTTGAACGTTTTGATCTGTTTTCGGTATGTTTCAGGTACTTTTGGGAGCTAAATTGGATAAAATAACACTGGAGCTGGAAAGAGCATAAGAGAACCTTGAAAATGACACAAGAACGGAGAAAAACGGAGCCATATCAGGTGTCACACGCCCAGGCGTGCAAATAGCACGCCCAGGCGCGCATGCAGCGAAGAAAAATTGATCATCAGAGGTTGCGCGCCCAGGCGTGGAGCCAGGCGCGCCCAGGCGCGCGATGTACGTGAAGGCCCAATTGGGCTGATTTCTGATGCGTTTTATAGGGGATTAATTAGGATTTCGTTTTATCTTTTAAATATAGGTTTTAGAACTAGGTTAGGCAGCTTTTAGAGAGGGAGATTACATAATTTTAGAGAGTTTTAGAAGAGGAGAAGATCAAGGATTGGAAGATCCAAGGCTTTTCCATGGTAAACATGTATTCTTCTATTACTTTTGTTCTTATTTTCATGATGTGTAACTAAAACCCTTGTGTTAGGAATTGGTGAATTAGTATGGAATAGTTTATTGATTTCATGAATTGATGTTTTTTCGTTTCTAAATCATGTGTTTGATTGTGTTTTATTTTCAATTCATAAATCTAGCTAATTTATGTCTTGTTTTGGATCTCTAATTCTTCAATTGAGAGATTAGGAATTAGAATAGGCCATGCCTTCAAACAATATAGTTATTCAACAAGTAGGAATACAATTGGGTAATTATATAACATGATTAATTCCCTGTTCTTAATTAAGATTATTCAATAGTTTAATCTCTTAAGGAATTAAGGATTATCTAATTGAATAAGAAACGATAATTATACAAGAGGGATCTAATAGTTACCAATTTAGGAATTTGTTCATGATTTAGGGAAAAACAGAGATTCATGATAAATAAACAACGTCTACAATAAAACCATGTTCCTAACATATTTCTCAAATTGCTCACACTTTAATTTATTTTATTTTATTTTTTGTTTTTATTTTATTTCAAATCAATCTTAATTAATTAATTAGAAATTTATTGATTTTGCTTTTAACTACTCTTTGGTGAAAATTAATTGAATAATTTGCAATCCCTGTGGGACGATATCTGGTCTTAACCGACTATATTACTTTGCGATCTAGTATACTTGCTAGAGAGTGAACACTACCCTCTAAATCAAACTCTACAAACCTAATCTAGAACTTCGACTCACAAACTCAGACACTTACTTTCACAAGCAATTCATGCAATCGAAACCTGGTTAGAGAAACAAACTCCAAAAGAACTAATGACTAGTGAACACTCTCAACCTCACAGTGTGTATCGCTCATGTATATCAAGGGTTATATATATATGTGATTCACTCAAGTTCATACAGTGACAATGTGTTACCATAAGCTTGACCATAGACCCAAATCTCCACTGAAATTATTGAATGCACACAAAAATCAAAAGGTCTTATATTTGGTTGTAATGAGGCCATGGTTTGAAGTTTCAGGTGGGATAAAAAAAAGAACAAAACTAAGGGCTAAAATGCAAAAACAAATTTCCCTCTAAAATCATAAATTAGCAATGAATACAATTAAGAATCACACTCAACTCCAACATCATTATCATCCTTCTTTTCTTTTTCACTTTTTTTTCTTTTCTATTCTTTTCCTTTCATTCTATTTATTTTCTTTTCATCTTTTTCTGTTTTTCACTTGGAAGAGAAAGAAAACTCAATCACTTTTACCATATTTTTTCTCTTGAGCCATTCCTCTCAATTGCTCATTCAAAATTTCTAAGGTACTATAAAAAAATCATGCAATTAATGCAGGGTACCAAAGAAAATCAAAGTTTTATTTTAGGCTCAAAATGGGCAACTAAAGGAAAATTATCAATGCAAATCAGTTGAAGGCCACAAAAACACATCCTAAGTGCCTTAATCATCTTAATGCATGCAAACAATTATCAATCTCAAAATGGTCACAGGTCAAGTTCTAGAACACCAAGCCAATGAGAACAACACTCATGAAAGAAATAGGGGTTTCACATCAAAAATAATTCAATAATCACATACCCCTTTCAGTATAGGCCCAAAATCTCACAAGCTAAAGGTCAGTTCACTAATCACAAATTCTTAAAAAGTTTGTCAAAATAACCATATTTCAAAAAATATTCACAGCTCAATGAAATCAATATCAAAAGTCAATAAGTCTAATCCTAAACTAAGTATTTACACTATCATCAGAAAAACAGTCCTAAGCCTAGAATAATTACCTACTTCTACCAAGGACACTAACCAACACCAAAAATGGGAGAAAAATTCAGATCTGAAAAATTTTTATTTTGTCCACTCCCCCAAACTTAGAGGTTGGCTTGTCCTCAAGCAAACTAATCTAAACTAAAACTACAAAATAAAAATTAAAAACAAAAGCAAGGAGTTAGGAAACTTCCCTTTGTAGCACAACATTCTCTCTTGATGCACCATGGAGGAAACTCCCCCAAACACTTTCACCTGTGTCACATGAACAACTAAAAATAGTGCTAAAAGCACCTCATTAGCAGTTACATATAGAAAGTTCCAACTCTTTATTCACTAACTAACTAAAAAAACGAAACCTACACTACTACATAATTATAAAGAATCCACCAGGATCCCAAATTCTATAGGTTAAATCCCATGTGATGCAACAGTAACAAGTTATTCTCGTATCCCATGGGACAAACCCTGGATGATGGTGGAGTATGGAAGTTTCAACAATAAGCTCAATCCCCCAAGGTCAAAGGGTATATTCCTTAATCCATGCATCATCTCAGACAAGTTATTTCTTTTCCCAATCATGAAATTGTTAATTCCATGAATTAGGAAAACTACCTTTTCAGGTTCCCTATTGTTTAACAATGATTTAGATTGGTTTTGCGAATTTTCATGAAAGCGCAGAGATTGAATATAGTGGAAAATTTTTGAGTTATCCAAGCATGCAATAGATTTAATCAAATTTTTTAGTGCATGAAATTCAGCATGCAAGGATGAATCAAATTCTTCTACCATATTCAAACCTTCTATTGTTTTATTTCGGTCCACTTCCTCAAACTTATTATGCACATTTTCTTCAACTTGCTCCTCAATAGGGGTTTCATCATTGGTCACATCCATCACCACCACTTTTTCCTCTCTTTGAAGAGAGTCAAAAATTGTTGGTGATGCTTGTGACTCTTCATCTAACTGCTTTGAAATGTGTTCAACTTGAATTTCAAGGTTACTTAAACAATCACTTGGGATTTGAAAATTGTTTCTAGATTGTTCAACAAAATCCTTAGTGCTTTGAGCACATTTCTCTGAAGCAATTTCCCATGGAGCTTTCACCACAGGAATTGGCTCTACAAAAAAAAAAATTTCTCAGTTGTAGCTTGTAATTTCTCTAAAGCTATTTCCAATGGAGTTTTCCTAACACTTATGTTTTGTGCATAATAGTATAGAGAAAGGGGATCCAAAATAAATCTATTACAATCTAAATAATTATTAAAATAAAAGTTATACATGAAAAGGTACAAAAACATCTATGAATTGTAATTAAAACGCAGCCAAACAATTGATTTAAAAAGAAAAAACATTAATTCATAAATAAATAGCCAAATTAAGATCCATACAAATCCACCCTATTCCTAACAAGAGGTTCAGTTATACAAATTGGAAGAAGAAGAAGAAGGAATGGGAAAAACTAATAATCATAGACAATATTCAATTTACCCCCAAGAGATATTCAATCTTCAAGTGGATTCCTCCAACAATGTTGATCTCCAATCCTTGTGCCTTGCCTCCTTGCTCTCAATTGCAGAACCAGCCTCCCTTCTCTAATCCTAATTCTATTCTAATCTCTAATTTGACTCTGAAAAATCTACAAAACCTAATGAAAAAACCTATATTTAAAGTCTAAAACTAATCCTAATTGATTGGAAGCAAAACTGATCAGAAAGTGGCCCAATTAGGATTTCTCGAAC
Organism: Crotalaria pallida; assembly: GCA_037953625.1. Classification (NCBI taxonomy): domain Eukaryota; kingdom Viridiplantae; phylum Streptophyta; class Magnoliopsida; order Fabales; family Fabaceae; genus Crotalaria; species Crotalaria pallida. The sequence continues at coordinate 26,085,464 of CM075654.1, forward strand.
GTCACGTGCCTGGGCGCCAGGGCCACACGTCTGGGCCCACAGGTTTGATGAAGTGCTGCTGACCGGGGTGAGCGCGCCTGGGCGTTGGGATCTCCACACCTGGGCGTGTCAGCCTTGCTCTGACTCCGTTTCGTTCCGTTCTTGTGCCATTTTCAAGATCCTTTCATCCTCTTTTCAGCTCCATAATTATTTTCTTCAATTAAGCTCCGAAAGTACTTGAAACATACACAAAACGGATCAAAATGTTCAAAGGATTCTAAATTAACTAACTTCATAAAAAATATACAAAAAGTCCTAAATTTGCAAGAGAAACAAACCAAATCATTAGCAAAAGGGACTCTAAATCATGCTTAAAACATCATATGTTAGACCCAAATCAATGTGCTGCTTTAACCGGTCTTCGTCTTGATGGCGAATTGTTGACCGTTGAAAGTCGGCCTTCTGAATAGTCCATATTGTCTCAGGCCCTTATACTTTCAATGCCTTCACCGAATCTCGGTGGAAAAAGTATAGGGAACATGACGAAGTCAGTGATGTGGAACATGTCGAGTTTCTGACGGTGTGGCTTAGTGCCTTCGTTTTCTGCACTAAATCTCAACAAGTCACTAAGTCTCTAGTGACTTTGGCCACTATTCTGCATGAGGAAAGACCAGTGGCCTTGAGTCAGCTTCTTTTGGCCAAACTTTACTCCATGATGGGCCAAATAACTAACATCATTAGATTAAATGACCACCTCTTGTCAAACATAGGAGGGCCTATTTGGTTGCTACAACTATGGCTGGATGTGGTCTTTCATCGTCATCTTCATCATTCAGTCAATAATGTATGTTTGGACCGCTTCAAATATGGTTGCGTAATGGGAAACTTTGACATGCCTTCTCTTTCTCGCAACATCGACCCTTTCATGCACTTCATGCATATTTTGAACTCCGTTTCTTTGTCTTCCAAAAACATTACCTTTGCCCTCTTCGTCAAAAGATTGCATGGGCCTAAATGGTTCCAAACTCCCTATCCTAGGAACTGTCCTGAGGACAAGAATCTGAATGATGTCCTCTAGGGACATTACCTTAGCCAGCGAATTCTCTTTGGCGGCTTACCAGGTTCTTCGAGTTTGGAAGATAAATAAATTTTCTTGTACTTCCCCAATTGTGTGGCTAAGCAGTTTGGGCTTTGCTAAGGAATCCCTACTCCTATGCGAAAGCATGCCTCTTTCGAGTTTCACCACGGAAATTTGACGAACTTCAAGTCTGGTTGGGATGAATTGTTGAACAAGTTCATCTCGAGAAATGAGGCTTCCATGTCGAGATTCAGTCTTGTCGCATTTTCTCCTTGCTTTTTGCGAGTCCTGGTTTCATGGCATGGTGGGAGGATTACTGTGATAAGTATAATGTGGATTTTTCCAGCATCGGCGAAAGGATATGCACCAAGAGTCCAAGAATCCTGCGGTTTTGAGGACTGAAAATCCAGGTATTTTGACATACTCGACTTCGTCATTTTTATTCGCAATTTCTTATTCCGATTTGTGACCTTTCCTTTTGTGCACAGATGTCGTTCTTGCTTTCACTGATTATGGGGCCACCATCAAAGCCAATGCCTTGAAACAAAAGGGTGGGAGTTCTTCTTCTAGACCTTTGTCACCAAAGAAGTCTAAAAAGAGACGTCATCCTTCGACTTTGGAGACGTCATCGTTTCTCAAGGGGAGAAGAAAATGGAAGAGGCAAGAGCCAAAATTCAAGAATTGAGAAAATGAATTGGCTCGACTAGAGAAAGAACACAAGGAATTGGGTCAATCTCTTGAAAAGGCCAGAGCCACCCAAAAAGAATTGGTTGACAAGGCTGATGATTTGGTGGCTCCTTATCAAGAAGTGGCAAAAAAGTTGACCGCCAAATTCCAAGGTTACAAGGCTAGGCTTCGACGAAAGGAGACTTTTGCCAGGGAATGACTTTCCTTCGGCAGTATGTTTTAGATAGGATTTCACCTGTTTTGTTGCACTTTTTTTTCTTTATTTTTTCCAATGTATTTGTACAACTCTGGATATTGAATGCATTTTTTAATTTTGGATATTTACTTCTGTCATTGTCGGCTTATACTTTTTCAAATACTTGTCGCTTATTGCTTTAACCTTTTTCCCTAAATCGACTTCGACTAACTCATATGCGTTGCCTGAAAAGGTCTTTGAAACTATAAATTGTCCTTCCCATTTTGGTGACCACTTGCCATATTCGTTAGAGTGTTTGTCGATTGGCAAGATCACTTTCCATACCAATTCGCCAGGTTGAAATGCTTTGAATATTACTTTGGCATCGTAATACTTAGCAATTTTCTCTTTCTGTCGCATAATATTCTCCAACGCCAAAATCCTTTCGTCACGGACTTCGTTTAGCTCGTCAAACATAGCATTCTAGTAATCATTCACAGGCATCTCACTTTGCCTCTGAAATCTTACTGATTCCAAGTTTACCTCAACTGGTAACATGGCCTCATGGCCGTATGTTAACATATAAGGTGTTGTTCATGTGGCTTCATTACGAGAGTTTCGAATTGCCCAAAGTGCTAGTGTCAATGCCTCATGTCAATTTTTGGGTTTTCCTTTGATTTGTTGCTTAATGACATTGATGATCCACTTGTTGGCTGCTTCGGCTTGACCATTGGCTTGAGCATAATACGGTGTCAAAGTTAACTGTTGGAAACCAACAAGCGGTCTAACAATTACTAGAGGGGGGTGAATAGTAATTAGAAGTTGCAGATACACAATTTTCGGATTTAATTGAAAGTGGAAGAAATACTGTTGCTAGATTTTAGAGATAGTGAAAAAAATGACGAGCAAGTGCCGAGCAGGAACCGAGCACCGATTAACAAACCGGTTTGCCGAGTTCCGAGCACACACTCAGTCGGGTTTTGCAGTGGATTTTAGCAACAGTATTTCAGTCGAGTATGCAGTGAAGAAACCGATTAAATGCAATTAAAGCAGAAAATGAAAATGCTAAAAGCTGTAAAAGAAGAACACTAGAATTTTTATACTGGTTCACTCTCCACCACTGAGAGATACGTCCAATCCTCCCCAAACCTTGAGGAGATTTTTACTCAAAATCAAATGTGTGATTACAATAGGAATTAGAGAACCTCTCTAATCTACACCTATATGTCACCGATTGTACCAAACTTGTGACACTACCACAAATGACTTTGCTGCCGGTTGAAGAATGTCTTCAACACGTGTCAATGGAGACTTCCTTGAAACCTTCCAGGACTCCTTCTCTTCTGCACACGAAACACGTGAGTATTGCTTTTGGTGTTGGCTCCTGATTCCAAAACTGATTACTGAAATCTAACAGTTTGAGGGCAACTTCGTTTTTGGAATGATGAGGAATTGGTTTGATCACAAAAATCCTATTTGATCTTTTCTCAGTTTATGAATATCACAGTGATGCTTCGAGAGTGTGAGAGCGAAAGAGTCAGCTTGATTTAGTTGAAGTCGATATCCCTTATACTGATCAGATTTCCTCACAAATCAAGGAGGAAACACTGCTGCCATAATGGGAATTGATTTGCGATATTTCTTCTCCAACTGCCATTTAGTCACAAGGCATCTATAGAGTATGAAAGAATCAATTTTGCCATGAAAAGAATTGATTGACGAGATTCCCTCTCCAACACCCATATTTGAATCTGATAGTTATTGCCAATTCCTTTTATAGACTGATTCGTTGATGAGTAGCCTTTCTGATCTTGATCCGAGACCAAAGCAAAGATGATGATTCATGACATGAGGCCGAGCTTCGAGCTTGATGATAATTAACTACTGATGGTCGAGCTTCGAACTTGATGATAATTTACTGCTAATGACCAAGTATGAACCGAGCTTGAGCTTGACCTTTGACTTCTGAGCTGTAACCGAGCTTTGCATTCTGACTTGAGTCTAACTCTGAGCTTTGTAATTTATCTTGAGTTTGACTCTAAGCCGAGCTTTACAAACTAGCTAAAATGCGAGCTTGAGATCCGAACATGAGCCGAGCTTCAATATTCGAGCTTGAACTGAAACTTGATATCCGATATTTTTGTCGAGCTTCTGACTTGCCGCTGGTTCGATCTCAAACTGAGACTTTAGCACTTTACTTGTCCACAGCGAAGGCCGAGCTTGACTTCGGTTGAGCTGATTTTATCTTTGACAATCGTGCTTTGGCCGAGCTTGCATTTGCTGAGCTTGCAACTGAAGTTAAGGTCCAGCTTGCATATGAAGTCTTACCGAGCAACTTCATGTTGAGCTACTCACGATTGTATATTCGGAATCTGTGGATTTGTGGTGTTGATATGAATTTACTTTTTCCGAGCACGTTGTATTTTTTGGAGTTCGGTCTTCGGCATGGACCGACCAATATGTCTTCATCAGAGTCTGGTTGTAGATTCTGCTCGGCTTAGTCTGAGCATTTTGTCTTCATCAAAATTCATTCTTCCTCGTTGATTCTACATTAACAACTTGATTCTTCTTGATGCCAAGTAATTCTTGAACTTGCTCCACACAAAGATAGAGGCATTATCCATAGTTATCGTTTCAGGAATTCCAAATCGGCAAACGATATGTTCTTCAATGAAATCAATAACCTGATCCTGTTCGACCTTTGCTAAAGGAAATACCTCCACCCACTTGGTAAAGTAGTCTACTCCCACCAAAATCTTCTTATGTCCTTTCGTGGAATTTGGAACGATCTCTCCAATCACATCGAGTGCCCAGCCTCTGAAAGGCCAAGGTTTAATGATCGAATGCAACTCACTTGACGGGAGATTTTGAATATAGCCATGCTTCTGGCATTCTTCACATGATTTCGCAAATTTCATGCAATTTGATACCAAAGTTGGCCAATACACCCTTTGCCTTCGAAGTAGCCACTTCATCTTTTCTCCTGCTTGGTTTGCTCCACAAATCCCTTCGCGTACTTCAGCTAAAGATATAAAAGCATCTTCTTGATCCAAGCACACTTCTAGATTCTTGTCACTTGACTTGTGATATAAGTCTCCACCCAGCAAAGTGAACTTGATGGCCTTCAGCTTGAGTTTCCGTTCAGCATTGCGAGATGGGTTTGTCAAGTAATCTGCTATTGACTTTCTCCAATCATTTTTCGGTGCCAATGCATTTACCATGACTTCCCTTTCATGAGGTGGGTAAAGTAATTCTCTAATTTGAATTACTTCGTTCAACACTTTCCTCGACACACGATATTTCGAAGCCACTTGGGCCAAATGGTGGGCCTCTTGATTGTCCTGTCGATATATGTGTTCGACGGACACATCGTCAAATTTGCACATCAACTTTCGTGTAATGGTACAGTACTTGGCTAATTTTGGACTTAGACACTTGTACTCATCAACTAGTTGTTTATTGATCAACTGGGAATCCCCTTTGATGGCCACGTTTTAGGCCTTCAAGTATACCAATATTTCAAGGCCTACAATAATGGCCTCGTATTCTGCCTTATTGTTAGAGCATTTGTATTTGAGATCAAACATGAATTTGGTGGGGAACCCGTCAGGTGAAATGAGTAATATCCCCACTCCGGCTCCATTCTTGTGAGAAGAGCCATCGAAGTACATGGTCCAACGCCTTAGGCCGACATAATTGATGGATACAGCTGGTAATCGATTACCAGGGCAGAAAATACTTTAAAATGCCATTTTTATATATGAGCCATTAATTTAACATTCAAATAAACATTATGGAATGAATATGGGACTGAAATATGACTGATTGGGTATTATAGTAAATTTCTTGAAAGTGTTCATGAAATAAGTTTTGATTACTTGAATATAATGTTTAATATTATTATCAAGTAATTTAAATACCAATCAATGAAATTTATTGTGATGCATACATGCATGGAGACTGGATGATAGATCGAATTGTCACAGTTATTTATAACCTGAGGAGGGCCTCTGGGAGCGCCAAACACGTCCTGCTTGATGACACGTTTATGTGTAATAAAAACGTGGCCAGTGTGAGGATACTGATGATGTGATTATTACGTTGGAGCGTGACGTCTGCGAGGTTGCGGCGTTTTGAATCACTACCAAGCTTGAGCGTAATACATTCCACGGAATTATATTGAATTGTACCCCGCAAAGGTACCGAGTACTAAAATTGTACATGAAGTTATAAGGATGGCCGCCCCTGAAGGGGAAATAGTTTCTATGTAAGCTAGGACTGATGATAGGACATTCATACATCATGCCACACATAAATAATTAATTGTTATTTGAATTATAACCTGAGTGTGAGCATATTATATGCATTCTTACTTGTCATTGACTTATTTGTGTAATGACTTGTATTTGATCTATGATTGACCAATATCTGTTATACATATAAATTGTTAAACCTTTATTCTCTTGTGATTATGTGTATGTTGTTGCTTATCCCCATGCCCTAGTAGGTGATGTCTCGCTATCTCGCCTGCATCGAGATCTGCCCTCTCCCTAGTGGAGTGTGGGTCTATGAGGACCACCGAGCAGTGTATGAGGGTGAGGTTAAGTTGACCTTCTACCACCATAATCCACTGATCCGTGTTCGTCCTCGTAGATTCAGGATCCCCATTATCTATACTATGCATTTACCACCCTTTTATACTTATCATGGACCAGCTATTGCTTGACTTGCCCGTGTTTATCACAGTTTTCGTTTTCGTTCGGTTTACCGCTCTCACCCTTTTTCCTCTCGAGTTGTCCGGGAGGATACTCCTACATCTGATCCGACGAGTCCAGTCGGGGCTGCACCATCACCCGACCCTGTACTTAGTGGAAGGGTACCATCCCCGTCGGACGAGGTGGAGGAGGATATTGTCGAGGCAGGGAGCGGAGACGAGCCAGTCGAGCACTATACTAGTAGCCAGTGGAGGGATGATAACCCTTAGGTACGTGTTAAGTATAGGTAGCGTGGGTCAAGGACCCGATCTGCAGCTGTTGTGGACTCTGATGATGGATGGATGAATGCTTCTCTGGTGACTTGGACTACTACTGCTACTCCCGAATCAGCTCTGGAGCCTTTATTTTGACTTGTTATATACTGTACATATTTTTGGGAGCTCTAGGGTGATGATCCCTACTTTTTACGTTTTAGTTGTATGGACTTGTTTTACTTGGACTCGGTTATCTTACAGTTTGGACTATGTACCCTTTTTATCACTACCATTTATATATATGTATATATATATGCTATGTTTATCTCTATTACTCATAGTCCAATGATTTTCCGCTTACTCTGATATTATTTGAAAAGGATTCGGTTACGCTGCTACGAAAAATAACACCTTAAGTTCTGAAAATGATGAGAGATAGCATCACTACTATTTTAATAACAAAGCTATACTAAGTTCTCAAAGTCAAATGAATGCTATCTCACTTTCTTTTATTTCTAAAGTATTTAAGATATATTTTATTAATGTCAAAGGACGTCGAATCCAATATTAAATCAATGTATACGTTATTTTCCGAGATCCAAAAGTTTTTTTGATTTGCGCACCCGACCCATTAGAATTTCAAAGGAAAGAAAAAGAAAACGTTATTTCCTATAAATTCTAATACTTTATCAAGTCCATAATATTCCTGGGTAATATCTTTACTTAATTATTTAATTATTCCTTAATTATCCGGATAATAGAAGAGGGTGTTGCACTTTGTGGTATCAGAGCATAAATGATCCTATGGCTGACGAAGTAGTCCAAAAAGAGCTAGTCATCCACATCAATCAGGTTACAACAGTGTATGATTTATGTTTTATGTTTTTTTATTTGTCTGTATCTATTACTTATCTAGATACAAATTGTATGGGCTGAAACTATTGGGTATAGTCTCAGTAATAGATTAGGTGCTGAATGTTTCTTTTGTTAATCATATATGACCATAAGCCCATACTGTATGTCTAGTATGACGACTAGAAACCAAAGTCATACGTGGAAGTGTTGTAACATCCTAATTTTTATTTCTAAGTGTAATTAGCAATTTAAATGAACCTTGGGTGACGGAAATGAAGAGTCTAAGTTAAAAATAGAAATTTAGAAGTGGTTGGGAATTAGACTCATAAGACTTTAGGAAATTTTAAATGCAAATTTCGTAGCTCAAATCATGAATTCAACCGTTGGATATGAAGTAGGATATATGAGGAAAATTTTCTCAAAGTTTGAGCAAGATCCAACTGGTAGAAAAGAAGTTCTAGAAGTTTGAAGTTGGTAAGTTCAGACTTTTGGGTCCTCGCTCCAGCGAAAATGGGTTCGCTCGAGCGAAACAGTGCAAATTGGACCCTGATTCCTTGAGTAGTTTTCGCTCCAGCGAAGATAGGTTTGCTCCAGCAAAAGTCCGGTTCGCTCCAGCGAATCTCTGCTGGCTCGAGCGAAAAATGATTCGTGCCAAACCCAAATCCACTGAGTAAAACTCGCTTCAGCGAGAAAAGACTCGCCCGAGCGAAAGTTGTCAGAGTTGTAAAAAAAAATAACAGCGTGTGGACCACTCATTCGTGGCTTCCAAGGGAAGCCACAAACCATGGCCAGTCAAATCCACAAGCCATGCAACAAAAGTGTTGCAACACCAACACAAGCCAACATAAACCAACAACATCAACATAGCTTCCTGCCTCTCTCCCATACTCGGTTCTCTCTCCTCTAGGGTTCCAATTTCAATCCTCAATTTAGAACTTATTGATCATCAAACTTTGACCAATAAACATCATCATCTATATCATTAGCCAAGAAAATGAGCTAGAAACCTTCTCCTACTCACTCTCCATCACACGCCTCTCTCTCTCTCCCTAGGTTTCTATTGATTTGTCAACTTCTCAATATGGAGAACCATTATCCCCATGCAAAATAATCAAGAGCAAGACAAGGAAAACTCTCTACCCAAATACAACACTCATAATAGGGTTGTTTATCACCATTGGATTTTGGCTCTCTTGAGGTGGCAAGCAAAGCTAAGGAGCTTCAAAGTACCAAGGTTCTAGACTAGGGCAAAGGAAAAAGGCATCCTTATCTCACTACACTTGAGGTAAGGTGGTGGGTATTGGCTTGTCTTAGGAATGGGTATCCCTTTAGTTATAATAATTTGCTAGGAGATATTTGGTTAGGAGAATATTAAGAAAACCCTAGGTTGTGAGCTATGGTACTAATGATATTAGAAAAATGAAGGCATGAAATAAATCTAGATAAAAGGTTTAGAAAATGGTTACGAAAAATAAGTCTTCAATGTGGAATTATATGTGAATACTTGGAGAATATTTGTGATTATTTGTTGATAAATGTTTATTTATGAGTATAAGTGTTATTGTGTGGAAATGGTAATTATATACATAGGTACTGGAATTGTTTGGAAAATTATATGTGATGTTGATTTGGAATGGATGATATGTATATATTTATATGTGATGTTGTTGGAATGTTTATTGTGAATTATAAATAAATGGACTGGACTGATAATTAATTGGAAATGATAAAGGAAACTAAGTGGAGAACTGATCAGTGGGTCCCGGAACACTAGGTACCCGGCTAGGTGTTCCAATTACCAGTTGTTAGGGCCAATTACCCATCAGGCCAAACCGCCCTGTAGGCGCCGGGTGACCCACAGGATCAATTCCCACACCAATAATTGGAATAAATAATGGAATGGTAAAATGTACATAGTCCTACAGGTTATGGTTTGGATGGGTGTAAAGTCCTGGGCAGGTGTTCCAAGTCCCTAGACTGGTGTTCCAATTACCTAGCGGGTACTCCAAATCCTAGTGGTGTACAGTAAAAAGGAAAACGGGAAGTTTATGTAGATCTCTGTTTTGAGGTTACATAAATGATATTGTGTGTATGCAGATCACTGATTTGTGGTTGCATACACTGTGTGTAGATCTCTGTTTTGAGGTTACACATAATGGAAATGGATAATGGAATGTGAACAAAGGAAATTGGATAAAGGAAAGGATTATGGAATACGAATAAAGGAAATGGAAACTGGAAAGGATAATGGATAACGAAAATGAATGATGAGAATGGCAATGGAGATATTAAACATAAATGAGGGAAATGTGATAATGAGTTTAATGTGGAAAATGATGGATTGATAAACAAGTGGGAAATGTGCTATATTTGGAAATTGGCTATTTGTGTTTGGCTTAGTGGGTTGTTATGTCTATTTGGGAACTGCATTTCTATTTCATGTGCAATGCTCACTCCCTTAACATTTTTTTAAGGTTTTAAGATCGAGCTAGCACAGCCCCCGGCCGAGCAGGTGCACTCTCCCTCACAGGGAGAGTAGATTATAGGATAGTGGGACATGGAAATGTCCCGGGCCCGATTGTCATGATGATGACTTGATATATTTTGTTGTATATATGTATATATTTACTTTTGTTAGGGCCCAGGACAGCCTCTTAGAAAAAGGGGTGTTTTGATGAATTTATTAAAGTAAACTTGTATATATTTCCGCTAAATACTCTGATAACTGACTGGTATGGATGCACTATGATGCACAGATGATGTACGAGCCCTGATGGCTTTTGATATGATAGATGATATGTTGTTTTAATTAGGTGACAGGTTAAGGTAATTTTTGGAAAGTCCTATAAATAAGGGAAACTCCGTCCGTTGGGTTGGAGATTTTTATAAATTAAAAAGGAAATTTTAGGTTCACTATTTTTTAATTAATGGGTAAATATGGGTAAATTAGATAAGGTGTTACAAGTGTCAAAGAGAATGGATCATCAGAACTATGGACCGCAGAGGCGTAAGGGATTTGACCGTAGAGGGAAGGGTCTAATTTCTGGCAAGGATAGAGGCAAGGGAAAGGCTAAGGTTGATGATCGAGGCAAGTCTAGCAGTGATGTTCCATACTATGAGAAGTGCAAGCGTCATCATTTTGGAAGAGTCTGCTGGGCAACGAGTCTTGGAGCGGGAATTCAAAGTCAATCTTATTTGTTTGCCTCTGACTAGATTAGACATTATCCTGGGTATGGACTGGATGACTCAGCATCATGTTCTAATCGATTGTCATAAGAAGGCAGTCATCTTTAGTGATTCTTCTCTATCTGCCACGGAAGTTGATGAAGTATCGGATGTTAGTCAAATTCCAGTAGTTGGTGAATTTCCGGAAGTCTTTTCTACAGAGATTCCCGGATTGCCTCCAACAAGAGAAGTGGAGTTTAGTATTGATCTGAAGCCTGGTACTGGCCCAATGTCTATTGCACCATACAGAATGGCGCCCCCTACATTGGAAGAGTTGAAAAATCAATTGGAGGAGCTATTAGCAAAGAAACTTATTAGGCCAAGTGTATCACCCTGGGGAGCTCCTATTCTTTTTGTCAAGAAGAAGGATGGTAGTCTCCGTATGTGCACTGATTACAGGCAGTTGAATGCAGTGACAGTGAAAAACAAATATCCGCTCCTTCGTATTCATGATTTGTTGGATCAACTGAGGGGTGCTGCAGTGTTTTCGAAGATTGACCTCCGATCGGGATACCATCAGATCCGCATCCGTGAAGAGGACATTCCTAAAACTGCATTCAGGACGCGGTATGGGCATTTTGAATATGTAGTGATGCCTTTTGGTTTAACCAACGCTCCTGCAATATTCATGGATTATATGAACAGGATCTTCATGCCTTATTTGGATTCTTTTGTAATAGTGTTCATCGATGACATTCTTATCTATTCTAAGAATCCGAGTGAGCATGAGGAGAATTTGAGGATAGTGCTGCAAATCCTCAAAGAGAAGCAGTTGTATGCCAAGCTTTCTAAGTGCAGCTTCTGGTTGAATGAAGTTCATTTCTTGGGTCATGTAATTTCTGCTCAGGGAGTTGTCGTAGATCCCTCTAAGGTGGAAGCAGTGTTAAAGTGGGAGAGGCCCACAACAGTTACAGAGATCAGAAGTTTTCTGGGAATGTCAGGTTATTATCAGAGATTCATTGAAGGTTTCTCCAAATTGGCTCTTCCATTGACTATGTTGACCAGGAAGGATGTTCCTTACCATTGGTCACTGCAGTGTGAGAGCAGTTTTCCAGAGCTGAAGAAGAGGTTGACTAGCTCACCGGTTTTGATCTTTCCGGATCCAATCCAACCCTTTGATGTTTATTGTGATGCTTCAAAGCAAGGTTTGGGTTGTGTGCTTATGCAGCAGGGTAAAGTTGTAGCATATGCATCGAGACAGCTGCGACAACATGAACAAAACTATCCAACTCATGATTTGGAGTTAGCAGCTGTTGTCTTTGCATTGAAAATCTGGAGACATTACTTGTATGGCACGAAGTTTGAGGTGTTTATTGATCACAAGAGTCTCTGCTATCTCTTCGATCAGAAAGATTTGAATATGAGACAGAGGAGATGGATGGAATTCCTAAAAGATTATGATTTGCATCTTCATTGTTAGGATTGGCAGCCATCACCCAAGAGGGGGGGGGGGGGGTGAATTGAGTGTTTATGAAAACATTGGAAAATATTCGAATTCAATCGTTTTCAATAATCTTAAAGAGATTTTGCAGCGAAAACCAATATATCGTTGAAAAGCGATTGCGCGAAAGCTGATAATACTAATAATAATAGAAAAACTAATATGCGCAGATACAATTAAAACAATAACAACAAGAAACGTTACCGTGTTAATTAATTTAAAATAATTAAATTAATATTAAGAAAATAATTGTTATGATGCAAGAGAGATAATATAACAACAATGCACATGCAACAACAATAACGAAAATAAAGAGATGAGGGATAGAAGAGATTGCACCGGAGATTTTATCCTGGTTCGGCAAAGCAGCCTACATCCAGTCCCCAAGCGACCCGCTTGAGGTTTTCACTAATATTCCAAAGACGCCCCCACGTCTCCGAATACAACTAGAGCGCCCCGCAAGCTACTAGGAACCTCCTTTCGCTAGGGACCTCAACAACAACCAGATAGCCTAACTACTAGGTGCCCCACCGTTCGTCTAGAACTACCCAAACACAAGGGTTCCTCACCCTACAAACACGAACGCAGCACGTCCGCACTAGGAGATTCACTCCCTAGTCACTAAGGGTCACACACCCATTTACAACACTGGTTACGGATATGAATGATTAAGTACAACCACTATAATGCACTCTTGATAATGCGGATACAACAATAAACGGCCTCTAACAAAAGTGTGTTCTAGATAACACTAATACAACAATATAAGCTCTAGTGGTGCTGAATTTAAATCACAAGTACTATGGCCAAAATAATTTTTCTCTTCAAGAAATAATATCAAAGTTTAGAACTGGTTGAAGGAGAAGAAAAGAAGAGAAGAACGTGAAATTTTTTTTCAAAAGCGTTATCAGGAGTCTCTTAACAACTTGATTCAAATCCTTTTTATAAAAACAACAATTAACACGTGTTTAAAATCAAAAACCAACTCTTAAAGATTTAAGAAATAAAAATAAAGATTTGAAAATATTTGAAATTCAAATTTTGAATTTGAAAATAGAATCAGAATCAAATCAAAAACGATTTAGGAAATAAATCAAATTCAAAATCAAATCAAAAACAAATCAGGAAATATATAAAGATTGATTTTTTGAAATAAAATAATATTTTTGAAATCAAAATCAAATCAAATAGATTTAAAGAATAAATTAAAAGATTTGAATCTTAAGTCAAAAAGGAATATTTTCAAAAATAAAATCAAATTCGAATTTTGAAAATAAATCAGAATCAATTATGTAAAAACAAATATGGAAATAAATCAAAATGATTCTGACACGTTTTTCAATAAAAGTTGAAGTAATCGATTACTTTCTGAAGGTAATCGATTATTCCTTCAAAAATAGAAACTTTTAAATTCTTTTGAAAAACGAGTAATCGATTAGACCAATAATAGTTAATCGATTACATCACCCCTGTTCAATATATGATGCAACTCGTTTAATCGATTACTACTCATCAAATAATCAATTACTGAGCCTCTGTTAAATATGTGATGCAACATCTGTAATCGATTACTACACAGCATGTAATCGATTACTGTGCCTCTGGAAAATATATGATGCAACAATTTTAATCGATTACTTGAGTCAGGTAATCGATTACTCTCATAAGAAAGTAATGGATTAGCAAAGTTCACTTAATCGATTACAAGCTCTCTGATTTTTGTATGATGCAACAAAGTTAATCGATTAACTCAAGCAAGTAATCGATTACTCCCTCTTGCATACATAAAAATATTCAGAGTTTTGTAACATCAAGTATTTCCACATAAACTAAGTTAAAAACAGATTTTCACTAAAATTCTTTTTGCAATTAAAACATTTTTCACAAAAAGTTCTTTTCTTCTCCTTAACATGAAAAACTAATTTTGGTCATTAGACACTTGTAATAAAAATTCATTACCTTACAAATTTCCTATGGGCCAGGCTATACTAAACTTGAACATGAAGCTTGAGCCTTGACTTTAGCCTTGAAGCTTGATGCTTGAACTTGATGCAGCTTGATGCTTGAAACTTTGAATCTTGTTTGTAATCATCAAAACTTTATCTTCTAGAATCCTTCTAGCATTACTCTTTACATCCTTTGGGGCAAGCTTGATGCAACACCCTACCTTTTACTACTAAAACAATTACTATAGATTAGCCTTTAATCGCGGAAAACATTCGGGGTTTATAAAAATTTCGACGGAGTTTCCTTTAAAAATTGGACTTTTCCCCCGAAAAGAAATTAAACCTGTCAGTCCAGAACAGTTTTCAATCAAATATAAATATAACTTTTCGTTCAAAATATACAATACTATAAAATACTTTCAATTTGTCCCAATGAGAAAATAAAACTGATACATTAATAAAATACATTTGAATAAAATCGTCAATATTAATCAAACAACATTTATAAAATCTAATCTTTACAAAATAGGACCTATGAATGGTTGCACTATAATTGGGACCATAAGGTCACCAATAACAATATACTCTTTACCGGAGTATACCTTTTTCGGCCTTGACTTCATATATGCCTGTCTCCTTGGTGCACCTAATATGTCCATTGTAAGGGTGAGAACTTTGAATCTAGATTAAAGAAAACATTTAAAAACAGTAATAAATCATAAAAAGGCATATTCATACACAAGCAATAGCAATTATACAATTCACAATTCAAATAACAAATAAAGCATTGCAACAACATTCAATTTATGAATTATATATATACTTATAGTACAATACTTTACTATAATGCGCAATCACATGATTATGCTATACCTTGTCGCACTTGGATATGGTTTAATTCTTGAATCCGATATTAACAATTCAGTTCATTCGATTAACTTCAACACTTTGATCGGATACAAAGAATTAAAGCATCTTTAACAATGCATTCACACTTCCCTTTCACTTTCATCCTAACAATTTACTATAACAATTTCACCTTTCCAATAACAATAACAATAATTCACTTTTCCCTTTTTCCAATAACAATATACATCCTCACATACACCCTCCACTCTGGGAAAAAACCGACCAGGAGGAAGCATTTCTCAACCTCTGATTGGGTGCTTCACATCCTCTAGGAATGCCGCTCACCCGCTTGCACAGTACGTAACACTCCTCAAGGGTAGTGTACTACGTACAATTTGGATTGATTCGCCCAAATTGGCTCTAGCAGAAATCACTGTCACTGGCCACAAGGAGCCAAAGTAAATAGAACTACTATGGTTTGCATAGAACCAATCCCCGACACGGGTTGCGAACCCATGTCCTTTGGAAGATCAAAGTCCTCCATAGTAATTCCTAACATTTACTCTTGTCCTCATCAATCGTTAAAACGACGTGTGTTTTTCCCCGACCCTTTCCGTCCACCTTTTCTCCATGCATGTTCCAATATTCTAAGTGTTTCTTAATTGAATTTAAAACCCTCTTTGTTCTTTAGAAAATGTCCTTTAATTGGTTTAAACCCAATTGAGAACGACTTAGCCCTATTTGATGCATAACTATATGAATGTCACTTTATACTTTTTAAACACAATATCAATATACAAACATATTATTTACACTTATAACAATAATATTTATAAAAACAATAACAATAACAATATACATACATAAATACCATAACAATAACCTAGGGTTTCTAGCCAAACTCTACCCTCTTAACCACCAACCAAATCAAACAACCAGATATACCTAGTTATAACTCTATCACTATTATTAAACCCTTTCTCTAATACTAAACCAAAGTAATCCCCTTACCTTGAGGAGAGAGAAAGAGGAAATTGGGGTTTCCTCAAAACCCACTCACCAAGCTCCAATCCAAGCTCCTTAGCCTCCTATTCCATGCTCTCATGCACTATCTAATACTCCTTGAAGGATTAGAAGGCTTTATGGGTTGATTACCCAACTTAGGGTTTTGGGTGATTTGGGATCTCATGAGAAAGAGGGAGAAATCATGAGATTTGAGAGAGGGGAATTCATTAGGAATTGATTTGGAGATGTTTTATGGTGTTTGTTTGGTGATTTGTAGTGTTATTGTGATGATTTGCCATGAAAAGAGAAGAAGAAACCATGAAGGCTTGAGAGGGAGAAGAGAGAGAAGTCGTGAGGGAGGAGAGAGAGTGAAATGAGGAAAATGAAGGAAAAACGTGTTTTTAATCAGATCTGACTTAAAGTAATCGATTACTTCCTCAAAGTAATCGATTACTTCCTTGAAGTAATCCATTACTTCCTTTGATGCAACAATTCTAGTATGATTTTCAGAGGCCAAGTAATCCATTACTTTTCCCAAGTAATCCATTACTTTTTCCAAGTAATCCATTACTTTTAATGCAACTTTTGTGTGATTTTCCAGGGAGCAAGTAATCGATTACACCCTTCAAGGTAATCGATTACCTTACTGAAAACCCTATTTTGGTGGTTTTCTAACTCCAATTCACTTCCTTAGGCTCCTACACTCATCTAGGCTTGGATTACTACTCAAAACCTTATTCCTATACTATTTAAACCCATTCTAAGCTAGTTCTACCTCACACAATTCTACTCTTGGCTAAACTCTACACTTTAAACGCTTAAACACATACTAATTTGCCTCTAATAACCATCCTAAACGGATATCAGAAATTGGGGATGTTACAATTCTCCCCCACTTATATGAATTTCGTCCCCGAAATTCGGCTTACTTCTATGACATAAGAAGACATTGAGCTATATGCTCGACTATAGAGAAGGTCTTAACCTACTTACGGATAGACACGACTTTGGGGGATTCGCTCCCCCACTTAGGATACAACTCCGAATGGGATTCTATTACTATCTCTACTTGCTTGCTAATGAGACTTCCTCCAAAAGTCCCACTTAGTTCCTTAAGGTTCAAAACGTAAAGTTCGAAGTCTATGGGCATTACCTATTAATACAAACCTACTTAGTCCTATATTCACATACAACATTTAAGCACTCAAGAACAATTAAGGCAACAAATAAAAATTCAATCACACACAATCAAAAGAAAAGGATTTTCATAAGAACAAAACATTAAAACATTATGATAAGTTAAAATTTTCCTTTTAAGATCAAACATAGTTTAAACACCAAAAACATCATTTGAATTTTAACAAAGAGTACACTTTTAAAAGAAGAGTAGAGCATCAACTCTACACAAATAAATAAAAACGATCCATTCACACCAAAAGGAGTTTTGCATTACATTGAATAGAAAGGTTTGAAAGATTTGTTAATAGCAAGACTCCCTTAGAATCAAAAGAAATTATGATTGGTGCATGGATGCAACAAGGTTTTGAAAAGAACCAGTTAAATACATAAGGTTTAAAATCAAGGGTATAAACAATTTCTTGACAATCCTCGATAGTTACATAGCCTTCACCGGTATGTAACACGATTAGAAAAATAGGGTTGAGGATTAATAGAGAAGACGCTATCAATCTTCAACCAAGTTTGGTTAACATGAAAGAGAGAAGGTTTGGAATGTCCCTACATTCCGGATTGTCAATCATGGGAGAAATATATTGTACAAGTTAAAACTTTTGTTTATGCTAAACATTTTCTTAAGGATAGTCAAAATTGGGAAAATACCCGGACTATAACTATGATTGAAAACATAGGGGTTATAGTGAAAATAAATACACTTCAATCCTATGTATAAAAAAATAAATTGTCATTCAAATAAAACCAAATGTATCAAAATTGCAAGTTTAACACTTATAAAGTTTTCCCTAGAAAAGGTTACTTTGAAAAATATAGATATACTAGGGAGAGATGGAAATTCTAAATTACTATGTGAGGGCACAAGGCAATTACTTGGAAAAGTTTGATTTGATAATAGTGAATATAGATTAAGATAGTATGCTTTTGAAATCACCTTTAATAGGAGGTGGAAAAATAGTCTTTGTCAAAAATCGATTTGAAATAGTACACAAAGTACTTGAAAAGATTTGGAATTTGGGAACTACCCAAAATCGCAAGAAAAGGGTTTATGAAAATAATTGGACTTAACATAGAGTCCTACTAAGTTTAAAATCGTAAATACACATATATAAAATTTCATCGTTCAAAAACATTTAAAACTCGCTTCCTATATGCACATCTATATGCCTACACACCTATGCCTGAAACTCTAGGACTCAATCAAATCGGACCTAGCTTCTACCGCCCAATCTATGAATGAAAAACTATTTGGATTCTACACACGATCTGAAAATTAAAATCCACTATCTATGACCTCAACTAAACCTATGCTTAGAATTCTCTCATAGGTTAGGGTTTCCTAATTGGTTCCTTAAGCTCAAAGATCGCACAACTAATACTTGCCCTTAAATCCTAGTTGAGACTTTCCTCTATTACCAACTAGACCTTGGTGCTATGACTTTTATAATGAATGTTTAAAACTAGAACTTTAACATTCACAAACTACATTCCTGGAAAGAGGTAATAATGGTTTGAAAATGGTTTGCACTTCCGGAATACAGTTTGTTCAATAAATACAACAAATTCCATGGAGTTCTATATGAACTTGAAGGAAAGACCCAACATCCATTACTTTGGTTTAGGTTCTAAACTAGGCTTTAACTCTAGGATAGCTGCATTACCTTTAACTCACCTTGCTACCTTCACTTCACATTTTCCCACTTCCACATTACAGTAGAAAACAATGAAGTACCAACTTCTGTGAAAAAGGTTTGGTACTTGGTGATAAAAGAATTTTCAAGAATTTGTATCTTCCTTGAAATAAGGAAAACACCTAGTACTTTTGTAAATCATTTTCGTTTAAACTTTAACAAAATTATCGTTTAGTAAAAGAAATGTCAAGCACTTACAAGTTCAAATCATTCATATAAGTTTTCAAAATCGTTTCACATCCGTTTGGAACTTATTCAAAAGTTTTGAGGATTCCTTTAACAAGGTAAATAAGAATCCTTTATGATCGTCAAACCCAAATAAAAGGAATAGATTCTTCGATTAAAAGTTTAGTGTCATTCACCTTTGCAAATTGTAGTGAATGTCCTTCCTTTTATTTTAGCTTTGAAGTTCAAATATTGTTTTAAATTGACTCATGTCGCTTTCATTGAATTCCTATCAATTGATAATCAGTGTAATTTAAGAGTAAACTACACTATCATTCAATTAGTTAGGAATCCGCAATGTGAGTAAAACTTTCTTGAAAATTAGTGTTGCGACATTAAATCAATTATCAGAGTTTGAATCAATTCTGTACTTTGAAAAATATCAAAACATTACTGTACTTGACATTCGTTTCAAATCATAGTACTAATACTTTTCGAAAATAGAATCTTAAAAAGATTGGTTGCAAAAACAGGGTCATACTTTAGCAATCAGAGTACATTTATCACCAAAGCATGATGTGGAAATGTAGAAGGTACTTAGGCCTTACTAAGACGACACTTAGTAATTATAGTTAAAGGCAATTACAAAAGATTAACTCCTATTCACTTCCGCTGCGCACTCTGATAAAGAATGCTCGGAGTGTATAAAACTAAATGACCTCTAATACCTATCCTATTCATAGACTTGGAAAATAAATCCAACAATTATTTGATTGGATTCAAGGACTTGATGATGTCATCTGCCAATAAATACAAAATGCGAGGGATCCGTCTCGATTCTGCATTGCATTGAAGATAATATCATTTCCGTGCTACTTGAGTTCCATTCAAATAAGAGATGACTCACCTTCGATTCAAAAGAGGACCTTGAAATTTCATTTTAAAATGAAATCTCAATTTCTTGTCATATTTGAAATAGACATGATTAATTCAAAACTAAGAGTTAGTCCTTCCCGTTGGGGTAGCAAATTCATGCTCTGACCCGTTGGGAGTTTTCCTTTCCCTTAGTCCCTATTTTGGGTCCATTTCTAAATACAACAAAGTTACACTTTGAAAAATTCAGTTGGCCCACTTTAAATTGAAAATACACTTCTATGATTACTAAACTATGACTTACCCTACTAAACTATACCCATGTCAACTAATGATGCATGCATGAAACACTAAAGTGCACTACTTAATCAACTATCTACTAGTTACTCTCAGAGTTATTAGTCAGTTAGGTCCCTGAAAGATACCCGTGGCATCAGATAGGTCCTCGAAAGATATGTGGCATCTCTTATACCCCTGAAAGATCACTTTGGCGTCCCGTTAGTCCCGCCGTCTAACACCGTCAGTTTGTGTTTAACGAAAGCTGACGTGGCATCAGATAGGTCCCTGAAAGATACCTGTGGCGTCAGATAGGTCCCTGAAATTTTATTTTTTAAAAGTGTCATAAATTTTATTTTTTTATCTTTACTCATATATAATAAATTTTTATTTACTTAAGTAGTTGGAAAAATTAATAATTATAAAGGGTAAAAAATAATAATAAAAAAACGTAATTAATATATTAAAAGTCTAAACAATAATTACAATTCTTAAAAAAATTTATTTTAATTAAAATAGAACATATAAGTAAAAATGGATGAAGTAATAATAAAAAAAAACCTCAATAAAACAATACATATAAAACCTTTAGAATAAAGTCTTATATACAAGATCAAAAATAAATTCCGAATTAAAAATAAAGTCTTTACATGTAGGATCTTATATATAAGACGATCATAGTGGGAGTATGTATTAGAAGTGTTTATAGAAAAAATATAACATGGGAATCACTTTGACTTCAAAGATTATCTGCATCGTTGTATTGGTTTCTATGCTTCCAATTTATTGAAATTATGGTTGAAGATCTTTCTAATTAACTCGAGTGATTGAACCCACTGCAATGGTGCAGATAACTACTCAAGTTAAAATCTCGTGATATAAGTGCAACTTTCTTCTTAAGGTTCTTTGTTTTATTTAACTTGAGTAGTTATCTGCACCATTGCAGTGGGTTCAATCACTCGAGTTAATTAGAAAGATCTTCAACGATAATTTTCAAAAATTGGAAGCATAGAAACCAATACAACGATGCATAAAATCTTTGAAGTCAAAGTGATTCACATGTTATATTTTTTCTATAAACACTTCTAAGACATACTCCCACTATGATCGTCTTATATATAAGATCTTACATGTAAAGACTTTATTTTTAATTCGGAATTTATTTTTGATCTTGTATATAAGACTTTATTCTAAAGGTTTTATATATATTTTTTTATTGAGGTTTTTTTATTATTATTACTTCATCCATTTTTATTTATATGTTCTATTTTAAATAAAATACAATTTTTTAAGAATTGTAATTATTGTTTAGACTTTTAATATATTAATTATGTTTTATTATTATTATTTTTTACCCTCTATAATTATTAATTTTTTCAACTACTTAAGTAAATAAAAATTTATTATATATGAGTAAAGATAAAAAATAAAATTTATGACACTTTTAAAAAATAAAATTTCAGGGACCTATCTGACGCCACGGGTATCTTTCAGGGACCTATCTGATGCCACGTCAGCTTCCGTTAAACACAAACTGACGGTGTTAGACGGCGGGACTAACGGGACGCCAAAGTGATCTTTCAGGGGTATAAGAGATGCCACATATCTTTCGAGGACCTATCTGATGCCACGGGTATCTTTCAGGGACCTAACTGACTAATAACTCTTACTCTCATGTGGAGTAACTCTTTGGGAGTAGGAAAATCCATACTCCACGGCCGAGGATTGCAACCATTGCTCTGATACCATAAATGCAACACCCTACCTTTTACTACTAAAACAATTACTATAGATTAGCCTTTAATCGCGGAAAACATTCGGGGTTTATAAAAATTTCGACGGAGTTTCCTTTAAAAATTGGACTTTTCCCCCGAAAAGAAATTAAACCTGTCTGTCCAGAACAGTTTTCAATCAAATATAAATATAACTTTTCGTTCAAAATATACAATACTATAAAATACTTTCAATTTGTCCCAATGAGAAAATAAAACTGATACATTAATAAAATACATTTGAATAAAATCGTCAATATCAATCAAACAACATTTATAAAATCTAATCTTTACAAAATAGGACCTATGAATGGTTGCACTATAATTGGGACCATAAGGTCACCAATAACAATATACTCTTTACCGGAGTATACCTTTTTCGGCCTTGACTTCATATATGCCTGTCTCCTTGGTGCACCTAATATGTCCATTGTAAGGGTGAGAACTTTGAATCTAGATTAAAGAAAACATTTAAAAACAGTAATAAATCATAAAAAGGCATATTCATACACAAGCAATAGCAATTATACAATTCACAATTCAAAT
Organism: Crotalaria pallida; assembly: GCA_037953625.1. Classification (NCBI taxonomy): domain Eukaryota; kingdom Viridiplantae; phylum Streptophyta; class Magnoliopsida; order Fabales; family Fabaceae; genus Crotalaria; species Crotalaria pallida. The sequence goes on from CM075654.1 coordinate 26,108,187, forward strand.
AACAAATAAAGCATTGCAACAACATTCAATTTATGAATTATATATATACTTATAGTACAATACTTTACTATAATGCGCAATCACATGATTATGCTATGCCTTGTCGCACTTGGATATGGTTTAATTCTTGAATCCGATATTAACAATTCAGTTCATTCGATTAACTTCAACACTTTGATCGGATTCAAAGAATTAAAGCATCTTTAACAATGCATTCACACTTCCCTTTCACTTTCATCCTAACAATTTACTATAACAATTTCACCTTTCCAATAACAATAACAATAATTCACTTTTCCCTTTTTCCAATAACAATATACATCCTCACATACACCCTCCACTCTGGGGAAAAACCGACCAAGAGGAAGCATTTCTCAACCTCTAATTGGGTGCTTCACATCCTCTAGGAATGCCGCTCACCCGCTTGCACAGTACGTAACACTCCTCAAGGGTAGTGTACTACGTACAATTTGGATTGATTCGCCCAAATTGGCTCTAGCAGAAATCACTGTCACTGGCCACAAGGAGCCAAAGTAAATAGAACTACTATGGTTTGCGTAGAACCAATCCCCGACACGGGTTGCGAACCCATGTCCTTTGGAAGATCAAAGTCCTCCATAGTAATTCCTAACATTTACTCTTGTCCTCATCAATCGTTAAAACGACGTGTGTTTTTCCCCGACCCTTTCCGTCCACCTTTTCTCCATGCATGTTCCAATATTCTAAGTGTTTCTTAATTGAATTTAAAACCCTCTTTGTTCTTTAGAAAATGTCCTTTAATTGGTTTAAACCCAATTGAGAACGACTTAGCCCTATTTGATGCATAACTATATGAATGTCACTTTATACTTTTTAAACACAATATCAATATACAAACATATTATTTACACTTATAACAATAATATTTATAAAAACAATAACAATAACAATATACATACATAAATACCATAACAATAACCTAGGGTTTCTAGCCAAACTCTACCCTCTTAACCATCAACCAAATCAAACAACCAAATATACCTAGTTATAACTCTTTCACTATTATTAAACCCTTTCTCTAATACTAAACCAAAGTAATCCCCTTACCTTGAGGAGAGAGAAAGAGGAAATTGGGGTTTCCTCAAAACCCACTCACCAAGCTCCAATCCAAGCTCCTTAGCCTCCTATTCCATGCTCTCATGCACTATCTAATACTCCTTGAAGGATTAGAAGGCTCTATGGGTTGATTACCCAACTTAGGGTTTTGGGTGATTTGGGATCTCATGAGAAAGAGGGAGAAATCATGAGATTTGAGAGAGGGGAATTCATTAGGAATTGATTTGGAGATGTTTTATGGTGTTTGTTTGGTGATTTGTAGTGTTATTGTGATGATTTTCCATGAAAAGAGAAGAAAAAACCATGGAGGTTTGAGAGGGAGAAGAGAGAGAAGTCGTGAGGGAGGAGAGAGAGAGTGAATTGAGGAAAATGAAGGAAAAACGTGTTTTTAATCAGATCTGACTTAAAGTAATCGATTACTTCCTTGAAGTAATCGATTACTTCCTTGAAGTAATCGATTACTTCCTCAAAGTAATCGATTACTTCCTTGAAGTAATCCATTACTTCCTCAAAGTAATCGATTACTTCCTTGAAGTAATCCATTACTTCCTTTGATGCAACAATTCTAGTATGATTTTCAGAGGCCAAGTAATCCATTACTTTTCCCAAGTAATCCATTACTTTTAATGCAACTTTTGTGTGATTTTCCAGGGAGCAAGTAATCGATTACACCCTTCAAGGTAATCGATTACCTTACTGAAAACCCTATTTTGGTGGTTTTCTAACTCCAATTCACTTCCTTAGGCTCCTACACTCATGTAGGCTTGGATTACTACTCAAAACCTTATTCCTATACTATTTAAACCCATTCTAAGCTAGTTCTACCTCACACAATTCTACTCTTGGCTAAACTCTACACTTTAAACGCTTAAACACATACTAATTTGCCTCTAATAACCATCCTAAACGGATATCGGAAATTGGGGATGTTACACTTGACTTCTAACACTCCCCCTTTTTGATGATGACAAACCCTTTTCTGAGTTTCTGTATCACAAGCGTTAAGCAGCAAGTATAGCACAATATAGTCCAATAATATCATAGGAAATTTAAATACAAATAGAGAATATAGAGAATAATTGATTAAGTCATGATAATAGTTTCTCTACATTCTCTTAACCTCCCCCTGCATATATGGTTAGTATACACAATGAAGCTCAGAATTCTTCTCCCCCTTTTGTCAACATCAAAAAGATGGTGGGAAGACTTTAGCAGGATTAGGGTTCTTCTCCCCCTTTGTACTATACTCCCCCTGAAACACTGAATAGATACATTAATAATAACAAGGGAGTAAATACACATAGACACATAGTCAATTTCTCTCCCTATTTGACATCATCAAAAGTAAGTATGGGATACAAAACAATTTCTTCCCAAAACACAATAAAAAACCGCATGATGTCAAAATGGGATGAAGAAGCAAGAACATGTTTTCAATGCAAATTTTCAAATAATATTTTTCTCCTCCTTTCTAAAAGGTTTTTCCAAAATAAGCATAACATGAAGGGAGTGTAAGATCCATGAAGAATGTTTTGATAAATGCCAAAAGGTTTTGAACAAGCTTCAAGTGTGTTGATCAAGTTCAAGCTCAACAAGCAACAACAAACATCAAGTTAAGAAGAAAGAACCAACTCATGAAGACTTAGTTTGGTAGTTTATGTTTTGTTGTTTTATCTTTTGCCTCACAAGTCTTTTAGTTTATGAGTTTGGGTAGAATTTCTTAGAGGGTAGTGAATCTCTTTTGATTGTATGATTATATCATATTTTGAGTATTCACTTTGCCTAAAATCAATAGGTGGCTTAAAGGTTTGAAAGAAAAGGTTTAGTTTTTGAGAAAATAAGTTTTAAGTGATTTTTAATGTTAATAATCGATTAACAGATTTTGATAATTGATTAACAGTGTATTTTAAACTGATAATCGATTAACAAACTTTTGATAATCGATTATCTGCACTTTACTCGAGTATTTTTGGTCTCACTCGAGTGAAAATTATCTTGCTTTCGGTTTACTCGAGTAACACTCATTTCACTCGAGTAACTTGATCAGATATGGTTTTTTAAATACGTTTTTCACTTCTCAAAAGCAATTCTAAGTGTAGTTTTCCAACAATTGGTATCAGAGCTCGGTCGAAAGACACGAGCATAGAGCTTTTTCGTTAAGATCCTTGAGAAACTACAATGGGTTCTACGAATCCTTTTGGTGGTGAAGGTGCTTCAATAAATCGCCCTCCTATGTTTGGTGGAGAGGGTTATGGTTATTGGAAAATTAGGATGAGAATCTTTATAGAAGCTATAGATGTGAACATTTGGGAAGCCATTGAAAATGGTCCTTATATTCCCTCAAAAGATGTAGAAGGTGTGCTTACACTTACTCCCAAAGATAAGTGGACCGATGATGATAAAAGGAAAATTCAATATGATTTAAAAGCAAAAAATATCATCACCTCTGCTCTATCTTATGATGAGTTCTTTAGAGTCTCCCAATGTAAAGATGCCAAAGATATGTGGGACACCTTGCAAGTCACACATGAAGGCACTAGTGAAGTTAGGCGTGCTAGATTGAATTCTTTGATGCATGAATATGAATTGTTTCGTATGTTGCCTAATGAATCTATATGTTTTATGCAAAAACGTTTTACTCATATTGTTAATCATCTCATTGCTCTTGGTAAAACTTTCGTGAATTGTGAACTTGTTAACAAAGTTTTAAGATGTCTAAGTAGGGAATGGCAACCCAAGGTTACCGCAATTGTTGAATCAAAGGACTTGGACAACATGGACTTAGCAACACTTTTCGGAAAGCTACAAGAACATGAAATGGAGCTTGAACGTTTGCATTTGCATGAAGAATCGGACAAAAACAAAGAAAGAAAAGGAATTGCTCTTAAAGCTCAAAGGTCATATCAAAAGGAAGAGAGTTCCGATGATGATGATGATAATGAAGATTCCGATTCGGACATTGATGAAGAGGAGATGAAGCTTCTACTAAGAAAGTTCAATAAAATTCTAAGGAGAAAAGGAAGGTTGAACAAGGACAAAAGTAAAGAGAAGGATCCCCCACACTACAAGACCAAGACTTCAAAATAAGGTGTAGTTTGCCATGAATGTGGAAAGCGCGGTCATCTCAAGTACTCATGCTCTAAGTATTTCAAGAAGAAGGGGAAAGAAAAGAAAACTAAAAGGGTATACATAGTTTGGAATAGTGATGATGAACAAGACAAGAAAAGCACAACTAGTAGTTCTTCGGATGATGAACATGACGCTTGTCTCAACTTGATAGCTCAAGTACATGAAGAGGAAAGCTCAAATGATGAATCAAGTGAGCAAAGTGACGAAAGCGATGTAAGTCTTACTAAATCCGAAATTTCTTCAAATTATGAAATGTTATATAATGCTTATGAAGAAATGCATGAACATCTCAAGAAATTAGCTAAGAAAAATATTGATAGGAAGAAGCTCATTGAGGAACATCAACAAAAGATTTTAGAACTTCAAAAACAAGTTGATGAGCTTAATCTTGAAAATGAAACTCTTGATCTTATATATGCTAGTTCTTCTTGTGATTGTGCTAGTAGAGTGAATATTGTGGTTGATTGTGAGAATTGCAAGTTGCTCAAAGATGAAAATGCTATTTTGAAAAATAAGCTTGCAAGTTTCTCAAATGGTGATATTAGATTGCGCACATTGTTAAATTTTCAAAGAGAAAATTCAAACAAGTTTAGTTTGGGTTATACTAATGCTAAGAGTAAATCTCATAGAAATGTTGTTGATTTTTCAAAGGTTGATTTTTCAAATGCACCAACATGTTTCTATTGTGGTACTCATGGACATACTTCAAATGTGTGTTATATTAAAGTGCATGGTATACCTAAAGGAGACTTTGTTTGGGTGAAAAAGGGTGAGAGTCCCTACACTAACAAAAATGGATCCAAAACCATTTGGATACAAAAAAGCAAAGCATGATTGTTTTTGTAGGTATGATTGAAGAGCAAAAGGACGTTCATGTGATATTCATTCATTTGCTACTTCAATTGGTATCAAGAAGAAAATCCTACAAATTGGTAACATTTGATATTATACAATTGGTATCTACAATTGATATTGTTAGATATTGCTCATAGTTCTCTCAATTGGTATTATTTCTTATAATGTGATATTGTTTATACTATTGAGAAAATACTATTGGTATCAAATTCTTACAATTGTTTTACAATTGGTATCATGTTATTGGTATACAATTTGTTATAATTGATATCATTGAGTAATCATTAGATGATTATCATGCTTTGATTATATTTCTTCTATTTTGGCTTAGATCTTATTTCAATTGGTATTTGTTTAGTTACAATTGGTATATATTTCTTTTTGATAATGCCAAAGGGGGAGAAATATGATGTTTTGAAACAAAGGGGAGAAATATTTTTTTTAAATGGTATGTTTGGAGAAAGGTTTGTTTTGTTGTTTTTATATAGGTTGAGCGAAGTTGTTGGAGATAGGGGGAGAATCAAGCTTAACTCAATTGGATTCAAATGTCAAAAGCATAAATTGAGGGGGAGCAAGAGTCTCACCATGTGATCAAATGGTTCAAGCATCAACAACTTCAATGAACTTCATAATTTCAAAACATGTTTGTCATTTTCAAAAAGGGGGAGATTGTAAGATCCATGAAGAATGTTTTGATAATTGCCAAAAGGTTTTGAACAAGCTTCAAGTGTGTTGATCAAGTTCAAGCTCAACAAGCAACAACAAACATCAAGTTAAGAAGAAAGAACCAACTCATGAAGACTTAGTTTGGTAGTTTATGTTTTATTGTTTTATCTTTTGCCTCACAAGTCTTTTAGTTTATGAGTTTGGGTAGAATTTCTTAGAGGGTAGTGAATCTCTTTTGATTGCATGATTATATCATATTTTGAGTATTCACTTTGCCTAAAATCAATAGGTGGCTTAAAGGTTTGAAAGAAAAGGTTTAGTTTTTGAGAAAATAAGTTTTAAGTGATTTTTAATGTTAACAATCGATTAACAGATTTTGATAATTGATTAACAGTGTATTTTGAACTGATAATCGATTAACAAACTTTTGATAATCGATTATCTGCACTTTACTCGAGTATTTTTGGTCTCACTCGAGTAAAAATTATCTTGCTTTCGGTTTACTCGAGTAACACTCATTTCACTCGAGTAACTTGATCAGATATGGTTTTTTAAATACGTTTTTCACTTCTCAAAAGCAATTCTAAGTGTAGTTTTCCAACAGGGAGATGAAAAATGCATCATTAAAAAAACATGTGAATTAATGCTCACTATCATCAAAACTTTAAAATCCTTATATGCCATGACAATAATAACATATAATTCATGATAGCACATATTGTCATATAAGGCATAAATCACATAAATAAGTATCAAATGATAAATAGAATAATAAAGGGACAATGATACTTATCGATGGTGATGCTTTCCCATTTAATAGGGACAATTAGCTTTGGAGTTCCTTCCAATTTGAGATTCAACATTCAGTATTTGAAGGAATTTCCTCTTGCAATGTGTTGCACTTCTTCCATTTCAAGAGATCATGTTTATAATGCAGTATTACTTTCAATTGCTTGAAAAATTGCAAAGTCCTCTCTTAAATTGACAACGTTGATCATAAAATTCTAGAGAGCATTGCAAGGTTGATAATTGTTGTAATACCTGCAAGACTAATAAGCAACGTATCTCTTGGTATCCAACATAATTGGATCCTTAGGAATTAGTGGCACATGCATAAATAGGCATTTTGACTTTTTTTTTTTAAAAAAAAAATCACATGAAGGTCAACTTAGTCAAATGCACTTAAAAATATGCTCATGTACACAAATGCATGTCTTATATCAATATATATCTCTAGTATGCCATGACATGATAACAACACATAAAGAGTGTATTCATGTGATAAAATGAATTTTTAAAAATATTTTAACACACATGATACAACTCAATACATGGTGAAAAATAATGCAATGCACACAAAAAAAAAATTATAATCATGTGCTTAAAAAGGTTTTCAAATAACGCAAGACACACATGATTTATTTTATCCAAGGAGTGATCATGCTAAATAAAAAATTTTAAAAAATATTTCAGCACTCATGATACACCTTGGTATGTGCAAAAGATAGAGTAGTCCAGGTATACCTTTGTGTAGTCGTTGTTATAGGTGGAATGATAATTTGATACCTTGGACTTGTTGTTGATCAAGGAGGCGTTTGTCCTTACCCATTGCTTCTTTCTTGAAGTCCTAGACCATTTCATTTCGGAGATATTCTTTGGCTCCACTTGAGAAACAAATGCAAAGTAGTTACACAGATTGCTAATAGAATTGCGAATACTTACACCTTTTGTAATGTCACCGATGATTTGGTCAATGGGATGGTGCCTCGATGTTCTCCATTCCTTAGGCAAATCAGCGTTGAGCTCCATGGATTGTTCTTGATTTTTCTCCTCAACTGATTCGACTGATTTTTCATTGCATTCGGAATGTTCCTTTCCTTTAGCATTTGGCTCCTCATCCTCATCAATGTATAGATCTCCAAGGATACCAATTTTACCGACTCCAAGAATCTTTCCTTGATTGTTATCTCCGAAAGTCGCATGTCCTTTGCCCTTTGGAACGAGATGCGAAAATTTAGATTTGTCTCCCGTCATATGTTTTGAGCATCCACTGTCCAAGTACCACCACGATTTTCTTTCTTCCGGAGTAACCTCATCTCCGTGTGCCATCAAGCATATGTTGGTTGTCTCTTCTTGTTCGTCTGAATCCTCATCCGAACTTCCCTCGTTGTCTAGCCATGCCAAGTATGCTTGCTTCCCTTTCTTTGAATTTGAGGTGTCTTTTTCTGAATTTTCTTTCTTTTTCAGCTGGTAGCAGTCTGCTCTGATGTGACCAGGCTTGCCACACTCATGACATGTTATGGATGACCCTCCACTTTTGTTGTTGTCCCTTCTATTGAAGTTGTTTTTTTTCCTCAGAAATTTCCCGAACTTTTTGACCAACAGACCCATGTGTTCATCATTTATCAGTTCTTTGTCCGAGTCACTTTCTGTTGCTGGTGCTTCAGCCTTGAATGCCAAACTTTTGACCTTCTTGTTCTCCTCTTCATGTTGAGCCAATCTTTTCAGTTCACTTTCATGCTCTTGTAACTTCCCGAAGGGAGTTGCCAGCGTCAAAGTTGAAAGGTTTCTTGATTCAGCAATCGCCGTCACTTTGGGTTGCCATTCTCTTCCCAAACACCTTAGAACTTTGTTGATGAGATCCTCATTGGTGAATTTCTTCCCCAATGTTGTTAGCTGATTGACAATCATCGTGAAGCGTTTTTGGATCTCTTGAATTGATTCCCCATCTTTCATTCTGAGTAATTCGTATTCACCAGTCAGAGTATTGATTCTCGACCTTTTCACTTTAGTTGTACCTTCATGCTTGACTTCTAGCGTATCCCACATTTGTTGTGCTGTCTCGCATGTCGATATCTTGAAAAACTCATCATAGCTCAAAGCAGATGTTATAATATTTTTCGCTTTCAGGTCGTACTGGACTCTACGTTCCTCCTCCTCTGTCCACTCAGCCATAGGCTTTTCGACGGTGTTACCATTAACTACATAGGTAGGAACATAGGGACCATTTACAACGGCATCCCAAACTTTTAATCCAACTCCTTGAATAAAAATTTTCATACGGGCTTTCCAATACGCGTACCCTACCCCATCAAACATGGGAGGACGGTTAATAGAACTCCCTTCACCACCAAACAGAAAGTTTGAAGCCATACTCTTGAGACGGTTAAGTCTTAACACAAGAGACTAGCTCTGATACCAATTGTTGGTTTTGGCCTCAAAATCTCGAGAGGGGGGGTGAATCGAGTTTTATTAATGAATTGTGAAATCCTTTAAAAAAATAAAAAAAATGTTTTGCGATGGAGAGATTAGACGTTTGAGACGGATCGCGAAAACGATAGATAGAAATAAATTGAGCAGCGCGGAAACGTAAATAATTGAAATATGCGGAAAATAAAGAGATAGGGATAGAAAAGCTTGCACCAGGAAATTTTATACTAGTTCAGCCTTCCCGTCGAAAGGCCTAGTCCAGTCCCCAAGCGACCCTCTTGAGAGTTCTATAATCAGCAATAGAGTCGCACCCTATTACACCCAAGAGCACCCCGCACACTACTAGGAACCTCCTTCGCTAGGGGCCTCAATATCACACAGCAGGGTTCCTTGCCCTACGACGTATCACATGTCCACTAAGGGATTCTCTCCCTAACCACTAAGGTTTCAAATACAGCGAATATGAGAGTGATTACAATAGCAATGCATGTTCTCAACAACACGGATACAACAATATGCTCTTATGATGATGAAGTGTTTTTCTCTAAGAGTTAATCAGCCAATAAGGTTTTGTTCTTCAAATGTTATGAACGTGAAAACCAGAAGTTTAGAGAAGAAGAGAGAACGTGAATTTCAGAAAAGATGTCAGAGATGAAAAAGAATTATCTAATGAATGTTGGAGTGAAGTTTTTATTAAAATAGAAAACATTTAGAATAAAAAAGGTTTAGAATTAGTAAAAAAAATCAAAACAAAATAAAATAAGATTTTGAAATAAGTTTTAAAGTCAAAACTGAATCAAAACGATTTACGAAATAAAATAAAGATTTGATTCTTAAAACGAAAAAGGAAATAATTCAAATTTAAAATCATTTTCGAATTTTGTAAAATAAATTAGAATCTTATATATAAAAACAAATCAGGAAATAATAAAAATGATTCTGACACGTTTTTCAATAAAACTTGAAGTAATCGATTACTTTCTGAAGGCAATCGATTATTCCTTCAAAAATAGAAATTCTTAAATTCATTTGAAAAACAAGTAATCGATTAGAGCAACAATAATTAATCGATTACATCACTCCTGTTCAATATGTGACGCAACTCATTTAATCGATTAACACTAATCAATTAATCGATTACTGAGCCTCTATTATGCATATGATGCAACATCATGTAATCGATTACTACATAACATGTAATCAATTAGTAAGCCTCTGAAAAACATATGATGCAACAATTATAATCGATTACTTGACCCAGGTAATCGATTACTCTCATAAGAAAGTAATGGATTAACAAAGTTCGCTTAATCGATTACAAGCTCTCTGATTTTTCTATGATGCAACAAAGTTAATCGATTATCTTGAGCAGTTAATCGATTACTCCTTCTTGCATAGTAAAATATACAGAGTTTTGTAATATCATGTATTTTCACAAAGATTAAGATAGAAAACAACTTTTCAGGAAAACACATTTTCTTCTCCCTTTTTAAATGAAAAACTTATTGGCCTTTTAAACTCGTAAAGAATAGAAACTTCATTACCTTACAAATGTTCTAAGGGAAAAGGCTTCTAAAACTATGTCTTGCTTGAATCTTCATTCTTGATCATGAAGAAAACTTGTGAGCTTGAACTTGAGTTGGTTTGTTATCATCAAAACATCAGCTTGATATTTACTTGAAGTCCATAAGAGAGTTTGAAGCATGTCTTCCAACACTAGCTTGACTTCCAACATTGGACACCTAAAGTGATGCGTCGAGAGAGTAAGTCGGCACATGATAATGAATCTGAAGATTATCAAGAACAGGCTCCTGGTCATGATCTCAGGGAATCGGGGTCAAATTTACACTGTTTCGCTCGAGCGAACCCATTTTCGCTGGAGCGAGGACCCAAAAGTCTGCACTTATCAATTTCAAACTTCTACAACTTCTTTTCCACCCGTTGGATCTTGCTCAAACTTTGAGACAATTTTCCACATATATCCTACTTCATATCCAACGGTTGAATTCATTATTTGAGCTATGAAACTTGCATTTAAAATTTCCTAAAGTCTTATGAGCCTAATTCCCAACCACTTCTAAATTTCTATTTTTAACTTAAACTCTTCATTTTCTTCACCCAAGGTTCATTTAAAATACTAATTACACTTAGAAATAAAAATTGGGATGTTACAGGAGTGTTGAGAATCATGTTCCCCATGATGATGTTTTGATGATGACAACATAAGCATATCATATGTTGACAGGTACATGGATGATGGCAAAGCGGTTGTGCGTGCTTGTAGAATTTAGCCATTTAGGGGTTAGTATATTTTGTAAAACAACAATTAGTCTAAGGCACTCAAAGTTCAATTTTAATATCGCCAAGAGAAGATGATGTTTTTCATGTTGAAAACTAGAAGAAGATTTTTTTTAGAACTTATCTCCTGGAAAATCTTTTTAGAAAATCATTTGCGAAAACCTCTGGTTACAATTTTTTATGAAAATCTATTTTTAAACTAAAGTAATCGATTAGGCCTTTGGAATAATTGATTACCTTATGCAAATTTTGTAACCTGAGAGTAAGTAATGGATTACTTAGTTTCCTGTAATGGATTACTTCCTTGGACTGGTCATCTGAGTGTAAGTAATCGATTACCTGAAGCTAATAATCGATTACTTTTGATGCTGCAACATTTTTATCAAATCAGTGAGTCTGTAATCGATTACCCAGACCAAAGTAATTGATTACTGATGCTGCATTTTTTGAAAAACAAAACCAGAGAGTAGGTAATCGATTACCCACACCCAAGTAATCGATTACTCCTTTTCAAATTTTGAAAAACGTGTTGAAATCAATTTGATTCACAAAATTATTTCTTTCCTTAATTGATGGATCACGTTTCTAATTAAAAAACCCTTCTTCTACCTTTTTGAAAACGCTTCTCCTACACACCTCATTTTTTGAATATCTTTTTGAAAACCTTTTTGAGAGAACTCATCATCATCTTCATCGTCTTCACTCTTTTCTAAAAGAACAAAAAGCTTGAGTGTGCCTTAGAACTAAGAGTTGTTATAGGATCTATATTGTTGTATCCGCTCTATCTAGAAAGCATTATTGTTAGTTAAACCAAATTCTCATTTGTAAACCTTTATCTGTAAGGGGACTGTTACCCTTAGCGAATAGGGAGTGTTATCCCTTAGATTGAATGTGTGTCGCGTTCTTAGGGTGAGGAACCCTTGTGTATTGGGTAGTGACTAGACGAACAGTGAGCCACCTAGTAGTTAGGCTATCCGAAAAATCTAGGAAGGGTCTGCCTAGTTGTTGTCTGTTGAGGTCCCTAGCGAACGGAGGTTCCTAGTAGCGTGCGGGGCGCTGTTGCTTGTATTTGGGGCTGGTTGTCCCTGTGTTTGATTAGTGAAGAAAAGCTCAAGCAGGTCGCTTGGGGACTGGACGTAGGTCTTTCGCTGGAAAGGCTGAACCAGTATAAAAACTACGGTGCACAATTTTCTATCCCTTATCTATTTACATTTTTCGTTGCACGTTTTATTTTTGTGATAAGATTATTTTCTGCAACGTAAAAGCTATTTTTATTGTTTTAAAGTAACTAGCGCGAGATCGGTGTTTTGGTTTGTTAATCTCTTCTATCTCGCGAGTAGTAGCTTTTCTAATATTAATATAAATATGTTGTTTCGCTTGCGCTTAAAACGTTTTCAATCGTTCTTTAAGTCTTCCGCTGTGTAAAATCTCTTTAATCTTTTTAAGAACGTTTTGAATCGATCGTTTGTCAATGTTTTTATAAACACCTAATTCACTTCCCCCCCCCCCCCTCTTGGATGACAACTGCCAATTCTAACATAATTGAGGTTAGAAATTGATACTTAAGTTTAATGGAAATAGTTTAGGATAATTTAAAGACTTACACACAAGGGAAGTTGATAGATATAGTATTAATTGGAGACTAGTTTGATGGTAAGTTGAAGAATTAAAGGTCGTAAACGAATAACAGTAATGGAACGGATAACCTACTGTATGGAATAAGAATGGATATTAGTGTGTGAAGTTAGAGACAATATAAGGGCTAAGGGATCGTGCAAACATAACTAGGGATAAAAAATTAATGGGGCAAAGACTTATAATGAATTACCTTGGTTTATTGCTATACTGTAGAAACTATTATTTTAAGTTTTGTGTAATACTACCCTTGTTGCCTTTTTTATACAGGTACGAAGACGGAACTTACAGTATTGCAGGCCGAGCAGGAGTACACTCTACCCCGTGGAGTGTAAATTAGTCATGAGAGAACTAGAATCAAATTGGTGTAATTAGCATAGTTTAAGTTTAGAAGCCCACAACTTGTATTATTTTTGTATCAGGGTATTAAGGTATTCTGGTTGTAACATCACCTATTTGGCACTACGTCACACCCCATGACAGTTGGTGTGGATTTTCGTTAACCATGTCAGCAAATAACTGATTTTTTGTAACGGAGAGGACCAAAATCAAAATGTTTGAAAAATTAAGGACTGTTCCCGATCAAAATAATTTCTAGGGACTAAAAACAAAACACGTTAAACTTTTAGGGACCAAAACCATAAATAAGCCTATAAAATAAAACTAACTAAACTATACCAATATGTCACACAGTATTCCTGGTTAATAAAAATAAAAATAATTAATAATTAGTAAATAACGTAACTTGTAACAAAAAAAGTAAATAACGTAACTACGTAATTAGTGTAAAATCCCTGGCAGGCAAATGGATTGCGACTGTCCCCACATACCAACACGAGTCTTTTCAGCGTGCTTTGTCCTCACTCGCTCTAAAAGACATACAAACGCAGTGAGGTATGAGAGTCGTCTCGAAGTAGTGGAGAGGAAGATACCCCGGAGTATCTGCGGATATTCGGGTTGTGATTGCAATAGGGGAGGGTAAGGACGGTGATACGTCAAGAAGCCTTGAGTGCTATTCTAGGCGGAACGAATTCCACATGTGGTACGGGTAGATCGGTCTTATGCCGTGGTGAGTTCTGCAGGCCAACAGGAAAATGGTTCAACTAAATTTCTTAATTAAATCAAGGCAAAAAAACCGAATTAACATTTTCTAATTACTAATCATTTCTAAATCTTAAAATCATAGAATGGAAATCATTCAAGTTGCCAAATCGGGGTGTTACAATTAGTAAGAAAATTTCTGGCAATATTAATAATTTAGTTAATTGTCACTTTGGTCCCTGAAATTACATACCGCTTTCACTTTCGTCCTTCAAATTACGAAAATAGCTTTGAGGTCCCTGGATTTGTAAAAACGTGTGCACGTTAGTCCCTAGAGTTAACCTCCGTCAACATCCGTTAACGAAGGCGTGACATGCACTTTAAATAATTCATTATAGTCCCTGTAATCACTTTAAATAATTCACTATAGTCCCTGTAATAATTTTAAGTTATTCATTATAGTCCCTGAAACTATACAATTTATTCACTTTAGTCCCTATATCAGTATACTTCAAATTTCAGATTAACTCAAACAATCAGTAAATAATTAATCAAAAAGATTAAAGGGTATGAAATACCTTCTGCATATCAAGTTTGGAAAGGGAAATCACCTTTTTGAAAATTTTTACCAAACACAATTCAAAATGCTCAAATCCGTTTGGTAGGCACAAACCTGCATTTGCATGAGTTCTAAACATACACTTAGACTTAAGCAAAATGTCATATTGACTCTTAATTTTGCATTTCATCATCAATCAATTTGGTGTTGAAAAAATCTTAATCTTTTTTCCTCAACAACCATATTAACTGACAATATGCAAAATGAGGAGCCAAATTGCTTTTACAATTTGAAGGATCAACCAATCCAAAGTCAATTTCATGAACCAAAGTGTTATTTTATTAACACTGTTTGAGTTTTTCTCTTCATTGCACCAAAGATAATATTTATGCAACCAAAAATGTAAAATCTACGTCCCTGAAATTATATATTTAATATATTAAGAGTAAATTTTGAAGGTTTTCAATGTTTTGTTTTTGGTACACAATTTTCAATATTGACTTTACACTTTTAATTACTTAAACATTGTCCTTAAAAGAGCAAGGATGGAACTTCATCTATCTTAGATAATAGATATGCAGAAGGTATTCCATACCCCTTAATCTTTTTGGTTAATTATTTACTGATTGTTTGAGTTAATCTGGAATTTGAACTATACTGATATAGGAACTAAAATGAAATAAATTGTATAGTTTCAGGGACTATATAATGAATAACTTAAAATTATTACAAGGACTATAGTGAATTATTTAAAGTGATTACAGGGACTATAGTGAATTATTTAAAATGCATATCACGCCTCCGTTAACGGACGTTGACGGAGGTTAACTCCAGGGACTAACGTGCACACGTTTTTACAAATCTAGGGACCTCAACGCTATTTTCGTAATTTGAGGGACGAAAGTGAAAGCGGTATGTAATTTCAGGGACCAAAGTGACAATTAACTCATTAATAATTGGCTTAAATATGAAAATGATCCATGTAGATATTGATTTTTTTGAAATAGGTCCCTGCAAAAATTTTCTTTTGGTTTTGGTCCCTGCATTTATGTTTTGGTTTTGGTCCCTTATGTTAAATAATAGTAGAGGGATCAAAACCTATCGAATCTAAATAATAAATGGACCAAAACAAACTACCAACACAATTATGGGGACCAAAATTTAACATGAGGGACTTAAACCAAAATGTTCTGTAAATGCAGAGATCAAAGCCAAAAGAACAATTTTACAAGGACTAATTTCAAAATAGTCAATATTTACAGGGACCGTTTCATATTTAAATATGAATTAATTTCTATTAATATAATTAATTAAATTTATAAATATAAAATATATTAACAATTAATAATTGATAATTAATATTTAATAAAATTTCAAACACTATTAATAATTTAATAACGGTGGGTGACTTGCAAGTAAAAGTAATGCATATAGATAATGGATGATGCACTGGAATACACATAAACAAAACTCATAATTAAAACAATAAAATAATGTATAACTATTAATTTTTGAAAACATAATAAGAAGAAATAATATTTAGGCACTTTAAATAAATTTTTTATAATAATAAATAAAATAAATAACCGAAGTCTTAAATAATCCACCCTTATTTAAGTAAAAGATCCTTCAAAGTTTAGTTAAATTGGTTTTAGTCCCCATATTTTATTATGATCTATCCTAATGATTAAAAGTCCAAAAAATTTGGAATTAGCCCCTAGGATTCTTCGTTAAGTGTTGACATGACTAGCAGAAGGTTGCATTAGACCGTACACATGGCAAAAATGTGGTGATTGAGCGCACATACGTGGTACATGATGAGCGCGCGCGATTAAAACATGTGAACCACCAACGTGACGCTCAATCACCATGTTTTTACCACGAGTAAGGTTTGACGTGACTTTTTTTTAGTCATGTCAGCACTTCACAGTAAACCCCTAATAACACAATTTAATTCCAAAAATTTTAGATTTTTAAAGATCAACACAAATCAAAATAAAAGATAGAAAATAAAACTAAATTTCATTGAACTTTGAAAGGAATTTTTATTCCGTACCCTCTTTAAAAAAAAGGGGTTATTACACCCTTTTTAGATAATCCAATACATTGATGTCACATCAGTTAGTTAGACGCAAATACAAATTACAAATTTTGTAACAAAACCTCTAGGACATTTATATAAAACAAACACTCTTGAAATTAAAACTTTAAATTCAATCTCGTTAATATTCTTCCCCTTTCTCAGTATTCGTCTATTCCCTTGAACACCTTTTTTCCATGAGAGATAGTTTTTATCACTCACAATAAACCCAATTTTGTATTCAGTCTCAATTTGTAGTATTTTTTTTTTTAAACGAGTCTCAATTTGGATTAGATTCTTCTAAGGTGGCTTTGCCTCATCAGTATAAGATTCTATTCTCAGGCATTAGTCACCGGCACCGGGGGAATTGATTAGGCTTTCAGACCCTACAGATAAGTTCCCTGATCAAGGATCATCTTCTATTCTATCTTTTGTCTTTCCTACCTTTTCTGATGAAGCAGGGAGGGGAAAGTAGATAGGAATTGATTCTTCGTTACGCTTTTCTCAATCACAGAAAGGGATGGCAACTCAATATAAAGAGTAGGTTTGAAAGTTAAGTCAGGATCTCGTTGTTCAAGCAGGACGGGAATGCAATACCAATCGAAAGATCTGTTCTGGACTGCCTTTCCTAACTAACTAGATCCCCTGTAAGTCCAATATAAATAGGAAATTTATGACTTTTTCTTACTTCCAGGCCTACCTTCTCTGAGGCTGGCTTGTATCAATCAGGTCGGGCTTGTAACTAAAGAGACTTAGCTACCTCGGGCTGATCTTCTTTCTAAGGCTTAGGTTCATAGGCTGTCAGATCCTGTAAAGACGAGACTTCAAATCAGCAACTAGAGAGTCCGTAACTTCCCGCCCTGGGTTTTAGAAGTGATTAAAAGGTCATAGGAAGATCAGCGAAATAGGGCCTTGCGGCCAACCTATTTCGAACTTACTTATTTACGGCTTTCGTAACTAGAAGCCCTGCAACTTCCTCAAAGAAAAAGACTGCTACTTTTGCCTCCGTAACTTCATCAAAGAGGGCAACTTCCTCAGTCAGAGTTACGGGTGAGGAGAGGACGCTTTCAGAGCCTAGATCAATAGAAGAGCTAGATACGGGAATAGGCAAATCGGAGGCTGGAAGAGCCTCATCAGTAGATGATTTGATTTTAGGCATTGCCTCCTTCTCAGAAGTAGCGGATTCTATTCTAAAGCCTGTCACTTCCCTACTAGATAGACTTTCTCTAGCTTCCAGCTAGCTAACCTTGACTACTGTCATCCCTTGCTGAAGTGAAGAGGCGTGGCAGTGAATAGTAAGTTCTTAGGAGGGACTTTGGCCTAAAGGCCCCAAGTCCTTAATGTTTTAATGTTTTGAGTGAGTTAGAGTTCTTTGCTGATGCTGACTTCGTAAGTCAATAGAAAAGGGAATCCTCTTTTCTGACTGACTTGCCTTCTAAGAATTTCAAGCCTACCATATCTCTTTAAGCAGGGGATTGAGTCAAAACCATCCATTTTATATTGAGGCTGACTTGAGACTATCCTTTATTCTCACCATCAGGAATAATAGTAAGCCCTGGAAGGGAGTTGGATGAGAAGCCTAGGTAAGAACCTAAATATCTCTTAGTTGCTAATGTAGTTGATTACCTTATTTAGATGGCTTTGATTTCCTCCTTCGGATAAGAAGAAATTAGAAGGCTTTGCCTATAGCTACTAAAGGAGAATCTTACCTTCAAAGGCTGCTTTTCTTCCTGCAGTTAGGCCTGTACCTGCTAGCAAGTAGACCAGTAGGCCTTGTTGTAAGTGTATGTGTAGGCCTTGATAAGTGTATTTTTAAGTAGGACTTCTAAGTCAATCTTCTTACTTGCTCTGGCTCTTCTCTACTCTAAGTCTTCACTCTCCGGCTTCTCTGCCTTCTTCGTTACGTTGATCCCTTAAGTAAGGGACTAGTCACTGCTTTTCCGGGCTATTCACCATCAGGAAAGAGAGAAGTCAAGATAGACTGCAACTTCGTCCTTCGGACTTGATAGATTCTATTCTCAGGCTTTGCCTCCGTTAGTTCCCGGATCAGGGATTTTATTCAATAGTATGTTCCCATGGGAAGAGATGGGATGAGAATCTCTTGCTTTAGACTTGTAGCCTTCCTCCCTTCGTAACTCAATCTAACTAGGATGAGTTCACTCTTGCTGCTCTTCTCGTTCTTAATGCTCTTCTCTCCTAACTACCTAGATCCTCGGGGAACTAGTTAAGCCTAATAGACTATACCATCTCTTTCCCCCTGCCTTCTTTCCTTTATAGCTTTCTCGGGCTGGCTTCTCCTACTAAATAAAGAAGCTTCAACACGGCTCTGCAACTATTTGTTTTTTTGGAGTTACGCTTGTTTTGATAAGGGTTTCGGAATAGGCTTATCTTGGTTTTCTTCTTTCCTGGCTTCCGGGATTGCAAAGACTTAGTCTTAGTTTTATGCTCCGGCTTCTTCCTTACGTCCTATGTCACCGGAAGTATGAATAGAAGATAGGATGCTTTCCCACTAAGACTAGTAGATTCTTGCCTTTCTCACTAGATCCCGTGGTAATAACTCAATCTAATGACTTCAATCCGGCTTCGGACTTCTTTGCAGCTTCAGACTGATTCAAGGCTCTAGCCTACTTCATTTACTCAGTATGTTCCCACGGGTGAATCTAAGGGAATAGTAAGAGAAGACGCTTTCCTAGTTGAATTGATTCCAAGGACGGTAAAGTATCAACTAAAGAGAAATAGGATGTTTTATTGCTCTTCCTCTGAAGTAGCTTCTTTAAGGCATTAGTCTGACTTCCGGCTGACTCAACGGGATATATAAACCTCCAAGGATCACTGGTCTTTTTTTTCGTTGAAAGAGATTTAAAAAGAGAGACTGATTCCAATCTTCTAAAACCTTGTCGAGGTGAGCAGCCTGACTTCTTATGTTATTGCCTGGCTCAATGCTCTCTCTTCGATCAGTAAGATTCAACTCATACTCCTACCTATTGCATTTCCTTATTCCTTATAGTCATACCTTGCCTTGTCAGCTAAGTCATTGACATAAGCTTCCGATAAAAGGAGGGTCTATACCCACCAGCTGCCTAATAATCCGATTCTAAGCTTGCAGTGGATATGATTAAGGATAAGTCTAACTTTCTTGAAGGCTTCACTTGCCTAGTCGCTACTACTTTACTTTTCCTCCTTGCTCTCAGGCTACCTAGTTATTGGTCTTGAAGAGGAAGGATGAAGTGATTCTTTCATACCATAGTCTACCTTTTCCAACTAAGTGATTGAAATAGCTTTCTTAGGGTCCATCCTCTTTCTAAGAGTTGGGCTTATGCCAGTAGGATGAGTTAGTCTGTAAACTACCTTAAGAGTGGTCTAAGAGGGTCAGTGGTATAAGCAATCTTTCTTCCTGGGATTGATGACCTCCTTGCATGCCCCATATCCTCCAGCCCCTTCGTCGCTCCTTGCGTCCAAAGCTGAGCCACTTTCCAGAGAAAGCCTATATACCAATCTTATAAATATTCTTTCACGTAAATCCGGAATAAGGCTACGGCTACGCTCCTTTTAAACTCTATCAAATACTTTATCACATGAAAGCCCGGAAACTCCCGGTCCGAACCCAAAGGACAATATCCGCCGAGCCTAAGCGAGAAGAGGACTAATGGGGCACGAACGGTTAATAAGACTTAAAAATCTTTGTTCTTTAATGCGGTCAGTCCTTTTCCTGTTAGATAAGAGCATTCGCCATGCGAAAGCTTTAGTACACGGTAAGACTTTCTTTCAAATAGAAATTCCGTTCTTGCTAATACGCGAAGTTAAGCCTTTGATTTGATTGCAGTCATAAGCATTGTAAGAGCTGGTTTATGATACCCTTTATATTAAGTTAAGATGACATGATATTAAATACCCCATACAAGAATGTAAAGGTTGCTTTGATTGAGTTAGCTTGCTTCCTTGCACATGTGCCTCACGAATTGGATTCGAGTGTCACACTCTTTAGCTGTCGTTAAGCGGTTAAGTAGGAAGGATAGGTCTATTGTTGTTGTAGTAGAAGCTACAGGTTGTCAACTGACGTTCTGTTCCAGCTTGAAAGTGAAGACAAAGCCAACCATCCCATGGAAGATGGGGTTGAGTCGAAAGGCTTTTAGCGCTGTGTTGCGGCACATGGGCCCTTCCGCTCATAAGTAGCCTCCCAGCAAGGAGAAAGGGATAAAGCCGGGGCGGGATACCTCGCTTCAATTGAATAGCTTTCCTTTGCTTCAAATAACGAGGAGATTGAGACCGAGCTAGTCCTAGTGCTTCCCCTTTCTCTGGGTAGACTGACTCTGGATACAAAGAAGACCAAGCCTAGCGACTGTCATACCTGGTAAGTCCATCTCTCGTTGTTCGATAGGACCTGGAAAAAGCATGCCATGAATGACTCTTGCCCTCGGCTCACTGAACTACAGGGGTTTCTATCCATATTAAATTAAATAAAAGCGGGTGTGAACTCCGACCTTCCCCTCTAGCCAAGTCAAGCTTTTGTAGCTCTATATCCAATTCCTACTGCTAAGCAAAATAGCCCACCTTCAAGCTAGTCGAACTAGAGCCTTATGCCAATGAGAACCAAGAGAAGAAGGAAATTTGATTCCCAAGGACACATCTATACTACGCTATTCTTCGGATTTTATTCTTTCTTCCTTCTTTGTTTAGTTTAAGAGGCCAGTCTGCGATGGATGCTCGTGCATGAAAAAGGGCTTTGATCTATTCACTTATATAATAGAGCCAATCTCTGCAGGACAAGATATCTATTTTGTCATTGGGAAGTAAGGCTTAAGTCGACGAAAAAGTTAGGAAAGGGGATCATATGGCTAGGGTTGCCATCGAATACCTATAACCACTCCGCTTTCAAGCCCCCTTTTTTCACTGACAGGAACTGCATTCGATCGTATGTCTGAACCCTACCTATTGGCACGTATCGACCTACTAAAGGAATTACAGACAGAAGCAAGGCATTAGAAAGATAAGGCAGAAGAAAGGGATAGAGATTCATCTCTAACGTATTACCTACTCTCCAACTACAACTCCAACCGCAGGGAATAGCGTAGGATAGAGAAAGACTGCCACTCTATATCCTATAATAAATGTAAACCCTGAGATGAGAATAGGGCTATATATTCATAGCTACTTGCCAATTCATTTGAAATGGGCCTTGCCTGACTTAGTCATACCTAAGGAAAGAGTCCTGCTTTCAAACCAAACTCTTAGTCCCTTTACTTTAA